>CM038143.1:74528864-75940308 GCA_021437245.1 Aegilops speltoides
GTGAGGGAAAGGTGAAAAGAACCCCAGTGGGTAGTGAAATAGAGCGTGAAACCGTCTTTGAGCTCCCAAGCGGTGGGAGGAAAGTGATCTCGACGCGTGCCTATATATATATATATATATATATATATATATATATATATATATATATAGAGAGAGAGAGAGAGAGAGAGAGAGAGATAGGTAGATAGATAGATAAATAGAGAGAGAGAGAGAGAGATCCAATCTCGGAGGGGCTCCCAGACCTCCGTCGCTATAGAGGACATGGACCAGAGGGAAAACCCTCCTCCCATCTAGGGAGAGGTCAAGGAAGAAGAAGAAGGAGGAGGAGGGTTGCTCTCTCCTCCTCTCTCCCTATGGCGCCAGAATACCACCCGGGCCATCATCATGACGGCGATCTACACCAACAACTTCGCGGCCGTCATCACCAACGCTGCCCCCCTCTATGCAGCAGTGTAACACCCCTTCTCCCCGCTGTAATCTCTACTTAAACATGGTGCTCAACACTACATATTATTATCCAATGATATGTGGCTATCCTATGAGGTAGATACGTTTTGTCCTATGGGTTGAGTAGATACGTTTTGTCCTATATGAGGTAGAGGCATAAGCTAACATACTTTCTCTATTTAAGGTGCAATTTTATATGACGGCGATCATGATTGGTTTGAGTTGTATGTTTTATTGTTGGTGTTGTCCTATGGTGCTCTCCGTGTCACGCAAGCGTGAGGGATCCCCACTGTAGGGTTTGCAATATGTTCATGATTCGCTTATGGTGGGTTGCTAGAGTGACAGAAGCTTAACCCGAGTAAGTAGGTTGTTTGCATATGGGAGTAAAGAGGACCTGATACTTTAATGTTATGGTTGGGTTTTACCTTAATGATCTTTAGTACTCCCTCCGTTTCTCTTTAGTCTGCATATAATATTTGGTCGGAGTCAAACTTTGTTAACTTTGACTAAGTTTATAGGAAAAAATATCAAGATTGACAGTATGAAATCAATTGTTAGATGCATCATGACATTAATTTTCATACCATATAGCTTTAGTATTGTAGATATTGATATTTTTTTCCTACAAAGTTGGTCAAACTTTATAAAATTTGACTTTGACCAAATCTTATATGCAGACTCAAAAGAAACAGAGGGAGTAGTTGTGGATGCTTGCTAAAGTTCCAATCATAAGTGCATATAATCCAAATAGAGAAAGTATGTTAGCTTATGCATCTACCTCATATAAAATTGCAATAATGATTACCCGTATAGTTATCAATTGCCTAGGGACAAATAACTTTCTTGTGACAAAAAGCTCTCCATTAAAACTAACTTAATTGTTTCTTTATCTAAATAGCCCCTGGTTTTTATTTATGTGTTATTTATTATCTTGCAAACCTATCCCTTCACACCTACAAAGTACTTCTAGTTTCATACTTTAGGTAAAGTGAACGTTCAGCGTGTGTAGAGTTGTATCGATGGTTGATAGAACTTGAGGGAATATTTGCTCTACCTTTAGCTCCTCTTTGGGTTCGACACTCTTACTTATCGAGAAAAGGCTACAATTGATCATTTATACTTGTGGGTTATCGATCCTCCACGGGAAACACACACATGATCTAGCCGACGACGAAGGGAGGCAGACGCCATTTCGCCGGCTGCCAACAGGGAGTCGCTAGTGCGAGCCTTCCTCATCAACGCAGAGGCCGCTGCCCGCGCACGGATCATCGGAAGTAAAGTCGCTAAGATATGTGTGACGATACCATTTATGTTACTTCCACTATGGGCAGTCTAATAGTTTCTCGGGCCCGGATCCAACTTGACGGCACCACCATAAACCTACAATTGACGATTCATCCCGTCACCATGGCATTCATAGACGCAGCCTGGCCCACGCCGAAGCCCCAACCACCCTCGCTTCCGACCCGACGGTCGTCATGCGATCACAATGACATCCTCCTCTTTGAGCACACACGAGACCTTGGCCACGAGTGCCAGGACCTCCACTTCCCCTGGCGGGAACACCTCCGAGCTAGGGGCAAGCCGACACCATCTCAAAGCACATCTGTTTTTGCTGCACGATCTCGTAACTTGGGTCTGCTTGAGTATTGTGCTTGGCATCTAGATACCAATGACATGGCAACCCACGTTCCCAAGTCGGCGTGGGTCCGGTCGTCAGCTGCGGCACCTTCCCTTGCTATAAGGTGGTGGGATCAAGGGCTCCAGCGCTGCGAAGAAGGGAACCGTCGTGGCCATGGATTGGGGTGATATTCACTCGTGGCCGGAGTAGGGAGGCTATGGCCTGGCTCCTCTTTGAGTCAACCTAGGAGAGCTCCTCCTGCAAGACACAGTAGTGTTGACGGTGTCGGAGCAGTCACGAGGAGATGGGCGTCGCCTGAGTCATCCACGGACGCCGAGGAGGTGATCCCTTTTTTCACGGATCAGATGATTTTTTCATTATATATTATAATAACAAGATTATACCAATATTTTTCTACCTTCCTTCTAATATGAAATGCGCAGAGCTCGTACCAGCGATTCAAAAAAATTGATTTCGTGTGCAGCCCCCAACTAATTGGTGCGTTAGCCTCGACCAGAGTAATTAAAAGGAGTCAAAATGTGAATCATTAGTGATTGTCTTGGTACTTTTTTTCTGGTGAGGGAGTACATATCAATAATGCATTACACTAAATAGTATGGGCTTAAACTCGAGAACCTTGCATGACATAAAACTTAGCCAGAAGTTTGAGCTTATAGGAAAATGATGTGAATAAATTTCAACAGGTTTGCCGCTTGTTCACCATAGGCTGCTCGCGGTGGGAAGTAGATACCACCTCCACAGTGTATAGTATTATAGCTTGATATTATAGATAATCTTATTTATTGTCATGCATGATACGCATTAGCACATCATTTAATGTGATACAATATTATACTATAAGACTCAATAATTTATTTCTTCATTTAGTTGTATGCCATCTCATCTAAATTGCTTAGTTGACATGTATGATATTTCATATGATACTCCTACTGCGAGCAGCCTTACACCTCATATTTTATTTTTAAACAAGGCCCTCTCACCAGGCGGCTTTCTTCAGTAAATGCAGTGGTGGCTTTCTTCAGTAAATGCAGTGACGGCTATGTCCATTAATTACCATAGTTTTAATAATTCCAGAGAATAGCTTGGTCTGACAATCAAATTTTCGATTTTCATGGCTAACATGGTGTATGAAGATTCCTTTTGTACTTCACAACTTTAATTAATCTACTAAGAATGACGATGGTTGTGCCCATTTATTTGTATATTTGTATATTGGTGCATGAAGACTTTCCAGCTATTATCGACAAGATCAAGCGGGCTTCGGTAGGGCAGCGGCAACAGCGGCACATCGGCAGCTCGTTCTAGCGGCAATAGTGATCGTTCGATGCTCTCGGAATCTTGATGTAATTTTTATTATGTTTGAGATGCTTTGTACTTCCGGTGAACTTTTATAATAGATCTGATCATTTTCACACACAACTTTTTTAGTGCATTACACTAAACTGTATGGGTTTAAACCCCAGAACCTTGCACCGATAAAAACTTAGCCAAAAGTTCAAGCTTATGGGAAAATGATGTGAATAAATATCAACAGGTTTGCTGCTTGTTCGCCATAGGTATTACACTTCTTTTTTTTTTTAAACAAGGCCCTCTCACTAGGCGGCTTTCTTCAGTAAATGCAGTGGCGGCTATGTCCATTAATTACCGTACTTTTATGGCTTCCAAAAAATACCCTGGTCTGGCAATCAAATATCCATGTTCATAGACAACAATGGTGTATGAAGATTCCTTTGGTATTTTACAACTTTAATTAATCTACTGAGAACAGAGACGGCTACGCCCATTTGTATGGTTTGATCAGAGCTTTAATTGCATGCATGTGCCATGGGTCCTAATAAATTCTGACTTCCTTCCATATGTTACTCACCCATTGGCGGTTGATATGTCGAAGGTCGAACAGATCTAAAAGTGTACTTGTATTAAGTCAAAGCGGAGTTTCTGAACTTTCTGCCTGCTGTTTGCCCTACCGTGATCTAAGCATACCAATCTGCGTATGTTTCTTGTTAACAGTTGCAATAGTCCTATTATGTGTCAGATTTGATGTGTGCCTGTGTGTGTGTGGGGTGGTGGTGGTGGTGGTGGGGTGGGGGGGCAGCACTGAACCACTCGCTACTTTTTTTTTTAGGAAACCAGTCGCTAAGTTTGCTCTCTCAGATCTACCAACGCGCAGACGCTCCATTTCTCTTCGTCAACATACGAACGGACGATACCACAACGGTTCCACACAAGTTCTACAAATCACAATAGTCTACCGTCTCACCAAGTTACATTAATGTGTTTTTCCTCCAAAAAAGTTTACATCAATGTTTTTTATCAAGCTTCGCATAAACTTCACAAAGTTCCACATTAATTACTCAAAGGATCTCGAGTACACATATAAGTCTTGAAACAGGCTTTCACCCAGGCCTAATCCATACAAAGTGATGAGAGAATATCCATACAAGGAGCTCAAAAGAGAAAAACGACATCCGAGATATAAGCGGGAACGCGGGAGCATAAAAGCTGGAGGCGCCGCAACTAACAAAAGGCGACCTAGAATACTAGAGAGGGACAAAACAGTGCCGCTTTGAAAAACCATCAAACCCTGTTGCACCGAACACACCAGGCTATCGCCGGAGAGGGACGCTTGCCTTCTCGCTCCAGTTGTGGGGCATTGACCCTTCCAGCGCACATCGAGGACCGAGAATGGTGACAACAAGGACACAGGTATAGTAGGAGACCAACGAATCCACAACACGCGAATCAAAGAAGCTTCACGCAAGGGTCAAAGCAAATCTAAAGTCCGCATACTGCAGCCAGTAGGTACCCGAGCTCCCCAGTGACACGCCCAAGGGGGTAACGATGCAGCGTGCACCTACAGTCGAGCCTGAAACCCTCTCATGAAGAGGGGACACACAACCATGCCTCTAGAGGGAAGAGACAACCGCAGGCATCACCATCGCCAGCGTGGAGCTTTTGCTCGTAGTCTCATTCGCACCACCTGAGCTACCAAACCGAGCCAACCCGAGGGAAGGGTCGCCGTGCTAGCACGGGTCCCCTAGATCTTGACCATGGAGTTGTCATTGTCGAAGCCACAATGACACCAGGATCTCCCAACACCCTCACCTCGTTACCCTCCTAGCCACAGAGAATATTGCCGTGTTGCTCGCCACAGAGCCAACCGCACAACCACAGTAACCGCGGTCGTCAGCCCGGCATACAAGATCTGGCAACCCTGCACCACCGCTCGTGCCACCACCCGCTGCCCGCTGCCATGGCCATCGACCGCCAGGAAGGGACGAAAAGGCGCCTCCTTTCACACCAAAGGGGACTCCCCACCCGGATATGAGCTGTAGAGGAGTCCAGCAGCAGTATGCCACCGCCCAGGATTGAGCAACCAGAACCCATCTGACCGAGCCCACCCAATCCCGAGTCAAGCGACCCCCATCAAGCCCCATCTGGGCGAGACAAGCTCCAAGCAACGACTGCACGCTGATGAGAGGCCACCGACCCACCTGCCCATGGCCACGGTGACAAACGAGAACGTGGACAGGGAGATCATGAGACATGGGAGAAAGGTCCCGCCACCTGCCCCACACACTGCGTCTCTTAAGCATCGCGGACCGACAGCGGCGAGGGCATGGTGGGGAGGAAGGTTGTGGCGCGGTGGTGATGAGGGCGACACACCTGTGTCACCATGTCGAGCGACGCGGGGGCGTTCTCTGTCAAGTCTCGACAAAATACTAGTGTTCAACGAGTGCCACGTCTCGACAAATACTAGTGTTCATCTGGTGCCAAAAGTCTCATATAAGAGTTACACAAAATTATAAATAGGATCCAATTGTTTTCTAAGAAAATATACTTATCATAATATAATATAATATAATATAATATAATATAATATAATATAATACGTATAATATCGCATGTATCCACAACATTTTCACAAAGGTTGCATAAAACTGTCACCAAGTTCCAACGAATCAAAATTTTCGATATTGCTATTGTTTTGAAGATCTTGTCACCTGGAACACAAATGTTAGACAGATCGTAGATTCAAATGATTCCAAGAAATATAAATGAACAAGGAGAGAGAAGAATCTAGACCACGTACTCCTCCCGACGCATGTGTGAGGCTGTGAGCCTGTTGTAGCAGGCCCAGAAACTAATCCATTATACTCTTTTCTCTCTTTGCTCCGGATCCGATTTGATTTGTAAACGTTGAACCCTGAGAATTGATACGTACAAGACTCCATTTTACTACTTCCTCCGTCTCATAATATAAGACATTTTTTGACACTACATTAATGTAAAAAAACGTCTTACATTATGTAATATTTTTGTCCTTTTTGCCAACAAAAGCTCAAGAGTACGAGTCGGCCTGAGTATCTCTATATATACCAGCACGGCAGCACCTCCACATAGTACTTCCAAGTACACCTCTCATTTTGTTCTCCGAATCACTATCCAAACAACTCGATGGCAGCAGCTCACGCGGACTGTTCCGGCCAGAAGGAGACGATGACAACTTTTCACCCGACTTTGTGGGGAGATTACTTCCTTACACACCAGCCACAATCTTCAGGGCAGGTATTACTGTACATACTCGTAGTACTACATACCTGAGATACTGCATGTTTGCATGCACACGTCGGGTGAAAGGAAGTAATCTAAAGTAGTAGATGCTGCAATCATTTGGAGATAACTATAGGGTCGTGGAAAGATTTTTTGCATGACATCGGCTTATTTAGGTGAATATACAAATGACTTCAATTTGCCGAATCAATGCAATACCACAACATGCATGCATGCACACGTCGCCCAATTTTAAAGAAAAATTATCATATTTATTAAGTAAACTCATGATTTAGCTCTTCTCGTGAAAACATGACAATCACACTATGCCACGTTGTACACACAATGACACAAAATACAATATTTGTACTCCCCCCGTCCGTGTTTATTAGGCACATTCACATTTTGAGCCCAAGTTTGACCATACATTTGCGTAATATAATATGAATTATATGTAGAAAAATGGTGCCATTGAAAACTTCCTTTGAATACGAATACAACAATATAATTTTGTTTGAAATATTACTTATATTTTGCAAATCGAATCTAGAGTCAAAATTTGGCCCAAAATACAAGGGGGCCTAATAAACCCGGACGAAGGGAGTACAATGCAACATTAAGTTGTTTTTTCTAAATGACGGTCTACACTATCGTAAGGATTTGTTATCACAAACAGCTTCCAACAAACAAATGCTGGAAAACACCCATGATTTGTTTCGATGCTATGTAACGTTTTTTGTGTGATGGGTATGTGTTTTAATTAGTTGTAACATCTTTTTATGTGTGAAAGAATTATTATTTTTGGCGGAAACTTTTAAAACAATAGTCACCATATTAGGTATAAATTAGATTCTACCATTATTTGTATTAATTAAGAATGTTTTTCTTGTAGAATTTTTCATAGTTACTTCAGAGCAACTATTATTTGTAAATCAGCCAAGTAGCATATCATAAAACCAAGAGTTGCACACGAATTTGAAGTTTATTTGTAATACCATGCAACTGCCTCATTGCATATTTCTAGAACTAAAGTTGCTATAATATCTTGAATGTGTAGCTATCCAATTTCATTACATACATATTAAATGGTTAGAACATTGACTTAAAAATAAGAATCAACTAACTTAGAAATAAATGTTCTAGTTTGTTAAGATATTTTAATGGTGTGTCATTTTTATCACAGTTCTTGAAATTGTAGCATTATGGTGAACACTATGATGCAAAGCATTAGTGGTCCACATGATTGATTAGTAATACCATTTACATTATTGCAGCAACCTCAGATGAGAGAAAGAATGGAAGTTTTATTGGAGCAAGTAAGAGCAATAATAAAAGAGTCAAATGGAATACAAAAAGTAACGGAGCTTATACTCTCGCTTGAACGACTTGGCTTGGACTACCACTATGAGAATGAGATCGGGGAACTACTGGATGTCGTTTTGAACTCTGATTATGATGATAATAATCTACAGTTGGTTTCACTTTGATTTTATCTTTTGCGGAAAAATAGATATGATGTCTCATCTGGTAAGGCCCCATAAACTTACACAACCAAGATATATAGCAATCAAACATTGATTTCTTGGAAATTATTAATGTCCATTTTCAATAAAAATTGTAGATGTATTCAATAAATTTCAAGACAAACAAGGAGATTTCTTTCAATCAGATACAAATAGTTTATTGAGCTTATATAGTGCAGCGCATATGAGGACCAAGGGAGAGAAAGTAATTGACAAGGCAATCTATTTCACTAAAAAACACCTCCTTGGCGCGTTAGAACATTTGGAATCACCATCTGTACAGGAAGTGTCTTTTGCCCTTGTTACACCTCCTTTTAGAAGGGTTAGGATATTAGAAGCAAGAAGCTACATACCTTGTTATGAAAAAGAGCCTACACGAAATGAAGCCATATTGGAGCTTGCAAAATTGAATTTTAATATTCTGCAACTTCTTTTCTGTGAGGAGTTAAAAGAGGTCACCTTGTAAGTTTTTTTTTATAATTCTCTTCTTGAAATTAGTCTCAATGCGTTCTTTTTCTTATTATCATAAGAATGCCAATTGACTTATGTTATGCTCATTCTAGGCGGTGGCAGAAACTCAAGGTCGGATCAAATTTGAGTTTTGTAAGAGACAGAATAGTAGAAACTTATTTTTGGATAAATGGAACAAGCTACAATCACAAATATTCTTATTCCCGTATTATAGCTACAAAGATCACTGCTTTCATGACTATAATAGATGACATATTGGACACCTATGGTAGCACTGAAGAGAGCATGCAACTTGCAGAAGCAATTAATAGGTTAAATCCTCCCACCAATTACTCCCTCCGTTTTTATTTACTCCGCATATTAGAGTTGACTGAAGTCAAACTTTGTAAAGTTTGACCAAATTTTTAGAAAAAATATAAATATTTACCATAACAAATCCATATGGTGTGAAAGTACATTCAATAATAAATCTAATTGTACTGGTATGTTATTGTGTATGTTAATAGTTTTGTTTATAAACTTGGTCAAAGTTGGCAAAGCTTGACTCTGACCAAAGCTAATATGCGGACTAAATAAAAACGGAGGGAGTAGTTTTTTCTAATAATTATAATATATGTGTTTTATAATAGTTTTAATATATGAACTAAATATACATTAGAATAAGCATGAAAATAAATAGTAATATCGAGTCATACAAACACAAAAGAAATAGTGAAGTGTTGCATTATAACTAGAATGTATTATGTCGGGTATGTCCTCATGACGTCCATGATTTTATTGGGATGGCATATTAGCTATGCTACTATATTGTTGTGCCTTGTGTCTTAATACAATTTTTCTTTAGAAAAAGTGAAATACTTATATTAAGTTGTCTACGTAATAAACATTATACCTCACACACTAGTTACACTATAACTCCATAAATAACTAAATATTTTAGAACTATAAGTAATTCCATATTGGCAAAAAAAATAAAAAATATAGTACCATTGAATTATGGTAATTCTAGTACAAGAAACAATTTATTAATACACATGCAAACATTAGAGTGAAAATTGGGACATCGTCGTGGAGCGATGTTTATATAAGATACGAAGGAAAGTACCATTGTTAATTATTCATTTAACTGTTTTAGTTTTTTTTGTAGAAACACAAATTCGTTTCATTCTTGATGTTTTTTTTAAATGCATCACAAGTATTACTTTATTAAGTAGTGGTATGGTCTAACATAGTGAAATGCAGGTGGGATGAAGGTGCAGTAGCTGTGCTTCCAGAATACATGAAGGATATCTACTTATATTTGTTGGAAACATTTCATTCTTTTGAGGAGCATTTAGGACCTGGGAAGAGCTATCGTGTTGTTTATCTTAAAGAATCGGCAAGTATTATATTTACCTCATAAAACTAGTTTGTCATATCGAAATGTGCACTTAGTTTATTTTAATATGTATTCTCTTACTAATATTTGGTCGTTGTGTGCCGCCAAGATGAAATACCATGATCTAGCTAAGACTAAAAATGTTATATTTTATTAATGTTGTTAAGCTGATATAAAGTAAAAATGGTAACATACTTTAAGTAAATAAATTAAAATTAGATTGATCTGTTTGCAAGTCTACAAGAGAAAATACTTAACTTTTGCTTCAAATAGTGGAACTAGAACACGTATAGGACTATGCCGACCCGATGAGCCTTTTGCAATGCTTTGTGTTTCTTAGCGTTGGAGCCTGTTATAAATAGTCATCAGAATGAAATTTTCATTATTGAAACAATACTATTACCTAATTTTGTGGCCTCGGGTGATGTTGCCTGAGATCCAAATTGCAAATGCTACTCAAGCACTCATACATACATACATACATACATATCAAACTTAAGTTGATACCCTATAGATGGTAGCATACAGGTTGCGATTCCAGCCCTATGCATTGGGGACATAACCCAAATGCTTCTACCAAATTAATGAGATGGTGCACTAAGATCCAAACCAAGTCCTGGTTGAACTAATCGAATGACCAAGCAATCTAGATGGAAGTTTTAGACAATTCAAACTTTGAAATAAATACTGTAGAAAAAAAATGCTCCCTTCATTCCCTTATACAAGGCCACTTTGTTTTTATTGTCAAACTTTGACTCATAATTTTGGTCAAAAAATATGGATTATATGTCATAAAAAACATATCATCAGAAAATTCTTTAAAATGTGCACTCAGTGACATATTTTTTATGGCATATAACTCATGTTTTGTTGCTAAAATTAATGGTAAAAGTTAGATATAGAAATATGAAGTGACCTTATATAAGGGAATGCAAGGAGTACTAGGATAGTGGTTTCCACTGAACTCTTTGACTCGTAGAATTTCAAGCTTCTGTTCCATATACTAGTGGTTAATAACTGACACTCCAGAAGTTAATCTTGTGAGGCTACGGGTGATAATGGTTAAGCATTACAACAATGCTAAGCTTTGTCACCTGCTATAAGATGTGCCACTCTTGATCCAATTTTTTCCTATAATCAATATAATACTTAAATCAATAGAAACCTTTGTAGTATATAATTTTATCATCAACAAGTGTGGTCTCTTCTTGTCTAATTCATTTGGGTGACTGCCAATAACATTCATTCTCTAGTTGTTAGAGTTTAAACACAATTATACATTTGAATCACATATTTATTAGTCCACCACACATTGTCGTCAGTAATAAATATCCATTTAGGGAGTTGGATATACTTTCAATGAAACAATTTTGATGTAGGTCATGTGATAAACCTAGCTAGTTCGTGTGTATGTAATTTTAACTTATTTTAAAATGGAAATGGGACAAGGCCTTCAATTTAGAGAAGTCGGATTTTATCAGATACATTTTTTGAACAAGATATGAATTATCAAAATAAAACACACCTTTAAACATTTCATGAGAGTACAAAATTAACTCACCAATTGACTTTTTTTGACACGGTAATTATCTTTTATTTTCCCATATGTTGCTAGAAAATTTGATAGTATCAACGAATTGAGCATAGCTCAGAAGTGTAGATTCCTTGTGGTGAACCTATCAACTGGGGTTCGAGTCCTATACTTTGAAAGGGTGCTTCCATTTTACTGGATTTATTCCAAGATTTTTGTTCATTGGGAGTTAATGTTCCCATCGGCTACAAGTTGTGTGTGGTAATCTCATTGTTCTCAAGATTTGTTGGCTTAATCTCTCAGAGGAGCTCATAGGGCTAGGGTGTGCACGCTTGTGTACATTGTGTGTGTGGGTGGGCAGGCTCTACGTGTGTGTGTATCTGAGCTGTGTTTGTACTAGGTTTCCAACAAATTATAGTATTACTTTCAATAGTTCACTAAAAATGGTATTGTTTTTCATGAAAGAGTTAGTGTTAATGTGTTGATATTTTTCGTGAAAACCATATTCCCTAGTAAAGTTTTCTTATATCCATTCCCCGCAAATGTAATTGTTGAAGTTTTAGATGACAAGATAACTTTATATCTACCAAACATGTAGATGGACAATGGATAATTTCAATTTCCATATCTTTGATTCAAAAAAAAATTAATCATTTTATAATTCTTAGCAATATTACAAACATTTTGGGTGATTAATTTCAAAACAATGCAGTTCAAGAAATTAGTTCAAGCATACAACGCTGAACTAAAATGGCGTGATGAAAAATATGTGCCGAAGAAAATTAGCGAACATCTTGAAGTTTCAACAATAAGTATCGGGACATCTGTGGTAGCATGTGCTTTTTTCGTTGGCATGGATAACATAAATGCAGAGACTTTCAATTGGCTTTCTAGCAAGACGAAACTTCTCAAGTCTTTTGCTATATTTGTACGGCTCACAAACGACATGGCATCAACACAGGTACACATTCTTAGAGATGTACTTGACTTCAAATGAATATTTTGCATGCATATTGGCAAAGTGTTGCAAGAATCTGGACATAATTATTGTCATGTGTTTAAAGAAGTAGCTATTCACAATGAATATTCAATCATATTTGCTGTGATAATTCAAGGCACATATGTATTTTTTTTGCATTCTTACATTGTGATAACCACATGTTGTTATGGCATAGCTAGAATATTTAAACTTTAATAGACCATCTTAAAAAATGGAAGCTATAACCATTTCCAATCTTGATTAGCTCATGGTAGCTTAAAGTGAAACTGGACTAAGCATGCCCGACCTAGGCATGAGACGAAAATACGATGGCATAGGTCATAGAGAGTGGGGCCCATGAAACATGTGTGTCATGTGTAATATATACGACGGCTGCTATGTAGGTATGGTGACTAGTTTCCTTTTCTCATGTATCTTGATATATGGTAGCAACTAAATTCACTAAAGAAAGGTGAAACATAGCCCTATCCATTATGAGATCTCAAGTGAGGAGGGGCAAAGTGGAACACAAATGTCTTCTTTTTAATTTCTTGTAGAGGCCTTCTGAACATCCCTGTGATTAAACTAGCTATTGTTCTAAAACATAATTGACACTTTCTACCATTATATTTTGCAGCGTGAGCAACAAGGGATCCACTGTGCATCTACTATCCAATCTTACATGAAGGAGCATGAGATGACAAAAGATGACGCGTGTGAAAAGATAAAGGAACTTATTGAGAATTCATGGAAGGTTATGTTAACACATTATTTGGAATTGATAGAACAACCAATGGTTGTGCCACAAATTATACTTGAGCTTTCAAGAACTGTGGATAACATGTACAAGCATACCGATGCATACACTAATTCAAAGACAATCAAGGATACCATAAGAATGCTTTTTATTGACCCAATGGAATAGTTGTACAAGGCATGCATCCACAGGGGATACAAAAGTAGCAGCTATACACTGCTTGCAACAATAATGCCTAGTCATGTTAGAATGGTGATCAAGAGCAATCTACTTAGATTGCCACCATGTTAATGTATCTTTTTTCAATTAAACGAACATGTCGTGCTCGCTTTCGGGAATGTATGAGTGATACTAAACTTTGTTTTATGCATTGGATTTTTGAAACATAAATGATTTCTTTCATTCATTTTCTCTATGTGTGGTCCTACCCTAGTCCATTGTGCAAGCATAGCGATTCTTTCTTCATCCTAGTATAAAACAAAATAATCATCAAAACTTATCCAATCAAGGGATAAGTTATGCTTCAAAGCCAAAAAAGGTTGCTTGGTGTCGAAATTGTATTCATTATTTCATATTGCATTTTTGTAAGGAGCATGTTGTATGGTTAACGCCAACATTGTGATAATACAAGTCCCTGCATCTTGCTCCTCCCGCCTAATCCTCATTGGCTCCAGATAGATTTTCAATATCATAAGATGCATCACAATCGTCCTCCCAATCATGATTTTTGTCATAAGTAATAGGAATGTCATACTCAGCAGTAGTATTGGCAATAGACATTGTTTCATCAGTAATAGCAACTAGTCATCAACCCGTGCAACTATACATGGCTAGCAATTAATGAGACACACATAATCAATAAGAGCTTCATATTCTTATATTTTAATATGTTTTACATGATTGGAAAAACTTGATATGAAGAATATTATTGACTCAAACAATGCATCAAGGTGATACACCCGTACATAATTCAGAATATAACTTCATTCCTCTTTTGTTTATTGTAAAAGTAAATATAAATCCTACAATTAGTTTTAAGTATTTTTTTAGGATCAACAAGGAGGCTCGAAAGGAGCCCCCAATTATTAAATATAAGAAGGTATAAAGATTCCAACATTAGAAGGATCCCACATGTTTGTGGCAAAACTAAATCGCTATCAGTTTCTTAACCATGGTTGTACTAGTACCTCACGGGGCTACGCACACCCCCAATCACACATAGTTTCTAGAACTGTTTACTCGAGTGGGTTGGCGGTTAGGGGGGTCATTGTGACCAACTTGCAATCGTGTGCGACGGGCCATGCAAAAACACACGTACGTTCTAGCACAATCATCTATGATAATTTCTGTAGCACTCATGATGACTTTCTGGAAAAGTGTGTGATTGTCATAATATCTCTAGCAGCTTGGCAGAAAATCGTCTGTGCTAATTTTCTTTGGCACACACAAGTTCTGTCTTCTATAATGTGTACGATTGTTACATTTTCTCCGGCGTGTCTTTGGCAGAAAATCGTGTGTGATAATCATATCATCGCAGACATTTTCTTATCTTTAATTGTTGTATTTTTCAGATTCGTTGCACATGGTTTGTTTTCTCGAATCGTGTCTAATGCTCAATGACGAGCACAAACTTTTTTGGCCGCAATTTAATATTTAGTACATGCATTTTTTTTATAAAATCAGTCAGAATATGAATTTGGACATAGGCACGCAACACAACACATATCAATCAACACAATATTGCACTGTATGTATGTATATATAGAATGATCGTTGATCACTTTCGTGTACCAATACAAGTAGCAAAGTAGGAACATTTGACATCTAAAAGCCATCACCTCTATAGAGGGCACAACATTGTAGATGAAGCACAATTGAGTAGTTGATGTTCTTGCAGAAGAGGAATGTCCATATTGTCTCGAAATAAGATTTCACACCACTTTATAAATAAAGCAACCACCATGTCTACACAAGTTCAAGTGCAACATAGCAATAAAATAGTCTGTTGGTTTAAATACCCAGCTGTTCCAACCAGACGTACAACTGTCATAGCAGTTGGAACTGGTCTACCAAATCATTGTCTTCACCAAGCCAACTAGTTCTATTTCCTCAACCCTTTCATTTCCTCATTCATGTGTTGATGAACCTAATCATTACTGTTTGAAGACTTTGACTGAAGACTTCCTTTATTTCCTCAATCCTATTTCTTCAGTCACATAGTCTTCGGCTTGCTTATCCTGTTTCACGCTTTTTGTACTATGTGTTTGTTTCATTTCATCATGATGACTATGTTTTTGCTTTGTTTTGCTTATACCTAAGTACTTATCCCGCTGCTAGTGTGTCGTTGCTTAGGAATTTCTTCACCTAGAAATTCCTCAGTGACGAATTTGTAAAAATCGCCTATTCACTCCCCCTCTAGTCAATATAACGCACTTTCATATATTGACTTAGGAGTCAAATGAGAACATTTGATCATAGGTCATACTCATCATTTAAGCACAAGTTGGGTTGCCACTTCTACATAAAGCATTGTTGTGTAAACACCAATAGAGTTGCTTTAGCTCAATTCTTAGAGCAAAGCTCCCCCTAGATGTGATATCCCCCCTTAGAGGGATGAACTAACCTTGGGTTTTGTCGATGATGACTTCTTGTAGGTGTTGAAGGTGTGGATGCTCAATGTTGATGTAGATCATTTGGAGCAATCCATTGGAGTGAGTTGCACTTTCAATACCTACACGGGTTAGTCCCACAAGGAACATACAAGAATATCCGTAGACATAGAGTGAAGCACACATATGATGATGTCCATGAAAGCATTAGGTTACCTTGTCCCTTGTCTTACCAACAAGAGGTTTTGTGACTCCTTGAACTAGTGCAAGATATGGAAATTGATTGCACTTGTCCTTGCCAAAATGAATGTGAGTGAAGTATGTTGGCGCAGTCACCCTTAAGAAATCTCTAGTTCTTATTCTTTGGGATCCATATCAACTTGATGGGAATCCTTGGAGTTGTAGTAGTACTTGATGAAGTAGAACTTGATGTAGTCTTGGGAACCCACTTGACCATGACCTTAGGAGCTTCTTCAAATGAATCAATCGCTTCTTGAAGCTTGTACTTGCCTTTTAGCTTGTAGTCTTGTGGTGGAAGGTAATCTTGAGCTTGTGTTCCATTGAAATAAGTGAGGTCATACTCTCTTGTTGAGGAACAAACTTCGTCTTGGGGCATTGATCTTCTTCCCACTCAACTCCATTGGCATTGAACTTTCGTTCAAAACCAACACCTTGATTCTTCCGGTGCCTTCCTAAATTCGTACAATTTCCTCAAATTGCCTACTTCCGGCAAGGCTCTTGTAAACACCTTTCTCTATAATTCCCTTCAGTAAGCTATTTTCTTACTCAAGTGTAACTTGTCTAAGAGAATCATTAGTGGAATCAAGAGAACTACTAGAAGCAACAATATTGGATTTAACATTGTTATTGTTGTTGGGGAACGTAGTAATTTCAAAAAAATTCCGACGCACACGCAAGATCATGGTGATGCATAGCAACGAGAGGGGAGAGTGTTGTCCACGTACCCTCGTAGACCGAAAGCGGAAGCGTTAGAACAACGCGGTTGATGTAGTCATACGTCTTCACGATCCGACCGATCCAAGTACCGAATGTACGGCACCTCCGAGTTCAGCACACGTTCAGCTCAATGACGATCCCCGGACTCCGATCTAGCAGGGTGTCGGGGAAGAGTTCCGTAAGCATGACGGCGTGGTGACGGTGATGATGTTCTACCGACGCAGGGCTTCGCCTAAGCACCGCTACGATATGACCGAGGTGGAATATGGTGGAGGGGGGCACCGCACATGGCTAAGGAACGATCACGAAGATCAACTTGTGTCTATGGGGTGCCCCCTGCCCCCGTATATAAAGGAGCAAGGGGAGAAGGGCCGGCCAAGGAGGAGGAGGCGCGCCCAAGGGGGGCAATCCTACTCCAAGTAGGATTCCCCCTCTTTCCAAGTCCTAGTAGGAGAGGGGAAGGAAGGGGAGGAGAAGGAGAAGGAAGGAGAGGGAGGAAAAGGAGGAAAGGGGGGCCGACCCCCTAGTCCAATTCGGTTTGGTCTAGGGGGGCCGCGCGCCCTGCCTCCTCTCTTCCACCACTTGGCCCATGAGGCCCATTACTTCTTCCTCGTATTCCCGTAACTCCCCGGTACCCCCCAAAATACCCGAATCTCTCGGAACCTTTTCGATGTCCGAATATAGTCGTCCAATATATCGATCTTTACGCCTCGACCATTTCGAGACTCCTCGCCATGTCCCCGATCTCATCCGGGACTCCGAACTCCTTCGGTACATCAAAACTCATAAACTCATAATAAAACTGTCATCGAAACCTTAAGCGTGCGGACCCTACGGGTTCGAGAACTATGTAGACATGACCGAGACATGTCTCCGGTCAATAACCAATAGCGGAACATGGATGCTCATATTGGCTCCCACATATTCTACGAAGATCTTTATCGGTCAAACCGCATAACAACATACGTTGTTCCCTTTGTCATCGGTATGTTACTTGCCCGAGATTAGATCGTCGGTATCTCAATACCTAGTTCAATCTCGTTATTGGCAAGTCTCTTTACTCATTCCGTAATACATCATCCCGCAACTAACTCATTAGTTACAATGCTTGCAAGGCTTATAGTGATGTGCATTACTGAGTAGGCCCAGAGATACCTCTCCGACAATCGGAGTGACAAATCCTAATCTCGAAATACGCCAACCCAACAAGTACCTTCAGAGACACCTGTAGAGCACCTTTATAACCACCCAGTTACATTGTGGCGTTTGGTAGCACACAAAGTGTTCCTCCGGTAAACGGGGGTTGCATAATCTCATAGTCATAGGAAAATGTATAAGTCATGAAGAAAGCAATAGATACTAAGCGATCAAGTGCTAAGCTAACAGAATGGGTCAAGTCAATCACATCATTCTCCTAATGATGTGATCCCGTTAATCAAATGACAACTCATGTCTATGGTTACGAAACATAGCCATCTTTAATTAACGAGCTAGTCAAGTAGAGGCATACTAGTGACATTCTGTTTGTCTATGTATTCACACATGTATTATGTTTCCGGTTAATACAATTCTAGCATGAATAATAAACATTTATCATGAAATAAGGAAATAAATAATAACTTTATTATTGCCTCTAGGGCATATTTCCTTCAGTCTCCCACTTGCACTAGAGTCAATAATCTAGTTCACATCACCATGTGATTTAACACCAATAGTTCACATCACCATGTGATTAACACCCATAGTTCACATCGTCATGTGATAAACACCCAAAGGGTTTACTAGAGTCAATAATCTAGTTCACATCGCTATGTGATTAACACCCAAAGAGTACTAAGGTATGATCATGTTTTGCTTGTGAGAGAAGTTTAGTCAACGGTGCATCACATTCAGAGTCGTATGTATTTTGCAAATATTCTATGTCTACAATGCTCGCATGGAGCTACTCTAGCTAATTGCTCCCACTTTCAATATGTATCCAGATTTAGACTTAGAGTCATCGGATCGATGCCAAAACTTGTATCGACGTAACCCTTTATGATGAACCTTTTGTCACCTCCATAATCGAGAAACATATCTTTATTCCACTAAGGATAATTTTGACCAATGCCCAGTGATCTACTCCTAGATCACTATTGTACTCCCTTGCCAAACCAGGGCAGAGTATACAATAGGTCTGGTCCATAGCATGACATACTTTTATAGAACCTATGACTGATGCATAGGGAATGACTTTCATTCTCTTTCTATTTTCTGCCGTGGTCGGGATTTGAGTCTTACTCAATTTCATACCTTTGCAACACAGGCAAGAACTCTTTATTTGACTGTTCCATTTTGAACTACTTCAAAATCTTGTCAAGGTATGTACAGATTGAAAATATTATCAAGCGTCTTGATCTATCTCAATAGATCTTGATGCTCAATATGTAAGTAGCTTTACTGAGGTCTTTCATTTAAAGAACTCCTTTCAAATACTTCTTTATGCTTTCCAGAAAAATTCTACATCATTTCTGATCAACAATATGTCACTCACATATACTTATCGAAAGGTCAGTGCTCCCACTCACTTTATTGTAAATACAGCTTCTTTGCAAGTCCGTATAAAACTATATGTTTTGATCAACTTATCAAAGCGTATATTCCAACTCTGAGATGCTTGCACCAGTCCATAGATGGATTGCTGGAGCTTGCACATTTTGTTAGCACCTTTAGGATTGACAAAACCTTCTGCTTGCATCATATACAACTCTTCTTTAAGAAAACCATTAAGGAATGCAGTTTTGACATCCATTTGCCAGATTTCATAAAATGTGGCAATTGCTAACATGATTCGGATAGACTTAAGCATCGCTACAGTTGAGACAATCTCATTGTAGTCAACACCTTGAACTTGTCGAAGACCTTTTTGCGACAAGTCGAGCTTTGTAGATAGTAACACTACTATCAACGTCTGTCTTCCTCTTGAAGATCCATTTATTTTCTATGGCTTGCCAATCATCGGGCAAGTCCACCAAAGTCCACACCTTGTTCTCATACATGGATCCTATCTCAGATTTCATGGCCTCCAGCCATTTCGCGGAATCTGGGCTCATCATCGCTTCTTCATAGTTCGTAAGTTCATCATGGTCTAGTAACATGACTTCCAGAACAGGATTACCGTACCACTCTGGTGTGGACCGTATTCTGGAAGACCTACGAGATTCTGTAGTAACTTGATCTGAAGTTTCATGATTATCATCATTAGCTTCCTCACTAATTGGTGCAGAAATCACTGGAACTGATTTCTGTGATGAACTACTTTCCAATTCGGGTGAAGGTACAATTACCTTATCAAGCTCTACTTTCCTCCCACTCACTTCTTTCGAGAGAACCTCCTTCTCTAGAAAGGATCCATTTTTTTGGCAACGAATATCTTGCCTTCGGATCTGTGATAAAAGGTGTACCCAACAGTTTCCTTTGGGTATTCTATGAAGACGCACTTCTCCGATTTGGGTTTGAGCTTATTAGGATGAAACTTTTTCACATAAGCATCGCAGCCCCAAACTTTTAGAAACGACAACTTAGGTTTACTGCTAAACCATAGTTCATACGGTGTCGTCTTAACGGATTTAGATGGTGCCCTTTTAACGTGAATGCAGCTGTCTCTAATGCATAACCCCAAAACGATAATGGTAAATCAGTAAGAGACATCATAGATTGCACCATATCCAATAAAGTGCGGTTACGATGTTCGGACACACCATAACGTTGTGGTGTTCCAGGTGGCGTGAGCTGTGAAACTATTCCACATTGTTTTAATTGAAGACCAAACTCGTAACTCAAATATTCGTCTCCGCGATCAGATCGCAGAAACTTTATTTTCTTGTTACAATGATTTTTCCACTTCACTCTGGAATTCTTTGAACCTTTCAACTATTTCAGACTTATGTTTCATCAAGTAGATACACCCATATCTGCTCAAATCATCTTGTGAAGGTCAGAAAATAACGATACTTGCCACGAGCATCAACACTCATTGGATCGCATACATCAGTATGTATTATTTCCAATAAGTCAGTAGCTTGTTCCATTGTTCTGGAGAACAGAGTTTTAGTCATCTTGCCCAAAAGGCACGGTTTGCAAGCATCAAATGATTCATAACCAAGTGATTCCGAAAATCCATCTTTATGGAGTTTCTTCATGCGCTTTACACCAATATGACCCAAACGGCAGTGCCACAAATAAGTTGCACTATCATTATTAACTTTGCATCTTTTGGCATCAATATTATGAATATGTGTATCACTACGATCGAGATCCAACAAACTATTTTCATTGGGTGTATAACCATCGAATGTCTTATTCATGTAAACAGAATAACAATTATTCTTCAACTTCAAATGAATAACCATATCGCAATAAACATGATCAAATCATATTCATGCTCAACGCAAACGCCAAATAACTTTTATTTAGGTTTAACACTAATCCCGAAAGTATAGGGAGTGTGCGATGATGATCATATCAGTCTTGGAACTACTTCCAACACTCATCGTCACTTCCCCTTCAACTAGTCTCTGTTTATTCTCAGAACTCCTGTTTGAGTTACTAATCTTAGCAACCGAACAAGTATCAAATACTCATGGGCTACTATAAACACTAGTAAGGCACACATCAATAACCTGTATATCAAATATACCCTTGTTCACTTTGCCATCCTTCTTATCCACCAAATATTGAGGCATTTCCGCTTCGGTGACCATTTCCTTTGCAAAGTGTAAGCACTTAGTTTCAGGCTTTGGTCCAGCTTTGGTCTTCTTCACGGGAGTGAAAACTTGTTTGCCATTCTACTTGAAGTTTCCCTTTCTTTCCCTTTGCCCTTTTCTTGAAACTAGTGGTCTTGTCAATCATCAACACTTGATGCTCTTTCTTGATTTCTACCTTCGTCGATTTCAACATCACGAAGAGCTCGGGAATCGTTTTCGTCATCCCTTGCATACTATAGTTCATCACAAAGTTCTAGTAACTTAAGTGATGGTGACTAGAGAATTTTGTCAATAACTATCTTATCTGGAAGATTAACTCCCACTTGATTCAAGCGATTGAAGTACCCAGACAATCTGAGCACATGCTCACTAGTTGAGCGATTCTCCTCCATCTTTTAGCTATAGAACTTGTTGGAGACTTCATATCTCTCAACTCGGGTATTTGCTGGAAATATTAACTTCAACTCATGGAACATCTCATATGGTCCATGACGTTTAAAATGTCTTTGAAGTCCCGATTCTAAGCCGTTTAAGCATGGTGCACTAAACTATCAAGTAGTCATCATTCTGAGCTAGCCAAACGTCCATAACGTCTGCATCTGCTCCTGCAATAGGTTTGTCACCTAGCGGTGCATCAAGGACATAATTCTTCTGTGCAGCAATGAGGATAAACCTCAGATCACGGATCCAATCCGCATCATTGGTACTAACATCTTTCAACATAGTTTTCTCTAGGAACATATCAAAATAAACATATGAAAGCAACAATGCGAGCTATTGATCTACAACATAATTTGCAAAATACTACCATGACTAAGTTCATGATAAATTTAAGTTCAATTAATCATATTACTTAAGAACTCCCACTTAGATAGACATCCCTCTAGTCATCTAAGTGATCACGTGATCCAAATCAACTAAACGAAAACCGATCATCACGTGAGATGGAGTAGTTTTCAAGGTGAACATCACTATGTTGATCATATCTACTATATGATTCACGCTCGACCTTTCGGTCTCCAGTGTTCCGAGGCCATATCTGTATATGCTAGGCCTGTCAAGTTTAACCTGAGTATTCCGCGTGTGCAAAACTGGCTTTCACCCATTGTAGACGGACGTAGAGCTTATCACACCCGATCATCACGTGGTGTCTGGGCATGACGAACTTTGGCAGCGGTGCATACTCAGGGAGAACACTTTTATCTTGAAATTTAGTGAGAGATCATCTTATAATGCTACCGTCATTCAAAACAAAATAAGATGTACAAAGATAAACATCATATGCAATCAAAAATATGACATGATATGGCCATCATCATCTTGTGCCTTTGATCTCCATCTCCAAAGCATTGTCATGATCTCCATCGTCATCGGCATGACACCATGATCTCCATCATCTTGATCTATATCAATGTTTCATCACATGGTCGTCTCGCCAACTATTGCTCTTGCAACTAATGCTATCGCACAACGATAAAGTTAAGCAATTATTTGGCACTTGCATCTTATGCAATAAAGGGACAACCGTAAGGCTTCTGCCAGTTGCCGATAACTTCAACAAAAACATGATTATCTCATACAACAACTTATATCTCATCACGTATTGACCATATCACATCACAGCATGCCCTGCAAAAACAAGTTAGACGTCCTCTACTTTGTTGTTGCAAGTTTTACGTGGCTGCTACGGGCTGAGCAAGAACCGTTCTTACCTACGCATCAAAACCACAACGATAGTTCGTCAAGTTAGTGATGTTTTAACCTTTGCAAGGACCGGGCGTAGCCACACTCAGTTCAACTAAAGTTGGAGAAACAGACACCCGCTAGTCACCTGTGTGCAAAGCATGACGGTAAAACCAGTCTCGCGTAAGCGTCCGCGTAATGTCGGTCCGGGCCGCTTCATCCAACAATACCGTTGAATCAAAGTATGACATGCTGGTAAGCAGTATGACTTGTATTGACCACAACTCACTTGTGTTCTACTCGTGCACATAACATCAACGCATAAAACCTGGCTCTGATACCACTGTTGGGGAACGTAGTAATTTCAAAAAATTTCCTACGCACATGCAAGATCATGGTGATGCATAGCAACGAGAGGGGAGAGTGTTGTCCACGTACCCTCGTAGACCGAAAGCGGAAGCGTTAGAACAACGCGGTTGATGTAGTCGTACGTCTTCACGATCTGACCGATCCAAGTACCGAACGTACGGCACCTCCGAGTTCAGCACACGTTCAGCTCGATGACGATCCCCGGACTTCAATCCAGCAGGTGTCGGGATGAGTTCCACAAGACGACGGCGTGGTGACGATGATGATGTTCTACCGATGCAGGGCTTCGCCTAAGCACCGCTACGATATGACCGAGGTGGAATATGGTGGAGGGGGGCACCGCACATGGCTAAGGAACGATCACGAAGATCAACTTGTGTCTATGGGGTGCCCCCCTGCCCCCGTATATAAAGGAGCAAGGGGAGGAGGGCCGGCCAAGGAGGAGGAGGCGCGCCCAAGGGGGGCAATCCTACTCCAAATAGGATTCCCCCTCTTTCCAAGTCCTAGTAGGAGAGGGGAAGGAAGGGAAGGAGAAGGAGAAGGAAGGAGAGGGAGGAAAAGGAGGAAGGGGCGGCCCCTAGTCCAGTCGGTTTGGTCTAGGGGGCGCGCCTGCCTCCTCTCTTCCACCACTTGGCCCATGAGGCCCATTACTTCTTCCTCGTATTCCCGTAACTCCCCGGTACCCCCGAAAATACCCGAATCACTCGGAACCTTTCCGATGTCCGAATATAGTCGTCCAATATATCGATCTTTACGTCTCGACCATTTAGAGACTCCTCGTCATGTCCCCGATCTCATCCGGGACTCTGAACTCCTTCGGTACATCAAAACTCATAAACTCATAATAAAACTGTCATCAAAACCTTAAACGTGCGGACCCTACGGGTTCGAGAACTATGTAGACATGACCGAGACATGTCTCCGGTCAATAACCAATAGCGGAACCTGGATGCTCATATTGGCTCCCACATATTCTACGAAGATCTTTATCAGTCAAACCGCATAACAACATACGTTGTTCCCTTTGTCATCGGTAGGTTACTTGCCCGAGATCCGATCATCGGTATCTCAATACCTAGTTCAATCTCATTACCAGTAAGTCTCTTTACTCGTTCCGTAATAGATCATCACGCAACTAACTCATTAGTTACAATGCTTGCAAGGCTTATAGTGATGTGCATTACTGAGTGGGCCTAGAGATACCTCTCCGACAATCGGAGTGACAAATCCTAATCTCGAAATATGCCAACCCAACAAGTACCTTCAGAGACACCTGTAGAGCACCTTTATAATCACCCAGTTACGTTGTGACGTTTGGTAGCACACAAAGTGTTCCTCCGATAAACGGGAGTTGCATAATCTCATAGTCATAGGAACATGTATAAGTCATGAAGAAAGCAATAGCAACATACTAAACGATCAAGTGCTAAGCTAACGGAATGGGTCAAGTCAATCACATCATTTTCCTAATGATGTGATCCCATTAATCAAATGACAACTCATGTCTATGGTTAGGAAACAAAACCATCTTTAATTAACGAGCTAGTCAAGTAGAGGCATACTAGTGACATTCTGTTTGTCTATGTATTCACACATGTATTATGTTTCCGGTTAATACAATTCTAGCATGAATAATAAACATTTATCATGAAATAAGGAAATAAATAATAACTTTATTATTACCTCTAGGGCATATTTCCTTCAATTGTTACTACTAGAAGAAGAATCTATCTTGTTCTTGTTGCTAGATTTTACTTGTGGCATATAAGTAGACAAGAGTAAACGCTTGGAAATGTAAGAAGCACTCTTCATTCAAAGATCATCATTGATAGCTTTTAAGAACAGATGATCTTGCTCTAAATTTAGCTTCTTGAAGCGTAGCTTATCATGACTTTAGGAGCTCTCTATGATCCTCTAGATTTGTTTCACGAGCTAACTTAAGAGTGTTTAGTTCTTTAGTTAGACGCTCAATCTCCTTCTTATCATTGTCATTCATTTCATCTTGATTAGAATGATTAATAGCAATTTCATCACTAGTGTTGCCAACAAGTAAATCATCATCACCTAGCAAATCATCTTCATCACTATTGAAATCAACATACTCAGGGTGTGATACCTTAGGGCCTTTAGCCATGAAGCATCTTCCAATTACTTCATTTGGTGAGTCAAATATGTCGTAGGAGTTGGATGACACAAGTGCAAAACTGGCAACACCTTCATCTTGAGTATATTCGGAGTCGGAGTGATAACTTCTCTCAGAGTAGTTGTCAGAGTCGGAACTGGATACCCATTCACCAACGTGAGCTTGATGTCTTTGTCTTGTGTAGCTCTTTACTTGTCCTTCCTTTCCGAACCCTTGCTTCAATGAGAGGGTCTTCGTTCATAACGATCATATCTACTCCTTATCTCTCTTGGTGGTTATTCGTCTCTTTTACTTCTCCTTTTTGGTGAATCTTCTCTTTTCTTGTAGGGAGTCGTACACTCATTGGAGTAGTGTCCGGGTCTTCCACAATTGTAGCAATTACGAACATAACTAGAAGATCTTTTGTCATTGTAGGACCTTGACTTGGAACTTCTCTCTTTGCTTCTATTCTTGTAGAATTTGTTGAAGGTCTTCACCATTAAGCTCAATTCTTCATTGAAGACTTGTTTCTCACTTTATGTTGTAGGAGCATCACATGAAGCTTTATAAGCACTGCTTGACTTATTGTGGAGCTCTTTCTTATCCTTGAGTGACATCTCATGAGCAAAAATTCTACCATTGACTTCCGTTGGCTTGAGATCTTTGTAGTTGGGTATCATTTGGATCAAGGTGCACACGGTATCATATTTTCCATCCAAGGCTCTTAGGATCTTCTTGATTATGGATTTGTCGGTCATCTCTTCGCTTCCTAGGCAGGCAATCTCATTTGTGATGAGAGCAAGCCTAGAGTACATTTCGGCGACTCCTTCACCATCCTTCATTTTGAACTTGTCAAGTTGACTTTGAAGCACATCCAATTTGGATTCCTTGACGGACTCGGTACCTTTGTGCATACCAATCAAAGTATACCAAAATTCCTTTGTATTCTCAAGACGGCTGATTTTGTTGAATTCTTCAGGGCACAATACATTGAAGAGGTATCACAAGCTTGAGCTTTGTATTGCAACATCTTCATTTCTTCCGCTGTTGCTTCACGATCCAGTTCTTTTCCAGCCTCGAAGAAATCACCTTGCAAGCCAATACTCAAAACAACCCAAACGGCAGGGTTATGACCAAGAATATGCATTTTCAACTTATTCTTCCAACTAGCAAAATTCGTACCATCAAAGTAAGGACCTCTACGGTGATAATTTCCCTTGCTAGACGCCATACTCTCCTAGGTTGTGAAACCAAGGCTATGATCACCAAAGATATGGAAATCAAATGGAGACCAAAGCTCTGATACCACTCGTAGGATCAAAAGTAGGTCTAGAGGGGGTTGATTAGACTACTTGACCAAATAAAAATCTAACCATTTCCCAATTTTAGTTGTGGGTAGATTTTAGCAACTTAGCACAAGTCAAGCAATTAACCTACACATGCAATTCTAAGAGTGTAGCAGCGGAAAGTAAAACATTGCATATGAAGGTAAAGGTAAGGGTTTGGAGAAGGCAAACACAATGTAGACACGGAGATTTTTGGCGTGGTTCCGATAGGTGATGCTATCATACATCCACGTTGATGGAGACTTCAACCCACGAAGGGTAACGGTTGTGCAAGTCCATGGAGGGCTCCACCCACGAAGGGTCCACGAAGAAGCAACCTTGTTTATCCCACCATGGTCATCGCCCACGAAGGACTTGCCTCACTCGGGTAGATCTTCACAAAGTAGGCAATCTTCTTGCCCTTACAAATTTATTGGTTCAACTCCACAATCTTGTCGAAGGCTCCCAAGCGGCACCTAACCAATCTAGGAGACACCACTCTCCAAAAGGTAATAAATGGTGTGTTGATGATGAACTCCTTCCTCTTGTGCTTCAAATGATAGTCTCCCTGATACGTCTCCAACGTATCTATAATTTTTGATTGTTCCATGCTATTATATTATCTGTTTTGGATGTTTTATATGCATTAATATGATATTTGATATTATTTTTGGGACTAACCTATTAACCTAGAGCCCAATGCCAGTTTCTGTTTTTTCCTTGTTTTTGAGCTTCCTAGAGAAGGAATACCAAACGGAGTCCAAATGGAATAAAACCTTCGCGATGATTTTTGTTGGACCAAAAGACACCCAGGAGACTTGGAGATCAAGTTGGAAGAGCCATGAGGCGTCCACAAGGGAGGAGGGCATGCCCCCATGCCTTGTGGCCCCCCCCGTGACTCCCATGACCTAATTCTTTGTCCTATATATTCCCAAATATCCCCAAATCACCAGAAGCATCCACAAAAACACTTTTCCACCGCCGCAACCTTCCGTACCCATGACCTAATTCTTGCAATGGGAGAAGTTCTTAGCTTTGGGTTCAATCTTGTGGTGTCCTTTCCCATTGACAGTAGGGGCAGCAAGGCACGTATTGTATTGTTGTCATCGAGGATAAAATGATGGGGTTTACATCATATTGCTTGAGTTTATTCCTCTACATCATGTCATCTTACTTAATGTGTTACTCTGTTCTTCATGAACTTAATACTCTAGATGCAGGTAGAAGTCGGTCGATGTGTGGAGTAATAGTAGTAGATGCAGGCAAGAGTCGGTCTAATTGACACGAACGTGATGCCTATATTTCATAATCATTGCCTTAGATATTGTCATAACTTTGCGATTTTCTATCTATTGCTCGACAGTAATTTGTTCACCCACCATATTATTTGCTATCTCGAGAGCCACTAGTGAAATCTATGCCCCCCAGGTCTATTTTCCACCATAAAAGTTTCATATCTACTATTTTGCAATCTTTTACTTTCTGATCTATAAACCAAAAATATTTACTTTATCTTTTATTTGGTTTCATCTGTCTCTATCAGACCTCACTTTTGCAACTAACCGTGAAGGGATTGCCAACCCCTTTATCGCGTTGGGTGCAAGTTGTTTGATTGTTTGTACAGGTCTTGGTGATTTGTGCGTTGTCTCCTACTGGATTGATACCTTGGTTCTCTAACTGAGAGAAATACTTATCTCTACTTTGCTGCATCACCCTTTCCTCTTCAAGGGAAAAACCAACGCAAGCTCAAGAAGTAGCACTCCCCAAAACTCAATTCTCTCTCACAGATTTGGCTATGGTGGAAAGATGATTTGAGTGGAAAGCAACTTGGGAAGTCTAGAGATCAAGATTCTTGTGGTAGGTGTCGGTGTCAAAACCGGCGGATCTCGGGTAGGGAGTCCCGAACTATGCGTCTAGGCGGATGGTAACAGAGACGAGGGACACGATGTTTTACCCAGGTTCGGGCCCTCTCGATGCAGGTAAAACCCTACGTCCTGCTTGATTAATATTGATGATATGGGTAGTACAAGAGTGGATCTACCAGAAGATCAAGGAGGCTAAACCCTAGAAGCTAGCCTATGGTATGATTGTTGTAATGTATGTTATGTCCTATGGACTAAAGCCCTCCGGTTTATATAGACACCGGAGAGGGCTAGGGTTACACAGAGTCGGTTACAATTGTAGGAGATCTACATATCCGTATCGCCAAGCTTGCCTTCCACGCCAAGGAAAGTCCCATCCGGACACGGGACGGAGTCTTCAATCTTGTATCTTCGTAGTCTTGGAGTCCGGCGGACGATGATAGTCCGGCTGTCCGGCCACCCCCTAGTCCAGGACTCCCTCAGTAGCCCCCGAACCAGGCTTCAATGACGATAAGTCCAGCGCTTATATAGTCTTCGGCGTTGCAAGGCGGGTTCTCCCTTTAAGTTCCATGTACCTGCCGAACAGTGTCCGGCTTCCTTATAAATGCTGTGCTTCTTGGCTTCTACGCCCAATAATGGCCTTCTTCCACGCGTCGCATGAATGCGAAAAGCCAGGGTATCTTTTATGTTTCACCCCCTAGTCGTGCAAGTAATCTGCCTATAAAAGAGGCAAAAATCCAGATCCAAATCACACCATCTTCCTTCCGCGAATACTCATCGGAGCGCCTTTGACCCAAAATCCATTCCATCATGGACCGTCGGCGCGGCTCCTCTTCTCGCGCTCCCAGCCCACTGCTAGGAGATTGGAGGAGATGCTCTGTTCCGCATAACGAGCTAGTGAAGCTCCAAGCGGGGGGATATCTCCCTCCGGCCTTCATGGTTCCGGTCCGAGCCGGGCTGGCCACCTACCAAGGTGGGAAGCAAGCGGAGGCTACCCCAAGCCCCAACAAAGGGGAGCGGGTATTCTTCGTCCCCTATCTGATAAGGGGACTCGGATTTCCTATACATCCATTCCTCCGCGTGCTCCTGGAGTTCTACGGACTTCAGCTCCATCACCTTACACCCGCCTCTATCCTGCATATCGCGGGTTACGTAGCTCTTTGCGAGCTATTCCTGGGCATCGAGCCTCATTTTGCCTTTGTGGAAGAGTTTGTTACGCCTCGCACCCGTTCTCACGAGGGATCTATATATCAAGTGGGCGGCGCCAAAGTATGGCGCATTGCGGGACCGGATATCCATCCGAACCCCTAAGAAGCGTCCAAGACCGGCCTTGAATGGTTTTATAGAAGACGCCCGCTGCGGACCTTGTCCGGTCGGCCTCCGGAGTTCAAGACGCTCCTCTGAAGAACGCCTCGATTGGCGCCATGAGCCCCTAGCGGAGGAAGACAAGAGCGTCCAATATCTGATGGGCCGAATAAGATTACTGGCCCATTCCGGGTTGACCATGATTGGAGTCATGGCAACATGCATTACGCGGGGGGGTGCAGCCACTGCAGTACAGGGGCCACCTCATGTGGGATTTCAACGGGGAAGACGACGCCACCCGTCATGGCCGCAAAAGACCGGATTCGGCCGAGGATCTGGTGACGATCCTGTCCGGCTTGTACAAGGGGGACAAGGAGGACTTCCTTCAGACGAACCCGTTGAATGGGTTCTCCATGAATAACCCTCGTCGTTGGGTAAGCGAACACTTTAAGGGCCCGACCCATGTTTTCGAAGTTTAAGCTTCTCATATTATGTCTTCGGTGCAGGAACTGCGTCAGATTGTGGAGGACATGATAAGTCCAGCTCTGCAACCCGAGGATCCAGAGAGATCCTAGGATCCGGCCTCCGAAGAGGATCCGGACATTCAGGTGGAGCTAATCGACGGGGTGTTCCACCAGCTTAGCATGGATAATGCTTTAGTCGCCATCACGGCTGACTACCCCGGACTATATCCGGCTTCCTAGGTGATTGTGACGAAAGTCCGGACACCATTATCTCTTCCTTGCCCATTTCTGACCTTCGCGTACGATGGTGTTTTGCAGGAAGCGCCTTCAAGGCGGGAAGCCGAGCCCGCGGCGGCTGACGAACAAAGGCCAGTCCGGACCAGTAGGCGGAAAAGGAGCGCGGCGCGGACTGAAACGTCGCCACAAAGGTATAGCTCGTAATTAATTATTTGGAGCAACGTTCCTAGGAAGCGTTTGAGTGCTCATGATCTTTGTAGGAGGAAAAGCGCCCGCCGGACTGCGGGTGTAGAGGTTGCCGATCCGACCTATACCAGCCAAGCTCCAGCGCCCGGTCTAGAGGGGGAGTCAAGCGCAAGGCGCGGGCCGGATACTCCTCCAACGGAGGATGCCGGCAGACTGTCCGCCATCAAGTCTGAGGTGGAGAGCGCCATGAACCACAGGCGCCGCCGGACAGTATTTCGTGAAGCGTGCTTCTCCCCTGAGGCGTTGAACGCCTTTAACGCGGGGGACGCGCACCTCCGTGCTGCTCAAGATGGTTTTACCAGAGCCACGGAGCAATATGTAAAAGACATACGGGTAAGGGAATTTAATAGTATATATGCCAGTAGCCCCCGAGACTTAAAGTAGTTATGTTAACTGATTTAAGGATCATTTGAAATGCAGGATCTTACCGAGAAGAATACCCAACTGTCTCAGGAGGTTCAAGAGTGCAAGGCCCAACTTGAGGCCGCACTTGCTGCCGCAGGAGGAAACACAGAGGCCCCTCCTGGTAACACATTTGCTTTTAAATATAAGCGTTGTGCGGCGTGCGCGCAAGTCTAATAATGACATTGCGGTGCTGCGGACAAGATCCGGACAGCAGAACTGCTTGCGCCCGGTGAAGGCGGCGAGAGGTGCTAAATAGAGTGCAGCAGAAAGGAACAAGCTCCAAGATGCCCACGCCCGGCTTGGAGAAGAGCTGAAAGGCGTTCAGGTCGAGCTGTCCGGCTCTGATAAGGAGAATCAGCGGCTTTGTCGCGGCATCTATAGTAAGTGCTTGAGCGAACTCCTTTGAAAAGAAGAGTTCGGCGAGGAAGTCAATTGACAAAATATGTCTTGTAGGTATACTCACAGGTCGCCCTGTAGAGGAGATGCCCGTATCAACGGGTGATCAACTTCCCGAGCTGTTGCAACTGCTCGAACGAGTTCGGTAGGCGATGAGCGGCGTCGTCCAGGCTTTATGGCCAGCCTTCTCCCTACCCGAGGGCCTTGGGGAGCTTGCGGAGAAGCTTCAGGGAGTGCGGCAGCGCTTCCGTTTATGGAAGATTTCGGCCTGCCGCCAAGGTGCCAGGGAGGCTTGGGCCATGGTGAAGACGCGGTACAAGAAGGCGGATCCCAACCATATGGCCGAGGTCGGACCAGTGGGGCCCGATGGGAAGGAGATCCCTGTGAGTTTGGTATACAGCCAAGTAGAGTTGGCTGCTAAATTTTCCCAACGGGACTGTAAGTTAGACAACCTGTTAGACGGGATTGAAGAGGAATACAGTCAGTAGATTTGACAATGTATTTTAAAATGACATGTGAAATGCCTTCTAGCCGGATTGTAGATCGTTTGTCTTTGCCGACCTTTTCGCTTCAACCTCGGGACCCTAGAGTCCGGAGTGTGTCCGAATACCTTCTTGGTTAAGAAACAACCGGGGTATGCATGGAGACCAGGCGTATGGTGTTGGGGAACGTAGTAATTTCAAAAAATTTCCTACGCACACGCAAGATCATGGTGATGCATAGCAACAAGAGGGGAGAGTGTTGTCTACGTACCCTCGTAGACCGAAGCGGAAGCGTTGACGCAACGTAGAGGAAGTAGTCGTACGTCCTCCCGGTCCAACCGATCCAAGCACCGTTACTCCGGCACCTCCGAGTTCTTGACACGCGTACAGCTCGATGATGCACCCCGATCTCCGATCCAACAGAGGCGCGGGGAGGAGTTCCGTCAGCACGACGGCGTGGTGACGATCTTGATGTTCTCCTGTCGCAGGGCTTCGCCTAAGCACCGCTACAATATGACCGAGGTGTAATATCGTGGAGGGGGCACCGCACACGGCTAAGGAACGATCTCAATGATCAACTTGTGTGTCTATGGGGTGCCCCTACCCCGTATATAAAGGAGAGGAGGAGGGGAGGGCCGGCCCTCTACTATGGCGCGCCCTGGGGAGTCCTACTCCCACCGGGAGTAGGGTTCCCCCTTTCCTAGTCCAACTAGGAGACCTTCCATGTATTAGGAGTAGGAGACTAGGAAGGGGAAGAGAGAAGGGAAGGAAGGAGGGGGTGCGGCCCCTCCCCCTAGTCCAATTCGGACTAGGCCATGGGGGGCGCGTGGCCTGCCCTAGGCAGCCCCTCTCCCTTTCCCGCAGGGCCCAATAAGGGCCAATACTTCTCCCCGGCGAATTCCCGTAACTCTCCGGTACTCCGAAAAATACCCGAATCACTCGGAACCTTTCCGAACTCCGAATATAGTCGTCCAATATATCGATCTTTACGTCTCGACCATTTCGAGACTCCTCGTCATGTCCCCGATCTCATCCGGGACTCCGAACTCCTTCGGTACATCAAAACTCATAAACTCATAATATAACTGTCATCGAAACCTTAAGCGTGCGGACCCTACGGTTCGAGAATAATGTAGACATGATCGAGACAAGTCTTCGGTCAATAACCAATAGTGGGACCTGGGTGCCCATATTGGTTCCTACATATTCTACGAAGATCTTTATCGGTCAGACCGCATAACAACATACGTTGTTCCCTTTGTCATCGGTATGTTACTTGCCCGAGATTCGATCGTCGGTATCCAATACCTAGTTCAATCTCGTTATCGGCAAGTCTCTTTACTCGTTCCGTAATACATCATCTCGCAACTAACTCATTAGTTGCAATGCTTGCAAGGCTTAAGTGATGTGCATTACCGAGAGGGCCCAGAGATACCTCTCCGACATTCGGAGTGACAAATCCTAATCTCGAAATACTCAACCCAACAAGTACCTTCGGAGACACCTGAGAGCACCTTTATAATCACCCGATTCGTTGTGACGTTTGGTAGCACACAAAGTGTTCCTCCGTAAACGGAGTTGCATAATCTCATAGTCATAGGAACATGTATAAGTCATGAAGAAAGCAATAGCAACATAGTAAACGATCGGGTGCTAAGCTAACTGAATGGGTCATGTCAATCAGATCATTCAACTAATGATGTGATCCCGTTAATCAAATAACAACTCTTTGTCCATGGTTAGGAAACATAACCATCTTTGATTAACAAGCTAGTCAAGTAGAGGCATACTAGTGACACTCTGTTGTCTATATATTCACACATGTATTATGTTTTCGGTTAATACAATTCTAGCATGAATAATAAACATTTATCATGATATAAGGAAATAAATAATAACTTTATTATTGCCTCTAGGGCATATTTCCTTCAGTCTCCCACTTGCACTAGAGTCAATAATCTAGATCACATCACCATGTGATTAACATCGATAGTTCACATCATCATGTGATTAACACCCATAGTTCACATCACCATGTGACCAACTCCCAAAGGGTTTACTAGATTCAGTAATCTAGTTCACATCGCTATGTGATTAACACCCAAAGAGTACTAAGGTGTGATCATGTTTTGCTTGTGAGAGAATCTTAGTCAACGGGTCTTTATATTCAGAGCCGTATGTATTTTGCAAATATTCTATGTCTACAATGCTCTGCACGGAGCTACTCTAGCTAATTGCTCCCACTTTCAATATGTATCTAGATCGAGACTTAGAGTCATCCAGATTGGTGTCAAAACTTGCATCGACGTAACCCTTTACGATTTAACCTTTTGTCACTTCCATAATCGAGAAACATATCCTTATTCCACTAAGGATAATTTTGACCGCTGTCCGATTATCTACTCCTAGATCACTATTGTACTCCCTTGCCAAACTCGGTGCAGGGTATACAATAGATCGGTACATAGCATGGCATACTTTATAGAACCTATGGCCAAGGCATAGGAATGACTTTCATTCTCTTTCTATCTTCTGCCGTGGTCGGGTTTTGAGTCTTACTCAATTTCACACCTTGTTACATAGGCAAGAACTCTTTCTTTGACTGTTCCATTTTGAACTACTTCAAAATCTTGTCAAGGTATGTACTCATTGAAAAACTTATCAAGCGTCTTGATCTATCTCTATAGATCTTAATGCTCAATATGTAAGCAGCTTCACCGAGGTCTTTCTTTGAAAAACTCCTTTCAAACACTCCTTTATGCTTTGCGAATAATTCTACATTATTTCCGATCTACAATATGTCATTCACATATACTTATCGAAATCTGTAGTGCTCCCACTCACTTTCTAGTAAATACAGGCTTCACTACAAGTATGTATAAACTATATGCTTTGATCAACTTATCAAAGCGTATATTCCAACTTCGAGATGCTTGCACCAGTCCATAGATGCACATTTTGTTAACACCTTTAGGATCGACAAAACCTCTTGGTTGCATCACATACAACTCTTCTTTAATAACTCCATTAAGGAATGCAGTTTTGTTTATCCATTTGCCAGATTTCATAAAATGCGGCAATTGCTACCATGATTCAGACAGACTTTTAAGCATCGATACGAGTGAGAAAATCTCATTGTATTCAACATCTTGAACTTTTGTCAAAAACCTTTTTCGACAAGTCTAGCTTTGTAGATAGTAACACTACTATCAGCGTCCGTCTTCCTCTTGAAAATCCATTTACTTTCTATGGCTTGCCGATCATCGGGCAACTCCACCAAAGTCCACACATTGTTCTCATACATGGATCTCATCTCAGATTTCATGGCCTCAAGCCATTTCGAGGAATCTGGGCTCATCATCGCTTCCTCATAGTTCGTAGGTTCATCATGGTCTAGTTACATGACTTCCGAACAGGATTACCATACCACTCAGTGCGGATCTCACTCTGGCTTACCTACGAGATTCGGTAGTAACTTGATCTGAAGTTACATGATCATCATCATTAGCTTCCTCACTAATTGGTGTAGTAGTCACAGAACAGATTTCGTGATGAACTACTTTCCAATAACGGAGAAGGTACAATTACCTCATCAAGTTCTACTTTCCTCCCACTCACTTCTTTCGAGAGAAACTCTTTCTCTAGAAAGGATCCATTTATTAGCAACGAATGTTTTGCCTTCGGATCTGTGATAGAAGGTGTACCCAACAATTTCCTTTGGGTATTCTATGAAGACGCACTTCTCGATTTGGGTTTGAGCTTATCAGATGAAACTTTTCACATAAGCATCGCAGCCCCAAACTTTAAGAAATGACAACTTTGGTTTCTTGCTAAACCACAGTTCATACAGTGTCGTCTCAACGGATTTAGATGGTGCCCTTTTTAACGTGAATGCAGCTGTCTCTAATGCATGATCCCAAAACGATATTGGTAAATCGTTAAGAAACATCATAGATTGTACTATATCCAATAAAGTACGGTTATGACATTCGGACACACCATTATGATGTGGTGTTCCGGTGGCACGAATTTGTGAAACTATTTCACGTTGTTTTAACCGAAGACCAAACTCGTAACTCAAATATTTGTCTCCGCTATCAGATCGTAGAAACCTTATTTTCTTGTCACGATGATTTTCCACTTCACTCTGAAATTCTTTGAACTTTTCAAATGTTTCAGACTTATGTTTCATCAAGTAGATATCCCTATATCTGCTCAAATCATCTGTGAAGGTCAAAAACAACGATACCCGCCGCGAGCCTTAACACTCATCGGATCGCATACATCAGTATGTATTATTTCCAATAAGTCAGTTGCTCGCTCCACTGTTCCAGAGAACGGAGTCTTAGTCATCTTGCCCATGATGCATGGTTCGCAAGCATCAAGTGATTCATAATCAAGTGATTCCAAAAACCCATCAGCATGGAGTTTCTTCATGCGCTTTACACCAATATGACCTAAACGGCAGTGCCACAAATAAGTTGCACTATCATTATTAACTTTGCATCTTTTGGTTTCAATATTATGAATATGTGTATCACTACGATCGAGATCCAATGAACCATTTTCATTGGGTGTGTAACCATATAAGGTTTTATTCATGTAAACAGAACAACAGTTTATTCTCTTACTTAAATGAATAACCGTATTGCAATAAACACGATCAAATCATATTCATGCTCAACGCAAACACCAAATAACATTTATTTAGGGTCAACACTAATCCCGAAAGTATAGGGAGTGTGCGATGATGATCATATCAATCTTGAAACTACTTTCAACACACATCGTCACTTCACCCTTAACTAGTTTCTGTTTATTCTACAACTCCCGTTTCGAGTTACTACTCTTAGCAACTGAACCAGTACCAAATACCGAGGGGTTGCTATAAACACTAGTAAAGTACACATCAATAACATGTATATCAAATATACCTTTGTTTACTTTGCCATCCTTCTTATCCGCCAAATACTTGGGGTAGTTACGCTTCAAAGAACCAGTCCCTTTGCGGTAGAAGCACTTAGTCTCGTGCTTAGGTCCAGACTTGGGCTTCTTCACTTGAGCAAGAACTTGCTTGCCGTTCTTCTTGAAGTTCCTTCTATCCCTTTGCCCTTTTCTTGAAACTAGTGGTCTTGTTAACCATCAACACTTGATGTTCTTTCTTGATTTCTACCTTCATCGATTTCATCATCATGAAAAACTGGGAATCATTTTCATCATCCCTTGCATTCTATAGTTCATCACGAAGTTCTACTAACTTGGTGATGGTGACTAGAGAATTTGTCAATCACTATCTTATCCGGAAGATTAACTCCCACTTGATTCAAGCGATTGTAGTACCTGCATAATCTGAGCACATGCTCACTAGTTGAGCGATTCTCCCCATCTTTTAGCTATAGAACTTGTTGGAGACTTCATATCTCTCAACTCGGTATTTGCTTGAAATATTAACTTCAACTCTGGAACATCTCATATGGTCCATGATGTTCAAAACATCTTTGAAGTCCCGATTCTAAGCCATAAAGCATGGTGCACAAAACTATCAAGTAGTCATCATATTGAGCTAGCCAAACGCTCATAACGCCCGCATCCGCTCCTCGCAATAGATCTGTCACCTAGCGGTGCATTAAGGACATAATTCTTACATGCAAAGAATGAGGATAAACCTCGATCACGGATCCAATCCGCATCATTGCTACTAACATTTTTCAACACAATTTTTCTAGGAACATATCAAAATAAACATATGAAAGCAACAATGCGAGCTATTGATCTACAACATAATTTGCAAAATACTATCGGGACTAAGTTCATGATAAATTTAAGTTCAATTAATCATATTACTTAAGAACTCCCACTTAGATAGACATCCTCTAATCCTCTAAGTGATCACGTGATCCAAATTCAACTAAACCATAACCGATCATCACGTGAAATGGATTAGTTTTCAATGGTGAACATCTCATGTTGATCATATCTACTATATGATTCACGCTCGACCTTTCGGTCTCCGTGTTCCGAGGCCATATCTGCATATGCTAGGCTCGTCAAGTTTAACCTGAGTATTCCGCGTGTGCAAAACTGGCTTGCACCCGTTGTAGATGGACGTAGAGCTTATCACACCCGATCATCACGTGGTGTTTGGGCACGACGAACTTTGGCAATGATGCATACTCAGGGAGAACACTTCTTGATAATTAGTGAGAGATCATCTTAAAATGCTACCGTCAATCAAAGCAAGAATAAGATGTATAATAGATAAACATCATATGCAATCAAAAAATATGTGACATGATATGGCCATGATCATCTTGCGCCTTTGATCTCCATATCCAAAGTACTGTCATGATCTCTATCGTCACCGGCACGACACCATGATCTTCATCATCTTGATCTATATCAATGTGTCATCACATGGTTGTCTCACCAACTATTGCTCTTGCAACTATTGCTATCGTATAGCGATAAAGTAAAGCAATTATTTGGCACTTGCATCTTATGCAACAAAGAGACATCCATAGGGTTTCTGCCAGTTGCCGATAACTTCAACAAAACATGATCATCTCATACAACAACTTATATCTTATCATGTCTTCACCATATCACATCACAACATGCCCTGCAAAAACAAGTTAGACGTCCTCTACTTTGTTGTTACAAATTTTACGTGGCTGCTACGGGCTGAGCAAGAACCAATCTCACCTACGCATCAAAACCACAACGATAGTTTGTCAAGTTGATGCTGTTTTAACCTTCGCAAGGACCGGGCGTAGCCACTTTTCGGTTCAACTAAAGTTGGAGAAACCGACACCGCTAGTCACCGTGTGCAAAGCACGGCGGTAAAACCAGTCTCGCGTAAGCGTCACGCGTAATGTCGGTCCGGGCCGCTTCATCCAACAATACCACCGAACCAAAGTATGACATCTTTGGTAAGCAAGATGACTTATATCGCCCACAACTCACTTGTGTTCTACTCGTGCATATTACATCAAACCATAAAACCTAGGCTCGGATGCCACTGTTGGGGAACGAGTAATTTCAAAAATTTCCTACGCACACGCAAGATCATGGTGATGCATAGCAACGAGAGGGGAGAGTCTTGTCTCACGCACTCGTGAGACCGAAGCGGAAGCGTTGACGCAACGTAGAGGAAGTAGTCGTACGTCCTCCCGGTCCAACCGATCCAAGCACCGTTACTCCGGCACCTCCGAGTTCTTGACACGCGTACAGCTCGATGATGCACCCCGATCTTCGATCCAGCAGAGACGCGGGGAGGAGTTTCACAAGACGACGGCGTGGGACGATCTTGATGTTCTCTGTCGCAGGCTTCGCCTAAGCACCGCTACAATATGACCGAGGTGTAATATCGTGGAGGGGGCACCGCACACGGCTAAGGAACGATCTCAATGATCAACTTGTGTGTCTATGGGGTGCCCCTACCCCGTATATAAAGGAGAGGAGGAGGGAGGCCGGCCCTCTACTATTGCGCATACTGGGAGTCCTACTCCCAGGAGTGGGATTCCCCTTTCCTAGTCCAACTAGGAGACCTTCCATGTATTAGGAGTAGGAGACTAGGAAGGGAAGAGAGAAGGGAAGGAAGGAGGGTGCGGCCTCCCCTAGTCCAATTCGGACTAGGCCATGGGGCGCGTGGCCTGCCCTAGGCAGCCCTCTCCCTTTCCCGCAGGCCCAATAAGGGCCAATACTTCTCCCGGCGAATTCCGTAACTCTCGGTACTCGAAAAATACCGAATCACTCGGAACCTTTCCGAACTCTGAATATAGTCGTCCAATATATCGATCTTTACGTCTCGACCATTTCAAGACTCCTCGTCATGTCCCGATCTCATCCGGACTCGAACTCCTTCGGTACATCAAAACTCATAAACTCATAATATAAGCGTCATCGAAACCTTAAGCGTGCGGACCCTACGGTTCGAGAATAATGTAGACATGACCGAGACACGTCTCGGTCAATAACCAATAGCGGGACTTGGATGCCCATATTGGTTCCTACATATTCTACGAAGATCTTTATCGGTCGACCGCATAACAACATCGTTGTTCCCTTTGTCATCGGTATGTTCTTGCCGAGATTCGATCGTCGGTATCCAATACCTAGTTCAATCTCGTTACCGCAAGTCTCTTTACTCGTTCAGTAATACATCATCTCGCAACTAACTCATTAGTTGCAATGCTTGCAAGGCTTAAGTGATGTGCATTACCGAGAGGGCCCAGAGATACCTCTCCGACATTCGGAGTGACAAATCCTAATCTCAAATACTCAACCCAACAAGTACCTTCGGAGACACTGTAGAGCACCTTTATAATCACCCGATTCGTTGTGACGTTTGGTAGCACAAAAGTGTTCCTCCGGTAAACGGGAGTTGCATAATCTCATAGTCATAGGAACATGTATAAGTCATGAAGAAAGCAATAGCAACATAGTAAACGATCGGGTGCTAAGCTAACTGAATGGGTCATGTCAATCAGATCATTCAACTAATGATGTGATCCCGTTAATCAAATAACAACTCTTTGTCCATGGTTAGGAAACATAACCATCTTTGATTAATGAGCTAGTCAAGTAGAGGCATACTAGTGACACTCTGTTTGTCTATATATTCACACATGTATTATGTTTCCGGTTAATACAATTCTAGCATGAATAATAAACATTTATCATGATATAAGGAAATAGATAATAACTTTATTATTGCCTCTAGGGCATATTTCCTTCATATGGGTCATTAGTGCTTTATCAAACAAGTGCCCAACTAGTTATGTTATATTACATGGTTAGTAAGAAACATCTTCCAGGGAGAATAGTTCCGTTAAGGGTTCCTTTCTCGGGAGGCATGCCCTAAAGTGCATGTCCTGCTGCAAAAAGCAGAAAAACATCCGGGGCAGATAAATAAGTAGGTAAAAATCATCTTTCAAGTCACCGACCGAATATTCCCTTAAGAACGCTAGCTTTCGGCTTCACCCACCGAGGTACACATCTGGTGACCAGCGAAGAATAATCGCAGAGGTGCTCCCTTTACCTCCTAGTCGAACAATCGGAAACGTAGGGGTAAGCACAGGAGCCTCTGCAACCCAGCTTGGCCAAAACTTAAGTCATATCGATGCATATAATGGTGAGTAAAAGGTACATGTGGAAGCTTGACACATGTGCTGGGCATAAAGCCCTTATAGTTGAGCTTCTGGAAAGGAAGCCCCCGGGTATAATGAGTGCGGATAGCACATCAAGTATGTGCGAACAATGCGCAAGTAGGCCTTTAAGGGGTTTTAAGGAAAAAGGTTAAGAGAAGAAAGAGAAACAAAAGACAGCTGAAGTGTAAAAATTTGGACGGGGGAAGGGGACGAACTCTTAGGCCAGCGCTAGGCATAGAATCTTTGAGGCGGGCTGCGTTCCATGGGTTCGGCTCGAGTCGGTTGTCCGATGCATTTAAAGAGCGGTACGCCCGCCGGTCGAGGACTTGATCGATGATGAAGGGCCCTCCCATTTGGGCTTGAGCTTGTCCTTTTCTTGTTCGGCAGCGTAGAACCAGTTCGCCAACGTTGTAAGTCTTGGCCCGTACTTCTCGCTTTGATATCTTCGAGCCTCACTGGCGATAGAATGCGGAACGAGCCTTGGCGATGTCGCGTTCTTCCTCCAATGCGTCAAACTGTCCCGCCGATCCAACTCGGCTTCTCTTTCTTCATACATGCGCACTCGAGGTGAGTCATGAATAATGTCGCAGGCGAATCGCCTCTGCGCCGTATACCATAAAAAATGGTGTGAATCCGGTAGTACGGTTGGGCGTTATCCGCAGCCCCCAGAGCACGGAGTCGAGCTCCTCTACCCAGTGCATGTCGGATTTTGTAAGTGACCGCACTAGTCTGGGTTTAATGCCGCTCATTATTAGACCATTTGCTCGTTCCACTTGACCGTTGGTTGAGGATGATAGACTGAAGCGTAATCGAGCTTAATGCCCATGTTTTTGCACCATGACTTAACCTCGTCGGCCGTAAAGTTCGTGCCGTTATCAGTGATGATGCTGTGGGGGACACCATAACGGTGTACTACCCCGGATATAAAGTCTATCACTGGTCCGGACTCTGCCGTTTTGACAGGTTTGGCCTCTATCCATTTGGTGAATTTGTCCACCATGACCAATAGGTACCTTTGCTTGTGGGTTCCCCCTTTAAGGGGTCCAACCATGTCAAGCCCCCAGACCGTGAACGGCCAGGTAATGGGTATAGTTTTGAGGCGGTGTGTGGCATATGGCTCGATTAGCAAAGAGGCGACAACCGACGATCTCGGACTAAGTCCCGGCATCTGCCGGGCCGTTGGCCAATAAAATCCTCAGACGGAATGCCTTTCCTACAAGGGCCCGAGCTGCTGCGTGGTGTCCGCCTAGTCCGCATGAATTTCAGCCAGAGGTTTCGCCCTTCCTCTTCGGAGATACACCTTTGAAGGACTCCGGTTGTACTTTTCTTATAAAGTTCTCCCTCATGGACCTTGTAGGCTTTCGATCGCTGGACTATGCAGTGGGCCTCATTTTGGTCTTCGGGAAGTTCCTGCCTAAGCAAGTAGGCTAGGAATGGTTCTGTCCACGGGGCGATTACTGCCATTATGTCGTGGGCTGAAGGTGTTATGTCATCGGCTGAATCGCCGGTTGGCGCGGTTGTTTCCGGTTTGTCGTTTCCGGACTCCCCTTCCCATAGTACGGATGGCTTGAAGAGCCGTTCTAGGAAGATATTTGGAGGGACAGCGTCATGTTTTGCGCCGATGCATGCCAGTACGTCGGCTGTTTGGTTATTATCTCAGGCTACGTGATGGAATTCAAGTCCTTCAAACCGAGCTAACATTTTTAAGACAGCGTTGTGATATGCTGCCATTTTCGGATCCTTGGCGTCAAAGTCTCCATTTATTTGGGATATTGCAAGGTTTGAATCCCCGCGCACCTCTAGGCGTTTAATGCCCATGGAGGTTGCCATCCGGAGACCATGTAGAAGGGCCTCATATTCGGCTCCGTTGTTGGAGTCCGTGTACATTATTTGAAGTACGTATTGGATTGTGTCCCGGTCGGGACGTCAATACGACGCCAAACCCCGATCCGCCAACATTTTAGAGCCGTCGAAGTGCATAGTCCAATTGGAGTATGCGCCGTACTCTTTAGGGAGTTCGGCTTCGGTCCATTCAGCGACAACGTCAGCCAAAACTTGTGACTTTATGGCTCGCCGAGGTTTGTAGGTTATATCGAATGGTAAGAGCTCAATGGCCCATTTTGCAATCCTGCCCGTTGCGTCGCAGTTGTTTATAATGTCATTAAGTGGTACTTTGGAGGCCACTGTTATCGAACACTCTTGAAAGTAGTGTCGGAGCTTCCGGGATGCCATGAACACCGCATACGCTATCTTTTGATAGTGCGGGTAACGGGACTTGCAGGGGGTTAACACAGTGGATACGTAGTACACTGGTTTTTGAAGAGGGAATTTATGCCCTTCAGTCTCTCGTTCGACAACGAGTACCGCGCTTACAACTTGATGTGTTGCTGCGATGTATAACAACATTGGTTCGCCCAGGTTGGGCGCAGCTAGGACCGGATTTGTTGCCAATATGGCCTTTATTTGTTCGAGTCCGACAGTGGCAGCATCCGTCCACTCGAAGTGTTCGGTGCGCCTAAGGAGGCGATAAAGGGGCAGTGCCTTTTCTCCCAAGCGGGAGATAAAGCGGCTTAGAGCTGCCATGCATCCGGTCAAATTTTGTATCTGTTTGAGGTCTTTTGGAATATACAACTGTGTCAGAGCTCGGATCTTGGCCGGGTTTGCTTCAATTCCTCTACCGGATACAATGAAGCCTAGCAGCTTTCCGGCTGGTACGCCGAAAATGCATTTTTCCGGATTCAGCTTGATGTCATATGCTCTGAGGTTGTCGAACGTGAGCCTCAAATCGTCTACTAGAGTTTCGACGTGTTTGGTTTTGACGACCACGCCGCTCACGTATGCCTCAACTGTTTTGCCGATCTGGGTGGCGGACATGTTTGAATCATGCGCTGATATGTTGCGCCGCATTTTTAAGTCCGAAGGGCATCGTGTTGAAGCGAATGGTCCATATGGAGTGATGAATGCCGTTGCGGCTTGGTTCGCTTCCGCCATGTTGATTTGATGGTAGCGAGTATCGTCGAGGAAGCACAATGAATCGTGTTCGCGGTAGCATCGATTATTTGGTCGATGCGGAGAGGGGAAGGATCCTTTGGGCAAGCCTTATTGAGGTCTTTAAAATCGACGATAGGCGCCAGGATTTGTCCTTCTTTGGTACCATTACCGATTTGCTAGCCAACTGGATGTTTGATATTTCGATGAATCCGCTTCCAATAGTTTGGCTAGCTCTTCTCCCATTGCCTGTCTTTTGGGTTCGGAAAATCGTCAAGAGCCTGTTTGATGGCTTGAATCCTTTTAGGATGTTTAGGCTATGTTACGCCAATGCGTGGGATTAGGGCATATCCGAGGGGTGCCAAAGCGAAGATGTCCCAATTTTCCGAAGGAATTCTCGCGATCTGGCGTCTACATCGAGGTTCAACTGCGTGCCCGATGGAGGCCATCTTTGTTGGGTCCGTTGGGTGGACCTGGAATTTTACTATTTCATCTGCTGGTTTAAAGGAGGTGGACTTGGATCTCTTATCGAGTATCACATCGTCCCTATTCACCGTAGAGTGCAGCGCGGTGAGTTCTTCTGCCGCTAGGGTTTCGGATAGTGCCTCCAGGGCTATTGCGGCTGTCTTGTTTTCGGCGCGGAGTGCTATATCCGGATCACTAACGAGAGTGATTATTCCGCCGGGCCCAGGCATTTTGAGCTTCATGTACCCGTAATGGGGTACTGCTTGAAAAATTGTGAATGCCTCTCGTCCTAATATAGCGTGATATCCGCTGTTGAACGGGGCCACTTGGAACGTGACTTCTTCGGATCTATAATTGTCCGTGAAATAACACCACATCAAGTGTGATTTTTCCGGTGCAGCGTGCTTCCCGGCTAGGGATTATTCCTCTGAAGGTTGTGTTGCTTCGCTCAATACGGCTCCAGTCTATTTCCTTTTTTTGAAGAGTTTCCTTGTAGATGAGGTTTAATCCGCTGCCGCCATCCATGAGGACCTTTGTAAGTTGAAAGCCGTCCACTATTGGACTAAGTACCAGTGCGGCTGGTGCTCGGGCTATTCGGAATTTAGGTTTGTCGCTGGCGTTGAAGGTGATGGTTGTGTCGCTCCGTGGATTTGTTGTTGCTACTTGGTAGACTTCGGCAAGGCCGCGGATTGTTCGTTTCCGCATATTATTTGATGCGAAGGTCTCGAAGACTGTTGATACCGTACTGGTACTGTTGGAGTGGTTTTCCGGGGCTAGAAGCTCCTCGCCACTTTTGGCCACCTGTCGTAATATCCAACATGCTCGAAGGCTGTGTGTTGGGACGGCGCCCTCAGTCTCGTGAAGTTTACAGGTCCGCCGAGCCATCCCTCGAAGACGGTTCCGTGCCCTCTATGGGGTTTTTGCTTTTGGTTTTTGTATCGGGGCCCGAGTGTGATGCACCCTTTTGTTGCGGACTAGCGTTGTATTCGGGGCCGGATTGTCCCAAAATTGGTTTTCGGTTTTCCGGAAACTCTCCATCGCACAAGATTTCAGACTATGGACGCCAGATCGGCGCGTGTAATTTCACGACGGCCGATGGCGCTCAAGATTCCTTGTCCGTGCAATTATTGCAAAAGATTGAGATTGTGTTTTCCTCTCGGCAGTCCTTTATCCCGTCCATAACCGGGAGGAATCGCCCAAGAGTGATGTCTGTTTTAGCGGGCTCTTGCCGATTAGAGATAGATCGCATATGTCCGGGCGGGTGGGTGGAATAAAATCCGAACCCTACCCATCTCGGGGCTTAAAGGCCGTGAAGTTTCCAAATTTGAAGCTTGGATTGCTGGACGTTGTCCAACGAGTCCGTCCGATGCCCGACTTTAAGCTCGATGCTTGATCGAAGTCCGCCCCTCGCGGAAATCCGGCATGGAGGGTTCGGGAGCCCGGACATGACTGGTTTTCAATACAGGAGAAGAGTCACCGCATTGTTCCTCTACCACTGCGACGTGGTGGGTGACCTGGGGAGAGTTAATCTCTCTCAGATCAGTTTTAAGCCCAATCTGATTGTAGTCCGTAGCGACTCTGGGGCGGCGATGCGATCCAAGAGCTCATTGACGACAAGAGCTCTATTGATCCAAATTCGGCAAATTCGAGCTAACGTGAAGATTGCTTTTGACGACTTGAGAAGTCATTGTCGAGCGATGTCCGGACAGCGGTCATAAGGAAACCACCTAGCGGATAGTTTGGCTGGCGGCCAAGGCCCTTTAGCGAAAATACCGTCCTTGAAGACGGGTGGAGGCATCCTTCCTATCGGCAACGCACGCAGGAACTCTCGGTGAAAGCACCAATGTCGGTGTCAAAACCGCGGATCTCGGTAGGGGTCCCGAACTGTGCGTCTAGGCGGATGGTAACAGGAGACGAGGGACACGATGTTTTACCCAGGTTCGGGCCCTCTCGATGGAGGTAAAAACCCTACATCTTGTTTCATTAATATTGATGATATGGGTAGTACAAGAGTGGATCTACCACGAGATCAAGGAGGCTAAACCCTAGAAGCTAGCCTATGGTATGATTGTTGTAATGTATGTTATGTCCTACAGACTAAAGCCCTCCGGTTTATATAGACACCGGAGAGGGCTAGGGTTACATAGAGTCGGTTACAACGGTAGGAAATCTACATATCCGTATCGCCAAGCTTGCCTTCCACACCAAGGAAAGTCCCATCCGGACACGGGACAGAGTCTTCAATCTTGTATCTTCATAGCCTTGGAGTCCGGCGGACGATGATAGTCCGGCTGTCCGGACACCCCCTAGTCTAGGACTCCCTTAGTAGGATTGGAATATCTTGGTCACAACACATGAGTAGGTGGTTCTCTATCAGAAAATGAGTAGTGTAAGTGTAGGCACATTCTGATGGCTCTCTCACCAATGGAGAAGGGGGTGGAGGGGTATATATAGACTCCACACAAAATCCAACCATTACACACATTTGATCCAACTTGATCAGACCGAATAGAAGAACTCGGTGAGACCGATTCAGTTCAAAATGTGAACATTAGGAATCTCGATCGGACCAACTGGAACAACTCAGTGGGGTCGATGTGCTAGGGCTAGGGCAAAACCTCATCTCAGTGTAGTCGATTGCTTGAGCTTGGTGAGACCGATTTCAGCAAAGAGCAAATAGAGAGTTGGTCAAGCAAACTTGGTGGGACCGATTGCACATTTCGTTGAGACCGAAATAATTGCAACAGGCAATAGAGAGTTTGCAGGGCCATCTAGTTGAGACCGAGATATAGATCGGTGTAACCGAATTGCTAGGGTTTCTGGCAGTGGCTATCTCAACTGAACTCGGTGGCGCCGAGTTTGACTTTGAGTTTTGGACATATTTGGAAGAGAAAGTGGCTGAGGGTTTTGGAGCAATATCACTAAGCACTTTGAGCAAGTAGACCATTAAGCAACACTGATGTCGCTTGAAGCTACGTTGGTATTTCCCCAAAGAGGAAGTGATGATGCAGCACAGCGGCGATAGGTATTTCCCTCAGATATCAAACCAAGGTTATCGAACCAGTAGGAGAACCAAGCAACACAACATAAATAGCCCCTGCACACAAATAACAACATCTCGTAACCTGACGTGTTAAAGGGGTTGTCAATCCCTTTCGGGGTACGACGCTTCAAGATAGGCAAAAGACGTGAGGTAAATTTGTAGTAGATTGATAGATCGAACGCCAAATAAAATAAATAAGAATAAATTGCAGCAAGGTATTTTTGTATTTTTGGTTTAATATACTTGAAAATAAATGCAAAGAGAAATAGATCGCAAAGGCAAAAATATGAGAAAGAAGACCCGGGGGCTGTAGGTTTCACTAGTGGCTTCTCTCGAGAAAGATAGCAAACGGTGGGTAAACAAATTACTGTTGGGCAATTGATAGAACTTCAAATAATTATGACGATATCAAGGCAATGATCATTACATAGGTATCACGTCCAAGATTAGTAGACCGACTCCTGCCTGCATCTACTACTATTACTCCACACATCGACCGCTATCCAGCATGCATCTAGTGTATTAAGTTCATGGAAAAACGGAGTAATGCAATAAGAACGATGACATGATGTAGACAAGATCCGTTTATCTATTGCGTAGATATAGATCCCATCTTTTTATCCTTAGTAGCAACGATACATACGTGTCGGTTCCCTTTCTGTCACTGGGATCAAGCACTATAAGATCGAACCCACTACCGGGCACCTCTTCCCATTGCAAGATAAATAGATCAAGTTGGCCAAACAAAACCCAAATATCGAAGAAGAAATACGAGGCTATAAGAGATCATGCATATAAGAGATCAAAGAAACTCAAATAACTTTCATGGATATAAAAAGATATAACTGATCATAAACTCAAAGTTCATCGGATCCCAACAAACACACCGCAAAAAGAGTTACATCATATGGATCTCCAAGAGACCATTGTATTGAGAATTCAGTGAGAGAGAGAAAGCCATCTAGCTACTAACTACGGACCCCGAAGGTCTACAAAGAACTACTCACGCATCATCGGAGAGGCACCAATGGAAGTGGTGAACCCCTCCGTGATGGTGTCTAGATTGGATCTGGTGGTTCTAGACTCTGCGGCGTCTGGATGAATATTTCGTCGACTCCCCTAGGGTTTCTGGAATATTGGGGTATTTATAGAGCAAAGAGGCGGTCTGTGGGCACCAGAGGTGGGCACAACCCACCATGGCGCGCCCTGGTGGGTTGTCCCCTCCTCAGGACCCCCCCCCCCCCAGGTGCAACCAGGGCCCAACTTCTTCCTTTTGGTCCATAAAAAATCATCGTAAAGTTTCATGGCATTTGGACTCCGTCTGAAATTGATTTCCTGCGATGTAAAAACATGCAGAAAACAGCAATTGGCACTTGGCACTATGTCAATAGGTTAGTACCAAAAAATGATATAAAATGACTATAAAATGATTATAAAACATCCAAGATTGATAATAAAACAACATGGAATAATCAAAAAGTATAGATACGTTGGAGACGTATCAGCATCCCCAAGCTTAACTCATGCTCGTCCTCGAGTAGGTAAGTGATAAAAACAGAATTTTTGATGTGGAGTGATGTTTATCAAATCATATCATATTATTTTCTTTATAGCATGGACATTTGGACTTTTATGTGATTCAAAGCAATAGTCTAGTTTTAACATAATAATTTAGATACTCAAGCATATCAACAAGCAACCATGTCTTTCAAAATATCATTGCTAAAACAAGTTATCCCTAGCCCATCATGCTCAAACATTGATCCATTCATGAAACACACTTGAATATTAGCTACACCCAATACTTAAGTACGATCATATTACCTCCTAGTTCGTGCTTTTATAAGAGAGGATGGAGACTCAATTTCAAAAATAAAAATTGCATAAAGTAAAAGAAAGGCCCTTTGCAGAGGGAAATAGGGATTTGTAGAGGTACCAGAGCTCAAAGCAAAAAATTAGAAAAAAAGAAATTTTGGGAGGTGTATCCATCCCACCAATGAAAACGACGCAGAGTTCCCAACACTTTCCATGCTAGATATATCATAGGCGGTTCCCAAACAGAAAATAAAGTTTATTCCTTTTTCCACCATACTTTCACTTTCCATGGCTAGCCGTATCCACGATTGCCCTCCATACCAACACTTTCGAAGGAATTTATTATTTGACAACATAAAGTAAATTCATTTTTGCATTTCGGGATTGGGCATCCCTAAAACCTTTGCCTTACTCTCGTGCAATGACAAGTGAATACACACTCATCGTGAGAGTAACACATCCAGCATGGAAAATATTAGCCACCCGTTACCGTTCCGCGAGCGAAACAAACACACAAGAGAAGTTTATTTTGAAATTAGAGATGGCACATGCAAATTTGCTTAGGACGACAAAAGAATACCGCATATAGCTAGATATAGTGGACTCATGTGGCAAAACTAGTTTAAAGGATTTTGGATGCACAAGTAGAGGTCATACTTGGTGCAAAATGAAGGCTAGCAAAAAGATTGAGAAGCGACCAACCAAGAAATGAATAAACTCATAAGCAAGAATTAAGCATAATTAACACTGAATAATGCACCACAAGTTGGATATAATTTTCGTTGCATGATTATTGACTTCCGTGCATGCATAGGGAATCACAAACCTTAACACCAATATTCTTACTAGAGCACAATTACTCATCAACATAACTCACATATCACATCATCATATCTCAAAACTATTACTAAGAATCAAGTTTATTTTGTCCAATGATCTTCATGACATATTTTTTTCTTTCTTTATCCTTCTTGGATATCTATCACTTTGGGACTAATTTTCATGTGTTGCTTTTCATAAGCTCAAACAAATATAAGTGAAGATCACGAGCATAACATATTTTCTTTCTCTCAAAATATTTAAGTGAAGCAAAAGAGAATTTCTTAAAAAATTTACTAACTCTCCAATAAATCTAAGTGAAGCAAGAGAGAATTTCTTCAAAAATACTAAGCACACCGTGCTCAAAAAGATATAAGTGAAGCACTAGAGCAAGTACATTGCTCATAAAAATTTAAGTGAAGCATAGAGATCAATTCTAATAAGTCATGACATAATTTTGGCTCTCTCAAATAGGTGTGTCCAGCAAGGATTGATCACTTAAAACACAAAATAAAACAAGCAAAGACACATATCATACAAGACGCTCCAAGCAAAACACATATCATGTGATGAATAAAAATATAGCCTCGAGTAAAATACCGATGGTCATTAGAAGAAAGAGGGGATGCCACCCAGGGGCATCCCCAAGCTTAGTTGGTTGATCATTCTTGGATAATATCTTGGGATGCCGGGGCATCCCCAAGCATAGTCTCTTCTATCCTTCTTTCATCCATCGTAAGATAACCCAAAACTTGAAAACTTCAATCACACAAAACTCAACAAAACCCTTGTCAGATCTGCTAGTAAAAGAAAGCAAACCACTACTATAAGTGATGTGTCAAACCAATTCTTATTTTGTTTTTGTATTATATCTACTGTATTCCAACTTTTCTATGGCAAAAACTCATCAAAGAAAACCATAGAGCCATCAAAACAAGCACACAACACAAAGAAAACAGAATCTGTCAAAACAGAACAGTCTGTAGTAATACGGAACTTTTGAATACTTTTGGAACTCCAATACTTCTACAAAATTAGGAAGACCAGAGTAATTTGTATATTAATCTTCTGCGAAAAGAATCAGGGCAAAAGCTCTTTTCTGTGATTTATTAAAATTATTTTCGTTAGCGCAAAGTTTCTGTCTTTTTCAGTAAGATCAAACAACTATCACCCCAGAAGATCCTAAAGGCTTTACTTGGCACAAACACTAACTAAAACACAAAAAACACAATCATACCAGTAGAATAATTGTGTTAACACACAAGAATAGAAAGCAAAAAGCAAAAATAAATTTTATTCATTGGGTTGCCTTCCCAACAAGCGCTATAGTTTTACTCCCTTAGCTAGGCATAAAGCAAGGATCTAAGTTTTGTCATCTTTGGTGCTAGATCCATAAGATACCCTAATGATTGATTCATATGGTGGCTTAATTCTTGTTCTAGGAAAGTGTTCCATACACTTCTTCAAAGGAAATTGGAACTTAATATTGCCTTCTTTCATATCAATCACTGCACCGATAGTGCGTAAAAACGGTCTACCAAGAATAATTGGACAAGACGGATTGAAATCAATATCGAGAACAATAAAATCTATGGGAACACAGTTTCTATTTGCAAGAATAAGAACATCATTAATTCTTCGCATAGGCTTTTTAATAGTAGAATCCACCAAGTGCAAATTCAAAGAGCATTCTTCAAGATTGGTAAGGCCAAGCACATCACATAAAGATTTTGGAATTGTAGAAACACTAGCACCCAAGTCACACAAAGAAACACACTCATAATTTTTAATCTTGAATTTGATAGTAGGTTCCCATTCATCATGCAATTTTCTAGGAATTGAAATTTCTAATTCCAATTTTTCTTCCAAAGCTTTCATCATAGCATCAACAATATGTTTAGTAAAAGCTTTATTTTGTTCATAGGCTTGGGGTGAATTTAGCATGGATTGCAACAAAGAAAAACAATCAATCAAAGAGCAACTATCATAATTAAAGTCTTTGTAACTCCAAAAGAGTGGGCACATCACTAGCTAAAGTTTTGACCTCTTCAAACCCACTTTTATCAATTTTCTCAACAAGATTTTTGCCCTCAGAAATATTGGGACGCCTTCTACCTAAAGTTGACTCTTCTTCAGTCCCTTTTTCATCAATCTTAGTTTTATTAAACAAGGAATCAATAGAAGAAGCACCAATCATTTTAAGATCTTCATCACTTTTGTCTTCTAACGTGATTGGTTTAGCAGCCATTTGATTTACTAAGGTAGCTTGTGCAACCGATATTTTTCCCAGCAAAATTTCAGCAAAAGCATACTTAGATTGGAGATTGCAAACTTCTCTACTAATATCATCAAGTTGTTTTGTGATAGCATCTAGCACAACGGAGTGCTCCTTAAGTTCTTCTGTAAAGTACTTATTATGCTCAAATTGTGTAGTCATGTATTCCTTAGTACTTTTCTCAATTTCAAGCAAAATATTGGGGTAAGGAACATCATAATAATTTCTTTGGGGCATCATGATTACACAAACAATAACACACACAAAAACAGATCCGGCAAGAAACGGCGAACGGAAAAAGAGAGGCAAATAAAACGGCAATTTTTTGTGAAGTGGGGGGAGGAAAACAAGAGGCAAATGGCGAATAATGTAAATCAAGGAGATGAGATTTGTGATTAGGAACCTGGTTATGTTGAAGATCCTCCCAGGCAACGGCGCCAGAAATTCCTTTTGATGTCGGTTGAAGCTACGCCGGTATTTCCCCAAAGAGGAAGGGCTGATGCAGCACATCGGCGGTAGGTATTTCCCTCAGATATGAAACCAAGGTTATCGAACCAGTAGGAGAACCAAGCAACACAATGTAAACAGCCCCTGCACACAAATAACAAGACCTCGCAACCCGACGTGTTAAAGGGGTTGTCAATCCCTTTCAGGGTACGGCGCCTCAAGATAGGCAAAAGACGTGAGGTAAATTTGTAGTAGATTGATAGATCGAATGCCAAATAAAATAAATAAGAATAAATTGCAACAAGGTATTTTTCTATTTTTGGTTTAATAGATCTGGAAATAAATGCAAAGGGAAATAGATTGCAAAGGCAAATATATGAGAAAGAAGACCCGGGAGCCGTAGGGTTTCACTAGTGGCTTCTCTCAAGAAAGATAGCAAACGGTGGTAAACAAATTACTGTTGGGCAATTGATAGAACTTCAAATAATTATGACGATATCCAGGCAATGCTCACTACATAGGCATCACGTCCAAGATTAGTAGACCGACTCCTGCCTACATCTACTACTATTACTCCACACATCGACCGCTATCTAGCATGCATCTAGTGTATTAAGTTCATGGGAAAACGGAGTAATGCAATAAGAACGATGACATGATGTAGACAAGATCCGTTTATCTATTGCGTAGATATAGATCCCATTTTTCTATCCTTAGAAGCAACGATACATATGTGCCGGTTCCCTTTCCATCACTGGGATCAAGCACCGTAAGATCTAACCCACTACCAGGCACCTCTTCCCATTGCAAGAAAAATAGATCAAGTTGGCCAAACAAAACCCAAATATCAGAGAAGAAATATGAGGCTATAAGAGATCATGCATATAAGAGATCAAAGAAACTCAAATAACTTTCATGGATATAAAAAGATATAACTGATCATAAACTCGAAGTTCATCGGATCCCAACAAACACACCGCAAAAAGAGTTACATCATATGGATCTACAAGAGACCATTGTATTGAGAATTCAGCAAGAGAGAGAGAGAGAGAGAAAGCCATCTAGCTACTAACTACGGACCCGAAGGTCTACAAAGAATTACTCAGGCATCATCGGAGAGGCACCAATGGAAGTGGTGAACCCCTCCGTGATGGTATCTAGATTGGATCTGGTGGTTTTGGACTCTGTGGCAGCTAGATGGATATTTCGTCGACTCGCCTAGGGTTTTTAGAATATTGGAGTATTTATAGTGCAAACAGGCAGCCCGGAGGGCACCCGAGGTGGGCACAACCCACCAGGGCGCGCCTGGGCCTCCTGGCGCATCCTGGTGGGTTGTCCCCTCCTCGGGACCCCCCCCCAGGTGCAACCAGGGCCCAACTTCTTCCTTTTAGTCCATAAAAAATCATCGTAAAGTTTCATGGCATTTGGACTCCGTCTGATATTGATTTCCTGCGATGTAAAAAACATGTAGAAAACAGCAACTGGAACTTGGCACTATGTCAATAGGTTAGTACCAAAAAATGATATAAAATGATTATAAAACATCCAATATTGATAATAAAACAGCAAGGAATAATCAAAAAATATAGATACGTTGGAGACGTATCAAACACCTCATCCTCTTTTAATAGTATTGGCTTTCCTATGGACTCAATGTGATCTTGGATCACTAAAATATAAATGAAGAGTCTTGAGCTTTTGCCAATCTTTGTCCTTAGTATTTTGAGGGGTCGACATCTCTAGTCCATGCCATGCCAATCATTGATCTTTCTGAAATATTAAACTTGAATGGATATTAGTTCAATGAGCTATATGTTGTTATGAATTACCAAAACCACCCGGGGATTAGTTGCACTTTCAATCTCCCCTTTTTGGTAATTGATGACAACATATAGATCAAAGCTTTGACAAATGATAATATGAATGAAATACATCATCGCTTTGATAAGTATGTGATAAGCAAGAGCTCCCCCTAAATTTGTGCATTATTTAAAATTTGCTTTTGAATGCAAATGCACAATCGATTAGGATCACGGGTGACTCTTCCATGTCACATACATCTTGGTGGAGCGCTCAAAATGATAAGAGTTAAATAACATGCACTCATCACCAAGGATACAAGTGATTGATCATACACAAATAATCATAGAGATAGATAAGTAAGCACACACATTAAGGATAGTATGATCAAACACATGATCACACAAGTATCTCACGAGAATAACACAAATTGTACAATAGGAGTCAAACAACCAAACGATCAAAGTAGCAAGAGAAGCAAATGAAAGCAGAACACACACACACTCTCTCTCTCTCAGCCTATGTGAAGGAAATATGCCCTAGAGGAAATAATAAAGTTATTATTTATTTCCTTATATCATGATAAATGTTTATTATTCATGCTAGAATTGTATTAACCAGAAACATGACACATGTGTGAATACATAGACAAACTTAATGTCACTAGTATGCCTCTACTTGACTAGCTCATTAATCAAAGATGGTTATGTTTCCTAACCATAGACATGAGTTGTCATTTGATTAACGGGATCACATCATTAGGAGAATGATGTGATTGACTTGACCCATTCCGTTAGCTTAGCACTTGATCGTTTTGTATGTTGCTATTGCTCTCTTCATGACTTATACATGTTCCTACAACTATGAGATTATGCAACTCCCGTTTACCGGAGGAACACTTTGTGTGCTACCAAACGTCACAACGTAACTGGGTGATTATAAAGGAGCTCTACAGGTGTCTCCAAAGGTACATGTTGAGTTGGCGTATTTCGAGATTAGGTTTTGTCACTCCGATTGTTGGAGAGGTATCTCTAGGCCCTATCGGTAATGCACATCACTATAAGCCTTGCAAGCAATGTAGCCAATGAGTTGGTTACGGAATGATGCATTACATAACGAGTAAAGAGACTTGCCGGTAACGAGATTGAACTAGGTATTGGGATACCGACGATCGAATCTCGGGCAAGTAACATATCGATGACAAAGGGAACAACGAATGTTGTTATGCGGTATGACCGATAAAGATCTTCGTAGAATATGTAGGAGCCAATATGAGCATCCAGGTTCCGCTATTGGTTATTTATCGGAAACGTGTCTCGGTCATGTCTACATAGTTCTCGAACCCGTAGGGTCCGCACGCTTAAGGTTTCGATGACAGTTTTATTATGAGTTTACGAGTTTTGATGTACCGAAGGTTGTTCGGAGTCTCGGATGTGATCACGGACATGACGAGGAGTCTCAAAATGGTTGAGACATAAACATTGATATATTGGACGACTATATTTGGACACCGGAAAGGTTCCGGGTGAGATTGGGAGAATACCGGAGCTCCGGGAGGTTATCGGAACCCTCGGGAGGTATATGGGCCTTATTGGACCTTAGTGGAAAGGAGGGGAAAGGAGCAAGGGAGCCTCCCCCCAAGCCCAATCCGAATTGGGAGGGGGGTCGGCCCCCCTTTCCTTCCTCCCTCCTTCCTCTTCCTTCCCTCTCCCTCTCCTAATAGGAAAGGGGGGAGTCCTACTCCTGGTGGGAGTTGGACTCCCCCCTAGGGCGCGCCACCCCCCTTGGCCGGCCCCCTGCTCCACTCCTTTATATACGGGGGAGGGGGCACCCCATAGACACAACAATTGATCTCTTGATCTCTTAGCCGTGTGCGCCCCCCCTCCACCATAGTCCTCCTCGATAATATTGTAGCGGTGCTTAGGCGAAGCCCTGCGATGGTAGAACATCAAGATCGTCACCACGCCGTCGTGCTGACGGAACTCTCCCTCGGCACTCGGCTGGATCGGAGTTTGAGGGACATCATCGAGCTAAACGTGTTCTAGAACTCGGAGGTGCCATAGTTTCGGTGCTTGACCAGTCGGGCCGTGAAGACGTACGACTACATCAACTGCGTTGTTCTAACGCTTCCGCTTTTGGTCTACGAGGGTACATGGACAACACTCTTCCCTCTTGTTGCTATGCATCACCACGATCTTGCGTGTGCGTAGGAATTTTTTTGAAATTACTACGTTCCCCAACAGCGGTATCAGAGCCAGGTTTTATGCGTAGATGCTATATGCACGAGTAGAACGCAAGTGAGTTGTGGGCGATACAAGTCATAATGCTTACCAGCATGTCATACTTTGGTTCGGCGGTATTGTTGGATGAAGCGGCCTGGACCGACATTACGCGTACGCTTTCGCGAGACTGGTTCTACCGACGTGCTTTGCACACAGGTGGCTGGCGGGTGTCAGTTTCTCCAACTTTAGTTGAACCGAGTGTGGCTACACCCGGTCCTTGCGAAGGTTAAAACAAAACTAACTTGACGAACTATCGTTGTGGTTTTGATGCGTAGGTAAGAACGGTTATTGCTCAGCCCGTAGCAGCCACGTAAAATTTGCAACAACAAAGTAGAGGACGTCTAACTTGTTTTTGCAGGGCATGTTGTGATGTGATATGGTCAAGACATGATGCTATATTTTATTGTATGAGATGATCATGTTTTGTAACCGAGTTATCGGCAACTAGCAGGAGCCATATGGTTGTCGCTTTATTGTATGAAATGCAAGCGCCCTGTAATTGCTTTACTTTATCACTAAGCGGTAGCGATAGTCGTAGAAGCAATAGATGGCAAAACGACAATGATGCTACGATGGAGATCAAGGTGTTGCGCCTGGTGATGATGGTGATCACGACTGTGCTTCGGAGATGGAGATCACAAGCACAAGATGATGATGGCCATATCATATCACTTATATTGATTGTATGTGATGTTTATTCTTTATGCATCTTATTTTGCTTTGATTGACGGTAGCATTATAAGATGATCTCTCACTAATTATCAAGAAGTGTTCTCCCTGAGTATGCACCGTAGCGAAAGTTCTTCGTGCTGAGACACCACGTGATGATCGGGTGTGATAGTCTCTATGTTCAAATACAACGGGTGCAAAACAGTTGCACACGCAGAATACTCAGGTTAAACTTGACGAGCCTAGCATATACAGATATGTCCTCGGAACACGGAGCCCGAAAGGTCAAACGTGAATCATATAGTAGATATGATCAACATAGTGATGTTCACCATTGAAAACTACTCCATCTCACGTGATGATCAGACATGGTTTAGTTGATTTGGATCACGTGATCACTTAGATGACTAGAGAGATGTCTGTCTAAGTGGGAGTTCTTTAGTAATATGATTAATTGAACTTAAATTTATCATGAACTTAGTACCTGATAGTATTTTGCTTGTCTATGTTTGTTGTAGATAGATGGCTCGTGTTGTTGTTCCGTTGAATTTTAATGCGTACCTTGAGAAAGCTAAGTTGAAAGATGATGGTAGAAATTACACGGACTGGGTCCGTAACTTGAGGATTGTCCTCATTGCTGCACAGAAGAATTACGTCCTGGAAGCACCGCTGGGTGCCAGGCCTACTATAGATGCAACTGACGACGTTAAGAACGTCTGGCAGAGCAAAGATGATGACTACTCGATAGTTCAGTGTGCCATGCTTTATGGCTTAGAACCAGGACTTCAACAACATTTTGAACGTCATGGAGCATATGAGATGTTCCAGGAGTTGAAGTTAATATTTCAAGCAAATGCCCGGATTGAGAGATATGAAGTCTCCAATAAGTTCTATAGCTGCAAGATGGAAGAGAATAGTTCTGTCAGTGAATATATGCTCAAAATGTATGGGTATAATAATCACTTGATTCAACTGGGAGTTAATCTTCCTGATGATAGTGTCATTGATGTAATTCTTCAATCATCGCCACCAAGCTACAAGAGCTTCGTGATGAACTATAATATGCAAGGGATGGACAAGACTATTCCCGAGCTCTTCGCAATGCTAAAGGTGCGGAGGTAGAAATCAAGAAGGAGCATCAAGTGTTGATGGTCAATAAGACCACCAGTTTCAAGAAAAGGGTAAAGGAAGAAGAAGGAACTTCAAGAAGAACAGCAAACAAGTTGTCTGCTCAAGAGAAGAAACCCAAATCTGGACCTAAGCCCGAGACTTGAGTGCTTCTACCGCAAGCGCATCGGTCCTTCGGAAGCGGAACTGCCCCAAGTATTTGGCGGATAAGAAGGATGGCAAGGTGAACAAAGGTATATGTGATATACATGTTATTGATGTGTACCTTACTAATGCTCGCAGAGCACCGGTATTTGATACTGGTTCATTGCTAATATTTGCAACTCGAAATAGGGACTACGGATTAAACGAAGATTGGCTAAGGACGAGGTGACGATGCGCGTGGGAAATGGTTCCAAAGTCGATGTGATCGCGGTCGGCAAGCTACCTCTACATCTACCTTCGGGGTTAGTTTTAGACCTGAATAATTGTTATTTGGTGCCAGCGTTAAGCATGAACATTATATCTGGATCTTGTTTGATGCGAGATGGTTATTCATTTAAATCAGAGAATAATGGTTGTTCTATTTATATGAGTAATATCTTTTATGGTCATGCACCCTTGAAGAGTGGTCTATTTTTATTAAATCTCGATAGTAGTGATACACATATTCATAATGTTGAAGCCAAAAGATGCAGAGTTGATAATGATAGTGCAACTTATTTGTGGCACTGCCGTTTGGGTCATATTGGTATAAAGCGCATGAAGAAACTCCATATTGATGGACTTCTGGAATCACTTGATTATGAATCACTTGATACTTGCAAACCGTGCCTCATGGGCAAGATGACTAAAACGCCGTTCTCCGGAACTATGGAGCGAGCAACAGACTTGTTGGAAATCATACATACTGATGTATGTGGTCCAATGAATGTTGAGGCTCGCGGCGGATATCGTTATTTTCTCACCTTCACCGATGATTTGAGCAGATATGGGTATATCTACTTAATGAAACATAAGTCTGAAACATTTGAAAAGTTCAAAGAATTTCAGAGTGAAGTGGAAAATCATCATAACAAGAAAATAAAGTTTCTACGATCTGATCGTGGAGGAGAATATTTGAGTTACGAGTTTGGTTTACATTTGAAACAATGCGGAATAGTTTCGCAACTCATGCCACCCGGAACACCACAACGAAATGGTGTGTCCGAACGTCGTAGTCGTACTTTACTAGATATGGTGCGATCTATGATGTCTCTTACAGATTTACCGCTATCGTTTTGGGGTTATGCTTTAGAGACGGCCGCATTCACGTTAAATAGGGCACCATCAAAATCCGTTGAGACGACGCCTTATGAACTATGGTTTGGCAAGAAACCAAAGTTGTCGTTTCTTAAAGTTTGGGGCTATGATGCTTATGTGAAGAAACTTCAACCAGATAAGCTTGAACCCAAATCGGAGAAATGTGTCTTCATAGGATACCCAAAAGAGACTATTGGGTACACCTTCTATCACAGATCTAAAGGCAAGACTTTTGTTGCTAAATTCAGATCCTTTCTAGAGAAGGAGTTTCTCTCGAAAGAAGTGAGTGGGAGGAAAGTAGAACTTGATGAGGTAATTGTACCTGCTCCCTTATTGGAAAATAGTTCATCACAGAAACTGGTTCCTGTGACACTACACCAATCAGTGAGGAAGCTAATGATATTGATCATGAAACTTCAGATCAAGTTACTACCAAACCTCGTAGGTCAACCAGAGTAAGGTTCGCACCAAAATGGTACGGTAATCCTATTCTGGAAGTCATGTTACTTGACCATGGCAAACCTATGAACTATGAGGAAGCGATGATGAGCCTAGATTCCGCAAAATGGCTTGAGGCCATAAAATCTGAGATGGGATCCATGTACGAGAACAAAGTATAGACTTTGGTTGACTTGCCCGATGATCAGCAAGCCATCGAGAATAAATGGATCTTCAAGAAGAAGACTCATGATACGTCTCCAACGTATCTATAATTTTTGATTGCTCCATGCTACTTTATCTACTGTTTTGGACTATGTTGGGCTTTATTTTCCACTTTTATATTACTTTTGGGACTAACCAATTAACTGGAGGCCCAGCCCAGAATTGTTGTTTTTTGCCTTTTTCAGTATTTCGAAGAAACAGAATATCAAACGGAGTACAAACGGAATGAAACCTTCAGGATGGTGATTTTCCAACCGAACGTGATCCAGGAGACTTGGACCCTACTCCAAGTAGTGCCCGAGGAGGTCACGAGGGTGGAGGGAGCCCCCCTGGGCGCGCCCCCCTACCTCGTGGGCCCCTCGGAGCTCCACCGACGTACTCCTTCCTCCTATATATACCACGTATCCCGAACAATCGAACAGAGCCAAAACCTAATTCCACCACCGCAACCTTCAGATCCACGAGATCCCATCTTGGGGCCTGTTAGGAGCTCACGGAGGGGGCATCCACCACGGAGGGCTTCTACATCATCACCATAGCCCTCCGATGAAGTGTGAGTAGTTTACTTCAGACCTTGGGTCCATAGCTAGTAGCTAGATGGCTTCTTCTCTCTTTTGGATCTCAATACAATGTTCTCCCCTCTCTCGTGGAGATCTCTTCGATGTAATATTCTTTTTTGGTGTGTTTGTTGAGACCGATGAATTGTGGGTTTATGATCCAAAGATTATCTATGGAAAATATTTGATTCTTCTCTGAATTCTTTTATGTATGATTGAGTTATCTTTGCAAGTCTCTTGAATTATCCTTTTGGTTTGGCCAACTAGATTGGTAGTTCTTGCAATAGGAGAAGTGCTTAGCTTTGGGTTCAATCTTGCGGTGTCCTTACCCAAAGGATGTAAAGAGTTGCAAGGCACGATAGTATTGTTGCCATCGAGGATAACAAGATGGGGTTTTTATTATATTGCATGAATTTATCCTCTACATCATGTCATCTTGCTTACGGCGTTACTCTGCTTTTTACTTAATACTCTAGATGCATGTTGGATAGCGGTCGATGAGTGGAGTAATAGTAGTAGATGCAGAATCGTTTCGATCTACTTGTTTTGGACGTGATGCCTATATACATGATCATAACCTAGATATACTCATAACTATGCTCAATTCTGTCAATTGCTCAACATTAATTTGTTCACCCACCGTAGAATACTTATGCTCCTGAGAGAAGCCACTAGTGAAACCTATGGCCCCCGGGTCTATTCTCATCATATCAATCTCCATTACTTTATTTACTTGCTTTGTTTTTGCTTTGCCTTTACTTTTACTTTGCATCTATCTATCAAAAATACCAAAAATATTATCTCTATCAGATCTCACTCTCGTAAGTGACCGTGAAGGGATTGACAACCCCTAAGCGTTGGTTGCGAGTTGCTATTGTTTTGTGTAGGTACGAGGGACTTATGCGTGGTCTCCTACTGGATTGATACCTTGGTTCTCAAAAACTGAGGGAAATACTTACGCTACTTTGCTGCATCATCCTCTCTTCTTCGGGAAATCCAATGTAGTGCTCAAGAGGTAGCAAGAAGAATTTCTGGCGCCGTTGCCGGGGAGGCTCACGCAAGCAAGTCAACTATACCAAGTACCCATCGCAATCCCTATCTCTCGCATTACATTATTTGCCATTTGCCTCTCGTTTTCCTCTCCCCCTCTTCACCCTTGCCATTTTATTTGCCCTCTCTTTCCCAATCTCCTCCTCTCTTTCCCGTTTGCCTTTTTCCCCTTTGCCTGTCTGCTTGCTCGTGTGTTAGTTTGCTTGTCTTTATGTCCAATTCCTTATCCACTCCTATGTCTCCCGAGTTTGAAGTTCTTCACTTCAAGCAAAGGCAAGGAGAAAACTTAAAAGATGCTTGGTATAGGATGATGGAATCTTATCGTAAGTGCACCCTAGAGGTGAACTTTAGAATTCTTCTTCGCAATTTTTATGTTGGGTTAAATATGACGCATAGACAACTCTTGGATTGCATTGCCAAGGGAAATTTCATTGAGATTGATCCCAGTATTGCGCATGAAATTATAGAGGGAATAGTGGGAACACTACCCCAAAAGGGAGGATCTCATTCTACCCAGGAAGAAACCCAAGTGTTTGAGAATATTTGCGAAGTAACAAAAATTTTACAAAAATCTCTTGAGCCTCTTAAAAGTGTTAGCGGAAATCTTCACCGCATGAATATGTTGATTACTCTTTGTAATAAGCGGTTGGATTCTTTAGATCCAAAAATTTACGAATATGAAGGGAAGCGGAAAGAACCTCCCGGATTCAAGCATGACTCTGCCAAAAAAATGAAAATCAAAGATGACAATACCTAGATCTATCCTTGCTTTTAAGCCTAGCTAGGGGCGTTAAACGATAGCGCTTGTTGGGAGGCAACCCAATTTTCTTTTGTGTTTTTTGTTTTTGCTTATGTTTAGGAATAAATAATCCATCTATCTTCTGTTTGGATGTGGTTTTATGTTTTAATTAGTGTTTGTGCCAAGTAGAACCTATAGGATAACCTACGATGATAGTTGATTTGATTCTGCTGAAAAACAGAAACTTTGCACGTACGAATTTAGTTATGATAAATCACAGGAACGTGATTTTGCGTTGATTCTTTTTGTCGCTGATCAATAAACAAATTTTCCAGGACTTTCTATTTTGGTAGAATTTTTAGAGTTACAGAAGTTTGCGTTAGTTACAGATTTCTACAGAATGTTCTGTTTTTGACAGATTCTGTTTTTCGTGTGCTGTTTGCTTATTTTGATGAATCTATGGCTAGTAAATTAGTTTATAAACTATAGAGAAGTTGGAATACAGTAGGTTTAACACCAATATAAACAAAGAATGAGTTCATTACAGTACCTTGAAGTAGTCTTTTGTTTTCTTTCTCTAACGGAGCTCACGAGATTTCTGTTGAGTTTTGTGTTGTGAAGTTTTCAAGTTTTGGGTGGATTCTTTTGATGGATTATGGAACAAGGAGTGGCAAGAGCCTAAGCTTGGGGATGCCCATGGCACCCCCAAGATAATCCAAGGACACAAAAAAGTCAAAGCTTGGGGATGCCCCGGAAGGCATCCCCACATTCGTCCACTTTCATCGGTAATTTACTTGGAGCTATATTTTTATTCACCAACATGATATGTGTTTTGCTTGTCTACCATAATCATCCTTGCTGTACACATCTTTTGAGAGAGCCATACATGAATTGGAATTTATTAGAATACTCTATGTGCTTCACTTATATCTTTTGAGCTTGATAGTTTTGCTCATAGTGCTTCACTTATATCTTTTGAGCGTGATAATTTTTGCTCTAGTACTTCACTTAGATCTTTTAGAGCACGGTGGTGGATTTGTTTTAAAGAAACTATTGATCTCTCATGCTTCACTTAGATTATTTTGAGAGTCGTTGATAGCATGGTAATTTGCTTAATGTTAATATACTTGGTATTTAAGATATGTGAAACTTTCTTTTGAGTGAATTGAATACTAAGATAAGTTTGATGCTTGATAATTGTTTTGAGATATGGAGGTGATAATATCAAAGTCGTGCTACTTGGGTGATTATGAATTTGAGAAATACTTGTGTTGAAGTTTGCAAATCCCGTAGCATGCACGTATGGTTAAAGTTGTGTAACAAATTTGAAACATGAAGTGTACCTGGCTTGTGCATCCTTATGAGTGGCGGTCGGGGATGAGCGATGGTCTTTTCCTACCAATCTATCCCCCTAGGAGCATGCGCGTAGTACTTGCATTTTTGATGACTTATAAATTTTTGCAATAATTATATGAGTTCTTTTGACTAATGTTGAGTCCATGGATTATACGCACTCTCACCTTTCCACCTTTGCTAGCCTCTTCGGTACCGTGCATTGCCCTTTCTCACCTTGAGAGTTGGCACAAACTTCGCCGGTGCATCCAAACCCCATGATACGATATACTCTATCACACATAAACCTCCTTATATCTTCCTCAAAACAGCCACCATACCTACCTATCATGGCATTTCCATAGCCATTCCGAGATATATTGCCATGCAACTTCCACCATCATCATCATGACATACATTACTTTTGTCATATTGCCATTGCATGATCTTGTAGTTGACATCGTATTTGTGGCAAAGACACCATGCATTATTTTCCATACATATCACTCTTGATTCATTGCACCATCCCGGTACACCGCCGGAGGCATTCATATAGAGTCATATCTTGTTCTAAGTTTCGAGTTGTAATCCTTATGTTGTAATCAATAGAAGTGTTATGATCATCATTATTAGAGCATTTCCCAAATAAAAAAAGAGAAAGGCCAAAAAAAGGCCCAAAAAAAGAAAAAGAAAATAAAAAAGGGCAATGCTACTATCTCTTTTTCCACACTTGTGCTTCAAAGTAGCACCTTGTTCTTCATGTAGTGAGTCTCATATACTATGCTTCAAAGTAGCACCTTGTTCCTCATGTAGTGAGTCTCATAAGTTGTCTTTTTATACTAGTGGGAATTTTTCATTATAGAACTTGGCTTGTATATTCCTACGATGGGCTTCCTCAAATGCCCTAGGTCTTCGTGAGCAAGCGAGTTGGATGCACACCCACTAGTTTTCTTTTGTTGAGCATTCATAGCTCTAGTGCATCCGTTGCATGGCAATCCCTACTCCTCATGTTGACATCAATTGATGGGCATCTCCATAGCCCGTTGATTAGCCTCGTCAATGTGAGACTTTCTCCTTTTTTGTCTTCTCCACACAATCCCCATCATCATATTCTATTCCACCCATAGTGCTATATCCATGGCTCACGCTCATGTATTGCGTGAAGGTTGAAGAAGTTTGAGATTATTTAAGTATGAAACAATTGCTTGGCTTGTCATCGGGGGTATAGAAGTTGGGAACATCTTTGAGTGACGAAAATGAAGCATAGCCTAACTATATGATTTTGTAGGGATGAACTTTCTTTTGCAATGTTATTTTGAGAAGACATGATTGCTTTGATTAGTATGCTTGAAGTAGTATTATTTTTGTGTCAATATGAACTTTTGTCTTGAATCTTTCATATCTGAATATTCATATCACAATTAATAAGATTTACATTGAAATTATGCCAAAGTATCACTCCGCATCAAAAATTCTCTTTTTATCATTTACCTACTCGAGGACGAGGTGAATTAAGCTTGGGATGCCTCGATACGCTCCAACGTATCTATAATTTTGATTGCTCCATGCTACTTTATCTACTGTTTTGGACTATATTGGGCTTTATTTTCCACTTTTATATTACTTTTGGGACTAACCTATTAACCGGAGGCCCAGCCTGTAATTGCTTGTTTTTGCCTTTTTCAGTATTTCGAAGAAACAGAATATCAAATGGAGTCCAAACGGAATGAAACCTTCGGGATCGTGATTTTCCAACCGAACGTGATCTAGGAGAGTTGGACCCTACTACAAGTAGTGCACGAGGAGGTCACGAGGGTGGAGGGCGCCGCCCTGGGCGCGCCCCCTACCTCATGGGCCCCTCAGAGCTCCACCGACGTACTCCTTCCTCCTATATATACCTACGTATCCCCGAACGATCAGAACAGGAGCCAAAAACCTAATTCCACCGCCACAACCTTTCAGATCCACGTGATCCCATCTTGGGGCCTGTGCTCGAGCTCACGAGGGGGCATCCACCATGGAGGGCTTCTACATCATCACCATAGCCCCTCCGATGAAGTGTGAGTAGTTTACTTCAGACCTTGGGTCCATATCTAGTAGCTAGATGGCTTCTTCTCTCTTTTGGATCTCAATACAATGTTCTCCCTCTCTCGTGGAGATCTATTCGATGTAATCTTCTTTTTGCGGTGTGTTTGTTGAGACCGATGAATTGTGGGTTTATGATCCAAGATTATCTATGGAAAATATTTGATTCTTCTCTGAATTCTTTTATGTATGATTGAGTTATCTTTGCAAGTCTCTTCGAATTATCCTTTTTGGTTTGGCCAACTAGATTGGTAGTTCTTGCAATAGGAGAAGTGCTTAGCTTTGGGTTCAATCTTGCAATGTCCTTACTCAGTGACAGAAAGGGTTGCAAGGCACGTATTGTATTGTTGCCATCGAGGATAACAAGATGTTTTTTTATCATATTGCATGAATTTATCCCTCTACATCATGTCATCTTGCTTATGGCATTACTCTGTTTTTACTTAATACTCTAGATGCATGCTGCATAGCGGTCGATGAGTGGAGTAATAGTAGTAGATGCAGAATCGTTTCGATCTACTTGTTTTGGACGTGATGCCTATATACATGATGATAACCTAGATATACTCATAACTATGCTCAATTCTGTCAATTGCTCAACAGTAGTTTGTTCACCCACCGTAGAAAACTTATGCTCTTGAGAGAAGCCACTAGTGAAACCTATGGCCCCCGGGTCTATTCTCATCATATCAATCTCCATTACTTTATTTACTTGCTTTGTTTTTACTTTGCCTTTACTTTTACTTTGCATCTATCTATCAAAAATACCAAAAATATTATCTCTATCGATCTCACTCGTAAGTGACCGTGAAGGATTGACAACCCCTAAGCATTGGTTGCGAGTTGCTATCGTTTTGTGTAGGTACGAGGGACTTGTGCGTGGTCTCCTACTGGATTGATACCTTGGTTCTCAAAAACCGAGGGAAATACTTACGCTACTTTGCTGCATCATCCTCTCCTCTTCGGGGAAATCCAACGCAGTGCTCAAGAGGTAGCAACCGACGCTGATGGTAATGTAACTGTCTACAAAGCTCGACTTGTTGCAAAAGGTTTTCGACAAGTTCAAGGAGTTGACTACGATGAGACTTTCTCACCCGTAGCGATGCTTAAGTCTGTCCGAATCATGTTAGCAATTGCCGCATTTTATGATTATGAAATCTGGCAAATGGACATCAAAACTGCATTCCTGAATGGATTTCTGGAAGAAGAGTTGTATATGATGCAACCAGAAGGTTTTGTCGATCCAAAAGATGCTATTAAAGTATGCAAGCTCCAGCGATCCATTTATGGACTGGTGCAAGCCTCTCGGAGTTGGAATAAATGCTTTGATAGTGTGATCGAAGCATATGGTTTTATACAAACTTTTGGAGAAGCCTGTATTTACAAGAAAGTGAGTGGGAGCTTTGTAGCATTTCTGATATTATATGTAGACGACATATTGTTAATTGGAAATGATATAGAATTTCTGGATAGCATAAAGGGATACTTGAATAAAAGTTTTTCGATGAAAGACCTCGGTGAAGCTGCTTACATATTGGGCATCAAGATCTATAGATATAGATCAAGACGCTTAATTGGACTTTCACAAAGCACATACCTTGATAAAGTTTTGAAAAAGTTCAAATGGATCGAGCAAAGAAAGGGTTCTTGCTCAGTATTACAAGGTGTGAAGTTGAGTCAGACTCAATGCCCGACCACAGCAGAAGATAGGGAGAAAATGAAAGATGTTCCCTATGCTTTAGCAATAGGCTCTATCATGTATGCAATGCTATGTACCAGACCTGATGTATGCTTAGCAATAAGTTGAGCAGGGAGGTACCAAAGTAATCCAGGAGTGGATCACTAGACAGCGGTCAAGAATATCCTGAAATACCTGAAAAGGACTAAGGATATGTTTCTCATTTATGGAGGTGACAAAGAGCTAGTCGTAAATGATTGCGTCGATGCAAGCTTTGACACTGATCCGGACAATTCTAAATCGCAAACCGGATACGTGTTTATATTAAATGGTGGAGCTGTCAGTTGGTGCAATTCTAAACAAAGCATCGTGGCGGGATCTACATGCGAAGCGGAGTACATAGCGCTCGAAGCAAAGAAATGAAGGAGTCGGATGAAGGAGTTCATTTCCGATCTAGGTGTCATACCTAGTGCATCGGGACAAATGAAGATCTTCTGTGACAATACTGGTGCAATTGCCTTGGCAAAGGAATCCAGATTTCACAAGAGGACCAAGCACATCAAGAGACGCTTCAATTCCATTCGGGACCAAGTCCAGGTGGGAGACATAGAGATTTGCAAGATACATACAGATCTGAATGTTGCAGACTCGTTGACTAAGCCTCTTCCACGAGTAAAACATGATCAGCACCAAGGCTCCATGGGTGTTAGAATCATTACTGTGTCATCTAGATTATTGACTCTAGTGCAAGTGGGATACTGAAGGAAATATGCCCTAGAGGCAATAATAAAGTTATTATTTATTTCCTTATATCATGATAAATGTTTATTATTCATGCTAGAATTGTATTAACCGGAAACATGATACATGTGTGAATACATAGACAAACTTAATGTCACTAGTATGCCTCTACTTGACTAGCTCATTAATCAAAGATGGTTATGTTTCCTAACCATAGACATGAGTTGTCATTTGATTAACAGGATCACATCATTAGGAGAATGATGTGATTGACTTGACCCATTCCGTTAGCTTAGCACTTGATCGTTTAGTATGTTGCTATTGCTCTCTTCATGACTTATACATGTTCCTACAACTATGAGATTATGCAACTCCCATTTATCGGAGGAACACTTTGTGTGCTACCAAACGTCACAACGTAACTGGGTGATTATAAAGGAGCTCTACAGGTGTCTCTAAAGGTACATGTTGAGTAGGCGTATTTCGAGATTAGGTTTTGTCACTCCGATTGTCGGAGAGGTATCTCTGGGCCCTCTCGGTAATGCACATCACTATAAGCCTTGCAAGCAATGTAGCCAATGAGTTGGTTACAGAATGATGCATTACATAACAAGTAAAGAGACTTGCCGGTAACGAGATTGAACTAGGTATTGGGATACCGACGATCGAATCTCGGGCAAGTAACATACCGATGACAAAGGGAACAACGTATGTTGTTATGCGGTTTGACCGATAAAGATCTTCGTAGAATATGTAGGAGCCAATATGAGCATCCAGGTTCCGCTATTGGTTAATGACCGGAAACGTGTATCGGTCATGTCTACATAGTTCTCGAACCCGTAGGGTCCGCAGGCTTAAGGTTTCGATGACAATTTTATTATGAGTTTATGAGTTTTGATGTACCGAAGGTTGTTCGGAGTCCTGTATGTGATCACGGACATGACGAGGAGTCTCGAAATGGTCGAGACATAAAGATCGATATATTGGACGACTATATTTGGACACCGGAAAGGTTCCGGGTGAGATTGGGACAATACCAGAGCTCCGGGAGGTTATCGGAACCCCCCGGGAGGTATATGGGCCTTATTGGGCCTTAGTGGAAAGGAGGGGAAATGAGCAAGGGAGGGGGCACGCCCCCCATGCCCAATCCGAATTGGGAGAGGGGCCGCCGCCCCCCTTTCCTTGCTCCCTCCTTCCTCTTCCTTCCCTCTCCCTCTCCTAATAGGAAAGGGGGGAGTCCTACTCCCGGTGGGAGTTGGACTTCCCCCTAGGGCGCGCCACCCCCTTGGACGGCTCCCTCCTCTACTCCTTTATATACGGGGGAGGGGAGAACCCCATAGACACAACAATTGATCTCTTGATCTCTTAGCCGTGTGCGGTGCCCCCCTCCACCATAGTCCTCCTCGATAATATTGTAGCGGTGCTTAGGCGAAGCCCTGCGACCGTAGAACATCAAGATCGTCACCACGCTGTCGTGCTGACGAAACTCTTCCTTGACACTCGGCTGGATCGGAGTTCGAGGGACGTCATCGAGCTGAACGTGTGCTAGAACTCAGAGGTGCCGTAGTTTCGGTGCTTGATCGGTCGGGCCGTGAAGACGTACGACTACATCAATCGCGTTGTTCTAACGCTTCCGCTTTCAGTCTACGAGGGTACGTGGACAACAGTCTCCCCTCTCGTTGTTATGCATCACCATAATCTTGCGTGTGCGTAGGAAATTTTTTGAAATTACGACGTTCCACAACACTATGATCTATACACTTTCTCCCCCTTTGGCAACAAGTTACCAAAAAGTTTGGAAACATATACTGCTATCCGACACTCTAGGCACGATCTCCGGGAGCTCCTGAAGGGGTCTTCTGGCTTGTCGCTCCGGTGTGCGTAGATGGCGTGGAGAGGAGGGCATCTGCAAAAGCTTCGACAAAAGTCTGTGGAGCTGGAGGGGTTGACACTGGAGGTTGCTACCTCTGGAGCACTACGTTGGTTTTCCCTTGAAGAGGAAAGGGTGATGCAGCAAAGTAGCGTAAGTATTTCCCTCAGTTTTTTAGAACCAAGGTATCAATCCAGTAGGAGGCTCCTCAAAAGTCCCATGCACCTACACAAACAAACAAGAACCTCGCAACCAACACAATAAAGGGGTTGTATATCCCTTCACAGTAGCTTGCGAAAGTGAGATCTGATAGAGATAATAAGATAAGATAAATATTTTTGGTATTTTTATGATATAAATTGGAAAGTAAAAGATGCAAATAAAAGTAGATGGAAAACCTATATGATAAAAGATAGACCCGGGGGCCATAGGTTTCACTAGTGGCTTCTCTCAAGATAGCATAAGTATTACGGTGGGTGAACAAATTACTATCGAGCAATTGATAGAAAAGTGCATAGTTATGAGAATATCTAGGCATGATCATGTATATAGGCATCACGTCCATGACAAGTAGACCGACTCCTGCCTGCATCTACTACTATTACTCCACACATCGACCGACTCCTGCCTGCATCTAGAGTATTAAGTTCATGAAGAACAGAGTAATGCATTAAGAAAGATGACATGATGTAGAGGGATAAACTCAAGCAATATGATATAAACCCCATCTTTTTATCCTCGATGGCAACAATACGTGCCTTCTTGCCCTAACATCCTTTGGGAAAGGACACCGCAAGATTGAACCCAAAGCTAAGCACTTCTCCCATTGCAAGAAAGATCAATCTAGTAGGCCAAACCAAACCGATAATTCAAGAGACTTGCAAAGATAACCAATCATACATAAAAGAATTTAGAGGAGATTCAAATATTTCTCATAGATAAACTTGATCATAAACCCACAATTCATCGGATCTCGACAAACACACCGCAAAAAGAGTTACATCGAATAGATCTCCAAGAAGATCAAGGAGAACTTTGTATTGAGATTCAAAGAGAGAGAAGAAGCCATCTAGCTAATAACTATGGACCCGAAGGTCTGTGGTAAACTACTCACAACTCATCGGAGAGGCCTTGGAGATGATGTAGAGGCCCTCCGTGGTCGATTCCCCTCAAGTGAGCGCCATGGCGAAGGCTCCAAGATGGGATCTCGCGGATACAGAAGGTTGCGACGGTGGAAATAGTTTTTCATGGTGCTCCTGGATGTTTTCAGGGTACGTGGATATATATAGGAGGAATAAGTAGATCAGTTGAGCCACGAGGGGCCCACGAGGGTAGGGGGCGCACCCACCCCCTTTGGGCGCGCTGGGCACCCTCGTGGGCGCCTCGTTTGCTGCTTGACGTCCACTCCAAGTCTCATGGATTGCGTTTGTTCCGAAAAGATCGCTCCTGAAGGTTTCATTCCGTTTGGACTCCGTTTGATATTCCTTTTCTTCAAGCAATCAAATAGGCAAAAAACAACAATTGAAATTTGGGCCTCCGGTTAGTAGGTTAGTCCCAAAATGATATAAACGTGTATAGTAAAGCCCATAAACATCCAAAACGGATAATATAATAGCATGGAACAATAAAATTATAGATACGTTGGAGACGATCGAGGTACAACCGTGGCAATTCTTTGCAGTCTTTGAAGTTGTAGTCCCGAGTCTCGACAACCGCACGGTGATGACCTTTGTGCCCTTGGCACTCTCTGGAAAGTATATGTAGTTGGTCTATCTTCCCTGTCCTCAGCATCCTCTTGGAGTTTCTCCACAATGGTCGGTATCTCAGTGACCTTCACATCTAGATTATGGAATTTTGTCTCAACGATCCTCTCAAGACTTTCTTGGTTTTCAGTCAGGGTGGCCAAACCCTTCTCAATTCTCACTGTAGCCTCAATCACATAACTGAGTTGATCTTGCTTGGTCTTGAGTAGCACTGTGGAGGCATCTGGTGCACTTGCTGCCTTTGCTGCTTTTGCAGCCTTTGCCTTCTCTATCTTCTCCCGGGCTTCTGCACAAGTAGGATGTGATGCATCCATGACAACCTCGTTGTCCTCAAAATCTGGCCTCAGGGGTAGATGCTCACTATCTAGTAGGTATGTCCGGGTTCCCATTTTAGAGTTGGTCAACATCTTAATGTGAGGGGCATGTCCACAAGATCTCTTCTGATCTGCAGCTATTCTCTTCACAGTTTGCACAATCAAGCTCATCACCTTGAATTTCTGTGTCACATCAAATAAGTGGAGTAAGTTGATGGAGTGACCACGAATTATTCTATGATCTCCTAACCTGTGCAATGGAGTGTGCCTCAATATAGTGTACATTGTGGTCAAGCCAGCAAACAGGTGGTATATAGATCCAAGCTTGTTAGTCTCCAAGGCTTTGTTAGGAATTGATTTGTACATGCTAGCCATGGAGTTGTGATCCTTTCTCGGCTTAGCATACACATCAATGTCATTCTCCTCTTCCTCTGGAGCATTGATCAATTTGGCCCATTCTGAGATAGTAGATTGATATCTTGTTCTTTCAATCATCCAAACAATCTTACCATTGGGGTAGAAGTGAGCTGTGGAGTATAATTGCATTATCATCTCATCATTTCACTTTGTCAACTTCTGACCAACAAATGTATCTACTCCATTCATTCTCAAACTCTCATGCACACTTGAATAATAGTCTTCATTGTCATCAATGTATTTTCAGTCTATTCATTTCATGTCACACAATAGGCTTTTTGTCCATTGACGGGTCCATAGGACGGTTGAGCCCATTAGGGTCCAGATGCAAGTCCAAACCAAAGCCCAGCTTCTGCCGTCTCAACACGGCCACGAAGCCATCTCGAAACTGCCCCCAATCCAACTCCAGCGCCTCCCAGCCCTCGCCGCCATGGCGACCACCGACGACCCCACCGCCACCGGCGAGGTCCGGCGCCTCCTCGAGCATCTCGACTCCCAGCAGCAACTGCTAGCCACCTGCCACGAAGCCTGGTCGCGCACGCTCGCGCACTTCGCCTCGCTCGACCAGGACGTCGCCTCCCGCTCCGCCTCCGTGGACGAGGCCCTGGCCGCCGCCGACGCGTCCACCTCCGAATCCCTCGCGGCGCTCGAGGCACGCGAGGCCTCCGTACCCGTGCGCCTCGCCGAGGCCTCCGACGCGCTCTCGGCCGCCCTCGCCGAGGCCGAGGCCGAATCCGCCGCGCCGCCGCCCGCCGACATCCGTGGCGCCCTCAGGTGGATATGCCGCCGCATGGACGCTGCCGCGCTCTGGCGTTTTATGGCCGCGCGCCGCAGGGAGCTCGCCGCCGTTCGTAAGGAGATCGCCCCCACCGTGGCGGCGTCCGTGGACCCACCCCGCCTCGTCCTCGATGTGCTCAGCGATTTCCTGGAGGCCGGCGAAGGCGCCGGTGAAGACCAGTGCTGGGTGCTCGGCATGCTGCTGCGCTCGTTGTTTGGTTCAGATGGGCGGAAGCCGCCGGAGATAGGAGATACGTTGGTTGAGAGGGCGTCTGTGGTTGCAAAGAACTGGTCTGAGCGGTTTGGGATCAAGAAAGACTCACCAGCTCCCATCAATGAGGAGGTGGAGATGACAGAAGCTGATGATGTTGATAATGCAGCGGTGCCAGATAAGAAAGTAGAGCAGGCAGATGCAAAAGAGGAGGAGGAAGAGGAGGAGGTGGAGGAGGTGGAGGAGGAGGAGGAGGAAGAAGAGGAGGAAGAAGAGGAAGAGGAAGAAGAAGAGGAAGACCAGGAGGAGCTGGTGGCTGCATCAGGTGATGAGGAGGAAGAGAACCCGGAGGAAATAGACAATGAAACACAGGGGGACCCAGAGGAAGCGGGGATGGAAGCACTGAAGGAGAAGAAGGGAGAAGAGGTAAAGGTGGGGGTTCCTGCTGATGAGAAGATGGCTGAAGAAGCAGGGAAGAGCGAAGTTAAGGAAGAAACAAAGGCAACGGGGGAAGTTGTCAAGGAAGGGGAGAAGGGTGCATTGGGGCAAGTAGAGGCACATTTATTCCTGCAGATGGTTGCGGCATTTGGACTGAAAGACAAATTTGATGGAGAGTTCTTGAAGAGCCTGTTTGTTGCTAACCGTCGAAGGAAGGAACTTGCGAGGTTTGCCTTTATCCTCGGGTTTGAGGAGACCGTCGCAGGTAATGATGACCTATTGGCATGGTTTTTAAATTTGTTACGTTTCTTATCTGATTTAGTAACAGGTCTTAAGTTCATTGAGTATGAGGATTGCGACGTTCTTTTGAGTTTACTTTGCAAATCAAGGCATTTTCTAGTTTGAGAAAGAAATGCCCTTAGGACCTGCATTTTCCTTACTTTACGCAACAACTTAAGATTCATTGCTTTCACCATATGTTTGATTTGGAAGTATGATTTCTGCATCTAAATAATCATGTAGACATGCTAAATATTCTTTTTATGACGTTCTTCTTGAGTTGTATTACAAGGTAGTAGTAGTGATGTTGCTTTCTTCTTGGTGGTATACTCGGTATTTAGGGATTAGGACATACCACCTCCGTCCCATATTAAGTGTCGCTCAAATGGATGTATCTAGCACTGAAATACATTTAGATACATCTATTTCAGCGACACTTATTATGGGACGGTTCCAGAATATAAGGTGCATCAGTTTTTGTGCAAGCCAAACTTATGTATGTTTGACCAAGTTTATAGAATAATACATCACATCTACAATACAAAATCAATAAAATATGAAAATATTTTCCTGATGAATCTAATGGTACAGATTTGGTGTTGTAGATATTGATACTTTTTCCTAAAAACTTGGTCAAACATGTGTTTGACTTTTGAAAAAACTAATACACCTTATATTTTGGAACTGAGGGGGTATAAATTTAAGGAACTGAATTCTACATGAGCTTACTCATAAACAAAAAAATATCACAAGGTTTAGAATAAGTTTTGAAGGACCTTGTTAACTTGACAAATTTAAGCAGCTTCTTGCTTGTGCCTCCGGACTGCATTTCAACTGAGTGAATTGGTGAGAACAACGTACTTTTGAAGTTGCAATCTGTTTGTTTGTTTTCTTAGGGTTTGTTTAATAACCATCTAAAAGACTTGATTAATTGATAATCACAACTACTTCTAACTAGATTAACCTTTTGTTGAAGGTTCCGTATTGAGTTTCAAACTATACATGATTAGCATCTTATGTATTTTATCCAGATCTGGTGGTTACTATATTTTTAGTAGTTCAGTGAAAAGAAGACACGACTCAACTATTCTGTTATTACTTTGCAGATGTTGTTCAGGAATTGGTCACTTCAGGAAATGTAATCGAGGCTATATATATTGCTCATGAGGCATGTTTGCTTGAGCGATTTCCTCCTGCACCTCTTCTTAACTCTTATATAAAGGACTCAACTGAGAAGGCCCAGGCCATTCTGAGTAGTGGAAGACGCTCCAGTTCTTCTGTTGTAAGACTCCATCCCACTCTCTGAACTTGATTTCTTTTTGTTAAACTCATCATTCAGTTTGGTCATCGGTCCTTTTTCTGTCTGAATGCCTGCATGAAGATCATTGATGAAGGAAATGAAATTAGACATGCCTTTGATTTAAACAACCTGCAGTTCTGTCATATCTGTGGCGTGCATCAGTTTTGGTATAGTAGTATTATGTGTATATCATTTCCACAAAAGCACTTACGCCTCTTAAATTTAAACAGTTGATTCAAAATTATAGTCCTTATCTGATTCATCAGTCGTAGAATCATGTTGAGTATCATTGAGTTCATAGATTAATTTGTTCCATGTAGTCCATCCAGACCACTGTTTTAGCCCTCGATTTGCTTGGTTTCCTGTTTCGAGTTTGGATGCACTATTGCAAAAATTTATTTCTGTTGGTTAGCTGAGACTTCATCCGTTTGAAAATATAAGGCCTATTTTCTTGTTTAGCATGTAGATTTAGAAAGTCATGAAACCAAGAGACAATAATAAAGGGAAACGACCTTGCTTCCATGGTGTTAGTGTCGTGGGAATTGGAGAGAGATAAGTTAGTGTGGGTGTTCATATCAGTTGGAGAGAGGATATAAATTAGGCGAAAAGAGGAAAATCTCATTAAATTCATGAGCATTATCCCCAAGATTCGAGGCCTTAGCTACTTGCCTATGGGAAATGAAGCATGCCTTTGTCCTTTTTCCAGTTCTCTATCCATTTTCCAGTGCTTGGTAACTTGCGGCACTAAAAATATGCTTCATGTTTTTTTTTCTTCAGGAGGAGTCTAAGACCTTGGAGTGCAACGCCTGCAAGGCTATCATCAGGTGTGTCGAGTCCTGCCAGCTAGTATCAGTATTTAACATTGATCACTTAAAAAAGAAGGTGGCGAGGATGGATAGAGAGAAGGCTGATCGGAAGAGGCTAGGCAGCGGAAACAGATTCCAGAACAAGCGAGCACGGGGAGCAGCCGGACCTCAGTCCTTCCCTGCTTCCAAGTCCGCAAGGGCATCAGGCTCAGGCTCAGGCTACGGGCCATCATTCCAGAACCCAGTGTCCCGTTCCTTTGGTTACGCGGCTCGTGCTGGGTACGTGAACCCGGCTGCTGCTGCTCAGCCCTACTATGCGCCGGGGAGCATGGCAGCGCGGCGTGGCGGCGTGCTGTATGGCGGGCCTGGAGCAGCATTCGGGGCGCAGCAGCCGTACCACCGTTAAGGCCAGCCATAGCAGTTGATGTTGCTGGACCAATTGCTGTTTCTTGCTGATTTGTACCACCTTGCGTTGTAGTAACATTTATCCTTGCCGTGTTAACTCTTGGTCGACTGGATGCGATTTGAAGAGATTCAGTCTTAGTACATGCTGCTGCTTTCTTTTTGGTTGGCTCTGTATGCGAGATACCGTTTGTCTCAATGAAACTGTATGCTGAATGTTGTAGAGATTGAGCGCCATTGACAGTATTCAAACCTGGATATGTCTTTTATTTCTCCATGTGTAGATCAAATTTAGGTTCGGCTAGCTGAATGCATGTGCGTTGTCATGGAATAACAAAAAATAGTCGAACAATTGTTCTAATTCAGAAGAAGAATGTCGAACAAGATATCTTATACTCCCTTCAATTCATATATTACTTGTCGCTACGAATCCCTCCGAACAAGATATCTTAGGCCAATTTCACCACGCGACCCCAAACGGACGTCCATTTTGTCCGGATTTTGTCCGTTTGGGTTGGGGGATGGGGTCGTGTCCGGGCAGTTTCCGGGATACGGTGGCCGTGCGCCCAGCGCACGCATCCCGGCCGCATCTTGTCCGTGTGCGCATTTCTTTGCAAGTCCTTAAATTTTTTTCATCATCCATTTTTGGTACAGGACAATACATCATTACATTTTGACTAGTAAATTAAGGCCAAAGAAAACAAGAACCACAAGAATACATTTGAAAAGATACCCAACTTTCATAACTGCCCCCTTGAGTTGGGTTAGCGCCTTCTCGTCTCGATGCACTCATTGTTGATCTGTGGAAGAGGCACGACGTTGCATCCTCCTTTCTTCAAGCCAGAAGTCGACGTTGCTTCCTCACACGTAGTATCGTGCCTTGTTGCTTCTTCGCACGTAGTATCGTGCCTAGCCTCTGATCTAGCAACACGTGCACTTGTCTCATCTAAAGCCTCTAGGCTAGCTAAAAGTGCACGAACATGCACTACATTTCGCTCTATCAATATATCGATGTACTCTTCTTCCCAATACCAAAACTTGCATCCATTCTACACAATAAAACTTAAAGTTAGCACCACTAGTCTAATCCAAGAGCACAAACCGAAGCTAAAAAGAGCACATATCCCATCGTTTAAGCACTTGATGAACACCCATCCGGATGCTCGGCGCTAGTGAACCGCGCACGACCACCCTTGGGCAATGGTCGCACTTGATGAGGGGCAACGGTGCGCCGACGAGCTTTGGGCAAGCACTAAGCCGGTGGCCGCCATTCACAGATCTGCGGCGGACCACCGACGTGCAGATCCGGCGGCTAGAGGACGAGCCATCGCAGATGTGGCCTTGCGTTCGCCAGGCCTTCCGGCGAGGTGCCCGCCGATCCATGGCGCTGCCCGCCTCCCACAATGGGCGAGCTCAAGACCGACCAGATCCGCCTAAATCCGCCGGGAGTGCGCAAACAAGGTGGCCGTGCTTGGGTAGCTCGGCGGACGAGAGGAAGGGGCAAGCAGCGTCTGAAGTTGCACGGCTGCAATGGCGCGGGCGCAAGCGGCGCGGCGAGAAGAGGGGAAGAGTGGAGTGGATGCGGCCGGAGGGAGGGAGGGGGCGGATAGAAAAAGGCCCGTCCTGTGCCACCGACGGGCGAGCCAGGGAGGGGGAGGGGGCAGGGGAGGACACGCGTAGATGGACGGCGCGTCCGTGTGGTGTCCGTTTCACCCCAAAAGCGGCGCAAACTTGGGCCGCGGATGGGTCGAAAGCAGACACAAAACGGACAAAAGTCCGTTTGCTCCCCCGCGCTGGGCCGCCCCGTTTGTCCGTTTTATCCCAAACGGACGGGCCCGGACAGGATGGGGTCGCGCGGTGAAGTTGGCCTTATACTCCCTTCAATTCATATTACTTGTCGCTATGAATCCCTCCGATCGGTGGGATTTCTATATTTACCTTCCTAATTCTTTGTCCTAATGAGATGAAAAGAGCCTCCTTTACCACTCTAGGGAATGGGAGTATGCGCGTTGCAACTAGAGACAAAATGATGTTTTTAGGATTTGGCAGGTGTGATGTACAAACTCATTTTAAGCTATTTTTAAGTGAATCAATTAGTTGATATTAGAGAGCAATAATTTAATGCCCGCCTGTTGCCACAGTGCCACAAAAGAATGTACAAAGACGTTGATCGAAGTTTCATATTCAAAAAAGTACACATCGAGCAAAACCAAACACATTGCTTCGAGTCATCACACCCTAGTTTTCTTTTGCCTTGCTTAGGTTTTATTCTTACTCTAAGGGCGTGTTTGGTTACATTGCCGATTCAGCCTGGCCCGGCGAGCCTGGCTCTATTGAGCCGGTTTGAGGGGATGCAGGCAAAAAAATCCAGATGCACATAGTTTGGTTCCCTGCATGCCCCTAGTTGCATGAGACAACCATTTTCGACCCGGTGTTTGATTGCCCGCATTGCATTAGACGCACATATGACATGGTGTTTGCTTGTGTAGGACCTTGAAGTATGTCTAGAGCGGGGGTGATTAGACTGCTTGACCAATTAAAAACTTAACATTTTCCCAATTTTAGAGTTTGGCAGATTTTAGCTATCTTTGAATAAGTCAAGCAATCATCACACAATTCAAGCAAGCATGCAAAGAGTATATGAGCAGCAGAAATTAAAGCATGCAACTTGCAAGAAAGTAAAGGGAAGGGTTTGGAGGATTCAAACGCAATTGGAGACACGGATGTTTTTGGCGTGGTTCCGATAGGTGGTGCTATCGTACATCCACGTTGATGGAGACTTCGATCCACGAAGGGTAATGGTTGCGCGAGTCCACGGAGGGCTCCACCCACGAAGGGTCCACGAAGAAGCAACCTTGTCTATCTCATCATGGCCGTCGCCCACGAAGGACTTGCCTCACTAGTGGTAGATCTCCACGAAGTAGGCGATCTCCTTGCCCTTACAAACTCCTTGGTTCAACTCCACAATCTTGTAGGAGGCTCCCAAGTGAAACCTAGCCAATCTAGGAGACACCACTCTCCAAGAAGTAACAAATGGTGCGTTGATGATGAACTTCTTGCTCTTGTGCTTCAAATAATAGTCTCCCCAACACTCAACTCTCTCTCATAGGATTTGGATCTGGTGGAAAGAAGATTTGAGTGGAAAGCAACTTGGGGAAGGCTAGAGATCAAGATTCATATGGTAGGAATGGAATATCTTGGCCTCAACACATGAGTAGGTGGTTCTCTCTCAGAAATGGTAAGTTGGAAGTGTCACTACCAGAGAAAACGCTATACACAGAGGTATAGCAGTAGCGTTGGTCAAAACTTGAGGCTAGCGCTACTTAGTAGTAGCGCTTGTTGCAAAACCACGCTACAAACATTACTTTAGCAGTAGCGCGTCTTCACAGAAAAGCGCTACTACTAAAATTCCCTCACTACTGCCGGTAAGCTAGGAATAGTAGTAGCGGTTCTCCCAGAAGCACGCTACTCCTAAAAACATTGTAGCAGCGCATTTCTGCTGTAGAGCGCTACTGCTATGTAAAAGAAAATAAATAGAAAAATAAGTAGAAAAGTAAATGAAAAGAAAGAAATAGAAAAAGGAGAAATGAAAAAAAGAAAATGTAAAGAAAACAAAAGAAAAAGAAAAAGAAAACAAAAAGGGATAGCTGTGAAGGTTTCCTGGAACACGCTATAGCTATCTTAGCTATAGCTGTTTGGCAAAAGCGCGCCATCGCTAGTTTGACTCAAATCCCGCGGCCGGGATCAAAATTTCGCTAAGTCCTTTCCCCCCTCTCTCTACTCCCCCCTGTCCCCCAACTGCTCCATTGCCGCCGTTGCCCGAGGCCGCCTTCGACCACATCGCCACCGCCCGAGGCTGCCTTCGACCACACCGCCGCCGCCCGCCGCCTTCGACCACACCGCCGCCGCCCGAGGCCGCCCCCTCGACCTCACAGCTGCCGCCCGAGGCTATCGTCGACCTCACTGTCGCCTCCCTCGAGCTCACCGCCGCCGCCCTCGACCTCACCGCCGCTGCCCGAGCTAGAGCATGCCCTCGCCGCCGACCGTAAGGCTATGCCTCTCCTGTCCCCTACCCTCCTATTTCTCTCTGCTAGGGCAATTATATATATGTTCATACTGTGTTTATGTTCATATGAACCCTAGGTGTTCATATGAACCCTAGATTTTTTTAGGGTAGTAGGCATTTTATAGCATTTAGGAAAAATGATTAGCAATTTTTTTAGGAAATTAGCTAGGGCAATTTTTATGAAAATTCCTAAACAGTAATTCCATTTAGCTTTAAACTAATAGAGGGTATATAAATAATAGTAGCATTTAGATTTAAATTAACAGAGGGTATAAACAAAAAACACTTAGCTATAAAAAAATATTTTGACTACGGACCTGAATTTGTTCCAAATTTCATTCAAATGAAATTTGAATTATTTGGACTATGGACCAGAATATTTTTGAAGAAATTGGGTGTAGGTACTAAGGTCTTGTTGTGGAAATTTTGGTGAGGTCAAAAGGGTTAGAGAAAATGTAGTTCCTAGACATTTAGCTTTAGACAAAAAAAGTATTTAGCTATAAATAAAAACAATAGCTATGGCATTTAGGTATAAACAAAAAACAGAATTGTTTTTCTTTTCAAAAACTTGGTCAAACTAATTGTTGCTATGTAAACAAAAAACAAGATCGTTTTTATATGATATATGTCATTGATGTTCATTTGCATATTCCATTATTGTTGATTATATCTTTTCATTGAAGTGGCCATGTTATATGCAAATTCCTCAATAGTGTTTGCTCATGTTATATCTTTTCATTGAAGTTGTTCGATTGTGCCCAAGTGGCTTTGTTGTTTCTGTGAATGATTGAGTGGTTTATGTTTTGCGGAATGTTGATTCATTTCTGTTCCGCAAATTTTAGGTTCTCGATTTGTCCACTTTTAGCAAAAGTCATGCCGAAATTTTCCGTGAATTTCGCATGACTTGTGCTACAAACTAGGACATATCGAGTGCCCGGGATTTGCCGCACCAGGAAGGAGTCAACATTCCTGCAAAACAATAGTCCTTTTTTATGTCATTATTCATTTTATTAGGTCTAGAATTAATTGACTAGATTTAATCATAGGAAACATGGGTAGCAACGATGAAGGACGTGGTTACGGTGATTATGACGACGCTCTACGGGCGGCGCATTTAATTTTTAGCCTTACCGACAATCAACAGATGTTGTTGCTGGGCCCACCGGTGGCATCGGGATCGAGACCGACACGCAGCACCGATCTTTGAGACCGACACGCAGACCGGTCTTGAGATCGAGACCGGCGCTGAGATTGAGACCGACATCGAGACCGGCCGAGACCGGTGCTGCCTCGGGGAGCGGAGCCGGTTTAGAGCCGAAAGCAAAGAGGCAACGGGTTCCTAACAAACTCAGGACTACTAGACTGGTGGCCACGGAGGTGGACGACGACAATTTTGAGCCAAAGGCGCCCGAGGAAGCGTGCCGCTGCTACGGCAGTCAAATAGGCTGCATCATACGGACAACTGCCACCATCAACGATGAGAAACTACAGAAGATAGAAAATATGAGGAGCTCCCTCCTAAAGAAGTTTCACCAGATATTCTTGTTCTCGGGCCGGAATGAGAAGGATTATGAAGATCCAGATGAGGACCCGACAATGAAGAAGATAAACAAACACGCCATGACCAAGTTTAGCGACGCATTGGCCGCCTGGAAAAATTGAGTGAAAGCAAAGATTAACGACGAGGAACCCTACTCTGAGATTGTAAAGGATAATCCGACAATCACGGAAGAGCAGTTTCAAATATTCAAGGAGGCTTGCGAGGCCGAAGCTTCCAAAAAAAAGTCTAAGTACATGAAGGGGCTTCAAAAGAGGAACATTGGGAGCCACCACCTCGGAGGCCGTGGTTACGGCGGAAAGAGGTCCAGATAGGCCAAGGAGGATGCGGAAGCCGCGAGTCTGGGCATCCCAGACCCCTTGGCGGATTTCACCGTCCCGCAGGAGCGTGACGTCCTGATGGCCCAGCACCGTTGGGACCCAATGAAGAAGGTTTACGAGACAACACCGGTCAATACAGAGTTCATGAGACTGCTGGTAATTTTAGTTTCTGATCAATTCGACTGCACACGTTAGTCATATTTGTAAACGATCCTTGTGCCTTTTGCAGAGAGAGCAGCACCGGATTGCGGCCGAAAGCGGCTCGCCGTCTGAGGCATTGGCGAGGCCCAAGTGGGACACTCCATTCAACCGGGCGTTGAACATATTGAAACAACAACCGGTGGATACTCGACCGTCGTATGGACGCGTGCACGATGTCGGAGACGGCGCCACGTGGAAGAAGTACTACCATGAGACCACGGAGGAGAGAAAGGAAAGACGGATGTTAACTGAAGAAAACATCGACAAGAAGGTTGAGATTGCGGTTGAGAAGAAATCATCTCGAGCAGTCACAACAGCGGTAGCTGCCGCAAAACAAAGCGATTGCAGATATATCTACTTCCTTGGTGACGGGCGTTTACACTTGGACAAGGCAAAATCCGTAAAAAATGCAGAGGACTTTCCCTTGTCGACTTCTTGGGAGCACTGCTCCCGCGACTGCTCCGTACTGCTCCCGCACGGCTCCCGCAGACTGCTCCCTTTTGCTCCCGCACTGCTCCCACACCGGCTCCGCACCAGCTTCCGCGACCGGACGTGCTCGGTGGTGCCTCCTCTTTGGCTGAGCTCGACGCCCTCACGGTATCATCACACGCCGCCCCTTCAATATAAATGTATAATCTCCGTTTTCGTTGCCTTTCGGATGTCTCACGTCGCAGACTTTTCTTTGCAGCCGCGAAACCCCGGCACTATATTGTACACCATCGCGAATGAGAAGGTGGACGTGGGGAAGGGGACGATAATGGAGCCGAAGGAACCATTGTTCCACAACCGCCGATCCCTAACGTCTTCAAGGTTTCCGTGGCGATGTCAAACCGGGCCACGAATTTGCCTCCTCTAATACTAGTGGGGATGACGACGAGACCCGCGCGGCTTGGTGATTGTTGCAATGGGTGGGTCTGTTGTGGCTAAAGAGTCTGCTTCGTGCGAGGCGGCCGGAGCACACCCACGAGCACGCAGCCTCAAAGAAGGTATGAACATCAACACCCCACCTACCCAATTAGCGCCGGGTGTCGGGTTGGGTGATAGCGACGGGTAAGGGTGGCTCCATTAGTCGTGATGACGCCGCCATGGATGAGGATGAGGATGACGATGGCGCTGAACAAGATGTCTATCTGGCGCCTCCTCGTGGTTTGAGCGTCATGAGTCGGTGCCTGAATTACCGCCTCAACGATATTGACGACCTTCCGGTAGTAAAGAAGTCTAGGAAGAGAGCGAGGAAAGGCAAAAAGCTGATTCTATGATCCAGCCGCCAAAGCAGCCTCGGCCAGACCGTGTAGATATCCCCGATGCGGATAAATGCCATATCCCCGGTCAACCAATCCTACCGAAAGCGATTACGGGCCAGATTCGCGATCTAAGGAGACTTCATGACGATGTGCTGCGGGTAGAGAAAGGCCTCATCGCCTCGAAAGATCCAGGATACCCACTCTACGTGGTTAACGTTCCGTGGCAAATGTCGTACGTCGAAAGCTTCCCCGCGGATAAGTTCTTCCTCCGATTCGATTACATATTCGACATGTTTCACGTGAAGAAGCTGGATTTTACGTTTGTCCGCCTTTATGCCTTGCACATGAACTACATCATTGGGGTTGAGCAGATACGTCATATCTGTGTCGCTGACCCGTACTACATGCACGAGGGCTTCTTGGGAGTCTGTGCAGAGCAGCATGAATACGCGAGGGATTACATCATCAGTTTCATGCTCGCCAATAAGGACAAGGAGGTGATTCTCGTGCCTTATCATCCCATGTAAGTCATCCGCGCTACTATCCTTCCTTAGATTTCAATAATTCATTTGCACGGTGGAGGCTAATTAATTTGAGGTGTACTTATTTTTGCTTGGCAAGGCGTGCCGTCCTCATCATCCTCTACCCCCGATTCTCCCACGCTCTTTACTTGGACTCGTCGAAGAACATTCACAAAAAGGATTACACCCACATCAAAGATGTTCTCGACAGTGCTATGTTTTACTACCAAGCAAGGGGTGGAGAGGTTGGGGACAAGAAGAAGAAGGGCGGCGGGCCGCCTTCACCATAAGACCGACTTCGCCGCATCCAAAGAACCGAACGATTCTCTTAATGATGGATTCTATGTCCTACACCACATGCTGGAGTCTGACGGGATCACGTAACCTTCACATGTCACCTAGATCCGGCGATGCCCATATTCTACAATGGGCAAAGGACATAGGAGATATCGAGGATCATCGACTTGAGCTGAGTTCTATAACATCCAGTAGCGAACTTGCCCAAATCATCATGAATGAGGTCGTCGGAAAAACAGGGATGTTCCATGCAGAAGGACAAATGTCGCGGGAAGACGTCCGAACATGGATAGCCTCTCAGCGTCTCGACATGAAGCCTTTCACTAAGCTCGATGACTATCTCCCTGACATGGATGGATGGCACGACATGATGGAGTGATTGTCAATATATGACAATGTGTCCGTTTAGTCCATACTTTCTTTTATGACAAAACTTTGAGTTATGCATGGTGAAACTTTATTTGTGATGTAATTAAACCGTCCTCCTCCTCGACTAGCGAAAATCAATCTAGTTAGGGCATTTTGGGTACGATGAACTTTGTTATTTATGCTTATGATATGTTGTTTCTATTTTTGCCAAGTCTATCTCTTTCTGTTGCTCAACTATATATGTTGCATATCATCGACTCATGTGACGATGCAGGTGCATAGATCATAGATGGCGAAGAAGTGCTACGCCAGGAGTATATATACGACAAGTGGCCGGAGTGTCAGGCACAGGTGTACCGGTTTTTGGTTTCCGAGCGACACGCAATACTTAGTTTAGGTTCACGCTAATGCGAGAGAGGGATACAAACTCATGTACTCAAAGTGATAGCTATTCTCGCATATATCATTGTTTAGATGGATGATGATGTATTTGCAAGTAATCGAGACTTGTATCGCTATTTTTGAGATTGATGACAAGAGACCACTTTGTGTTGGATGATGATTATGATGCTGACATGATTTGATGAGACTGATTGTATGTATATGCTATGATTACATTTGTATGTGGATGATATGCTAAAGATTATTGTATAAAGCCTATTCAAATACAAAACAAATAAAAAACAAATATGCAGGAAAAAAACTAATAAAACTAGTAGTAGCGAGGGGGGGAAATTTAGCAGTAGCGCCGCCTTACCAGTAGCGCTTCCCTCTAAACAGCGTTGCAGATAATATCAGTAGCGCCCTTTTCTAAAGAGCGCTGCAGCTATTCATGTGTAGCAGTAGCGTGGGTCAATAGGTGCTATTGCTATACGTTAGCTGTAGCGCCTTATTAGTAGCGCCGGTACCCGCGCTACTGAGAGGGCCAAAACCCGCGCTGCTGCTAGGCTTTTCCCTAGTAGTGTGTAGGCTTGTTCTGATGGCTCTCTCCACGAATGAAGAGGAGGTGGAGGGGTATATATAGCCGCCACACAAAATCTAACCCTACACATTTACCAAACTCGGTGGGACCGAATCAACAAACTCGGTCGGACCGATTTAGTAAATCTAGTGACCGTTAGGATTTTTGGTGGGACTGACATGCAACCCGGTAGGACCGATATGGTTAGGGTTAGGGCATAACGTAATCTTGGTAAGACCGAATACACAAACTCGGTGAGACCGATTTTGGTAATAAGCTTTCCAGAGAGTTGGTCAGGTAAACTCGGTGGGACCGATTCGCTCATTTCGGTGAGGCCGAAATGTTACGAAAGGGAAACAGGGAGTTTACATTGCAATCTCGGTGGGACCGATCGCTCACTTCGGTTTGACAGAAACGTTACAAAGGGAAACAGAGAGATTACAATCCCATCTCGGTGAGACCGAGATCCCTATCGGTAAGACCGATTTGCCTAGGGTTTGTGGCAGTGGTTATGACATTTGAACTCGGTGGCGCCGGATAGAAAGAATCGGTGGGACCAATTTTGACTTTGGTTTTAGGTCATATGTGGATGTGAGAAAGTAGTTGAGGGTATTTGGAGCATATCACTAAGCACATGAAGCAAGAGGCTCATTAAGCAACACCTCATCCCTCCTTGATAGTATTGGCTTTTCCTATAGACTCAATGTGATCTTGGATCACTAAAATATAAAATGAAGAGTCTTGAGCTTTTGAGCTTGAGCCAATCCTTTGTCCTTAGTATTTTGAGGGATCCACTTTCATCATCCATGCCATGCCATTCATTGAGCTTTCCTGAAATAATAGTCTTGGAATAGCATTAGCTCAATGAGCTATATGTTGTTATGAATTACCAAAACCACCTAGGGATAGTTGCACTTTCAATCTCCCCCTTTTTGGTAATTGATGACAACATATAGATCAAAGCTTTGACACATGATAATAAGATTTGAAAAACACCATCGCTTTGAGAAGTATGTGATAAGCAAGAGGTCCCCCTAAATTTGTGCATCGTTTAAAATTTGCTTTGGACTGCAAATGCACAAGGAATTAGGCTCATGGGTTACTCTTCCATGTCACATACATCTTGGTGGAGCGCTCAAAATGATAAAGATTGAATACATGCACTCATCACCAAGCAAAGTGAATGGTCACATAAGGATAGGTAAGATAATATCATCAAACATGCATAAGTGTAGCTTATGATCAAACACATGATCATCAATGTCTCACAGATAATAGCATAGAATCTCAAGCAATCAAAAGCAAACAAAGTTTAACCACCAAAGCAAGAGAGAACAAAAGCAACACACTCTCTCTCGAAGCCTATGATCTATACATTTTTCTCCCCCTTTGGCAACAAGTTACCAAAAAGTTCATAGAAAATGCATAGTGCTAGATCGACTCTCGTGCTTGATCTTGGTGGTGGTGTAGAGATGGCTCCTTGGACGAAGGATTCAGTTGAAGTGGATGGAGCTGGAGGAGTTGGTCTTTGGAGCTGGTTGCACTGAGCTGTAGGAGCTGTAGGTCAGTGCGGATGATGTGGCTCGAGTCATCACGAGCACTGCAGCTGATCTATGAGCTCTAGGCACTCTGGCAAATGCATAAGTGGTTGTCTTGCCCTTCCTCTCCTGCATGTCATCCTGAAGCTGCTCCACAACTGACTGAATCTCAGTTACTTTGATATCTAGATCATAGAATTTCCGTTCCATGATCCTTTCTAGGCTCTCCTGGTTTTGAGTTAGGGTGGCCAACCCCTTCTCAATCCTTAGTGTGGATGCTATCAAGTAACCAAGCTGCTCCTGCTTGTTCTTCAAGAAGTATTCAGATGCCTCCTCTTGAGTTGGCATCTTGGCAGCCTTCTCTCTCTTTGCCTTCTCCTTATGCTCTTGAGCTTACACTGATGATGGTTCATTCTCATTCATGACAACCTGATTGTCCTCAAAGTCTGGATAGATAGCAAAATGTTCCTTATCCAGCAAGTAAGTTCCTATGCCCATCTTTGAGTTAATCAACTCCTGAATCTGTGGGGCATACCCACGACTCCTCTTCTGATCTGCTGCTGTCCTCTTAATGGTCTCAACAATGAGGCTCATGACCTTGAATTTTTGTGGCACATCAAACACGTGCAGCAAGTTGATAGCATGCCCTCTAATCATGTTGTGGTCACCTAACTTGGGCAACAGAGTGTGCCTTAGGATCCAGTTGATTGTTGGCAGCCCTGACAGAAGAAAGTGGACTGACCCAAACTTGAAAGTCTCAAGAGCTTTGTTTGGGATCTCCTTGTACATGTGAGACATGGTATTGTGGTCCATCTTCTTCTTGGCATAGACATCCAAGTCATCTTCACTCTCCTTTGGGGCATTGATCAGACTGGCCCATTCTTCAATTGTTGACTGGTACCTTGTACCTTCAGACATCCAAACTATCCTGCCATCAGGATAGAAGTGTGTTGTGGAGTAGAATTGCATAATGAGCTCATCATTCCACTTTGTGAGCTTTTGCCCAACAAAGTCTGCAACTCCACAAGCAACAAAGCTGTCTTGCACTCCAGGATAGTGTTCCTCATTTTCCTTCATGTAGGTCCAGTCGACCCACCTCATATCACACACTATGGGCTTCTTGTCCAACAGTACGGTCTCATAGAAGTCCTGCTATTCCTAAGTGTGGAACCTGTAATCAACAGCAGTTCTTCTCCTGGTGGCATATGGATCTGTCAGCCTCCACAATCTGAGTCCTGCATCCTTTCTTAACTTCATATTCTCAGCCACAGGATGAACATCATTGTGGTCTGGAATCTTGGGCTTGAGCTTTCTCAGGACTTGTCCTTCTTCATCTTCCTCATCAGCAACTTCAGGCACTAGGGCCTTGTTCTTCTCAGCAGCTGGAATACTCCTGGTATTCCTCTTTGGTGAAAGCTTGGGCTTGGGGCAGCTTTGGGTGCTTCCTTGGGCTTTGATGTTGCAGCCCCTGACTTAATAGCATCACCCATTAGCTTTTGTGCCTTGGGTGCTGGTGCAGCAACCTCTTCTTCCTCATTAGAATCTCTCCTCATAGAGGGATTTTCAAGAACCCAGGCAGTAGTGGTTCTGGCTCTCTTCTTCTTCTTATCTTGTCCAACAGCTTCATCTTCTGATTCCATGGTAAACTTCATAGTTTCTCCAGTGGGAACTTTCTTGGGTTTGGAAGTTGTGACTCTTCTTGCAGGTGCCTCTTTGGGTTCAGACTTTTCAGGCACTTGAGTTGATCCTCTGACCTTCAGCATAGGTGTCCTCTTGGCAGGAACCTTCCTATTAAGTCCAGGCTTTGTGTTCTTTGCTGAGGTTCTCTTCTTCCTTGTCCTGGTGGCAGCTTTAGGCAGATTGCTTGGGTGCTCCTGCTGCCATCATCTGAAGTGCTAGAGGGACTAGTGCCCTCACTCATGTGATTGTGCTCTTCTGACTTGTTCTGACTACCACTTTGGTCTGACATGCTGCAAATCACTGACTGCTGACCCTGTGAATAGTTATATATGAGATAGAATGGACATGACAAAATGCAGAGATTTTTGCAAAAGAATGATTCAAAAATTCAGTTTTAGTTTTCCACAGAAAGCATTTTAGATCAACCGATTTTTAAACTCGGTGATACCGAAGCAGTTTTGGAACCTAAACTGGTGAACTCGGTAGGACCGAGTCATAGTTCGGTGGCACCGAGACTGCTAGGGTTTCACAAAGTCTTCAAATTGGTCACAGCGATTAGCAATTCTCGGTCAGACCGAGAGTTACTAGTGCAATGGCCTTAGCCAAATCGGTGGGACCAAGTTTTTCAACTCGGTGGGTCCGAGATGGTTTCGGCGGAAACCTAACCCTAAATTTTCAAATCCCATCTAATCTAAGAATTGTATTGACTGGATAGGAGTGTCTCAATCGTGGCAAGAATCATAATGAACACAATGTGCTAGGAATCGGACGAGGATAGCACTGTAATCGAGTCCATACCCTAGCTTGGCGATGAACTCGCTACGACAGCAACGGCGGGGGTGAAATCCGTTGACGGTGGCAGAGACCAGCGACAGGAGGCGGCTGGTGACGAGGAGATGATCCGGAGACCCTAGAGGTAGAGCGAGCTATTGCGCGGGCAAAGAGGTTCGGAGAAATTTCCAAATTTTTGCCCGTGAGTATATATAGCCCGACCCTGTCGGTGTGACCGAGTGGAACAACTCGGTGGCACCGAGATGCATAACTGTATACAGTTACTGCAACTCGGTGTGACCGAAAAGTTCAAATCGGTCGCACCGAGATTGAAAACCTAGATCGACTTAGTGATCTCGGTGGGACCGAAATGGAGGAATCGGTCAGACCGAGAATCACAAAGAAGTTTTGGAAGTTTAAGTCTATGACGAATCTGGGACTCCGAGTGCTCCTCACACAGAGTGGTTCGAATCTGACTTGATCAAATTTTGTGATGTAGCATGAATAGAGTTTGAGACGAGAAAAACATAGATAGCTAGAGAAGGTTCTTAGGCATTCTTGTTCATCCACTTGGCAAAAATAAAAAGAACCCAAACAATCAAAGCAACAAGTGGATGTCCTCGAATGAGTAAAATATGCACCAACATGCTCACACAATAAGATTGCAAATGAAATATGTGGCAAAGCATGCACAACCAATTCTAGCATCTATCAAACAATTGGCGATGACTAGGTCATCTATATATGAGTATATTGACTTAGGAGTCAAATGAGAAAATTTGATCATAGGTCATACTCATCGTTTAAGCTCAAGTGGGGTTACCACTTTTACATAATGCATTGATGTGTTCACACCATTAGAGTTGCTTTGACTCAATTCTTAGAGTTAAGCTCCCCCTAGATGTGAGATCCCCTTTTAGAGGGATGAACTAACCTTGGGTTTTGTCGATGATGACTTCATGTAGGTGTTGAAGATGTGGGTGCTCAATGTTGATGTAGTTCATTTGGAGCAATCCTTTAGAGTGAGTTGCACTTTCAACATGCCTAACTCCGCCTATGTTGTCTCAACATAGCCGGTCCCAAGCCCGGGTAAAGGAGGAGGGTTGTGATAGGCTTGGCGAGCCAACGTAAAAACTCAGCCACTCTTATGGAGGTGAAACCCAAAAGATTTTCGTTGGGGCGTAACCCTCTCAGCGACGCGCCACATCGGAACCCGGGTGTGGTGGAAAATGGGCAAGGGCCGGGCCGTCACCCCTCAAGTGGCGCGCCGTATCTTGATCCGGATACGGTGGCAAGTGAGCGAGGATCGGGTCGTCGCATCCTTAGTGGGCGCTACATCGGCGCCCGGATGTAGTGGAAAATGAGCAAGGGTCTTCGCATTTGACTCGACGAGTCGAAGGGTAAGGAAGCTAGCCGAGCCTAGGAGGATTCGCTTAGGTAGCTGGAACGTAGGGTCTCCGATGGGAAGCTTCGGGAGCTAGTTGATGCAGCGGTGAGGAGAGGTGTTGATATCCTTTGCGCCCAAGAAACCAAATGGAGAGGATGAAGGCGAAGGAGGTGGAGGATACCGCTTCAAGCTGTGGTACACGGGACGGCTGCAAATAGAAATGGCGAGGCATCTTGATCAACAAGAGCCTCAAGTATGGAGTGGTAGACGTCAAGAGACGTGGGACCGGATTATCTGGTCAAGTGGTAGTTGAGGACTTGGTTCTCAATGTTATCAACGATATGCCCGCAAGTAGGCTACAATGAGAACACCAAGAGGGAGTTCGGGAAGGCTTGGAAGACATGGTTAGGAGTGTACCGATTGGTGAGAAGCTCTTCATAGGAGGAGACCTCAATGGCCACGTGGGCACATCTAACACAGGTTTTGAAGGGCGCATGGGGGCTTTGGCTATGGCATCGGGAATCAAGAAGGAGAAGATGTCTTAAGCTTTGCTCTAGCCTACAACATGATTGTAGCTAACACCCTCTTTAGAAAGAGAGAATCACATCTAGTGACTTTTAGTAGTGGCCAACACTCTAGCAGATTGATTTCATCCTCTCGAGAAGAGAAGATAGGCGTCGCGTGGCTAGACTGTAAGGTGATACCGGAGAGAGTGTTGTACCCGGCATAAGCTAGTGGTTCGACTTCGCTTTCGGATTCGTGTCCAGCAGGATAAGCATGCCAAAGTCGCTAGAACGAAGTGGTGGAAGCTCAAGGGGAGGTAGCTCGGTGTTCAAGGAGAGGGTAATTAAGGAGGGCCCTTGGGAGGAAGGAGGGATGCGGACAATGTGTGGATGAAGATGGCGACTTGCATTCAGTAGGGTGGCCTCGGAGGAGTTTGGAGTGTCGGGGAAGGAGAAGCAAAGATAAGGATACTGGTGGTGGAATGATGATGTCCAAAAGGCGATTAAAGAGAAGAAAGATTGCTTGAGACGCCTATACCGGATAGGAGTGCGACAACATAGAGAAGTACAAGATGGCGAAGAAGGCCATAAGCGAGCTGTTGGTGAAGCAAGGGTCGGGCATATGAGGACCTCTACCAATGGTTAGGCACGAAGGAAGGTGAAAGGACATCTATAAGATGGCTAAGATCCGGAGAGGAAGACGAGGATATTGGCCAAGTCAAATGCATCAAGGACAGAGCAGGCCAACTCTTGGTGAAGGACGAGGAGATTAAGCATAGATGGCGGAGTACTTGACAAGCTGTTCAATGGGGAGAATGAGAGTTCTACCATTGAACTGGGACGACTCCTTTGATGAGACCAGCATGCGTTTTGTGCGGCGCATCCAGAGTCCGAGGTGAAGGAGGCTTTAAAAGGATGAAAGGAGGCAAGGCGATGGGCCTGATTGTATCCCCATTGAGGTGTGGAAAGGTCTCGGGGACATAGCGATAGTATGGCTAACCAAGCTTTTCAACCTCATTTTTCGCAAACAAGATGCCGGAAGAATGGAGACGGAGTATATTAGTACCAATCTTCAAGAACAAGGGGATGTTCAGAGTTGTACTAATTACCGTGGAATTAAGCCGATGAGCCATACAATGAAGCTAGAGAGTCATTGAGCACCGCTTAAGAAGAATGACAAGCGTGACCAAAAATCAGTTTGGTTTCATGCAGGAGGTCGACCATGGAAGCCATTTTCTTGGTACGACAACTTATGGAGAGATATAGGAGCAAAGGAAGGACTTGCATATGGTGTTCATTGACTTGGAGAAGGCCTATGATAAGATACCGCGGAATGTCATGTGGTGGGCCTTGGAGAAACACAAAGTTCCAGCAAAGTACATTACCCTCATCAAGGACATGTATGCGATAATCTTTGTGACAAGTGTTGAACAAGTGATGTCGACACCGGTGACTTCCCGATTAAGATAGGACTGCATCGTGGGTCAGCCTTGAGCCCTTATCTTTTGCATTGGTGATGGATGAGGTCACAAGGGATATACAAGGAGATATCCCATGGTGTATGCTCTTTGCGGATGATGTGGTGCTAGTTGGCGATAGTCGGACGGGGTAAATAGGAAGTTAGAGTTATGGAGACAAACCTTGGAATCGAAGGGTTTAGGCTTAGTAGAACTAAAACCGAGTACATGATGTGCGGTTTCAAGTACTACTAGGTGTGAGGAGGAGGAGGTTAGCCTTGATGGCGGTGGTACCTCGGAAGGACACCTTCGGTATTTGGGGTCAATGTTGCGGGAGGATGGGGGTATTGATGAAGATGTGAACCATCAAATCAAAGCCGGATGGATGAAGTGGCGTAAGCTTTGGCATTCTCTGTGACAAGAGTGCCACAAAAGCTAAAAGGCAAGTTCTACAGGGGCGGTTCGACCCGCAATGTTGTATGGCGCGAGTGTTGGCCGACTAAAAGGCGACATGTTCAACAGATTAGGTGTGGTGGAGATGCATATGTTGAGATGGATGTGTGGCCACACGAGGAAGGATCGAGTCGGAATGATGATATACTGAGATAGAGTTGGGGTAGCACCAATTGAGGAGAAGCTTGTCCAACATAAATGCGAGATGGTTTGGGCATATTCAGCGCAGCCTCGAAGCTCCAGTGCATAGCGGACGGCTAAAGCGCATGGAGAATGTCAAGAGAGGCGGGTCGACCGAATTTGACATGGGAGGAGTCCGTTAAGAGAGACCTGAAGGATTGGAGTATTGACAAAGAGCGAGCTATGGACAGGGGTGCGTGGAAGCTTGCTATCCATGTGCCAGAGCCATGAGTTGGTTGCGAGATCTTACGGGTTTCACCTCTAGCCTACCCCAACTTGTTTGGGACTAAAGGCTTTGTTGTTGTTGTTGTTGTTTGCACTTTCAACATACCTACATGGGTTAGTCCCTCAAGGAACAAACAAGAATATCCATAGATATAGAGTGATGCACACACAAGATGATGTCCATGAAATCATTAGGTTACCTTGTCCCTTGCCTTACCAACATGAGGGTTTGTGACTCCTTGAACTAGTGCAAGATGTGGAAGTTGATTGCACTCGTTCTTGCCATAATGATATGAGTGAAGAATGTTGGCGGAGTCACCCTCAAGAACTATCTAGTCCTTCTTCTTCGGAATCCACATCATCTTGATGGAAATCCTTGGAGTTGTAGTTGTACTTGATGAAGTAGAACTTGACGTAGTCTTGGGAACCCACTTGACCGAGGCCTTAGGTGCTTCTTCAAATGCATCAATCTCCTCTTGAAGCTTGTCCTTGCCTTTGTTCTTGTGGTCTTATGGTGGAAGATCATCTTGTGCTTGTGTTCCCTTGAAGGAAGTAGGATCATACTTCTCTTGTTGAGGAACAAACTTCGTCTTGGGGTATTGATCTTCTTCCCACTCAACTCCATTGGCATTGAACTTTCGTTCAAAACCAACACCTTGATTCTTCCGGTGCCTTCCTTGCTTGCGTACAATTCCCTCGAATTGCTTACTCCCGGCAAGGCTCTTGTAAACACCTTTCTCTATAATTCCCTTCAATAAGCTGTTTTCTTGCTCAAGTGTAACTTGGCTAAGATAATCATTAGTGGTATCAAGAGAACTACTAGAAGCAACAATATTGGATTTGGCATTATTATTGTTACTACTAGAGGAAGGATCTTTCTTGTACTTGTTACTAGACTTGACTTGAGGCATGTAAGTAGATAAGAGTAAATGCTTGGCAATGTAAGAAGAACTTTTCTTACGGAGATCATTATTGATTGCTTTTAAGAACTCATGCTCTAGCTCAAGATTGAGCTTTTCAAAGCGTAACTTCTCATGAGCCCTTAAGAGTTCTCGATGATCTTCAAAGATAGTTTCATGAGCTAACTTCAGAGTGTTTACTTCTTTTGTTAGAAGCTCAATCTTCTCCTTATCATTGTCATTCGTTTTATCTTGATTAGCATGATTAATTGACGTTTCATCATAGTATTCATCACTAGAGTTGTCAAGTAAATCATCATCAACTAGCAAGTCATCTTCATCACTATTGAAATCAACATACTCGGGATGTGTTACCTTTGGACCTTTGGCCATGAAGCATCTTCCAATTCCTTCATTTGGTGAGTCAAATATGTCGTAGGAGTTGGTTGACACAAGTGCTAGACCGGCAACACCTTCATCTTGAGTATATTCGGAGTCGGAGTGATAGCTTCTCTCGGAGTGATTGTCGGAGTCGGAGCCGGATACCCATTCACCAACATGAGCTTGATGTCTTCGTTTTGTATAGCTCCTTGATGACCCGTCCTTCCTTTCCGAATCCTTGCTTCTCCATGAGGGTCTTCGTTCATAACGATCATATCTACTCCTCTCTCTTGGTGGTGATTCTTCTCTTTTGCTTCTTCTTCTTGGAGAATCTTCTCTTCTTTTGTAGGGTGCCGTACACTCATTGGAATAGTGCCCGGTCTCCCACAATTGTAGCAATTTCGCTCTCGACTAGAAGATCTTTTGTCATTGTAGGACCTTGACTTAGAGCTTCTTTCTTTGCTTCTACTCTTGTAGAATTTGTTGAAGTTCTTCACCATTAAGCTCAATTCTTCATTGAAGGTTTGTTTCTCACTTGACGATGTGGGGGCTTCACATGAGGCTTTGTAAGCACCACTTGACTTGCTATGAAGTTCCTCCTTATCCTTGAGTGACATCTCATGAGCAACAATTCTTCCAATGACTTCCGTTGGCTTGAGATCTTTGTAGTTTGGCATCATTTGGATCACTGTGCACACGGTATCATACTTTTCATCCAATGCTCTTAGGATCTTCTTGATGATGAATCTGTCGGTCATCTCTTCACTCCCTAAGCCGGCAATCTCATTTGTGATAAGAGCAAGCCTAGAGTACATTTCAGCGACACCTTCACCATCCTTCATTTTGAACTTGTCAAGCTGACTTTGAAGCCCATCCAACTTGGATTCCTTGACGGAGTCGGTACCTTCATGCATATCAATCAAAGTATCCCAAATTTCCTTTGCATTCTCAAGATGGCTGATTTTGTTGAATTCTTCGGGGCACAATCCGTTGAAGAGGATATCACAAGCTTGAGCGTTGTATTGCAGCATCTTCAACTCTTCCGCGCTAGCTTCACGGTTTGGTTCTCTCGCATCAAAGAATTCACCTTGCAAGCCAATACACACAATAGCCCAAACGGCGGGGTTATGTCCAAGAATATGCATTTTCATCTTATGCTTCCAACTAGCAAAATTAGTACCATCAAAGTAGGGACCTCTACGGTGGTAATTTCCCTCACTAGACGCCATACTCTCCTAGGTTGTGAAACCAAGGCTATGATCACCAAAAGCTATGGAAATCAAAGCAAATGGAGACCAAAGCTCTGATACCACTTGTAGGACCTTGAAGTATGTCTAGATGGGGGGGGATTAGACTACTTGACCAATAACTTAACCTTTTCCCAATTTTAGAGTTTGGCAGATTTTAGCTATCTTTGGATAAGTCAAGCAATCATCACACAATTCAAGCAAGCATGCAAAGAGTATATGAGCAGCGGAAATTAAAGAATGCAACTTGCAAGAAAGTAAAGGGAAGGGTTTGGAGGATTCAAACGCAATTGGAGACACGGATGTTTTTGGCGTGGTTCTGATAGGTGGTGCTATCGTACATCCACGTTGATGGAGACTTCAACCCACAAGGGTAACGGTTGCGCGAGTCCACGGAGGGCTCCACCCACTAAGGGTCCACGAAGAATCAACCTTGTCTATCCCACCATGGCCGTCACCCACGAAGGACTTGCCTCACTAGCGGTAGATCTTCACGAAGTAGGTGATCTCCTTGCCCTTACACACTCCTTGGTTCAACTCCATAATCTTGTAGGAGGCTCCCAAGTGACACCTAGCCAATCTAGGAGACACCACTCTCCAAGAAGTAACAAATGGTGCGTTGATGATGAACTCCTTGCTCTTGTGATTCAAATGATAGTCTCCCCAACACTCAACTCTCTCTCATAGGATTTGGATCTGGTGGAAAGAAGATTTGAGTGGAAAGCAACTTGGGGAAGGCTAGAGATCAAGATTCATATGGTAGGAATGGAATATCTTGGCCCCAACACATGAGTAGGTGGTTCTCTCTCAGAAATGGTAAGTTGGAAGTGTAGGCTTGTTCTGATGGCTCTCTCCATGAATGAAGAGGAGGTGGAGGGGTATATATAGCCTCCACACAAAATCTAACCGTTACACACAATTTACCAAACTCGGTGGGACCGAATCAACAAACTCGGTCGGACCGATTTAGTAAATCTAGTGACCGTTAGGATTTTTGGTGGGACTGACATGCAACTCGGTAGGACCGATATGGTAAGGGTTAGGGCATAACGTAATCTCGGTAAGACCGAATACACAAACTCGGTGAGACCGATTTTGGTAATAAGCTTTCCAGAGAGTTGGTCAGGTAAACTCGGTGGGACCGATTCGCTCATTTCGGTGAGACCGAAATGTTACGAAAGGGAAACAGGGAGTTTACATTGCAATCTCGGTGGGACCGATCGCTCACCGGTTTGACGAAGCGTTCTGAAGGAAGCAGAGAGATTACAATCCCATCTCGGTGAGACCAAGATCCCTATCGGTAAGACCGATTTGCCTAGGGTTTGTGGCAGTGGCTATGACATTTGAACTCGGTGGAGCCGGATAGAAAGAATCGGTGGGACCGATTTTGACTTTGGGTTTAGGTCATATGTGGATGTGAGAAAGTGGTTGAGGGTATTTGGAGCATATCACTAAGCACATGAAGCAAGAGGCTCATTAAGCAACACCTCATCCCTCCTTGATAGCATTGGCTTTTCCTATAGACTCAATGTGATCTTGGATCACTAAAATATAAAATGAAGAGTCTTGAGCTTTTGAGCTTGAGCCAATCCTTTGTCCTTAGTATTTTGAGGGATCCACTTTCATCATCCATGCCATGCCATTCATTGAGCTTTCCTGAAATAATAGTCTTGGAATAGCATTAGCTCAATGAGCTATATGTTGTTATGAATTACCAAAACCACCTAGGGATAGTTGCACTTTCAGCTTGCAACCTGCATAAGGTGTTGTCACCACTTCTAACTAGTGGTGAGCTTACCACATAGAATCTGAACATGTAGCGACATCTACTTAAACAAATGACAGTTCATCCTAACTACTATCAAATGATAGTTCATCCTAACTATTATCAAATGACAGTTCAAATTATTAAGAGCCATTGGCTAAATAGGGGATAGTTCATCGGTGCTACCAGATCTTCCTCTTCCTCTCTTCTTCTACTTCTACTGCTGCTTCTGGTACTACTGATGTTGCTTCTTGTTCTTCTTCCATCTTCTTCAAATCCTGCACTAACCTCTGTTAAGCCACATCGCCTCTGCCCACTCCAACCTTTTGTTCTTCCAAGCGTCATTGTCAAATTCCTCCACACCATGGCCGGAGCTAACAGCATCGTCAGGCTCGACATCTTCCTCCTCAGGCATGTATTCATCAAAACCCCACTGGAGGATCCAGTTATGCAGAATGCAACAAGCAAGAACTAGCTTAACCTGAGTGGAGTATGGCTTCTGATCCAGGATCTTAAACCTATTCTTCAGAGCTCCAAATGTCCTCTCAACAATTGAAAGGATCGATATAGTTGACTAGAGGGGGGGGGGAATAGGCAACTAACAATTTTTAGCTTTTCTTTACCAAATTAAACTTTGCATCACAGTAGGTTGTCTAGAAATGCAACTAGGTGAACAACCTATATGATGCAACAACAACAAGCACACAAGCAAGCAAGAGATATAACACAAGTAAGCTTGCAAAAGTAAAGGCGCGAGATAACCAAGAGTGGAGCCGGTGGAGACGAGGATGTGTTATCGAAGTTCCTTCCATTTGAGGGGAAGTACGTCTCCGTTAGAGTGGTGTGGAGGCACAATGCTCCCCAAGAAGCCACTAGGGCCACCGTATTCTCCTCACGCCCTCACACAATGCGAGATGCCGTGATTCCACTATTGGTGCCCTTGAAGGCGGAGACCAAACCTTTACAAACAAGGTTGGGGCAATCTCCACAACTTAATTGGAGGCTCCCAACGACACCACAAAGCTTCACCACAATGGACTATGGCTCCGAGGTGACCTCGACCGTCTAGGATGCTCAAACACCCAAGAGTAACAAGATCCGCTAGGGATTAGTGGGGGGAATCAAATTTCTCTTGGTGGAAGTGTAGATCGGGGCCTTCTCAACCAATCCCGAGCAAATCAACAAGTTTGATTGGCTAGGGAGAGAGATCGGGTGAAACTGGAGCTTGGAGCAACAATGGAGCTTAGGGATGGAAGAGGTAGTCAACTAGAGGAAGAAGACACCCCTTATATAGTGGAGAGAAGGATCCAACCGTTATCCACTTACTCAGCCCGCGACCTGCGGTACTACCGCTCCAGACAAGCGGTACTACTGCAGGGGCACACGGTACTACCATGATGTGCCGCGGTACTACCGCTGCAGCGGCAGGGGCTAGTCCAGGCCAGAGACGCCAAGGCTGAGAGCGGTACTACCGCAGACGCGGTACTACTGCTCCCCCTTGCGGTACTACCGCAAGGCGAGGATGGACTAGGCTGGGAAGGGCACGGATGAATAAAATTACATCCGTGTCTACTTCCGCTGAAAATTGAACGGTGCAAAAATCCGACACGGTACTACCGCGCCTGGCTTGCGGTACTACCGCGCAGGGAGCGGATGTAAAAAATTACATCCGCCCCTACTTCCGCTCTTGCTACTGAGCCGGAATAGGACTCACGGTACTACCATGCACCTGGGGCGGTACTACCGCGTAGGGCGCGGATGTAAAAAATTACATCCGCCCCTACAGCCGCAAGAGAGACTGAGCTTGGCCAGAGGCCACGGTACTACCACTCCATAGGAGCGGTACTACCGTGGGCGCCTACGGTACTACCGCAAGGGCTTGCAGTAGTACCGCAGGGTCCTGCAGTACTACCGCTCCTAGGAGCAGTACTACCGCAGGCCTCAACTAGCAGCACTAAGGAATCCTTCTTTTTGCACAGTAAAGGAGATAACGGAGGATGCTCCAAAGCGCAAAGAGAAAGGCGGGGTAAAGGAAGAACGTGTACGTGATGATTCCACCCAAACCTTTCCACTACGGACCCCCTCTTAATAGAACGGCTATCCTACGACTCAAATCAACCAAAAGAGACGTAGAACACCACCGTCTTCAATAGTCTTCGAGGGGTACCAAACCATCTTGTGCCTAACGATGAAGCAACTGAAATACTCAAGGCACACGATTAGTCCGCAAAGCATTGTCATCAATCATGAAAACACCTTAGGGATAAACATGCCCTTACAATCTCCCCCTTTTTGGTGGATTGATGACAATACCGGATTTGCACGAAGGGAAAGAATGTAGCACAAGCAAACCCCACACCTCTAGAATATAGACGAGCTCCCCCTAGATTCGTGCTAGAGAATAAAGTGCTTTGGACTGCACGACACAAACACTTGGATCACCACTCCCCCTATATTTTTGGGACAAAGCATATCTAGCAATAAAAAGGCTAACACTAAACAAGATAGTAAATATGAGCAAAACATAAGTAGCATGAGATAGCATAGGCTCAATAAGGTAATAAGGTACGATAGAGTGCATATGTCTTACACCATATGATAGACCAAGTCTCACGAACAAACTAAACCAAAGCAAAGCAAGGTTCAACGGAACAAACATGAGCAAAGCAAACACAAGACTCTCGCAAATCCCTACACTCTCTCCCCCTTTGGCATCGAGACGCCAAAAAGGCAGAGAGGACACCTACACACAAGTGGTGGCTCAAGCGGAGTAGTCAGACGCACGGTCCTCGTCAGACTCGGCAGCAGGAATGGTCTCCTCGATGTCCTCCTCAGAATCGATCCACTTGAAGCCTTGTTTCACCATCCACTCTGCCTCAGGAGTGATGCGATCCTCAGAACCGCCAGAAACGTCCTCGCCATACAGCCTCATGATCTTCTTGTCCCGGCGGCGACTCTCCTTGGAGGCAACATGAGACCTGTACTAACCCTTGGCCTGCATGCAGAACAAGGTCTTCATCTTCTTATTCAGCCTCTTAGCCCAAGATGGCTCAGAGGAGGGAGGGGTGTACCCCTCAGAGCTGACCTCATCTGCTGGCTCCTCCTCACCCTCATCTGCATCCACATCCATGGCAGCCGCAGCCTCAGCACGAGAAGTGGTGTTAGCTCACTGAGGCTTGACACGGAGCCGGATGGACTCATGTCGAATCCAAGCAGGGGCCTCAAAGTCATCCTGAGGGTAGAGCTTATCCCAAGTTGCAGAGATCAACTGAAACAGATACGGTCCATAGATGGGGACCTTGCGGTTGAAGACGGCAAACCGAAGCTCACACCACATGATGTGTGAGACATCAAGTGGTAATGTCTAAAAGTTGCGCGCTTCTTCACATAGGAGCAACACGTCCACAAGATAAGCGTGTACCTTGTCCTTATCCCCAATGCGTGGGAAGAGAGAGTCGCGGAAGATCCGGTACATGATGTCAAGAAGAGATTTGATCACCCACGAAGACTTGCCACTGGAGAGCTTCTTCTCAACAAGGAAGGGCTGAAGCTTGTTCTTGTTGGCAGACTCGGTATTGGCATGAGGACGAACACCTTGGGGTGTGGCGAGCCCCTCATCCGAAACACCAAGCAAAGTCATGAACTCCTTCCAAGTAGCCGTCAGCCGCCGACCGTTGGTCATCCAAGTCATTGTCCTGTCCTCATTAGGATGAAAGTACACCGAGGCGAAGAACTGAGCCACAATCTCCGGATCATAGTCTTTGTGAAAGGAGATGATATGCTCAATGCCAAACTGCTCCACTAGATCCAGAGCCTCACCAAAGTATGCCCGGTGCTTCTCTTCCCTCATATGATGCATGTTGATCGATCCAATGCACATCCACATAGATATTCCTCTTGGCCTTGATCACATCAAAATAAATGAGGTTATGCTGCTTGGTCCAGAACAACTCATTTCCTCGAAGGTTGGCACGAGGATTCACGTAGGGATTGATCTTCCTACGAGCGACGAACTCAGCAAGCGGCATCTCATCCATACTCATGGCGGGTTCCTTGTCTTTGTTGGCGGTGGTCTTGGTCGTGCGTTGGGGGGCACTGGAGCCCTCAGGAACTTCGTCTTGATTACGAAGGCGCTTGGAGCCCGTGTCACGGCTTGGGTTGGCACGACGAGCATGAGCACCTGAGCCACACACACCACAAAATAGACACACAAGAAACGCGAGAAGGATCAGTGCAAAGAACGCAGCAAAATAGTGAAACAAGTAGAATTTGCACATAATAATTGCCACACGATAGATTTGTCATCAACTGTAGTACCGCTTGGTCACGTGGAACTAAAAAATTAGTGCCACGCCAAATCATGGTAGTACCGCGGGCGTGGTAGTACCGCGCTGGAGGTACGGTAGTACCGCAAGAGCGGTAGTACCGCGCTGGAGGTGCGGTAGTACCGTGCGTTTTCAGATCTGAAACAACAAATGAATCTGAGAACTACCGTGATGAAAAAGTGGTACTACGACCGATCAAATCTACAACGGGACAACATATTATGTATAAACTCTACGCATTACTACTCTCCTCCATCCTACTCTTGCAAAGATTTAGCCTAAAATCTCAAGAACAACTAGCATCTCCCCAAAAACCTGGAAGCAAAATAACAAACCAAAAAGGGAGGGATTTGGGGAAAGACCTTGGTCCATGGCAAGAGGAAGTGGTGGGGAATGATCCCACCGGTCGGAATCCAAGGAGAGCAGCCGGAGAGGGAGATCCGGCGAGGGTCTCCGGCGCCGTTCGTGGGCAGGAGAGAGAGAGAGAGAGAGAGGCAGCATGGGGAGAAGGAGTGAATGGGTATGGGGGAGTTGGAACTCCCCCTGCCCGCTCATAACCCCCACGCGCTCGCTACGTCACGGTAGTACCGCGACTCATTGCGGTAGTACCGCCTTGGGCGAAATACTGCGTGCCGTGGGTAGTAATCTTGCTCCACCGATGTGATAAAACATTACTGCCGTGCTGGTTGTGGTAGTACCGTGCCCTGCAGTAGTACCGTGGAGGACCACGGTAGTACCGTGAACCCAAGAAAATGCAGTTTCAAGCACAGGAGAAAAACGACTTTGCACGGAACCTTCAAGAGAACACACACACCAACGAGCTAACAAGTGAAACACGGCAACCAAACAAGAGGCAACAAAGACCAAAACGAGACACAACCTCTCCAAGGAGGGGGCGGTGGCCAGAGCCACCTATGTTTGAGTTGATTGGTATGGCACCGCAAAGAATTATCCTTGGGCCCATGACCAAAACTCGTCTTTGAAGCACATGTACCATAAAAAATGGCTAATGTGAAAGGGTTGATCAATTTATGCATAATAGGGGAGGAAGAGTTCATTGAGAGAACAACACTCCCCCTATGTCCATGCCTACACCTAAACTAGACAACAAGTTGAGTGTGGTGGGATGTGCAAGGGTTCAAGTCACATTGCTCGAATCAATGATATTTAGCTCATGCCTTAACTCGCGAAATCTTGCTTCATCCAAGGGCTTCGTGAAAATATCTGCAAGGTTATCATGAGTGTTGACATACTTGAGCTTGATCTCCCCTCGCCTAATATGATCCCAGATGAAGTGATACCGAATCTCAATATGCTTCGTCTTGAAGTGTTGCACCGGGTTGAGAGAAATCTTGATGGCACTTTCATTGTCACACCAAAGAGGCACTTTGTCACAAATGACACCGTAATCCTTTAAAGTTTGCCTCATACATAGGAGTTGTGCACAACAACTACCGTCCGCCACATATTCTGCTTCAGTGGACGAGAGAGACCTTTGCTTATTGGAAGACCAACTTACCAAAGAGCAACCCAGAAACTGGCACCCTCCGGAAGTGGACTTCCTATCCACTTTGTCTCCCGCCCAATCGGAATCCGAAAAACCTTCAAGCTTGAAGTTTGCTCCTCTTGGGTACCATAAGCCAAAATTTGGGGTATGAGCCAAATATCGAAAGATTCGCTTGACCGCCACATAGTGACTTTCTTTCGGTGCAGCTTGAAACCGTGCACATATTCCCACATTCAATATGATATCTGGTCTAGATGCACAAAGGTAAAGCAAGGAGCCAATCATGGAGCGTTATACCTTTTGATCCACCGCTTTACCATTAGGATCATTGTCAAGTTGGCACTTGGTAGGCATTGGAGTAGAAGCCGGCTTGACATCACTTAGCTTGAATCTTTTGAGCATGTCTTGAGTGTATTTGGCTTGGTTGATGAAGGTACCTTCTCTTCTTTGCTTGATATCGAAACCAAGGAAGAACTTCAACTCTCCCATCAAAGACATCTTGAACTTAGAGGTCATGAGAGCGGCAAATTCCACATTGAAAACTTTGTTAGGGGAACCAAAGATAATATCATCAACATATAGTTGGCATACAAACAACTCCCCTTTGACCTTCTTAGTAAAAAGAGTGGGATCGATTTGCCCAACTTCAAATCCACGATCTTGTAACAACTCGGTAAGGTGGTCGTACCACACACGTGGGGCTTGCTTAAGGCCATAGAGAGCCTTATCGAGTTGATACACATGATCCGGGAAGTAGGGATCCTCAAACCCGGGGGGTTGCTTGACATAAACCAACTCATTAATAGGACCATTAAGAAAAGCACTCTTCACATCCATTTGTTGTAACTTAAAGTTGTGATGGGAAGCATAAGCAATCAACAAACGAATGTATTCAAAAGCAGCAACGGAGCAAAGGTTTCACCGTAGTCGATACCCTCGACTTGGGAGTAGCCTTGTGCTACCAATCTTGCCTTGTTGCGAATGATGTTCCCATGAGCATCTTGCTTGTTCTTGAATATCCACTTGGTTCCAATGACGTTGTGGTTCCCCAATGGCCTTGGCACCAATCTCCACACCTTGTTGTATTCGAAGTTGTTGAGTTCTTCATGCATGGCATTGAGCCAATCCGGATCTTCGAGCGCCTCATAGACCTTTTGGGGTTCAACACAAGAGACAAACGTGTGATGTTCACAATAGTTTGCTAATTGTCTACAAGTGCTTACCCCCTTTCTTAGGCTTCCCACAACATTCTCCATGAGATGACCTTTGGTGGTGAGCTTGGAAGCAATCTTCGCGGCACGATGCTCTAATTCCTCCTCGGATGTGGAAGGAGGAGGGTTAACTTAATTATATTGAGCACCGTCTTGATCTTGTTCTAGATCTTGAGCTTGCTCTTGATATTGAACTTGCTCGAGGGGAAGAACATGGCCTTAAGAATCATTTGGTGGTTCACCACCATCTTGAGGTTGATCTTGCCCTTGGTCTTGTTCATGAGGTTGAGGGCCTTCACTTTGTTCTTCGGAAGCGTGTGGGTCTTGGGTTGGTGATGGCTCCACTTGAGTGGAGCATTGTCCTTCTCCTTCGGCCAGAAGGGGTTCCTCAATGTGTAGGATATGACCCACACCCATTCTTCTTATGGCTTGGGGAGGAATTTCATCACCTACATCACAAGTACCACTTTGCTCCACTTGGGAGCCGTTATTTTCATCAAACTCCACGTTACACGTCTCCTCAATGAGTTCAGTGGACTTGTTGAGGACACGGTAAGCATGAGAGTTTGAAGCATAACCAACAAATATGCCCTCATAAGCTCTAGCCTCAAATTTAGACAAACAAACACCTTTCTTGAGAATGAAACACTTACACCCGAACACCCGGAAGTACTTGAGGTTGGGCTTGTTACCGGTAAGTATTTCATAAGGAGTCTTGTTCAAGCCTTTGCGGAGATAGAGCCGATTGGATGCATGACATGCTGTGTTGATGGCTTCGGCCCAAAAGTTGTATGGAGACTTGAACTCCGCCATCATGGTCCTTGCCACATCCATCAACGTCCGGTTCTTCCTCTCCGCTACACCATTTTGTTGAGGGGTATAAGGTGCAGCATATTGATGCTTGATCCCCTCATCACTAAGAAACTCATCCAAGGTGTAGTTCTTGAACTCGGTGCCGTTGTCACTTCTTATTGTCAAGATCTTTGCATCATGTTGATGTTGAGCTTCATTCGCAAAATTGATGACAGTTTGTTGAGTCTCACTCTTCCTCTCGAATAAAATACCCAAGTGTACCTTGAATAATCATCCACGATCACCAAGCAATACTTTCTACCTCCAAGACTATCAAAGGATGGAGGCCCAAAAAGATCCATGTGAAGGAGCTCCAAGGGTCTCTTCGAGTAGATGATAGTCATGGGAGGGTGAGCCTTTTCATGAAGCTTCCCTTCGATACAAGCACTGCAAGCACGATCTTTGGCAAAACTAACATTTGTTAGTCCACGGACATGGTCCCCCTTGAGGAGACTTTGCAAAGATCTCATATTGACGTGGGCTAAACGGCGATGCCAAAGCCATCCCACATCAACTTTAGCCATTAGGCATGTCGCGGTCTTAGTGGGTTGCTCCGAAAAGTTAATCACATAAAGACCATTCTCGACATGCCCAACAAAGGCTACTTTAAGAGTCTTGATCCACAAGAGGGCCACGGTATCAATATCAAAGAAAGTGGCAAAGCCCATGAGTGCAAGTTGACAAACGGAAAGAAGATTGAATGCAAGGGACTCAACAAGCATGACTTTCTCGATCGTAAGATCATGAGAAATGACAACCTTGCCAAGACCCAATACCTTAGAAGACGAGGCATCACCCCACTCGACATTGGTGGGCATAGAAGGAATCTTGTGCACGTCCACTACCAAGTCCTTGCTTCCGGTCGTATGATTCATTGCTCCACTATCGAGCAACCATGATCCCCCACCGGAAGCAAACACCTACACGAGATCAATGCTTGGTTTTAGGTACCCATTTTGTAATGGGTCCTTTGATGTTAGTAACAAGGGTCTTAGGAACCCAAATAGACCATTCAATGTACTCATAAGGAGAACCAACAAATTTAGCATAAACATGCCCATCACTAGCACGGCACAACACATAAGAAGGGTTAAAGTCGCCGGCTTTGTTGGAGGAGGTGGTTTTGCCCTTTTTGACATCAACACCCTTCACATTTTTCTTCTTCTCCTTAGGAGCACCCTCTCCCTCTTTCACGGAAGTTTGCTTGAGAGGAGGGGGTCGATTGGTCTTGTCGATCTTCTTCTTGTTCTTGGACTTGGGTGCGAACCATATTCCCTCCTTGGCAACAACTTCCTTTTGATTGCTCAAGAGGTCATTGAGGTTCTTCTCACCTTGAATACATGTCACAAGACCTTTCTCAAGTTGATCCTTCAACTTGGCATTCTCCTCCACAAGATGCACATGCTCACAACACGGGATAGTGGCATATGCATTATCAATTAATACCATATGAGGAAAGGTGGACTTTTCCTTGGTTAGCTTAACTTGGAGTTGAGCATGAGACTCCTTGAGGTTAGCGTGAGCACCCTTCAAGACCTTGTGGGCCTTGTCAAGTACATCAAACTCCTCCTTGAGTCTAGCATGAACAACCCCAAGTTTAGCCTTCTCGGAAGTTAGCACACGAGACACAACAAGAGCATGATCAAGATCTTTCTTTAACTTAGCATGGTCATCGTTGTGTGACTCCTCAAGAGCCAAACGATGCCCACGCTCTTCCTCAAGAGCATTAGAGAGATCCGATATCTCATCGGCATAGTCACGACTATGACCTTCCATCTTAGAGATGGTTTCTTTGTGAGCCTCGATCATGTCATTGGCTTCACCAAGTTGTTCCAAGAGAGCAACAAAGTGCTTCTTGGATTTTCCCTTGAGCTTACTCATAAATGTCGGGGCGTGTCTCTGTGGCCTCGAGCACCTATGGGGCACTGGGGGCCCCTTCTGGTTCGGCAAGGGAGCGGGGATCATGCGCAGAGCAGATCGAGGTCGAGGCGCTGGGAGACGGGCATCTTTACCCAGCCGGGGCTCTCCGGAGATAACACCCCTCCGCTGCTTGGTGTTCGTTATTTGATCTTGCTCGAGCATGCGGCGTATGGTGGTCTTGTGGGTGTCGAATGGATCGAACCCCTTCTCGCAGCGCATGGGCCTCCCTTTTATAGTCTGAAGGGATACCCACGGTGGCAGCGTAGGAAGAGGGGGTAGAAATGTAAAAGTGCAGGTTGGTACAACGATTGACTGTGATGCCCTACCTAACTCGACGGCGGGGGACAAGGGCATTAAATGCCCGTCTGGTCGCCCTTGAGGTAAAGAAGCGACCGTTAGGTGAGCCACGGTTGCCACGATGGCGACTCTGTCGACTCCGTTTGCCACCTCGCTCCGCATGGCTGTGTGGCGCCCGCCACGTGCCCTTGGGATGGCCTTGCGATGACACGTCGCTGGGTGCGCTGGAGTCTGGTGGCAGCCTTGCGCGGCAAGTGCCTTGCCGCTGCCCCTGTTCTTCTTTGTGCGGCAAGTTCGCGGCCGCTGGCCTTGCCGGGCGCATGGGGCGCCAAGCAAGTCTTCGATGGTGCCCTGGTTGGCCTTCGGCAAGCTCCTCTTGCCGGGCCTTCGTGTTCTTAGCTAGTACTTTGTTCTTGAATGGCAGTAATAAGGAGTGGTGGAGAGCCTTGCGGGCGTCCGCAAGCCTCGCCATGAGTGCTGCGATTGCCGTGCAGACAAGTTCGGGTACTAAGGTACCCCTACTTTAGTACACCGACAGAGCCCCGGCCTGGGCCATACACAGTCTTGGCGTTTTGGGCTGTGCCCAAAACAAGGCACTGCACGCTGCGTGGCTCGGGTCCGCGACAGAACGGGCTCCGCGCCCACCGCGCTCCCCCGCAACGGCACACGTCGATTGCGGCATCGTGGGAGAGAACGTGGTCAATACTTAATTCCAGGAAATGCGTAACGTTCGCATCCCATGTTTATAAGTAGAGGGAACGGGGCCGTTCCCCCACTTCCGCCACTTGCAGTTCCTTCCTCCGAAAGCTCCGCTGTTCCCCCCCCCCCGTCTTCTGGATCGAGAGGAAAACAGCGCTCCGCCGCCCGTCGTCGTCGTCGCTTTCGCCTTCCTCCCCCCCGCCGCCTCCGCCATGGCTCCGAAAGCCGGGAAGGCTACAAAGGCCGCGAAGGCTGCGAAGGCCGCGAAATCGGCCGAGGCACTGGAGCTCGAGGCGCTGCGCAAGAAGCAGGTGCTCTTTTCCCCCGGGCTTACTCCGGAGGCGTTGCGGGCGGAGTTTTACCTCTTCTGGTCGACGGAAACGCGTGCGCATCCGCGCACGCCGGTGATTTCCACGGAGGCCTCCAAATCGAAGAAGTGCCCCAAAGGGTACTACTTCTTCCTGTGTTCTTCTCTGCGGGCTCGCCCACCTTTTTCCGATTTCTTTTGCGATATCATGAACACCACGGGTTTCATCTGCTGACTTCACCCCCAACGCCGCTCGACAATGGCGGTTTCAGACATCTCTGCGAGAACTTCGTTGGTATCCTCCCAATGTGGCCCTCTTCCGTCATTACTTCTCCCCTCGGGCGAGAAAGGGGAGCGCGGCGGCGGAATCGCTGGACCTCCGGATGGGTATGAAGGAAGTGTACTTGTCAGGCGAACTCCGGAGCAAGTGGGGACGAGTGGAGGCGGAGTGGTGTTGGATCTGTGGCGACAACCCGCCGTCGTTCACCGAGCTGCGCAAGACTCGGGTGGTGCGTGGCAACGACTGGAGTGCTCTGTCGTCGGACGATGCCAAGCTGACGATCGCCACCACCCGAATCCTCCGGCTCAGGCATGCCGGACTCACCACAGGGGCGGTTGGCGCGGATTTCCTTTGTCGCCGTATCGCCCCTCTGCAAGCGAGGGGGCGGCCTGCCTGGCAGTTCAGCGGCCCGACAGATTTCATGAGGCTGCGCCCAGGCCTCAACTTCAACTTCACGGTCATGGATCTTGGCGCGATGCTGAGGGAGATGTTCAAGCATGATCCCAATCATCCAGAGTGGTTCCAGTTGGCGCAGGGTGTCGTCCCCTTGTGCAACAATTCCCAACGCGATCGCATCTGCGCAATGATGCCAGAGTGCGACTCGCATGGGATAAACGCGAACTGGATAGAGCCTGCTGCCGAGGTCGTGCAACAACTCTTTGACGACTTGTCGGAGGTGGCAGTCAACTCCGATGAGCAGAAACTCCTCACCCGCGCCACCACTGCCGAAGAGCTAGCGTATATTGCTAGCCGGGCCGAAGAGGCGGCCGCAGCGCCTTGGGCGGGCGAAGTTTGGATTTCTGTTGGCGAGGCGACGCAGCAGCGGCGGCAAGCCTTGCCGCCCGGAAGCGCTTAGCCGGGAAAGCGGCGGCGGGGAGGTCGAGGCCGAACGGGCGAAGTCCGCCAAGGGCGCGAAAGCGCCAGCCGTCTTCAGCGACCCGCCGCAGCGGAGCCCACAGCGCAGCCCCAATTCCGTCGAGAAGCGCCTCCGTTGAGTCGGCGAAGTGGCGGAGGAACAGGCCGCCAGCAGCAGCGGGCGCCGTGGGACACGTTCTATCATGGCAGTACTGCGCAGCCGCGGGCGGATCCTGTGCCGCGCGGCAACCGAGGCGGGGTCTTCCCGGGCCGCTACGCCTGACCCTGCCGTAGCCCTCGGCAATCGCCGGAGGGAGCCCACTCCTCCACCACGTCGTGCCGAGAGGGTACCGGAGTTCGACCTCTCCGCGCTGAGCTCCGAGGAGGAGGAGGAGGAGGAGGAGGAGGAGTAAGGCTTTCTTCGTACCGTGCTTGTCTTTCTCTCGATCTTTATTATTGTTTGTCTTGTATCTAATCTGTTTTTCTCCAAACTCCTGCCTTGTACCAGGACTTTTGCGGAGAGAGCGGCGAAGAGGGCCAAGGTCCCCGTGGTCAACATTGAAGACGATCCTGTCGTGGTAGCAGAAGATACGTCTGAGACCATTTTGACGGACCCGGTCCCTTCTCCTCGCAGCAGCTCCTAGCACAGCCCCCAGTGTGAGTGCCTCAATCCACTTCCTGTCGCAGGGCGCGCATGGTCGCTTCTTCTTTTGCCAATATCTTGATCATCGGCTCTTTTGTACACAGGAGAAGAGCGGGCCCACCAGGAGCAGCCGAAGGCCGATGATGAGGTGTCATCGGCCTCGACTACGCCACCGAGGGCCGTCCCCGGTGTGGGAGCCGTCTCCGGCAAGGAAAGGGTCCCCGGCAAGGGGTGGGACCGGCGAGCCCCTGGTGGTGGAGCCCGTGACCACAGAACCCAGCGCCGGTGAGCCTCCTTGTCAGGAACTTTCCCTTGGATCTCGCTGATCTCCCTTTTCCTTCTTCTGGGCATTTGCTTGACTATCTCTCTTCCTCCCTGCTTTCAGATCCTCTCCTTGGGGACCCGATGGAGGCTAAGGTCGCCGGCGAGGAGGACGGCCGCAGCAATACTGGGGACGCCGCCGCTGCTGAGGGAGGGGCCGGCGCGGAGGAGCCCGTCGGTGAAGGGGCCGCCGGGGCCACTAGCACAGGGGCCGGCGAGGGGTCCGGTGACCGCACCGACGATCCGGAGGATGCAGGAGCGCAAGGTGCCGCACCGACTGCCGACCCCTCCGCCGCTGATGCGGCGCCGGGCTCCGAGGAGCCCCAGCCTGGCGCATACTTGAAAGCCGGCGAGGGCGTGTATATCAAACTCCCCTGGGCATCGAGCTCCAGGGCACCGGTTGAAGGAGAGGAGTTTGACGGGGAAATACTTGCTCTGCTGGGCTGCTGTCGTGGTCGACAAGCCGAGCAGCAGTAGCGGCGAGTCCGAGGAGGAGCAGCTGCTCCGGAAGCTGGTGTCACTCTACCGCGCCCGCCAGGCGAAGCTTGAGTCCCGGGAAGCGCTCGTCGTGCAGGCAGGAGCTGATATAGAGAAGCATGCGCAAGAGCTCAAGAGCCGCAACCAGGAGGCCTTCCGGTCCATTGCCGAGGAGAGGGCGCAGCTCGACGAGGCGAAGAAGGCGTTCATCCTGGAGAAGGCTGAAGCCGACGAGCAGCAGAGGCTTGCCGCCGAGGAGCTGCCCAAGCGGGACGGCGAGCTGATACAAAGGAAGGCGTACTTGGACAGCCATGACGAGGAGCTCGCCGGCCGGGAACAGTCACTTGGCGGGGTGCTCAAGGAAGCAAAAGACGCCGCCGCGGCCGCCGAGGCCGCCAAGAAGGAGTTGGAGGAAAAAGTGACGTGGCTGGAGGCAGACGTGACGAGGAAGAACGAGGAGCTTGCCGCACTCCAGCGCGATCATGAGAAGGATGCGCGCGCCCACGGCGATCTGCAAGCCCAACTCTCCGAGAAGATCAAAGAGCTGAACGCTGCCAAGGACTTGAGCGCTGATCTGGAGCTGAAATTGGCCACCTTGACGGAGACGCTGGACGCCGCCAAGAAACGAGAAGATACCCTGAAGAAAGACCTCAAGGACAATGAGGAGCTATTGACGAGGGCCGCCGAGGCTCAGAACACCCTCAAAACCACAGTGGAGCTCTGGACGGAAGGCCTCGTCAACATCGCCGCGCTCATTGACGAGGAGTTGACGGAGCTGGACTTGACGGGCTTCGGGTATTCCACAGAAGCGAACGTCCAGCCCAGCGCCAAGCTCACGCTTTTCTTCAAGGATGTGGTGACGGCGCTACGGGAACTCCGGGAAAGGATCCCGAAGCAGTTGGCCGCCGAGTCGCGCACCGTCTGCGCTGGGGTCCTGGAGAAGGTGTTGGTGAAGGTCCTCTTCCGCAACCCGGGCATCGACCTCTCCCGCGTCACCAAGAAGCTGCCGGAGGGTGCTGATGTTGAGGAGCTCAAGGCCATCGTCACACCCATCATGGACAAAGTGAACGAGGTCAGGAGGCTCGATGGCGGGCGCGTGGATTAGGCTACTCCTCTTCTCCCCTTTTCTTGCTGCTGCCATTTTAATTATGGGAACAATTTCAGTTAGCGCCATAATAAGTCATTCTTGTAATATAACTTAATTATGGATACTGCTTGCCGCGCTACTCCCTTTATTCTGTTGCATCCCTTGCATGCTTTTTACCCTACGCGTTGAGGGACCTTGCCGGCGCGAGCACACTTGCTGAGTGCGGAACATCAGCAGCCTGTGGTGATGCTGCTTTCGGCAAGAAATCTTGTCGGGACCAGTTGCAGTCCACTCGTATTGTTGAGCGGGCTCAGAAACAACGCAAGGGTGCAACTTGGTCGCGAGTCGATTCCTCCGCGCACATGTTTTCCATACAAGGCACGAACGTTCAAGGGAAATAACTTGAGAATTTAAAATTGACTAGGTTCAATCTTCGGCTACTTAGCTTTTCTGTCTTCTGTGTCCCGGCAAGGCTAGATTCCTTTGAACGTCGCCTGTTCCATACTTCTACCTTCCCTTCCCCCCGGTGAACTTGTGGGCGGAGGAATCTTCCATCTATGAGAAGAAAGAAGAGAAAATAATCGATGGAACCTTAAGGTTCGCTATTGCTTACGGGGTGGTGTGCTGCACGAGTGTCGACATGATGCAAAAAGAAGATAATGCATTAAATTTGACAAGATGTGCGGCACGCGAACTTTATTTACGCACGAGGCTGCGCCCGCTTTGTACAAAGGGTTACATGCGACAGCCGCAATGCTTGTATTAAAGAAAGTGGTTGCGGAATGGGTCCGCAACCGCGCTTTATGGGTAAAACTTGCGAAGATGTTCTATGTTCCAGAGTTGCTCATCGAACGCCATCTTCGGTCTCAAGGCGACAAGACACCGGCCTCTTGACTCGTTTCACCCGTAAGGGCCTTCCCACTTCAAGCGCCAACTTGTTTGAATTCTTGGCGGATTGAACTCGCCGAAGAACAAGGTCGCCTTCCTCGAAGCTTCCGGCGTTAACTTTGCGGTTATGATAGCGGCGCAAAGCTTGCTGGTAACGAGCAGCTCGCGACAGCAGCCTCAAGACGATCCTCCTCGAGGAGCAATAGGCGTCATCTTGTCGCAGCTGCTCTTGTTCAAGCTCATCATAAGTGAGCACTTGTGGTGACCCGATATCGAAGTTCCGTGGGGAGAACTGCCTCTGCTCCGTGAGACGAGAGCAAAGGGTGTCCGCCGGTGGCTCGATTTGGCGCCGTCTGATCGACCAAAGAACCATCGGCAGCTGCCGATCCAATTTCTTCCGCTTTGTGCAGCCTATCGAAAGTTCTGGTCTTGAGCTCAAGATAAGACTTCAGCGTTCGCCCTCTCCGCTTGACCGTTGCTTCTCGGGTGAGCAAAGCAAAGCAAATCTTGGTGCCAAGATCTTGGGCGTCTTGCATGAAGGCGTGGCTCGTGAATTGTGTGCCATTGTCGGTGATGATCCTGTTGGGGATTCCGAAACGGCAAACAATTGACCTGAAGAACTTGATCGCTGACTGTGCTGTCACCTTCCTCACTGGTTCCACTTCAGGCCACTTTGTGAACTTGTCGATTGCAACGTACAAGTACTCAAAGCCCCCGACAGCTCGGGGAAAAGGGCCGAGGATGTCGAGCCCCCAGACCGAAAATGGCCAGGATAAAGGGATTGTTTGGAGAGCTTGAGCTGGTTGGTGAATCTGTTTGGAGTGGAACTGGCACGCTTCACACTTGGTTACTTGTGCAGTTGCATCCTGGAGGGCTGTCGGCCAGAAGAAACCTTGCCGGAAAGCCTTGCCGGCAAGTGCTCTTGCGCCAATGTGGTGACCACATATGCCTCCATGTATCTCCGCCAACAGCTGCCGTCCATCTTCCCGGGAAATGCACTTTAATTTCACTCCGTTGAATCTTCTTCTGTACAATATGTCATCGACAAACTGGTACATACTTGATTGCCGGGCTACTCTCTCTGCTTCTTCTTGTTCCTCGGGAAGTTCCCCTGTTTGAAGGAAATGGACGATCTGCTGTGCCCACGCCGGAGCCTGAGGCTCGACGACAAGGACTAAAGGCGCAAAGGCTGCTGCGGGAACATCCGGTTCCACGGCAAGGATCTGGGATCCAGCCGGAGCGTGATGCTCCCCGGCAAGCGTGTCGGGACACAGCTTGTCAGGAGCGCCTGCCTCAACGAAACAGGCCCTGGGGCTTGTCGGAGCAGATCGCTCCTCAACAGTTTCTGTGTTGATTCTGTGGACCTTCTTGGCGGCGGCTTCGGGAAGCTCTGCCGGAAAGTGGTCGCCGGTAACCAACTTTCTTTTCTTGCTTTGTCCAGTTGATGGTGTCACGGACGGCTGAGTTAGTTTGAGCACAAAAATCCCTGGTTCTACAGGCAACTTGAGTGCGGCGCACTTTGACAGGCTATCTGCAATGTCATTCTGAGCTCTTGGAACGTGCTCCATTTGCATGCCGTCAAAATGTTCTTCTAGCTTCCTCACTTCATCAACGTACGCTGCCATCAACGGACTCTGATAATCTTTGTTAACTTGGCGGACGACAAGCTGTGAGTCACCCCTTACAATAAGCTTCCTAATCCCAAGTTCTGCCGCGATCCTGAGTCCGGCAAGCAAGCCCTCATATTCTGCAGTATTGTTGGTTGCTTGCTCCTTGGGAAAGTGCATCTGGACCATGTACTTGAGGTGCTCTCCGGTGGGTGCGACAAGTAGTACGCCCGCGCCGGCGCCTTGCAGCGAGAAGGCACCATCAAAGTACATGATCCATTCTTTGTCTGCTTCCTTGACGGGGATGCTCCCCTCTGGAGTTTCTCCGTCGGTGTTGGCGCCCATACGCTATAAATTCTGCCAATGCTCGGCTCGAATAGTTGAAGTACTTTCAAACTTGAGGCCAAAGTTGACAATTCCAAGTGCCCACTCGACGATCCTGCCTGTTGCTTCCGGATTTTGCAATATCCTTTTCAACGGAAAGCGAGTGACCACTGTGATCTCATGTGCTTGAAAGTAATGGCGCAGCTTCCTCGAGGCCATGAGTAGGCCGAAAAGCAACTTCGCACACCGAGTACCTTGATATAGCCCCTACTGGGAGGGAACCGACAAAGTAAACTGGGCGCTGCACCATCTTCTTCTGTTCGCTTTCTTCCGCAATCAGACAGATCCATCCTTGCCGGAGCTGAACTTGTCGGGAAGCCCTCGCTTGTCGCATTTGGACTCGCTTGTCGCGTCGCCGACTCATCATTTGCCTCCTCTCCGCAACTAACGCAGCACTAACCACTGATTGGTTGCCGCTAGATATAGCAGCAACTTCTCTTGTGGCTTAGGTGCGACAAGTGTTGGAGTGGAGGATAGGTATCTCTTCAAGTCTCAGAGCGCAGCCTCCGCTTCCGAGTCCATTTCATTGACCTGCCTTTTTCAAGATTTTGAAAATGGCGGGCGCTTCAACAAACTTAGAGATGAACCTACTGAGAGCAGCAACACAGCCGGCAAGCCTTCGCACGTCCTTGACTCGGGTCGGTGCTTCGATCTGCTCAATTGCTTTGATCTTGTCGGGATTGGCTTCAATCCCTCTCTGAGATACAAAGAATCCGAGAAGCTTGCCGGAAGGAACTCCAAACACACACTTCTCGGGATTCAACTTGAGATTGATCTTGCGCAGATTTGTGAAAGTCTCGTCCAAGTCTTGGATCAAAGTTGCTCTGTCTCTGCTCTTGACCACTATGTCATCCATGTAAGCTTCTACATTTCTGTGCAATTGTGGCTCAAAAGCATGACTGAACACTCTCGCAAATGTCGAACCAGCATTCTTTAGTCCGAAAGGCATCCGCATAAAAGCAAGACGCGCTACATGGAGTAATGAATGTGGTCTTCTCTTAAATCCTCTTCAGCCATGAAGATCGATGATATCCCGAGTAGGCATCAAGAAATGAGAGCAGATCACATCTGTCGTGGAGTCTACTATCTGGTCGATGCGTGGCAAAGGGAATGGATCTTTGGGACAGGCTTTATTAACATCAGTGAAGTCGATGCAAAGCCTCCACTTCCCGCTCGCTTTGCGCACGACTCACCGGGTTAGCTAACCACGTTGGATGCAGCACTCCTGACCAGCCCGCCGCCCAACTTCCCCGATCTCTCGCTATGAACTCTTGACGCCTATTGCTTGCTTTTCGACTTTTTTCTTGACGGGCCGCGTGAGGAGGGCGACGGCAAGGTGGTGCTCGACACTTTCGAATGCCGGGATGTCGATGGTTGCCATGCAAACACATCGACATTCGCCCGCAGAAAGCAACGAGCCGCTTTCCTATTTAGGATCAAGCGTGGCACTGATGGTGAAAGTACCACCAGTGCGGTCTTCCTTGGCGGCCACCTTCTTGGTCTCCGGCGAGGTTATCTTTGCCTTCTTGGACTTGCCGGTGGAGCTCGATGGTGCGTCCTCGACGGCAGCGCAGCACTCCGGGGAGGTGCGCTTGCCGGAGTGGGCATCAGAGCTATCCTTGTCGGACTTGGCTTTCTTCTTCCCCCGGGGAGCTTCAGCGGCAGGTGGCTCGCGCTCTGCTATGGCCGCTGCTTCCCGGTAGATCTTGTCGGCGCAGATGAGCGCATCCCTCTTGTCGCCTTGGACAGAGATAACACTCATCGGACCGGGCATCTTGAGCACATTGTATGCATAGTGAGAGGCCGCCATGAACTTGGCGAAAAGGGTCGGCCGAGTATCCCATTGTAGGGCAAGGGATATCAGCCACATCGAACGTGACCTCTCGACCCTGAAGTTTAGTTCGCTGCCGAACGCCACCGGCAATGTAATCTTCCCTTTGGCTTGCTCCTTCTGGATTTATTCCTTGAAAGGCACCAGTTTCTCGAGCTTGTCGGGGATCTGGGAGCTTGAGTATCGCGGAGGAAATCAAGTTCAGGCCGCCCCGCGTCAACCAGCATCTTCGTGACCTTGAGGTTGCGGATTGTCGGTGAGACCAACATCGGCAAGCACCGACCGCAGTGATGCGATCGGTGGTCCTCAACGTCGAAGACGATGGGCGTCTTGGACCACTTCAGAGGCTGCGCGCCCGACGGACGGCTCCACAGATTCACTTCGCACCCATTGCTTGAGTTGGCGGTGCGAGGTGTGTGGAGGCGCCACCGCCGATGCACAACACTTCGTCGCCTTCTCAAACTCTTGATCATCGGTCTCATCTTCCTCCATCTCTTCATCCTCATCTTCATCTTCGTCCTTGTCGCGCCGCGGGAGGCTGTCTCCTTGCCGCTGCTTAGCCTTGCTGCATGTGCCCTCCCGGGCGGGAAGCTTCTTGCCGGATCCTCCGCCACCTCCCCGGCTCTCTCCTTGTCATGGCGCTCAGATTCAGCTTTCAGTAGTCCGCCATCCGCTCCACTTTCTTGCAGGTTTGGAGGTCATGGCCTTTGGTGCGGTGGATCTTGCAATATCGCTTGTCGAGCCATCCTCGCTTGTCGGCGGCTGCTATAGCCTCGCTGGAGTCGCCGGTCTTGGCCTTGTCGGAGCCGCCTCCGTTGCGGAATGCTCAACAGCTAGCACATCCTTAGCTTTCCTCTTCCGTTGTTCCGCCCCGGTTCTTCCTTGCCGGGCGGCACCTCACTATCGATCCTTCGCTCCGCAATCTCTCCGGGATTTTCCTCCTCCTCTCGCCCGTGCACACTTGTCGGCCAGAGCGTAAAGCTCGCCGACATCTCTGATTTTGCACATCGCCATCTCCTCCCTCATCCTGCGCGTTACGCGACGTTTCGATGAAACGCGCTAATAACCGCGGCTGTGGTGGACGTCCGGGATGTTGCGTTGCACTGGCTGAATCTTTGTATATACTTGCGCAGGGCTCCCCTCCTACGAACGAGCAAGTGGAGGTCACTCTCCGCCATGAGGCTTGTGGCCACCCGTGAAGGCGCCGACAAACCGATGGCACAGTCCGCCCATGAGGAGATGGAGCCGTCCGGCAAGTGCATGAGCCAAGATTTGACGTTGGGCTTGAGTACCGCGGAAGTAGTTGGCAAGGATCTTCTCGTCGCGCCCCCGCAGCCTCGCACCGCGATGGTGTAGATGCCGAGGAACTCCGACGGTGTATGCTGCCGTCGTACTTCTCGCACGCGTCGCTTGAAGTTCTTGGTTTTGGGCCATCGACTTGCCGCAGCTCGCGGTGAACGCAGGCAACCTGCCGCGTCACGGCAAGTCGCTGGTTCTCCGTGCGGCGCTTGCCGACGGCGGGCCTAGCGCGCTGGTCGATTGACGTCGCGCTTTCTCCGGCGCCGGCGCGGTGCGGGCGTCTTCGTGTTGCCGCTCTTGGAGGACGGGCGTTGATCGCGCAAGTTCGCGGGTCCGACGATGCGGTGGAGTCGCCGTCCGGGTTGGTCCGCGAGTGGCGATCTTAGCCTTGGGCTGGGAGTGCATGAGGTGGCACCCAGCGGTCTTGTCGGCGTCGGCTTGCGCCGACGCTTGCCGGGCCTCACGCGCCGGTCGCCGGGGTTTGTCGCCGTTGGCGAAGCCGATGAGGCTGTAAATGGTCATCCTCCAGTCGTCGATCTTGTGCGGCGCCGGAGGGTAGTCTAGAAGCAGCTGGGCTCAGGCCAGCGCTTCCTCTGCTGTCTTGGGTGGCGGTGGTGACGAACGGCGCGAGGAGCGAGATGTGCTCGGACTCCCAACTGGATTGGGAGGTGCAACATCCCGTCCGGCGATCAGATTCGCTTCGCGCCAAAGATGCGGGCGCATATGCCGACCTCGGCGCCCCGCGACCCACCAGCTTGGCCTTGTTCCAACGCGAGCACGGTGCTAGGAGCACCGGGGCGTTGTTGACCTTGCACTTCCTGGGAAGGGTGCGGCGTCTGCTCGGTCGCCGACGGTTGCGGGGCCTTGTTTTTGGATCTAGTGACGACACGAGACCCACCGGCGGCGCCCGCTCCTCCGCCGGCGTCCACTCCACCGCCCGTTTGCTCCAGCGGTGGTGGCGAACCGATGTAGACGGAGCGGCCACCTCCGAAGGCTTCTTCTTCGGTGGCATGTTGATGAAGATCTTGAAGTAGCGCGCGTGGAGACCGGATCAGATGCTCACGACCTCGACGCCCCCCTACCTGGCGCGCAAAAGATGTCGGGGCATGTCTCTGTGGCCTCGAGCACCTATGGGGCACTGGGGGCCCCTTCTGGTTCGGCAAGGGAGCGGGGATCGTGCGCAGAGCAGATCGAGGTCGGGCGCGCACGGGGAGACGGGCAATCTTTACCCAGCTTCGGGGCTCTCTGGAGAGATAACACCCCTACTGCTGCTTGGTGTTCGTTATTTGATCTTGCTCGAGCGTGCGAGCGTATGGTGGTGCTGTGGGTGTCGAATGGACCGAACCCCTTCTATGTGCGCATGGGCCTCCCTTTTATAGTCTGAAGGGGGTACCCACAGGTGGCAGCGTAGGAAGAGGGGGTAGAAATGTAAAAGTGCAGGTTGGTACAACAAAGGCACAACAAAGGTTCTCTACCTAACTCGACGACAGGGACAAGGGCATTAAATGCCCGTCTGGTCGCCTAACAAAGGTAAAGAAACGACCGTTAGGTGAGCCACCGGTTGCCACGATGGCGCCTCTGTCACTCCGCTTGCCACCTCGCCCACATGGCTGTGGCGCCGCCACGTGCCCTTGGGATGGCCTTGCGATGACACGTCATTGGGTGCGCTGGAGTCTGGTGGCAGCCTTGCCGCTGCCCTGTTCTTCTTTGTCTGTGGCGGCAAGTTCGCCCGGCCTGGCCTTGCCGGCGCGCTGGGCGCCATGGCAAGTCTTCGATGGTGCCCTGGTTGGCCTTCCGGCAAGCTCCTCTTGCCGGGCCTTCGTGTTCTTGGCTAGTACTTTGTTCTTGAATGGCAGTAATAAGGAGTGGTGGAGAGCCTTGTCAAGGCCAAGCAAGCCTCGCCATGAGTCTTCGTTGCCCGTGCACAAGTTCGGGGTACTAAGGTACCCCCTACCTTAGTACACCGACAATAAATGACTCAAATTCATTCACATCCTCATTAGACCCCTCATGTTCATCAATGCAACCCATCAAAGAGGGATTAGTAATGATGGTGGTTTTGATGTTGGGGGTTACCTTGTTAGAGGCTTTGGCCATGAGGCACTTGGCGGTGATGTTGTCGTTGGGTGAATCGGAGAGAGACATCTGGGGAGTTGTGGCAATGGCAACGGATGCCATGGCCATTGCTTCACCATCTTCATCATCATCATCATCCTCACGGTATTCTTCTTGAACCACCAACCCACGAGTAGGAGTCTTTTTGGTGAAGTTGTTCTTGTTGGGGAAGGACTTGGCTTTGTCTTTTCGGATAAGCTTGCCACCATTGTCTTCCCGCTTCTCGTAAGGAAAATCCGCAACGAAATGGCTCACATTGCCACAGTTGTAACAAGTTCTTACTCGTTGCCTGCCCTTGAAGCCACTTGAGTTAGTCTTGTTGAAATTGGGCCTTGAGTTCTTCTTGCTCCAAAATTGTCTTGAAGCAAGAGCCATGTGCTCATGATAATCATATTTCGTATCTTAGGGGTTGCTCTCCTCATCCTCCTCTTCTTCCTCTTCCTCCACAATAACCTTGGCCTTCAAGGCAAGGTTGGGCTTCTTTGCCCTTTGAGAGCGGAGCACCGCGTTGTGGGCGGTCTTGTCCAAGATGCTCATTGCAACAAACTCATCCAACACTTCACTTGAGGTCATGGAGTGGAAGTCCGGTCTTTGACAAATGATGAGGACATGGCCTTGTTGTAGGGCATCATGGCCTTGAGGAACTTACTCTTGATCCAGTTGTCATCCGTATCCTTGCTCCCATGATCTCCGAGTGAGACCGCGAGTTTGGTCACTCTTTTAAAGAGCTCACGAGGTTCTTCATCTTCTTTCATTGCAAACTCATCGGCTTCATCTTGCACTACTTCTTGGATCGTTGAATGCTAGCACTTCCCCGATAGAGAGACACAACGCATTGCCATGCGTCCTTGGCCATGGCATGGGGTCGAAGATGAGGGAGATCTTCGGGGAGGATAGCATCTTGGATGATGAAGAGAGCATTCTCATTGAATTGATTATCCATTGCTTCTCTAGGGGTGAAGTTGCTTCGGTCATGTGGATAGAAACCTTCTTCAATGATTCTCCAAAGATTAGTATTCACATGATTTAAATGACGCTTGAAGCGATACACCCAAGAATCAAAATCCTCATTTTTCACAATCTTAGGAGGAGGACCGACATGATTTAAATGAGTAGAGGGAATCAGTCCTCCATAAGTTGGCGGTTCCACATGGGCAAAGATGCCGGTGCCATTTCTACCACTAGTAGAAGGACACTTCTCACTATTAGCTTCCCCCTTGTCAGAGTTAGCATTCGTCACCTTGTTAGTAGGATCACCCACTTTCAACGGCGAGGTAGGTAGTTTAAGTCCTTCTAAGAATTTATTAAACATGCTTTCAACCGTGGTAGTCATGGAGGTTTTCAATGTGTCCAAGGCAACATTGAATTCCTCACGGGACACCGTGGTTTCCCCATCACCCGTAGACGAGATTGGATTCACACCGGAGTGCTCCTGCTCCCCACCGTCTATGGTGTCAACCATTCTCTTCGGACGGCAAAGTCCTTACTAAAGAGACGAGGTTCTGATACCAATTGAAAGGATCAATATAGTTGACTAGAGGGGGGGGGGTGAATAGGCAACTAACAATTTTTAGCTTTTCTTTACCAAATTAAACTTTGCATCAAAGTAGGTTGTCTAGAAATGCAACTAGGTGAACAACCTATATGATGCAACAACAACAAGCACACAAGCAAGCAAGAGTTATAACACAAGTAAGCTTGCAAAAGTAAAGGCGCGAGATAACCAAGAGTGGAGCTGGTGGAGATGAGGATGTGTTACCGAAGTTCCTTCCTTTTGAGGGGAAGTACGTCTCCGTTAGAGCGGTGTGGAGGCACAATGCTCCCCAAGAAGCCACTAGGGCCACCGTATTCTCCTCACGCCCTCAAACAATGCGAGATGCCATGATTCCACTATTGGTGCCCTTGAAGGCGGCGACCAAACCTTTACAAACAAGGTTGGGGCAATCTCCACAACTTAATTGGAGGCTCCCAACGACACCACAAAGCTTCACCACAATGGACTATGGCTCCGAGTTGACCTCAACCGTCTAGGGTGCTCAAACACCCAAGAGTAACAAGATCTGCTAGGGATTAGTTGGGGGAATCAAATTTCTCTTGGTGGAAGTGTAGATCGGGGCCTTCTGAACCAATCCCAAGAAAATCAACAAGTTTGATTGGCTAGGGAGAGAGATCGGGCGAAAGTGGAGCTTGGAGCAACAATGGGGCTTAGGGATGGAAGAGGTAGTCAACTAGAGGAAGAAGACACCCCTTATATAGTGGAGAGAAGGATCCAACCGTTACCCACTTACTCAGCCCGCGACCTGCGGTACTACCGCTCCAGACAAGTGGTACTACCGCAGGGGCGCACGGTACTACCGTGATGTGCCGCGGTACTACCGCTGCAGTGGCAGGGGATAGTCCAGGCCAGAGCCGCCAAGGCTGAGAGCGGTACTGCCGCAGACGCGGTACTACCGCTCCCCCTTGTGATACTACCGCAAGGCCAGGATGGACTAGGCTGGGAAGGGCACGGATGAATAAAATTACATCCGTGTCTACTTCCGCTGAAAATCGAACGGTGCAAAAATCCGACATGGTACTACCGCGCCTGGCTTGTGGTACTACCGCGCAGGGAGCGGATGTAAAAAATTACATCCGCCCCTACTTACTTCGTAAGCATCGAGCCGAACAGACTCATGGTACTACCGCAAGACTGGGCGGTATTATCACAGAGGCGCGGATGTAAAAATTACATCCGCCCTACAGCAAGAAGAGAGGCTGAGCACGGCTAGAGGCCACTGTACTACCACTCCATAGGAGCGGTACTACCGTGGCGCCACTGATACTACCGCAAGGGCTTGCAAGAGAGTACCGCAGAGGTCTCAGATACTACCGCTCCTAGGAGCAAGATACTACCGCAGGCCTCAACTAGCAAAGACTAAGGAATCCTTCTTTTTGCACAGTAAAGGAGATAACGGAGGATGCTCCAAAGCGCAAAGAGAAAGGCGGGGTAAAGGAAGAATGTGTACGTGATGATTCCACCCAAACCTTTCCACTGTGGACCCCCTCTTAATAGAACAGCTATCCTACGACTCAAATCCACCAAAAGAGATGTAGAACACCACCGTCTTCAATAGTCTTTGAGGGGTACCAAACCTTCTTGTGCCTAACGATGAAGCAACTGAAATACTCAAGGAACACGATTAGTCCGCAAAGCATTGTCATCAATCAGCAAAACACCTTAGGGATAAACATGCCCTTACAACAGTTACTCTAAGGCTGGAGTGTATGAGATTAAACAGCTCCTATGCAGTCCTAGGATAGTTCCTACCAGAGAACTCGTTGAGATGGTACCTTGTTTTCCTGAAGGGTGGAAGAATACCCGGCCGACATGCATAGCCAGCATCTCCAAGGTAGAACTTGCCGTCGGGGATGTTGATCTCATCAGGTCGAGTCATGCTGGCAGTGAGAGTGTTAGCATCATGCGCTGACCCCTCCCAGCCAGCCAACACATATGTTAACTTCAAATCAAAGTCAACAGCAGCGAGCACATTCTGGCTTGTGTAGTGCTTCCTCCCCCTGTATGCTGCAGACTGTGACCTAGGAACTCTGGCAATGACATGACTACCATCTATTGCCCCAATGCAATCCTGAAAATGGCATCACTAGCTTGTGTTAGTGCTCAACTTGAACAACACAAGCATATCAAGCCATGAAAAGTGTATATTGTCAATGCTCACCTTGAATATGGATACCATCTTGGGCTTCCGCGAATCTTGGGTGGAGTCTAGCCAGATGGTCTCCTGATCATCTCTCCTCTAAGCTCCCCAACAGCAAAAAGCACCTGCTCGAAGTACCTAGAGATGGTCTCCATTGATCTCCTAAACGTGTTGTGAATTACCATGAACCTCTGGTTATGGTCAACAACATGGAGGAACATGGCCACTTGCTCTTCGACACTGGTGTTGATGCTATCTTGTAATAGGCCCCTGCTCCTGAAGGTCTCGACAAGCCTAGCAAATGGTGTTCTTTTCATTTTAAGCGTCCACAGAGCCTCGACGTCATTGCAGTTGTAGATGTAGTTTAGATTTTGGATCCTCTCCTGTTCCCCGGGAAACAATGGAGCATAGCGGATCAAAGGTCTCCCAGCACGACGAATAGCTCTCTAGTGCATGAACATGACCCATGCCTGAATCACACTAATCAATGTTGCTGTCTGGATTATCAGCCTCATCCGTGCGTCCATAACCTAGTCGACATCGACGGTTTGTTTAGTGGGAAATCGATCCTACACCTAGCTTAACGGCCTAACCACTGAGCTAACAAAGGTGGAGGAGGTGCTGCTTACCGGCATCGGAGACGAGGACGGCGTAGGGGGAGCCATGGCACAGACTAGGTCAACCAGACGGTGGCCAACAACAAAGGGAGCACCAGATCCGCCACAAACGCCGCCGCCTCTTCCGCCGCCGCCTATAGCGCAGATCTGAAATCGCAGCCGCCGTCGGTGGTGAGGTAGTAGGGAAGAAAGGGAGGCAGTGGCTATGGGTGAGCGAGTGAAAGGGGGTGAGGCTAATTTAGCGCCGGGACGGCGCGCCAGATTTCCATCTCCCGCCATCCCCCTCGCCCTCGCCAGGCGACTACACAGACTCGCTTGGCTCACGAGAAACTGCCGATCCGAGCATTTCCAGCGAGCCAGGCTCTGGGATGCTTTGAGAAGCGTGCAATGCAGGCCCAACAGGAAAACCAGGCAACCAAACAGGCCTCTCCCTTCCTGCGCGGGCCTGGTTGGGCTCGATGCGGGCAACCAAACACGCCCTAACTAAAACATGTTTCTATACCTCACATCCTAGTTTTCTTCCTCGTCGCATTGTTCTCCGCCTCTCTGCATATGCCTTGTTCACATCTTATACTAGGAAACAAAAACACGTTTGCCCATTTCATCACATCATTTCATTGGATCGTTACACGAACAAAGCTACAAATTACATGTTGTCATTTGGACTTTCAAGTCGCACTGAGACCAAACTCCAAAAAAATTCACAAATTGCTTTGTAACATAGGTTTGTTCAAATTACAACAATGTATGCATGTATCATGCCGTCACAATCAACAACAACGACAAAGCCTTTCGGTCGAAAACAAGTTGGGTAGTCTAGAGTTTAAACCCATAAGATATCAAAACAAAGTCATGATTTTAGCACATGGATAGCTAACTTACATGCATCCGTGTCCATGACTAAATCTTTGATGATATTCCGGTCCTTCAGATCTGGGGCGGTCTGATCAGCTTGCTCAGCTGCTCTCGGGCAAGGTTAATGTTTCTTGAAATGTGTCGAAGTTGTCTAGGTTCTGTATTATTTTGTTGCGTGTTTATTTGCACCGGTGGCGACCTTTGATACCCGGTGTATGTAATCTGTTGATTGGTTGCGTTTTATGATCACTGGTGGTGACCTTTGATGCCCAATTCATGTAATATGCCACAATTTCTTTATTGTATAGTGTAGGTTTATTCTCAGTTATTATGCCGTAATTTATTTATTGTGTAGTGTAGGTTAATTCCTAGTTACTGTATATGCTATCCAAAAAGGCTGAAAAGCTCTAATGGAGGCGAACGGGCCAAAACTAGCGACGCTAATGGGTTTGTATGTATAGTAGGCCATAATTGGGCCAACCCGTAACATACTATAGTTGGGCCTTAGCGCGTACCTGTGGTATGGGCCCTTCATGGGCCCAATTGGCCCACCATCATTACATTGGCCCATAACTCTCACGGGCCATTGGCAGGCCCAGCCGTTTGTTCGGTCCATATAGCTTTCAGACCATTAACATGCTGAATATATTGTCAGCCTGAATTGGCCCAGAAGACACCATGAGCCTTTAGCACGCCGAAAAGTAGATTGGGCCTTAATTTTGATGAGTACTGCACAAGCTCTTAGCATGTCGAAATATACCTCGGGCCATTATTGGCCCAGTTATATGACGAGCCGTTAACAGGTAGAAATATACCTTAGGCCTTGGTTGGCCCGATCACATCATGGGCCTTTAACAGGCCGAAAGCTTACTCGGGCGTCCAACAGGTCAAAATATACCACAAGCCTTCAACAAGCCCAAAGTCAGGTTGAGCTGGAATGTTGCCACTGATGCCACGAGACATTAATAGGACGAATGTCACGTCGGACCATAAAATGGGCCCATGTGTAGCACGGGCCGTTACTAGACTGAAAGACACACTAGGCTGAAATGGGCCCATTTCTACAACGAGCCGCTAATAGGCCAAAAGACATACTGAGTCGTAATTGGGCCCAAAGACATAGCAAACAATCAATGGGTCCGAACTGGCAGTGGGCCGTAAATGGGCCATGTGCAAGCAGGCCGTTAGTGAGTTGACCCGCTAACTGTTGCCTAAATCTTAAGGGCCTCTGACTCGGCTGGCCTTTTTAACTAGACGGACCACTGTTGGGTCGTGCAGCATGCTGCCATTTCATTAGTATGTATCGTGCATTGGACTGGATACATGTCGTAATGCGCAGCTGACACGTGGTTTCGTTGGCGAATGGGAATTTAACACGTGGAAAATCGTCATTAACCGGGGCTGTTTACGGTTATCGAATCCAAAACCCGCGCCTGATAGCTTAATGACAACCCGTTACGATGGCTGCCATGTGTCGGTTACCCTTGATGAAAACACTTTCATGACGCACCATTTATTATCACGAAAGTGAACACTTCCATGATGATAAATGGATTAGTGCCATGAAACACTTCTGCGACAACACAGGTATGCTATCTTGATTCTATCATAAAATCGTCATGGATGTACATACATGATAGAAAATGTGATCTACTGTGACAAAGGCATATCTTCACAGATGTGTTTTTTGTAGTGCTCCCAGGAGACTGGCCTCCTGATCCACGTAGTTTATCAGCTGCAGGACAAGGGGCTCCTCGGCCTCCAAATTCTAAAGACCTGGATAGAGAGGAATGTCCAACCCTTAGGTTGGAGAGTATCCCCCATGTTCGAGTATGAGGGGCTATCCGACCCCAGTCGTCTGCTCAAGTGGGAGATCTTCATGAACGAGGTGGAGCTCCGCATGCACCTGTTGACCGCCACCTCTTCGGTGAAATTCACGTGGGGATTGTGATTTAGCCTTACAATCGGGGCAACCCACGCTCCTAGCGAGTCTCAGCGGCTTTATTTTTTTCCCTTTTGTATTGTCGGAGGTCAGATTTTACTATCTTGACTTTTCTTATGCTTTGTCGCCAGATGATGTCTACTACACAACTTTATTCTTTTAGACCCCATTGGGCCTTCAAGCACAGAGCTTTGTAGGACAACAAATTTCCCTCAAGTGCATGACCTAAGGTTTATTAATTCATGGGAGGTGTAGGATGAAGATGGTCTCTCTCAAACAACCCCGCAATCAAATACAAGCAATCTCTTGTGTCCCAAACACACCCAATACAATGGTAAATTGTATAGGTGCACTAGTTCAGCGAAGAGATGGTGATACACGTATAGTATGGATAATAGGTATAGATTTTTGTAAGCTGAAATAATAAAAACAGCAAGGTAGCAATTGATAAAAGTTAGCAAAAATGGTATTGCAATGCTTGAAAACAAGGCCTAGGGTTCATACTTTCACTAGTGCAATCTCTTAATAGTACTAACATAATTGAATCATATGATAATCCCTCAAGGTGCGGCAAAGAATCACTCCAAAGTCTTAAGTCTTATTGAAGAAATTAGGATGAAAACGTGTATCAACCTTGATGCCTAGGTTACCCCAGTGTCACCGCAAGAATCCGCAAGTTGATTACCAAAACATACATCAAGTGATCTCAATAGATTACACCATTGTCACCATGGGTATCCACAAGCAAGACATACATCAAGTGATCTCAAATCCAAAGTATTCAATGTGGTAACAAAAGACCTCAAAGAGTAATACTCAATTCACCACAAAAGAGATAGAGGGGAAGAACACCATATGATCCAACTATGTTAACGAAGCTCATGTTACATCAAGGTCATGTCATATCAATATCAAGAGAGAGAGAGAGAGAGAGAGGGAGATCAAACACATAGCTCCTGGTACATACCCTCAGCCCCGACGGTGAATGCTACTTCTTAAGCTTGCGTTGATTTTTCCCTTGAAGAGGAAAGGGTGATGCAGCAAAGTAGAGATAAGTATTTCCCTCAATTAAGAACTAACGTATCAATCCAGTAGGAGGCACAAGCAAGTCCCCAATATATGCACCTGCACAAACTAACAAACACTTGCACAGAACGCGAAAAAGGGGTTGTCAATCCCTTCACAGTCACGAACAAGAGTGAGATCTAATAGAGATAGATATAAAAGATAAATAAAAGAGCAAACTAAAGTAAATATAAATAAATTGCAGCAAGGTATTTTTTTGGGTTTATAGATCTGTAAATATATGATGGAAAATAGACCTGGGGGGCATAGGTTTCACTAGAGGCTTCTCTCTTGAAATAAAACATATGGTGGGTAAACAAATTACTGTTGAGCAATTGATAGAAAATCGCATAGTTATGACGATATCTAAGGCAATGATCATGAATATAGGCATCACGTCTGTGACAAGTAGACCAAAACCATTCTGCATCTACTACTATTACTCCACACATCGACCGACTCCTGCCTGCATCTAGAGTATTAAGTTCATAATAACAGAACAACGCTTTAAGTAAGATGACATGATGTAGAGGGATAAACTCAAGCAATATGATATAAACCCCATCTTTTTATCCTTGATGGAAACAATACAATATGTGCCCAGCTACCCCTTCTGTCACTGGGTGAGGACACCGCAAGATTGAACCCCAAACTAAGCACCTCTCCCATTGCAAGAAAAACCAATCTAGTTGGACAAGCCAAACCGATAGTTCGAAGAGGAATACAAAGACATCTTAATCATGAATAAAAGAGTTCAGAGAAGACTCAAATAATATTCATAGATAATCTGATCATAAATCCACAATTCATCGGATCTCAACAAACACACCGCAAAAGAATATTACATCGGATAGAGCTCCAAGAACATCGAGGAGAACATTGAATTGAAGATCAAAGAGAGAGAAGAAGCCATCTAGCTACTAGCTATGGACCCTTAGGTCTGTGGTAAACTACTCACGCTTCATCGGAAGGGCGGCAAGGTTGATGCAGAGGCCCTCCATGATCGAATCCCCTTCCGAGAGGGTGCCGGAAAAGGCCCCAAGATGGGATCTCACGGGAGCAGAGGCTTGCGGCGGCGAAAAAGTATATTGGTGAACACTTCTGATGTTGGGGGAATATTTGAGAATATATAGAGGTGGAACTAGGGTTAGAGGACTCCCGAGGGGCCCACAAGCTAGGGGGCACCCCCGTGGGGCACGCCCTAAAGGCGTGTGGCCTCCTCGGGACTCTTCTGGCCATCACTCCAAGTCACATAGGTGTCTTCTGGTCCAAGAAAAAATCATCGTAAAGTTTTATTCCGTTTGGACTCCGTTTGATATTACTTTTCTATAAAAGTAAAAAAACAAGGGAAATAACAGAAACTAGCACTGGGCTCTAGGTTAATAGGTTAGTCCCATAAATAATATAAAATAACATATTAATGCATATAAAACATCCAAAATAGATAATATAATAGCATGGAACAAAAAATATAGATACGTTGGAGACGTTTCAGCGACTCCCTCCTTGTCATGGATGCAACGGGGATGATGAAGATGGCCTCCGGTGATGAATTTACCCCTCCGTTAGGGTGCTAGAAAAGGCCTCCAGACGACATCACTTCAGAACATAGGCTTGCGTTAGCAAAAAAACTCATCTAGGTTAAATTTCGGGGTTTCTGGATTTATAGGAATTTTCAGCATTGAAATCACGCTAGGGGGGTTCTTGAGGGTCTCACAAGCTCAGGTGGAGCGCCCCTTAAGATTAGCTTGTGGGGGCCCTGGGCACCTTCTGTTCCTTCTCCGAAGATTCCTGGGTCTCTTCTTGTCCATTAAAAATCATCGTAAATTTTTATCGCGTTTGGACTTCATTTGGTATGGTTTTTGTGCAAAATAAATAAATAGGAAAAAAGTAGAAACTAGTACTGGGCACTAGATTAATATGTTAGTCCATAAGAATAATATAAAAGTGCACAAAAACCATGTAGAAATCAAGTAAATATAGCATGAGTACTTCATAAATTATGGATACGTTGGAGACGTATCACCAGACCTTACGGGATTTCCTTTCTATTCCACCACAACCTTGCTTGTACGAGGCTGCCATGCACCTTGCTGACCATGCATGCGTGATAGCCCAAAGCTTTGGCAAGGCCACGTTCGGTGCCCCTTCTACAACAGGGAGCTCGTGGAGGAGGTCAGAAGAGGTTTGGTTGTCCCTCCTTCGGCGAAGGTCGCGCGGTTACAATCTGTGGTCCCTACCGGTGCGTCCTCTGAGGGAGCCGGGCCTCGACACTACAAAAAAATACACTTCCGTGATGATACGTGTTTGTCACAGTAGGTCGCGTTTTTTGTCATGCATGTACATCCATGACAAATTTATGACATAATCAAGATAGTCATACCTGTGCTGTCGTAGAAGTGTTCCATAACATTACCAAAATTATCATCACGGAAGTGTCCACTTCCATGACGATAAATCGCGCGTCACAGAAGTGCTTTCGTCAAGGGTGACCGAAACGTGGCATCCATCATAATGGAACGCCGTTAAGCTATCGGGTCGGGTTTTGGATCCGATAACCCGTTAACAGCCCCGACCAATGGGGATTTTCCACGTGTAAAATCATCATTGGCTGGAGGAAACACGTGTCGGCTCACCGCTGGGACAGATGTCATCCACTCATTGGACGTAGGCGCCTATGATACGCCGACACATGGCACGGCCCAACAGAGGCCCATTCCTGTGAAAAGGCTGGCCCATTTGACTTGGTCAAAAGGTGGCGGGCCGGCCCATGTAAAGCCTGTTAACGGCCTATTCGCATATGGCCCATTTACAGCCCGCTAACCCAAGGCCCGTTAGGCCCTATCTGAATTAGGCCCAGTAGCGTCATCTGGGCCACCCAATATGATTCCAGCCCGTTCACTTCTGGCCCATGTATGGCCCATGACGTCTTTCGGCCCATATGAGGCCCTATGTAACTCTTGGCCTATTAACGACCCGTGGTGAAACTCGCCCGTAATGAATAAAGGTATTACTTTACACCCATTAACGGCCCGTGGTGAAACTGGCCCGTAATGAATAGTGTATCACTTTATACCCATTAAGGGCCCGTTATTCCGTTGGGCCTTTTCCAGCCCATGTTATCTTTTGGCCTTCTTAGAGCCCATTTATTCTTGGGCTCATTTCCAGCATTCGTTTACTTACGGCCCGTTACTGTAATTTTCTGCTTATGGGCCAAATTCAGCCCGTGGTTACAATCGGCCCGCTTGTGGTCCTTAACACGCTAATGTTTCATAGCGCCATGAATACGGCCTATTAACGATGGCCCGTTATGGTTGGCCCATGAATGGACGATTCCAGCTCTAGCCCGTTTACGGCCATAATGCGGCCTGTTATTGGCCCATGTTTGACCAATCGATCATACTGCCCATATAAGGCCCATTGATGATATGGCCCGTAGAAGGCCCATTGTTTCTGCGGTCGTAGAAGGCCCATTGTTTCTACGGCCCGTGGAAGGTCCACTGTTTATACGGCCCGTAGAAGGCGACTGCTTTACGCCCGTAGGTGCAAAGGTCACTACAGTAAATATTAGCCCATGGTTATTGTGGCCTAGTTTTAAAAAATAGGTTGTTGCAGCCACTAGCAAACTGCAGAAAAAGAACTGCACTGACTACAAGCAAACAAATAAACAAGACAACAAGGAAATAAATAAGCAAGCAACTTACACTAGGCTATCACGTCTATTACACATATTACATCCACTGGGCATCAATGTTCGCCACCAGTGCAAATATAGGGAACACAGAAGATATAAACGCCAAGACAAAACAAGTCCGAATTGAAACCACTTCGAAGAGCTCAAGAAACAATATCCCGGTACCCATAATGTCGGCAAGATGCTTAGCAAGCTTATTAACTTTCTCTTGTTTGGCGCTTAAGTCCTCCAAATACCTTTTTGTTGCACCGTAAAGTATGCATCTGAATTCTGCAGGACTTCCTCACCCTTCGCTTCTGTCGATAACATCTCGATCGATGTCTTTCAACTTGAAGTTGAGACTCAAGAAGCCGAATCGATTCAGCAACGAGTTCAAGAACTGTGCCAAGAATGGTAGCCAAGAACTCGAACACTACATCAAGACAGGACTTTGGGGTTGTCTCAGTGTCCTCAGTATAGTTTTTATCAGCTTTCTTGGAGACCAACAGGGATGTCTCACTACCTTGAACCTTATCTGCATTACTTCCTTTGCCATTGCATAACAGGGTACTCTTCTCCAATATTTTATCCACGTTCTAAAAGGGAAACAAACAAAGACATCTCAGGTTTACAATGTAGTATATGAAACTCATTTTGGTAAACCAGTTCAGTAGTAAGGTGGACAAGATAACAGCATGAAACAAACATATATCTATGTAGTATGGTCACTGTATGGTCTATATCATTCTAGTTTATGTTGCCAAATCAAGATAGATATAGTTCAAATCATATCTATTTAAGACAAAGGAGCATAGACAGAATACAAGTGTGGGAAACTACACAGCAATAACAACACTTGTAATGTGCATGGCATGAGAACATAACTGTTTATTCAATTGAAACTGAAATCAACATAGAGCAAGGTACAACAGCAAACAGCCAAACACGTTGAAGAATCAGGTTTAAAACATACCTGTTGCGCCATTGGAGTTTCAATTGCATCCTTCAAATTTGAAATTGGTTGGTATCAATAAATACAGTGGTGCAAGAGCAAAGTAGTATGAACCATAGCTACGGAACCTGACCTGAGAACAATTCTTCTTCTGCTTTAAGCGTTGACTTCGGGTTCGGAGTGGTGGTCCTCGTGATTTGGGCATTGCAGTTGCCTTACTAACTGCTCGTGTTTGGGTGCTCTGTGGTGGAGACGGTGCCGTGTCAACGGGAACTGGGTGTCTATCTGCTGGGGTTGGGGTTAGAAGGGGTGTAGCTGGTTCTTGATAACCCACAAGTATAGGGGATAGTTGTAGCCTCTTTCGATAAGTAAGAGTGTCGAACCCAACAAGGACCTAAAGGTAGAATAAATATTCCCTCAAGTTCTATCGACCACCGATACAACTCTACACACGCTTGACGTTCGCTTTACCTAGAACAAGTATGAAACTAGAAGTACTTTGTAGGTGTGATAGGATAGGTTTGCAAGAAAGTAAAGAACGCGTAAATAAAAAGTAGGAGCTGTTTAGATAAAGACACAACTAAATTAGTAAAATTAAAGAGCTTGTTTTCACGAGAAAGTTATTTGTCCCTAGGCAATCGATAACTAGACCGATAATCATTATTGCAATTTTATTTGAGGGAGAGGGCATAAGCTAACATACTTTATCTACTTGGATCATATGCACTTATGATTGGAACTCTAGCAAGCATCCACAACTACTAAAGATTCATTAAGGTAAAACCCAACCATAGCATTAAAGCATCAAGTCCCCTTTATCCCATACGCAACAATCCCTCCTACTCGGGTTTGTGTTTCACCACTCATCAACCCACTATAAGCTTAATCATGAACGATTGCAACAACCTACAACGGAATCCTCACGCTATGCCGACACGGAGGGCACCATATGACAGCACCAATAATAAAACATACAACTCAAACCAATCACGATCATCAAATAGCCATTAGGACAAAACAGATCTACTCAAACATCATAGGATAGCCATACATCATTGGGAAATAATATATAGCGTTGAGCACCATGTTTAAGTAGAGATTACATCGGGTAAGAGAGAGGTTACACCGCTGCATAGAGGGGGGAATAGTTGGTGGAGATGTTGGTGAAGATGGCGAAGGTGTTGGTGAAGATCGCGGTGATGATGATGGTCCCCGGCGCTCCGCGCCATCGAAGCAAGGGGAGAGAGCCCCCCTTCTTCTTCTTCTTCCTTGACCTTCTCCCTAGATGGGAGAAGGGTTTCCCCTCTGGTCCTTGGCTCCCATGGCTTGGGAGGGGCGAGAGCCCCTCCAAGATTGGATCTATCTCTCTATTTCTGCGTTCTGTGCGTTCCCTGATTCTACCCCTTCACCGTTTCTTTTATATCCGGAGATCCGTTACTCCGATTGGGGTGAATCTTTCGCCCAGATCTTCTTCATAAAATTATCTTTCTTGAGCCAGAATAAGAGCATCAACCGCCTTACGGGTGGACCACGAGGGTCAGGCGCTACGGGGTAGGGCGCGCCTCTACCTCGTGACCACCTCGGATACCATTTTATGCTGATTTTACTTCCCAAAAATCATAAATATTCCTAAAAAATCTCCGTCTGCTTTTATCCTGTTTGGACTCCTTTGATATTGGGTTTCATAAACAAAAACATGCAATGACAGAACTGCATCGGGCAATCGGATCAATATGTTAGTCCCAAAAATAATATAAAAGTTGCCAAAAAGTATATGAAAGTGAATAATATTGGCATGGAACAATCAAAATTATAGATACGACGGAGACGATCAGCATCCCTAAGCTTAATTCCTACTCGCCCCTCGAGTAGGTAAATGATAAAAAAGAATAATTTTTGATGTGGAATGCTACCTAGCATAATCTTGATCATATGTCTAATCATGGCATGAATATTAAGACACGAGTGATTCAAAGCAATAGTCTATCATTTACCATAAAAACAATAATACTTCGAGCGTACCAATAAAGCAATCATGTCTTTTCAAAGCAACAAGGCAAAAGCAAGCTTATCCCTACAAAATCATACAGTTTGGTCATGCTTCATTTTCGTCACACAAAATGCCCCCATCATGCACAAGCCCGATGACAAGCCGAGCAATTGGTTCATACTTTTTAACGCGCTTCAGCTTTTTCAACCCTCACGCAATACATGAGCGCAAGCCATGGATATAGCACTATAGGTGGAATAGAATATAATGATGGAGGTTATGTGGAGAAGACAAAAAAAGGAGAAAGTCTCACATCAACTAGGCGTATCAACGGGCTATGGAGATGCCCATTAATAGATATCAATGTGAGGAGTAGGGATTGCCATGCAACGGATGCACTAAGAGCTATAAGTGTATGAAAGCTCAAACTGAAACTAAGTGGGTGTGCATCCAACTTGCTTGCTCATGAAGACCTAGGGCATTTGAGGAAGCCCATTGTTGGAATATACAAGCCAAGTTCTATAATGAAAATTCCCACTAGTATATGAAAGTGACAACATAGGAGACAATCTATATGAAGAACATGGTGCTACTTTGAAGCACAAGATATGAGATTCACTACGTGAAGAACATGGTGCTACTTTGAAGCACAAGTGTGGAAAAAGATATAGTAACATTGCCCCTTTTCTTTTCTTTGTTTGGTGGGCTTCTTTGGCCCCCCTTTTTTATTTAGGCTTCTTTGGCCTTTCCTCTTTTTTTGGGGGCAATGTTCTATAATGATGATCATCACACTTTTATTTACTTACAACTCGATGTTACAACTCGATACTGGAATGAACATATGACTCTATATGAATGCTTCTGGCGGTGTACCGGGATGTGCAATGATCTAGCGTAGCAATGACATCAAAAAACGGACAAGCCATGGAAACATCATGCTAGCTATCTTATGATCATGCAAAGCAATATGACAATGAATGCTCAAGTCATGAATATGATGATGATGGAAGTTGCATGGCAATATATCTCGAAATGGCTATGGAAATGCCATGATAGGTAGGTATGGTGGCTGTTTTGAGGAAGATATAAGGAGGCTTATGTGTGATAGAGCGATCATATCACGGGTTTGATGCACCGCTAAGTTTGCACCGACTCTCGAGGTGAGAAAGGGCAATGCACGGTATCGAAGAGGCTAGCAATGATGGAAAGGTGAGAGTGCGTATAATCCATGAAATCACATTAGTCATAAAGAACTCATATACTTATTGCAAAAGTTTATTAGCCCTCGAAGCAAAGTACTACTACGCATGCCCCTAGGGGGATAGATTGGTAGGAAAAGACCATCGCTCGTCCCCGACCGCCACTCATAAGGAAGACAATCAAAGAAACACCCCATGCTTCAAATTTGTCACACAACGGTTACCATACGTGCATGCTACGGGACTTGCAAACCTCAACACAAGTGTCTCTACAATCCACAACCACCCACTAGCATGACTCTCATATCACCACCTTTATATCGCAAAACTATTGCAAGGAATCAAACATATCATATTCAGCGATCTACAAATTTATGTAGGATTTTATGACTAACCATGTGAATGACCAACTCCTGTCATCTCTCTAAATAGATATAAGTGAAGCAAGAGAGATTCTTTCTACAAAAGATATGCCCATGCTCTAACAAATATAAGTGAAGCAAAAGAGCATTCTACAAATGGCGGTTTTCTATGTAAAGAGAAACAGGCAATCCAACTTCAAATGATATAAGTGAAGCACATGAAGCATTCTATAAAGCCACACTCAAAAGATTTAAGTGAAGTGCAATGAGCATTCTATAAATCAACCAAGGACTATATCATACCAGCATGGTGCATAAAAGAAAAGTGAAAACCTAATTGCAAAAGACGCTCCAAGACTTGCACATAATGCATGAACGAAACGAATTCGAAAACATACCGATACTTGTTGAAGAAAGAGGGGATGCCTCCCCAGCATCCCCAAGCTTAGACGCTTGAGTCTCCTTGAATATTTACTTGGGGTGCCTCGGGAATCCCCAAGCTTGAGCTCTTTCCTCTCTTCCTTCTTCTTATATTGAAATATCCTCGATTAGACACTACATCCACACAAAACTTCAACGTAAAACTCGGTAAGATCTGTTAGTATAATAAAGCAAATCACCACTCTAAGTACTGTTGCAAACCAATTCATATTTTATTGTTGCATTGTGTCTACTGTAATATAACTTTTTCATGGCTTAATCCACTGATATAAATTGATAGATTCATCAAAACAAGCAAACTATGCATCAAAAACAGAATCTGTCAAAAAACAGAACAGTCTGTAGAAATCTGAACTTCCACCATACTTCTGGTACCCGAAAAATTCTACCAAAATTAGGAAAAATAAAAAAGTTGTATATCAAGACAGTGCAAAAGGAATCAGAACCAATTGACGTTCCAGTTAAAAATGTAAAATCGCGCACTACAGCCAAAGTTTCTGTCCTGCACCGCACAAACCAACAAACATTGTAAACATCCTAAAGGCAAACCATGGCACATTATTTTTAAATACAATGGAATTGTACAAGGGGATAATTATTTTTGTTAAAAAGTTTCTGTTATCAAGATTCACAAAGTTTCTGTGAGCATGAACAAAGTTCAAGGAGCTCTCCTACTTCAACAATGCTTGTCTTTCTTACTTTCACTTTCCTTTTTGAAAAGTTTTTAGGTTCCCCTCTTTATTTTTTTGTTTTTTAAACTATAAGAAAGCACTCAACAGAAATAAATGACTCTCTCAAACTTCCGGGATGTTTCCCTGGCAGCGCTTTCTTTAAAGCCATTAAGCTAGGCATTTAGTGCTCAAGTAATGAATCCACCCGGATCCCAAGGTATATCAAAGCCAATTTTAATTAACAATGATTTGTAATTTAGTAGTGAGCACAAAGTAACATATATCATGCAACAACAAAGTCTAACTCTCTTCCTATGCATCGGCATGTCATAAAAGAACAATTCATGCACACATAGCAAAGGCCAATGCATAGTATAAATATTTTCTTGCAATTCTAGCGTATGGGAAACATAGAGAGGCGGAGATATAGTTCCTCTCTCATAATGATTGCAAGTAGGAGCAGCAAGCAAATGCATATTATATTCATCAAAATCATCATGTGTAGTAGTAAAAGGCAACCCATCAATATAATCCTTAATAAGTGCAAGCTTCTCCGATATAGTGTAGTCGGGAGAATTCAAAAAGATAATAGGACTATCATGCGTGGGTGCAATAGCAACAATTTCATTCAGAACATAAGGAACTATAGCAAGTTCATCTCCATAAGCATAATTCATATTGGCATCTTGGCCACAAGCATAGCAAGTATCATCAAAAAGGAATATTTCAAAAGAATCATAGGGATCATAACAGTCATCATAGCAATCATCCTTCGGTAAGCATGAAGGGGAATTAAACAATGTATGAGTTGAAGAGTTACTCTCATTAGAAGGTGGGCACGGGTGATCAATCCGCTCTTCCTCCTCTTGTTCTTCGCTCTCCTCCTCATCTTTTTCATCCAATGAGCTCATAGTTTCATCAATTTCTTCTTCCATAGATTCCTGCAAAATATTAGTCTCTTCTTGGACAACGGAGACTTTCTTAATAAGTGCATTAATTTCATAATTGTATTTATAATTATCATAGCAATATTTGAGGATAGCTAAATTTTCAGATCTATAACAAGCATCATCAAAATCCTCATACTCTTTAAACATGGATTCAATTTCATAAGCACCCATAAAAGCAACAAATTCTTCTATTTGTTCCACATCATAGTAATCATATATACCTCTAGCATAAGAAGCCAAGGTTTCATTATCATTAAATTTTCATGAAAAGGGGAGGTGTGGAGCATTCATCCTAGAGCAACAAGTATAATCATATTCCGAGCATAGTTATCTAGCATACCACTTCAACATATTAATTTGATCCCATAATAGTTTCCCTTTTTGTGTCGAGCGATAATCCCTAAAGTATTCACGTTGATCCAACATTACTCCCATTATAAAGTTGAATGGGGTTTTCTCAGGATTATCAAAGTAGTACAAAATATTTTTCTCATGATGGAAATCGAGGGTTTTAGGAGTTACCCCATCCTCATGAGTAGCAAGTACACCTAATTTTTTTGGTACTTTGCGTTCCATATCCATAACTAAAGATAGAGAACAACTAAGAACAGCAAATAAAAATTACTTAGGGATAAAGCAAACAAGCACACACGAGAATATTCACTCCACGCTATTGCTCCCCGGCAACGGCACCAGAAAAAGGTCTTGATAACCCACAAGTATAGGGGATAGTTGTAGCCTCTTTCGATAAGTAAGAGTGTCGAACCCAACGAGGAGCTAAAGGTAGAATAAATATTCCCTCAAGTTCTATCGACCACCGATACAACTCTACGCACGCTTGACGTTCGCTTTACCTAGAACAAGTATGAAACTAGAAGTACTTTGTACGTGTGATAGGATAGGTTTGCAAGAAAGTAAAGAACGCATAAATAAAAGTAGGGGCTGTTTAGATAAAGACACAACTAAATTAGTAAAATTAAAGAGCTTGTTGTCACGAGAAAGTTATTTGTCCCTAGGCAATCGATAACTAGACCAGTAATCATTATTGCAATTTTATTTGAGGGAGAGGCATAAGCTAACATACTTTATCTACATGGATCATATGCACTTATGATTGGAACTCTAGCAAGCATCCGCAACTACTAAAGATTCATTAAGGTAAAACCCAACCATAGCATTAAAGCATCAAGTCCCCTTTATCCCATACGCAATAATCCCTCCTACTCGGGTTTGTGTTTCAGTCACTCACCAACCCACTATAAGCGAATCATGAACGCATTGCAATAATCCCTCATGCTTGCACGACACGGAGGGCACCATAGGACAGCACCAATAATAAAACATACAACTCAAACCAATCACGATCATCAAATAGCCATTAGGACAAAACAAATCTACTCAAACATCATAGGATAGCCATACATCATTGGGAAATAATATATAGCATTGAGCACCATGTTTAAGTAGAGATTACAGCAGGTAAGAGAGAGGTTACACCGCTGCATAGAGGGGGGAAGAGTTGGTGGAGATGTTGGTGAAGATGGCGAAGGTGTTGGTGAAGATCGCGGTGATGATGATGGCCCCCGGCGGCATTCCGGCGCCACCGGAAGCAAGGGAGAGATCCCTTCTTCTTCTTCTTCTTCCTTGACCTTCTCCCTAGATGGGAGAAGGGTTTCCTCCGTCCTTGGCTCCATGGCTTGGGAGGGCGAGAGCCCTCCGAGATTGGATCTATCTCTCGTTTCGCATTCTCTGCGTTTCCTGATTCTACCCTTCACCGCTTTCGCTTATATCCAAAGATCCAGAATCCGATTGGGGTGAATCTTTCGCCAGATCTTCTTCATAAAATTATCTTTCTTGCGCCGAAGAAGAGCATCATCCGCCTTACGGGCGGACCACGAGGACAGGGCGCACTGGGGGTAGGGCGCCTCACCTCGTGACCACCTCGGATACCGTTTCGCGTTGATTTTACTTCCCAAAAATCATAAATATTCCAAAAAAAATCTCTGTCCGTTTTTATCCCGTTTGGACTCGTTTGATATTGGGTTTCTGCAAAACAAAAAACATGCAACAGACAGGAGCTAGCACTGGGCGCTGGATCAATATGTTAGTCCCAAAAATAATATAAAAAGTTGCCAAAAAGTATACGAAAGTGAATAATATTGGCATGGAACAATCAAAAATTATAGATACGACGGAGGCGTATCAGTTCTCTGTCCAACTGGGTAGGGGTACAATCTGCATGAGTGTGGGTTATGTGTGGTGGGGTTGATTCTTGGGCAAGTACAACCGTGGTTCTATCTGCATCGACAGGTAGCACGATCTTCTCTGAAGACCGTGTTTTTACTCCCACAGATACTGCCATCACTCCCTCCAATTGAAATGGCTCATAAACAAGAAAATTAATTGAATGTACATACACTGTAAGATAGACAGGTGCAATGGATAGTAGGGAAGAAAACAGGGCATGAAATAATTCACATTTATGTTGTCTAAGCAAACAGAATAGCAGGACATAATTTCACATATATGATGGCTAATTAAACAAGATAGCATGACACAATTTCACATGTATGATGGCTAACTAAACAAGATAGAATAACATACTTCAAAATATGATGACTATGTAAACAGGATGACATGATATAACTATACGATGTGTCTATTAAAGTGGTTGGCATGCCATAAATCACAAACATGCCGTCGATGGAAACATGATGGCATGATATAATTCACGGATAGAATGACATAATTTAAAATATGAGGACTATGTAAACAGGATGAGATGATATAACTATATTATGTCTTTAGAAAATGGGTTGGCATGCCATAATTCAGATACATGCTGTCTATGTAAACATCATGGCATGACATAATTCAAATATATGATTTATATACTAAGGAAGTGAGCAGAGGGCAATTGCATATATGATGTGTCAACTAAGGAGATGGCATTCAATATTGTGTATATGATGTAAAAAATAAGCATTGCAATACAACATATGCATTATATGAGTAATATAACCCTGCCAAGTTTGAGCATACACCTCAGGGGGATAATAGGACTGGTCATCTGCCTCTGAATCCTCCTCTAAAGAGCTATCTATAACCAGCAAGATATCTCGCTTCAAGAGTAGCATTGTTCGCTCAAGACTTGTTTTCACTCCAGATTTCTCCATCACCAATTCAAATGGCTGATGCACAGGAAGAGCAGTTGAATATACAAACATTGTCGACAAAAGCAATGAGAAATACAAAAAAAGGACAACACGATATAATTCACATATATGACGCTTGCCTAAACAGCATGGCATTGCATAATTCACATACATAATGCCCTGCAACAAGATAACATTGCATAATTCACATATATAATGTCTTGCAACAAGATGGCATTGCATAATTCACATATATGGTAATTAGACACTAAACAGGTGGCATTCACACAAAGCATGTCTAAACTAAGCAAATGACATAGCAATGCAAGATACCATACGCAGGATATGAGTAACATAACCCTGCCAAGTTAGGGCATGCACCTCAGGGGGTAAATATGACTGGTCATCTGTCTCTGAGTCCTCCTCTAAGGAGCTATCGGTAACCAGCAAGACATGCGCTTCGTCAGATAGCATTGTCTGCTCTAAAGACCTTGTTTCCACTCCAGATTTTTCCATGACCGTGCCTAATGGCTGATGCACAGGAAGAGTAGTTGAATGTACTAAAATTGTTGACAAATTTAACACATAATAAAAAAATGATGGCATGATATAATTCACATATAAGATGACTGGCTAGCCAGGGTGGCATTGCAAAATTCGCATATATGATGCCTGGCTAGACAAGATGGCATTGCATGATTCACATATACGATAAAGAAACAAAACAGATGGCATTGACACAAAGCATGTCTAAACTAAGCAGATGACATCTTTAATGTATACAGTAAGCAATTCAAGGCACCATATGCATGATATTACCAACATCAGCATGCCAAGTTAGAGCGAAGACCTCATGGGGTAAATAGGAGTGGTCTTCTCCTTCTGAATCCCCCTTAGAACAGTTATCTTCCTCTTGATTACGATCCGAAATGGGTGGAGGGGGGGCTGCCTTTGCGCCCACCATGGAACGACGTCTGCATGAAATTTTATTGCCATGCAAGGCTCGTCTCTTTTGCTCTATATGACCAGTTCCATTGTGTACAATAACTGGCATTCATAGGAATAAAACATAGTGAGATTATGTAAGGAGTGCATGCACAAATCCAGAGTGATGGTAGGAAAATGTGGATAGACCCAAAACCAATGATAGCAGGCAGATAATAGCTTTAGTTAAAAAAATACAGATAATGGCTCCTTCAATGTTTGTTTGCAACCAACATGAAACTCACAGTAGACACCGGAGATTAACCAGATAGTAGACAAATAGTACTGATTGCTGCCCCAATATGTACCCCACAACCATTTAAAAACTCAAGCTTCGGCATTAGTTTGGACCTGACTCGGAGTCTAAGAGGTGAACACGATAGTAATGTAGCATGTCATCATATTAAGCGACGCATAACATAAGCAGATACGGAAGAGTGCGACCTCTCTTGCGGACTCGTGTAGTCCTCAAGGTCATCTGCTCAGTTGATGATGGTAATGCAGTTGTCGTGGCTGCCGGCGGCGGGGAAGAAGATCTGAGGCGGCGAAAGTCAGTCTAGAGAGTGGATCCCTGCTGTGGTGAACCCTTCTGTCGTTGGAGCGGCTGAGCTGGGGTGGAACACAACGTCGCAGGAGCAGGACAAACCAAACAAGGTTTTCTTTGACACATATCTGTAACATAAGTAATTGAGTAAGGGCTTGTTTGAATTTGAGGATTCTAACAATGCAGGGATAGGAAATAGACAAGAATAGGATATGAATGCACGTGCAAAACAGAGAATTTAAAAACACAGGATTTCTGCCAATCTGGGTGTTTGATTCACAATAATTGGAAGATCACAGGATGCCAAAAAGCATGGTGAGATTAAGTTAAACCACAAGAAAATGTACGGTTATAATGCTATTATGCTACTATCTCTTAGTCTTGTGCTTGATGAATAGGAATATGAAAAGGAGGAGAAGTGGAAATTAGAATTCCTACGGTTTTTCTTTCAAGGAGACACTAAAGGAACAAATCCTACAGTTTTCCTTTGCTCCATTCCTTTGCACCAAATTCATGAAAAGTAGTACCATAGGAAACTTTCCAATTCCTATGTTTTTCATTCACTTTTCCTTTCAAGCAATTGGCGATTCTAGTAGGCAGGCTTGAGCAAGGAAAATCCTACACTAAAAAATGTTTTTGTGCTACTTCTATTACTTTGGACCCAGGCCACTGCCATACTAGCTCAACTCCCAGGCCCATCGACAAATGCACAGCTCAAACACGCAGAGATAAATAATGACGGCGTTCAAGAGAGTCCATCACGGATAGCTAAGTTGCCTGGTACCTCACTGCTTGTCCTATAGTAGGATCAAATAATCGTATTTTCCATTACTACGAGTTCTCAGTGGACAATATATATAACATGTAGAGTAAAAAAGAGATGCAACAAGTGTACAACCTCTTTGGTGAAGCCATGTCGATCTCAGTGTGATTGGGTTGGCCGGTGAAGATGCTCCAGCTGACTTTGCTGTCGGAGGAGGGGAAGAAGATCTTAGGCGTCTGGAGATGGAGCCCGAGGTACTGCTCCGCTGTGATGGAGGGTTTCGTCGTTGGAGCAGCTCCGATGAGTTGTACGACACCGAGGCTAAAGCAGGACAAGAGAGACAATGAACAACATTAACCTGAGTGGAATTCTAATAGCATCTCCAATACATGACGTAAAATACATAACCACAAGGTGCTAGATGTAAAATACATCAACCGCTCATCTCTGAACTTAACTGTCGAAACTGAACTTAACTGTCGAAACTGAACCTAACTGTCGAAACTGAATTTTGCTGTCGAAACTGAACACACTAGCAAGGTGAGGCTACACATCGGTCGACTAACTTTTTCATCTCTGGTCAGTTGATTTTGCAGCCGTTGGATACGAAATCAAGGGCCTGCGGCTCATCTTCAACCTCCGCCCCCCTGAGCCGCCAGCTACCACCGGCCAAATAGCATCCCCCCGCCGCCCCGCCCGCCCCGAAAACACTCCCCACCGCCGGTCCGCCGCCGCCCCGGCCATCCCTCTAGGCCACCCCGTGTCGAGCTTTTTCTCCGGCGATCCCCACGCCACCGCCCCGCCAACGCCCCACCACCGCCGCGACCATCGCCCCATCCTGAACCCTAAGATAGATAGTGGGGTACCTCTCCGGCGTGCCCCCCTCCCCGCTGCGGCTGGTTCTTCCTTCACCCCGGCGAGCCCACCCCTTGGAAATCGTCTGACCCAAAAGTCGATTCAGTCGATTGAAGTGTATCCAAATCGGAGCAACATCGCAAGCAAGAGCAAGAGCGAGAGCAGCAGCACGAGCAAGAGCAATAGCAAGAGCAGACCAGGCAGGGGACCGAGAGCAAGAGCAGAGCAGCAGCACGAGCGAGAGCTAAAGCAGCAACAACTCATACTGATGTGGATGTCGCCGCTGAGGGAGCGACACCGTGGAGGAAGTGGCCGATGACGCCGCCGTGGATGGAGCCGCGCCGTGTCGGCTCGGGACTGAGCGCCGGCAGCACCGTGAGATCGAATCAAGAAGAAAATGCGGCGATTAGTGTACAACCTCTTTGGTGGCGCCGATTAGGCCGCAGCTTCATCCGAGGAAACAGTGATGATGATGCTCTTCTGGTGGTGCAGGTGAAGACGGCGGTGTGGGAATGGAGGTGGCGCGAAAGACGAGGGAAACATCGGGGCAGCTCATTGGAGGTGGAGGACGGGGTGGCTGAACCGGCGGGACGATGAGATCGACAACGGATCCTCATCCGGTACGGTGGATGAGGGAAGTCGAGGTGTTGCTGTGGACGATGTCGTCGAGGAAGAAGCTCCGGCTAGGTGGCGGACAGAGCAGGGTGTGGGGTTTCGTCGCGGGTTTTCGCGGCCTCGGTGTACGAATGGGTGGGCGGATGGGATGGCAGTGGGGAACCATGGCTTAGAGACGCGCTTGTCCGAAATGTGGGTAGTTACGAAGTACCCCCACCGATTTGAGGCGGTTCTTTCGGTTCAGGGTACCACGGGCATTTCACATGTCGGGATTTCACAAGAGGTGGGAGTTTTCGCGCGCTGTAATTTCGAATAGCAAGGCGCTGGTTGAGATGGAGGAGTTGTCAGAGCACAACGAGACAAAGATATATCTTAAATATTTCAGGCTAACAAGGCGCGGGTTGAAGAGGCGGAGTTTCGCAGAAGACGATAGATGAGACACTAGCTTCAATTTTCGGCATAACAAGGCGCGACTTGAAATTTCGGAAGAACAAGCTTAACGTGTACCCAAAAAAAGACAATTTGCACCTCAACACGCACAACACACACACAAACACCATTTAGACTAGAGTAAGGTACACGTGCATTGCACGCATGAGATTTGGCAACCAAATTATGATTAAATACCACATTATAGCATGCAAGCTTTGAGTCATATATGCATGATGTAGATGTTCGTTTAATTCTTATAGTTCATTTTATTCAAAATCATCTAGTTTATATAAGAAAGCTAATCTATTTTAAGATTCATGGAATTGTGCGTTGTAGGACATAAAGTAAAAACAAATAATGGCAAATCATGTAGAAAAACATTTGGGCAATTATGATACGGAAGATTCTAGAACAAATAAGAAAGTGCTTGTGTTTTGATGTTTGTGCATTATGCTTAAGTTCAACCATGGAGTCTTCTAGATTATACATGTGGCGAAATCTGGTGGAATCTAGATGATATCCAACGGCCAATAGTGCTCAAATTTGCCATCTTTGGACCTTCGGATTCGCCTCATCCAACGACCATCTTTCAAAGTTAAAGTTACCCGCTCACAATATAAAAAAATATATATAATATAATATATATAGGGGTATAGATATAGATATGTGATGCGAAAGCCGCCCATCATCTCCAATTACATGCACGGATGCGACATGGGCAAATGATGTCTGCCATCGGTATCTTAAATTCAAATCAGTCTGACCTTGTTCAATGTGTATACATTACAACATGCTCGTTTCCAAAGCACACCGCGCAGATCTCCGTTATATTCATGCATGCATGGGTTTCAAACATCAGGATCTCTTATTCAAATATTTGAATTCAACTTTACATTGATTATGACCTCACTTATTATTTTACACCCACACAGTAGTCTTCTCTTTATAATTGTACCACTAACTTTCTCTCGTGCATGCATGCACACACACTACCAATCGGCATTATCTATCGTGACGCATGCAATCTTTTTCTTCGTGTCGGTCTCCCATGAAGGCACACACCCACACACATCCCCTCTCCCTCATACCGGCATTCTTTATCTCTCACGCGTGCATGCGCAACGATCAATGTTCCTCTATGTATGTGTGTATATAGCTAGGTCTTTCATAGTTCTCCACACAAACCGATCAATCGATATATCCAGTGAGGTCTCACCCTCTTTCCCACGTCCACATCGATCAATCTATACCTCTCCCCCGTCCACATTGATCAATCTATACCTCTCTATATAGGATTAACATAAATAGCTAATACACCCACATTAATTATATATCCAACATCCCCCTCTCATCATCCATGCCTTTCGCTTCATCTCTCAGATGCGTGCACAATGGCGAAGACAGGGGGCAGTAAGGGCCCTGCCCCCCTAACATCACTATATATCGAGGCTAATATGAATGTGATCATTAGACAATTGCTGCTAAAAAAGGTTTAATTTCATGAATTGACCCTCCTCGTAAAGGATTAGCAATGCTTGGCCCCCTAGCTCATTTATTTTTCATGGCTCTGCCACTGCATGCAACAACGCACATGTTCGCCCCCTCTCTCTAAATATCGATCGCGCACTTGTGCATTCCTTCATAGTCTCCCTCCACTCGGCCCCTCGCACCATCTTCTAGCCCCCCACCGGATTTTGCCACATGTACAATCTAGCAGACTCCATGGTTGAACTTAAGCATAATGCACAAACCTCAAAACAATAGTGGTTCTCTTTTGTTCTAGAATCTTCCGTATCATAACTGCCCAAACTTTTTTTCTAGTTGAATTGCCATTATTTGTTTTACTTTATACTTTACAACACACAATTCGATGAATCATAAAATAGATTAAGGGCTTCTTTGATTCAAAGGATTCTCAAAGGAATTTTGGAGGATTATAATCATTAGGAATTTTTCCTATCTTGGTTGTTTGATTCGTAGGATTGTAAACCATAGGAATTTTTCCATATGATTCATTTGCACTAGATTTCATAGGAAACATCCCGTCCACTCAAACCTCTTTGAAAGAATTCTGCGTTTTTTCTATGCACAATCAAACACTCGTACAGTCCCGTAGGATTCAATACGACATTCCACTATAATCCCATGTTTTTCCTATTCACGCGTTCTTAGCTTTTTTATAAAAACTACTTTGATTCTGAATGAGATGAACTATAAGAATTAAACGAAGGGCTACATCACGCATATATGACTAAGAGCTTACATGCTATAGAGTGGTATTTATTCATAATTTGGTTGCCAAATCAGATGCGTGCAATGCACGTGTAAATTACTAGTACTTCGAGTATGTGCAAAACACGTAAATTAGAATACCAATGGCACGCTACACAGTGTCTCTCTTACAGTTCATGAAGCCACGTGGCACATGTGGAGGCGTTGTCGCGACCTCCTTGCGTGGATTGATCACAGTGACGTGCTGCTGGTTCCAGAAGAATGTACTCGTCCTCCCTGAGCCATACTGGCGGTACATGCACGAAGCGAAGATGTGCACGCACGCCATGCATGCACTCATTCCCCCGCACGCACACGCGGGTACACGGGCAGACGCAATTTTGTACCAAGATCCACCCCATGTGATAATTTGACGCGTGTAAAGTCGTTCACTTCATTGATGGTCAATTAATACAGCGCATGCAAATTGAGTGGACGTGAGGGCGGAAGAAAGAGATTATTACTCCACTGCGCGCATGCGAGTAGTTAAATCGTGGGTTGCTAGTAGTACTTCCATTGGTCTCCTTCGTATTTTGTGCCAATTTTTGACAGTAACATAATATATACGCATTTGAGCAGTGTAGTCTACTTGAAATTTATGTTCCACTAAACTCATCGGGAGCCGTTTCGGGCCTCGAAACCAAAACCATCAATTAATCTTTACCTTGTTCCCATCACATTCGAATGCCTTCTCACACCTACTAGTACTACGTACCAAACCTGAACGTGTTCCCACTATGCAGGTATTAGTACTACTAGTGCTAGTACTTAGGTTATAAAAAGGGGAACTACCTAATCGAAAATTACTCTACCTTTCCTCCTCATAAGTGCTTCTTCTTCGTCCATCGTTGCCATGGCCGGTGAGCAGAGCTCTAGGTCGAGAACTACTCGTAACAAGGGAGCGGCAACCAAGGCTGCAGAAAAAAAAGAGAGGGCTCGCCGCCACGCAGAGACCTCGAAAGATCTCTCACGGGCAGGCGATGGCTCCCAGGAGCGCCCGAGCCGCGGAGGCAAACATGCGGAGTCGTCGGAGCTGGAGTCGTTATCCCTCAACGGCATGCCCGATCAGCTCAATAAGCACCTCAATAAGCAGAAGGAGTTCATCCAAGGCTTGACGGAGTTGCTGAAGGAGAGCCTCGACGACATGCCCACTGAGCTCAATCAGCAGGGGGAGTTGACCGCCGGCTTGGTGATACTGCTGAAGAAGAGCATTGCCTCGGAGAAGAAGGCGACCGGCGAAATCTTACGACTTCAGGAGGACAAGGCGAAGCTCTGCCACGAGATCGACCTGTTGAAGGAGAAGAATGCCAGCTGGAAGAAGCTGCATGAGAATAGTAGTTCCTCGATGAAGATGCTACAGGCCCTCGTCATGGAACAGAAGGAGGAGTTGGAGAAGCTCTGCATCGAGCACCCGACTGCTGTCAAGGTACGTAATGTGGTCGTGGAACAGATGATGAAGGCTCGCGTCGAGAAATGCCGCATCATGGACAGAATGAAGAAGATGGCAGAGGAGACGTGCAAGGAGATGGAGGTCATGGAGGCGATGAAGAAGCAGTTACGACTCCACGGCGAGTTAGATCATTTGGGGTGATAATCTTCCTTCTTCTTTTGCTATTGTGTTTCATCTTTTGCTTCGGGTGTTCTGTCGCACGTGTCATGTTCTCTGCGAGGCATGAATAGAACAATGGTTTTTGTTTTTTGAGGGAATGAATAGAACAATGCTAACAATGAGATGACTAGCAAATTAGATCATTTTTATCGCCATATGGCACTGGGCTGCCGAGCCAGGCTCCTCCGTCGCAAAGACTACTCCAAATGGAAAACTTGAGTATACCGCACGGTTCTTTGCTCCTCCTCGATCAGGTCGTCGGCGCATTTATACGAGCAGTCAAATCACAAGGCCCCGCCTTCCAGCAATAATGAGCCGTCAAATCACAAAGGCCCTCGCCTCTCATGAAACCGACCAAGCTAGAATGGCCCGCCCTCTAGCCTTTTAAAAAATGTATACTTTTGTACAACAGTAGTATCAATGGATTGCGCCATGGAGCAAAACTTGAAATTAAAAAAAGGTGGTACATATAGAGAGCGATCGTCGCCAAATTATGCATATAGTACTATTAAAAAGGCTAGTCACAATAATGGTGTCCAGCACAACCCACCCCTCACATAAAACTAAGCACCACGGAATTCTTTGACAAAACTAAGCACCCTGAAATTCTTTGACAACTAAACTGCTGGCTATATGATGTTGGCCATATATATTGTACGTATATAATGTGAATAAATGAGTGGTAGTACTATACCAACTAAAAGATGAAATGTAAGAAATACTAGTATGTACTTACTGAAGAGTTAAAGTAACAAGAAGAAACATAACATAGTTCTGCTGGGGCTCAAAGACAACACACCCCTCAATTAAATTAAGCACACCTGAAATCAAACTTTGCAACTATTCTGGTAGACACTGCATTAGAACCACCATGAGCAACGACACTGCCACCTTACTCGGACTCCTAGTCCACGTCCTCGACTTCGTCCTTGTCCCTCTTCCTCTAGGCCAATACTTCTTTGCTTGAACCGCCAACTTGGCTGTTGCGCTTCATCCAACCCTTGAAGATATTGACACAAAGGTAGCCATCCATTGCAGCGTACTGGATGTGGTCTATATCTAGTACATTCCGCTGCCATGTATGACGATGAAACATGTATGGAGGTTTCTCCAGTTTACCGTACGAAGGATGAACCATAGCTCCTGCCAGGGTCAGCATTGAAGGCTGGTGAGAGGACACCAGCCGATTCTTTTGGAGGTCGAAAGTGTTGCCTACAACGAGGCCTATCCGACGCAGGACTTCTTTGTCCTTACCAAAGTCTACAGTAACGAATTTGACTACGTTGCTCTCGAGGAAGTCCTTAAAATCCTGGCACTCAACGTCGGCATGGCATATGTGGTAGACCAAGCATAAGTCATGCACGCAAATCTGGATCATGGCGGGCTTCTTCCTCTCTTCATCCTTTAGATCCTTCTCTCTTCCTACGACTGTGGTGTACTCAACATCTAGCCCGGCGACCCACTCATCATGTGAGTCTTCGAACATGCGTCTGAAGCGAGAAAGGCATCCTTTCACCATCGCGGAAGAACGGGTGTAGATGACGTCAAACTCATCGCCGGTGATGGTTCTAACCTTGTACTCACCGCTGATCGGGGAGATTTGGGACACCATGGATTTGGGAGAAGGGTTAGGATTAGTGGAACTGCCGTAATGTGAATGGACGGGATGACTAGGAGCGAACCGCCATAGTATTAAAGGACGTGCGGGGACGAGTAGGAGCGAACTGCCAGCGTGCGAACGGCAGGGTAGTGGCTTTCCATTCTCCCATGATACAGGCTTCCGAGAGCCCTTGGATCGGAGATCAAACGGTTGCGTGGCGTGATTCTAGACTAATGGGCGAATATCCTATCCTGGTGGGTTATTCTGCAAATTTTCAGCAACTTAGCATGCGACCGTTTGATCTCAGATCCAAGGGCTGCCAGCAGCCTGTATCATGGTCGCGCCTACCACGATCGTCGCGTCGCTCACGCGGTCGCGCCCTTGGAGATTTAACACGGTGCGTTAGGCTATCTGATGTTGGCATGTCATACATAGTCATCACTTAGTCACTCATACTACAACAAGGTTGGCTATAAGTGTATTTTTTTACTCCTCTCTATCTCTTTCTTCGTACTCCCTCCGTCCATAATATAAGAATGTTTTTGACACTAGTGTAGTGCCGAAAACATTCTTATATTATGGGACACAGGGAGTACTAGTATTTATTGCATTTGCCAAGGAGTGACCTCTTCCAATGAAATGGTGTTGCTAAGTTTGCTTCATTTAATTAGCTATAGACTCAAAATTGTCTTTTCACCTAGGTACACATGCTTTGGGTCACCAAACTAGTCTCTCTCTTCTGATTAACTTGCCACATCGACTTTATGCCTATGTGGCAAGCTTAAGCACCAGTAGGAGCAAGTAGGTGCCCGTCTGCTGTACGGAAGAGTGAAATGCATTGATCGGGTGTTGTTTATTTTGACAAAGGATGTGGGGTCATCTCATGTGCAACCGGTCGACGTGTCAAGCACCAAATAACAATGCAGAACAGCAGGGGGACGACCCCACTGTGATCGCCCATCGTTAGTAATGAGCAATGAGACATCAAATCACAATGCCGCACCTTCCTGCACGGACGAAGCAACCATTATTTCACACTTCGTTCGACATCATCTCAAACCACGACTAGTATTGTTTCGCCTCAAGAGGGACACGCAGACGCTTTGGTACATCATGACACGTGGGACCGCATGACAGGCCATGCTCCCCCGCCGATCGCTGGGTAAAATCACCTCATTTTTACTATACTTCCTCCGGATCGGTTTACTACATGGCATGCACGTTGTTCTAGGTTGAGAATTTAATTGGCTATATATATATATGTGATGAATAGTACGCTAGCCTTTTAAAAAATGTATACTTTTGTACAGTAGTACTCCACTATCGATGGATTGCGCCATGGAGCAAAAACTGAAATTTAAAAAAAAGGTGGTACATATAGAGAGCTAAACGCCAAATTATGCATATAGTACTATTAAAAAGCTAGTACATGCTTAATTGGGGTGCTAAATTCTATTAAAGAAATACTAGTACTAGTATGTACATCTTCAAGAGTTAAACTAACGAAAAGAAACATAACATAGTTCTGCTGGGGGCTCAGCACAACACACCCCTCAAATTAAACTAAGCACACCTGAAATTAAACTATGCAACTAATCCGGTAGACACTACATTAGAAGTTTAGGACCGCCATGAGCAATGACACTGCCACCTTACTCGGAGTCCTCGTCCACGTCCTCGACTTCGTCCTTGTCCCTCTTCCTCTTGGCCGATACTTCTTTGCTTGAACCGCCAACTTGGCTGTTGCTCTTCATCCAACCCTTGTAGATATTGAAACAAAGGTAGCCATCCATTGCAGCATAGTGGATGTGGTCTATATCTAGTACATTCCGCTACCATGCATGACGATGAAACGTGTAATGAGGTTTCTCCAATTTGCGGTATGAAGGATGAACCATGGCTCATGTCAGGTCAAGATTGAGGGTCGACGAGAGGGCACCACCGATTCTTCTCGAGGTCGAAGTGGTTGCCTACAACGAGGCCTATCCGACGCAGGACTTCTTTGTCGTTCTTAAAGTCTACAGTAATGAATTTCACTGTTTTGTCCTCAAGGAAGTTCTTAAAATCTTGGCACTCAACGTCGGCATGGCATATGTGGTAGACCAAGCAAACGTTATGTACGCAAACCTGGATCACGGCAGGCTTCTTCCTCTCTTCGTCCTTTAGATCCTTCTCTCGTCCCACGACTGCGGTGTACTCAACATCTAACCCAGCGACCCACTCATCATGTGAGTTTTCGAACATGCGTCTAAAGCGAGAAAGGCATCCTTTCACCGTCGCGGAAGTACGGGTGTAGATGATGTCGAACTCATCGCCGGTGATGGTTCTAACCTTGTACTCACCACCGATCAGGGAGATTTGGGACGCCATGGATTTGGGAGGAGGGTTAGGATTAGTGGAACTGCCATAATGTGAATGGACGGGACGACTAGGAGCGAACCGCCGTAGTATTAAAGGACGTGCGGGAAAGAGTAGGAGAGAACTGCCAGCATGCGAACGGCAGGGTAGTGGCTTTCTATTCTCCCATGATACGGTCTTCCGAGAGCCCTTGGATCTGAGATCGAATGGTTGCATGGCGTGATTCTAGACCTATGGGTGAATATCCTATCCTGGAGGGTTATTCTTAAAATTTTCAGCAACTTAGCATGCGACCGTTTGATCTCAGATCTAAGGGCTGCCAGCAGCCCATATCATGGTCGCGCCTACCACGACCGTCGCGTCGCTCGCGTGGTCGCGCCCTTGGAGATTTAACATGGTGCGTTAGGCTACCTGATGTTGGCATGTCATACATAGTCATCACTTAGTCACTCATACTACAACAAGGTTGGCTATAAGGTTGGCTATAGGTGTATATTTTTACTCCTCTCTATCTCTTTCTTCGTACTCCCTCCGTCCCATAATATAAGAACGTTTTTGACACTAGCTAGTGTAGTGTCAAAAACGTTCTTATATAATGGGACACAGGGAGTACTAGTATTTATTGCATTTGCCAAGGAGTGACCTCTTCCAATGAAATGGTGTTGCTAAGTTTGCTTCATTTAATTAGCTATAGACTCAAAATTGTCTTTTCACCTAGGTACACATGCTTTGGGTCACCAAACTAGTCTCTCTCTTCTTGATTAACTTGCCACATCAGACTTTATGCCTATGTGGCAAGCTTAAGCACCTGTAGGAGCAAGTAAGGTGCCCGTCCGTTGCACGGAAGAGTGAAATGCATTGATCGGGGTGTTGTTTATTTTGACAAAGGATGTGGGGGTCATCTCATGTGCAACCGGGTCGACGTGTCAAGCACCAAATAATAATGCAGAACAGCAGGGGGGACGCACCCCACTCGTATCGGCCCAGTGTTAGTAATGAGCAATGAGACATCAAATCACAATGCCGCACCTTCCCAGACGGACGAAGCAACCATTATTTCACACTTCGGTTCGACATCATCTCAAACCACGTACTAGTATTGTTTCTGCCTCAAGAGGGACACGCAGACGCCTTTGGTACATCATGACACGTGGGACCGCATGACAGGCCATGCTCCCCCGCCGATCGCTGGGTAAAATCACCTCATTTTTACTATACTTCCTCCGGATCGGTTTACTACATGGCATGCACGTTGTTCTAGGTTGAGAATTTAATTGGCTATATATATATGTGATGAATAGTACGCTAGCCTTTTAAAAAATGTATACTTTTGTACAGTAGTACTCCACTATCGATGGATTGCGCCATGGAGCAAAAACTGAAATTTAAAAAAAAGGTGGTACATATAGAGAGCGCTCGTCGCCAAATTATGCATATAGTACTATTAAAAAAGCTAGTACATGCTTAATTGGGGTGCTAAATTCTATTAAAGAAATACTAGTACTAGTATGTACATACTGAAGAGTTAAACTAACGAAAAGAAACATAACATAGTTCTGCTGGGGGCTCAGCACAACACACCCCTCAAATTAAACTAAGCACACCTGAAATTAAACTATGCAACTAATCCGGTAGACACTACATTAGAAGTTTAGGACCGCCATGAGCAATGACACTGCCACCTTACTCGGAGTCCTCGTCCACGTCCTCGACTTCGTCCTTGTCCCTCTTCCTCTTGGCCGATACTTCTTTGCTTGAACCGCCAACTTGGCTGTTGCTCTTCATCCAACCCTTGTAGATATTGAAACAAAGGTAGCCATCCATTGCAGCGTAGTGGATGTGGTCTATATCTAGTACATTCCGCTACCATGCATGACGATGAAACGTGTAATGAGGTTTCTCCAATTTGCGGTATGAAGGATGAACCATGGCTCATGTCAGGGTCAGCATTGAGGGCTGACGAGAGGGCACCAGCCGATTCTTCTGGAGGTCGAAGTGGTTGCCTACAACGAGGCCTATCCGACGCAGGACTTCTTTGTCGTTCTTAAAGTCTACAGTAATGAATTTCACTGTTTTGTCCTCAAGGAAGTTCTTAAAATCTTGGCACTCAACGTCGGCATGGCATATGTGGTAGACCAAGCAAACGTTATGTACGCAAACCTGGATCACGGCAGGCTTCTTCCTCTCTTCGTCCTTTAGATCCTTCTCTCGTCCCACGACTGCGGTGTACTCAACATCTAACCCAGCGACCCACTCATCATGTGAGTTTTCGAACATGCGTCTAAAGCGAGAAAGGCATCCTTTCACCGTCGCGGAAGTACGGGTGTAGATGATGTCGAACTCATCGCCGGTGATGGTTCTAACCTTGTACTCACCACCGATCAGGGAGATTTGGGACGCCATGGATTTGGGAGGAGGGTTAGGATTAGTGGAACTGCCATAATGTGAATGGACGGGACGACTAGGAGCGAACCGCCGTAGTATTAAAGGACGTGCGGGAAAGAGTAGGAGAGAACTGCCAGCGTGCGAACGGCAGGGTAGTGGCTTTTCTATTCTCCCATGATACGGTCTTCCGAGAGCCCTTGGATCTGAGATCGAATGGTTGCATGGCGTGATTCTAGACCTATGGGTGAATATCCTATCCTGGAGGGTTATTCTTAAAATTTTCAGCAACTTAGCATGCGACCGTTTGATCTCAGATCTAAGGGCTGCCAGCAGCCCATATCATGGTCGCGCCTACCACGACCGTCGCGTCGCTCGCGTGGTCGCGCCCTTGGAGATTTAACATGGTGCGTTAGGCTACCTGATGTTGGCATGTCATACATAGTCATCACTTAGTCACTCATACTACAACAAGGTTGGCTATAAGGTTGGCTATAGGTGTATATTTTTACTCCTCTCTATCTCTTTTTCAGATCCCTCCGTCTCATAATATAAGAACGTTTTTGACACTAGCTAGTGTAGTGTCAAAAACGTTCTTATATAATGGGACACAGGGAGTACTAGTATTTATTGCATTTGCCAAGGAGTGACCTCTTCCAATGAAATGGTGTTGCTAAGTTTGCTTCATTTAATTAGCTATAGACTCAAAATTGTCTTTTCACCTAGGTACACGCCTTAGCACCGTTTCTTCCTTGGGTCACCAAACTAGTCTCTCTCTTCTTGATTAACTTGCCACATCAGACATTATGCCTATGTGGCAAGCTTAAGCACCTGTAGGAGCAAGTAAGTATAATAGTGCACTTTACATGACTTTTTTGCATATGTGGAGGAAAGAGAGGCAAGGAAAAAGTGGAGAAGTGGGCTCTCATGCAAGAGCCAGCCTCTACTACTACATGGTGGAGCATTGGGAGAGGCACCTGTATGGAGGTGGTCAGGAATCGAGAGACTCACGCCGGTCGTAGCGCCGCAGTTAAAATGATAATGGCAAGTCAAATCACGGGCCCCACTGTCCAAAGAAGAATCATTGTCAAATCACATAGCCCTACGTTTGCAGCAGCCTACTCCCTCGTCTTCTCGCGTCTCTGTCGAACCGACTAGGCGGAACTGTCCTGCCACCTACCGGGCAGGAAAAGCCCCTCCCTCGACTTTTAAATAGTATATAGTATACTAATTTTGTATCCATGGATTGCGCCCGCGCCATGGAGCAAAGCGTCTAGAAAATGGCGGTACACATGTACGAAGTATACAGCACGCACGTCGCGTTCACGTCGCACCCCAGACGGTCGGTCGGTCTGGCACGCTGCTCTCCGAATGGAATGCACGTCATATTGTGTTCGCACACACATGTGGGACGGCAATTGAGAACCGACCATAGGCAAACTTCCCGGCCCCGCAAGTTGGGTGACTTAATAGAAGAGGGAGACGAGCGATAGTACTAGAGAAGTGTTGTACTACATTGGTGCCTGGACGATCCCTGCAAGACACGGAAGATCAGTTCGTCCATGCATGTGACTAGACTCCAGCAGACACGCCTAGATTGGCTATCGTCTACATATCGTGCAGGCTGTGTTGTACTTGGCTGTAGTTGTGGCGAGAAATCTAAAAAAAGGTTTCTTGTCATCTCGCAAAATTATGTGTCATGTGCTTCAGATCACTGCGAGGGTTAAACAGCGACAACAGAGTTGGGCTAGTCATTGGGGGCACATGCATGAACAGTGACTACTCGGCTTCCATCTAGGTCAAGCCGGCTATGTTAATTAGGACATCTATCGACGGACCCCTTTTCTATGAGTTTATCTTCAATTTGAGCTTATGATTTCTAGTTTGTCCGTCGGGATTCATGTTGTCTCCTTTGGGCAATGAGGTTATGATTTCTTGTCATGTGGCATTTTTCCGTGTTATATGTTATAATCTAGCGCTTCAGATCAAAATGATGACAACTGCGCCTCCGGGCCACGTGCATGAAGACTTCTCAACAGTCATTGACGAGGTCAAGCCGGCTCCGGTAGACAAAAGAAAACTAAGTACTACTCCCGCCGCCCACCTAGCGACATCCCGGCGACCATCAGGTATAACTTCCTTCGAAACCGGCCTTGCTCTACTTCCCGAGCTCCTGACATCGCTGCATTTGTAACTTTTACTATTTCTCGTGTCCCTCAGAGATAGGATCGATCGGCTGTTCAAAACCACCTATTTTTTACGTTTAAGAGGTAAAACTAGTTCATGCACCAATCTAGTACTACTTGGTTCAAACATGGAAGAAAGGGGTGGGGGTGGGGAGGATTTGTTACCTGAATCTAGGACTTGGTCAAAAGAGGAAATAATGGGGGCGAAAAGTAGCAGAGACTGGCTATCCAACTGGTCTCTAGGTCTAATAGGGAAATAAAGGGAACACAGTACAAACTCAATATAAACCCGATTTATTGGTTGAAAAAGGAAAGAAAGTGGGGACTGGGGGACAAGTCAACAGAGTAAGTCTAGAACTAGATTTGCTAGCCTCAAGGTGGCTATACCGAACAAAAATGGGACCAACCCAGATATCCTGTTCTGATGTTTGTTGCCCCGAGCCACTCTTATGCAATGCCACTGGTAAAATGTAGCAACAGACCGTTAAAAGTAAGGACACATTAAACCAATGTTGTTTTCAATGTAATGCCTCCAGTAATATGAATCAATGGCACTTCTTTACATGTCCTGCTAAAATTTCCAATTAAGATAAGTTGGTTCTTTTTGTTAGAAATGCAACTGTCCTGGTCCGCCTACTCTCCCGTGCCCAAAGTAATGTCGTATTTAACGGTTGTCATAGTTAATCCTGATGCCCACACTAATATCTAGCAATGCCACTGCTTTAGAAATTGCCACTGTCCTTGTAGGATTGCCATTCAGATAAGGAACATGCTTCTTTTCATTTGATGCATGTTTCATCACTTGTTACTTGTTAGTCACCCTCCTTTCCACCTTTTTTGTGCAAACAGAGATATACATTTCACGCTCGATCTTAGTTGAACTACACAAATGATATCCAAATTATAGTTGAGCATTCCAGGAGCTTCACAACCAACCTTGATGTTGCTCAATTTTATTACAACTAATGAAGAAGAAGCTTTGTGGGTTTCGTTTTCTGATGGAAATGGAACCGGGGCTGGAGCCCTTTTCTTAAAATTTTTTTGAAGAAGAAGCTGCTAGCTCACGGGACATTGCTTCATTTTAGGTGAACTGCACCAAAAGGTCCCATGAATTGAATCATCCATGTTGGTGATCGAAAGAGCCAGCTTCAAAGATCCCGCCTAAGCACCCCGGCCTCCATCCTTGCGACGCACGGTAAACCTCGCTTGCCACCGCTCAACCCTAGTGTCACCGATAAAATGAAGTAATAATACAGCTTAAAATAGAGCGAGTGTCATCTCTACCATTTCATTTCCAATGTAGATAAAGAAAGTGCTTCTCTTTGTTAAAGTATGTTTCATCAACTAGTCCCATTGTTAATGTTTAAGCGTTTCGCAAACCGGGTGCTTAATTTTAGTTGATATGTACAAAAATAGAGATTTGAATGTCTCAAGGCGCCTCCTTGTACTATCGCTGTATAATCGATGTTCATCATCGCGTAAGGTGTATCTGGGAGACTTGGTACGATGTCCAGTATGAGGCGTCGCAAGGGCCATCTCGCCCTCGCAGCATGGCATACTATGATACTATCACAATATTTTCTTCTATTTATTTTTTGTGTTTCATCAACTAGTGCCACTATAATGTAATCACACTTTTTCATTATCTGTGCAAACAGGGTTATTCAGCTGCATTTTGGAGGAACTGCACAAATGTACGTATGGAACCGACATATATGCAGAGTGCAAGGTGTGCCAAGTAAAAATTACCGACACCAACCATGCTGCATGCACGCATTGGCATCCACCACAACCTATGGGATGTGTGGCGCTCTTTGTGGACGGATCTTTCTCGGCAGCAAATCCTCTAACCAAATACTAGTACCTTATATTAGCAGTTTTCTAGGGAGTACTCTTTTCTGAAAGAAGCACCAATCTATTTTTCTTTATTTGTACACTGTGTCACAACTTTGACCCAAAGGTCTAGAGCTATTTTAGGGTGATTGGCGTAGTACTCGGGGACTGTTTGTAAGCATGATTTTCATTAGCTGTCACACTGATTGTAAGCATGAGCAGGTGAAGATTAGGTTAGTGCGAAGCTTACCTTAAACCCTACCACCGCCGTTGAAACGAGGCGAGCGTCGAGGGAACTATGGAGAATGTCGGGGAAGCGACGTCGTGCCATCTGGCCTCCTCTTGCGGTGGGAGAACGAATACTCCTGTGGCTCCGGCTGGTAATGGCACACCATACTCGATCAATTTGTTATCCTCTGGGTGCTCGACCTTCGACCTGTACGCCCACCACCTCCGCCTGACTGTCGCCTCGGGCGAATCTGTTTGCTCCATCGCCCATAGGAGATACTTGGAGGACTGCGGCGTGACTGCCGCCGAGGAGTACATGTACATCACCACCCTCATCGCCGCCGTCTTGCTCTTTCGCATACATTGCCACATGGCCCGCGCTGTCCTCGAAATCTCCCACTGATTATCAAAACAACTAAGGATCTCCTTCAACCTGGCTAACTTTGCCTAGTCGCTGCTGGCGATCTTCCTGATTCGCTGCTGCATCCTCTCCATAGATGTCGTTCTGAGTGGTCCGGTGCTAGCTTTGGAAGATGGGAGGAGAGACGGTGGTCTTGCAATAGAGAAGAGGGAGAGGAGAGGAGGTGGTTTTGGAATGGAGATGATGGACAGGAGAAGAGGTGGTTTTGCAATGGAGAGAAGATCAGAAGAGGGAGGGGCGAGACGGTGGTTTTGGAATGGAGATGATGGAGAGGAGAGGAGGTGGTTTTGGAATGGAGATGATGGAGAGGAGAGGAGGTGGTTTTGCAATGAAGAAGATCAGAAGAGGGAGAGGCGAGACGGTGGTTTTGGAATGGAGATGATCGAGAGGAGAGGAGGTGGTTTTGCAATGGAGAAGAGGGAGAGGAGCGTGTGGCAGTGATTTAGGATTGGGCGAGAGGGCAAGGCCAGGATCGGATCAAAATCAAAATCAATTTACCCTTCAATTAAGAAAGCGACCCCACATTAACTAGTCTCCCTTTTATTCTGGGTCATAATTGACCATGATTTTCGCACATAAAATATATGTTATACGTTGCAAAAATAATATAATTTGAAAGTACATTCAGATACGAACCAAATGATACAATTTTTGGTGACATGCATTCACATTTTGCTTGTCACATACAGTACGTGGTCAAACTTTGACCCAAAATAGGCAAAACAACAACAAAATACTTCCAAGACTAGCGCCGCTCTTCCGCTCTTCTCATGTTCCAATCTAAATCCACCGCCGCTCCTCTCCTGTTCCAATCTAAATCCAACACCACTCCTCTCCTCTTCCATTTCAAAACCACCACCCCTCCTCTCCTGTTCCAGTCCAAAACCAGCGTCGCTCCTCCCCCATTCTAATCCAAAACCAGCGCCGCTCCTCTCCTCTTCCATTCAAAAACCACCGCCGGCGAGTGAAGGTGTTGTGGAGAAGTAGATCGATGGAGGAGTACAACCGATACGTGAGGATCGCAGACGGCGACCCTGTGAAGCTAGCTAGGATGTTGGAGATACAGTCTTGGTTTGACAACAAGGACCAACTAGTGGCGACGGCGACATCCATGGCCAAATATCTGCAACAGAGCGAAAAGGCGGTGATACTCCCGGAGGGAGTCGCGCCGGAGTACATAGAGCTGCTCCTCTGGGCCATGGAGCAAACAGATTCACTGAATCCGATCGTGAGGGAGCGGTGGTGGGAGTATCGATCCCAGATGGGGCATCCACCAAAGATTGAAGGATCGAGCATCTACAGGGTGTCGTTTGTCAGGGTGTCCTTCCGGAGCGAGCCGGTGGAGTCTTCATCGACCGAACCCAACTGCAAGAGGAGAAAAGCAGTTGGCCCGACGACGCTTCCCCGACATCGTCTCCCTCGCCGCTCACATCGTCTCATGGGGCGGCTGTCCGCCGGGAATAGGAGGGGATCGCCCCAGCCCAATAGTCGGGCAGGTTGTGAATTGTCGGGAGGAGCTTAGGGTTGTCAAGATTTGCGTGTTGTGAATTGTGTTTTGTGTTGTGTATTTTGAGAGTACTTTAAGATATGAATGTCTTTTGAATTTCAGATTTGCAGTATTGAGCATATGAAGAATTTTATGAATTCTAGAGATCTATTTTTAGCACTTAAAAAATGTAGTTTCATAGGAGTATAAAAGTGCAGATGAGAAGAAACTGCAAGTTTGGGCCAGATAAGAAACCGCAAGTTCGGGCCAGATAGGAAACTGCAACTTTCAGTGGCAGAGCATTTATATTAACACGGCCTTTTCAAACAGGGTTAACATCATGTTGGAAGTTTTATTCGTGGTTGAAAATGGAACTACCAGCCAGTTAACATCATGTTGATCAACATTCATGCATAGCAAATCTTCATATGATGCACAGTCAAAATGCCCACACAATGTTGAGTGTGCAAAACACAGAGAAAATGAGGGACGGAGTTTTGGCAAGTGTTGGACGTGGTTTTGGGCTACCCCGTCTAGGCTTTCATTTTTAACATGCGTAGCCCACGACCTCGGATGGGAGGGCATGTTTGTATTTTCTTAGGGCCATCATGTATCGACCGGCCTATGGACCTCCCATCCGAGGTTTTATTTTTGGCAGCCCAATTTATGTATTTTTTTGAAGAAAACACAGCGGACTGTTCTATTTTTCTATGTAAGAATAGGAACGCCAGGTACAGCTTATGTTTCCCTTTTAACTGTATTATATGTATTTAAATTATTTTACATGTTATTATATATTATTTCTATTGTCATCATATATTTAACAGATACTTACATATGTAAGAAAACAATATCCCACATCTTATTAACTTATAAAAATAATTTCTAAACAAATAAAATCCTAGATTGTTTTGGCACGAAAATCCTATTGATTGTGTACAAAAGCTTGGTAAGATTTAAGGACAAATGTAATAATATCACTTATTATTTAATATATTTATAACAAAATGCTCAGCCCTTTTTTATTTTTTGATAACATTCTTGGCCCAACCCAACATTATAATTAGAATCAGCCCAGCAAAATCGTGTATCTAGATAAAGAGCAAATGGCCTGTAATTTTACAGGAAATAAAATCAATGGGCCACATGAAAGCTACATTAATTGTTCACCCAGCCCAGCTAATGACTGTAATTCAAAAAAAGATCAAATTGACTGTAAATTCTACCGCGCAAAAAAAGACCGTAAATTCGGAAAAATGGGTTGAATACGTGCCACATTTTTGGAGGATGAAATGTGGGCCAATAGGTCGAAGCCAACGCAAGTCATTGTAAATTTAGTCAACAAATGATTCTGACATGTTAGCCGTTGGATTTACATCCAACGGCCGGCATCCATCTTCAATCTCTCGTCTTCTTCCTCCAGCGCCGTCGGGACCACCTCCCGCCTCCTGCTGCTAGCAGCTCTACTTAGCACACTTCGCTATGAAGCGCTACTCCACCGTTGGCCAGGCCATCCCTCCAACCCTCCACACCTCCTGTTCTTCTCCACCGACTGCCGAACCACACCGCACTAGAACCGTTAACCTCAGACACCTCCCTCGCTGCGACTCTACTCCTGCGTCTTCCCATCTCCGGCTCGTTGCTGTCCGGGCCTCGCCGTCGTCCACCACCTTGGATGCGCTCGGCGCGGCGTGGTCAACGTGGCCAACGAACGACACCATCGGAAGTAGGCTGTGCATGGAGAGGCTGACAGCTGGGTCCACGGCCGCACACAAGGAAATGCCTCCTTATTACGCGCAAAATAATGATTCCTCCACCTGGCATCTGGGACCCACCGGAAGGGCCTCTGTATTTCGCAAAAAAAAACATGCCCCCCGCTGACTTGTTGGACCCACCAGCTATCTTCGCACGCAAGGAAGTGCCTCCTTATTACGCACAATAAAATGAATACTCCCCCTGCCAGCTGGAACCCAGCATACTGGGAGGCTGACTTGTAGGCCTACCAAGTTGACGGGGACGGAGGGCTTTGTCAACTTAGTAGATATGAACGATTCTAGCTCCTGTTACCGTACGATGTTCATCCAACGGTTGTAGTGCTTCTTCAACATCTGGTCTTCTTGCTCCAGCCGCCCAAACCAGCGCCGGTCGTGCCGTGTGCTCTTGCCTCCCGTGGCCGGCTGTGATGCCGCGGAGTCCTCACCGCCCCTACTACTCCCACCGCTGGCCAGGCCATCCCTCTACTCACCCACACCCCCTGTTAATCTACGGCGACAGCAGCCTCACACCGCAGCCGAACCAGTGAACCCTCATACCCCTCTTCGTGTGGGCATCCACTGCTGCGTCTTCCCCGGATCCGAGTCATCCCATTCCTAGGCCTCACCGTCGTCCACCGTCATGGTGCTCTCGGCGCGGCGTGGTCAGCGTGGTCAAGGAACGACTTCCATCGGACGTCGACTGTACGTGGAGAGGCTGACAGCTAGGTCCACGGCCGCAGCAAGGAAGTGCCTCCTTATTACGCGGAAAATAATGATTCCTCCACCTAACAGCGGGGACCCACCGGACGGGCCACCGTATTTCGCGAAAAAAATTTCCCCCTGACTTCTGGGACCCACCAGCTACATCTTCGCACGCAAGGAAGTGCGTCCGAAAAAAAAACAATTCGCCCCCCTGACTGCTGGGACCCACCAGCTACATCTTCGCACGCAAGGAAGTGCGTCCGGGCAAAAAAAATGATTCGCCCCCCTGACTGCTGGGACCCATCAGCTACATCTTCGCACGCAAAGGAAGTGCGTCCGAAAAAAAAACGATTCGCCCCTCTGACTGCTGGGACCCACCAGCTACATTTTCGCACGCAAGGAACTGCCTGACAGTCGGGACCCACCTGGTCGAACCGTACGTAGTGTTGTCATTCTGGTCGCGAACTTGTACGCACATATATACTAGTCGATGTAGAAGCGCGCACGTGTCGTAGTAGAGGCGCGTACGTGTCGTAGTAGAGGCGCGCACGTAGCATCTACACGTACGTACAGCGGCCAGGGTGCAAGAAAGAAAATACGGCCATGTATGTGTACATACGGGCGGGGTCTCGAACGCCTAGTCGCGCATACGTACGGCAAGGGCTCGTGTTCATGGGGAGGCAACGGAATGCGTCGTGTTCATGGGGAGGCAACAGAATACGTCGTTTTCATGGGGAGGCAACGGAATGCGTCGTGTTCATCGGGAGACAACGGAACGCGTGGGAGCCAACCGGCTTGGACGGAACTGGCGATGGAAACGAGGCCTGGCGTACCGCAGAACGGAGGAAATGGACCTCCTACGGTCGAAACAGCGGTCCTGTTGATCGGGAGGGGTGTGGCATACCGCAAAACGGATGAAACGGACTTGTGTTGGAGCGCTACGGACGAAACGGGGGTCCTGTTCATCGGGAGGGGGTGTGGCGTACCGCAAAACGGACGAAACAGACTTGTGTTGGAGTGCTATGGTCGAAACGGGGGGGAGGGGTGTGGAAACCGCAAAACGGGACTCCACGGGATACTGTTCATCTCCACCGTCGACCTCCTCCAGCCTCCACGGGCTACCGTCGACCTCCTCCAACCTCCACGGGCTCCTGTTCATCCAGCCGCCACCGCGCTACTCCACCGCCATCGCTCAACCACCCTCCATGGGCACCCCTCCACCGCCTCACTGCTCATCCAGCCCTCCACACCACGTGGTCCTGCTCAACCACCCTCCACGGCCACCCTCCACCGCTCATCGCTCATCCAGCCCTCCACACCACGGGTTCCTGTGCATCCAGAGGCAACGCCACCGCCATCGCTCATCCAAACCCCCCGCAACGCCATCGCTCATCCAATCAATCGGCTTCAATTAGCAGCAATAGCGGCGAATCGCCCATCGGGTTCCGTTAACAGCCATCAATCGATCCTCGGGTTCAAGAACGCGTAGCTCGCAGTGAAATCGCCGGGTTGATTAGAGCCCAACGCCGCCGGCTTGATTAGAGTCAACGCCACACACACGCCAGCGACGACTGAGAGAAAGCGCGATCGCTTCGGTCCCCGACCTCCCACCGTAATCGCAACTCCCAAATTTTCTCCCTCGCTTCTACCATGGTTTTTTCCGTCATGGACGGCCCAAAGAATGTCATGCAGCTGCGTCTCCGGCCCGCCCAGGACAAAAAGCCCATTTTCTATCATGATTTTTTGTCATAGAAGTACAAGCCCACCACATCTATGATGATACCGGGTTTTGTCACAATTATCGTCATAGAAGTGTCATATGTATGACAGAAAAAAAATCGTTCGGCCCAAAATGTCAAGGATGTGTCTTTTATTTGTAGTGCGAGGTACTTGTGAGAGCTTCTTAGCTACGGGAGTATCCCGTCCTGCTCTGTCAGAGGCCTCATTAGAGACTCTAGAGGCTGTGAGCGCTATGGCAGGACTCAACGGTGGAGGTGAGCCCTCGTGACCATTGGGCGAGGTGGAGCCCCGGTTGATGATGTTGTGCAGATATCATTTGGGGGATATGCACTTGAAACAGCAACATATACACTAAACAGAGCACCGTATAAATCTGGTGAGACGATACCATATGAGTTATGGAATGGGAAGAAACCCAATTTGTTGCATCTCATGATTTGGGGCTGCGAGACTTAGATAAAATGTTTATAACCAAATAAGCTCGATCCCAAGGCAGAAAAATATTACTTTGTAGGTTATCCCAAAGAAACAATGGAGTACCTTCTACCAAAATGTCGGGACCCCGACTCAATGCCACATTGATCTAGCATGTAACACCTCATATCACTTTGCGGCCTCACGCACGGTATCCCCACGGTGTCGACATTTTGCCCGAGACCGCTTATGCTTTTCGCACACGATATGATAGTGTCGCTAGCATCCATATGATAAGGAGCCCGGCTGACATGGCTAGTCGAAACCCAAAGTGGCGCTTAACTTACAGGATAGGCATACATGACCCAAAGAACGAACGTGTCGGTCATCAACGAGTGAATCCGGCTGTAGCAACGGGCTAGCAGACTCCGTAAACCGGCTGTAGCAGTGCTAACAGACTCCGTAGACACCGCGTGACATTTCTCAAGGGATGTACACAGAACGAAGAAGGACACATGCCGGCCAACCTAAGTGTTCCGAAGCAGTAGCAAGCTACCATGGCTCAGTGGAATCACTAGGAGACATTTCCCGGTAAGAGAGGCTACCAAGGATAAACAACTAGGTTGTCAGATCCCACACATACCAAACATTTCGATAACATACACACAATATGCCTGAGATGTGCAAATACAACACGGCATCACAACATGACTCTACGACTCAAGTATTTTATTCAATCGGCTCCGAGGAGCGAGATATTACAATCATGGGTCTCATGACCCAACATTCAGAGCATACAAGTCAAAGCACACGCGGAAGCTTAACATGTATGAGTACAGACAACTATAAATGAAAAAGGCTGAGAAGCCTGACTATCTACCAGATCCTGCCGAGGGCACAAGATCGTAGCTGAGGTAACCAGCTAAACGTCGAAGTCCACGTGGAACTACTAGCAAGACTAAAGTCTCTCTGCAAAAACATAAATTAAGCAAACGTGAGTACAAATGTACCCAAAGAAGACTTACATCGAACTAACTACATATGCATCAAGATCAACAAAGGGGTGGTGGAGTTTGACCGCAGAAGCCAGCTTTGACTCGTGGCTATCCCGAATCGCGATCGCAAGTAACTCTTTTGAGGTGGCGCACACGAGTCCACATATTCACCAATCAATACACCACTATGGATTCGCCCCGCCTCCTCACGAGAACGCCATCCATAGCACTCACGCTTATCTTGCGATTTTAGGTATCCACTTCAAGTTATCTATGAACCGCACAGCAACCCGAAGTCCTTTACCGCGACACGGCTATTCAATAGATAATGTTAACCCTGCGGGGTGTACTTCTTCACACACGCTCACCATTTATCGCCGTTTACGACATGTACTCGGCAACCTTCAAGCGGAAGCCCAGCGAGGGTGTCGGCCACGACCTGACTAACCACACAAGTCTCTCGTCCTGGTTTATCGCCTATTCGGGTTCCATCCGCAAGGAGATCCGACCGGGGTGTCGCTCACGGCCCCAAATGATGTGACCAGGGTTCCCAAGCCCACCATCCGGGTGCCACTTGGTACACCGTACATCAGGCCTAGTCTGTCCCAAGCCCACATGCATCTGGTGCCACTTGGTAGACTACTAACACTACCTACAAACACCAGAAACTAGTTGCAACTCCTAGACAGAGATCAAGTTGATTAATAAGCCGAGAGGGGCCGAGTTACCGGAACCCAATGTGTGGTAGTAACTGTTCATGGATCACAAACACAGAACTCAGTTCCTAAGGACGACTTCAATGAGACAACCCACCATGTACTCCTACATGGCCTCTCACCGCTACCTTTACCAAATCGTGTTCACACACTTAGCTCTCAACAGTAGGACATGTTCACACACCTCCAATTCATCCCGATGAATCGACTCGACACAACTCTAAGCAATAGCAGTGCATGACAAACAAGCATGAATGAGTAGGAACATCAGTGGCTCAAACAACTCCTACTCATGCTAGTGGGTTTCATCTATTTACTATGGCAATGACAGTCATGCAGAGGAAAGGGTTCAACTACCGCATCATGTAACAAATTGAATCGTTGTTGTCCTAATGCAGTAAAAGAGAGCAGGAGCGAGAGAGTGGGATTGTATCGAATGAACAAGGGGTTTTGCTTGCCTCGGCACTTCAAGATAGTATAGTTCTTCATTGGTGTCATTGATCACATCGTCAAACACGTCTATCGAGAGGGGGCAATTACCGGCAACTGAGAAAGAAACACAATCAATGCAATGCACAATATGATGCATGATCATGACATGGTGATATGATGTGATTTGAGCTAATGCAACTAGCAACAGGTTAAATGAAGTGGTTTGAACCTTAGGTTCAAATTCAAACTTCATATGTGAAGGTTTAAATGCCATTATAAGATTTGGCCTAAACAGCAGCCCTAAGTTGTTCTATCATACATGAAAATGGTACAGATGGATAGATTAGATTTGTCCGATCATTTTTCATATATAAATTATTTCATTTGGAGTTATGGTTGATTTTCTTTGACTTTTAGAAGTTTAGGCAATTTTCTGGATTTTCTGATTTATTTTAAATCCAGAAAATCATTTATCACACAAGATTAAGGCCATGTCGACCTCAGTAGGTCAACAAACCCGATCCAGGTCAAACCTGATGCGTGGGTCCCGCATGTAAGTGGCTCAGGCTGGTTAGTCCCGCAGACAGGTGGGCCCAGTCAACACTGACTAGGTCAAAGTCAACACCGACACGTGGGCCACAGGGTTATCACTAATCTAAACAGAAAATTAATCTAACCTAAACATGCACTAGGGCCCACATGGCAGTGGCCCTGGGGGTGTCTAGCGGGGTTATTAACGCTCATTAAACCAGTGCCACATCAGCAGGTGACGCCGGCGATGACCGGAGCACGACGGTGCTCGCCGTCCGGCAAACTCCGGCGTCGGGAGGACGCACGACTGGTCTCGTTGGAACGGCCGCAACACGGCGCGTCCAACGGTGGTTGCGGCTGCGGCTGGGGTGGCCGGAAACATCGCCGGCGAGCTCGGCTACGGCAGCCGGAGCTCGGGCGAGCTTGGGATCGGAGCTGTAGTGGGCGTGGCGATGCAGGCGTAGCACCTACGGCCTCTACGCGGTGCGGTGAGCACGTGGGTGTGCTTGGTTGGGGGCTACGGTGACTGTGGCCACAGCGGCAAGGGGCTCAGGCGGCGACGCAATCCGGTCGTCGGCGAAGCGGCGGCTATGGCGGGGAAAAGATCATGGGAGCAAGGGGAGAGGAGGCAGGGGCTCACGGCGAGTCGGTTGGAGAAGACGGTGAGCTCGGGGGAGGTCGGACGGCGACGTAGCGAAGCCGGCGATCTCGGGCGCTGGAGGTTGAAGACGACGGCAATGGCGGCGTTGCAAGGGCTCCCCCGGTGCGTTGCTCGGCAAGGAGGGGAAGGTGGTTGAGGCGGAGCTCCTTGGTGCGTTGGAGAGGCGTGGCAGTGGCCCTGGCCATGGCGAACGGCGTCGGTGTGTTCCGGCGATGCTCTCAGGTGAGCTCAGGGGAGAGGTATAGAGAGGGAGGGAGAGAGCGATGAGTGAGGGAGAGGAGAGAGGGGACTCGGGCATCTCCAGGTGCAGGTCAGGACGAGGAAGGGCAAGCAGGAGGTGGCGGGGAGACGTGGCCGTGGTCGCTCGAGTGCGGGCACGCAGCTGCTTCGGGGTAAGGGGAGGAAGACGATTGGCAGCTGGGCTGCACAGAAGCGGGCCGCGCAGGTGGGTTGGTGTCTTTGGTGGGCCTCAAGGTAAGTCCAGGTAAGGTTTGTTCCTTCCCTTTTCTATTTCTGGTTTTTTTATTTAAATCTTTGCCACTGTTTTCAAAAAGAACAAATCCAAACCAGTGACAAAATTCCTCTGAATATTTTTATGTTGCTTAATGGACTTTTCCAAAAGCACATAAAATGTTCCAGGGTATTTGGAAATATATTCTATACAAGTTATGAATATAATTCCAAATGCAAATAAAATAATGATTTAAATCTGCTCAAAATATTCCTCAAAATGCTCATTATTTTTGGTTTGGTGCAAAACCCTTGCCAAATATAACCAACATTATTTAAGGCCATTTTGGGAACATCAATGCAATTTGTGGTTCTTTATGCTGTTGTTAATTAAAGTTTTGAGGCTTCAACATTCCTCAATTCAAGTTTCAGAAATTTAAATATGATGCCTGGATGAAAATGCAACTATTACAAACAATATTCTAGGGCTGTGACAACTCACCCCCACTAAATAAGAATCTCGTCGCGAGATTCAGGCGTAAGGTAAGATGAAGGGGAAACACAACTAACGCAATCTTCACGATCCAAGTTGCACTTCAAATGAACGTTGATTCAATCACTATCTTTGTCTCGTCGTCTTGCTCTGAGAACTCCAGCCAACATGACAATGAGAGGAGAAGGAGACTCTAGAAGGATCAATCTTCTTGAAGATCGAATAACTTAGGATCAACTCACGGAATGAGACATAGCAACATCACTCGAGCTGAGACACGGAACACACATCTAGAGGGAAGGAGTGGAACAAATGACGAGGGTTCACTAGGTAGACAACAATTCCATGCTTAAAAGGGTGGTGAACGGTTGTCAATGTAGCGAGGAGTTGAGTTGCCATGATGCCACAGCGGGAGATCCTAGAGGAGGGTGGTTCATAGATTATTATCTTAAGTGGCAAAAAGAATTACCTTTGATATAGAGATCATTGAGACTCTCTATACCAGCCTAGGGCAAATCTCGAGCAATCGTTTGGAGGGTGTCGGTGTCAAAACCGGCGGATCTCGAGTAGGGGGTCCCGAACTGTGCGTCTAGGTGGATGGTAACAGGAGACAAGGGACACAATGTTTTTACCCAGGTTCGGGCCCTCTCGATGGAGGTAAAACCCTACTCCTGCTTGACTGATATTGATGATATGGGTAGTACAAGAGTGGATCTACCACGAGATCAAGGAGGCTAAACCCCAGAAGCTAGCCTATGGTATGATTGTTGTTGTGTCCTATGGATTAAAACCCTCCGGCTTATATAGACACCGAGAGGGCTAGGTTACACAGAGTCGGTTACGATGGTAGGAGATCTACATATCCCAGATTGCCAAGCTTGCCTTCCACGCCAAGGAAAGTACCATCCGCACACGGACTAAGTCTTCAATCTTGTATCTTCATAGTCTTGGAGTCCGCCGATGATGATAGTTCGCTATCCGGACACCCCTAATCCGGACTCCTCAAGAGTCTCCCTAACCAGGCTTCAATGACGACGAGTCCGCGCCAGATATTGTCTTCGGCGCTGCAAGGCGGTTCTCCTCCAAATTCCATGTGCTTGCCGAATAGTGTCCGCTTCCTTATAAATGTTGCGCCCTTGGCTTCCACGCCTAATAATGGCCCTCTTCCACGGTCGCATTTAATGTGAAAGGCCAGGGTATTTTTATGTTTTACCCCCAAGCTGCGCGAATAAGCTGCCTATAAGAGAGGCAAGAATCTAGATCCAAATCACACCATCCTCCTTCCGCGAGTACTCATCGGAGCGCTTCTGAAAAAAATCCACTCCACCATCGACCGTCGACACGGCTCCTCCTCTCGCGCTCCCAGCCCTCAGCCAGGAGATTGGAGGAGATGTTCAGTCCCGCATAGCGAGCTGGTGACGCTCCAAGCGGAGGGATACCTTCCTCCGGCCTTTATGGTCCCGGTTCGAGCCGGGCTGGCCACCTACAAAGGTGGAAAGCAGGCGGAGAACACGCCCAGTCCCTCCAAAGGAGAGCAGGTGTGTGTCGGTGTACTAAGGTAGGGGTACCTCAGTACCCCAACTTGTGCACGGGCAGCTCCAGCTCCCCGCAGCTAGATCCATCAAATGCTTGCCGAGACCATCTCCGCCCCACACCAAGCCGCTCAAGAACAAAGTATATGAGATAGAAGTCAAGGCCCCGCAAGAGGAGCTTGCCGAAGGCCATTCCAGGCTCAAGGCCACATCGATCCTGCAGATCCCCGGCAGAGGAGCTCGACGGGAGGACCAGAAGACACGCCTCTGCCAGGCGCCCTGCAAGGGCCGGGGGGCAAGTCACAGAGTCTGACAAGCCCCGGTCCGCAGAGGTCAAGACCCGCAAGGTGCTTGCCGGGAGAGCTATGCTACGTGCCCGCACCCCAGCTCATTCGCCCACGCCGCCTCCAAATTTCTCCAGAGACGCTGTGGGCGGTGGCTGTGTTGCATGAAGGATGCGGTGGCACTCCACGGTGGTGGCTTCACGCCGTGGCATGAAGAAGACGAATGGCGGAGTTTTGGGCGACGGCGACGGCATTTAATGCCCTTGTCCCCTCCGTCAAAAGTAGGTAGAAAGCACCGTAGCTGCACTGCTTCTCAAGACTGCTCCAACTACCACCACATTTACGCTTTTACCTCTACCACGCTGACACTGTCGGTGACCCCTTGCCCTATAAAAGGAGGCCCATGCACAACGAGAGGGGTTCCACGACCGCCATTCTCGCGAGGGATCATTCGCCGCTCGTAGGTTCGAACCCTTGGCAACTCTAGCTACCGATTCGCCGATTCCACACACCACTCCTCCGCTTTGCTACGACGGCAAGACACACCCCTCGAGTTTCAAAGATTTACACCATCGCGTGCAAAGGCGTCGGGGCGCGACGAGAAGATTCTCGCGAACCATTTCCCGCCAGGTTTAGGCCGAACGCTCGCTTCTGGCTTATGCACTTGCCGAGGGCTCCATTTCTCTGGACGGATCTTTGTCATCGCTTTGTTGGTGCCTTCACCGGCGCCACAAACCCCCGCCAAGAAAGTGATCTCCACATTTTGGCCCGTATGAAGGAGAATCCTCGCTAAGTACATCCAACGCTTGCCGTGCAACACAACATTCTTCGATAAACCACCCCGCCGCTGTTATCGCGTTTCCACCAGAACGGCGTAATCGCCGATGCGGAGGAGATGGCGGCGACCAAAATCCGATGTCGCCGAGCTCCACGCCGGGTCGATAGATGCGCTGCTAAGAAGAGGGAGAAGGCTCTCGAGGATGCCGCGAGGAGGAAGCGACTCGACACGACGCCTGCAAAGAAGCGCCGCGACCGAATTTTCGAAGGGGGAACAGGCAGGTGCTTGCCGTCAAACCGGCAAGAAGAAGCTCCCGCCAAGCAAACACAAAGCTGGCCCGCAAGGAGCTCACCTCGTGGCGGTAGCCGACAAGGTGGCGCCGCAAGCAATATCAAGAGAAATCCACCGCACCAAAGGCCACGACCTTACAATCGCAGCGTTGCCGACACTGGGCCGAAAGCAAAGAAAAGGCTGAGTACGAGGCGCGATATGAGAGGGAGAGGGCCCAAGGTGGCGGAGGAGAACCGAGCAAGAAGCTGCCGCTCTGTCGGTCGGGGAGGGCTCTCGCAAGGCTAAGCGGCGACAAGGCGCATCGACCTTCTGAGCCGCGACAAGGACGAAGAAGACGGGCGAAGAGGACGTGGAGGATGAGGACGACAAGGAGCAGGAGTTTCGAAGGCCACGGAGGTCCTATATGCCGACGGTGGCGCTCACAGACACCTCTCACCGCCAACTAAAGCAAGGCACGAGGTGAATGCGCGGAGCCGCCCATGGAGTCACGCAGTCCTCAAATGGTCCGCAAGACGCTCGCCATTTTCGATCTTGAGGATCACCGACCGCACTATCAAGGGTTGGGTGTTTGCCGGAGTGTCGCCCACCATCCGCAACCTCAAGGTCACCAAGATGTTGGTCGACGGCGGGCCGGTTGAACTTGATCTCCCCCGCCGTGATCGTGAAACCCAAATCCTGTGATGACGAGCTTGAAGAAACCGTTCCTTCCAAGGATCAGCCCGGAAGGAGCAACCTAAGGGGAAGATCACCTTGACGCGACCTTTCTGGGAGGTCAACTTCAGGACCGAAGGCCACTTTCGACGCGTCGCCGATATTCCGCTGCCATAATCGATACTGGCGCCTCGCCAAGTTCATGGCGGCTTCCCATTACGCCTACAACGTGCTTCAAAATGCGGGCCCGAGTAAGCGCCATCACCGTCCGCAGCGACAAGAAGGATGCGCGCTTATCTCGCACCCACCAGATTTATCGGATGTCAGCGGCGCCGGCAAGGATGCACTTGCCGCTGAAGTTCCCAAAGGAAAAGATTACACCAAGTCCGCAAGCGTCCGGGACTCCATCCGCAACAAAGACCCTTCGGAGTGTCATAGGCTGCCACGAGGACGCCCATCGAGCTCCACCGCAAGGATAAAAAGGAATGGCTGCTCCACCGCAACCAAGAAGGTGTCCGCCAAGGAGGACGCAGACGGTGGTACCTTCACCATCGCCACGCTTGACAAAGAAATAGGAAAGTTGCAACAATGTTTTCCTCAGCGCGTAATGTCGGCGCGTGTTTGCATGGCAAGCCATCCGACATCCCCTTGTTCCTGTGAAGGTGATTGAGCACAAGCTTGCCGCCGCCTCACGCATTCGTAGAAGTAAGGAAGGCCGGAGCGCCAAGAGTTCATCAACAGGAAATCAAGAAGCCGGAGGCAGCAGGCCTGGTTAGAGGTGTGATTCATCCGACGTATCGGGCAAACCCAGCTTGTCGTGGCGCAAGGCGTCATACACCCGGAAGTGGAGGCTATGTATCGACTTCATCGATGTGAATAAAGCATGCCCCAAGGATCCATTTCCTTTGCCGCCGATCGACCGAGATTGTCGACTCCACGCCGGATGTGAGCTACTCCGCTCCTTTGATGCGCATCAGCTATCACCAGATCTTCATGGCCAAAGAGGATGAAGAGAAAACTGCATTCATCACCCATGTGGCACCTATTGCTTCATACGCATGCCGCTTTGGACCCAAGAATGCAGGTCAACGCTTATGCAGGGTAGTGTATACTGCTTTTGAGCCACGCATCCACGTAAATGTAGAAGCTTACATGGATGACATCGGTGAAGAGCAAGAGCAAGGATACCCCGATTCAAGATTTAGAAGAGACATTCCAAAACCTCAAGCAGATACAGCTTAAAATTGAACCCCGAGAAGTGCTGCGCTTTGGGGTCCCTCCGCAAGCTTCTGTCTCTTTGTGTCTCGAGGGGGATCAAGCCAACCCCCGACAAGATTAAGGCCATTGAGCAGATCCAAGCCTCAAGGCGGGTCAAGGATGTCAAGGCTCGCAGGTTGTGTGGCTGCCTCAAGAGATTCATTTCAAAGTTCGCTGAAGGCCGCCTCTTCTTCAAAATCTTGAAGAAGGCGGACCTATGAAGTGGACTCTGTGGCAGGAGACAGCACTGCAAGACTTGAAACATTACCTGCCCTCCACTCCAATACTTGTCGACCAAAGCCACAGGAGAAATTGCTGCTATACTCAGCAAGCAACCAACCAAGTGGTGAGTGCTGCACTGCAGTAGCGGAGAGGGAGTCCGACGAGGAGGTCAGACCACGGGCAAGCCAGCCCCAAACAAATGGCTGCTGTGGGTTGTTCTGAAGCAACCCGCCGACACCGCAAGGACAGCCCTGGCAGGAGCAAGGCGAGAAAGTGCGAAAAGATGGTGCAAAGGCCCGTAGATTTGTAAGCTCCTCTCCAGTGGAGCCGATCAAGGTACTCCGTGTACAAAGTTGCTTTTGGCCTCCTCATGGCTCTCGAGAAAGGCTGGGCGCCACTACTTCCAAGCACACGAGATAACAGTGGTCACTCGCCTCATGAAGAGGATATTACACAATCCGTAGCAACAGCAGTGATCGCTGAGTGGGCACTAGAATTGTCGAGCCTCGACTCAAGTTTGAAAGTATTTCAACCATACAGAGCCGGCCTCGCAGAATTTATAGCAGAATGGACCCCAACACCGATGAAGAAGTTCAAGAAACAAGTACACCAAGACAAGGAACGCATTTGAGTTTAATGGGTAATGTACTGATGGTGCCTTTCGCATAAGGCGCCGTGCAGTCAGGCGTCAGACTCATCGCTACCAACCGAGAGAGCACCTCAAGTATGTTATCCAAATGCACTTTCCAAGAGAGCAAGCTTTACTAACAACACCGCTGAATATGAGGGGTTTGCTTGCCGCCCCGTGATTGCGCCGAGCTTGGGATCAAGAAGTCTGATTAGCGCGGGGATTCCTGGGCAGGTGGTCCGCAGTTAACAAGAACTATCGAGCCCTTTGATGGAGGCCTATGTAGATGAAGTAAGTGAAGTTGAGGAGCACTTTGAAGGTCTCCAATGGAACACATTCCGAGAGCTCGTAATGAAATAGCAGTACGGCCTTTCAAAGTGTGCTTCAATGAAGTTATTCTCAGGGAACTGTGGACCTTCTTGCTCAGCCGACTCAACCTTCTCGTGGGCGCCAACAATTGGGCAGTCCAAAAGAGAAAGTTGGTGTCCGGCGACTACTTGCCGGGCGGACCTCCCGGCCGCCGCCAAAGTCCCTGTGATTGACCTTCCGTAACGCCGAACAGGACCAGCTCTGCCACGATCATCGATCTGCGCTGATCAAGCAAGTGTTCCCGACAGGTTTGCCGAAGCTTGTCTGGGAACCTTCAGTCCGACGGAGCAGTAGATTCTTGCCAGAAGCGGAGGTTCCCGCAGCGCCCTCATGCCTTTAGTCCTGGTCTGTCGAGCCCGGCTCCGCATGGGCGCAGCAGATCATCCGCTTCTCGCAAACCGGAGAACTTCCCGACGATCCTCAAGAGATAGAAAGGATAACCAGCACACCAAGTATGTATCACTGTGGACAACGAGCTATACGTAAGAAGGCTCAATGGTGTCGATTGAAGTGCATCTCTAGGGAAGACGGACAACAGCTGTTGGCAGAGATTCACGGAGGCATCCGCGGCCACCACGGCATTAAGGGCGCTAATCGAAAGGCTTTCCAAGGGTTCTTTGGCCGAAGCTTTCCAAGATGCAATCGCACTAGTAACCAAGTGTGAAGCGGTCGGGCCCATGCAAAGCAAATTCATCAGCCAGCCAAGCTCTCCAAACAATCCCTTTGTCTTGGCCCTTTCGGTCTGGGGCTCGAGACTCTCGCCCCTTCCCCTGCGTTGCGGGGCTTTGAGTACTTGTAACGTAGCAATGACAAGTTCACAAAGTGGCCGTATGGAGCCAAGTTGAGAAAGGTGACAGCACATCAAGCAGTCAAGTTCTTCTGTGTCGATCAGATGCTGCTTCGGATCCCCAACCGGATCATCACCGGCACAACGGTATGCAACACCACCACCGCACCTTTCATGCAATATGTCCAAGACCTTGGCGCCAAGGTCTGTTTCGCTTCGCTGCTCACCCAAGGAGCAACGGTCAAGCGAAGGGCCAATGCGGAAGTGTTGCGCTGACTCAAGACAAGAACTTTCGACAGTCAGCGCAAGCGCGGAAGAAATTGATAGAGGCGCTTGCCGCTTCTCGTCAATCGAACGACACTAAACCGAGCCACCGCGTATAACACCTTTGCTCTAGTCTATGGAGCGTAAGCCTCCCCACGGAACTCAGATAACGGATCTCCTCGAAGTGCTCGCTATGATGAGCGCCGAGCAAGAGCAATCGCGACAAGACGACGACGCTTCCTCGAGAGAAGGACGCTCTGTGCTGCGCGTACGAGCTGCTCGATATCAAAGAAGCCTTGCGCCGCTACCATAGCCGCAAGGTCAAAGCCGAGTCTCGGAGGAAGGCGACCTTGTTCTTCGCAGTTCAGTCCGGCCAAGAATTCCAACAAGTTGACGCCAAGTGCGGAAGGCCCTTATCGGGTGAGACAAGTCACGAGACCCGCTACTGTCCGCTCGAGACCGAAGAAGGCTTGCTTGAGTGAGTCCCTCGAACATAGAGCATCTTCGCAAGTTCTACCCATAGGGCGCGGTCGCTGCGGATCCGCCCGCAACCTCGCTTTGTACAAAAGCCTTGCCGCAGCTTGCATGTAACCCTTTGTACAAAGCCGGGCAGACTTCTGCAGGCAGCAATAAAGTTTCCGTGCTTTGCGTTATTTGCCTTTCCATGCTCTTCTTTGCTATTTGCATGAGTTATTTGGCATCTTTTCGTATGGCACGCGTGCCCGACAAACAATAGCGCGTCAAAAGGCCTCGTGCCCATTCTCTTATTTCTTCTCCTTGTTTCTTAAAACAAAAGAAACGTTCCTCCCGCACAAGTTTGCCGGGGGGAGAGGAAATGAGGGATGAACCAAGCACTCCAAGTGCTGTTCAAGAAAGGGTAACCTGCCGAAAAACGCGCAGGCCTCAAAGGTTAGGTTGCCGGGATTTGCGCAGCTCAAAATTTTAAATTTTGAGATTGCCTTCCTTGAACAACCACACCTTGTATGGAAAACTCCGTGTCGGAGGAACTCTCGGCGGACAGTCAGTGTCTTTATCTTCGCGCTCGAGTCGACTCGCAAGTTAAGTGTGTCGCGACTAGCCACGGCAAGGTTGCTTGCCTAAGGTCTCGCCCTTGCCGCAAACTCTCCTAGAAGCATAAGGTTAAAGCATACAGAGTTGAGAATCAAGGACAAGGAATTGATTCTCGCGCATCATTGATCAAATAAAGGTAAATACCCTGCAAAGGATAACTTGTCGCGCAACTAATAAGTTCAGAGCGACTCAGCAGCAGCAAAAGGAACAAAAAAAGAGAGAGAAGAAGAAAGAAAGGGCCTAGTCACACATTCCGCCCTCCATCCCGGGATCTTGTTCACTTTGGCGATGATGTGGGCGACCTGCCTTCAAGGCCTCCATGTCCGCTACGGGCCGGAAGCTGCTGAAGGACGTTGGAGAGGTTTATACCGGGTTGCGGTATACATCTTCACGACACGCCTTCCATGGTTCCTCACAAGACAACAAAGCGCCGCCTCGGCGAAGGCGCGATCTTCTTCGTCTGCAGATACGATGAGCCTGCGCGACTCTCAAGAAGAGGCTGAGCTTGGCAATCGCGGAGCGAGGTTTGGGTCCGGGAGTAAATGAGGTGCTCCAACTTCAGCGCCAGAGCTCCTCGTCAATGGCGGCTATGGAGGACACCAATTTTCGTCCATATCTCGACGATGCGGCGAAACCTCACGCCGCTCATATGCCGCCACTAAGGATCGCTTCCTCACGGAGCTCTTCCTTCAGCCTTGGTTTCGAGCCCGCAGCGCCGAGCGACCACCAACGCAGTAAACTTTCCGCTAAGATCCTCGACGGAATCCTCGGCGGCCTTCCTGCCGCCTTCTTTCAAAGAAGACGACCTCGAGCTCTGAGTTGGTGCGAGTGAATTCTCGCGCCTGCGGGCGAGCGCGGCGATCTTCTCCGAGTCCACCTTCAACAGCTCCTCCAGCTTGCGCATGACCTTGGCGGGCGAGATCCTTCTGGCGGCCTCCGCGTCGCCGCGGGCGCCTTTCGCTTCCTTCAACTCCCCGCCAAGGGCTTGCTCCCCGAGCGGGCGAGGTCTTCTCGTGGGCGCCAAGGGCAACCTTCAGCTGGTTGAGCCTCCTTCGCTACGACAGCTCCACCCCGGGCGAAGCCGCTGTTGCTCACTCAAATTTTCTCCAACAGCCACTCTTCATATCGCCCTGAGAGCTGCTCGCCTCCGACACCTCGCGGAGCAGCTTGATTGGCAGACGGAGCTCCGCCACGCTCTCCATCATCTCGGGCGGCCTTGGCGGCAAGGGCTTCTCGAAGCAAGCTTCGCTGTTTACCGGCACGGTAAAGGGCCATGATCTGTCTGAGAAGCTTCCCTCATCGGGCCCACCGCCTCCGCCGCCGCCCCTCCACAACCTTCAAACTCATGGAGGCGAGGATCTCCTCACAAAGGCTCGCCTCCACGGGCGCCATGACGCAGGAAGCCCACGGCATCTCGGATGAAGACACCGCTAGCTTCAAGTAAGTAGCGCTGGCTGTTCGCTTCGCGCGAGGGGTCAGCCGACCGCGAGCCGCTTGACGCCTCGCGCAGCCTCCTGCCGCAGGCGTGCCGCCCGCCCCCTCCGCCGCCGCTGCGCCGGAAGCAGGCAGCCTAGTGCTGCAGTGGTTCATGCCCCGTCAGATCTCAACAAAGCAGGGCACCATCGCCGCCACTCAAGAGCTGCCTCTCCTTCAACGCATTTACCGCCTCCATCAGCTCTGGGAGGAGGGGGATCTAAAAGAAGAAGAAAAGCAAAAGCAGCTCAAGCACATATCCAAAAGAATCGACGCCAATTGTATGGCGCCGCAGACTCACCTTGGCAAACATCTTCGACGACAGTGCCTTTGCCGGGGACCATCCTTGTCAGTAGCCGCTGGCCGGCCCCACCCTTGTTGGGGTACTCACCCTTGATGGAGTACCCGCCCTTGGCGACGACGTCCTGTCGGGAATCTGCCTCGGCGGGATGGAAGGACTGCACGGCCTCGAGGGCAACCTCCGTGCTCTCTGGGCCTGCGGGTCCGCGGCTCGCACAAATCAAGACAAACACTTCAAGGTATTAGAACAAGATGAAACCTCCAGACGCTACCCAAACTGAGGCGCTGGACCCAGACTACGCTGAGCTGCGCTGGGCTGCGCTGGGGTTGCCTCGACGCCTGCCGTCCGCAAGCTTGATCCGCGCTCGGCCGCTTGCCGCCTGAGGCGAAGTCGTTCATGACGATCCACCACGGCACCTTGGTCTCTTCGCCGCCTGCCTACCAAGGTCCCGGTCGACACAAAGCAAGATTAGCATCAAGAATGGCCGAGGCAAAATTCACGAAGATGAAGGTCTTGGGGACTCACTGCTTCCTCCTCGCCGCCTTCGCCAAGACGGAGAGGTCGCATCGCACTGGGACGCGCGGTATGGGGGAGCAGGAGACAAGCGCCCTTCTCGGCGCTTTGGCGGTCCCGGCCTGGGCTGCGAAGACCCCTGCCTCGCGAGGCGTCGAGGCCTGAGAAGTGGGCGGAGCCGCCGCCTTCGCCGAGGAGGCCTCGGCCGCCGCGCGCGACTTATGGGGCGCTTTTGCTGTGGGCCTGCCCATGAAGTCGCCCGCCACATCCGGCAGGCTGTCGCCTTCGACACGCCGACTTGAAGTTTATGCTGTCTGCACGAGGTGGCAGCTTGCCGGGCTTATGACTACTGCGCTGCCTTATGGAGGCGCCCATCGGGAGCGCTGGGGCTCTCTCGGGCGGGATGTTTCCGACGACGAGGAGAGGTCGCCGTCAGAAGGTCCGTGGACCCACTGCATCATCGGGCGGTCGCGACGTTTCCCTCCTCCCCGCCGCTGGTTTGGCTGGACCCGCACCACTGCGGTCGCGACCTTTACCTCTGGCGCCTGCCTCCGCGCCCTCCTCCAAAGACCATTGCTTGCTGCATCTCAGCCACGATTCCGTGGATCCCAGAGCCCAGAAGGGACTCTTGAAGCGCCACGAGGAAGATTCAGCACCGCAGACTTCCGCCTCCTTTGGTAGGACGCCCCGCTGACTCGCCCTCCCAAGGTAATCGAACTCCCTGCCAGCCGCGGGCAGCAATGGCCTCTTCGCCCGAGAAGCTATGTACGCGAAGCCTCATCCGTGGTGTCTCGTGGTCGCACTTCGATCTGCCCTGTTCTTCGCCACCTCGAGGGTGTCGAAGAAGTCGATGATGTCGGCCGCCTCAGCGGAATCCATGAACGCCCACGCCAGGAATCGCACGCCGGCATCATGGCGACGTAGGCGATCCTGCGCTGAGTTGCTGCAGCAGGGGCACCACACCGGGGAGCGGAACCATTCTCGATGGGTCGGGTCATATTTGAAGAGCTCCTAACCATCCCCTCAGCCCAACGCCGCGGAAGTTGAAGTTCAGCCCGGGCGCAACCTCATGATATCCCTCGCGCCGCCATACTCCCAGCCGGCCTCTTTCTCGTCTCGGAGAGGCGGCGATACGGAGGAAGTCCGCGCCATCGCGCGCGGCGGACAGCCCTGCTTGTCGGAGGCGGAGGATCCGGATGAGGGCGACGCTGCTTTTTGTCGTCCAATCCAGCTCGCTTCCATCTTCGCGCGACGGAAGCGCCGCGGCGCTGGGCGTAGTAAAGGGCTGCGGATCGCCTTCGACAATCCAGCACCACTCGCGCCACTCTTCCCACTTGATGCCAAGCTCCTAGCAACGCACTTCTTCAAGTTCAAAGTGAAACCCAAGAGATCCCTCCGGAGAGGGAGCTCGCCGTTTCTGAGTAAAGAAATGCCCAACAGAGCTACGCTTTGGGAGAATCCTTATGAAGTTTTCGCATATATGGAAGACCGCCATCGTGAGGACGGCGCTGGGAGTAAAATCGAGAAGGTGAAAGCCATATGTATGCATAATGGCGCAGAAGAATTCAGAGAAAGGAGGACAAAGACCGCAGTGAAAAAAAGCTAAGAAGTAGTACCGCCGATATTTGTCCATGAGATTGGCCGATGGGCTCCTCGTCAGGTGCGCCGAGGTCCCTTTGACCGAACAAGAAGTATTGCCCCAGTTCGCCCACCGAGCCGCCGGGCGGGAAGACGATGTTCTCCTCCGTGATCCTGAGCGTAGCTCTTCGCCGCCGATTTCCTTCTGGTGCCTTCCGCTTCTCCTTCCCCTTCCTGGTCTTCGGCCATAACGGCAGCGCGAGGGAAGGGGGCTGAAGGTCCGCGACGCCGCTGGACGCGTAAACGGGGAGGCGCAGATGGAGCGCGAGAGGGTTTTCTCGCGGAGGAAGAAGAAGCAATGAAAGCAATGGAGGGGAACCGCCCGCTGCCTCTGCTTTATGGGGCGGGAAGGGGCGCTGCTCCGCCTTCCTCATTAAGGGATTGGGCACGCCCCATCCCACGGCGCCGCAATCAACGCAGACACTGCACGGACGGGGGGGGGCAGAGGCGGAGGTGGATTCGACGTGTTGGCGGGCTTCAAGGCCAGGCCTGCAGATCGCCTTTGGGCCCGGCCCAACAGCTAAGCACTGTATGGCCCAGTCTGGGCTCTCGCTGGTGATTAAGGTAGGGGTACTCAAGACTTCAACTTGTGCACGGCAGCTCCAGCCCTCGCAGCTAGATCCATCAAATGCTTGCCGAGACCATCTCCGCCCCACACCAAGCCGCTCAAGAACAAAGTATATGAGATAGAAGTTAAGGCCCCGGCAAGAGGAGCTTGCCGGGAAGGCCATTCCAGCTCAAGGCCACATCGATCTCGCAGATCCCCGCGAGAGGAGCCTCGACGGAGGACTAGAAGACACGCCTGCCCTGCTGGCGCCAAGAAGGGCCCGGGCGTAAGTCACAGAGTCTGCACAAGCCCCCGGTCCGCAGTAATAAGACCCGCAAGGTGCTTGCCGGGAGAGCTATGCTATGCGTCCGCACCCCAGCTCATTCGCCCACGCCGCCTCCCACTTCTCCAGAGACGCGTATGTGGCTGTGCCGCATGAAGGATGCGTGGCACTCCACGTGGTGGCTTCGGCCGCAGGGCGAAGAAGACGCGAATGGCGGAGTTTTGGGCGACGGCGACGCATTTAATGCCCTTGTCCCTCACAAAAGTAGGTAGAAAGCACCGAGTCCGCACTGCTCCGAGACTGCTCCAACTACCACCACATTTACGCTTTTACCTCTACCATCACGCTGACACTGCCTTGGACCCTCGCCCTATAAAAGGAGGCCCATGCACAACGAGAGGGGGTTCCACGACCGCCATTCTCGCGAGGGATCATTCGCCGCCTCGCGTAGGTTCGAACCTTGGCAACTCTAGCCGATTCGCCGATTCCACACACCACCTCCGCTTTGCTCGTGATTCTTGAGCAAGATCAAATACAACACAATGCAGCAAGAGGGTTTTACGCGACCATCGCGTCGGTTGGGTAAAATCGCCCCCTCTGCCGCCGATCCGCTTTTCACATGCCTCCGCCAACACACGGGGGCCTCGCCCCATAGGTGCTTGGTCAAGCGCCGCTGCCCCGCCTGGCCCGGCAAGCAGCTTTGCCCCTTATTTAATAAGGGGGCCTGATTTCCATACATCCGCTTTCTCCGGGCTTCGAATTTACGGACCTTTCATCACCTTACGCCGCCCATTCTCGCACATTGTGGGTTTTGTAGCTCTTTGCGAAGCTGTTCTGGGCATCGAGCCCCATTTTGCGCCGTGGAAGAGATTGTTTTGCCTCGCACTTCGCTTCTCACGAGGGGTCGAGATATCAAGTGGGCGGAGCCGAAATATGGCGACGCCAGACCGGATATCTACCCGACACTTCGAAGAAGGTGTCCAAGACCGCCTTCGAATGGTTTTATGTGGAAGACGCCCACTCGCTGCACTCCGCCTCGGATCGCTCCCGAGTTCAGAACGCCTTCAAGAACGCTCGAGTTGGCGCCGCGAGCCCTCAACGGAAGATGATAGGAGCGCCCATTATCCGATGGGCCGGATAAGGTTGCTCGCTCATTCCGGATTGACCATGATTGAGTCGTGGCCACGCAGTATTATGCGAGGGTGCACCGCCCAATATAGGGGCCACCCCATGTGGGATTTCAACGGGAGAATGACGCCAATTCGCCATGGCCGCAAGGGCAGTGGATCGCCACCGATTCCGACGAAGATCCTGTCCGGCTTATACAAGGGGGAGAAGGAGGACTTCCTCCAAACGAGTCCATTAAATGGATTCTCCATGAATAACCCTAGGAGCTGGGTAAGCGGACGTTTACCTATCCGATCTGTGCTTTCAAAGTTAAGCGCCTTACTTTATGATTTCGACGCAGGAATTGCACCGGGATGTGGAGGGCATACACAGCCCAGCTCCACAACCCGAGGATCCAGAAAGATCCCTTGATCCGGCCTCCGAAGAGGATCCGGACATAAAGGTGGAGCAAATTGACGGGGTGTTCCACCAACTCAGCACGGACAATGCTCTAGTCGCCATTATGGCTGACTACCCCGGTTTATCTCCGGCTTCCTAGGTAACTATGACCGAAATCCGGACACCATTATTCCGTCCGTGCTTATTTCTGACCACCGTATACCAACGGTGTCTCGCAGGAGGTGCCTTCAAGGCGGGAAGCCGATCCCGCGGTGGCTGACCAACAAGGGTCAGTCCGACCCAGCAAGCGGAAGAGGGGTGCGGTGCGAATCGAAACATCACCGCAACGGTACGGCACGCCACCGTTTTTAAAGAAAAGATTCCTGGGTGGTATATTAACTCTTATGACCTTTCCAGGAGAAAGAGCGCTCGCCGGACTGTGTCCGGAGAGGTTGCCAACCAAGCCTCCGCCAGCCAAGCTCCAAAACCTGGTCCGGAGGGGGAGGCGCGAAGCGCGCGAGCCGGATGCTCCTCCAACGGAGGATGCCGACAGTGCTGTCCGCCACTGTGTTCGAGGTGGAGAGCGCCATGAATCACAAAGCGCCACGACAGTTCTTCGTGACGTGTTTCTCCCCGGAGGCGTTAAATGCCTTTAATGCGGGAGACGCACACCTCCGTGCTGCTCAAGATGGTTCAACCAGAGCCACGGAGCAGTATGTGAAAGACATACGAGTAAGGAATTTTAATAGTTATATACGCCAGTAGCCCCCGAGACTTAAATTAGTTGGAATAACTGATTTAAGGATCATTTGACATACAGGATCTTACGGAGAAGAATACCGAACTATCCCAGGAGCTTCAAGAGTGCAAGGCCCAACTTGAGGCTGCACTAGCCGCCGCAGGAGGAGACACAGAGACCCCCTCTGGGAACACATATTTCAAAAAGATAAGCGGTTTATGGCGTGCGGCGTGCATATAAGTCTGACATTAATATTGCAGAGGGCGCCGGACTAGATCCGGACAAGCAACATCTGCTACGCCACCAAGGCCGCTAAAAGGTGCTTATGAGGGTGCAGCAGAGAGGAACAAACTCCAAGATGCCAACACCCAACCGGGAGAAGAACTAAAAGATGTTCAGGTCCAGCCGCCCGACCAGAAGGAGAATCGGCGGCTTCGCCGCGGCATCTACAAGAGTGCTTGAGCAAACTCTTTTGAAAAGAAGAGTTGGCGAGGAAGTCGATTGACCGAAATGTGTCTCAGAGGTGTGCTCAGTCGCCTCACCGAGGAAATGCCCGGCTCAACGGGTGATCAACTTCCCGAAGTTGCCGTGAATCGCATCTAACGTGTTCGGCAGTGATGAGTGGCGCCGCCTGTGCCTTATGGCCGCCCGGCCTCCCTACCCGAGGGTCTTGGAGGGCTTGCGGAGAAGCTTCAGGAGCACGGCAGCTTTCTGCTCGTGGAAGATATCGGCCTGCCGCCAAGGCGCCAGGAGGCTCGGGCCATGGTGAAGACGCCAGTACACAAGGCGGATCCGAACCACATGGCGAGGTCGACTGTGGGGCCCGATGGGAAGGAGATCCCCTGTGAGCTTAATGTACTGCCAAGTAGAGTTGGCCGCTAAGTATTCTAACGGGATCAGTAAATTAGACAACTGTTAGATGGGATTGAGGAGGAGTACAATCAATCAATTTGACGATGTATTTTAAAATGACATGTATAATGCCTTCTAGCTGGATTGTAGATCGCTTGTCTTTGCAGACCTTTTCGCTTCGACCTCGGGACCCTAGAGTCCGAGTGTGTCTCAATACCCTCACGGTTATGAAAAACCGGGCATGCATGGAGACCAGCGTAGGGGTCATTAGCGCTTTATCGCATAAGTGCCCAACTAGTTATGTTATATTACATGGTTAGTAAGAAACATCTTCCAGGAGAATAGTTCCGTTAGGGGTTCTTTCTCGGGAGGCATGCCCTAAAGTGCATGTCCGACCGCGTAAAAAGCGTAAAAGCATCCGGGGCGCATTTAATAGATAGGTAAAAATCATCTTTCGAGTCACCAATCGAATATTCCCTTAAGAACGCTTAGCTTTGGCTTCACCCACCGAGGTACACATCCATCTGACCCGCAAGAATAATCACGAGGTGCTCCTTTACCTCCTAGCCGAACAACCGAAACGAGGGGTAAGCACAGAGCCAGCAACCCAGCTTGGCCAAAACTTAAGTCATATCGATGCATATAATGGTGAATAAAAGGTACATGCGGAAGTTTGACGCATGTGTTGGGCATAAAGCCCGTATAAATAAGATTCTGTTAACGAAGCCCCTAGGTATAATGAGTGCGGGTAGCACGTCAAGTGTGTGCGAACAATGCGCAGATCGGCCCTCAAAGGCTCTATGAAAAAGGGAGGAGAAAAGAGAGAAACAAAAGACAACTGAAGTATAAAACGCGGACGGAGGAAGGAGACGAACTCTGAGTCCGGCGCTAGGCGTAGAATCTTCGGAGGCGGGCTGCGTTCCATGGGTTCGGCTTGAGTCGGTTGTCCGATGCGTTCATGGACGGTATGCTCCGCCGTCGACTTGGTCGATGATGAAGGGACCTTCCCATTTGGGCTTGAGTTTGTCCTTTTCTTGTCCGCAGCGCGAGAACTAGTTCGCCAACATTGTAAGTTTTGGCCCGTGCTTTCTGCTTTGATATCTTCGAGCCTCGCTCGCGATAGAATCTTGAACGAGCCTTTGCCACATCACTCTCCTCTTCCAATGCGTCCAAACTGTCCTCGCCGATCCAACTCGGCTTCTTTCTTCGCATACGCGCACTCGAGGTGAGTCATGAATTATATCGCAGGGCAAAACTGCCTCTGCGCCGTATACCATAAAGAATGGCGTGAATCCGGTAGTACGATTTGGCGTGGTTCACAGCCCCCAGAGTACGGAGTCGAGCTCCTCTACCCAGTGCGTGTTAGATTCCGTGAGGGACCGCACTAACCTGGGTTTGATGCCGCTCATGATTAGACCATTTGCTCGTTTGACCTGACCGTTAGTTTGAGGGTGATAGGCTGAAGCGTAGTCAAGCTTGATGCCCATATTATTACACCAGAGTTTAACCTCGTCGGCCGTGAAGTTCGTGCCGTTATCGATGATGATGCTATGGGGGACACCGTAACGGTGTACTACCCCGGATATGAAGTCTATCACAGGTCCGGATTCGGCCGTTTTACCTGGCTTGGCCTCTATCAATTTGGTGAATTTGTCCACCATGACCAATAGGTATTTTTGCTTGTGGGTTACCATGTCAAGCCCCCAGACCGCGAACGGCCAGGTGATGGGTATGGTTTTGAGGGCGGTGGGTGGCATGTGGCTCTGATTAGCAAACAGCTGGCAACCGACGCATCGTTGGACTAGGTCCTGAGCATCTGCCCGGGCCGTCGGCCAATAAAATCCTATACGGAAGGCCTTGTCTACAAGGTCCCGGGCTGTAGCGTGGTGCCCGCCGAGTCCGCGTGAATTTCAGCCAGAAGATTTCGCCCTTCCTCTTCGGAGATGCACCTTTGAAGGACTTCGGTTGTGCTTTTCTTATAAAGCTCTCCCTCGTGGACATTGTAGGCTTTAGATCGCCGTACTATGCAGCGGGCCTCATTTTGGTCTTCGGGGAGTTCCTGCCTGATTAAGTAGGCTAGGAATGTTCCGTCCACGGGGCAATGACTGCCATTATTTCGTGAAAATGAAGGTGTTATTTCATTGGCTGAGCCACCGATTGTGTCAGAATGTTCGTTGTTGGGCGGTGCGGTTGGTTCCGGATTGTTGTTTCCGGACTCCTCTTCCCATACTACGGATGGCTTAAAGAGCCGCTCCAGGAAGATGTTTGGAGGGACGGCGTCACGCTTTGCGCCGATGCGCGCCAACACGTCGGCCGCCTGGTTATTATCCCGGGCTACATGGTGGAATTCGAGTCCTTCGAACCGAGCTGACATTTTTAAGACGGCGCTACGGTAGGCTGCCATTTTCGGATTCTTGGCATCAAAGTCTCCATTTACTTGGGATATTGCAAGGTTTGAATCCCCGCAGACCTCTAGGCGTTGAATTCCCATGGAGATTGCCATCTAGAGACCATGTAGAAGGGCCTCGTATTCGGCTGCGTTGTTGGAGTCCGTGTACATTATTTGAAGTACGTATTGGATTGTGTCTCCGGTTGGGGACGTCAAGACGATGCCCGCCTAAGCCGCCAACATTTAGAGCCGTCGAAGTGCATGATCCAATTGGAGTATGCGACGTACTCTTTAGGGAGTTCGGCTTCAGTTCATTCAGCGATGAAGTCAGCCAAAACTTGCGACTTTATAGCTCGCCGTGGTTTGTAGGTTATGTCGAATGGTAAGAGCTCAATGGCCCATTTTACAATTCTGCCCGTCGCGTCGCGGTTGTTTATAATGTCGTTGAGACGTATTTCGGAGGCCACTGTTATCGAACACTCTTGAAAGTAGTGTCGCAGCTTCCGGGATGCCATGAACACCGCGTACGCTATCTTTTGATAATGTGGGTACTGGGACTTGCATGGAGTTAAGACAGTGGATACGTAGTACACTAGTTTTTGAAGAGGGAACTTGTGCCCTTCCGTTTCTCGTTCGACAACAAGCACCACGCTTACAACTTGATGTGTTGCCGCGATATATAACAACATTGGTTCGCCCAAGTTGGGTGCGGCCAGGACCGGATTTGTTGCCAGTATGGCTTTTATTTCGTCGAGTCCGGCTGTGGCAGCGTCCGTCCACTCGAAGTGTTCGGTGCGCCGGAGGAGGCGATAAAGGGGTAGCGCCTTTTCTCCCAAGCGGGAGATGAAGCGGCTTAAAGCTGCCACGCATCCAGTCAATTTTTGTATTTGTTTGAGGTCTTTTGGGATATCCAAGCGATGAGCTCGAGATCTTGGCTGGGTTTGCTTCAATTCCTCTACCGGATACAATGAAGCCCAAGAGCTTTCCGGCTGGTACGCCAAAAACGCATTTTTCCGGGTTGAGCTTAATGTCGTATGCTCGGAGGTTGTCGAATGTGAGCCTCAAATCGTCTACTAGAGTTTCGACGTGTTTGGTCTTGACGACCACATCGTCTACGTATGCCTCCTTTTTTGTTGACTGGGTAGCGGACACATGTCGAATCATGCGCTGATATATTCTTGGCGTTTTTGAGTCCGAAGGGCATTGTGTTGAAGCAGAATGGTCCGTATGGAGTAATAAATGTCATTGCGGCCTGGTCTGTTTCCGCCATCTTGATTTGATGGTATCCGGAGTATGCGTCGAGGAAGCACAATGAATCGTGCCCTGCGGTAGCATCAATGATTTGATCGATGCGGGGAAGGGGGAAAGGATCCTTTGGGCAAGCCTTGTTAAGGTCTTTAAAATCGACACACAGGCGCCAGGATTTGTCCTTTTTGGGTACGATTACTAGGTTCGCTAGCCAGTCCGGATGTTTTATGTCTCTGATGAATCCGGCTTCCAATAGTTTGGCTAGCTCCTCTCCCATTACTGTCTTTTTGGTTGGAAAATCGCGAAGAGCCTGTTTGGTCGGCTTGAATCCTTTAGGATGTTTAGGCTGTGTTCTGCCGACTGCGTGGGATTCTGGCATATCCGAAGGGTGCTGCAAAGATATCCTATTTTTCGAAGGAATTCTCGTAATCTGGCGTCTACATCGGGGTTTAATTGTGCCCCAATGGAGGCCGTCTTTACGGGGTCCGTTGGATGGACACGAATTTGACTATTTCGTCCGCTGGTTTAAAAGAGGTGGACTTGGATCTCTTATCGAGTATCATATCGTCCCTGTTCCCGTGGAGCGCAAAGTTGAGTTCCTCTGCCGCTAGGGCTTGGATAGTGCCTCTAGGGCTAGTGCGGCTGTCTTGTTTTGCCGAGTGCTATGTCCGGATCATCGACAAGAGTGATGATTCCATTGGGCTGGGCATTTTAAGCTTCATGTATCCATAATGGGGTATAGCTTGAAAAATTGTGAATGCCTCTCGCCCTAATAAAGGGTGATATCAATTTGAACAGGGCCACTTGGGCGTGACCTCCTCGGACTCAGTAATTGTCGGCGCCCAACACCACATCAAAGTGTAATTTTTCCTATGCGTAGCGCTTCCGACTAGGGATTATTCCTTTGAAGGTTGTGCTGCTTCGCTCAATGCGGCTCGATCTACTTCCATTTTTCAAGTGTTTCCTCGTAGATGAGGTTTAATCGCTGCCGCCATCCATGAGTACCTTGGTAAGACGAAAGTCGTCCACTATTGGACTGAGGACCAATGCGGCTGGTGCTCGGGCTGTTCGGAATTTAGGTTCGTCGCTGGCGTTGAAGGTGATAGCCGTGTCGCTCCATGGATTTGTTGTTGCTACTTGGTAGACTTCGGCGAGGCTGCGGATTGTTCGTGTCCGCATATTATTTGATGCGAAAGTCTCGAACACTATTAATACCGTACTGGTACTGTTAGGCTGGTTTTCCAGGGCTAGAAGCTCTTCGCCACTTTTGGCCACCTGCCGCAGTATCCAACATGCTCAAGGCTATGTGTTGGAGTGGTGCCCTCTGTACTATGAATTTTACAGGGTCCGCTGAGCCATCCCTCCAGTACGGTTCCATGCCTTTTATGGGGTTTTTGCTTTTTGGTTTTTGTCCCGGGTGCCTGAGCATGATGCACCCTTTTGTTTCGGACTAGGGTTGTGTTCGGAGCCGGATTGTCCCAAAACTTAGTTTCGGTTTTCCAGACACTCTCCATCGCACACTACTTTCGTACTATGGATACCAGGTCGGCGAAGCGTGTAATTTCGCGACAACTTATGGCGTTCAAGATTCCCTTGTCCGTGCAATTGTTGCAGAAAATTGAGATTGCATTTTCCTCACGGCAGTCCTTTATCCTGTCCATAACCAGGAGGAATCGCCCGATAATGATGTCTTTGTTTCATGAAGCTCTTGCAGTTGAGATAGATCTCTTATGTTTGGGTGGGCGGGTGGAATTAAGTCCGGAACCCTACCCAACTTGAGGCTCAAGGGCCGAAAAGTTTCCAAATTTGGAAGCTTGGATTGCTGGATGTCGTCCAACGAACCTGGTCCGCCGCCTGACTTTAGGTTCAGTACTTGATTGACGTCCGTCCCTCCGTGGGAATCCGACATGGAGGGATCCGGAATCCGGACATAACTGGTAGTCGCCGCGTTGTTCCTCCACCACAGCAACGTGGTGGGTAGCCTGGGGAGAGTTGATCTCTCTCAGATCGGTTTTAAGCCCAATCTGATCGTAGTCAGAAGCGACTCCTGAGGCGCGGCGATCCAACAGCTCGTTTACGGAGGAGAGCTCCATCGGATCTAGCTACTCGGCGAATTCCGAGTTGACGTGAAGATCGCTTTTGATGACCCGAGAGGTCATCGTTGGAGCGGCGGCCGACCAGGCGGTCATAAGAAAACCACCTAGCCAGAGAGTTTGGCCGGTGGCCAAAGCTCCCTTGGCAATAGTACCGTCTTTAAAGACGGAAGAGGCATCCTTCCTGATTGCGACGGCACAGAGGAACTCTCAATGAAAGCACCAATGTCGGTGTCAAAACCGACGGATCTCGGGTAGGGGGTCCCGAACTGTGCGTCTAGGCGGATGGTCACAGGAGACAAGGGACACGATGTTTTACCCGTGTTGGGCCCTCTCGATGGAGGTAAAACCCTACTCTGCTTGATTGATATTGATGATATGGGTAGTACAAGAGTGGATCTACCACGAGATCAAGGAGGCTAAACCCTAGAATCTAGCCTATGGTATGATTGTTGTTGTGTCCTATGGACTAAAACCCTTCGGTTTATATAGACACCGGAGAGGGCTAGGGTTACACAGAGTCGGTTACAATGGTAGGAGATCTACATATCCGTATTGCCAAGCTTGCCTTCCACGCCAAGGAAAGTCCCATCCGGACACGAGACGACGTCTTCAATCTTGTATCTTCATAGTCTTGGAGTCAGGCCGATGATGATAGTTCGGCTATCCGGACACCCCCTAATCCGGGACTCCCTTAGAGGGGTTCGGTAGAATGGCATACCCGGATTAGAATGGATGATGTGGATTACCTTGTTGAAATCAACACAAAGGACGATTTTAGTAACTGGGGAAAAGCTCAATAGTAGAGAGTGAGTCCACTGTTTGAAAAGTTTTAGCATAACCGAAGAAACTAGGAGCAATCCCAGTTAGTGCTGATGATAACACCTAGTGCTTTTGCGAGCTCTCAAGAACTTGAGCATCTCCATATTCATCAAGGTTTTACCAATATCCGTGTCAAGGATCCTAGCAACACAACATACTACCATGATGAATAGTGATGGATAATGCAGATGCAAAGGAAGATAACACCTTCTCGGATTTCACCTTAGCGAGGCCAAGGGACGAAATCTGAATGATCGACCAAGAGACATTTAGCACTCCGCATTTAATGTTCTCCTTGATGTGCTAGTGCAACCCATTTGTTAAAATGGTTTGATACGTAGAACATCAAGTAAAGGTCGGACTTGAATAACTACGGAAGTAGTGTCCTACGAAATCCTTATGGGGAGGAGGCCGACTTCCTCAATCAAGATACTACAGTAATAGGTCTTCCGGCTGGACATGTTGGCCACGACATCCTCTTTACCGGTTACAGAGAGACCAATATTATAGTTCTTGGAAAATGCTCCAACCATCATATCTGCCTGAGATTCAGATCTGGTTGGTGTCAGTACAATCCAGACTCATCGAGTCTAGAAAGAAAAATGAAAGTTTGCAACACAAATCGACGAGATGACGTTGCGAGATTCTCGGGGAATGAACTATGGTAGTAAGCTCCAAAACATGAGCTGGTTTTGCTAAAAGCATGTGAACACGCTGTCCCAGACAAGCATGACCACGCAGTAGTCTTATAATAAAACACTACCGAGTTCTGGCAGGGAACCATCATCAATGATATCGAAGTCTCCACGCGTGGAGGTCCAAAGATTTCACCTTAGAACAGACTCCTTTATCTTGAACAAGTCAATAAGTGGCTTGGTGTTCTAGGGACACATATAGAATGGAGGTAGCGATCCTGTCAAACCATAGCATACTTCGCACATGCATGACTGACCTGGGATGATTCCAGGGAAAACAAAACAATCTGTCTCGAACTCACGGCGGCAACTTGCACCAAATGCACATGAATTCGAGGAAGTCACTTCTTCCATCCAAGCATAAGCTTCATGAATGGAACACAAAGGCATTGCTTACAAAATTTTCAACACTAGGTTGATGTTCAACATGAATCATGGGGGAGACAAAATGCTGCTGATGGACTCAACAACAACTCATCGGAATTTCCATATCACTGGACTTCCACCATCATGTGAACACGGGGATAGCATTGGTCAGACCAAAAAAATATAAGATGTATGCTCGAGGGATCAACCACGAGTAAGACAACATTATGAACATCGTTGGTTCTGATCTGATTTGACGATAGCCCACACTCAAATCAAGGTTTGGACAAGATGATAGATTCAACAACCGATCACGAGGAACAATAGATGAAGATATCATCTCTCTTAAACACACACACACACACACACACACACACAAGAATATAACCTAGTGATGAACTAAGTCAGACAACCTTCCATCTTCCAACTCTCCAAGTTGTTGTTTAGCTCAACCAACTAGCTCAGGGGTACCCAACATAGAATCTTGGAGAATGGGTGGTTTTGAGGAAAACCAACATGATCACGAACTCAACATAGCGGTCAAGTGACAACCTGGTAATACTTCCGAGAAGATATTCGGAAAATCACGAACCACTGATATGCTATTAAGTTCGAGAACAATCTTGCTTTTCAGGGCAAGACGAGATGATCAAATAAGCAAGGGATTGGCATAGCCCTAACTCATTGATCGAAAGGTGCACCGAAAATAAGGACTAGGTAGCACGATCTATCTTACAATGATGATTTAAGAACCAACACACTAAGAATGAAATTATTGTCCTTTAACTACCAAGCAACAAGGTTGCTAGGAGTATTGATTTCACACATCACGATTCACTTGTCGACATTCTGGTTGCAACAACATGGGAACTGAGAAATGAATAATGATGGAGAGAGTATCACTATGTTAAGAATCCATAAGAGAAGGTGCAATCCTCATGACATTCCTAACATAAAGTGGGTAATACTTCAGGGTAGAACAGAATCAATTATTGGATTGGCATTTTGATCTGTGAGGTACAACTACTTTGACCCAATCCTGGATATGGATGAGGTCCTGGAGTTTGTTTTTCCTAGTCATTCCGATTAGAATGGCTTGACGGACCACAGGAGTGATGGGCATCGATAACACGAGGGCACGACTACTCCTGACTATCAATTGATAGACGGGGGTCAGAATACAACTAAAGAGGGGCAACTCAAGGAACATGTAACTTTCTGAGTTGTGGATGCATAGATTAGTATGTCGAGCAAAGCTCAACATTTCTTCCGGATAGCCCATGCAGAAAGGTAGAACTGGCAGAGTCACAACATAGAGGCAAGAACTCCTCGAGATCACTCCGGTTGTGATCCTTCGATTCAATGAGGAACTTCTGCCATAAGTAGTTCATGGTATTTGGAAGAAAGATATACCACAAACCTCAAGGACTAATGCAAAGGTTGCTAATATCCTAAAGTAACGAGCAAACACTATCAACATGAGGTAAGTAGGGTGAATCTTGGGTTCAAGAACCCAGGAGTAGAATACCTACTACTAGGTAGCATCACAGGATGCTTTCGAGAATAATGGCCAGAATCATCACACTGAGAACACAAAACATGGTAAGATTTCTAGATGATCCCCTAAGACACCTAGGGTCATAACAATAATTCCAACATATATGTCGGGGCAATAGAATACCTCAACTCAACAATTGGTGTGATTAACCTGGCCTAAAGGGACATCGAAACCAGAGGGAAAGGTTTTTGCAAATACATCAGATTGTTTAGAAACCTGGAATGACTCGACAGCATAACGGCTGTAAATGCTCAAAAAGATTTGAGACATCATGCAAAATGGTGGCATAACCACTCAACAACATCATATCAAGGTTCCGAGGCCAGCTATGAACATACGGAAGTAATAGAAACTGAACTCGGGCTTAAATCCAACAATCTTGCACGTCTACAGATTAGTAACACGTGATCCTGATAGAAAAAGGAGAGAGCCTAGTTCCTTAACCCTGTAGGAAAAATAAGATGACTCAGATCAGAAGGGCATAAGGTATAAGGAGTAAAAAGAGCCTTACGTTCCATCCCACAATCAATTCCTTATATAACTAAAGAATTTCTAGACTCGACTTCGACCAGTTTGGCTTGGTAATCCTACAGGCAGTCAAGCTCTGATACCAAAGCTGTCAGGACCCCGACTCAATGCCACATTGATCTAGCATGTAACACCTCATATCACTTTGCGGCCTCACGCACGGTATCCCCACGGTGTCGCATTACCTTTGCCCGAGACTGTTTGTGCCTTTTGGCACACGTATATGATAGTGTCGCTAGCATCCATATGATAAGGAGCCCAGGCTGACATGGCTAGTCGTCAACCAAAAAGTGGCGCTAACTTACTGGGACATGCATACATGACCCAGCAACGAACGTGTCGGTCATCAGCGAGTGAATCCGGGCTGTAGCAAATGGGCTAGCAGGACTCTGGTAAACCGGGCTGTAGCAGGCTAACAGGACTCCGGTAGACACCGCGTGACATTTCCCCGAAGGCACAGACACAGGAACGAAGAAGGACACATGCCGGCCAACCTAAGTGTTCCGGAGCAGTAGCAAGCTACCATGGCTCAGTGGAATCACTAGGAGACATTTCCCGGTAAGAGAGGCTACCAAGGATAAACAACTAGGTTGTCAGATCCCACACGTACCAAGCATTTCGATAACATACACACAAGACGCCTGATATGTGCAAATACAACACGACATCACAACATGACCCTACGACTCAAGTATTTTATTCAATAGGCTCCGAGGAGCGAGATATTACAATCATGGGTCTCATGACCCAACATTCAGAGCATACAAGTCAAAGCACACGCGGAAGCTTAACATGTCTGAGTACAGACAACTATAAATGAAAAGGGCTGAGAAGCCTGACTATCTACCAGATCCTGCCGAGGGCACAAGATCGTAGCTGAGGTAACAAGCTAAACGTCGAAGTCCACGTGGAACTACTAGCGAGACTGAAGTCTCTCTGCCAAAACATAAATTAAGAAAATGTGAGTACAAATGTACCCAGCAAGACTTACATCAGAACTAACTACATATGCATCAGTATCAACAAAGGGGGTGGTGGAGTTTGACTGCAGCAAGCCAGCTTTGACTCGGTGGCTATCCTGAACTACGACTGTAAGTAACTCTTTTGAGGTGGCGCACACGAGTCCACATATTCACCAATCAATACACCACTATGGATTCGCTCCCGTCTCCCTACGAGAACGCCATCCATAGCACTCACGCTTATCTTGCGCATTTTAGGGTATCCACTTCAAGTTATCTATGAACTGTACAGGCAACCCAGAAGTCCTTTACCGTGGACACGGCTATTCGAATAGATAATGTTAACCCTGCAGGGGTGTACTTCTTCACACACGCTCTCACCACTTATTGCCGTTTACACGACATGTACTCGGCAACCTTCAAGCAGAAGACCAGCGAGGGTGTCGGCCACGACCCGACTAACCACACAAGTCTCTCGTCCTGGTTTATCGCCTATTCGGGTTCCACCCGCAAGGAGATCTGGCCGGGTGTCGCTCATGGCCCCAAACGATGTGACCAGGGTTCCCAAGCCCACCATCTGGGTGCCACTTGGTACACCGTTCCACTGTGCCTAGTCTGTCCCAAGCCCACCTGTACCGGGTGCCACTTGGTAGACTACTAACACTACCTACAAACACCAGAAACTATTTGCAACTCCTAGACAGAGATCAAGTTGATTAATAAGCCGAGAGGGGCCGAGTTACCGGAACCCAATGTGTGGTAGTAACTGTTCATGGATCACAAACACAGAACTCAGTTCCTAAGGATGGCTTCAATGAGACAACCCACCATGTACTCCTACATGGCCTCTCACCGCTACCTTTACCAAATTGTGTTCACACACTTAGCTCTCAACAGTAGAACATGTTCACACACCTCCAATTCATCCCCGATGAATCAGACCTGACACAACTCTAAGCAATAGCAGGCATGACAAACAAGCATGAATGAGTAGGAACATCAGGGCTCAAACAACTCCTACTCATGCTAGTGGGTTTCATCTATTTACTGTGGCAATGACAGGTCATGCAGAGGAAAGGGGTTCAACTACCGCAGCATGTAACAGTTGAATCGTTGTTGTCCTAATGCAGTAAAAGAGAGCAGGAGCGAGAGAGTGGGATTGTATCGGAATGAACAAGGGGGTTTTGCTTGCCTGGCACTTCTGAAGATAGTATAGTTCTTCATTGGTGTCATTAATCACATCGTCGAAACGCGTCTATCGAGAGGGGGCAATTACCGGCAACTGAGAAAGAAACACAATCAATGCAATGCACAATATGATGCATGATCATGACATGGCGATATGACGTGATTTGAGCTAATGCAACTAGCAACAGGTTAAATGAAGTTGGTTTGAACCTTAGGTTCAAATTCAAACTTCATATGTGAAGGTTTAAATGCCATTATAATATTTGGCCTAAACAGCAGCCCTAAGTTGTTTTATCATGCATGAAAATGGTACAGATGGATAGATTGGATTTTTCTGATCATTTTTCATATATAAATTATTTCATTTGGAGTTATGGTTGATTTTCTATGATTTTTAGAAGTTTAGGCAATTTTCTGGATTTTCTGATTTATTTTAAATCCAGAAAATCATTTACTGCGTCAGCATTCGTCATGCTGACCTCAGTAGGTCAACAGACCCGGTCCAGGTCAAACCTGATGCGTGGGTCCCGCATGTCAGTGGCTCAGGCTGGTTAGTCCCGTAGACAGGTGGGTCCAATCAATGCTGACTAGGTCAAAGTCAACGCTGACACGTGGGCCACAGGGTTATCACTAATCTAAACAAAAAATTAATCTAACCTAAACATGCACTAGGGCCCACATGGCAGTGGCCATGAGGGTGTTTAGCGGGGTTATTAATGCTAATTAAACCAGCACCACGTCAGCAGGTGACGCCGGCGATGACCGGAGCACGACGGCGCTCGCCGTCCGGCAAACTCCGGTGTTGGGAGGATGCGCGGCTGGTCTCGTTGGAACGGCCGCGATGCGACACGTCCAACGGTGGTTGCGGCTGGGGCTGGGGTGGCCGGAAACGTCACCGGCGAGCTCGGGCGAGCTTGGGATCGGAGCTGTAGTGGGCGTGGCGATGCGGGCGTAGCACCTACGGCCTCTACGCGGTGCGGTGAGCACATGGGTGTGCTTGGTTGGGGGCTACGGTGACTGTGGCCACGGCGGCGAGGGGCTCAGACGGCGGTGCGATTCGGTCGTCCGTGAAGCGGCGGCTATGGCGGGGAAAAGATCACGGGAGCAAGGGGAGAGGAGGCAGGGGCTCACGGCGAGTTGGTTGGAGAAGATGGCGAGCTCGGGGGAGGTCGGACGACGACGTTGCGAAGCCGGCGATCTCGGGCGCTGGAGGTTGAAGACGACGACGATGGCGGCGTTGCAGGGGCTCTCCCGGTGCGTTGCTCGACAAGGAGGGGAAGGTGGTTGAGGCGGAGCTCCTTGGTGCGTTGGAGAGGCGTGGCAGTGGCCCTGGCCACGGCGAACGGCGTTGGTGTGTTCCGGCGATGCTCTCAGGTGAGCTCGGGGGAGAGGGCTAGAGAGGGAGGGAGAGAGCGACGAGTGAGGGAGAGGAGAGAGGGGACTCGGGCGTCTCCAGGCGCAGGTCAGGACGAGGAAGGGCAAGCAGGAGGTGGCGGGGAGACGTGGCCGCGATCGCTCGCGTGCGGGCACACAGCTGCTTGGGCGAGGGGAGGAAGACAATTGGCAGCTGGGCTGCACAGAAGCGGGCCGCGCAGGTGGGCTGGTGTCTCTGGTGGGCCTCAAGGTAAGTCCAGGTAAGGTTTGTTCCTTCCCCTTTCTATTTCTGTTTTTTTTGTTTTTTTATTAAAATCTTTGCCACTGTTTTCAAAAAGAACAAATCCAAACCAGTGACAAAATTCCTCTGAATATTTTTATGTTGCTTAATGGACTTTTCCAAAAGCACATGAAATGTTCCGGGGTATTTGGAAATATATATTCTATACAAGTTATGAATATAATTCCAAATGCATATAAAATAATGATTTAAATTCAGTGCCCAAAATATTCCTCAAAAATGCTCATTATTTTTGGTTTGGTGCAAAACCCTTTGCCAAATATAACCAACATTATTTAAGGCCATTTTGGGAACACTGAATGCAATTTCCAGGGTTCTTTGCCCTGCTTTTAATTAAAGTTTTGAGGCTTCAACAATCCTCAATTCAAGTTTCAGAAATTTAAATATGATGCCTGGATGAAAATGCAACTATTACAAACAATATTCTAGGGCTGTGACACAAAAGTCCGAAGATAAAGTGTTTTTCGCTAAGAATGGACTCTTTCTTGAGAAGGAGTTTCTCGCTAAAGAAGTAAGTGAGAGGACAGTACAGGTTAATGAGATTACTGAATCTTCAGAAGTGATCAGGGCTAACGAAACAGAATATGTTCTAGAAGTTATCCACACAACTGAACCAGAAGTTACTACACCAGCTGTAGAGATTCTGGCTAAGACTGTAATTGAACCACGTACGTCAGGAAGAGTTATTCAACCTCCTGAATCGTTTCTTAGAATAAGATGAACCTGCGCACTACAGAGAAGCGATGGAGGCATCCAGCTCAAAAGAATGGCTCAAAGCCCTGCAATCCGAAATGGAGTCCATGTACGAGAATCAAGTTTGGAACTTGGTTGATCCTCCAAAGGGTGTGAAACCAATACAATGTAAATGGATCTTCAAAAGAAAAACAGATGCGGATGGTAACCCTACCATCTATAAAGCAAGGCTAGTTGTGAAGGGGTTTTCGTAGAATGAGGGAGTTGATTATGATGAAACTTTCTCACCAGTAGGAATGCTAAAGTCTATGAGGATTATGATGGCTATTGCTACATATTTCGATTACGAGATATGGCAGATGGATATCAAAACTTCTTTCCTAAATGGTGATTTGAAAGAGGGTGTATATATGATACAACTAGAAGGTTTTCTCGACACAAAGGATGCCAGAAATGTGTCCAAGCTTCAAAGGTCAATCTATGGTTTGAAGCAAGCATCAAGGAGCTGGAATCAACGTTTTTATGAAGTTGTACAAAATTTTGGCTTCATTAAATGATGAAGATGTTTGTGTATACAAGAAGTTTAGTGGGAGCTCTGTAGCATTTCTAATCTTATACGTGGATGACATATTGCTGATTGGAAATGATACAAAGTTTCTTAGCACAGTAGAAGACTATTTAAAGAGCGTGTTTTCAATGAAAGATTTAGGCGAAGCTGCCTATATTGGGCATAAAGATCTATGGAGATAGATCAATACGTATAATTGTACTAAACCAGAGCATGTACATTGACGAGGTTTTAAAGATGTTTAAACTGGAGAATGTAAAGAAAGGATTTCTCCTAATGTCACATGGCACAACGCCAATTTTATCATATTGGAAATATAGAGAGGCATAGATGTAGTTCCTCTGTCATAACAACCGCAAGTAGGAGCAGCAAGCACATGCATATTATATTCATCAAAACCATCATGTGCAATATTAAAACACAAACCATCAATATAATCCTTAATAAGCACAAACTTCTCAGATATAGTGTAGTTGGGAGAGTTCAAAAAGATAATATGATTATCATGTGTGGGTGGAATAGCAACAATTTCATTCTTAACATAAGGATCTATAGCAAGTTCATCTCCATACGCATAATCCATATTGGCATCTTGTCCACAAGCATAGCAAGCATCAATTTCATCAACAAGAGATATTCAAACGAATCCAAGGGATTATAGCAATTATCATAGCAATCATCCTTCGGTAAGCACGAAGGGAAATTAAACAATGTATGAGTTGAAGAGTTACTCTTGTTAGAAGGTGGGCACGGGCAGCTAATCCGCTCTTCCACCTTTTGTTTTTCGCTCTCCTAGTCATCTTTTTCATCCAATGAGCTCACAATGTCATCAATTTCTTCTTCCATAGATTCCTGCAAAATATTAATCTCTTCTTGGACAGCGGAGACTTTCTCAATAAGTGCATAAATATCGACATTGTATTTATAATTTTCATAGCAATATTTAAGTATAGCAAAACTTTCAGGTCTATAAATAGCATCATCAAAATCTTCATACTTTTCAGACAAAGATTCAATTTCATAAGCACCCTTAAAAGCAACAAATTCTTCTATTCGTTCCACATCATAGTAATCATATATACCATTAGCATAAGAAGCCAAGGTTTCATTATCATTAAATTCACATGAAAAGGGAAGGTGTGGAGCCTTCATCCTAGAGCAACAAGTATAATCATATCTCAAGCATAAATTCCAAGCATACCAATGCAACATTTCAATTTGATCCCATATGAGTTTCCCTTTTTGAGTCAAACGATAATCCCCAAAGTATTCACGCTGATCTAACGTGTACCAAGTTTAATGGGGTTTCCTCAGGATTATCAAAGTAGTGTTTAATATTTTTCACATAATGAGCATCGAGGGTTTTAGGAGGTTCCCCATCTCCATGAGTAGCAAGTACACCTATTTTTTGGTATTTCATGTTCCATATCCATAACTAAAGATAGAGAACAACTTAGAACAGAAAATAAAAACTACTTAGTGATAAAGCAAGCAAGCACACACGAGACTATTCACCCCACACTATTGCTCCCCGGCAACAGCGCCAGAAAAAGGTATTGATAACCCACAAGTATAGGGATCAATTGTAGCCTTTCTCGATAAGTAAGAGTGTCGAACCCAACAAGGAGCTAAAGGTAGAACAAATATTCTCTCAAGTTCTATCGACCACCGATACAACACTACGCACACTTTACGATTGCTTTACCTAGAAGAAGTATGAAACTAGAAGTACTTTGTAGGTGTAAATGGATAGGTTTGCAACATACTAAAGAACACATAAATAAAAGCAAGGGGTTGTTTTGATAAAGAAACAATTAAGTTAGTTCTAGTAGAGAGCTTTTTGTCACAAGAAAGTTATTTGTCCCTAGGAAATCGATAACTAGACCGGTAATCATTATTGCAATTTTATACGAGGGAGAGGCATGAGCTAACATACTGATACGCCCATTTTGCATCATGTTTTCCTACTATTATTTATAGTGTTTTTATGCTTTATAACACTTTATGAGGTAATTATAATGCCTTTTCTCTCATAATATGCAAGGTTTACACAAAGAGGGAGAATGACGACAGTTGGAATTCTGGACCTGAAAAAGCTATGTCACAGATACCTATTCTGCACATCTCCAAATGAGCTGAAATTTTACGGAGAATTATTTTGGAATCAATAAAAAATACTGGAGAAAAGAACTACTAGAGGGGGGATGCCAGGTGGCCACAAGACACCAGGGCGCGCCACCCCCTCCAGGCGTGCCCTGGTGGGTAGTGGGCACCCTGGCCCACCTCTGCTGCCCATCTTCTGGTATATAAGGTCTTTTGACCTAGAAAAAAAATAAGATAAGGACTTTCAGGACGGAGCGCCGCCGTCTTGAGGCGGAACTTGGGCGGGAGCACTTTTGCCCTCCGGTGGATCGATTCCGCCAGGGGAACTTCCCTCGCGGAGGGGGAAATCGAAGCCATCGTCATCACCAACAACCTTCTCATCTCTGGGAGGCCAATCTTCATCAACATCTTCAACGGCACCATCTCATCTCAAAACACTACTAGGGAAAAGCCTAGTAGTAGCGCAGGTTTTATGCCTACTAGTAGCGCGGGGACCCGCACTACTAGTAAGGAGCTACAGCTATTCCTTAGCAGTAGCGCGTGTAACACACGCTACTGCTAAGATATATAGCGTATTGTTACCAGCGCTGCTGCTAATCTAACTAGTAGTAGTGTGCTTCCTGTCCAGTGCTACTAGTATTCTGTTTTACATTTTTTTTATTTTTAGTATTATACACCGTTAAACAAATTTTGATACAATATGAATTACGAGGTTGTTATATCATTATGTCCATGATGAATTAATATATCATTGTGAGGAACAAACATGGATTAGATTCATTTGGATGAATCAAAAGTTGAATTAGGACGACGATCCTACTAATTCAACTTTTGGTCACTTTTGATTCATCCACATGAATCTAATCTGCGTTCCTTCCACCAATGAGATAATAACTAATCATGATCATAATAACAAAGCATCATGATAATTATGATCAACATCATCATCATATTAATATAAAAACTCTTGCATCATATCATCACCAACAACACTAGCTAATAATCATCATAGTCATTACCACCAACACTATTTAATCATCATAGTCATAGTGTAGCTATCTAATCACCAGCAACACTAGCTAATAATAATCATCATAGTCATTACCACCAACACTAGCTATTTAATCATCATAGTCATAGTGTAGAACATCATCATCTTCAAACTCATTATAGCTAGCTAATCACTCCTACTGCTCTCTCTCTCTCTGGTAAAATAGCATAAAACATGTGTAGCACTCCTGCTTCATCATATTGGAGAATGCAGATGAACCTGTCTCCTAATTGTGGGTTGTGCTTTTGATTGTTGCCCCCTAGTACTTCTCTGCTGCGATCCTTCACAAATTTTTTCCAGGCTTTGACTATTAAGACTTTCTCACTTCAATAAATCATGAATGCACTCATGTGCAATGCAGGATAACTTGGCCGTAAGCTCACCATTGTCATGTGACTTTTAGGCTTGATCCAACGAGGCACAACATTCATCAGGAGTCCCTCTTGAAGAACATCGTAGTAACATACTTAGCAATGAAGTTTAGCTTAAAAAATAATGTATGTAAAAGACGCACCAAGGACAAATAGTAAAAATCTTACCATCTTTCCTAAATAGATGTGACTGTAGTTCAATATGCACACTAGTGGTCGCATGTTTTGAGTACTAATATTTTGAAGCCCAGGAAAATAACCTGTCTTGACAGTACCAAGATCCTCAAGCCATGAAACATAATGACTTATCTCCTCGCAGTTTAGTTCAGCCCCGAGACAGTAGTAGGTGATGTCTACCAAGCGCTAGACATGTTTGCTTGAATTGAAATAAGCTAGCAGTACTAAAACCAATATTATCCAAGACATACATTCTTGCATGGCAGGGGATACGCTAGTAGAATTGTAAATAATTAAAATTGTAAGTTGAAGCAAAAGAAGCAGAAGTCATGCTTAATTACGAAAAAAGACTTGAAGCAAAAGAAGCAGAAGTCATGCAAAGGCTTTCAGCAACATTATCCAGACAATGGATATGGTTTTATTTTACAATGGAAGGAATAGTCCCGAGTCGTTGTAGGAACACGACCCGGCACTCGGGGGCTACATTATTCAAATCATGATTATATCAAATATGGAAGTCTCATGTCGCTGCAAGCATGCACCATGACACTTGGGGGCTAATGCAAAGTCATTTTAACTCACCTTGTTGAAGACCCGACCCATCACATAGTGATGAGCCGGCCTTTGGGGGCTACTAATTGCTGCCAAAGATAACCTGAAACTTGGGAGCTACATCATTTGTTGTCATTTTTTGAAGTACATGTAAAGTCCTAGCTTAGTATTATCTTACTGAGCGGCCCTTGGGGGCTACACGTTGTTGCTCAAATCTACATGATCATATCTACAAAGTCCCTGCTCATTATTGCATAATGACCCGACATTTGGGGGCTACACATGTGAAGTGCAAAATATTCAGTTTATGACTGATCGCTTAGATGAACAAACTGGATTTCTCCAAAGTTGCAGCATTTAATGCAAGTCTTAAGCTACCACTATGTTTTCTTCTTAAGACTTGGGGCCTACAGGTGATATGCATATCAGGGAGGAACATCTTCAAGTTCTTAGTTTCTTTACCAAAAAAGGTATCATATTCTCAGCTTTGGCCTGGATAAATCAGGAAAGTTAATTACATGACCCAGTATCGGCAACAATCATAACCTGACATTATTAGTCATAACCCGGCATTATCAGTCATGACCCGGTATTATCAGTCATAACCCGACAATTTTGAAGATCACAACTTGACAAGCTCTAGCATCATTAAGCCGGAGTATTCAAAAGCCGGTTCAACTCCAGAAGGACATCTTAAGTCCAATATTTTTATTAAGTCAGAGCATTGATGGCCGACTCAAATGGATTATTATTTTTAATATTTTTCTACAAGCAAATTGATTATGAAGCTGGTATATTGAACCGGACTTTCCAGAAGAAGGAAATGACAAGGACTTAAGGATGATCAGGTGCCGGCTCAGAAAAAACTTTTAATTTGGGGCACAATTTGTCAAATTTGTTGTTGTGTTTATTTTGCAGGATCAGTTTGACATGGATAAATCCAAATTAAACTGGGGTTAATGTCGGGGATATATCCCACAGTGTAACCCGGCCTGATGTATGACCCGGTTGGAGCCTGGCGACTCGCTGGTGACCCGCTCGGACCTGGCGACTCACGGGTAACCCGCCCGAGCTTTGCGACTCATTAGTGACCCGGCGAGCGGGTCAGATGGATGACAAGGCCCAAGGCCCAGACGGCCGGCTCATGTTATGGTAGGCCAGCTTAAGAAGAAAGGCATAAGGAATATTCCCTTACAAAGGAAGCAAGAATAGGACTCCACTTGTAATAGAGTAATCCTAATCCTACTAGGACTAGTCATGTAACCCGCCCCTCGAACTTATATAAGGAGCGGTAGGGCACCCCAAGAGGGAGGAGTTTTGAGACAGACAAATCCATAGCTCCCGAGAGAGAGGTAGCCAAAGAGCACCGTTTTAATCGTGAGCACCATGATCAATATCAATGAAGTAGGATATAGGCTTTTACCTCCACTGTGAGGGCCGAACCTGGGTAAAAAACCTCGCGTCTCTCGTCCCACTCAACCCCTCTCAAGCTACTACATAGATGCGTTGGCTTCATGACTAAGTCCTCACACTAGGACATTTGCCATGACAAAACCACGACAGTGCCCTCATGATTGATTCGTATGGTGACTTAATTCTTGTTCTAGGGAAGTGTTCCATACCCTTCCTTAGTGGAAATTGAAATTTGATATTGCCTTCTTTCATATCAATCACGACACCAATAGTACGTAAGAACGGTCTACCAAGAATAATTGGACAAGATGGATTGAAATCAACATCAAGAACAATAAAATCTATGGGCGCATAATTCCTATTTGCAAGGATAAGAACATCATTAATTCTTCCCATAGGCTTTTTAATAGTAGAATCCTCCAAGTGCAAATTTAAAGAACATTCTTCAATATCGGTAAGACTAAGCACATCACATAAAGATTTTGGAATTGTAGAAACACTAGCACCCAAGTCACATAAAGAAAAACACTCATAATTTTTAATCTTGACTTTGATAATAGGTTCCCATTCATCATGCAATTTTCTAGGAATTGAAATCTCTAATTCCAACTTTTCTTCCAAAGCTTCCATCATAGCATTAACAATATGTTGAGTAAAAGATTTATTTTGTTCATAAGAATGGGGTGAATTTGTCATGGATTGCAACAGAGAAATACAATCAATCAAAGAACAATTATCATAATTAAAATCTTTGTAATCCAAAAGAGTGAGCACATCACTAGTTAAAGTTTTGACCTCTTCAAACGCACTTTTATCAATTTTCTCAACAAGATTTTCACCCTCTGAATTATCGGTATGCCTTGTAATTAAAGCTGACTCTTCTTCAGTCCCTTTTTCATCAATCTTAATTTTCGTTAGAAGGCGTGCCGATAACTTGGAGGGTGAAAATCTTGTTGAGAAAATTGATAGAAGTGGGTTTGGAGAGGTCAAAACTTTAACTAGTGATGTGCCCACTCTTTTGGATTACAAACACTTTAATTATGATAATTGTTCTTTGATTGCTTGTATTTCTTTGTTGCAATCCATGATAAATTCACCCCATGCTTATGAACAAAATAATGCTTTTACTAAACATACCGTTGATGCTATGATGAAAGCTTTGGAAGAAAAGTTGGAATTAGAGTTTTAAATTCCTAGAAAATTACATGATGAATTGGACCTACTATCAAAGTCAAGATTAAAAATTATGAGTGTTTTGCTTTATGTGATTTGGGTGCTAGTATTTATATAATTCTGAAATCTTTATGTGATGTGCTTGGTCTTACCGATATCGAAGAATGTTTTGAAATTTGCACTTGGTGGATTCTGCTATTAAAAAGCCTTTGGGAAGAATTAATGATGTTCTTATTCTTACCAATAGGAATTATGTGCCTATGGATTTTATTGTTCTTGATATTGAATGCAATCCATTTTGTCCAATTATACTTGGTAGACCGTTTTTACGTACTATTGGTGCCGTGATTTATATGAAAGAAGGAAATATTAAATTTCAATTTCCACTAAGGAAGGGTATGGAACACTTCCCTAGAACAAGAATTAAGCCACCATATGAATCAATCATGAGGGTATCTTATGGATCTAGAAATAAAGATGACAATACTTGAATCTTTGCATTATGCCTAGCTAGGGGCATAAAACGATAGCGCTTCTTGGGAGGCAACCCAATGAATAAATTTTATTTTTGTCTTTTTCTTGCTGTTCTTGAGTGTTTGCACAATTATTCTACTATTGATTGTATTTTTTATCTTTTAGTTAGTGTTTGTGCCAAGCAAAGCCTTTGGGATCATGTTGGGTGATAGTTGATTTGATCTTGTTGAAAAACAGAAACTTTTGCGTCCAGTAAAAAAAATCATTTTTAACAAAAGAGTGATAAAATCCTGATTTTTGTACACAAAATTGATGTACAATTGCCTACGTTGTCCTAATTTTGCATAATTTTTGAAGTTACATAGGTATTCAATGTTTTTAGATTACTACAGACTGTTCTGTTTTTGACAGATTATGTTTTCTTTGCGTTGTGTGCTTATTTTGATGAATCTATGGTTTGTATTGGAGGGTATAAGATATAGTAAAGTTGGAATACAGTAGATATAATGCAAAAATAAAATATGAATGAGTTTGCAACAGTACTTAGAGTAGAGATTTGCTTTTGTTATACTAACGGATAGGGGTGGGCATATAAACCGAAGACCGAAATACCGAATCGAAAGAACCGACGCCGACATCGAACTGACCGAAATCGGTTATTTCGGTCGTAACTTTTGTAGAAATGAAATTAGTTCGAGATTCTTGCTTACAAGACACAATTACCCGATAAACCAATATACTTCAAAATCTGAGAAATAGCCCAGCCGATTATCATTACCTGGAAACTCCCAAGGCCCAGCAGGCTGGCACCCCACATGAACTACTGAAAAGTCACCCCCATTTCCCCATTTCACGCAATGCCCTGACGTAGCCGCCACAAGCATTTCCTCCCTGGTCTGCTCCCCCGCTAGCGGTAGCACTCTGCTCTCCTACCTCGTCTTCTGCCCCGCCGGTGGTGGCGCTATGCTCTCCTCCACGGCCAGCGACGACCGCCTGGTGGACTAGCAGCCCACAGCAGGACTTATCTCCTCTCTTCTTTGTGATTTCTTTTACCATCCCATCATATTATTCCTTGATGATTTCATGTTTTCTTGAGAAACTGATTAGGTAGATGAGAACTTCTTGCCTTTAGATCTGATTGCGTTCGATTGACGGTGTTTTCTTTCTCTATTCAATCGTGTGTGCTGTCAAACAGCTTCGGTCTTGTTCAGTCATACGGAAAACCAAACTAAAGTCATGGCGCCCTGAACTCATAGCAAGATTATGAAAGACCGATTGGTCATAGTTTCCAGGGAACCGAATTATCTATAAGCCAAACAAACCAAACTGAAATTCTCGGTTAGACCGAATGCCCAGCCCTACTAACAGATCTCATGAAGGTTTTGTTGAGTTTTGTGTGATTGAAGTTTTCAAGTTTTGGGTGAGATCAGGATGGAGCTTGGGGATTCCTATCGCATCCCAAGCTATTATCTAAAAGAGAAGCAAGCAACTAAGCTTGTGGCTGCTCGAGTGGCATCCCCTCTTTCTTCTAACGACCATCCGTATTTTACTTGGAGCTATATTTTTATTCGTCACATATCATGAGTTTTGCTTGGAGCGTCTTGTATTATATGAGTCTTTGCTTGTTTTGCTTTTTATTTTAAGTCAAGTATCCTTGGTGGACACACCTATTTGAGAGAGACAAAATTATGTTATGACTTTTTAGAATTGCTCTCTATGCTTCACTTAAATCTTTTCGAGCTATGGAATTGCTCTAGTGCTTCACTTATATCTTTTTGAGCATGGTGTGCTTTATTATTTTTGAAGAACTATTCTCATGCTTCACTTAGATTTATTTGAGAGTTAGTAAAAAATTTAAGAAATTCTCTCATGCTTCACTTATATTATTTTGAGAGAAGAAAATTTTTATGCTCATGTTCTTCACTTAGATTTGTTTGAGCTATCAAAAGCAACATATGAAATTAGTCCCAAAGTGATAGATATTCGAGAGGGATATAATAAAAACTTTCATGAAGATCATTGGACAAACTAAACTTGATTTCTTGTACTAGTTTTGCGACATGATGATATAATATGTGAGTCATGTTGATGAGTAATTATGCTTTAGTAAGAATATTGATGTTAAGGTTTGTGATTCCCTATGCAAGCACGAAAGTCAATAGTTATGCAATGAAATTACATCCTACTTGTGGTGCATTATTCGGTGTTAGTTATGCTTAATGCTCGCTTATGAGATTTTTCGTTTCTTGGTTGGATGCTTCTCAATCTGTTGCTAGCCTTCATTTGCACTAAGTATGATTACTACTTGTGCATCAAAAATCCTTAAACCAGTTTTGCCATATGAGTCCACTACACCTACCTATATGCGATATTATTTTGTCGTTCTAAGCAAATTTGTATGTGCTATCTCTAATTTTCAAAATAAATTTCCTTTTTGTGTGCTCATACCGCTCATGAAACGGTAGGGGGTGGCTGATATTTTTCCATGCTAGATGTGTTATTCTCAAGATGAGTGTTTATTCACTTGTCATTGCACGAGAGTACGGCAAAGGTATTAGGGATGCCCAGTCCCGAAATGAAAAATGAATTTATTTATGTTGTCAAATAATAAATTCCTTGGAAAGTGTTGGCATGGATGGCACACATGGATTCGGTTAGCCATGTAATGTGAAATATGGTGGAAAAAGGAATAAACTTTATTTTCTGTTTGGGAACCGACTATGATATATCTTGCAAGGAAAGTATTGGGAACTACTCGATCGTTTTTGTTGACACGAAAAGCATGCCACCAAAAATGTTTTTATCTCTATCTTTTTCGCTTTGAGCTCTGGCACCTCTACAAATCCCTACTTCCCTCTGCGAAGGGCCTTTCTTTTTAATTGATGCAATTTTTATTTTTATTTGAGTCTCCATCTTCTCTTATAAAGCACCAACTAAGGGGCACTATGATCATACTTGAGCATTGGGTGTAGCTAATATGCGAGTGTGTTTCATGAATGGATCAATGATTGAGCATAATGGGCTTGGTATAACTTTCTTTAGTGTTGATATTTTGAAAGACATGGTTGCTTATTGATATGCTTCAGTATTGAAATCTTCATGACAAAACTAGACTATTGCTTTGAATCATATAAAAGTCCAAATGTCCATGCTACAAAGAAAATAATATGTGATGAACATGTTAGGCAGCATTCCACATCAAAAATTCTGTTTTTATCATTTACCTACTCGAGGACGAGCAGGGATTAAGCTTGGGGATGCTGATACGTCTCCAACGTATCTATAATTTTTTATTGTTCCATGTTGTTATATTATCATTCTTGGATGTTTTACAATCATTTTATAGCAACTTTATATCATTTTTGGACTAACCTATTGACATAGTCCCAAGTGCTAGTTGTTGTTTTTTGCTTGTTTTTTACTTCACAGAAAATCAATACCAAACAGAGTCCAAACGCAGCCAAACATTTTAGAGAATTTTTCTAGGCCAGAAGACACAGGGTGGGCCAAAGAAGTACCAGAGGGGTGCCCCGAGGGGGGCACAACCCACCTGGGTGTGCCCTGGTGGGTTGTGCCCACCTCGGTGGCCTCCCGCACCGCCTCTTTGCTCTATAAATACCCCAATATTCCAAAACACCTAGGGAAGTTGACGAAACACAATTCCAGCCACCACAAGTTCCAGAAACCACAGATCCAATCTAGACACCATCACGGAGGGGTTCATCATCCTCACTAGTGCCTCTCCGATGATGCGTGACTAGTTTATTGTAGACCTACATGTTCATAGTTAGTAGCTAGATGGATTCCTCTCTCTCTTTTGATTCTCAATACAATGGTCTCTTGGAGATCTATTTGATGTAACTCTTTTTGTGGTGTGTTTGTTGGGATCTAATGAACTTTGAGTTTATGATCATATCTATGTTTTTATCCATGAAAGTTATTTGAGTCTCTTGATCTCTTATATGCATGATTACTTATAGCCTCGTATTTCTTCTTCAAATCTTTGGTTTAGTTAGACCGACTAGATCAATTTTTCTTGCCATGGGAAGAGGTGCTTTGTGATGGGTTCGATCTTACGGTGCTCAATCCCAGTGATAGAAGGGTAAATGACACATATGTATCGTTACTATTAAGGATAAAAATATGGGGTATATTCCTACATGAATAGATCTTGTCTACATCATGTCATCATTCTTATTGCATTACTCCATTTCTCCATGAACGTAATCCACTAGATGCATGCTGGATAACGGTCGATGTGTGGAGTAATAGTAGTAGATGCAGGCAGGAGTTGGTCTACTAATCTTGGACGTGATGCCTATATAATGATCATTGCATGGATATCATCATAATTATTTGATGTTATATCAATTGCCCAATAGTAATTTGTTTACCCACCGTATGCTATTTTTCTCGAGAGAAGTCACTAGTGAAATCTATGGCCCCCGGGTCTCTTCTTTATCATATTTGCCTTCGAGATCTATTTTTATTAGCTTTTATTTTCAGATCTATTAATCCAAAAACCCAAAAATACCTTGCTGCAATTTTTTGTTATTTATTTTATCTCGCGTTCCCGAGAGATCTATTTATCCAATCTACTGCAATTTGATCTATCTTTTTACCTAGGAGGGATTGGCAACCCCTCTTTTTACGTCGGGTTGCAAGTATTTGTTCTTTGTGTGCAGGTACCATTCACGTAGTGTTGCGTGGTTCTCCTACTGGTTCGATAACCTTGGTCTCATCACTGAGGGAAATACCTACCGTAGTTGTGCTGCATCATCTCTCCTCTTTGGGGAAATACCGACGCAGTTCAAGCCGCATCACCCCTCTCATAGCTATTCATCTCCATGGATAGGTCTTGCGTGTGCGTAGAATTTTTTTGCTTTCCATGCAACATTACCCAACGGTGGTATCCGAGCTAGGTCTATGCGTAGATGATACGCATGAGTAGAACACAAAGGAGTTGTGGGCAGTGATGGTCATACTGCTTACCACCAATGTCTTATTTTGATTCGGTGGCATTATGGGATGAAGCGGCCCGAACCAACCTTACATGTCCACGCACATGAAACCGGTTCCACCGACTGCCATGCAACTTGTTTTGCATAAAGGTGGCTGGCGGGTGTCTATCTCTCCTGCTTTAGTTGAATCAAATTTGACTATGGTCAGTCCTTGAAGAAGGTTAAAACAGCAAACTTGATAATCACCATTGTGGTTTTGCGTAGGTAAGAACGGTTCTTGCTAGTTGCCCATAGCAGCCACGTAAAACTTGCAACAACAAAGTAGAGAACGTGTAACATGTTTTTGCAGGGTATGTTGTGATGTGATATGATATGATCAAGACTTGATGTGATATATGTTGTTGTATGAGATGATCATGTTTTGTAATATCGACAAGCGACAAGAGCCTTAGGGTTGTCTCTTAATTATTGTATGAAATGCAAGCGCCATGTAATTGCTTTACTTTATTGCTATGCGTTAGCAATAGTTGTAGAAGCAATAGTTGGCGAGACAACCCCGATGCAACAATGGAGATCAAGGTGTCGAGCCGGTGACGATGGAGATCATGACAATGCTTTGGAGATGGAGATCGAAAGCACAAGATGATGGCCATATCATGTCACATATTTTGATTGCATGTGACGTTTCTCCTTTATGCATCTTATTTTGCTTAGAATGATGGTAGCATTATATGATGATCCCTTCACTAAATTTCAAGATAAAAGTGTTCTCCCCGAGTATGCGCTGTTGCGAAAGTTCTTCGTTTCGAAGCACCTCGTGATCATCGGGTGTGATGGACTCTACGTTCACATACAACGGGTGTAAGACAGTTTTGCACATGCAAAATACTTGGGTTAAACTTGATGAGCCTAGCATGTACAGACATGGTCTCGGAACACTAGAGACTGAAAGGTCGAACATGAGTCATATAGTAGATATGATCAACATATAGATGTTCACCATTGATGACTATCCCATCTCACGTGATGATCGGACATGGGTTAGTTGATTTGGATCGTGTATCACTTAGATAACTTGAGGGATGTTAATTTAAGTGGGAGTTCATTATTAATTTGATTAATTGAACTTAATTTATCATGAACTTAGTTTTAATAGTTTTTGCACATATGGCCCGTGCTTCCATTCCCCTGAATTTTAATGTGTTTCTAGAGAAACCAAAGTTGAAAGATGACGGTAGCAACTACACGGACTGGGTCCATAACTTGAGGATTATCCTCATTGTTGCACAGAAGAATTATGTCCTAGATGCACCGCTAGGTGACAGACCTGATGCAGGAGTTACTGCAGATGTTATGAACGTCTCGTAGACTCGATCTAATGACTACTCAATAGTTCAGTGTGCCATGCTTTGCAGCTTAGAACTGGGACTTCAAAGACGTTTTGAATGGCACGAAGCATATGAGATGTTCCAAGAGCTAAAGTTGATATTTCAAGCTAATGTCCGGGTTGACAGATATGAAGTCTCCAAGAATTTCTATGGTTGCAAGATGGAGGAGAACAGTTTTGTCAGTGAACACATACTCAAAATGTTTGGATATCATAACCACTTGACTCAGTTGGGGATTGATCTTCCAGTTGAGAGTGTTATTGACAGAGTTCTTCAGTCACTACCACCAAGCTACAAAGGCTTCATGATGAACTATAATATGCAAGGGATGACGAAAACGATTCCCGAGCTCTTCACAATGCTTAAGGCCGCGGAGGTAGAAATCAAGAAGGAGCATCAAGTATTGTTGATGCTTAACAAGACCACTAGTTTCAAGAAAAAGGACAAGGGAAAGAAAAGGAACTTCAAGAAGAATGGCAAGCAAGTTGCCACTCCCGTAAAGAAGCCCAAAGCTGGACCCAAGCCTGAAACTAAGTGCTTCTACTGCAAAGGGAATGGTCACTGGAAGCGAAACTGCCCCAAATGCTTAGCGATAAGAAGGATGGCAAAGTGAACAAAGGTATATTTGATATACATGTTATTGATGTGTACCTTACTAATGCTCGTAGTAGCGTCTGGGTATTTCACACTAGTTCGGTTGCTCATATTTGTAACTCGAAACATGAGTTGCGGAATAAACGAAGATTGGCTAAGGACGAGGTGACGATGCGCACCGGGAATGGTTCCAAGGTCGATGCGATCGCCGCCGGCATGCTACCTCTACATCTACCTTAGAGATTAGTTTTAGACCTCAATAATTGTTATTTGGTGCCAGCGTTGAGCATGAACATTGTATCTGGATCTTGTTTAATGCGAGAGTCTTTTAAGTCAGAGAATAATTGTTGTTCTATTTATATGAGTAATATCTTTTATGGTCATTGACGGTGTCCTGAACTAGGGGGTACTCACTACGTCGTCTCCCGACTAGGTGGATCGAGCCGAGGACCCCCATGGCGACACACTTGTGGGCCAGTTCAGATAGCCCATGCCGAATACAAGGAAGATTCCACAAGACTTGGCACACAAGAGAAGGACTCCTCTAAACCCTAGGCCTCCGATGTGTTATATAAACCAAGGCCAGGCTAGTCAATAGACAACATATGAATACACTCTGTATTACACTCCATATGAATACAATCGAAAGGAGGACGTAGGGTATTATCTCCTCGAGAGAGCCCGAACCTGGGTAAAATCTTGTGTCCATGTTACCATCGCTCCAAGACGCCTAGCTTAGGACCCCTACTACGAGATATGTCGGATTTGACAGCGACATTGGTGATTTCATTGAGAGCCGGCTGGTTGATCTTCACGGATCAATGGAAATCAAAATCAATAATCAGGTGCTATTTTTTCGATCAGAGCCGATCCACTCAAGTTTTTGTGGGAATTTCTTATTGCCAACATTGTTCACATATTTAGTTGAGACCAAGACGTGCTCATATTGATCATGTGACGTTCTACTACGTTCCGGAGATCGCTAATCAGCGGCTTCTAATCGAGGCGATAAGTACGTCTGAGGTTGATTGGGTGCTAACATCAGGTGTCGTACGCGGAACGAGGATGCTCCCGAACGGCAGCAACACATCAGGTGTTGTTTTTCTAAGTTAAACTTAATTCTTGATTGATAATATGTGCGAAGATTGTCCCTGTTGGTGTGTGTGATTTCTTGTTGGCAGATACATCTAGGATCCGTCCAGTACTAGTGATCCATTATGTTCGGCGGCGGCGGTCGCGCAATGTCGCAAGTCGTTTCCAAAAGCATGTTTTGCTGTTGTCAGGCTGTATTCTATAGAACATCGGATCATGGAGGGAGATCCATCATTGCTCCTCTAAACCTGACCTAAAGCATCGTGTGCTCGCTGCTGCTATAATTAAGGGGAACCACGGCATGCAACTACCCTAAGGGGGTGTTTGGTTCAGAAGTCCTAGGAGTTTTTCTAGTCCCAGGGACTAATCAAAAAAGACTCTCCAGTAGAGTCTTTTTCTAGTCCCTGTAGAAAAAGTCCCTCCCATTTGCTTCCTAGGGATTTTTTAGGGACTTTTTCTAGTCTCTCGGACTAAAAAGTCTCTGAACCAAACACCCCTAAGTCCCGAGGTGGACTGATCATGGAAGCTTGCTGATTGCCAAATATGCGTGTTATACGAAGACCAGTAGAAGTACTACTATTACTTAGATTGGGCACTAGTACTAGCCTACCCAATTAGTACTACTACTTCACGTGGGCACAAAGATAAATTTACCTTCCTCTTAAAAAGTATTGTGCGCACTAAAAAATCATCAGGGAGATTCTCTTCTTTTCTTTGCTTTTTTACTTTCTACTTTCTAAGTACCAGGGTTGTTGTTGGTCAAGCCATTAGTTCCTGTTAAAGCATACAGTGTCCTTGCACCGCGGCAGCAGGCACGAGACGATCAAGTCATAAGAGATCATCCAAATGCTAGCACAATTGATACTAGTACAGCAGTACAATTGGTGCTTCCCACGTAAATTATATACTAGTACTAATGATTGGTGTTGCAGCTTTGACCACTACAAGCAATTAGGTGCTCTCCTATTAAAATTGTTCATAAGTACAATCACAGACCTTTGTACTGACAGCTGCACTACAAAAAAAAGACACATCCGTGACATTTTGGGCCGAACGAAATTTTTTCTGTCATACATATGACACTTCTATGACGATAATTGTGACAAAACCCGGTATCATCATAGATGTGGTGGGCTCCTACTTCTATGACAAAAAATCATGACAGAACATGGGCTTTTCATCCTGGGCGGGCCGGAGACGCAGCTGCATGACATTCTTTGGGTCGTCCATTACGAAAAAACCGTGGTAGAAGCGAGGGCGAGGAAAATTTCGGGGAGTTCCCGATTACGGTGGGAGGTTGGGGGCCGAGCGATGCGCGTTTCTCTAGTACACGTACGTGCGTGTGTGCGAGGCATTGGCTCTAACTGAACCCGAGCGAGGCGTTGGGCTCTAACTGAACCCGAGCGATTGCACTGCATTTTACGCGTTACTGAACCCGAGCGATCGATCGATGGCTGTTAACTGAACCCAATCGAGCGATTCCTTCGCTACTACTGCTAACTGAAGCTGATCGATGCTACCTCACTGGATGAATAGTGAGTGTTGCGGGGGGGCTGGATGAACAGTGAGCGGTGGCGTTGCCTCTAGATGAACAGGACCCCATGGTGTGGAGGGCTGGATGAACAGGACGACCCCGTGGAGGGCTGAATGAACAGTAGACGGTGGAGGGGTGCCTGTGGAGGGGTGGTTGAACAATAGCTGGTGGAGTAGCGCACGGTGGAGGCAGGATGAATAGGAGCCCGTGGAGGCTGGAGGAGGTCGACGGTAGCCCGTGGAGGCTGGAGGAGGTCGACGGTGGGGATGAACAGTATCTCGTGGAGTCCCGTTTTGCGGTATGCCACACCCCTCCCGATGAACAGGACCCCTGTTTCGACTATAACGCTCCAACACAAGTCCGTTTCGTCCGTTTTACGGTACGCCACACCCCCGTTTCGACCGTAGGAGGTCCATTTCCTCTTTTTTGCGGTACGCCAGACCCCTCCCGATAAATAGGATCCCATTTCAAACATGGCCGGTCGAACACAAGGCCGTTTCCTCCGTTCTGCGGTACGCCAGGTCTTGTTTCCATCGACTGTCTCGTCCAAGCCCTCCTGATGAACACGATGACGCATTCCGTTCTGACCCAGCCGGTTGGCTCCCACACGTTTCGTTGCCTCCCGATGAACATGACGCATTCCGTTGCCTCCCCATGAACACGATGCATTCCGTTGCCTCCCCGTGAACATGACGCATTCCGTTGCCTCCCCATGAACACAACGACGATGTTGTTTCTCCGTTCTGACCCAGCCATGTACATGAGCCTGGCCGTACGTATGCGCGAGTAGGCGTTCGAGGCCCCGCCCGTATGTACACATACATGGCCGTATTTTATTTCTTGCTCACTTATCGCTATACATACGTGCACATGCTACGTGCGCACCTCTACATCGACACATGCGCGCCTCTACATCCACCAGTATATATGTACGTACATGTTCGCGACCAGAATGACAATGCTACATACGCTTCGACCAGGTGGTCCCGACTGTCAGGCACTTCCTTGCGTGCGAAGATGTAGCTGGTGGGTCCCAGCAGTCAGGGGGCGAATCATTTTTTTTGCCCGGACGCACTTCCTTGCGTGCACAGGTGTAGCTGGTGGGTCCCAGTAGTCAGGGGGCGAATCTTTTTTTTTGCCCGGACTTACTTCCTTGCGTGCGAAGGTGTAGCTGGTGGGTCCCAGCAGTCAGGGGGGAAACGTTTTTTTTTTTGCAAAATACAGTGGCCCATCTGGTGGGTCCCTACTGTCAGGTGGAGGTATCATTATTTTCCGCGTAAGAAGGAGGCACTTCCTTGCTGCGGCCGTGGACCCAGCTGTCAGCCTCTCCACTTACAGTCCACGTCCGATGGAAGTCGTTCCTTGACCACGTTGACCATGCCGCACCAAGAGCACCAGGGCGATGGACGATGGCGAGGCCTAGGAAGGGGACGACACGGAGCCGGGGAAGACGCGACAGTGGATGCCCACACGGAGAGGAGTATGAGGGTTTGCTCGTTCGGCTGCGGTGTGAGGCTGTCGTCGCCGCAGGGCCTGGCCAGTGGTGGGAATAGTAGGGGGCGGTGAGGCCTCCACGGCAGCACAGCCAGCCGCGGGAGGCGGGAGCAGGCGGCACGACCGGCGCTGCTTTGGGCGGCTGGAGCAAGAAGACCAGAGGTTGAAGAAGCACTACGGCCGTTGGATGGACATCGTACGGTTACTGGAGCTAGAATCGTTCATATTGACTAAGTTGACAAAGCCCGTCGTCCCCGTCAACTTAGTAGGCCCACAAGTCAGCCTCCCACCAAGGTGGGTCCCAGCTAGCAGGGAGAGTATTCTTATTTTTTGTGCGTAATAAGGAGGCACTTCCGTAGGTCCGAGCTGACAGCGGGGGGAACTTTTTTTCGCGAAATACGGTGGCACGTCCGGTGTGTTCCAGCAGTCAGGGGGAATGTTTTTTTCATGAAATAAGGTGGCCCGTCCGGTGGGTCCCTGCTATCAAGTGGAGGAATAATTATTTTGCACGTAATAAGGAGGCACTTCCTTGCGGCCGCCGTGGACCCAGCTGCCAGCCTCTCCACGTACAGTACTCTTCCGATGGAAGTCGGTCGTTGACCATGTTGACCATGCCGCGCCGAGAGCACCAGGGCGGTGGACGACAGCGAGGCCTAGGAAGGGGACGACGCGGAGCCAGGGAAGACGCAGCAGTGAAAGCCCGCGCAGAGAGGAGAACGAGGGTTCACTGGTTCGGCTGCGGTGTGAGGCTGCCGTCACCGCAGAATAATAGGGGGTGTGGGTGAGTGGAGGGGTGGCCTGGACAGCGGTGGGAGTAGTATGGGGGAGGTGAGGCCTCCATGGCAGCCTGACCGCCACGGAGGCAGGAGCGGTGGCACGATCGGTCTTTGCTTTGGCGGCTGGAGCAAGAAGACCAGAGGTTGAAGAAGCACTATGGCTGTTGGATGGACATTGTACGGTCACTGAAGCTAGAATCATTTATATTGACTAAGTTGACAAAGCCCTTGGTACGCTCCAACTTAGTAGGCCCACAGGTCAGCCTCCGAAAGGTGCGCCCCAGATGTCAGGGGGAGGAATCATTTTTTGGGCGGCCTAAGAATATCCGAGATTGAAGAAGAAGCACAACATCCGTTGGATAGACATCCAATGGCCACTGCTGCTAGAACCGTGTGTTTACTATAATAAGTTGACAAAGCCTTGCATACGCGTCAACTTATTTTTTTAGGGGATGCGTCAACTTAGTAGGCCCACAAGTGTGTGGCAGAGAACTTATAGCCCATTTGCGATTTGTAAGAATATACAGCCCATTTTTGAATTCTAAAGGAATTTACTACAGCCCATTTATAGTTTGTTAAAAGTACAGCCCATTTTCTAGCTAGGACAACGATTAATAATTTCAACCAACCATTGAAGACAGAATTCAATAAAATTTCCCACATTTTGATGGGATCCGAAATATTTTTATCCTGAAATTTCTAGTCAGATTAAATATAAATTTGTATTACGTAAAAATCCAACGAAACATTGCGTGCGCAACAATGAAAATTTAAGATTTTCAAAATCCATAAATAATATTTTATAAACTAATTTCGTGTTTGGTGCATTTTTTATAGTTACTGCCAGTTTTATAATTACATCCCATTTATTATTTTTAAAGCCCATTTTCCTGTTAAGCCTAATGCATCCCTCCTAGGAAAGATATGCATCCCAGCGGGGCGGAGAATAACAAGTTGACCTTTCCTGGGTATTCCTCAAAAAACGTATAGCTGGGCTAACCATTTTCATCTTGAAAAAATTAGTATCTGGGCTGGATATCTGGCCTGGGCTAGACGGGCCACAGCCCGCCCAGTTAATACTTGCTCTCCTGTGAACAACAACGAAATCATCGCCAAGAAAAACTCTGCAGTGCTCACGCCTCAAAAACACAAATACTACTCGAGCTGCTTGGTCCCAACTGTTGGCCGCACCTTGTGCAATTCTCTTGTTTATATTGACTACATAGGTTGACAATGGTGTGGGACCGTGATGTCAGGAAACCAGGAGGAAGCAAAAAAAATATAGTTGTACATAATAAGGAGGCACTTGCGTACGTACGGCTATGGCCCTAGTGGGTCCCTAGTGTCATCCAGTCAAAATAAAGTCATCTCCTGAATCCTCATGTTCGTTGACGATGTTAACAATGTTGGGCGCCACGGCGAGCGGAACAACTCGAAGGATAACGGAGAGGGCCTCGCGGGCCCTACGGATGGTCTGATATAGCGCCCGCTGCTCATTCAGGAAGCCAGGATCATCGGACACCTATGAGCACCTTCGAGAAACTGAGACGGCATGAAACAGTAAGGCCGCGCTTGGGAGCTCTGGTTTATTTCAAACCTGTATTAACATACAAGTGTAATTTACTTGTCATCGGAAACAACGCGTAAAATAAAGGCGTAATGAAACCGAGGGCTCGAGGTCTGTAAGTAAAACCGACGGGCTATGCATGTAATTTGAGAGACCAGTGTATATTTTACGAGCACTTCTATATGGACGACATTACCTGACGATACATGCACGCTGTGCGTATCATGCCATCCATGGGCAAGGCAAAAACAACAGCTAACGGCTGGATCAGTAATCGTCCGAGTGTCGTTCAGATTTTTTATCATGTGTGAAGTACTTCCGATATTTTACTAGTCGAAATCGACCAACCAAGCGCTTCACTTGAGACCCTCTGCTTTTATTTACAAGCGTCAGTTTTACAAGCGGTTTTGGTTGGAAAACGACGATCCAATCACGGCCTAATATCATGAGTTGGTCGAAAGATCATATGGTTTCACGTCTAACCTACCTGACTTGTCGTATAGGCTATGAATGAAACATAAGACGATGAACTTCTTAAGCACGGAAACAACAGAAGAGGGTGATCTTCTTAACAAGCAAATCACTGGCATTAGATCGACATGCAAAACAATACGAATCATTATTCTCAGGAGGCACGGTGAACAGCTCGTGATGCCGCATGCCACAACATTCCAAGCTCAACTTTGCAATCAAACACAAGGCCTGGCATTACATAGACAATATTCAGAACAAACTCTTAACACAGGAATATCTCAGCAGAGTAACTATTTACTTCTAAACTAAACACAGGAATAGGAAAACACTTGACGCTGCTCACAGTAAGGGCGTCCCACTCAAAAATATCAAATGCATGTCTTCTGGCTAACATCAATGAGCAAATTTTGACAAGGTTTTCCAATTCCAATATATTAAACTAACGTCTTCTTGCTAACAACAATGATTAAACTTTGACAAGCTTTTCCCATTCAAAATATGTAATGCCTATGATCGTGGAGTCCTGTCGTAGCTTCTTGTACTTGTTTGGGCACTTTTTGCCCCGTGCACTCCACGTGTTGTTAAATTGCCAATGCTCTCTGCAGACTAGTCATGTCACCGGCGTCTAATAATACTCTGTAATGCTTCTCGGTCATTCCTTCTGTAATGTAGCGCAAACAGTGACTGCTTCTTTCTGCAAAGTGGAACGACCAACTGGACCAGTAATGCAGCAATTTGCCTTGGACACATTGGCTCCTTTTGTGCAGTTCAACTAAAATCGAAGTCGGAATAAAACCGAGCTTTAATTTTGATATCCCTGTAAGCAACAATAGGTATAAGGGAAACAATTACTGAGAAATAACGGTTGATGACTTGTACTCCCAGAAGAAAAGCATCTACTGATCTACTTTATCTTAATGGGAAACAAAGCAGGAGAGTAGCAATTCTCCATCGATGTGATTCATTCATATTGGTGAGACATTATCTTAATAATGCCTTGTTTCAACATGTATAAAGAACGACAAAGCGTAAAAGTACCATTCCTAAAACAATGCAACTGATTCATTTTAACAGAGACATTATCTTAACAATACCTTGGTTAAACCTCAGAGAAAGAACTACAAAGCAGGATAGTACCATTCCTAACAAGTGTTGCAGTTTTGAACTAAGATTCAGTAGTTAATTAATTCTGAGAGTGGCATTGCTTAATTTTACCAGTGGCATTAGATTAACGAAAAGCATGAACAGTTCCAAGGGAGAGTGGGCACAAAAACAATATGTGCTTCCATCTACTTATAAAGGGGGTGATGCAGAGTTTGTTGTAACAAAGCAACAAGCATCATGTCTGGGTTGGTCCCATTTTTGTTCACTACTTAATGGGAAAAGATAGCAATACAGTAGCTTCAATTCAACATTTATTTAAAACAGTACCAATACAAGTAGCACAACATCTCAAAGCACACTACACAATCATGTGGATGAAGGCCTATACTGACCTTTCATGAGAAGACCAGGATAAAATATGAATCTGCCAACACGAATAGGAAATCCAATCTCGTTTTGTGCAGTTGCACTGAAATCAAGCAAAGTGTTTCGCGTAGCGAAGCAAAATGTTGCAATAGCAACAAGTTGAATAGATATCCCTATTTAAACAAAGGCAAAAAATCAATCAATTACTGGCTAATAAAGGAGGATGAAACATGCGGCTACAAAAATGGTAATCCCGCCAATCCCTAACAAGTGTTGCAGTTTTGAAATAAGATTCAGTAGTTAATTCTGATAGTGGCATCAATTGCTGGCTTATAAAGGGGGTGATGCTGAATTTGTTGTAACAAAGCAACAAGCATCATGTCTGGGTTGGTCCCATTTTTGTGCACTACTTAATGGGAAAAGACAGCAATACAATAGCTTTAATTCAACATTTATTTAAAATAGTACCAAAACAAGTAGCACAACATCTCAAAGCACACTGCACATCATGTGGATGAGACCAAGATTTGAAACAACTCGCCGCGGAGACTGGAAACAAATCTCGATCTCCTTTTGTGTTGTTCCACCAAAATTAAGCAAAGTCACCGGTGTGACATTCAAGTTGAACTGCACAAAACACTCTTAAAACATAAGTGTTTCCAATAGCGAAGCAAAATGTCGCAATAGTAACAAGTTGAATCGATACCCCTGTTTTAACAGAGGCAAAAAAGGAAACAATTACTTGCCGATAAAGGAGGATGAAACAAACGGTGACAGACAGAAGCATCTAACTTATCTTGGATGGAAAACAAAGTAGGATAGTAGCATTTCTAAAACGGTTGCATTGATTCATATTAACAGAGACATTCTCTTGAAACAACATTAGTTAAAAAATGTAATTTACTTTTAACAGTGGCATTGCTTCAATTTTCCGGCGGCATTCTTAGATTAACAACAGCAAAATAGTTGTATGGGACATGCCAGCACCATGTGCGTCCACACGTATAAATGGGTGATGCAGAGTATGTAGCCAAGCAGCATATATGCGTTGGTCCCATATTTGTTCTCTTTGAACCTTTTTCCTAAGTGAGGGCAGCAAATCTAGTCCTGCACAAACAACCCGACCCCCCAGTTTCTTTCCCTTTTCAACAAAGAGATCGGTTCCTTACAGATGTGTGTACTGGGTTACCCCCCTTTTCCCTTTTTGACCAACAAAGTGGCTGGATAGCCAGTCTATACTACTTTCCGTCCCTCCTTTCCTCATTGAACCACGTCCTAGATTCTTGCTCCAGCCCACCGCACCCTTCTTTCCTCTTTCAACCAAGACCTAGATTCGACTACAGATCGAAAAAGATCCACATGAAGCTAGAGCAACGATGGTTTCAAAGAAACTTATACCTTAGGGTCGTCGGGGTGTGGCAAGGCGTGCGGCGGGAGGCCGGATCTTCCCACACTACGTATGGCAGCGAGGAAGAAGGGGTCAATGGCCCTCCCGCATAGGCGCGGGGTGAAAGAGAACAGCGTAGCTTGCAGTGGATTGCCTCCCTTGTCGAAGGCAATAGAGTGAATGCTGCACCTCCTCCCCTTCCCGGTGCGACGGGATACGGACGCCTCCTTTACCAGCTGTGAGGGGGGAGAGAGAGACAAGAGGCCAACGCAGTCTTGTTTAGATCTGGTGAAGAGAGGGTGAGAGACTGTGAATATAGCAAACCCTAGCAAATGAACGCTGAGCCTCCAGCGTGTATACATATATGTAGTGCGGCGAGAGTGTGAAGAGTGCAAACCCTAGCGAACAAGTCTTTGAGGCTCCGACTTATATATATACTCTTGTAGTGCGGTGAGCTCCGGTGCCTTCACTGCCCCTACTTTTGGCTGTATGACAGGTGAGCCAGCCACATTTTGGGCCCACCTGTCATAAACCCAAAGGCAGGTGCCCTAAGTCAATGAAGTTGCGTCCATATAGTACTCTCGTGTATATGACTAATATATAGTGGAGTGGTTTTCTTATTCTCTCCATAACAATCGTTTTAAATTGTGTAAGTACGAAATGAAACTCTTTATTTAACGTACAGTGAAGAAAACTACTACTCCCTCCATCTAGGTGAGTAAGTCATCTTAGGTTGTGCACCATGACCAAGGAGGAGGGGAAAACAAGAAACGTTAATGTTTATTTGCTAATTAATAGTATTGCATGCAATGAACTAACCACTGCATGTCGTGTTTGATAGTCTTAAGTCACTAAAAGCATGCACACCCTTTATCACTTATTGGTTGAAATGTCAAGAAACAAAAAACGAGGTAGAAGTTAATGCACCGCGCCTAAGTGTTTTGGAATTATTTGGTTTTCGTAAGATGACTTACTACACACCTAGACGGAGGGAGTACTACTTCCGATGAACTAACGATCCACGCCCACGCGTCCTGGTCGAACTTACTGTCCTTCACGTGCGGTACACTACCCTCCCTTAAGTGAACAACCACACATGCGCCAAATTATCGGAAACGTGTGAGAGTGTGTACAAATAAAGAATTTTAATTTCAATTATCGGAAAGGTTTGAGAGTATTACAAAGTTTGACTTCAGTCAAATCTAATATGCAGAGTAAATAAAAATGGAGGGCTACTACGTCCATCCGGGTTTTTCGTCCACACCATTTTCTAAATCAAAGTTAATAGCTGGACAAATAAAATTACAGGGAGTTGGAGACAAAGTTGTGAGAAGGCTTAGAAATCAATACAAAACTTATGCTCTTAGTACCAATGTCGATCCTTCTTCGAGGAAACATTTGGTTCATAGCCAATTGTGTGATAAAATTGCACCAACGTGAAAGACAACTGCGTCTCCAACGCAACCAAGGTGAACTGACGAAGGATATCATCTTTGTGCGTAACAAGCCAAGAGCACTGATGGAAGACAGCTTGTTTTTCATTGAAAATCTGTCAGATTTCGGGTTCCGGCGGACCCTTGAGGTTCAAACACTAGGGTGCGCACGAAGATCTTTCCCCTACCAGCTCACGCGTCTAGGTCTCGCAAGGATCTAAGCTCGAAAGAAGAACACACAAGTGACACGAGATTTATACTGATTCAGACCACCATTGTGGTGTAATACCCTACTCCAGTGTGTGGTGTAGTGGATTGCCTCAGGGGCTGATGATGAACAGTACAAATGGAGAACAGCCTCGCGAGGGGATGTTCTTGAGCTGGTGCAATGAACTCCTAGGGTGAGTTCGGTCGCTTCTCTCTTTCTCTCTCTCTCTCTGGTCGATCTCTAGATGCGATCTCTAGATGCCTCTACCCTGTGGGTGGCTAGTCCTATTTATAGAGGGAGGCCCTAGGCCTCTTCCCAAATAATGAGCGGGAAGGGCGCCAACAATTGGCCATTTTGAAGGGGAACATCTAGTACACTTATCCTGACTAAAGTTGATCTTCGGCTGCCAAAGGTTCTGACGATGACGACGCCTTGGGCTCCACGATGACCTCCATCCTGTCGTTCTGCTGGTCTTGGTTTTGTTGCACCGAAACGGTAACCTTTGCCTGATGCCTTGGTCTGTGCTTGCCCCCTTTGCACCGAAAGGGAAACAAGGACACTGCACAGGCCGGCGCCCGCCTGGCGCCCGCCTGGTCTTGATCGTCATGGCTTGCGTCATGGTCTCCTCGGGAGGTACCCTGCCTTGATCTCTCCACCTCCTCGCGAGCCTGCCTAAGGAGGCTGCTCCTGAGGAAGCTTCCTGTTGTCCGCCAAGCGAGGCTTGGCCCCTCGCGAGGGTCTTGAGCTTGAGCTGATGAGGTTGGGCCGCATTGGGCCCCCACTTGAGCCACGCCGCAGGCCGCAGGCAGGCAAGTCTGGGGACCCCCATTCCCAGAACGCCAACAGTAGCCCCCGCGCCCAAGGCGCGCCCGGACTTGGCTTAGCAGAGAAGCGAAGGGACAAGTGGGAAGCGCCACGGGCCCCAACAGCCTACGGCCTTGGGCGCCACGTGGCGATTGATTGGACGTGGGCGTCTCCGCTTCCCCACGACGCCTCGGTAACTGCACGACTTGACAAGTCCCTGCATGCAAAAATGGATCATGATTACCTGCAATCATGGAGGCCAGCGGTTGGCCTCCTCCGGCTATAAGTACGGAACTGCACGAACCACTCCAGTCCATTCCTCCCTGCTACTCCTCTTCTTCTTCATCCCGGCTGCTCGCCATTCCCATGGCTCCACCGAAGAGGTTCTCGGCCACGGAGAAGGGAAAGGCTTGCCAGGAAGGGCCTGACTCTCCTCCAGCTAAGCGCGGCTGGGGCCGCCCCCGCAAGCATCTTGCGTCCCCCGTGGTGGCTTCCCGTGGTTGTGGAGGCGGTTCCTGCGCGGCGATGAGCTCCCGATCATCGATGGGAGGCACGCCGTGGCTGCGCGACCCCCCAGGCCGCGCTTTCACTTGGCGGAGGCGCTGCCGGAGTTCGTCGTGTGGTCGGCGGATCCGACCAGCACCTGGCTCCAGCTTCCTCGCTTCTTTGCAGGTGAACTTCCGGCCGGCACTCCGGGCGGCCTCTGGCTTCAGGCGGACGGTTGCTGCAGCAGGGCCTCCTGGGCTTTGCTGGAGGTCTCCGCCGCCAGGGGTTTGGCCCTAACCCGCGGCTGGCAAACTTTTTCCCGCGCGCGTGGCCTGAGCCAGTGGTCCACCCTGCACTTCAGGTTCGACGGCGACGTCACCCTCTATGTGAGGGTGTTCGGGGAAGATGGTCATCATGCTGGGTGCTGCCCTGAAGACGATGACCGCGGCCGGGCACCCAGCCTCGCGTTGATCAGGACGAAGACGGCGGCAGGCGCATGGGCAGCGGCGCTCGGGGCTCGCCAAGCTTTGGCGACTCTCCTTCAGACAGCAGCTCCTCCAGTGGGGGTCGCGACCAGCCCCCGCGTCGCCGCGCCCGCCTGGGGGCAGGTAGCCGGTTAGTCCACCATCGCGCCTCGGTGAAGCAAGAGGAGGGAATCTGACTGAGCTCTGGAGGCAGCATGAGCCCTCGCCGCGAGCCGGTGCCGAGCAAGTCAGGCCTGTTTTGCTTTTCTTCCTTTCCTGCACAAAAAGAGAGGGTAGTGTAGGGCCCCGCGGGGGCGTGTTGAACTGTTTACCGTTAATTATCGTGCTGTTTCCGCTATTTCTGTGCTACGTCTTCGTGTTATGTGCCCATGCGCGGGAGTTACTTAACTCGGGGAGGCTTGCCGTGATCTTCGCTGCCCGAGGCCAGGGCCTCACCGTGCGCTTCATGTCCTGCAAGGATTAGTCAAGAGAGGTAGCTTCTGGTTTTGGTTCTGGGGGCGATCGACCCAGGTCTTGTGCTCGCGTCATGTTGCCCGTGGGGCAAGGACTGGGAGGGATGCTCCCTCAGCGGACTCGAATAGGAAATCTCCAAACGACCGGGGCAGAAAACACTCACGAGGGTGCCTGCGTACCTCCCTCGCGAGACTTGCGCGAAGGAAAACCGAGGCAAGTGAGTGAAAAAGACAAAGGGTCACAAGCCAGAGACAGCGACAGCTTCGATAAAACTTCAGATAGGAAAGAACAAGCCAACTGCAGAAAGCAAATGAAAAAGCCTCGTCCGGCACCTAATCTAGTCTTCGACGTATTCTCACCAGCGCGGAGCTAAGTGCAGCCACTGGGCGTGGGCGGGAGCCCCCGAGGCCCGAGGGCGGCACTCCGGAGACTCCGGGGCGTGTACAGCCCCACTCATTATTACGTGAGAGTGTCACGGACGACGAGCTTCACAGGCATTGGCCTTCTTCACAGGCACTGGGCCTTTTCCAAAATGCGGTAGCTTCACAGGCATTGGCCTTCTTCACAGGCACCGAGCCTTTTCCAAAATGCGGTAGCTTCACAGGCATTGGCCTTTTTCACAGGCACCGGGCCTTTTCCATAGGCGCTGGGCCTCGCTCAGGGGTAGAATCTTCGGAGATGTTGAATTTTCCATGCGTTCTGGATGGGTACCCCCTCCTGGGTCTCCAAGCACGCGAAGCCGGGCCTGGAAACATGAACAACCTTGAACGGGCCCTCCCACATCGGAGAGAGCTTGTGCAACCCTTCCCTGGAGAGGACCCGTCGGAGCATGAGGTCCCCTACCTCAAGAGTTCTGGGGCGGATGTTGCGGCAGTGGTATCGTCGCAGCGCCTGTTGATACCTTGCCGCCCGCAGCGTGGCCTCTCGATAGTGTTCCTCCCCCAGCACGAGATCCGTCCCCCGCATGGCGTCCTGTTGCGCCTCATCGAACGCCAGGACCCGTGCGAAACGACGTCTGACCTCGTGAGGGAGGACGGCCTCAGCTCCGTAGACGAGGAAAAACGGGGTCTCGCCAGTCGGCTTTGCCGCGGTCGTGCGGATAGACCACAGCACAGACTGGTGCTCGTCGTACCAGCCCCTACTACAGGCCTCCAACTTCTTCTTGAAGGTCCTGGTTTTGAGGCCCCTCAGGACCTCCGCGTTGGACCGCTCAGCCTGGCCATTGCTCCGGGGGTGTGCTACCGAAGCGTAGCATATCTGCGTTCCAAGGTTAGCACAGTACGTTTTGAAGAGATTACTGGTGAATTGCGAACAGTTGTCGGTGATGATGCGGTTTGGCACCCCAAATCGGCTCACGAGGCCCTTGATGAACTTGACTGCAAAGCCCGCCGGGATGGTGCGGACAGCTTCCACCTCAGCCCACATGGTGAACTTGTCCACGGCAACGTAGAGGTAGCGATAGCCCCCTGGCGCCCGAGGGAACGGGCCCAGAATGTCCAGTCTGCAAACTACGAATGGCCATGAGAGGGGTATAGTCTGCAGACCCCCCGCCAGTTGATGGATCTGCTCGGCGTGGAATTGGCAAGCCTCACAAGCCTTCACCAGCTCAACGGCGTCACTGAGTGCTGTGGGCCGATAGAACCCGCTGCGGAACGCCTTGCCAACGAGGGTCTGTGATGACGAATGATGCCCACGGTCTCCACCGTGTATGTCCGCCAGCAGCTCCTTCCCTTGCTCCCTGGAAATGCAGCGTAGGGACACGTCATTTGGTTGCCTCCGGTAGAGCTCTCCATCTTTGATGCAGTAGGCTGAGGCCTGCCGCGCCACACGCTCTGCTTCCTCCTCCTCCGGCAGAGTCCCTTGTGAGTTCCTGAGCTCTGCGATCTAGCATCCTTCCTGAGGCTCGAGCGCCAGGAGCAAGCATGCCCCTGAGGCCGGGCTGTAGGCCGGGGCTCCCGAGGTAGGTGGCTGAGGGAGCTCCTCCTGAGGTTGCGCTGTGCTCGATAGTGACGGTACCGCCGAGGGCTTGAAGAGTCGCTCCTCGAAGACGCCAGGCTCCTGAGGCAGCCGCCTGGATGCCCTCTGGCGATGTCATCAGCCTCTTGATTGGTGCCGTGAGGCACATGCTGCAACTCCAGCCCCCAGAACTGCTTCTCCATTTTGCGAACCTCCGCAAGGTAGGCTTCCATGTGCTCGTCCTTCGGCTCGTATATCTTGTTGGAGAAGTTGACGAGGAGTTGTGAATCGCCCTTGATGATGAGGCGCTTTACCCCCAAGACGACTGCGGCTTTCAGGCCTGCTATCAGGCCTTCGTACTCTGCTACGTTGTTGGAGACCTTTTCTCCGTGCTGGAAACAGAGTTGTACGTCGTAGTAAAGCTAGTCTTGAGTGGGAGATGCGAGCACTTCGCCGGCCCCCACGCCGTGTTGGGAGAATGCTCCGTCGAATTACATGACCCAGCCGTTCGGTGCCTCGCTTCTCGGTGAAAGTGATCGGTTCTCGCCAGCCTCGAGGCCTGGCGCCTCTGCCCATTCTGCTACGAAATCTGCAAGTGCGGCCCCCTTGATGACTCTGGTCGTGCTGAATTCTAGCTGAAATGCTTGCAATTCAATGTTCCACTCAGCGACTCTTCCAGCCGAGTTGGGGCTCCTGAGTACCCTTTCCAAGGGGTATGCTGAGACGACCTTGATGGGATGGCCTTGGAAGTAGTGTCGTAGCTTGCGTGAGGCTACCAATAGCGTGAGGAGGAGTTTTTGAGGCATGGGGTACCGCGCCCTTGCGTCCTGTAGCACCGTGCTGACGAAGTACACGGGGTGCTCGACGAGGTTGAGAGTGCTGGCGCTGCTTGTGTCCTTCGGAGGTTGGGGCGCCTCCTAAGGCGACGGAGCCCTCAGCGCTTGGTCGCTTGGAGGGGTCTCTTCTGCTCCAGGGGTGCTCCCCTACTGCGGCTGATCCTTTTTGGCTGCGGTCGCGGTCTCTGTGAGGCCTTCTTGGCTTCGCTTGGCTTCGGCATGGATGGTTGCTGCGGTCTTGGTCCGACGCTCTACCCTGACCGCCACTAGAGCTGCACTGGCGGAGTAGGGGGTGGCTGCAAGGTAGAGTACCAGGGGCTCCCGAGGACGCGGAGCTACCATCACCGGAGGGCTGGTTAGGTACCTCTTGAGATCCTGGAACGCCTTGTCGGCCTCTTCGGTCCATTCAAAGGGGCCCTTCTTCTTCATCAGCTTGAAGAAGGGCAGTGCTCATTCCCCCAGTTTGGAGATGAAGCGCCCTAAGCTGTCACTGCCTTCGGTGAGGTTTGCATTTCTCGAGGGTCTTGGCGGGCTCATGTCTTGTTGCTTTGACCTTCTCGGGTTGGCCTCGATGCCCTGGGATATGAGGAAGCCGGGAGCTTTCTGAGGGACTCAAACACACACTTCTCCAGGTTGAGCCGCGGGTCCACCTCATTGAGGCTCGCGAAGGTTTCTTCCAAGTCCTGTATCAGGGTTTTTGCCTCCCGAGACTTCACCACAATGTCATCGACGTAAGCCTCAGCATTCCTCCCGAGCTGCCGGCCTAAGGCGATGTGCATCAGCCACTGAAAGGTCGCGCCTGCATTGCGCAACCCAAATGGCATGCATGTATAGCAGTATACTCCACACGCGGTCAGGAAAGCCGTTTTTTCCACGTCTTCTACCGCCATCTTGATCTGGTGATAGCCCGAGAAATCATCCAGGAAGCATAACAGGTCACACTCAGTGGTGGAATCGATGATCTGGTTGATGCGAGGAAGCGGAAATGGATCCTACGGGTAGGCCTTATTGAGGTTGGTGAAGTCGACACACATGTGTTCCTTTCCTCCCTTTTTCGGCATGACAACCGGGTTAGCCAGCCAATCTGGGTGGCGGACCTCGCGAATAACCCCTACCACCTCTAGCTTGCAGGTCTCTTCGATGATGAAAGCTTGCTTCTCTGCGGACTGCCGCCTCGCCTTCTGCTTCACGGGGTGTACGTTGGGGCACACGTTGAGGTGATGCTCAATCACGCCCCTTGGGACCCCTGCTAGCTGATAAGGTTCCCACGTGAACACCTTCTTGTTCGCGCGCAGGAATTTCACCAAGGCCTCCTCCTGCTCGGGTTCGAGGTTGGGACCTATGGTGAAGGTGGCGTTAGTGGACCCATCCTTGTCGACTGGTATCTGCTTGGTTTCCGCCTTGTCTTGGGTGAATAGCTGCTTCTTCTTAGCCGGCGCAGCCCCCTTGGGCTCGAGGGCATCAGTGCCGGCGGGCTGCGCCACCCCAGCTGTCTTGAAGGCAAGCTTGAGCGCCGGCAGCGCATCTCTTGTGTCTCCTGACACAATGAGGACGCCGCTGCTCCCGGGCATCTTCATGAGTTTGTACGCCGGGTGAGTCACTGCCATGAACCGGGACAAAGCTGGGTAGCCGAGGATTGCGTTGTAAGGGAGGCCGGTGGGGGCAATGTCGAAGTCGATTAGCTCTGTGCGGAAGTTGTCGTAGGTGCTGAAGGTCACCGGGAGGCGAATTTGCCCCAAGGAGGCGGTGGAACCGACCCCAACACCCGAGAAAGGCCTGCTGGGCTGGAGCCGCTCTAGTGGCACATGGAGGAGGCTAAAGACCTCCACAGAGAGCACGTTGAGGCTAGCTCCGCCGTTGATGAGAGTCCTGGTGACGGCCACTTGGCAGATGGTGGGGGTGCACAGCATCGGGAGCGCACCCGAACCGGTGGGGTTGGAGGGGTGGTCGTCCGAGTTGAAGGTCAGATCGGCCTCAGGCACCACCCAGCCCGGGGGAGTTTCTTGGCGCTTGGAGGCGGCACCGATCTGGCGGGTGAACGGCTTGACGTGGCGGCTCGAAGGTGGCGCTTGTGAGCCGCCCAAGAGAGCTGCAACGACCGGGGGCACTGGCGCGGCGTATTGGGCGAGGAAGAGGCCGCGCAGCTCCCTCCAGGAGGTCACAGAAGCCGTCAGAAGGTGGAGCAGCCACATGCGCAGAACGCCAGTGAGGGCCATGGGAAACCAGTTGGCCATCACCCTATCGTCGCCTCCGGCCTTGAGGACAGCCTCCTCGTAGGCCAGCAGGAAAACCAGCGGATCCGTCGCGCCGTTGTAGCGCGGCGGCATCTCGGGCCTGAACTTGAGCGGCCCTACACCTGCTGCAAGGCGGGCGTCAAGGCTCGGAGCCCCTGGCCCCAGTGCCGGCATCGGCTGTAGGAGCAGGCAGCGCGTCCGTGGGGGCGCGACGGGCATGAGACGACGAACTAGTTGGAGTCGGCGACGGGGTGGCGGTGCGGCCATCGCGCCGCACCGAAGGACGCAGAGACGAGGCCTGCTGCTCGTTCCCCACCGGGCCGGTGGCGGCGTTGGCAGCAGGCGACGGGGAATGACAAGGGCGTCCGCCGATGGGCGCCGTCTGGGCGACGCGGGTGGCGAGAGCAGCCTGACTCTCTACCTGAGCATCAGCCATGGATGCGGCGGAAGGTCTCACGCGACTAGCGGAAGAAAGATTCTGGCGCACACCTACCTGGCGCGCCAAATGTCAGATTTTAGGTTCCGGCGAACCCTTGAGGTTCGAACACTGGGGTGCGCACGAAGATCTTTCCCCTACCAGCTCACGTGTCTAGGTCTCGCAAGGATCTAAGCTCGAAAGAAGAACACACAAGGGACACGAGATTTATACAGGTTCAGGCCACCATTGTGGTGTAATACCCTACTCCAGTGTGTGGTCTGGTGGATTGCCTCAGGGGCGGATGATGAACAGTACAAAGGGAGAATAGCCTCGCGAGGGGCTGTTCTTGAGCTGGTGCGATGAACTGCTAGGGTGAGTTCGATCTCTTCTCTCTTTCTCTCTCTCTCTGGTCGATCTCTAGATGTGATCTCCAGATGCCTCTACCCTGTGGGTGGCTAGTCCTATTTATAGAGGGAGGCCCTAGGCCTCTTCCCAAATAATGAGTGGGAAGGGCGCCAACAATTGGCCATTTTGAAGGGGAACATCTAGTACACTTATCCTGACTAAAGTTGGTCTTCGGCTGCCAAAGGTTACAGCGATGGCGCCGCCACTGGCTCCACGATGACCTCCATCCTGCCGTTCTGCTGGTCTTGGTCTTGTTGCACGAAATGGTAACCTTTGCACGATGCCTTGGTGCATGCTTTCCCCTTTGCACCGAAAGGGAAACAAGGACACTGCGCAGGCCGGCGCCCGCCTGGCGCCCGGCTGGTCTCGATCGTCATGGCTTGTGTCACGGGCTCCTCGGGGGTACCCTAGGAGGTACCCTGCCTTGATCTCTCCGCCTCCTCGTGAGCCTGCCTAAGGAGGCTGCTCCTGAGGAAGCTTCCTGTTGTCCGCTGTAACGCCCCGGATTCGATGCGCCAGGTGTCCGCCAGTTATTCGCCGTCGTTGCCATGTCATGTGCTTGCGTGTTGCACTTTGCCATGTCATTATCTGCATTTCATCTGCATGTTTTTGAAAACTTGCATCCATTCGGGTTCCCCTGGTTCTCTCCGTTGTCCGTTCTGAGCCCAACCACACTAGCACGCGCCCGCGGCACCTCCGAATATTATTTTTATAAGTGGCATAAAAATGTTCTCGGAATGGGGTGATAGTTGGCATGTGGTCTTATTATAGTGTAGGTAGGCCTTTGCCAAGTTTCGTCTCATTCGAGTCCATTTGATAGCCCAACCGTTAAACCTACAACCGTAATATAGTCGGTCTATCGTCCGGACGTTTTCGGTATCCGAAGCTTGCTGCCGGCCTCTCTCTCTCTCTCTTCTCCCCATGCCCATGGTCTCTCCACAGCCCACTAACCTCCCCCTCCGGCGAACCGTCCGATCGCGATCAAAGGCTCAAACCCCCTCAAACCCCCCTAAACCTAATCCCTGCCTATTTAAACCACCCTCCCCTTCCAAATTTGGCTAACCTAGCCCTCCTCCTACCTCTAGCCTTCCCCTCGGATCAGCCGCCACCGCCACCTCGAAATCCGCGCTGCCCCACTCCCTCGCCGCCACTTGTCGCCGGCCCAGAGGCCGCGCCGCCACCTGAGGCGTCGTCCCGGCCAACCGGGCGCCGCCACATCGCCTCCGCAGCCACTCGCGAGCCTCCACGTCGCCCTCCTCTCTCTCCTCGCCAAGAACCGCCGCCAGCCCGCTCGAACCCAGATCCGGCCCGCCGTGGGCCGAACCGGGCCGAACCAGCAACCGTGCGCCCGAGCGCACTCGTCCGCCTCCTCCCGCTGGAACCCCGCGCCACGTCTGTCTCCAGCAGTCACCGGCGAGGAGCTTCGCCGGAAATCCCTCCCTGTCGACCCGCGCCCCCGCCCGGACCAGGTCCCTCGCCGCCCCTCTCCTTCACTTCTCCCCTCGCCTTTCACCATCCCCCTCTCACCCGCAGGTGCTACGACCTCGAGGACCTCGAGCCCGCAGGCATGGCCCCGCGTCGAGCTCCGCCGCCATTCCGCGCCCCATCGTCGTCGGTGCCGCCTAACGCCGGGAATGGGCTCCCCCCACCCAGATCCGGCCTTCTCCACCGTGGATCCGTCTCCTCCGCACCGTCTCGAGCCTCGCCGGAGCTCCATCGGAGGTGCTCCATCGCCGCCGCCGGCCTCCTGCTCGTCGGGATCGAGCAGGTGCTCTCCCTCGCCCACCTGGGTCACGTGGGCCCCGGCCCAGCAGCGCCAGGCCCCGGCCCAGCAGCGCCAGCCCGCCAAGCCTCCACCCCGGCCCGCTTCCTCTTCGTGGGCCGAGCCAGGGGTGAGCAGCCCCCCTAATTCCCGCTCTGGGCGCCTCGTAGTTATTCGACGCTCATCCGTTTTTTTCTGTAAAATCGTCTAAGTCTTTTTCCCGCAATAATTTTTATGCCATGTTCATCGCATTGTATCTCTGCATCCGTAGCTCCATTTCGTGCATATAATATGTCGAATTGTTCATCTCGACGAGTACTTCATTTCATCCCATTGCGTCATTTTAATTTGAGCTCATCTTGATGCCCAAAATGCTGTTGGAAGAGTGCATATTGATGTTAATCTGCTGAAACTGTTATAACTTGCTCATTTGTCATTTTTGCCATGATTTATGTGTGCATCTTATGAACATGGGCTCTACATGTATGTTGATCTATGCCATGCCATCTTTCCATTGGTGCCAACCATGTATTTTTGTGAGTTGTGTGCTGAGTGCATCGAGCTTGCTAAGTAGGGTAGTTGTTGTTGTTGTTTTCCTGACAGATTCTATTATATTTTGTTGCTATGTTAACATGCTTCTAGTAATCATTCTATGCATAATCTGGAGATCTTCTATAAACATGTTTTGATCTACATGTTATGCCCTATCTATCCATGCCCCTGGTTGCATTTATAGCTTACTGTAGCTTGTTCATTTCTTGCTCCAAAGTTGCTTGAAAATGTTGTTGTCAGCCTGTTAACATTAAGTTCACTAGTTCCCATGTGTTTTGCTAGTGATCCATGAACCCTATGACCTTGCTATTGCCATGCTTAGCTTCACAAACATGCCTTCTTACTGTTGGTTGCCTTGCCATGCCATGTATTGCTCTGTGGTGGGTGGTTCAAGCTCACCAACATGCCTACTTATTGTTGTTCCTGCCATGTATGAATCTGTAATATAACTTGCCATGTTTACATGGGTGCCATCATATTTTCTGTGCCCTTTTGGCTCATGGTCAGTAAGGGACTTTTGATCTATGCAATTAGTATATTCATGCCATGCCTTTGTTTGCCATGATAAGGTCCTGTAACATGTTGTTTGCTTGCTCTAAACATTGCAACCTGATGTTATTTCTGCTAAAGTCTGAAACTGTTATTATTTGCAATCTTACCATGTGTTTTTGAGCATGATCTAGTGATTTCTGGAGATAGCTCAGTGTTCATGTTTTGTTATGCTTTACCTGTACTTCATGCCCATGCCTTTTGTTATTATGTTGGGGTGCTGTAGCATATTGTTTTGATGCTTGCAATATGCCTAGTTTCTTTGTTATGGATGATTGTTGTTATGACTTGTATAGTGTATGTGTTGCACCGTTGCTCCGTTTTGAGTGTGCTCTATATGAAACTTGCTTGATTTTGCATGTAGTTTCATATTATCATGTTGCATCCTTGTTTTGAGGTGTTTGCTTGATGTTTGTATGCATTTTGCATCAATGCCATGTTGAACTTGTTTTGCTCATATCTTCTAGGCCGTAGCTTCGATTTAAATGAACTTTATATGAAACTTGACTAGAATTTCGTGTAGATCATCTTGGTGCATCTTAACTTGCTGTCTAACTACTTGAACTTAAGGTTTATTCAGATCTAGACCCATTTCGAAATTTGCATATGAGGACTTACCGGAACTGTTATATGTTGTTCCCGGCCTCATTTAAACTTGCCTTGAGTTGTTGTTCTTGTTTGCATCATCTCTTGCCATGAGTAGCTTCAACTAGCTTTCTCATGCATCATGCTTGTTGTGCATCATGCCTTGTTCACGTGTGGTGTGTTTACCATGTTTTGTGCTTCTTCTTGTTAGTTCCTGTTTCGTTGCGATCGTGAGGATTCGTTCGTCTTCGGTTGGTTCAACTTCATCCGTTCGTCTTCTTCATGGACTCGTTCTTCTTCCTTGCGGGGTTTCAAGCAAGATGACCGCTACCCTGGATCTCACTACTATCATTGCTATGCTAGTTGCTCCGTTCTATCGCTATGCTGCGCTACCTATTGCCTGTTTATCAAGCCATCCCAAATTGCCATGAACCTCTAACCTTTGACACCATTCCTAGCTAACCGTTGTTTGGCTATGTTACCGCTTGCTCAGCCCCTCTTATAGCGTTGCTAGTTGCTGGTGAAGTTGAAGATTTCTCCATGGTGGACAGGATTTTGGTTGGGATATCACAATATCTCTTATAATATTAATGCATCTATATACTTGGTAAAGGGTGGAAGGCTCGGCCTTATGGCTGGTGTTTTGTTCCACTCTTGCCGCCCTAGTTTCCGTCATACCGGTGTTATGTTCCCGGATTTTGCGTTCCTAACGCGGTCGGGTGATTTATGGGACCCCCCTGATAGTTCGCTTTGAATAAAACTTGTCCATTAAGGCCCAACCTTGGTTTTACCATTTGCCTCACCACCACCTACTTTTTCCCTTGGGAGTCGCTCTCTCGAGGGTCATCTTTATTTTAGCCCCCCCGGGCCAGTGCTTGTCTAAGTGCTGGTTCGAACCGAGTAGACTGCGGGGCCCCCTCGGGGCAACTCGAGGTCTGGTTTTACTCGTAGGATGTCTCATCCGGTGTTGCCCTGAGAACGAGATATGTGCAGCTCCTATCGGGATTGTCGGCGCATCGGGCGGCTTTGCTGGTCTTGTTTTACCATTGTTGAAATGTCTTGTAAACCGGGATTCCGAGACTGATCGGGTCTTCCTGGGAGAAGGTCTATTCGTCCGTTGATCGCGAGAGCTTGTCATGGGCTAAGTTGGGACACCCTTGCAGGGTTTAAACTTTCGAGAGCCGTGCCCGCGGTTATGTGGCAGATGGGAATTTGTTACTGTCCGGTTGTAGACAACTTGACACCAGATCCGAATTAAAATGCATCAACCGCGTGTGTAGCCGTGATGGTCTCTTCTCGGCGGAGTCCGGGAAGTGAACACGGTTTCTGGGTTATGATTGACGTAAGTAGGTGTTCAGGATCACCTCTTGATCATTGCTAGTTTCACGACCATTCCTTTGTTTCTCTTCTCGCTCTCATTTGCGTATGTTAGCCACCATACTTGCTTAGCCGCTGCTGCAACCTCACCACTTTACCCCTTCCTTTCCCTTTAAGCTTTGCTAGTCTTGATACCCATGGTAATGGGATTGCTGAGTCCTCGTGGCTCACAGATTACTACAACAACAGTTCCAGGTACAGGTTATGCGATAATCCTGACGCGAGCGCGATGCTTAATTGTTTGGAGTTCTTCTTCTACTTCTTCGATCAGGGGATAGGTTCCAGGTCGGCAGCCTGGGCTAGCAGGGTGGATATTGTTTGAGTTTCTGTTTATGATTCATCCGTAGTCGGATGTTGTTCTTGTATGTTGTATTGTTGTATTCGTGTGGCATTGTATGCCTCTTGGTTGTATCCCCATTTATTATGTAATGTTGATGTAATGATATCCACCTTGCAAAAGCGTTTCAATATGCGGGTCTATCCTTGGTGGGACCTTCGAGTTCCTTTTGGATAGGGTCGCATATTGGGCGTGACAAGTTGGTATCAGAGCCTCGACCGACCCTAGGAGCCCCCCTTGTTTGATCGTGTAGTTTGGCCGTTGTTGAGTCAAGAAGAAAACTATTTTCAGAGTCTAGTTATATCGGAGAGTAGGAATTCTTTTTACTCCTCAGCCCCTTCGCCGCTCTGGTGAGGAATCTTGACGTAGGTGTTTTGAATTACTTCTCTTCTCTTTCAAATTTTCTTTAGGTTCACGCAGTTGGGTTTCCGGTAGTTGTCCATCCTCTTTCATCCGGTGCATTTCTCGTCAAGCTGATTCGAACCTCTCTCTCTTTGGGGGATCAATCCTCAACTCTTTTCGATCGATGTTGTTTCCCTGTCCGAAGTTGCCCTTGTTTTTTCCCACCCGCCCTCCCTTCTTCCTCTCGGAACCGGAGTCTGTAATCGAGTATCCATTCTACTCGTGCGAAGCCTTTGCTTTCTTTCCTCAATGATTTCAACCGGTGTTTTCCCTTCAAGTTATTCGTCGGTTCTACCTTCCTAGTCGCCTTTGTTTTCCCGCCCTCCCACCCTCTTCCTCCCGGAATTTGAGTCTCTTTTGACCATCAATTTCATTCATGTGGAGCATCTTCAGTCTTTCGTCAATTATTTCAACCGGTGAATTCTCGTCTCGTTCGACATTCTTCATCTATTTTTTCTTTTTCCGGTGCACTCAATTCAAGTTTTCGGGTTGATCATATTCTTTCTCTCGGCTCAAGTATTTCCCTTTGCTCGTTCGCCTCTCGCCATTTTATCCTTCCGGGGTATGATGCACCGGAACAATTCAAATATTTCAATCATCCCGGTGCATCATCTATTTGTTCAACAATCCTTTTCAACGGTATTTTCTATCAGTGGGCCCTAACCCACAGGTCTTTTTCCAGGATCTTACCTGACTCTTCTAATTCCCCCGGAGTTATTCTCAATTCTTTTCAAAGTGTGACGTAAGAATGGATCCTATCAGTCACATGCTTTCTTCAAGTTCGTTTTCAAATTCTTTTCATTGTTGGCTCAACCTCTTTGCTTTTCATCCTACCGGAGTATCTCAGTAATTTTGGTGGTGTTTCTCGTCATCATTTGAAGACCGAAGAAGAGTTTTTCCTCTAAATCTTGCCCGTTCTCCCGGAGATTCACGGTGCTAGCTCGACGTTATCCGATCAAATTGTTTCAAGTCATGCAAATTCTTTTCATCCATCCGGAGCATTTCAGGAGTTGCTTTCTCTCTCGATCATCCGGAGGTCATCTTTTCGGAAGATTTCTTCGTTCTAAGTTTTCAGATTCGTTCTCCAATTATTCTATATACGTGCCCTCTCGTTCGTCTCAATATTCTTTCGGTGCTTCGTTCAAGTGTTCTTTAATCAGCTCATGATCTCTTTGTTCTTTTGCATCTAAATCCCTCTAGCTTATTGGTTCTTCTAATTCTTCCCGGTGGTTCATGAAGACTTTTTCAAGTTTTGTGTTGTTCTCTCCTTAATCCTTTTCAAGAAGAATAAGTAGTATGTAAAATCCATTGCTTGTCATCAATTTAATTTGATGAAGGATAAGCATACAGTAAATCTTATTCTTATTTCTCCGAGTGTTTAATCCCCTCCTTCAGAGTTTGTTCTCGATGAATAAATTCTAGTTCCAAGTGTTCTCCATCTTTTCTTTTCCGGAGTTCAAATTTCCTCGGTCATTTCGTCGGAAGCCCCATCTATATCATCGCAAGTCTCATCTTATTCTTTCTTCCTTCATTCTATCTCATCATCCTTTTGTCACCGGAGTTCTTCATGGTGGTTCTTCATGATTTAATTCTTTCTTCAAGAGTTCATCAAGTATCGTTCCTTCCTATCAAGCTCGTGTTTTATTCCTCCATGTTTCAGCCGGAGTGCTGCCTAAATCCTTTCAGTATTATTCATTTCTTTTCTCATTCTAACCACTCCGGTTAGAACGAGTGGTTTCATATTCTATCTGATTCCGTGAGCTTTCGATTCTCGTCATTGTCGTTGTTCCTCTCTTCTTCTCGAGTGCTCTCGATTCTTTGCTTCTTCTCTTGAGTTCTTGTTTCACCTCATCCCTTTTCCCTTCCGTCTCGGTCCTAAGATCTCGGGACGAGATCTCTTGTTAGTGGAGGAGTGTTGTAACGCCCCGGATTCGATGCGCCAGGTGTCCCCCAGTTATTCGCCGTCGTTGCCATATCATGTGCTTGCGTGTATCACTTTGCCATGTCATTATCTGCATTTCATCTGCATGTTTTTGAAAACTTGCATCCATTCGGGTTCCCCTGGTTCTCTCCGTTGTCCGTTCTGAGCCCAACCACACTCGCACGCGCCCGCGGCACCTCCGAATATTATTTTTATAAGTGGCATAAAAATGTTCTCGGAATGGGGTGATAGTTGGCATGTGGTCTTATTATAGTGTAGGTAGGCCGCCTGCCAAGATTCGTCTCATTCGGAGTCCATTTGATAGCCCAACCGTTAAACCTACAACCGTAATATAGTCGGTCTATACGTCGGACGTTTTCGGTATCCGGAAAATGCTGCCGGGCCTCTCTCTCTCTCTCTCTTCTCTCCCGCAGCCCATGGTCTCTCTACAGCCCACTAACCTCCCCCTCCGAGCGCAACCGTCCGATCGCGATCGAAGGGCTCCGAAACCCCCCTCAAACCCCCTAAACCTAATCCCTGCCTATTTAAACCACCCTCCCCTTCCAAATTTGGCTAACCTAGCCCTCCTCCTACCTCTAGCCTTCCCCTCGGATCAGCCGCCGCCGCCACCTCAAAATCCGCGCCGCCCCACTCCCTCGCCGCCACTTGTCGCCGGCCCAGAGGCCGCGCCGCCACCTGAGGCGTCGTCCCGGCCAACCGGGCGCCGCCACGTCGCCTACCCCGCCTCCCGCAGCCACTCGCAGGCCTCCACGTCGCCCCTCCTCTCTCCCTGCGCTGCGCAACCGCCGCCAGGCCCGCCCGAACCCAGATCCGGCCCGCCGTGGGCCGAACCGGGCCGAACCAGCAGCCGTGCGCCCGAGCGCACTCGTCCGCCTCCTCCCGCTGGAACCCCGCGCCACGTCTGTCTCCGGCAGTCAACGGCGAGGAGCTTCGCCGGAAATCCCTCCCTGTCGACCCGCGCCCCCGCCCGGACTAGGTCCCTCGCCGCCCCTCTCCTTCGCTTCTCCCCTCGCCTTTCACCATCCCCCTCTCACCCGCAGGTGCTACGACCTCGAGGACCTCGAGCCCGCAGCCATGGCCCCACGTCAAGCTTCGCCGCCGTTCCGCGCCCCATCGTCGTCGGTGCCGCCTAACGCCGGGAATGGGCTCCCCACACCCAGATCCGGCCTTCTCCACCGTGGATCCGTCTCCTCCGCACCGTCTCGAGCCTCGCCGGAGCTCCATCGGAGGTGCTCCATCGCCGCCGCCGGCCTCCTGCTCGTCGGGATCGAGCAGGTGCTCTCCCTCGCCCACCTGGGTCACGTGGGCCCCGGCCCAGCAGCGCCAGCCTGCCAAGCCTCCACCCCGGCCTTTTTCCTCTTCGTGGGCCGAGCCCAGGGTGAGCAGCCCCCCTAATCCCCGCTCTGGGCGCCTCGTAGTTATTCGACGCTCACCCGTTTTTTTCTGTAAAATCGTCTAAGTCTTTTTCCCGCAATAATTTTTATGCCATGTTCATCGCATTGTATCTCTGCATCCGTAGCTCCGTTTCGTGCGTATAATATGTCAAATTGTTTATCTCGACGAGTACTTCATTTCATTCCATTGCATCATTTTAATTTGAGCTCATCTTGATGCCCGAAATGCTGTTGGAAGAGTGCATGTTGATGTTAATCTGCTGAAACTGTTATAACTTGCTCATTTGTCATTTTTGCCATGATTTATGTCTGCATCTTATGAACATGAGCTCTACATGTATGTTGATCTATGCCATGTCATCTTTCCAGTGGTGCCAACCATGTATTTTTGTGAGTTGTGTGATGAGTGCATCGAGCTTGCTAAGTAGGATAGTTGCTGTTGCTGTTTTCCTGACAGATTTTGTTGTATTTTGTTGCTATGTTAACATGCTTCTAGTAATAATTCTATGCATAATCTGGAGATCTTCTATAAATATGTTTTGATCTACATGTTATGCCCTATCTATCCATGCCCCTGGTTGCATTTATAGCTTACTGTAGCTTGTTCATTTCTTGCTCCAAAGTTGCTTGAAAATGTTGTTGTCAGCCTGTTAACATTAAGTTCACTAGTTCCCATGTGTTTTGCTAGTGATCCATGAACCCTATGACCTTGCTATTGCCATGCTTAGCTTCACAAACATGCCTTCTTACTGTTGGTTGCCTTGCCATGCCATGTATTGCTCTGTGGTGAGTGGTTCAAGCTCACCAACATGCCTACTTATTGTTGTTCCTGCCATGTATGAATCTGTAATATAACTTGCCATGTTTACATGGGTGCCATCATATTTTCTGTGCCCTTTTGGCTCATGGTCTGTAAGGGACTTTTGATCTATGCAATTAGTAGATTCATGCCATGCCTTTGTTTGCCATGATAAGGTCATGTAACATGTTGTTTGCTTGCTCTAAACATTGCAACCTGATGTTATTTCTGCTAAAGTCTGAAACTGTTATTATTTGCAATCTTACCATGTGTTTTTGAGCATGATCTAGTGATTTCTGGAGATAGCTCAGTGTTCATGTTTTGTTATGCTTTACATGTACTTCATTCCCATGCCTTTTGTTATTATGTTGGGGTGCTGTAGCATATTGTTTTGATGCTTGCAATATTTCTAGTTGCTGTTATGGACAGATTGTTATGACTTGTATAGAGTGTATGTGTTGCACCGTTGCTCCGTTTTGAGTGTGCTCTATATGAAACTTGCTTGATTTTGCATGTAGTTTCATATTATCATGTTGCATCCTTGTTTTGAGGTGTTTGCTTGATGTTTGTATGCATTTTGCATCAATGCCATGTTGAACTTGTTTTGCTCATATCTTCTAGGCCGTAGCTTCGATTTGAATGAACTTTATATGAAACTTGACTAGAATTTCGTGTAGATCATCTTGGTGCATCTTAACTTGCTGTATAACTACTTGAACTTAAGGTTTATTCAGATCTGGACCCATTTCGAAATTTGCATATGAGGACTTACCAGAACTGTTATATGTTGTTCCCGGCCTCATTTAAACTTGCCTTGAGTTGTTGTTCTTGTTTGCATCATCTCTTGCCATGAGTAGCTTCATCTAGCTTTCTCATGCATCATGCTTGTTGTGCATCATGCCTTGTTCACGTGTGGTGTGTTTACCATGTTGTGTGCTTCTTCTTGTTAGTTCCTGTTTCGTTGCGATCGTGAGGATTCGTTCGTCTTCGGTTGGTTCGGCTTCATCCATTCGTCTTCTTCATGGACTCGTTCTTCTTCCTTGTGGGATTTCAGGCAAGATGACCGCTACCCTGGATCTCACTACTATCATTGCTATGCTAGTTGCTTCGTTCTATCGCTATGCTGCGCTACCTATTACCTGTTTATCAAGCCATCCCAAATTGCCATGAACCTCTAACCTTTGACACCATTCCTAGCTAACCGTTGTTTGGCTATGTTACCGCTTTGCTCAGCCCCTCTTATAGCGTTGCTAGTTGCAGGTGAAGTTGAAGATTTCTCCATGGTGGACAAGATTTTGGTTGGGATATCACAATATCTCTTATATTATTAATGCATCTATATACTTGGTAAAGGGTGGAAGGCTCGGCCTTATGCCTGGTGTTTTGTTCCACTCTTGCCGCCCTAGTTTTCGTCATACCAGTGTTATGTTCCCGGATTTTGCATTCCTAACGCGGTCGGGTGATTTATGGGACCCCCCTGATAGTTCGCTTTGAATAAAACTTGTCCAAAGAAGGCCCAACCTTGGTTTTACCATTTGCCTCACCACCACCTACTTTTTCCCTTGGGAGTCGCTCTCTCGAGGGTCATCTTTATTTTAGCCCCCGGCCAGTGCTTGTCTAAGTGCTGGTTCGAACCGAGTAGACTGCGGGGCCCCCTCGGGGCAACTCGAGGTCTGGTTTTACTCGTAGGATGTCTCATCCGGTGTTGCCCTGAGAACGAGATATGTGCAGCTCCTATCGGGATTGTCGGCGCCATCGGCGGCTTTGCTGGTCTTGTTTTACCATTGTCGAAATGTCTTGTAAACCGGGATTCCGAGACTGATCGGGTCTTCCTGGGAGAAGGTCTATTCCTTCATTGATCGCGAGAGCTTGTCATTGGCTAAGTTGGGACACCCCTGCAGGGTTTAAACTTTCGAGAGCCGTGCCCGCGGTTATGTGGCAGATGGGAATTTGTTAATGTCCGGTTGTAGACAACTTGACACCAGATCCGAATTAAAACGCATCAACCGCGTGTGTAGCCGTGATGGTCTCTTCTCGTGAGTCCGGAAGTGAACACGGTTTCGGGTTATGATTGACGTAAGTAGGTGTTCAGGATCACCTCTTGATCATTGCTAGTTTCACGACCGTTCCTTTGTTTCTCTTCTCGCTCTCATTTGCGTATGTTAGCCACCATACTTGCTTAGCCGCCGCTGCAACCTCACCACTTTACCCCTTCCTTTCCCTTTAAGCTTTGCTAGTCTTGATACCCATGGTAATGGGATTGCTGAGTCCTCGTGGCTCACAGATTACTACAACAACAGTTGCAGGTACAGGTTATGCGATATTCTTGACGCGAGCGTGATGCTTGATTGTTTGGAGTTCTTCTTCTGCTTCTTCGATCAGGGGATAGGTTCCAGGTCGGCAGCCTGGGCTAGCAGGGTGGATATTGTTTGAGTTTCTGTTTATGATTCATCCGTAGTCGGATGTTGTTCTTGTATGTTGTATTGTTGTATTCGTGTGGCATTGTATGCCTCTTGGTTGTATCCCCATTTATTATGTAATGTTGATGTAATGATATCCACCTTGCAAAAGTGTTTCAATATGCGGGTCTATCCTTGGTGGGACCTTCGAGTTCCTTTTGGATAGGGTCGCATATTGGGCGTGACATCCGCCCCGCGAGGCTTGGCCCCTCGCGAGGGTCTTGATCTTGAGCTGATGAGGTTGGGCTGCATTGGGCCCCCACTTGAGCCACGCCGCAGGCCACAGGCAGGCAAGTCTGGGGACCCCCATTCCCAGAACACCAACAAAATCGATCAGCTTCACCAGCCGACGCAACCATGAGGCGCAACCATGAGCATCGATAGGTCATCGTGGTGATGCATATCCATTTGGCATCAAGTTTGGGTGAGGCACCTATGAAGTTCGACAAATCCTCACTGTGGTCTGTTTCTTCTCAGTAATCAAGCTCGAGGAAGGAAGAACCACATGGCAGAGGACAGTGAGGCGGAACAACAATGGCCATCCAATTTTGTGCAGTTCCACTAAAATTGAGGAAGACATGCCCGGGTATGGAAATACGCATCGCTGTTTCCAAAAATATAAAAAAGGGATATAGTGTTGTTACTTTGTTTTACAAGATTAGCAACGACATCTCAATTGTCAATAAGAATTAATGAAAAGTACACCAACAAACAGAAGCATCATAATTATCTTGATAGGAACTAAACCAGGATACCTGAGAAAAAAAGCATTTCTTCATTTAACCAGAGATAGTACCACCACCTTATGGACAATGACCGCACAACCACCATGTACTTTTTGTCGAAACAACATGTATACTTCCACTGAGGCATAAATTAGGACAACTTTTCGAGTGGCATTTCCTATACAATAGTACTAGTAGGTGATGTTGGACCAGCCGACGAACCCTAGCTACTATACATGGGGAGCGGGGGAGTAGTCGCATAGAAGAAAACCCGCACGCAGCGACCTGGGGAGCTGGACCAGTACAAGAAGTTATACCTTAGGTGGGCGAGATGTCGTTTAGGCGGGCGGGCGGGATCTTCCCACACGACGGCAGAAAACAAGGGCGTCGAGGATCTTCATCCGCGCCAGCGCCGGCTCCGAGAGGATGGTGCGCATCGGCTTCCTCCGTTGCCGACGGCGACAATGTCAACGCTGCACCTCCTCACCTCCCGCAGCGGATGGGATTCGGCCGGATCTGTGACCACCGGTGAGGAGAGAGATAGAGTGGACACTGTCATCTTGTTTTGATATGAAGAGGGTGAGAGAGCGAGACGCGAGAAACTCTATCAAACAAGAGGCTATAATGGAGTAAAAAAATCTCTCCATAGCAGTGGTTTTAAATAGAATACGTGCATTCCCGGAAAAAAGAAACGAAAACTGGCGGAGAATTTTTTAAGGCTCTGTCTAGGACACATCTAGATGTGACATAGTTATGTCACATCTAAGTTGATGTCCACTCTGTTTGTGGTCTATTTTTTGTCCTAGTTTTTTTTTGTTTCTTGTTGCTACATTATATACTTGTGGGATCTTAGATGTGATATCCTTAAATAACATCTAGATGTGAATTAGACAAACTAATTTTTTAATGTACCAAGAAAGAAAACTCAATCAAAAACACGCCCCCGCTTCCTGGTCGCGAGAGTCGTCGCGCACACACACATAGACATAGACATGCATATTTGTGTTTACGTAAAATTCCATCTCCATCTCCATCTCCAATCATATTTGTCCAACTGGCACATTATTTATGTTTTTAATTATATACGCAGCAATATTAACGTACAACATCTCTTGTTTGCGGACGTCCGGACCGTTGCCACGGCCGGTCCTGACCAACCCGAACCCTCTTCATCACCCGCGTGCTTCCCTGCTCAAACGGTCGATTACGCATTCATGCCCGGCCAGAGCGGACGCAACCTCTCATTGGCGCCGGCATTGAAGCGGCACGCCGGCCGAGAGAGTGTCGCCCGCGCCGCTTCTGGGTGCACACGGCTGCCCTGTGTTCAAAGGTCGCAATAGCCGGCTACAACATGCATGTAAAAAGTTCTTGGGAGTCCGTGCTACAGCTAGCTGTCCTCCCCCAACTCGTCAATCTCTCCTAGTAGTGCTAGTACTCCATGGCGTGATCCATCGACAAGCAGGCGAGAAAGTTATTGTATACTCAGTTTGCAGTGAGTGGCATGCCGAGCGACCGTGTGGGGTCGAGCCGTGGAGGACGGTGAGACACGAACACGACAGACGTGATTTAAACGTTGGTTTTGCTCGATGGCGCGATCCAACGAAACGAAATGTTGGTTTCTCTCCGTTTCCCTTTTTTCTCCAGAAAAACGGAAACTTTCCACTCCATTTTCATTCCTATTCCAAGGTTGCCCCGTTACAACATTCCATCAACGCATGCTGATGCATCTCAATGATTCAAAGATCATAGCCAATATTTACTTCACAAATAAAGAAAAAAGTTGTGAGAGCGTGTACGAAAGAAAAACTACTGATGGGGTCACTATGACTTAAACCCTAAACCCTAAACATGAATTAATTTCCTGGCCAGGTAGAACTTGTCGAAGGAAAGATGGCTGGCACCCTCGGATCATACGATGCTTTTATGCAGTTGCACTAAAATCGACCTGAGCATCCCTGATGGCAAAGATATTGAAGAAGTGTGATTAGAATAATAGTACTAGCACTAGTTCATGAGACATAAACTCATCACAAGTAGAAGCCGGTAGAAGTAGAGAAAGATCGACATGGAGATGGAGCTACGGCAGTGGAGCAAGCCGGCTCAAAAGGAAGATGGACTACCTGGGACGTCGGGCTGTAGCTAGAAGGGCGGTTGGGACGTGGCATCGACCCATACCGCAGTGACCCCTGATTGGGATGCACTGACTGTGGGTTTTCTCCCTCGCCGATGCCAACCGCGTCTACGCAGAACATTGTTCCCTTCCCCCAGCTGCGAGAACAGGCCCGTCGTTCTATGCTTGTGAAGAGAGCAACCTAAGCAAGCAGGCTTGTAGCTTAGGCTCCTGCTAGTGTATATATAGTGGTTTTCTTTTTCTCTCCATATCAACCATTTTATACTGCGTACGTGTCATTGAAGAGTGAAATAATGGTTGCTTCTTCCGACTAACTTACTGTGTGATTTGACTGCTCCTTAGTGGCCCCTACACGTACTCCCCTACGTATGCAGCGATCCTGCGTACACATGGGACGCAAAAATGCGCATGACGCCCTAATGCATGCATGTCCGAGCACACGAGGAACACACATGGTCACGCTCAAGTGCTCAACCTACGTGCATGCACACACATACTCGGTCGGGGTGAGCTAGTGACCGTATAAACCTTTGGAAAATATATATATTGGCGCAATGAGCGTATTATGAAGTCCATTGACCCTATTTTTACAAATATCAAAGGATGCAGCGGTGTATTTATCTCGTTTGAAATTAAGCCATATTAACCGGAGAGGAGGCAGTATGGACTAGCATTACTTTGTTGTGCCCCGTCAACTTGCTGAACAAGGAGAAGGTTGCAGGACGGGAGAAGCTTGCACGTGATGGCTCGCAGGACAAGGAGAAACTTTTTTTAGGGGACAAGGAGAAAATTTTGACTAATGCAAGCTCTCCTCGCCAAAGCGGTGGGACGGCAACGCTTAATTTGGTGTCGATTGCGAAGCATACACTATACTACTAGTGCTATTATTGTTCGACTTCCCGAATAGGCGAACAGCCAAGCGCAAAGTTTACTAGTAGTACTAGTACTACTACTATAGTCTATAAAGGTATGTACTATACTAGTACTAGGAACCGGATGGAGGAGCGTCTGCACTCTTATTATAATTTTAAAATGTGATAAAGCAATCTTCAACACATTTGGTTCTCTTTGAGGGTTCTCGCATGTGATAATGGAAGTTGATTGCATGGAACACTCGCCACAATTCTCACTTAATTTTGGCTCATATCCTGTTACAAATAGGAGCGCTCGGTAATATTTCCTCTTTTTTTGTTGGCCCTGTTTGGATCCCTAAGTTAGAGTTAGTTTTAGTTAGTTGAGGCTCAAATAACCCAAAACTATCCAAACATGATGGGTTAGTTTGGGTTAGTTGGATCTAACCCACCCCAAAAAACTAGCCCACACTAGAGGAGCTTATTTGGGTTAGTTCTCCTAGGACAACTAGAAAAATTAGTAAAAAAAAGTTAACCCTGCCATCCAAACAGCACTTTGGTTAGAGTTAGTTTAAGGTTAGTTCAAGGTTAGAATCTAACTCTAACCTCTAACTGAGTTAGAGTATCCAAACAGGGCCGTTATTCAGCATGTAAACAGGTCAGCAAACCTTGCGGCGCATTTTCGTGTGAACCGTGCTTGCTGCACTTTGAATGTGGCCGAGAGGTGGCTTGATGAAACACCTCGCTTCCTACTTCTTTTTTTGCGGGGTACCTCGCTTCCTAGTGACCAGTGTCTTGGCTAATCGTCCTAAGAATGCTTATATATGAATAAAGCTCTCTCGTTTACCCGCAAAAAAGATTAAGCCATATTAACCGGAAAGGAAGGAGTATGGACTAGCACTACTTTTTGGTGTGTCCCGTCAACTCGCAAAATGAGGAGAAGCTTGCAGGACAAGGTGAAGCTCGCTTACGCCTTTTGACTAATGCAACCTACCCTCGGTGGACATGCATCAGTCCATTCGGTGTCAGATTATGAGAGGCATACACTATAGTACCCAACATCCGGAGTACCATCGACTTCACGAAGAGGCGAAGAGCCAAGCGTAGTTGTCGGTGTCAAAACCGACGGATGTCGGGTAGGGGGTCCCGGTCTGTGGGTCTAAGGCTAATGGTAACAGGAAGCAAGGGACACGAAGTTTTACCCAGGTTCGGGCCCTCTCGATGGAGGTAAAACCCTACTTCCTGCTTGATTGATATTGATGATATGGGTATTACAAGAGTTGATCTACCACGAGATCGTAGAGGCTAAACCCTAGAAGCTAGCCCATGATGATTATGATTCTGTCTCTAAGGACTAAACCCCCCAGTTTATATAGACACCAGAGAGGGCTAGGGTTTACATGGAGTCGGTTACAAAGAAATAAATATAATATCCGGATCGCCAAGCTTGTCTTCCACGCAAAGGAGAGTCCCATCCGGACACGGGACGAAGTCTTGAGTCTTGTATCTTCACGATCCAACAGTCCGGCCAAAGTATATAGTCCGGCTGTCCGGATACCCCTAATCTAGGACTCCCTCGGTAGCCCCTGAACCAGGCTTCAATGACGATGAGTCCGGCGCGCAGTTTGTCTTCGGCATTGCAAGGCGGGTTCCATCTCCGAATACTCCGAAGTAATTACCGAACACTTGAATCTTGTCCGGATCTGCAAGATGATCTTCACAGCATATCACTTCAATCTGACCTGCTGGCAATTTTTGCACGGCGTGCTCCTGCATCGTGGCCCGGCCCAACATGAACTGGTTTTACTTGGCCTCCCCCGATACGCATTGCAAGGCGGTTTTACTGGAACGCCTTGCCAGAGCAGAGATCGTGCTCCCCTTAGCATGGGATCTTCCATTAATATAGGTGCATGCGTCCCCACGACGTCTGTTGGTATGACTCTGTGTTTTTAGGTAAGTCCCGAGTGGTTACGCTGAGGACGCTTAATATTCTCCCCCTTTATAAAGGGGTCGAGGCCTATCCCTCTTTTTCCACCACTCTTGCGCCTTTTTGCATCTCGAGTTCTAACACCCGAAACCCAAGCTCAAGCACCTCGGATCCTCAACCATGTCTGGATCCAATCCTCAAGGCCGGTGGGTGGCCTCCTCGGTCATAGAGGAGGACATTGCGAAGCTTAGGGAGGTCGGATATCTGACCACCGACATCAAGCACAGGCTTCCTACTCCAGGGCAGGTCATCCCCACTCCCGAGCCCAACGAGAGCGTCGTATTTGTTTCTCACTTCCTCCGCAGCCTGGGCATCACCCTTGATCCCTTTGTGAGAGGGCTCATGTTCTATTACGGGTTAGATTTTCACGATCTAGCTCCGGACGCTATCCTCCATATCTCGTCGTTCATCATTGTGTGTGAAGCTTTTCTCCACGTCACCCCCACACTTCGGCTTATGGCTCAAGACCTTCAACGTGAAGCCGAAGATGATTGAGGGGCGACACGTGGAATGCGGAGGTGCCGTAATAAGCAGGAATGCCAACACCCCATGGCCAGAGGGCTCATTCCCAGAGGTGTCCGATCTATGGCAGCGGAGGTGGTTTTACGTCACGGCTCCCAGAGGCACAAAGTGGGTGGCTACCCCCGACTTCCGTTCGGGCCCTCCTTCTCAACTGGTGTCATGGACCAATACAGGACGGGATTGGGGGTCTGCTAGCGATGTACCAACACTGCAGAGCCGTACCTGGGAGCTTCTGTGACGATGCCACGTGGACCGGGCATCTTGAGTTTAAGGTAGGCGTAGTGCGGTACTGCGTTGAAACGGGCGAAGGCCATTCTCCCAAGCAATACATGGTAGCCGCTTTGGAGGGGGCGATGGTGAAGAGTATTTCTTCGCTTCTGGAGTTACCTGGGGAACCGAATGTTACCTCCAGTACAAGGGAGCCCCTGCAGTGGGCTTTGATGCCTGGTATCACCCCTTCAAAGGCGGTGTTACTTTGGCTGATTCTGGATGGGTCTATGCCCATCCTGCGGACAGTGTCCTGGTATATTAGGTTAAGACTACTGCCGCCGTCCATGAGGACGTGAGTGAGATGGTATCCGTCAATTATTGGGTCGAGCACCAAGGCAGCTGATCCTCCGTGCCGAATACTAATCGGGTAGTCCCTGTGATCGAAAGTGATCGGGCAGGCCGACCAGTGGTTAAGTTTGGGTGCGACGGGCTCTATAGCGTATGTGTGTTTGAGCGCGCGTTCGCACCTTCTCGTGGGTATGTGAGTCGCGTGGATCATGTTTACCGTTTTTACCTCTGGTGGGAATTTTTTCTGTCCCCAAGTGTTCGGCTGGCGAGGCTCATCCTCGTCTTCACTTGGTGTTTCCCTTCCCTTGTGTTCGGCATTTAATTTGCCGGATTTCTTAAAGACCCAGCATTCTCCGTGAGTGTAGTTCGCACGTTTTTGGGGGTGACATGGATTTGGCACAGTCTGTCCAGGACTTTGTTCAAGCCGGATGGTCCATCTTTGCCGCCTTTAAGTGGCTTCTTTTGTGGACCGGGTCGAGAGCCCCTGAATCCGGCGTTGACCGTTGTGTTTTCCGAACTTTCTTCCTTGTTTTGACGTTTGTCTTTGTTGCGCCGTGGCCTCCCATTGCCATCCCTGATTTCAGATGTACTTGGGTCGCTGGTGCCTTTACGGGCCAACCAGCTATCTTCACCTGCGCAAAAACTGGTCATAAGGCTTGTTAAGGCTGCCATTGTCCTTGGTTTTTCTTGGCCGAGGTGTCTGGCGAGCCACTCATCCCGGATGCTGTGCTTGAAGGCCGCTAGGGCTTCGGCGTCCGGACAATCGACACTTTGATTCTTCTTAGTGAGGAATCTGTTCCAAAGTTTGCGAGCAGACTCTCCGGGCTATTGAATTATGTGACTTAAATCGTCCACATCCGGAGGTCAGACGTAGGTCCCTTGAAAATTGGCCCTGAAAGCATCCTCGAGTTCCTCCCAACTTCCAATTGAATTTTTGGGGAGGCTTTTCAACCAGTGTCGAGCTGGTCCCTTCAACTTGAGGGGAAGGTATTTGATGGCGTGTAGGTCGTCCCCTCGAGCCATGTGGATATGCAGGATAAAATCCTCAATCCAGACCCCGGGGTCTGTCGTTCCATCGTATGCCTCTATGTTCACTGGTTTAAAACCCTGTGGAAATTCATGGTCCAGCACCTCTTTGGTGAAGCACAGGGGGTGAGCAGCCCCTCTGTATCTGGACGTGTTGTGATATGCCGTCGGCTGTTGTTGTGTTCGGTGCTGATTCCGAACTGGTATCCGATCGGTATGATCGTTTTGGTGACCATAGTCTTGCGCCGGGGTGTCTCCTTTAGATCCATAGATAGACCTAGCCGCGCCGGCCTTTTTATCTAGGAGCTCGCGTAAATCGTGTGCGGCGTCGGTAGCTGCTCCATTTGTGGTTACGAAGTGGTTTGTCCGGCCTCCTGGCCGTATTGTTCTTTGGCGGAACAGCCTCATCGTCGAATTCTGGCAGCAGCTTGCGTTTTCGATAGCTCTTTGTGTGGCGATCATCGCCGTACTTTTCTTCAGTGTCTAGCACTTTATTCCATCTGTGATTGAGTGTTTCCTGTGCGGCCTTAAGCCTTTGCTTCTGCTTCTTTAGACTTCTCGCAGTGGCCATAAGCCTTCTGTGGAGGTTATCTCGTTCCAAGCGTGTTTCCGGGATGATGAATGCATCGTCATCCGGACTATGCTCTTGTCCCGGGGCGGTTTGATGAGTTCGTCCCTCGGGATCATTGTGATCGGGCGTCTGCTCCGAGCTATGCTCGGCGTGACCTGGCTCATCCTACTCCATTGCTGGGTCCATATGGTCGTTGTTGCCTTCGGAGTTGACTGGGGTGTCGATCTTTCTAGCGCTATTATCGCTATTTTTACTGTTGCTAGACTTGGAGCGGCGTCTGCACCGTTGTTTTGGCTTTTGTCCGGGGGTTTTATCCTCCGATTTGTCGCCGTCGTCTTCTTTAGGCGTATCCACCATGTGAATATCATATGATGAGGTGGCAGTCCAGCGCCCCGTTGGTTCTGAATCGTCTCCTGCGCCACAAGAGCGTTTCAGACGCAGGCTAATGGCCACAGCAAATAGCCTAAAGAAAAAGCAGCATCAGCTTCAAGCTGATCAAGACCTGCTGGCCGATAGATGGACTAAGGTCCTCGCGGCCGAAGAGTCGAACTCGAACGCCCCTCCAAGAGCTACCCAAAACTCAAGTTGCTCCCCCGACTAGAGGAGGAAGCATACATACCTTCATCACCAGCACACAATACGGCAGACCGACCACCCCGTGGTCGGGACAGAGAGGCACCTAGGCCCTCCACCAAGACCGTACCCCGGCATCGCTCAAAAAGTACGAAGCCACGAGGGAACGCGCCGGACTTGCGGGATATATTGGAGGACAAAGCAAGGCAATCCAGATCTATCTATGGATCATGAGGGCGCCCCATGACCCACGACGAATACCGTCGTGCCGGATACAACAATCCGGCCGGGCCGAACACAGCAGACAACGCTCCCTTGAGCTACGTCGTGACATTGCTCAATATAGAGGTGCCGCACACCCGCTATGCTTCACTAACGAAGTAATGGATCATCAAATCCCTGAAGGGTTTAAACCCGTAAACATTGAATCCTATGATGGCACAACAGACCCCGCGGTTTGGATCGAAGATTATCTCCTTCATATCCATATGGCCCGCGGTGACGATCTCCACGCCATCAAATATCTCCCGCCCAAGCTTAAAGGACCAGCTCGGCATTGGCTTAACAGCCTGCCCGCAGAGTCAATTGGGTGTTGGGAGGACTCGAAGCCGTTCTCGACAACTTCCAGGGCACATATGTGCGACCATCGGACGCCGATGACCTAAGCCACATAATTCAGCAGCCAGACAAATCGGCCAGGCAATTCTGGACACGGTTCTTAACAAAGAAAAATCAAATCATCGATTGTCCGGATGCAGAGGCCCTCGCAGCCTTCAAACATAACATCCGCGACGAATGGCTGGCCCGGCACCTAGGACAGGAAAAGCTGAAATCCATGGCAGCCCTCACATCACTAATGACCCGCTTCTGTGCGGGAGAGGATAGCTGGCTAGCTCGCAGCAACAACCTCAGTAAAAATGCTGGCAGTCCGGATACTAAGGAACACAATGGCAGGTCGCGTCGAAGCAAAAACAAACGCCGCATTAACGGCGATAACAATGAGGATACGGCAGTCAACACCGGATTCCGAGGCTCTAAACCCGGTCAGCGGAAGAAGCCATTCAAAAGAACCACTCCGGGTTCGTCCAATTTGGACCGAATACTCGACCGCTCTTGCCAGATACATGGCACCCCCGAAAAACCAGCTAACCACACCAACAGAGATTGTTGGGTATTCAAGCAGGCAGGCAAGTTAATTGCCGAAAACAATGACAAGGGGTTGCGCAGCGAGACGAGGAAGAGACCCGGCCGCCGAACAGTAGAGGACAGAAGGGTTTCTCCCCACAAGTGCGGACGGTAAACATGATATACGCAACCCATATACCCAAGAGGGAGCGGAAGCGCAATCGGGGACCTATCTGCGATGGAGCGCCGCCGAAGTTCAATCCATGGTCCTCTTGCCCGATCACTTTCGATCAAAGAGACCATCCGACCGAGATCCGCCATGGCAGATTCGCGGCATTGGTTTTAGACCCAATCGTCGATGGATTTCACTCACGAGAGTCGATGGACGGTGGCAAGAGCTCTGAACCTGCTTTATCGAGGATACAAAGCGTGCAAGATGGGCATAGACCCTCAAGGATTAAACCTACAAAGACGACCTTCAAAGGCATCATACCAGGTGTTGAGGCCAATTATACGAGCTCACCACACCGAAGTGGTCTTCGATCCCGGATAATTTCCGAGCGAGGAGTTAATCTTGACATAGTCCCGTTCGCAGCGGCTATCACGCTCTGCTCGGACGAACCGCGTTCGCAAAGTTCAACGCGGTGCCGCATTATGCATACCTCAAGCTCAAGATGCCAGGCCCTCGTGGAGTCATCACGGTCAACGGAAATACGTAACGCTCCCTCCGAACGGAGGAACATACAGCGGCTCTCGCGGCAGAAGTACAGAGCAGCCTTCTAAGGCAATTTTCGAGTCCGGCCGTTAAACGACCGGACACGGACAAACGCGCCCGAAGCAATATCAATCAAGACCACCTGGCACGTTCCGAGCACGCGTAGCAATGCGGCCCCAACCCCAGTCCTCGCATGATTGCAAGACCAGCCCTCCACGTACATCATTACGCTCTGGAGATACCATGGGCATAGGGGGAGGGGCACGACCACAACAGACCCAGAGTGCGGCTCGACCACACCAGGGGCTCCCAAGTGTGTCGCTCTTTTTATTTTTTATTTTTTTATTTTCCTTCTTTTTATACACAGGACTCCGTTCATCAGAGGCCCTGTCCGGCGCCGAACCCGCCGAACTCACGATGCAACAGCCAGGGAGGGAAAAAGGCTGCGACGAACACTCAGGTGGTCTCCATTACGAGCATTAAAATTAATTATATACACCAGTCCGCAGCCCACCCCTGGAGGGGGACATGTTTAATTAGTCCAATCCCTTGCTTACCGCACTATTTGTATCATTCCGCACTCATAGCAGAATTTCTTAAATAAATAATGCAGCACTTTTTGCCTATAATTGCATTACTTTACATATATGTTCATTAATGACATCCTGCACCCGTATATTTTGGTACGGCCGAACACACCAGGGGCTTATGTTCCCCGCATTATGGTGTGATAAGTCCAACACTTTCACAAGTGCGGCACTCAACTTATAGCATTATATGAATCGGCTCAATCATGTCTTGGGTCAATAGTTGGGTTTGCCCGGCTCCCATGTTTTGGTACCTTACGCCCGCTCAGCCGGCTAAGGTAGCACAGGGAGAACCACTGCGATTGCGCCCCGGTTGAGCTGGGCGAGCGCCTCAGTGGAGAAAGCTAAAACTGACTGGCATGATAAGGCGAGAGACCGGTTGCTGTTCGAGAGGTCTTTTTGAGTCCCTAAAGACTTATGCCGCTTTGAGCGAAGAACCGGATAATGTCCGCCAAGGCGTGGATAGCGCCTCAACTCGGTCTTCCGAATACTAGGGCTTCACCAAATTTAAAATTATAGAATTCTATGGCTAAGTGAGAGTGTTCAAGCGTTATAAGTCCGGTTGCCTTGTTCGTTGTGTTGAGCGCCTCACTAGATGGACCCAAAATGGGAACAAGAGTGCTCAAGTTTATCCCAACACCCCAAAGACTAGTGGCATGGGGGCTGAAGCCGACGACTTGCCATCTCTCAGATTTTATAAACGGCCGCACATAAGGTAATATTTTAAATCAAACAAGCGTTGCTTAGCGCATATGAACAAAGTTTTCAGCGCACAAGATAACACATAGCGAGTTTACTCAATAATTACATCTCTGGGGCACTCATCCGCAATCTTGCGGGCACCCTTCAGGACAGTCTTATAGTACATCTCGGTGACGATACTCCTTGCCCGCTGGCGGCGCGTCAGTGATAAGCCTCTCCGCATCCAGCCTGCCCCAAGTGCACCTTTGCGCGGGCAAGGGCCCGACGAGCACCTTCAATACAGGCGGAGCGCTTGATGACCTCGACCCAGGGGCACGCATCCACCAGCCGCCCAGACGAGGCCAAGTAGCTCCTGTGCATGGCCTCTCCAGCCACAACCGGACTATGAGGCCCTTCATGGCCTGCTCGGCTACCTTTAGGAGCTCGACCAGCTGCTTCACCTGGTCGCTAGGGGCACCGGATGGCCGGCCTCAGCAGATCTAAGACCGAAGACCTTCTCCGCTGAGCTCCCTCCTCGGCTCGGTAGAATGCGGCAGATCGGACACGCTGAGGCAGATCTGCAAACGCCTCGAGAGCTCCGAATTTGGGTAAGTGTCGAAGTTTACATTAACATGCTTGCTTTGCATGAAAAATGCCTTACCCGCCGCTATTTTCTTCACATCCTCAACCTCCTGAAGGTCCTTATGGGCCTCGGCCTTAGTGGCTTTGGCACTTTCGAGAGCCGAGGCAACCTCGGACTCTCGAGTCTTTGAGTCATGCTCCAAACTCTCATGCTTTTCCATGAGAGCACGGAGCTCTTGCCGCACCTTCCGCCACCGCGCCTCCTGCTTCCCGCTCTGCCTGTTCATGCGGCAGATTATGCTCGTCATGACACAGCCTCCTTCAGGATGCCACTCGCTCGTGGCCCCGCAGCACTCCACGTTATCCTTGTTATTTTATTACAACCTAAATCCTTTTCTCAGAAGGTAACTATTCAAAGTGGTGTTACTCACCTTCTTTGTCCTCGAGCTGCTTGGCACGGCCGAGCTCTTGCTCGGACCGCCGAGGTCTGCTTCAAAGCACCGACCTCCGCAGATTAGTGCGGCAGAGGTCAGAATGCGGCCTGCAAGCCCATATTGACATAATTTTTAGCAACCTCACAGATATCTTTTTAGATCCTCGGTCCGCTTTTCTTTCCAACACCGAACCGAGCATCAGGGGCTACTGTCTATGCGGTATTACATTACATAATTTTAACTTCTTACCTCAAAGCCTGTTAGAAGGCTACTGCAGGCTTCGGTCAGCCCGCTCTTGGCGAGTTGAACCTTCTGAATCACCGCACTCATAATAGTGCGGTGTTCTCCCACGATGGAAGCGCCTTTGAGCGCCTCCAACAAGTTGTCTGGCGCCTCCGGTTGGACGGGGGCCGCCGGCGTCACGGTCTTGCCCTTCTTGCGAAGGGGCCGCCTGCCGGACTCCGGAACCACTGCGGGTTCCGGCGTGGAGTCCGGCGCAAAGTCCGGGAGGCTGCCTTGTGGCGCCTCCGGAGCCTCCTCTTGATGGGTCCCTTCCTGGGATCCCACCTCGGCGTCCTCAGCGGCGCGAGGGGTGGAGGCAGTCGGGATGGAATATACATCCGACGGAGCCAACGACCCGCTCGACGAAGCGGGGAGATCATCATTGGCCGGACTGCAGGCAGTGTGCAGCATTAGAAGGACACTATGTGACACAAAAAGAAATTACAAATCATTCAGGAATCCGGATACTTACGATCTTGCCAGAGGCCTAGCCCTTGAGGGCCACTCTTCATCACCAACGTTGGCGTTGGCGGAGCCGTCCGGGGGAATAGTTCTTCCCCTCTTGGACCCTTCGGCCTCCCCGGTTGGGGAGGCCTTCCTCTTTCTCTCTCCTCCTCGGGAGAGTCCTCTTCTCCTCCTCGTCTTCGGGAGGAGTCCGCCTCGGAGCCATCGGACGATGAGTCCGATATCACCTGGCGCTGGGAACTTCTTCGAGTTCCCGTGGCCTTCTTCTTGGCCTTCTTCTCCGGCACCACGTAGAGTGTCGGGACCAGCAGCCCCATTAAGCGTGCATCCGCTTGGTCTTCGGGAAGGGGAGCCGTACAGTCTACCTGTCCAGACATCATCTGCCAGTCCTGTCAAAGGCATTGGGAGTTTTAGATCCCACATAGAGTCAAACTATGAAAGAAAACAACTGTCCCATAGAGGATAACAAAGCTTACCACACCGGCCGGGCGCTTAGTGCTGAATCCGCGATCCTCGGTCGGACGTGAAACTTCTCCGCCCTTGAACAGCACCTCCGAGACGGCTTCATACGTCGTGTTCAAGAGCCCGCCAGAGTCCGGTGTCAGGCCGGATCAAACTCCCACAGATTGAAGGCCCGTTGTTGGCGGGGAGGATCCGCGGATGAGCATGACTCGATCACATTGACAAGCCTAAGCTTCTTGTTCACGAGGTCTCAAGACAGATGGAGTCTGTCGCCTCCTCCGAACTGCCCCATAGCAAGCCCTTCTCTTTCCAGGAGGTGAGCTGCATAGGGATACCAGATCTGGACTCGGGGGCTGCCGCCCACTTAGGGTCGCGCGGCTCGGTGATGTAGAACCACCCCGATTGCCACCCCTTGACAGACTCCACGAAGACCCCTTCGAGCCAGATGACATTGGGCATCTTGCCCAACATGGCGCCTCTGCACTCCGCTTGAGTGCCCTTCACCACCTTCGGCTTGACGTTGAAGGTCTTGAGCCACAAGCCGAAGTGGGGCTGGATGCAGAGGAAGGCCTCGCACACGACGATAAATGCCGAGATATTGAGGATGAAGTTTGGCGCCAGATCATGGAAATCCAAGCCGTAATAGTACATGAGCCCCCGGACAAAGGGATGCAACGAGAAGCCCAGTCCACGGAGGAAGTGGGGAAGGAAAACGACCCTCTCATGGGGCCTGGGGGTGGGGATGAGCTGCCCCTTGTCGGGCAGCCGGTGCGCGATGTCTCGAAAGGTATCCGCGCTGCAGTTTTATGATGTGCTCCTCCGTGAACGGTGGAGGCTAACCATTTGCCTCCGCTCCCGACATGGTCGGAGAAGGTCGAGGCGAGATGCACGGACTTGGGCGCTGGAGCTCGAGAGTGCGCGGAGATGGATAAGCAAAGGAGGAAGAAGGCGTAGGTAAAAAGGGCGGATCCTTATCCCCTTATATATGGGCGGACGAAAACTATGCGTCCCCACCGGCCTGGTAAAACTCGCTTATCTCCCCAGTGCCACCATCAATGGCGCGGTTGGGTTACCCACATCCGTATTGATGAGAATCCCGGAATAAGGGGAACACGATCTCTGCATCGACAAGATGTGCCAAGGAAACCGCTTCGCTAAACGTGCTGAGGTGGTATAATAAAAAACGATTCAAGTAAAGGCTTGGTAGTGGCGTGACGTCATGCTACATAATACGTCAGCAGATTGAACCTGTGTACATAATATTCTCTCTACGGTGGAATGTGGAATTTATTTTGCAGAGCCGGACACTATCCTGGTGTTCACAATCTTCTATGAATTATTCCAAGGAGGAACCCGCCTTGCAATGCCGAACAATATGCGCGCCGGACTCATCGTCATTGAAGCCTGGTTCAGGGGCTACTGAGGGAGTCCTGGACTAGGGGGTGTCCGGACAGCCGGACTATCATCGTCAGCCGGATTCCAAGACTATGAAGATACAAGATTGAAGACTTCGTCCCGTGTCCGGATGGGACTTTCCTTGACGTGGAAGGCAAGCTTGGCAATACAGATATGTAGATCTCCTACCATTGTAACCGACTCTATGTAACCCTAGCCTCCTCCGGTGTCTATATAAACCGGAGGGTTTTAGTCCATAGGACGGACAACCATTACAACAATCATACCATAGGCTAGCTTCTAGGGTTTAGCCTCCTTGATCTCGTGGTAGATCTACTCTTGTACTACCCATATCATCAATATCAATCAAGGTGAGTAGGGTTTTACCTCCATCGAGAGGGCCCGAACCTGGGTAAAAACATCATGTCCCTTGTCTCCTGTTACCATCCGCCTAGATGCACAGTCCGGGACCCCCTACCCGAGATCCGCCGATTTTGACACCGACAAGGCTCGTGGCCGAACTATGTCCGGCTCGAGTGGGAAGCAGGCGATGAAGCAATTCATTCCCCACCCACCACTCACTTCATTGCCATGGTCGATAATCTAACCGATGTGCTTGACTTCGACTCCAAAGACATCGACTGCATGGACGATGATGCACGAGAAGAACAGGAACCACCGCTCACGGGGCGGTGGACAGCAACCTCCTCATATGATATATATATATATATATATATATATATATATATATATATATATATATATATATATAGACACATATATATGTGGTGGACACTCAAGGAAACCAATGGCGATGAGGTAACGGAGGATAACCCCTCAGGAGAAAAGCAAAGCATGGCGCCGTCGGCGCCGCTTCCAAGCCCCGCCACAAAGAATACCGCCCAGAGATGAAAACAATCCGGATGATGCCGAAGAGGAATACAACCCTGATCAGCCTGCCTTCGAGCAGGCCGAGCAGGAAGACGGGCAGGTCAGCCCAGACGAACAGGCGATAGATGGATATCCAGAGGAGGACAAGTACATGCCCCCTCCGAAGACGAGATTAGCCTCGGCGGTGACGAGTTCGGCGTGCCTGAGGATCCCGTCGAGCAGGAGCGCTTCCAGCATTGGCTTATGTCCACTGCGAGGAGCCTAAAAAAGAAGCAGCAACAACTTCAAGCTGATCAAGACCTGCTCACAGATAGATGGACTGAAGTCCTTGTCGGTGTTCTGGGAACGGGGGTTCCCAGACTTGCCTGCCTGCGGCCTGCGGCGTGGCTAGGAGGAGGCCCAGCACGACCCATCTTCATCGACGCAAGCTCAAGACCCTCGCGAGGGGCCAGACTCATGAGGCGGACGACAAGGAGCTTCCTCGAGCACGGCCTCGCCAGCTGGCTCATGAGGAGGCGGAGAGTTCAAGGCAGGGTACTCGCGAGGTGCCCATGACGCAAGCCATGACGCACCAAAGGGGCGGGCGCCAGCCCGCCACTGAGTGTCCTCCTTTCCTCTTTGGTGCAAAGGGAGCAAGCAAGCGAGAGCATCAAGCAAAGGCCCATTTGGTGCAACAAGACCAAGACCAGCCCAACGGCCGAAGAAAGTCATTAGGAGCCGAGTTTACGCCACCACTGAGCCTTTGATAGGCGAGGACCAACTTTAGTCGGGATAAGTGTACCCGTTGTTCCCTTCAAAATAGCCAATTGTTGGCGCCTTCCACTCAATATTTGGGAGAGGCCTGTGGCCTTGCCTATAAATATGACTAGCCACCCCGAGGTAGAGGCATCCGGACCTGACCTAGTAATCGGGATCCTCACCAAGAAACCAGTAGATAGAGCGATTGAACTCATCCCAGCAGTTCGTCGCACCAGCCAAGAACAGACCCTCGCGAGGGTGTTCTCCTTTGTATTGTTCATCATCAAGCCCAAGAGGCAATCCACCACACACACACTGGAGTAGGGTATTACACCACAATGGGGGCCTGAACCAGTATAAATCTTGTGTTTCTTGTGTTGTTCAGTTTAGTAGTTTAGATCTTAGCGAGTCGGCGAAGAGCGAGCCGGTAGAGGGTTGAATCTCCACGCGCACCCCGGTGTTCGAACCTCAAGGGTCTGCCGGAACCCGAAATCCGACATTTGGCGCACCAGGTAGGGGTGCGCCGGAATCTGCATTCCGTCTGCCTCGCTTCTTCCTCGACCACCGCAACCATAACCGACGCTGCCGGGCTCAGGCCGAAGCGCCGAGCCGCTTCGCCTCCCATGTCGCCTGAGACAGCTCCCTGGCGGGCGCTTCGCTCGTTCCTCGCCTCGCCATTAACGCCGCCATCGGCCGGCGGGAACGAGCAGCAAGCATCGCCCCAAAGATCCGCCCATGAGTCGGACGCGCCGCACCGCCACGCCTCGCCACCCTCGCTGGTTCTTTGTCACGCGCGCCCTTCGCTGCCATGGAGGCCCGAAGCTGTGCTCATCGCGGCAACGAGCTCCTGCGCTACCGCCCATCGACGACGTTTACGAAGAATGGCTCGACCGAAGTCGTTGAGCCTCGTCCAGCGCCGAGGCGCTCAAGACCGCTCCTTCATCAAGACTGCACCCGCCTGCGCGGGCGATGAAGCTCTGGGCGCCGGCCGCCTCCTCCTCAAGAAGGCGCCTGGCCCCAAGGCGCTGGCCCCGGCGGAACCCGCTCCGCTCAGGTGCAGTAGCTGCATGAGCAGAGCTGCCAAGAAGTCCTCACCCTCGAGAAGCTGCCCGAGCGCCTCGCTCCAAAGACGTCAAGACCCAGCTTTGCCCCCTACCATGACGCATGGGGACCCGCAGACCAAGCTCTCCGCCGCCTAAGGCCCTGTGGCCACGGCGGCTATCGCGCTTTCACCTCCGAAGCCGCGTGGCGTCACGTGGGGTCGGCAAGTTCAAGCTGACCTGCCTCCTCGCTACGACGGCACGGTGACCTCGCTGGAGTTCCTCCAACTCACGAGTTGGGCATCGAGGCTGCCAACGGAGACGAAAAGGTCATGGCGAACTGGTTTCCCATGCCGCCAAGGACGGAGCCCGCACTGCTCCTCGATCTTGCCCGTGCACGCATCTCTTCCTCGATGAGATGCGCACCCGCTTCATCGCCAACTTCCAGGCACTCGCGATCGCCACCCGCCGTAGTTTACATGCGCCAGATCAAGCAACAGCCAGGGGAAACCCTGCATAAGTACATCCAGCGCTTCAACAACGCGTGCCTCAAGATCCCCAGGGTAATGGAGGACGCCATCATCTTTGCCTTCTCCAACGGTGTGCGCGATGTCAAGATGAAGGAGGAGCTGGCGATGCATGAAGACCTGTGCACCTCCTTGGAGCTGTTCAACTTGGCGACCAAGTGTGCCAGGGCTGAGGAGGGGCGCCTCTCCCTCCTCGAGCTGCCTATCGCGGACCCCGAAGAGAAGAATCCCAAGGCCAAGGACGTGAAGCGCAAGGGGGCTGCCGTACTCGCGGCCGAGCCAGACACCAAGCGGGGGAGAGGTCAGCCCGAACCCTCCAAGGGCAGTCGGTACTACGTGTACCACGACCTCCACACCCACAACACAAATGAATGCCAATAGCCCGGCCGGCCTCGAGGGAAGGCTGGCAGACGCCTGACCGCAGCGACCGGGCCACGGCCGAGGAGGAGGAAGGAATGCAGGCGCCTGAAGACCTGCAGCCCGCGCCAAGGCTGGCGCGACCAACCTCGCGAGGATCGCTGGCAGGACCTGGCCATGAGGGAGGCCGAGAGATCAGCCTCGCGAGGACCGCCTGCAAGGGAACGCAGCCTCTCCTCCGCCGCCGCAGCCAAGGAGAAACGAAGACCTTCATCAGACGAGGGGCGGGGATTCCAGAACCACGCGCTAATCGCCGATCCCGGGCGGAGCTTAGCCCCAGCCTCGGGCGATCTTCAAGCCAGTTCGCCCTTGCAAGTGAATGCAGTCCTCCCAAGCTTGAGGCCACGCACCTCTCAGTGGTCGGCATGCGCCATCACGCTCAGCTCAGCGGATCAGTTCAAGTGCCGCCACAGCCAGAGTCCTCCCGATGCTTTGTTCTCCAATCATCAAGAACGTCATTGTCACCAGACCCTCATCGACGGGCGGCAGGGCTCAATGTCATGTCCGCGGAAACGCTCAACAACCTCCAAGTGCTCCTACAATCAGCTTTAGCCAACCAAGCCCTTCTCCGAGTCACCGACGGCTCCACGGTCCCGATCGGGCAGGTCCGCCTTCCGCACACCTTCGGGCATGTGACAACTACTGCGACCAAGCTTATCGACTTCGACGCCACCCACATTCGCCGCATAACGCCATTCTCGGTACCCAGCGCTGGCCAAGTTTATGGCCGGACCCACCACGGCCATAACGCCCTCAAGATGCCAGAAGCGGCGGGGTCATCACGGTGCCTCATGAAGAGAGAAACGAGGTGCTCCCTGGAGCGAGCCTTTCAGCCGCATCACTGGAAGACCTGATCATGGAGGCAGGAGGCTTCCCAAGGCCGCCCCAAGAAGAAGAAGACATCAATCGCCCGCCCTCAGAGGCAGCCCCTCAGTGGTCCGGCTCGCCAAGAGGAGCCTTCCATCGCATAGGGAAGCGGCCTGGCGCCTCCTCAGCGGGGCTCGGGATCTCCCCGAGGGCCGCCGACCTTGCCAAGGTCACGAGGGAGGCGCTTGGGCACCACGTGGAGGTGTGCTTCAAGCACGCTTCTCAAGAAGGAGCAATGCAAGGAGGGCCAAACCTCAAGAGTTCGTGCCAAGGCCATTCAGGAGTTACAGGAGTCAAGGGTCATGAGAGGCAGCCGCCACTCCCCGCGCCCCCATCCAGCGAGGATGGTGGGCTGCGGCTCAGATCGACATACCGAGGCTCAACCGAGCCGCTGCCTCAAGAGTGCCTTGGCCTCGCGAGTGGGACGCCAGGAGGTCCGCCCACAGCCTACGCAGTGCACGCCCCACGGCTCTGCCGAACGCTGCTGCCGCGCACTGCGCCTCATGAGGGCCATCTTGGAGGCTCAAGAGGTCAGGCGTGCCGCAGCCCTGGCGGAGATGGAGATGGCCCACGAGGAGCCGCGAGCGCCTCCGAAGCCTCCCGAGGCCCCTGGGCTTGGGGGCTCGTGAGGATCGGATCCCGCAGCCCACCGAGTCTGCTACATCAACACCCCTTTGACCCCAACATCATCAGGTGACATCTTTTGTTGCATTTTGGCTGGGAGGCCTCAGGTCGTGATTATTCCCAGTGCCGTGTGGGTCCGTCCTCGCGCATATATCCTTTTATTTCATGTTCGCTTACCTTATTAGCGCGCTCGGTTCAAGATCATCCCGAGCCGCCGGGCTGTCCCATGGGCATGTATCCTCTTGCATTTATCTTAGGGCTATGCTTTCGATCCACCATGCTTGTTATTTGCGCCTTTTTCTCCTGGCTGTCGGAATCTTGGGCGTTAAAGCGGGGGTGCCTGAGCATCGCGACTCAGGGCTCCTACTGGCTCTCCGGCCATCACCCTCTGGTCTTGTCCATGGCATCACGACCTGGCATGCGAGCGACGGCTAAGACCAGCCCGAGAGCCGGGACCCGAGGACGTAGAGTTTCGTCATCTAACCCGGCTTGCACGTTAAAGGGGGGGTGCCTGAGCATCGCGACTCAGGGCTCCTACCGTCTCCTCCAGCCCCTCACCCTCTGGCCTTGACCACGGCATCGTGACCTGGCATACCAGCGACGGCTGAGACTCGCTCGAGGGCCGGGACCCGAGGACGTAGAGAAGAAGGGGGAGCGAAGGTGAGAGGGGAGGAGCACGCATGACCTCGCCAAGCAATCCCTCGCCGGCCAAGGCACGGACCTAGCGCCGCTCCATGAAGCGTTTCCTGACCCTCGAGATATGTCGCCCTCCGGACACACTAGTTACTGCAGCACCATCACCGCACCCAATGCAATACCGTGTTAGCGACGTCGTTCTCCTTTCTCACCGAATGATGGCTGCTTGAGCGCTAAGGGGGACCTCCTGAGCATCGCGACTCAGGGGCTCTTACCGACCGGGCCGCCACCTCCTGCCTTGACCACGGCATCGCGACCTGGCATACCAGCGACGGCTAAAGCCGCCTTGGGACTGGGACCTGTCGGCGCAGAGCATCAAGCCCTCGTGAGGTCTGAAAGGAAGAAACTAAGCTAAAGCGGAATAAGCATCTCGCACCGCTCCACAATAGGGATTATATTGACAGACGGAGCTACAAACATCTTACAAGCCCCCATGGGGTATATTCTTGGCCCCTCGCAGGAACAAAAGGCGCGAATCCTAAGGAGTCCTAACTACAGGGGGCATCACGGCAGATGCCATCATCAACAGTGGGCCGCCCAGCACCGACGCCAACCCCATCCAGATCAGGGGCGGCGACGACCTGACGGGCCCACCTCGCCCAGAACGGCGCAGCTCGGGGCTCAGAGCTGCTGCCGCCGCTCGAGTCACGAAGAGCTCGGCGGAGTCATCGATCCTCCGCGCCTGCCGCCCGAGGAGCGGCCTAAGGAGCGGACGGCCGCCTCTCGACTTGCCACGCAGGTCCCGACCGCCTCCCGGCAAGACTCCAGCCGATGAACCTCCGTGATCAAGACCTTGAAGGACATCACCAAGCGCCATCGCATTTAGGTGGATCGTGAGGGCGCTCGCCCCGCAGACCGGCGACTCGCCCAGCCTCGAGTCATGAAGACTCGCCGGGGCAACGACCGTGCCTCTGCCGCCGTCACGAGGGTGCAGCAGCCGCGGCCGCAACCAAAGTCCCCCTGGGTCCTTTCACGGACGGCGGAGGCGAAGAAAGAAGGAGACGAATCCAAGACTTAGGAGGCGTGGCGGCGTGAAGCACGAACTCGGCAGAGCCTCGCGTGGACTCTGTGGGGAAGACGACACCTTCGCGGACTCCGCAGCGCCGGGCGGGCGGCGCTGTTCGTGGCGTCAAGCGCCGACCTTCAGAGCCGCAATGTGCGCAGACAAGGAAGAGGGAACTCGGTGGCGGCCGCCGCACCAGGTCTTGACGCTTCGGCGAGCACCTCGCTCGACACCGTGAGGGCAAGCCGCTTCTTCGGGGAAAGTGGGTCAGGATCCTCTTGGGGGGCCTTTCCCTTCTCTTCCGCGGAGAACCGGCAGATCGGAGCCATTGCAGCAAGACGGAGCAAGAAGGAGGAGAAGCGGAAGAATAGACTGGAAGGGCGCGCGCCGTTCCGTACTTATAGCCGGCGAAGGCCAACCGTCGGCCTCCACGATCACACGTAAATCATGACCCGCTTTGCATGCAGGGACTTGTCGAATCCGAGCAGTTAGGGAGGCGTCGTGGGGAAGCGGTGACGCCAAGGCCCAATCAACCGCCACGCTGGCGCCTAAGGTCAGCAGCTGTTAGGGCTCGCGACGCCAAGACTTGCGCCTTTCGCTCTCGCTTCGCTAAGTTCGGGCGCGCCAGGCCTGGGCTACTGCCGGGCGTTCCGGGAACGGGGTCCTGTGACTTGCTCGCTCATGGCCCCGCAGCATGGGCTCTGAGGAGGCCCAAGACAGCCCATCTTCATCGACACAAGCTCACGAGGGCCCAGCCTATGGGCTGGACGACAAGGAGCTTCTCACCACGGCCTCGCCAGCTGGCTCATGAGGAGGCAGAGAGTTCAAGGCAGGGTACTCGCGAGGTGCCCATGACGCAAGCCATGACGACTCAAGGGCGCGATCGCTAGCGCCAGCCCGCCACAGATGTCCTCCTTTCCTCTATGGTGCAAAGGGAGCAAGCGCGCAGCGAGCGATCAAGCAAAGGCGCCCATTTCGTGCAACAAGACCAAGACCAGCCTAACGGTCGGAAGAAAGTCGCCAGGAGCCCGAGCCAAGGCCACCACCAGAGAGCCTTTGACAAAGCGAGGACCAACTTTAGTCAGATAAGTGTACCCATTGTTCCCTTCAAAATAGCCAATTGTTGCGCCTTCCCGCCAATATTTGGGAGAGGCCCAGGCCTTTGCCTATAAATAGGACTAGCCACCCCTGTGCTAGAGGCATCCGACCTGACCTAGTAATCGATCCCGACTAAGAAACCAGAGATAGAGCGATTGAACTCATCCCAAAGCAGCTGTCAAGACCAGACCAAGAATGTACCCTCATGAGGTGTTCTCCTTGTATTGTTCATCATCAAGCCCAAGAGGCAATCCACCACACACACACCGGAGTAGGGTATTACACCACAATGGTGGCCCGAACCAATATAAATCTTGTGTCTCTTGTGCTGCTCAGGTTTAGTAGTTTAGATCTTAGCGAAGTCGGCGAAGAGCGAGCCGGTAGAGGTTGAATCTCCGCGCAAGCACCCTCAAGAATTGAACCTCAAGGGTCTGCCGAACCCGAACCGGCCATCCCCGCAGCCGAGGAATATGGACTCGAAGCGCCACACGGTGACCGCCACCTCGCGGGCTGGATAAAACGACATATCAGCCCGAATACCAGCCCGCACTCCCCACGCCAATACACTACGTTCGGCAATAGGCAAGACCCGCAAGATATACCGGAAAACAAAGCAGACAGCCAAGATCGATCCACGGATCGCGGGGTGCGCCAAAGACACGCATTTATGACCGCCACACCAGATACACTATCAACAAGTCCGTCGGGCCAACACAGCCACCTGCACTCAATTCGAACCACGAGCCACATAGCCCAGCATGCAGGCACCGCGACACCCCTCCGCTTCATCGATGAAGTGATGGATCATGAATTCCCAGAATGGTTCAAACCCATAAACATTGAATCATACGATGGCACAACAGACCCCGCAGTATTGATCAAAGATTTCCTTCTCCATATTCACATGGCCCGTGGAGACGATCTACACGCCATCAAGTATTTTCCCCTTAAGCTCAAAGGACCCGCCCGGCACTGGCTAAATAGCCTGCCCGCAATTTCCATTGGCAGTTGGGAAAACCTAGAAGACGCGTTTCTCGACAACTTCAAGGGCACATATGTGCGACCACCGGACGCCGATGATTTGAGCCACATTACTCAACAGCCCGGAGAGTCAGCCAGGAAATTCTGGACTCGGTTCCTAACTAAAAAGAACCAAATAGTCGACTGTCCGGAGGCCGAAGCCCTGGCGGCTTTTAAGCATAATATCCGTGATGAGTGGCTCGCCCGACACCTCGGCCAGGAAAAACCCAAGTCCATGGCAGCTCTCACGACACTAATGACCCGCTTATGCTGGCGATAGCTGGTTGGCTCGCAGCAGCACTACACCACATTCTGGCACTTCGGATATCCGTGACAATAACGGCAAGCCACAGCGCAACAGACATAAGCGACGGAACAACGGCGACAACACTGAAGACATAGCAGTCAACGCCGAATTCAGCGGATCCAAATCCGATCAGCGGAAGAAGCCGTTTAAAAGAAACAATCAGGGACTGTCCAGTCTGGACCGCATACTGGAACGCTCGTGCCAAATTCATGGCACCCCGGACAAGCTAGCCAATCACACTAATAGAGACTGTTGGGTGTTCAAATAGGCTGGTAAAATAAACGTCGAAAACAAGGACAAGGGGCTTCATAGCGACGATGACGAGGAGCCCCGGCGTCCAAACACGGGAGGACAGAAGAAATTTCCTCCCCAGGTGAAAACGGTCAACATGATCTATGCCACCCACATTCCCAAGCGGGAACGGAAGCGAGCACTACGGGACGTCTATGCGATGGAGCCAGTCGCCCCCAAATTCAACCCATGGTCAGCTTGTTCGATCACTTTCGATCGTAGGGATCACCCTACCAGCATCCGTCATGGCAGCTCAGCCGCATTGGTCCTAGACCCAATCATCGACGGATTCCACCTCACGCGTGTCCTCATGGACGGCGGCAGCAGCCTGAACCTGCTTTATCAGGACATAGTGTGCAAAATGGGCATCGACCCTTCAAGGATCAAGCCCACCAAAACCACCTTTAAAGGAGTAATTCCTAGAGTAGAGGCCCATTGCACGGGCTCTATAACATTGGAAGTGGTCTTTGGATCTCCGGATAATTTCCGAAGCGAAGAGTTAATCTTCGATATCGTCCCTTTCCATAGTGGTTACCACGCACTGCTTGGACGAACCGCATTCGCTAGATTCAATGCGGTACCACACTATGCATACCTCAAGCTCAAGATGCTAGGACCGCGTGGGGTCATAACAGTCAATGGAAACATGGACCATTCTCTCCGTACAAAAGAGCAAACTGCAGCCCTCGCGGCGGAAGTACAATGCGGCCTCCTTCGACAAACCACCAATCCGGCGATGGCAACCTCGAGCACCGCTGCGAAGTCCGAGCACCTCAAGCAACAGATCACCAGGCACGCCAAGAGCGCAACTAGCAGTCTGGCCTCCGCTCAAGCCCCATCAAAGAAGCATTCGCGCCACGTGTACACAATTACGCACTCGAAATACCATGGGCATAGGCGGAGGCGCAGCAGCGACTCAGTCAATAGTGCGGTATCACCGCAACATACCTTCATAACCTTCCCTTCTTATCTTTCAGGACACTGCTTTAGGGCAACCTCTTCAGAAGAGCCGGATTGTCGAACTTACACAGGAGAAAAAACTGTTGACGTTCTAGGAACGGGGTCCCTGACTTGCTCGCACCATGCTCGCGGCGTGGCTCAAGTGGGGCCCAATGCAGCCCACTTCATCACCAAGCTCAATACCCTCGCGAGGGGCCAAGCCTCACGGGACGGACAAAGGGAGCTCAGAGCAGCCTCGTGCAAAGCTCGCGAGGAGGCGGAGAGATCAAGGCAGGGCACCTCCCGAGGGGCCCGTGATGCAAGCCATGACGGTCGAGGCCAGGCGGGCGCCAGGCGGGCGCCAGGCGGGCGCCGGCCTGTGCAGTGTCCTTGTTTCCCTTTCAGTACAAAGGGGGCAAGCACAGGCCAAGGCATCAAGCAAAGATTACCGTTTCGGTGCAACGAGACCAAGACCAGCAGAACGGCTGGATGGAGGTCACCGTGGAGCCCAAGGCATGGCCACCGCCGTGGCCTTTGGCAGCCAAGACCAACTTTAGTCAGATAAGTGTACCAGATGTTCCCTTCAAATGACCAATTGTTGGTGCCCTTCCCGCCATTATTTGGGAAGAGGCCCAGACCTCGCCTCAGAATAGGACTAGCCACCACAGGGTAGGGGAGAAAACAGATCGGCCAAAGAGAGAGAGAGAAGCGATCGAACTCACCCAAGCAGCCATCGCATTCAAAGACAAGAACAGCCCTCACGAGGCTGTTCTCCTTTGTACTGCTTCACCATCAGCCCCTGAGGCAATCCACCACACCACACACTGGAGTAGGGTATTACACCACAATGGTGGCCTGAACCAGTATAAATCTCGTGTCCCTTGTGTGTTCATCTTTCTTGCTTAGATCCTTGCAAGACTTCGAGACATGAGCTGGTAGGGGAGAGATCTTCGTGCGCACCCCAGTATTCGAACCTCAAGGGTCTGCCAGAACCCGAAATCCGACATTTAGCACACCAGGTAGGGGTGCGCCGGAATCCTTCTTCCGCTGCCTCGTGTTTCGTCGCCTCGCCGTCCTGATGTCAAGCGACCCGACTGCCAACACCGACCACTTGGAGGCATGGCCCATCCACGCCGTATGTCGCCGCCCGTGGCGACCGCAACCTGCGCCAGTAGCTCGCGGCCCGCAGGGCGCCGCGGGCGCGGGCGACGCGCCACATGTCGCTTTTCCTCACACCGCTGCAGGTGCGGGTCGCCAGCAAGAGCTTCAACCACGCCGCTGCCACAGCGCAGCAAGACACCCAACGGGAGCAAAGCGAACTCAGGCCGCGCCACGGTGGCCCGAGAGCTGCCACGGTGCCGTTGCCGGAGGGCGGCCCCGACGCAGTTACCGAGCGAGTAGTCGAACTCCTGGGACGCCGCCACGAGCGCCTTTCGTGATCTAGCTGCCACCCCAGGTCCAGTGCGGGCCGTATGGCGGCCCCATACGTGCCCACACGACTCCGAGCGAACTCCAGGCCCAGCTCAATGCCAACCCGGCCGTCAGCACCGGGCGCCAAGTCGCGCCGACCACATCTCTGGCCGATGAAGGAGCACACGCCGCGACCTTCAGCCTCAGCGGGCCATCGCACCATCACCCTCAAGACAATACTCCAGGCCGAACTGCATGGCATGTGGGGCACTACGGTGAGAAGCGTGGAGTTGCGGTGCCAGAAGCTTATGTGCCCCACATGGTGGATCGAGAATGTGCATTGGAAGAAGACCATGGCTCGTTCCTTGGGCCAGGCTGGGGCGAGGAGCCACCAGAAGCTAAGCTCTTTCAAGAGCCCCAGAAGGGCCATGACGGCCGCGCTGGTGGCAACAACTATCTGGTACCACTACTTCCTCAGGAGCAAACTTATGCTAACCATGGGTCGCAGGAGGTAGGCTGTGTCGCAGCAGCCAGATGGTGCCCCAATCGCCGCAGCCTCCTACCCCTCGGGAGGAGGGCACCGGGCTGCAGGAGAGGGCCGGATCCGGTTTGTCCTCATGGGCGCCGCACGAGCAAGACTCCGGAGGTAGGCCCTCTGTTGGGGAGGTGCCACAAGGCTCTGCTCTAGCAGAGGACCCGTGGTCGCTGGGGAACTGGCATGCATCGCTTTCTACCCCATTGGCGCTGCCCTGGTTTTCGGCCGCCAATGGCGGTAGAGTGCGGTGCAAGGCGGGGCCCTCGTCTGGCGATATGAAGCAAGGCCGGTACCTGTGAAGAAGGCCTAGTGCCTGTGAACCTCGCCGCCCCGTGACACTCTCACGTAATAATGAGTGGGGTTGTACACGCCCCGGAGTCTCCGGAGAGCCGCCCTCGGGCCTCGGGGCCCTCCCCACGCCTGCAAGGGCAGCACTTAGCTGCCACCAAGACGTTGAAGACCAGACTAGGTGCCGGATGTGGATTTTTGCCTTTTGCCTTTTCCTCTATTGACAAGTTTCTTTGATTTGAATTTAAGTTGAATTTGAGCTTGAGACTTGCGTGTGTCTGGGGAAGGGGAGCTTAATCTCATTCGAGTAATCTCTCATGTTCTGGTTTCGGCTTTACGTCCAAGTTAGTTGGTCGTTTCTCCTCATGCGAGCCCCTTTGTCGAGGATCGAAAGTATGTCTAGAGGGGGGGTGATTAGACTACTTGACAATATAAAAATTCAGCCTTTTGATAAAGAAACTTGTCAAGTTCACAATTATGATCAAGTCAAGTATCACCCTACACATGCAATTCTAGAGTATAGGCAGCGGAAAGTAAATTGCACATGTAGTAAAGAGAGCTGGAGAAGAGCAAACGCAATTTGAAGACACGGAGATTTTTCTCGTGGTTCCGATAGGTGGTGCTATCGTCAATCCACGTTGATGGAGACTTCAACCCACGAAGGGTAACGGCTACGAGAGTCCACGGAGGGCTCCACCCACGAAGGGTCCACGAAGAAGCAACCTTGTCTATGCCATCATGGCATACGCCCACGGAGGGCTAGCCTTACTCGGGGTAGATCTTCACGAAGTAGGCGATCTCCTTGCCCTTACAAACTTCTTGGTTCAACTCCACATCTCGACGGAGGCTCCCAAGCGACACCTAACCAATCTAGGAGGCGCCACCCTCCAAAAGGTAATAGATGGTGTTGATGATGATGAACTCCTTGCTCTTGTGCTTCAAATGATAATCTCCCCAACACTCAACTCTCCTCACCGATTTGGCTGTGGTGGAAGAAAGGATTGAGTGGAAAGCAACTTGGGAAGGCTAGAGATCAAGCTTCATATGGTGGGAGTGAAGCAACTTGATCTCAACACAAGGGTAGGTAGTTCTCTCTTAGAAATGTAAGGTAGGAGTGGTAGTTCTTTCGATGGCTCTCTCCACTAATGAAGAGGGGTGGAGGGTATTTATAGCCTCCACACAAAATCCAACTGCTACACACATTTGACCAATCTCGGTCAAACAAGTTGACAACTCGTGAGACCGAAAGTTCAAATCATGTGAATATTGGGATTTTCGTGGGACCGAAAATACAAACTCGTGAGTCCGATTCGTAAAGACTAGAGCTTGCCAATCTCGGTGGGACCGACTTCATCATCTCGGTGACACCGATTTGATGATGTATGTTATGTAAGCTTGGCAACTCAAGTTTCGGTGAGACCGAGTTCAGAATCGGAAAATCCGAGATTTCTAGGGTTTGGCTTTGTGGCTGAGGTGGTTCATCTCGGTGTGACTGAGTTTAGGAAATCGGTGGGACCGAGATTACTTATGAGTGTATTATGGAAGTGAGAGTTGCTGATAGTTTAGGAGATGTATCACTAAGCACTTTGAGCAACCAGATCATTATCATAACCTCATCCCCTTTTAATAGTATTGGCTTTCCTATAGACACAATGTGATCTTGGATCACTAAACCAAAAATGGAGTCTTGAGCTTTTGCCAATGCTTGCCTTAGCATTTTGGGGGGTCCACTTCTTTAGTCCTTTTGCCATACCCATATCAATCGAACTTTCTGAAATGATTCTCAAGAAACTATTAGTTCAATGATATATATGTTGTTATTAATTACCAAAACCACCCGGGGATTAGTTGCACTTTCAATCTCCCCTTTTGGTAATTGATGACAACATATAGATCAAAGCTTCGACAAAAGATATAATCAATGAATAATATCGTCGCTTTGAGAAGTATGTGATAAGTAAGAGCTCCCTAAATTTGTGCATTATTTAAGATTTATGCTTGAATGCAAATGCACAATCGATTAGGATCATGGGTCACTCTTCCATGTCACATACATCTTGGTGGAGCGCACAAAATGATAAGAATGAATAGCATGCACCCAATCACCAAGACATGAGTAAATGGTCATACAAGATAGGAATAGCATATGATAAGCATTAAGCACACATTAAAGCATAGTACTACCAAGCACTCATTAAGATAGGATCAAACGAGTATCAAACACACGGAATGTCTCAAAACCAAAAGTATCTCAAAGAAACCGCAAATGAACGAAAGAGCAAAAGCGCAAAGACAAAAGCACTCTCTCTCAAGTCCTATGATCTATAAAATTTCTACCCTTTGGCAACAAGTTACCAAAAGTTCAAAAGGCATAGAGCTAAGCGCCACCGGGACTCACGGGCGGCTCCTGTCTGGGTTGATGTTGAGTTGATATGGCAGATCGGCGAAGACTTTAGCTGATGTCTCAGGCCGGAGGAGTGGTCACCGAGCTGGAGCTGGAGCAACCGATGGAGCTGTGGAGGTGCCGAGGCTGTAGTCCCGTGTCGCCATCGAATAGCAATGATCGGGTCCTGTGGGAACCGGAGTAAGTCTGTTGATAAGCATCCTGGACTAAGTCATCCCGCATCTCACGATAAGCTCTTCCTTCTCCTCTTTGCTTCCTCAATATCCGCCTCAAGCTTGTTGACAAGCATTTGCACTTCAGCCACTTCACATCCGAGCATGGATCTTGTCTTCAACAATCCTCTCAAGGCTCTCCGAGACTGCATAATGCTGGCCAGCGTTGCTCAATCCTTTGGGTAGCTTCAAGTAGCTGTTCTCCAACACTCTTTGGTTTAGCTGCCGCTCGCCGCTTCCTTCTCAGCTTTAGCTTTCTTGGCAGCTTCAATCTTAGCTTGACCTTCAATCGATGTTGGGTCCTCCTCATCCATCACAACAACATTGTCCTCATGCTTAGGCTGCAGTGGTAAGTGTTCTCTATCCAACAAGAATGTGCCCGTGCCAAACTTGGCATTGATAAGCATCCAATATGCGGGCAAATCCACACGACCTTTTTCTCGTCACCGCAGTCCTCTTGATGGTTTCAACTATCAAGTCCACCTTGAAAGGTGCTTTCATCAAGTATATGCAGCATGTTGATAGAGTAACCTCCGATCATGCGATGATCTCCTGCATTTGGGCATCAAGGTATGCCTCGTAATAGTGTTAGTGGTAGGTAGACCTGCTCGAGATAGTACATCGAGCCAAGCTTCCAGATTGCCAAATCTTTAGCTGGTACCTCTTTGTACATATTCTTCATGGATTCATGGTTCTTCTTGGGAATACCATACACATCAACATCATCCTCTCTGGCATCGGAGCATTCGAAGTTCTGCCCATTCTTCTACAGTTGAAGAGAATCTTTGGCCTTCACCATCCATGTGATCTTTCCATCCGATAGAAATGAGTTGTGGCATAGAATTGCATAATCATTTCATCATTCCAACTTGTCAACTTCGACCTACAAAATCTGCAACACCACATGCAAGTGAAGCTCTCATGCACATGTGGAAAGAAGTCTTTGTGCTCTTCATTGTCAATGTATTTCCAATCAACAATCTGTGTCCGCCGCTATGGGCTTCTTGTCCATCAACACAGCCTCATAGAAGTCCCGCCGCTCTCTCGTGTGAAATCTGGGATCAATAAAGCAGTTCTTCTCCTCACGGCATATGGATCGATTGTCTCCATAGCCTCGAGACCTCTATCTTTCCTTTCCTTCATGTTTTCAGCTTGAGGATGAGCATCATTGTGAAGTGGCAGTTTTGGATGAAGTTTCAAAGAAGATCGGTCCTTCATCATCCGACACACTGGTGTCACATCATCTTTGTTCTTCTCGATGCTGGGATGTTCCTCGACTGTTTTCTTGGCTTGGCAAGCAGCTTTGCTGGAGCTGCCTTGACTGGAGCAGATGGCTTTGACTTTGAAGTGGCTCCCGCCTCGATGGCATCACCCATGAGCTTAGGCTTCGAGGAGGCTGGGGTGCTTCTCATCCTCATCTTCCTCTCGCTGCATCATCATGCACTAACCTCTTCCTCTTGAAGTTTTCTTCACTTTGCTTGTAGCTTCTTCCAAATTCAGCTTCTTAGCAACAAAGGACTGCTTGACTTTCCCGGTGCTCTTCTTGGTCTGTCCGACCTTGAGGCTCTTTGGCAACAACTTTTCTCTTAGGCTTAGACATGACCTCTTCTCAACAACAAAATCTGAGTCTTCCTCATCCGAGTTTCTCTTCTTCGCCCTGGTGGCTGCAGGAGGCAAACCACTTGGTGTACTCCTCTCACCATCATCCGATGAGCTGCTGGGTTCGTGACTAGTGCCCGCCTCGAATATCTCGCTATAGGTGACTCGACCTGTTCTCGCTGTCACCGCATCCGACATGGCTGACAACCTGTGAATAGATAAGGTGTAGGCAGAGTAGAAGAGTTATCACAAACTGCAGAAGATTTTGCAAACAAATGAGTTCAAATTTCAGTTTTAGGTTTTCACAGAAGACACTTCGGTCAGACCGAGTTTAAAATTCGGTGAATCCGAAGTGTTCAAACAATAGCATTCACACCACTTTCGGTTGGACCGAAGTGGGTTTCGGTCCTGCCGAAAACACTAGGGTTTCACAGAATCCACATTTCGGTCGCACCGATTTGCACAACTCGGTTGGACCGAAAGGTGCAGTGCAATGGCCAGAGGCCAAATCGGTCATACCGAAATGTAAAATCGGTCTCACCGAGATGTGTTCGGCGGAAACCTAACCCTAAAACTTTTACTCGAATCTCGTTCAAAAGAACTAATCTTGTGTTCAGGAAGATTTCAATCATGGCAAGATTACAGGCAAACCAAACGCATTGAATTGGAGATGGGAGCACGAGAGGGATCAAACTCACCCTAACTTGGTGGAGTTCTTCACGGCGCAACGGCGCGGAGAAGATGTCCGCTGACGGCGACGGAGACTCGCGGCGAGGGCGCAAAGCGACGACGGAGATGATCCGGAGACCAAGGTGACGACAAAGAAGGGGTGGGGGAAGCGCTTGAAGTAGAAATCAACGCGCTGCCCTGAGTATATATACCCTTTGTTGTCGGTGGGACCGAAGTTGTAAAACTCGGTGGCACCGAGATGGATAATCGCAGGCAGTTATACACTTCGTCACGCCGAAAATCACAACTCGGTTTCACCGAGGTGAAAACCTAGATCAATCTAAATGTTTTCGGTTTGACCGAGTTTGAGTGAGTTGGTCCTGACCAAATCACTTAGAAGGTTTTGGAAGTTTAGCCTTGACGGATCGGTGGCTCTGAAAGTGCTCCTCACCTGAGGGTCCAAAATGACTTGTTTAAAGTTTGTGATGTAAGCATGAATAGAATTTGAGACAAGAAAGCATAGATAGCTAGGGAGGTACTTAGGCATTCTTGTCCATCCATTTGGTCGAAAAATCAAAAGACCAAAGCAACAAATGGATGTCCTCGAATGGATAAAATCATGCATCCAACATGCTCACACAATAAGATAGCAAATGAAATATGTGTCAAACATGCACAAACAAAACTCTAGCTACTATCACACAATTTGTCGATGACTAGGTCATCTATATATGAGTATATTGACTTAGGAGTCAAATGAGAACATTTGATCATAGGTCATACTCATCGCTTAAGCACAAGTGGGGTTACCACTTTTACATAAAGCATTGATGTGTTCACATCATTTGAAGATGCTTTAGCTCAATTCTTTAGAGCAAAGCTCCCCTAGATGTGAGAACCCTTTAAAGGGTCAAACTAACCTTGGGTTGTCGAGAAGACTTCATGTAGATGTTGAAGATGTGGATGCTCAATGTTGATGAAGATCATCAAGAGTTGGGAGCAATCCTTTGATTCGGCACTTTCAATACCTACATGGGTTAGTCCCACAAGGAACAAACAAGGATATCCATGGACATAGATTGAAGTACACAATAGATGATGTCCATGAAAGCAATGATTACCTTGTCCCTTGATTTACCAACAAGAAGGTTTGTGACTCCATGAACTAGTGCACAATGTGGAAGTTGATTGCACAAGTTCTTGCCAAAATGAATGTGAGTGAAGTATGTTGGCGGAGTCACCCTCAAGAACTATCTAGTTCTTCTTCTTCGGGATCCACATCATCTTGATGGGAATCCTTGGGGTTGTAGTTGAGCTTGACGAAGTAGAACTTGACATTTCCTTGGGAACCCACTTGACCATGGCTTTAGGTGCTTCAATAAATGCATCAATCTCGTCTTGAAGCTTGTCCTTGCCTTTTAGCTTGTGGTCTTGTGGTGGAAGGTCATCTTGTGCTTGTTCCTCATTGGAAGAAGTAGGATTGTACTTCTCCTTTTGAGAAACAAACTTTGGAGTGGTATATTGACCTTCTTCCCATTCAACACCCTCGGCGTTGAACTTTCGCTCAAAACCAATTCCTTGATTCTTCGGTGCCTTCCTTGCTTAAGTAACAATTTCTCAAAGTTCTTGCTTCCGCAAGGCTCTTGTAGACACCTTTCTATAATCCCTTTCAATAAACTATTTTCTTGCTCAAGTGTAACTTGGCTTGAAACATTGTTAGTGGAATCAAGAGAACTACTAGAAGCAACAATATTGGATTTAGCATGGTTATTGTTACTACTAGATGAAGAATTTTTCTTATGCTTGTCATGCTTAGTTTTAATAGGAGGCAAGAAATTAGACAAGAGAAGTCGCTTGGCAAGATATGAAGAACTCTTCTTTCAAGATCGCCATTGATTGCTTTTAGAAACTCATGTTCTTGCTCTAGATTGAGCTTTCAAGCGTAGCTTCTCATGAGATCTTAGGAGCTCTCTATGATCTTCTTGAGTTGTTTCATGAGCTAACTTAAGAGTGTTTAGTTCTTTAGTTAGATGCTCAATCTCCTTCATAGCATTTTCATTCGACTCTTCTCAACTATAAAGACTACTAGCATGTTCATCATTACTAGGCTCACTAGATTTATCATGTAAGAGCTCATCTTCACCAAGCAAGTCATCCTCATCACTATCAAAGTCAATGAATTCAGGGTGTGATACCTTGGGGCCTTTAGCCATGAAGCATCTTCCAATTCCCTCATTTGGTGAATCAAATAAGTCATAGGAGTTGGAGTTGGAGGATACGAGAGCAAGACCGCAACACCTTCATCTTGATCAGAGTCGGAGTTGGAGTGATAGCTTTTTTCGATTGATTGTCTGAGTCGGAGCCGAGACCCATTCACCTACATGAGCTTGATGTTTTCTTCTTGTGTAGCTCCTTGATGACTTGTCTTTCCTCTCCTAATCCTTGCTTCTCCGAGAGGGTCTTCGCTCATAACGATCATCTCTACTCCTTCTCTCTTTCCGAGGTGACTCATCTCTTGAGCTTCTTCTTCTTGGAGATTCTTCTTCTTGTGGGGAGCCGAACACTCATTTGAGTAGTGTCCGGTCTTCCACAATTGTAGCAGTTTCGATCACGACTAGAAGATCTCTTTTCATCATATGATCTAGACTTTGAGCTTCTTTCTTTGCTTCTACTCTTGTAGAATTTGTTGAAGTTCTTCACCATTAGGCTTATCTCTTCATTGGAAACTAGCTTGTCACTTGAGGTTGTGGGAGCATCACTTGTAGCTTTGTAAGCACCACTTGACTTGTTGTGAAGCTCTTCCTTATCCTTAAGTGTCATCTCATGAGCAACAATTCTTCCAATGACTTCGGTTGGCTTGAGATTCTTGTAGTTTGGCATCATTTGGATCAAAGTGCACACGGTGTCATACTTTCCATCCAAAGCTCTGAGAATCTTCTTGATGATGAATCGGTCGGTCATTTCTTCGCTTCCTAAGCCGGCAATCTCATTGGTGATGAGAGCAAGCCTAGAGTACATTTCAGCGACTCCTTCACCTTCCTTCATCTTGAACTTGTCAAGTCGACCTTGAAGAACATCTAGCTTTGATTCCTTCACGGACTCGGTACCTTCGTGCATTTCACCAAAGTATCCCAAATCTCTTTTGCATTCTCAAGACGGCTGATTTTGTTGAACTCCCTGACACAAAGCATTGAAGAGAATGTCACAAGCTTGAGCATTGTTTTGCAACATCCGCAATTCATCCATTGTAGGTTCGCGATCCGAACTTTTCCTTCCTCAAGAATTCACCTTGCAAACCAACACAAATAATGCCCCATGCGGCTGGGTTATGGCCAAGAATATGCATTTTCATTTTATGCTTCCAACTAGCAAAGTTTGAACCATCAAAGTAAGGACCTCACTTAAAATTACCTCACTAGACGCCATACTCTCCTAGGTTGTGAAACCAAGCTTATGGAGTCCAATGCAATGGAAACCAATACAATGGAGACCAAAGCTCTGATACCACTTGTAGGATCGAAAGTATGTCTAGAGGGGGGGTGATTAGACTACTTGACAATATAAAAATTCAGCCTTTTGATAAAGACAAGTTTTTGGCAAGTTCACAATTATGATCAAGTCAAGTATCACCCTACACATGCAATTCTAGAGTATAGGTAGCGGAAAGTAAATTGCACATGTAGTAAAGAGAGGTGGAGAAGAGCAAACTCAATTTGAAGACACGGAGATTTTTCTCGTGGTTCCGATAGGTGGTGCTATCGTCAATCCACGTTGATGGAGACTTCAACCCACGGAGGGTAACGGCTGCGAGAGTCCACGGAGGGCTCCACCCACGAAGGGTCCACGAAGAAGCAACCTTGTCTATGCCATCATGGCATACGCCCACGGAGGGCTAGCCTTACTCGGGGTAGATCTTCACGAAGTAGGCGATCTCCTTGCCCTTACAAACTTCTTGGTTCAACTCCACATCTCGACGGAGGCTCCCAAACGACACCTAACCAATCTAGGAGGCACCACCCTCCAAAAGGTAATAGATGGTGTTGATGATGATGAACTCCTTGCTCTTGTGCTTCAAATGATAATCTCCCCAACACTCAACTCTCCTCACTGATTTGGCTGTGGTGGAAGAAAGGATTGAGTGGAAAGCAACTTGGGAAGGCTAGAGATCAAGCTTCATATGGTGGGAGGAGCAACTTGATCTCAACACAAGGGTAGGTAGTTCTCTCGTAAATGTAAGGTAGGAGTGGTAGTTCTTTCGATGGCTCTTCCATGAATGAAGAGGGGTGGAGGGTATTTATAGCCTCCACACAAAATCCAACTGCTACACACATTTGACCAATCTTGGTCGACCGGTTGACAACTCGGTGAGACCGAAAGTTCAAATCATGTGAATATTGGGATTTTCGTGGGACCGAAAATACAAACTCTGTGAGTCATATTCGTAAAGACTAGAGCTTGCCAATCTTTGGATCGATTTCATCATCTCGGTGACACCGATTTGATGATAGAAGGTTACGTAAGCTTGGTAACTCAAGTTTCGTGAGACCGAGTTCGTAATCAAAAATGTGAGATTTCTAGGGTTTGGCTTTGTGGCTGAGGTGGTTCATCTCTTGTGACTGAAGTTTAGGAAATCGGTGGGACCGAGATTACTTATGAGTGTATTATGGAAGTGAGAGTTGCTGATAGTTTAGGAGATGTATCACTAAGCACTTTGAGCAACCAGATCATTATCATAACCTCATCCCCTTTAATAGTATTGGCTTTCCTATAGACTCAATGTGATCTTGGATCACTAAACCAAAAATGGAGTCTTGAGCTTTTGCCAATGCTTGCCTTAGCATTTTGAGGGGTCCACTTCTTCATCCTTTTGCCATACCCATATCATCGAACTTTCTCAAATGATTCTCAAGAAACTATTAGTTCAATGATATATATGTTGTTATTAATTACCAAAACCACCCGGGATTAGTTGCACTTTCAACCGACGATTTCCTAGTGTGACATCACACCACCGCCAAGCCTTTATTCGAATCATTATCGCTCCACCTCAAAGACGCTTAGCGAGGCGGTTTCTTTGGCACGCCTTTGTCAAAGAAGAGATCGCGGTCCCCTTATTCGATTCTCATCAATACGGGCGCAGTAATCTTCCACCATGTCCGCAAGCACCGCCTCTATCAAGGCGTAGTCCCGAACGGTCATGGGGGAGGCTCTTGTATTCAACCTCTTTATAAAGAGACCAAGGCTCCAATTCCCTTATTCCAATCTCAATCGAATCCGCCTCGCCTCGAGTTCCAACACCCAAAGCTCCAGATTCAGCGCCTTGACCTTCGATGATGTCCGGCCCGACTGCCGCAGGTCAGGATGCCTCCGCTACGAAGAAGGCGCATAGTTAAGAGACGCTAGTATTTAACCCATGAATTACATAGGCTGCCTCACCAAGGGCATATTCCCACTCCTAACTCCGTGAAAGCGCAGTGTTCTGCCTCACTCTTCGGGGCTAAGCTTCCGACGGACCCTTCGTGAGGGGGGCCTAATGTTTTACTATGGGTTGAATTTCACGACTTGGATCCAGAGTCCATCCTCCACAACTCGCTGCTCATCGCTGTGTGAAGTTCCTCCAGATACTCCCTCACTTGATTGTGGCTCAAGACCTTCAAAGTGGAGCCAAGATGAGCAGGGGCTACAGCAGAAAAGGGAGGGGCTGTTATAAGCAAGAATGTCGATGCTCGAGGCCCGAGGGCTCTTTTTCAAGAGGAGCTTAGTTTATGGCAACAAGAGGGTTTTATATCACAGCTCCTGTGGGCACCAAATGGGTGGCGCCACTGCCTTTCGGGCTGGCCTCCACCGCTGGCCGGGCGCCATGGGTCAATAAAGGGCTTGACTGGGGCCGCCCAAGGACGTGTCCTTGCTGCAGGGCCGATTCGAGACCTCCTCGAGATATCACTTTGGTCAGTGCGCAGTGATGCCGATTCATCGATCCCGCCTCGCAGACGCCTCCGCCTGTGGAATTTAACCAGGGACCATGAATCTCCAACATTTTATGGGCGACGCCCATGGAGATGTATGTTTTCTTCGATCAAGAGATGTGTCCTGACTTGACCGAGGATGCAAGTCTGTCGCAATCGCCGATACTCAAGTGCAGCCCTGCACCTTATAATATATCCTATATTTATTACAAACTTGCTTTTAAAAGAGTTGTTCCTTGAACAGAGTGATAGCTAGCAAGCATCTGTGTCCGCCCTCCCCGAGACCGGCCGATCCCTGTTAACCAGATGTCGGAGGTTGCACCTTCAAGAAGGTGAAGGGGGAAGAAGCTACTGGCCCGCCAAGGAGGTTGTCAGAAAGGAGGGATCAAGAATCCTCCATCCAAGGGAAGAGAGGACCGCCTCAAGACCCGAGACCATGGTCTCAAAGCGGGGAAATCTTCGCCGAGGGTCCGCGCCGAGAGATGCTTCTACCAGACATTATGCCCCTAAGGATCACCTCCACCGAGCCGTAAGTAAAAGGGGAGTTTTTATTAAAATAAAGGATATCCTACCCTATTTCGATCACCATTTTACCTTGTAGTTCAACTCAATTTCTTCAGCAGAGCTCATCTTCAGGATCTTTGTCCGAGATGATAGAGAACGCCTCCCCTCACCATACCATCTTACGAGGCGGCAACCATGAGGGTGTCACACGAGGGTTTCTCCGAGTCCGGCAATTAAGGTAGTCAGATGTCCCTCAAAGCCCTCCGCGTCCATCCTTCAAAAGGCCATCTGGACGAGTCCAGCACCGTATGGTGTACAAATGGAGGAGATGAAGGATCTGCTTAAGGAAGGTTATCTCATAAGATCACCGCGCGTTAATGGGTACGGTGATTGAGCGATTTCGTCTGCCGAGAGCAGATCGATGAATAGCCGGTTTATCGACAGTTTTGAGGTACGCAATGATGTAATCATGACAGCCCGCATATAAATGCGCCTCGTAGATAGTAGTTCTCGAGACTCGTGTGTTGTCAAAATGACAAATACCGAGGATCATATTCTGTGTATAATATGTCGCCTTCCTATGTAGGCGGCGTCCTGGCTAGCCGGACTGATGGACTTGCCGAACTAAAGCGGCAACTTGACGGGCGATGCCGACATCGCTTTGTCAATAAGCGCCTTGACGAGTCACAAGGTATGTGATCTCTCCATGACACTGCTAAGGGAGCTTGATGCTCGTGTTTCACAACAAGTATGCTTGACGCAGATGGTGTCGCTGCCATGGAGAACTCCGCGGCGGAGTCGCCAGCCAAGGAGCAGCCGAAGAGTGACGCGCTGCCTTTAAAGGTGGCCAAGAGCTAAAAGCCGTAACAAGCTGCTCACCGCAAGTAAGAAGGAGATGGCCGAGTTGAAGAATGCTGTCGATCGATGCAAGCTTTGAAAAGAAGATCGCGGTACGAGGACTCAAGAAGGCCATCGCCGAGGTTAAGGATACCGCTCGCGATGAGAGCTATGAAGGAGGAGCTGTGTCACGGAGATATCGCGCCGAAAGCCCTTTCGCCGCCAAGGAAATTCCTGGACCCTAATTATGCCTGGGCTTGGACCGCCGAGTGCGGAAGATGCTTATTCGACTTATGCGGCGCGACGCGTCAACACTTCCAGATCAAGAGGATCACGAACGGGAAAGGTTTTTGGTCGCGCCCATAATCCGTAGCGCCCACTTCCATTAACCGATCGCTCATCAATGGGCGGAGCTGAATAGGTTATCCGACTTGCCATGAAGGATGCCGTGAGTCTTTTGGCCAAAGGCCCGAGCCAAGAGTTATTTTGGCTTGGTGCAGTAGCCTTGTGCGTGTCGCATATCAATGCAATGAGGAGGTCGGTATGCATAGAGGGTGCTCAGATGGCTTTTGCCCGTCAAGACATACTAGGCGGAGATGAAGGCCACCGATGTAAACTCAAGATTCAGATCAAGCCGAGTAATTCGCCGAGCACTATTTTCGTGAAGTTCTCACGGGCGCTTAATAGAGACGCAAAGGTTTCAAGGATATTATGATAACATGTATTATTGTGAAACAATATTTCATGAAATATAAAAGCTTTTTATACTTGTGCTTTCAAGAATTAAAATACCTCATGTGCGTCATAATGTATATTTGTATATAACCTCGAAGATGGCGTTTTCGCTTCAAAATGCGGGTGTTTGCAAAAGGCTAATTTTCACACTTGATCCAACGCCTTGGTCCTATAAAGGAGGTGGTATCGTGAGCAAACTAGGCAACCGGACTATAATGCTTTTATCACTTTCGCTAGCTATAGAGTTTGATAGTGGGGCTACTATATAGCCCTAGGGGCACCGCGTCCACCCAATTTGGGCGATATGTGCTCGACCGAAACGCCCTTCGTTAACTGGAGGAACTTATAGATTCCGGAGGGTCATCGAGTGGTTGAGCAGTCTCACATCGATCATGACAATGGCCGCTTTCATCGAGGTGCTCGCCGTCGAACCGGGCACAATCGCAGAAGTTCTCCGGTGTTAGCCGATAGAGCGTACCATAAGGCAGCAAACACAGGAGCCGGTAAACCCAACATTTGACCAAAGACATGATTCAGAGTTGATGCATATAAGGCCTAACTCGAGACGCCAAACACTCCCTTTAAGGTATTCGTTTTATGAAAACGGCCAATAACGCTTTGGTAATAAGCCTCGTGTCTGTGTACAAGCAAAATTCGACGCGGGTCTATGCTAAAACGCCAGCCTCCTCCTTGGTTATAGTAAGAAACCAGGGATGTAATAACAAGAGATAGTAAAAAGGTTTACGCAGGTCTTAATCAAAGAATCTTGCAACGGGTCCTCGCCGCAAGTCTCACCGTGTCTCCGCCAGGTTATCCCGACAGTGTCGCACGTGTTCATCTCGAAAAGAGAGGAACTTAGTTGAAAAGATCGCATGTAAGATGTACGCTATATTAAAATAAACAGTACGCTTCAAAAAATAAATAAAATTGAGCTTTATTGACTTTTGTTGTATATGCGCGGAGCCCCTAGTGCGAGGGTGTGCTGGTAAGCCCTCGATGTTAACGCCGGACTTGTCTAACCGTGTCCGAGATCTGAATGACCGTTTGGGTGCTTGAATTAGTGAGGCTGCTTTAGTGTGTGCTACGAGGCCACACAATCTTCGCTACCGAGGAACACTCGATATTTCCTTTTATGAGATGATGCCTCGTGACCCGCATTTTAAGTGTGAGGGATGGCTAATGCGTATTGCTAAAGCCAAAGTCACACTTCAAGAGTGCTTGATAGCTACTTGTAAATGGGGCGAAGGTTAACTTTTCACCATGAAGTTGTCAGTGAGCCTAACACAACTTAGCAATAGAGAGCCCATACAATGGGCATATTTGCCCGGCATTACCCTTGAAAGGAAGTGTTGGCTATGGCGAATTTTGGTTGGGTCTATCTCATTTATGGATTGTGTCCCGATATAGCAGTGTTTAGATCACCGCCACCGCCCATTAGGACTTGTGTAAATTGAGTCCATCGATTATCGGATCTAATATCAAGGCAACCATCCTCTGCCTCGGATACTTCTAGAGTAATCCTCGATGGTCGGTGATTGGTTTGACAACCAGCTTCCGGACTCCGATAGGCCGCATTTGCCAGATATCTATGGGCGCCGCTTTGTTTTTCCTTTTGTCACGGAAAGTGAGTTTACTGCTTTGACTTCTTATGGGAAATTCTTTGTTTTTGGTTTGCTTGTGGGGTTCGCTATCGCCCTCGCTTTGTGTGTCGAGCCCTTGTGTTCGGGCGCTGAGTTTGCCGAATCGCTTGAAGACCAAACAAGCTCGGTATGATTTGGGCTTCTGTGGTACTGTGGATTTGGCATACCTTGTCCAAGATCTTGTTTGTTAGATAGCTCGCCCTCAAGTATCCGTGGGGGCGCTTATGATTCGCCTGAGCTTTTGAATCCGGCTGATCGTCGGGTTTTCGGCTATCGCCTTGGTCCGCGCTGGTCCTGCTTCGTCAGCTGCTTTCCTGCTTCCATCCCCGACATCGGATGTACTTGGGTCAGCTGGTACTACATCTTGCCAGCCAGCTATCCTCTCCGCGCAAAGCGGGTCATGAGGCTTGTTAATGCGCCATTGTTCTTGGCTTTTCTTGGCCGAGGTGTCCGGCGAGCCATCTCCTGGACGCTGTGTTTGAAAGCCAATGCTTCCGTCCAACAAATGATCGCTTGGTTCTTCTTTTTAGAGGAATTTGTTCTAGAATTTTGGGCTGACTCTCCCAAGTTGTTGAGTTATGTGACTTAAATCATCTCAGATCTTGAGGTCGGACATAAGTCCCTTGAAAATTTGCTCAAAAAGCATCCCCAGCTCTTCCCAACTTCCAATAGTGTTTTCGGGAGGCTTTTGAGCCAATGTCGGCTGGACCTGAGCTCGAGGGGTAAGTATTTTATGGCGTGGAGGTCATCTCTAGCCATGTGTATGTGGAGGATGTAATCCTCAATCTGCACTCCGTGGTCTGCTGTCCGTCAGATACCTCTATGTTTACGGGCTTGAACTCCCCGGACGCCGCCACGGAGCGCCTTTCGCATCTAGTTGCCACCTTCAGTCGGGTAGGGTCGTATGCGATGCCCCATACGCTGCCCACACGACCAGCGAATTCCTGTGCCCAGCTCAATGCCAACCCGCCACAAGACTGGCGCCAAGTCACACACCACATCTCCGCCGATGAAGGAGCACACGCCATGACCTTCTGGGCCACGCCATCGACCATCACCCTCAAGACAATACTCCAGCCGAACTGCATGGCATGTGGGGCACTTGAGAAGCGGAGTTGCGTGGAGCTTATGTGCCCTACATGGTGGATCGAGAATGCATTGAAGAAGACCATGGCTCGCTCCTTGGGCCAGTCACGAGGAGCCACCGGCTAAGTTTTCAAGAGCCCCAAGGGCCAATGACTACTGGGCTGGTGGCAACAACTATCCGTACCACTACTCGAGCAAACTTATGCTAACCAGCCTATGGTATGATTGTTGTTCGTCCCTCTGAGACTAAAACCCTCCGGTTTATATAGGCATAGAAGAGGGTTAGGGTTACCTGAGTCGGTTACAATGGTAGGAGATCTACATATCCATATCGCCAAGCTTGCCTTCCACGCCAAGGAAAGTCCCATCCGGACAGGGGCGAAGTCTTTAATCTTGTATCTTCATAGTCCGAGTCCGCGAAGATGATAGTTAAGCTATCAGGACACCCCTAGTCCGGGACTCCTTAGTAGCCCCTGAACCAGGGCTTCAATGACGACGAAGTCAGCACGCATATTGTCTTCAGCATTGCAAGGCGGGTTCTTCCTCCGAATACTTCATAGAAGATTTTAAACACAAGGATAGTGTCCGGCTCTGCAAAATAAGTTCCACATACCACCGTAGAGAGAATAATAATATTTACACAAATTCCATCTGCTGACGTATTTCCTAGTGTGACATCACACCACGGCCAAGCCTTTATTCGAATCGTTTTTACTGTTCCACCTCAGCACGTTTAGCGAGGCGGTTTCCTTGGCACGTCTTGTCAAAGAAGAGATCGTGTCCCCTTATTCTGGGATTCTCATCAATACGGGCGTGGGTAACCCGACCATGTCCGTTAGCACGTCTCCTCTATCGAAGGCGAGTCCCGAACGGTCATGGGGGAGGCTCTTGGTATTCAACCTCTTTATAAAGAGACCAAGGCTCCACTCCCTTATTCCAATCTCAATCGAATCCGCCCTCGCCTCGAGTTCCAACACCCAAAGCTCCAGTTAGTAACCGGACCTTCGATGATGTCGGCTCCGACACGCAAGGCGGTGGATGCCTTCCTCCGTTTCGGAAGAAGGCGTGCTAAAGTTAGAGGCGCCGGTGTATTTAAGCGAAATTTCTATAGGCTGCCTGCCCAAGGGCAGAGTTATTCCACTCTAATCTGGTGAAAGCGTGGTGTTCGCGTCTCACTTCCTTGAGGCTAAGCTTCCAGCGGACCCCTTCGTGAGGGCTCATGTTTTACTATGGGTTGGAATTTCACGACTTGGATCGAGTCCATCCTCCACAACTAAATCGTTCATCGTTGTGTGTGAAGCCTTCCTCGTGTTACCCTCACTCGGATTGTGGCTCAAGACCTTCAAAGTGGAGCGAAGATGAGCAAGGCGGCAGGTGAGTCTTGGAGGGCTGTTATAAGCAAGAATCTTGATGCTCACGAGGCCGAGGGCTCTTTTCAAGAGGAGCTTAGTTTATGGCAACAAGAGTGGTTTTATATCACAGCTCGGGGGCACCAAATGGGTGGCGCCACATCTTCGCTCGGGCCTCCACCGCTGGGTGGCGTCATGGGTCGATAAAGGGCTTGGCTAGGGGCCGTCCAGGGCGATGCCCTTCTTGCGAGGCCGCATTGAGACCTCCTCGAGAGATATCACTTTGGTCGTAGTAAGCGCGGTGATCTGATTCATCGCATCCCGCCTGCAGACGTCGCCCCCTCACTTTGTGGGAATTTAACCCGGAGGGACCGCGAACTCTCCAACATTTTATGGGCGCGGCGCCCATGGAGATGTACAAGCTTTTCTTGGATCACAAGAGATGTGTCGGACTTGACCGAGGATGCAAGTCTAAGCTGTCCTTTGGATACTCAAGTAAGTAGCCACATGCCCGAACCACGATATCCTATATTTATTACAAACTTGCTCTTTAAAGAGTTGTCCCTTGAGCAGGAGTGGATAGCGAAAGCAAAAGTTAATCAGTGTCGGCCCCTCCACGAGACCGCCCGGATCCGTGTTAACCGAGATCTTTGGAGGTTGCACCTTGGAAGAAGGTGAAGGGGGAAAAAAAGCTACCGCCTCATGAAGGAGGCTGTCGAGGAAAGGAGGATCAAGAATCCCTCCATCCAAGGAAGAAGAGGACCGCCTCACGAAGACCGGAGACCATGGTCTCAAAGCGGGGAAGAAATCTTCGTCGGAGGGTCCGGCGAGAGATGCTTGACGCATTATGCCCTAAGGGATCAGTCCTCCACCGAGCCGTAAGTAAAAAGGGGAGTTTTTATTAAAATAAAGGATATCCCTACCCTATTTCTGATCACCGAAATTTTACCTTGTAGTTCGAACCTCAGCCCTTCTCAGCAGAGCTCATCTTCAGGGGATCTTTGTCCGGAGATGATAGAGAGTGAAACGCCTCCCCTCACCATACCATCTTACGAGGCGGGCAACCATGAGGTGTCGTCACGGAGGGTTTCTCCGAGTCCGGTGGGGCCAGAAGGTAGTCGTATGTCCCCTCAAAGCCCTCCGCGTCCATCCTTCGAAAAAGGCCATCGGACGAGTCCAGCACCGTATGGTGTACAGTCGGAGGAGATGAAGGATCTGCTTGGGCGAGCGTTTATCTCATAAGATCACCGTGCGTTAATGGGTACGGTGATTGAAAAGATTTCGTCCGTGAGAGCGGCGCATGAAGCCGTCGGAAGTTCTTGACAGGTTTTGAAATGCATAAATGATGTACCTCATGACAGTTCCGCATATAAAATCATACAATGTAGATAGTAGCCCACGAGACTCGGTGTGTTGTCAAAAAATGACGGTAGCCGAGGATCATATTCAGTATAATATGTCGCCCTTCCTATGTAGGTGGCGAAGTGTCCGTGGCTAGCGGATGATGGACTGCCGAACTAAAGCGGCAACTTGGCGTGGCGGATGCCGACATCGCGCTTGTCAATAAGCGTCTTGGCGAGTCACAAGGTATGTGATCTCTCGCGGACACTGCTAAGGGAGCTTGATGCTCGTGCCTCACAACAAGTATGCTTGGCCTTGGATGGTGTCGCTGCCATGGAGAACCTGCGCGGAGCTCGCCCGAGCCAAGGAGCAGGCGGAAAAGAGTGGCGGCTGCCTTAAAGGTGGCGAAGAGCTAAAAGCGAACAAGCTGCTCCTTTGCCGAAGTAAGAAGGAGATGGCCGTGGGGAGTTGAAGAATCTTGTCGATCGATGCAAGCTTCTTGAAAAAGAAGATCGGAGGCGATGCGAGAGGACTGAAGAAGGCCACTGCCGAGGCCAAGGATACTCGCTCTGCGATGAGAGCTATGAAGGAGGAGCGTGTCGGTAGGAGATATCGCGGTGGAAAGCCCTTTACGCTGCGAAGGAAATTCTGGACCCTAATTATGCTCAGTTGGACCGGCTGTGGAGTCGGAAGATGCTTATCTGGACTTGGCGGCGGTCTGGCGTGACGCGGCGAACACTTCCGAGATCAAGAGGATCACGCAAGCGGAAAAGGTTTTTGGTCGCGATTCCATAATCGAGCGCCCACTTCCATTAACGATCGCTTGGCGAATGGGCGGAGCTGAATAGGTTATCCGGACTTGCCATGAAGGATGCGTGAGTCTTTTGTGGCCAAAGGGGCTGAGCCGAAGAGTTATTTTGGCTTGGTGCGGCGGTTCCTTAGTGCGGTGTCGCATATCAATGCAATGAGGAGGTCGGCATGCATAGAGGTGCTCGGATGGCTCTTGCCGTGTCAAGACATACTAGGCGGAGATGAAGGCCACGATGTTGCAACCCAAGATTGAGGCGGAAGCAGTACACAGCCGAGCACTATTTTCAGGAAGTTCTGCCGGGCGCTCGTTTAATAGAGACGCAGTGCTCGAAGGATATTATGATAACATGTATTATTGTGAAACAATATTTCGATGAAATATAAAAGCTTTTTATACTTGTGCTTTCAAGAATTAAAATACCTCATGTGCGGCCGTTAATGTATATTTGTATATAACCTGAAAGATGGCAGTCTTCGGCTTCAGCCATGCGGGGGTGTTTGCAAAAGGCGAATTTTCACACTTGATCCAACGTCTTGGTCCTATAAAGGAGGTGGTATCGTAGCAAACTAGGCAACCGGACTATAATGCTTTATCACTTTCAGTTAGCCATAGGAGTTTGATAGTGGGGCTACTATATAGCCCCTAGGGGCACCAGCTCACCCAATTTGGGCGCATATGTACTGACGGAAGCGACCCTTCGTCAATCTGGAGAATCCTATAGATTCGGAGGGTCATCAGTGGTTGAGCAGTCTCACCTTTGTATCATAATGATCGGTTTTCGGCTTTCTCTCTTGAGGTGCTACTTTGGCGAACGGGGCACTGTCTTGATAGTTCTCCACAGTGCCGCATTAGCCGATAGAAGCAGACCATAAGGCAGCAAAACACGAGGCAGGTAAACCCAACATTTGACCAAAGACATGATTGAGCTGATGCATATAAGGCCCTAACTTTCGAGGCGCCAAACACTCCCTAAGGTATTCGTTCTTTATGAAAGCGGGCGAACAACGCCCTTAGTAATAAGCCCTGGTGTCAGTGCAGCATAAAATTCTGGCGTGGCCTATGCCAAAGCATGACCTCCTCCTTGGTTATAGTAAGAAACCGGGGATGTGTAATAACAAGAGATAGTAAAAAAGGTTCTGTGAGGTCTTAATCTGAAAAGAATCCTTGCAGCGGGTCCTCTTGCCAAGTCTGCGCTGTGTCTCCGTTGTGCAGTATCACGGACAGGTGTCATACGGTGTTCATCTGTAAAAGAGAGGAACTTAGTTGAAAAAGATCGTGCGAAGATGTACGTTATATTAAAATAAACAAAGTACGTTTCAAAAAATAAATAAAATTGAGCTTTATTGACTTTTGTTGTATATGCGCGGAGCCCCTAGTGCGAGGGTGTGCGGCTGGTAAGCCCCTGTATGTTAACGCCGGACTTGTCTAACCGTGTCCGAGATCTGAATGACCTGTTTGGGTGCTTGAATTAGTGAGGCCAGTTTAGTGTGTGGCCGTCGAGGCAGTCACACAATCTTCCGCGCTCGAGGAACACTCGATATTTCCCTTTAAGGAGATGATGCCTCGTGGACCGGGCATTTTAAGTGTGAGGGATGCATAATGCGGTATTGCGTTAAAGCGGTAGCTTGGCGTGATGGTGCTTGATAGCTACTTGTAAATGGGGCGAGGTGGAAGGTTAACTTTTCACGGCGGAAGTTGTCGGGTGAGCCGAACACAACTTCTAGCAATAGAGAGCCCCATACAATGGGCATATCGGCCTGGCATTACCCCTTGAAAGGAAGTGTTGCTATGGCGAATTTTGGTTGGGTCTATCCCCATTTTGCGGATTGTGTCCTGATATAGCAGGTTTAGATCACTGCCACCGTCCATTAGGACTTGTGTAAATTGGAGTCCATCGATTATCGGATCTAATATCAAGGCAGTCCATCCTGCGTTCTGGATACTTCTAGAGTAATCCTGATGGTCGAAGGTGATTGGTTTTGACAACCAGCGGCGGGACTCCTACAGGATAGGCCGTCTGGTAGCGTATATCTATGGGCGCCGTTTTGTTTTCCCTTTGTCACGGAAAGTGAGTTTCTTGTTTTGACTTCTTATGGGAAATTCTTTTGTTTTTGATTGCTTTCTGCTTGTGGGGTTCGTCATCGTCCTCGCTTTGTGTGTCGAGCCCCTTGTGTTGGCGTTGAGTTTGCGAGCGCTTGAAGACCAAACAAGCTCTGTGGGTATGATTTGCGGGCTTCGAAGTCTTGTGGATTTGGCATACCTTGTCCAAGATCTTGTTTAAGTTAGATAGCTTCGTCCACATTATCCGTGGGGCAGTTTTTATGATTCTGCCGTGAGCTTTTGAATCGGCGTTATTTGTCGTGCTCTTGAGCTGTTGCCCTTGGTCCGGCGCTGGTCCTTGCTTCGTCGCTGTTTCCCGTTTCCATCCCTGACATCGGATGTACTTGGGTCGCTGGTACTACATCTTGCCAGCCAGCTATCCTCTCCTGCGCAAAAGCGGGTCATGAGGCTTGTTAATGCGGCCATTGTTCTTGGCTTTTCTTGGCCGAGGTGTCTGGCGAGCCATTCGTCTCGGACGTTGTGTTTGAAAGCTGCTAAGGCTTCCGCGTCCGAACAGTCGACTGTTTGGTTCTTTTTAGTGAGGAATTTGTTCTAGAATTTTTGGGCTGACTCTCCGGGTTGTTGAGTTATGTGACTTAAATCATCTGCATCTTGAGGTCGGACATAAGTCCCTTGAAAATTTGCCTGAAAAGCATCCTCGAGCTCTTCCCAACTTCCAATAGTGTTTTCGGGGAGGCTTTTGAGCCAATGTCGGGCTGGACCTTTGAGCTCGAGGGGTAAGTATTTTATGGCGTGGAGGTCATCTCCTCTAGCCATGTGTATGTGGAGGATGTAATCCTCAATCCAGACTCCAGGGTCTGCTGTTCCGTCGTATACCTCTATGTTTACGGGCTTGAATCCCGCTGGAAATTCATGATCCAGAACCTCATCGGTGAAACATAGGGGATGTGCGGCACCCCTGTATGTTAGGTGCACCGTAATATTGGATACTTGGCGTATTGCATTGCTTACTAGAGCTTGCTTTCTTGGCGTAGATGGATCTAAGCGGGCCATCTTTTTTGATGCAAATCGTGTGCGGATCGTGTCTTGGCTTGTATGCGGCACCGTTTGCCGCTCTATGTTTGCCATGGGGTAAATCTATCCGACCGTGTGGTCTCCTTGTTCTTTGATTGTGGTGGCTCTATGGCCTCTTCATCAAATTCTGGCAGTAGTTTTCGCTTCCGGTAGCTCTTTGTTCGGCGACTGTCACCGTATTTTTCTGCGGTGTTGAGTACTTTGCTCCATCGATTCTGGCGCATCTTCCGCTGTTTTAAGCTTCGCTACGCTTTTTCAGGCTACGTGCGGTGTCGGCGAGCCTTTTGTGGAGGTTCTTCTTTCCGTAACTTATGCTGGCGTGAGATCGCCGGGTATTATCTTCCGAGGGGCAATTGTTTATCCGTGTTGTCTGTTCAGGCTGTTGCTTGATAGCATGTTCCCGTCCACGGTTAGCCTGCTCTATTCTTGAGTGCGTATGGCTGCGGTCTCTGTCGTGGCGGGATTTTGAGCGGCGCTTACGTCGCCGTTTTGACTGTTTTTCGAGGGAATGATCCCTCGTGGTGTCACGTTGTTCCTCGTCGTCGCTTCCTTTAGGTGTGTCCACCATGTATACATCATGAGATGAGGTGGTTGTCCAGTGCCCTATAGGTGCTGGTTCATGTTTGTCTTCTACATCGTCGTCCATACCGTCGATGTCTTCGGAATCGAAGTCGAGCACGTTGTTTAAACTTTCGACAATGGCTATGAAGTGGGTGGTGGGTGGGCTTCGAATTTCTTCGTCGTCCGCATCCCAACCTTCCTGACCATAGTCCGGCCAGGACTCTCCTGATAGAGAGAGAGATTTCAGTGAATTTAGGACGTCGCCAAAGGGCGAGTGCTTCATAGCGATGAACCCACGATCGGCGTAATCGGATTCGATTAGCGGGGGCACAGCAGGTTAGTCCGGAGAGAGTCCGGCACCTTGAGTCCTGAGCCGCCAAGGGCGAGGATGATGTTCGACTCAATCGCCCGTAGAGATCGCAACCCCGAGGCGGTGTCCAGCCACCCATCCTCGATCGTGTGATCGGCTCCGAGTTAAGGGTCGGGCGGACACTTGCGACCTCGAGGCTCTTGCCCAGCAGCAGAGCTAGATCATGCCCATCATGACAGTGCGGCGCGCTTGGCTGTGGATCAAACCCGTTGAAGACCAAATCTCCGCGGGCGTCCGCCGTGTGGTTTAAACCTCCAAATCTAACCTAATGGCCAGGGGCGTAGCTTTCAATCTGCTCCAGATGGCCAGGCGAATTGGCCCGCAGTGCAAAGCCGCCGAATACGAAGATCTGTCCGGGGAGAAAAGTCTCACCCTGGACCGCATCGTTGTTGACGATCGAAGGAGCCATCGGGCCTAAAGATAACGACACAGAGGAACTCTCAATGAAAGAACCAATGTCGGTGTCAAAACCGGTGGATCTCGGGTAGGGGGCCCCGAACTGTGCGTCTAGGCGGATGGTAACAGGAGACAAGGGACACGATGTTTTACCCGAGTTCGGGCCCTCTCGATGGAGGTAAACCCTACTCTGCTTGATTGATATTGATGATATGGGTAGTACAAGAGTAGATCTACCACGAGACGAGAGGCTAAACCCTAGAAGCTAGCCTATGGTATGATTGTTGTTAGATCCTCTGGGACTAAAACCCTCCGGTTTATATAGGCACCAAAGAGGGTTAGGGTTACAGTCGGTTACAATGGTAGGAGATATACATATCCGTATCGTAAGCTTGCCTTCCACGCCAAGGAAAGTCCCATCTAGATCACGGGATGAAGTCTTCAATCTTGTATCTTCATAGTCGAGAGTCCGGCGAAGATGATAGTTAGGCTATCCGGACACCCCTAATCAGGACTCCCTCACCCCTCGTTAGTCGGGCCGGGCCGAACTGCGTCTACAATCTGGACATTGTCGCCACACCCTCTCGGAGGTTCTCACATGAGGATCAATGGGACCATCTAGAAGACACTCGGCGTCGCGGCCCCCACAGGCCGCTTCGGGACTCGTCGAGTCAAGAGGTAAGCAGGTCGGTGACCCATCATTTGGGCGATAGCTAAGCTCACGCATGGCGTTACACTTACAAGGATATTGATCATAAACCTTTACATGAGGGCTCCCCCTCCCAAAATGCTCTTCTAGTCTTGAGGCCAAGCCGAACTTTCTTCCGCTTGAGGTGAACAGCGGTGACGTGCGATCAGTCGGACATATCACTCGCTGCATCATCTGGGGCGCCTCCAGAGGCGTCGCTGGCGTCGTTGGTGTCATCACCATCACCACCAACACCCTCGCCAGTGCCAGGCGTGTCCACCACGCCACCTTCATCGGCGGCCACGATCATGCCATCATCATCAGACGCGAAGGCCCTAACGAGGGCGTCCACGTTGTCCTCCACCCATTGCGCCAGGTCACCCCGGATGGCTATGGGCACAGGTGCAATGGCGGCATCGAAATCGAAGTGGGGATCCATGTTCTGCAGATGGCTAAAGACACGGGAGAAGGCACGCCCAAGCAAGGCTCGGCTCCTCTCCTCGACGAGCCAACGGGACCTCTGGGCGATTCTCGAAGCGTCACGCGTCGGTGAAATATTGGAGGTTGCCGACATAGTTGGTCTCATGCGGCACCTCGGCAGCGGCCTCGCAAATGTTGCCCAGGGCCATGTTAGCCCGCTCCCTGAGCGTTCGGAGCATGGGGGCGTGCTCATGCTCCAGGACCCGCCTCTGACGGATCTCGTCCTTGTTCTGACGCGCGATAACCTCGGTGCCGTCAACCCTCTGTCGGAGAAGAAGCAGCTCAGCGTGGGAAGAGGCCAGCTCCGCTTGCGCTGCGCCAAGGGCAGCCGCGGAGAGGTCCGCACCCCGCGTCACCTCGGCCAGTTTGGCCCTGAGGGCCGCAGTCCTACCTTCAGCTTCGGCCCTGATCAGCTCCAACCTTGCTTCGTATTTGGCGCTCAAGACCCGAACGAGCTTCCACCACGTGGCGGTCGACCTCTTCCTGGGCTCGGGCTTCGTGCGCGGCGACGTCATCCTCCGCTTGAGCCACCAGGTGCTCCCTCATCTCCAGCCGCTCAAGGTCAAGGTTGCGCTCGGCGGCCTCCAGCGTCAGTGTTTCCTCGCGCTTCTGGAGCTCCGCCTGGTCGACGGAGGCCTCCTTCAGCGACACAAGGGCCGCTGGCTTGATTCCACCTGCTCCTCGAGAGTTGCTCCAGGCTTGGAGCTCCCCCACAGCAGCTCCTCCGCATCCTTGTGCCGTTAGTGCGCTTCCGGGCCTCCTCAATGGCTCGGGGCAGGCCTCTCATGAGCCACCGATGGCCTTCAGCCTCCATGTTGTCAAGGTCACGCTGGTGACGCGCAAAGGCAACGGCTACCTTCAGCTTGCGCCTCTCTTCAGCAAGGTGCAAGCCTTCGGCCTCGAGGCGCGCATCCTCGCCATCAAGCTCTGCTCCGATCTGGCTTACTGCATCCATCGCCCCCTGGAGGAATTCTTGGCAAAGGGCGCGGCACTCGCGAGCACGCCTGAGTACATCTTCCGCGTCATCCTCTGCCACTGGCGAATCCGGGGGGCAATGGGGCGGCATGCCCCCTCCCGGCGTAGGGCTGGAGGCTGGTGCCCCAGCAATCGCCAGACGGGCCGCGCCAGGAGCCCGGCCTGGCACCGGTTTGTCCCCAGAAGAGAAGCTTAAGACCGACTTCAACCAATCGTCGTTCACGATCAAGGAAGGAGCACGGGGCAAGCTGGTTGTGCCCCAGGGGAACCCGTGAAGGGAGGACAGCAGGCGCGCAGGATCAAGACGCCCGGCAGGACGGGCCACTTCTCCGGCGGCAGCGGCGGCGCGCCGCTCGAGCCAGCACGCCCGAGTCGTGATGAGGACATGGCAGGGGATGGCTCCTTGGCCATCTCCACGAATTCAGCAGGAAGGACCCTAAGAAGGCCGCGATCAGCTGCAAGAACAGAGAAATAAAGGAGCAAAGAAAGAAGAGGACTTACTCATCCATGGCAAAGTACTTCCTACGCTTCAACAGGCGGCAAGGGCGATCTTCACCACCCAAGGCCTCCTTCCTCTTGCGGAGGGCCTCGAAATCTACTCGAAACGGACCTAAGCGCTTGGCGCAGGGGTCAGTTTGTGGCATGTTGGAGGCATCAGGACGATCGATGCTAAGGGGACCGGCCTGAGGAGCGCCACCGGGCACCGCCTCATGGGGGACGACTGGAGCCTCGGGAGCCTCAACCTCAGGAGCCGTGGGCCGGAACTCCTCGCCTGCCACTGCTCTAGGGCGGGCTTCATGAGATGTTGCCTCCGGGGCTCCGCGCGGCATCAGCACCTCTACAACACCATCCCTTTCGGCTCCCGGGAGTTCTCGTCTCCCCGCTCCATCACCTGAGACGGGGCCGCTTTGGGCAACCGGAAGGGCAACCATTGCGACAGGATTTTGGCGGGGCCCCCTGAGGCCAGCCAGGAGCAGCCCCCACTCGTCGAAGCTGGGCATCTGCTTCACGAAATCGGACCTGCCCGAACAAAGATACAGGAGGGCACCATCATGTCGGAGGCTGCCTGGGAAGGGTCGCCAGTCAGGACCTTGACCATCATCCTCAGTGCTTCAGGCGCCAGGTCCTCCTCCTGGAGCCGCATGCGGTCCTTGCGCCCCGCATAGTCCCACATCCGACGAGAGTGGCGCTGGAGAGGAGCAATGCGACACTGGAGGAACTCCTTCACCACCTTGGGCGCCGTCACGTTGTGCGCCCTCAAGGTCTCAGCGGCGCCCGAGATGAAGGCAGGCAGGGGCTCCTGGCGCCTCATGAGCCCGGCTGAGCTGGGAGCAGCGGCGCAGATTGGGTCTAGAGCGGGGCTGGGTACCCCAACGTCCACATACAGCCACCGCTCTCTGAACTTGGCCTCAGAGGAAGGAAGGCCGAAGTCGATCCCTGAAGCAGCCATCTCTGGCACGGCAAGGAAGCTCACACACCCTGATCATTGAGTGGGATCGCTCGGGTGCAAGGAGAAGAAGTGGCACAGTAGGGCAACAGAAGGAGGAATGCCCACCATTGCCTCGCAAACAAAAGCAAAGACAGCCAGGAGAGTAATGGACTCAGGCCCGAGGTGCATCATCTGGATCTGATAATGGGAGAGCACCGCATTGAAGAAAGTAGAGAAAGGGGGAACCAGACCCGCCCACAAGGCATCGGCAAAGAACCAGACCTCTGTGACGACCCTATTAATGGAAGCATGGGAGGCAGGCTAGGCCGTGGTCCGGCCACACTCGTTGAATATGGTGGCAAGAGCAGAGCGGACCTTGCGAGGGCCTCGGGATTGAGTATGATCGATCGATCGATGGCGGGGGCCACCGCCGGAGGCGAGCGGGACGAAGGCGCGGGCTTCTTCCCCTTTTCCTTCTTCGTTGGCGCCATGGCGGTCGAAAAAGGGGAGAGCTCGGGTTGGATTGGAGGCGGAGGTTGAGGCTCAAGGAAGGAGGAAGGGCAGGAAGTGTACGGGCGGCGAAAGGGGAGTAGCTGTGTGCAACCACGGGTCCGCCTAGCCAGGCGCATAATGAGGCATCGTGGGGAAGCGGAGACGCCCACGTCCAATCAACCTCCACGCGGCGCCCAAGGCCATAGGCTGTTGGGGCCTGTGGCGCTGCTTTGCCTTGCCGGCTTCTCTGCTAAGCCAAGTCAGGCGCGCCTTGGACACAGGGGCTCTTGTCGGCGTTGCAGGAGCGAGGGTCCCCAGACTTGCACCCTGCGGCCTGCGGCATGGCTCAAGTGGGGGCCCAATGCAGCCCAGCTTCATCAGCTCAAGCTCAAGACCCTCGCAAGGGGCCAAGCCTCGTGGGGACGAGCAGCGGGGAGCTTCCTCGGGGCAGCCTCCTCGAGGCGAGCTCGTGAGGGCGAAGATCAAGGCGGGGCACCTCCCAAGGGGCCCGTGACACAAGCCATGCCCAGTCGAGGCGGTGAGGCGCCCAGCGGCGCCGGCCTGCTTGTGATGTCCTTGTTTTCCTTCGATTACAAAGCGGGCATGCAGGCCAAGGCATCAAGCAAAGGTTACCGTTTCGGTGCAACAAGACCAAGACCAGCTGAACGGCAGGATGGAGGTCACCGCGGAGCCCAGGGCGGCGTCACCGTCAGGGCCTTTGGCAGCCGAAGACCAACTTTAGTCAGGATAAGTGTACCAGATGTTCCCCTTCAAAATGGCCAATTGTTAGCGCCCTTCCCACTCATTATTTGGGAAGAGGCCCAGGGCCTCGCTCTATAAATAGGACTAGCCACCACAGGGTAGGGGGAGAAAAACAGATCGTCAGAGAGAGAGAGAGAAGCGACTTGTAGGATCGGAAGTATGTCTAGAGGGGGGGTGATTAGACTACTTGACAACTTAAAAGTTTAGCCTTTTGATTAGAGTAGGTTTTTAGCAAGTTCACAATGATGACCAAGTCAAGTATCACCCTACACATGCAATTCTAGAGTTATGGCAGCGGAAAGTAAATTGCACATATAGTAAATAAGAGGTGGAGAAGAGCAAACGCAATTTGGAGACACGGAGATTTTTCTCGTGGTTCCGATAGGTGGTGCTATCTGTTGGGGAACGTAGTAATTTCAAAAAAATTTCCTACGCACACGCAAGATCATGGTGATGTATAGCAACGAGAGGGGAGAGTGTTGTCTACATACCCTTGTAGACCCGCGGAAGCGATCTGGCGTAGAGGAAGTAGTCGACGTTCTCCTCGCGATCCGACCGATCCGGCGCCGTTACTCCGGCGCCCCGAGTTCTTGACACACGTACAGCTCGATGGCGTCCCTCGTACTCGATCCAGCCGAGTGTCGAGGAGAGTTCGTCGACCTGACGGCGTGGTGGCGATCTTGATGTTTCACGGCGCGAGGCTTCGCCTAAGCTTGACAGTATAACCGAGGTGGAATATGGTGGAGGGGCACCGCACGGCTGAGGAGCGATCTCACGATCAACTTGTGTGTTCCAAGGTGCCCCCTGCCCCGTATATAAAGGAGCCAGGGGAGGGGCGGCGGCCAAAGGAGGCGCGCCATGGGAGTCCTACTCCCTCGGGAGTAAGATTCCCCCCAATCCTAGTTGGACTAGGATTCGGGAGGAAAAGAGAGAGGGGCGGCCCCTTCTCCTAGTCCTAGTAGGACTAGGGAAGGGGGGCGCCCTCTAGGGCTGCCCTTCTCCTTTCCACTAGGGCCCATCGAGGCCCATTTACCTCCCGGGGTTCGGTAACCTCCGGTACTCGGTAAATTCCGTTTTAGCGGAACCATTCGAACTCCAAACATAGGCTTCAATATATCAATCTTTATGTCTCGACCATTCCGAGACTCCTCGTCATGTCCGTGATCACATCCGGGACTCGAACTCCTTGGTACATCAAAATACATAAACTCATAATAAGCATCATCGAAACCTTAAGCGTGCGGACCCTACGGTTCGAGAACAATGTAGACATGACCTAGAACTATTCACGGTCAATAACCAACAGCGGGACCTGGATGCCCATATTGGTTCCTACATATTCTCTGAAGATCTTTATCGGTCAGACCGCATAACAACATCGTTGTTCCCTTTGTCATCGGTATGTTACTTGCGAGATTCGATCGTCGGTATCAATACCTAGTTCAATCTCGTTACGGCAAATCTCTTTACTCGTTCCGTAATACATCATCTCACAACTAACTCATTAGTTGTAGTGCTTGCAAGGCTTGATGATGTGCATTACCGAGAGGGCCAGAGATACCTCTCCGACAATCGGAGTGACAAAACCTAATCTCAAAATCGCCAACCCAACATCGCCTTTGGAGACACTGCAGTACTCCTTTATAATCACCCGATTCGTTGTGACGTTTGGTAGCACCAAAGTGTTCCTCCGTAAGCGGAGTTGCATAATCTCATAGTTACGAGGAACATGTATAAGTCATGGATAAAAGCGGTAGCAACATACTAAGCGATCGTGTGCTAAGCTAATGGAATGGGTCATGTCAATCAGATCATTCTACTAATGATGTGACCTTGTTAATCAAATAACAACTCCTTGTTCATGGTTAGGAAACATAACCATCTTTGATTAACAAGCTAGTCTAGTAGAGGCATACTAGTGACATGTTGTTTGTCTATGCATTCACACATGTATCATGTTTCCGGTTAATACAATTCTAGCATGAATGATAAACATTTATCATGAAATAAGGAAATAAATAATAACTTTATTATTGCCTCTAGGGCATATTTCCTTGATCTCCCACTTGCACTAGAGTCAATAATCTAGATTACATAGTAATGATTCTAACACCCATGGAGTCTTGGTGCTGATCATGTTTTGCTCGTGGAAGAGGCTTAGTCAGCGGTGCGCAACATTCAGATCCGTATGTATCTTGCAAATCTCTATGTCTCCACGGACTAAGTCCGGATGGAATTGAAGCGTCTCTTGATGTGTTTGGTCCTCTTGTGAAATCTGGATTCCTTCGCTAAGGCAATTGCTCGATATTGTCACAGAAGATTTTCATTGGACCCGATGCACTAGGTATGACACCTAGATGGGATATGAACTCCTTCATCGAGACTCCTTCATTAGCTGCTTCGAAGCTGCTATGTATTCCGCTTCACATGTAGATCCCTTCTGACGCTTTGTTTAGAACTGCACCAACCGGCAGCTCCTCCGTTTAGTGTAAATCGTATCCGGTCTGCGATTTAGAATCGTCCGGATCGGTGTCAAAACTTGCATCAACGTAACCGTTCTGATGAGCTCTTTGTCACCTCCATATCTGAGAAACATATCCTTAGTCCTTTTCGGTATTTGGGATGTTCTTGACCGCTGTCGATGATCCACTCTGGATTACTTTGGTACCTTCCTGCCGGGCTTATAGCAAGGCACACATCGGTCTGGTACACGACATTGCATACATGATAGAGCCTATGGCTGAAGCATAGGAACATCTTTCATTTTTCTCTATCTTCTGCGGTGGTGGGCATTGAGTCGACTCAACTTCACACCTTGTAACAGGCAAGAACCCTTTCTTTGCTTGATCCATTTGAACTTCTTCAAAACTTTGTCAAGGTATGTGCTTTGTGAAAGTCAATTAAGCGTCTTGATCTATCTCTATAGATCTTAATGCCCAATATGTAAGCAGCTTCACGAGGTCTTTCATTGAAAACTCTTATTCAAGTATCCCTTTATGCTATCCAGAAATTCTATATCATTTCCGATTAGCAATATGTCATCTACATATAATATCGAAATGCTCTGAGCTCCCACTCACTTTCTTGTAAATCTGAGGCTTCTCCAAAAGTGCTGTACAAACCCAAATGCTTTGATCACACTATCAAAGCGTTTATTCCAACTCGAGATGCTTGCACCGGTCCATATATGGATCATTGGAGCTTGCACACTTTGTTAGCTCCTTTGGATCGATAAAACCTTCGGTTGCATCATATACAACTCTTCTTCGTAAATCCATTCAGAATGCGGTCTTTACATCCATTTGCCAAATTTCATAATCATAAAATCGGCAATTGCTAACATGATTCGGACGGACTTAAGCATCGCTTCTGGTGAGAAGGTCTCATCGTAGTCAATCCCTTGAACTTGTCGAAAACCTTTTGCGACAAGTCGAGCTTTATAAACGATAACATTACCGTCGTCGGTCTTCTTCTTGAAGATCCACTTGTTTTCTATTGCTTGCCTACCCTTGGGCAAGTCAACCAAAGTCCATACTTTGTTTTCATACATGGATCCCATCTCAGATTTCATGGCCTCAAGCCATTTTGCGGAATCTGGGCTCACCATCGCTTCTTCATAGTTCGTAGGTTCATCATGATCTAGTAGCATGACTTCCAGAACAGGATTACCGTACCACTCTAGTGCGGATCTTACTCTGGTTGATCTACGAGGTTACTGTAGTAACTTGATCGAAGTTTCATGATCAACATCATCAACTTCCTCACTACTTGGTGTAGGTGTCTCGAAACTGGTTTACTGCGACGAACTACTTTCAAGTAAGGGAGAAGGTACTATTACCTCATCAAGTTCCACTTTCCTCCCACTCACTTCTTTCGAGAGAAACTCCTTCTCTAGAAAGGATCCATTCTTAACAACAAATGTCTTGCCTTCGGATCTGTGATAGAAGGTGTACCCAACTGTTTCCTTTGGGTATCCTATGAAGACACATTTCTCGATTTGGGTTTGAGCTTATCGGGTTGAAGCTTTTTCACATAAGCATCGCATCCCCAAACTTTAAGAAAGCGACAACTTTGGTTTCTTGCTAAACCACAGTTCATAAGGTGTCGTCTCAGCGGATTTGACGGTGTTCTATTGATGTGAATGCGGCCGTCTCTAGAGCATAACCCCAAAGCGATAGCGGTAAATCTGTAAGAGACATCATAGATCGTACCATATCTAGTAAAATCACGATTCTGACGTTCGGACACACCATTACTGTTGTGGTGTTCGGGTGGCGTGAGTTCTTGAAACTATTCGCATTGTTTCAAATGTAGACCAAACTCGTAACTCAAATATTCACCTCCACGATCGGATCGTAGAAACTTAATTTTCTTGTTACGATGATTTTCAACTTCACTCTGAAATTCTTTGAACTTTTCAAGCGTTTAGGACTTATGTTTCATTAAGTAGATATACCCATATCTGCTTAAGTCATCTGTGAAGGTGAGAAAATAACGATATCCGCCACGAGCCTCAACATTCATCGGACCACATACATGTATGTATGATTTCCAACAAATCTGTTGCTCTCTCCATAGTACCGAGAAGCGGTGTTCTAGTCATCTTGCCCATGAGGCACGGTTACATAAGTGCCAAGTGATTCATAATCAAGTGACTCCAAAAGTCCATCGATATGGAGTTTCTTCATCGCTTTACACCGATATGACCTAAGCGGCGAGTGCCACAAATAAGTTGCACTTTCATTATCAACTCTGCATCTTTTGGTTTCAACATTATGAATATGTGTATCACTACTATCGAGATTCATCAAAATAGACCATTCCTCAAGGGTGCATGACCATAAAAGATATTACTCATATAAATAGAACAACCATTATTCTCTCGATTTAAATGAATAACCGTCTCGCATCAAACAAGATCCAGATATAATGTTCATGCTCAACGCAGCACCAAATAACAATTATTTAGGTCTAAAACTAATCCGAAGGTAGATGTAGAGGTAGCGTGCCGACCGCGATCACATCGACTTTGGAACCATTTCCCACGCGCATCGTCACCTCGTCCTTTGCGGTGTTAAGCAATCCGTAGTCCTGTTTGAGTTGCAAATATTAGCAGCAGAACCGATATCAAATACCAGTGCTCTGCGAGCTCTAGTAAGGTACACATCAATAACATGTATATCACATATACCTTTGTTCACCTTGCCATCCTTCTTATCCGCCAAATACTTGGGGCAGTTCCGCTTCGGTGACGATCGCTTGCGGTAGAAGCACTCGATTTCAGGTTTAGGGCCGGACTTGGGTTTCTTCTCTGAGCGACAACTTGCTTGCTGTTCTTCTTGAATTCCTTCTTCTTCCCTTTGCCTTTCTTCTTGAAACTAGTGGTCTTATTGACCATCAACACTTGATGCTCCTTCTTGATTTCTACCTCCATGACCTTTAGCATTGCGAAGAGCTCGAGCATAGTCTTTACTAACCCTTGCATATTATAGTTCATCACGAAGCCTTTGTAGCTTGGTGGCGGTGATTGGAGAATTACATCAATGACACAATCATCAGGAAGATTAACTCCCAATTGTGTCAAGTGATTGTAGTACCCGGACATTACGAGTATATGCTCACTAATGAACTATTCTCCTCCATCTTGCAGCTATAGAACTTATTGGAGACTTCATATCTCTCAATCCGGGCATTACATTGGAATATTAACTTCAACTCTGGAACATCTCATATGCTCCATGGCGTTCAAAAGCGTCGTTGAAGTCCGGTTCTAAGCCGTAAAGCATGGCTGCTTGAACTATAGAGTAGTCATCGACTTTGCTCGCAGACGTTCATAACATCTGGCGTTGCTCAGCAGAAGAACTGTCACCTAGCGGTGCATCCGGGGCGTAACTCTTACGTGCAGCAATGAGGATGATCCTCAAATTACGGACCCGATCCGTGTAATTGCTACCATCATCTTTCAACTTTGCTTTCTCAAGGAACGCATTAAAATTCAACGGAACAACAAAGACGAGCCATCTATCTACAATCAAACATAAACAAGCAAGATACTATCGGTACTAAGTTCATGATAAATTTAAGTTCAATTAATCATATTACTAAAGAACTCCCACTTAGAAAGACATCCTCTAGTCATCTAAGTGATCACGTGATCCAAATCAACTAAACCATAACCGATCATCACGTGAAATGGAGTAGTTTTCAATGGTGAACATCTTATGTTGATCATATCTACTATATGATTCACGCTTCGACCTTTCGGTCTCCGTGTTCGAGGCCATATCTGCATATGCTAGGCTCGTCAAGTATAACCCGAGTATTCTGCGTGTGCAAAACTGGCTTGCACCGTTGTAGATGGACGTGAGAGCTTATCACACCCGATCATCACGTGGTGTGCAGGCACGACGAACTTTGGCAGCGGTGCATACTCGGGAGAACACTTCTTGATAATTTAGTGAGAGATCATCTTATAATGCTACCGTCAATCAAAGCAAGATAAGATGCATAAAGGATAAACATCACATGCAAATCAATATAAGTGATATGATATGGTCATCATCATCTTGTGCTTCATGATCTCCATCTTGCGGCACCACCATGATCACCATCGTCACCGCGCGACACCTTGATCTCCATCGTAGCATCGTTGTCGTCTCGCCAAACTTATGCTTCTCGACTATCGCTACCGCTTAGTGATAAAGTAAAGCATTACGAAGCGATGCATTGCATACAATAAGCGACAACCATATGGCTCCAGCCGATTGCCGATAACCGGTTACAAAACATGATCATCTCATACAATAAAATATAGCATCACGTCTTGACCATATCACATCACAACATGCCTGCAAAAACAAGTTAGGCGTCCTCTACTTTGTTGTTGCAAATTTTACGTGGCTGCTACGGGCTTAAGCAAGAACCAGTCTTACCTCGCATCAAAACCACAGCGATACTTCGTCAAATAGACTCCGTTTAACCTTCTCAAGGACGGGCGTAGCCACACTCAGTTCAACTAAAGTGAGAGAGGCAGGCACCCACGGTCACCTTTAAGCAGCGAGTGCTCATGGCGGTGAAACCAGTCTCGCGTAAGCGTCACGCGTAATGTCGGTGCAGGCGCTTCATCTCACAATACCGCTGAACCAAAGTATGACATCTTTGGTAGGTAGTATGACTTGTATCGCCCACAACTCACTTGTGTTCTACTCGTGCAAAACATCAAACCATAGAAAAACCTAGGCTCGATGCCTTTGTTGGGGAGCGTAGTAATTTCAAAAAATTTCCTACGCACACGCAAGATCATGGTGATGTATAGCAGCGAGAGGGAGAGTGTTGTCTACATACCCTTGTAGACCCGGCGAAGCGATCTGGCGTAGAGGAAGTAGTCGACGTTCTCCTCGCGATCCGACCGATCCGGCGCCGTTACTCCGGCGCCCCGAGTTCTTGACACACGACAGCTCGATGGCGTCCCTCGTACTCGATCCAGCCGAGTGTCGAGGAGAGTTCGTCGGCCTGACGGCGTGGTGGCGATCTTGATGTTTCACCGGGCGAGGCTTCGCCTAAGCAGCATGACGGTATAACGAGGTGGAATATGGTGGAGGGGCACCGACACGGCTAAGAGCGATCTCACGATCAACTTGTGTGTTCCAAGGTGCCCCCCTGCCCCCGTATATAAAGGAGCGAGGGGGCCGGCGGCCAAAGGAGGCGCGCCATGGGAGTCCTACTCCCTCTGGGAGTAGGATTCCCCCAATCCTAGTTGGACTAGGATTCCCGGAGGGAGGAAAGAGAGAGAGGGGGGCCGGCCCCTTCTCCTAGTCCTAGTAGGACTAGGGAAGGGGGGAGGCGCCCTCCTAGGGCTGCCCCTTCTCCTTTCCACTAGGGCCCATCGAGGCCCATTTACCTCCCGGGGGGTTCCGGTAACCTCCCGGTACTCCGGTAAATTCCCGTTTTCGCCCGGAACCATTCCGAACTCCAAACATAGGCTTCCAATATATCAATCTTTATGTCTCGACCATTCCGAGACTCCTCGTCATGTCCGTGATCACATCAGGGACTCGAACTCCTTGGTACATCAAAATACATAAACTCATAATAAGCATCATCGTAACCTTAAGCGTGCGGACCCTACGGTTCGAGAATAATGTAGACATGACCTAGAACTATTCACGGTCAATAACCAACAGCGGGACCTGGATGCCCATATTGGTTCCTACATATTCTCGAAGATCTTTATCGGTCGGACCGCATAACAACATCGTTGTTCCTTTGTCATCGGTATGTTACTTGCCCGAGATTCGATCGTCGGTATCAATACCTAGTTCAATCTCGTTACGGTAAGAATCTCTTTACTCGTTCCGTAATACATCATCTCACAACTAACTCATTTAGTTGTAGTGCTTGCAAGGCTTGAGTGATGTGCATTACCGAGAGGGCCGAGAGATACCTCACCGACAATCGGAGTGACAAAACCTAATCTCAAATCGCCAACCCAACATACGCCTTTGGAGACACTGCAGTACTCCTTTATAATCACCCGATTCGTTGTGGCGTTTGGTAGCACCAAAGTGTTCCTCCGGTAAGCAGGAGTTGCATAATCTCATAGTTACGAGGAACATGTATAAGTCATGGATAAAAGCGGTAGCAACATACTAAGCGATCGTGTGCTAAGCTAATGGAATGGGTCATGTCAATCAGATCATTCTACTAATGATGTGACCTTGTTAATCAAATAACAACTCCTTGTTCATGGTTAGGAAACATAACCATCTTTGATTAACAAGCTAGTCTAGTAGAGGCATACTAGTGACATGTTGTTTGTCTATGCATTCACACATGTATCATGTTTCCGGTTAATACAATTCTAGCATGAATGATAAACATTTATCATGAAATAAGGAAATAAATAATAACTTTATTATTGCCTCTAGGGCATATTTCCTTCACTATCGTCAATCCACGTTGATGGAGACTTCAACCCACGGAGGGTAACGGCTGCGAGAGTCCATGGAGGGCTCCACCCACGAAGGGTCCACGAAGAAGCAACCTTGTCTATGCCATCATGGCCTACGTCCACGGAGGACTAGCCTTACTCGGGGTAGATCTTCACGAAGTAGGCGATCTCCTTGCCCTTACAAACTTCTTGGTTCAACTCCACATCTTGACGGAGGCTCCCAAGCGACACCTAACCAATCTAGGAGGCACCACCCTCCAAAAGGTAATAGATGGTGTTGGTGATGATGAACTCCTTGCTCTTGTGCTTCAAATGATAATCTCCCCAACACTCAACTCTCCTCACTGATTTGGTTGTGGTGGAAGAAAGGATTGAGTGGAAAGCAACTTGGGAAGGCTAGAAATCAAGTTTCATATGGTGGGAGTGGAGCAACTTGATCTCAACACAAGGGTAGGTAGTTTTCTTCTCGAAATGTAAGGTAGGAGTGGTAGTTCTTTCGATGGCTCTCTCCACGAATGAAGAGGAGGTGGAGGGGTATTTATAGCCTCCACACAAAATCCAACCGTTACACACATTTGAGCAATCTCGGTCAGACCGAAGTTGACAACTCGGTGAGACCGAAAGTTCAAATCTTGTGAGCGTTGGGATTTTTCAGTGGGACCGAAAATACAATCTCGGTTAGTCCGATTCTTCCAAAGTCTAGGGTTTGCCAATCTCGGTGGGACCGACTTTCTCATCTCGGTGACACCGATTTGAGTACAGAAGGTTATAGAAGCTTGGCAACACCAATTTCGGTATGACCGAGTTTGGAATCGGAAAATCCGAAATTCTTAGGGTTTGGGTATATGGTGAGGTGGTTCATCTCGGTGTGGTGAGTTTGGAATCGGTGGGACCGAGATTACTTATGGGTTTATGTTGGAGTGAAAGATTGCGATAGTTTGAGAGATAAATCACTAAGCACTTTGAGCAACAGATCATCATCATAACCTCATCCCTTTTAATAGTATTGGCTTTCCTATGGACTCAATGTGATCTTGGATCACTAAACCAAAAATAGAGTCTTGAGCTTTTGCCAATGTTTTCCTTAGCATTTTGAGGGTCCACATCATCGGTCATTGCCATACCCATATCCTTGAACTTTCGAAATATTCTCAAGAAATGATTAGTTCAATGATATATATGTTGTTATTAATTACCAAAACCACCCGGGATTAGTTGCACTTTCAATCTCCCCTTTTGGTAATTGATGACAACATATAGATCAAAACTTCGACAAATGATATAAACAATGAATAACATCGTAAGCTTTGAGAAGTATGTGATAAGCAAGAGCTCCCCTAAATTTGTGCATTATTTAAGATTTGCGTTTGAATGCAAATGCACAATCGATTAGGATCATGGGTCACTCTTCCATGTCACATACATCTTGGTGGAGCGCACAAAATGATAAGAATGAATAACATGCACCCAATCACCAAGACATGAGTAAATGATCATACAAGATATGAATGGAATATGATAAACATTAAGCACACATTAAGCATAGTATGATCAAGCACTCATCAAGATAGAACAAGCGTAGTATCAAACACACGAAATGTCTCAAAGAACTCAAAAGTATCTCAAGGAAAACCATAAGCGAAAGAGCAAAAACGAGCACTCTCTCTCGAAGTCCTATGATCTATACAATTTCTCCCCTTTGGCAACAAGTTACCAAAAGTTCGAAAGGTATAGAGCTAATCGTCACTAGGGACTCTCTTTGGCGGCTCTGCTGCGTCGATGGAGTGGAGATAGCTGCATCTGCAAAGCTTCTGCTGAAGTCTGTGGAGCTGGAGGAGTGGACACTGAGCTGGTCTTTGGGCCGATGGAGCTGTGGGAGGTCTTGAAGTAGTAGCCACAGGGTGCATCACGGGAATAGCGGTGATCTGGGCTTTGTGGGCCTGCGGCAGGCTGCTCATAGTCATCTGAACCATATCACCTTCCATCTCCTTCATGAGCTCTGCCTTCTCCTCTTCGCTTCCTCAATGTCGCCTCAAGCTTGTTGTGGTGACACGCACTTGATCGACAACATCGAGCATGGAACTTATCTTCAACGATCCTCTCTAGGCTCTCCCGAGGCGCACTATCTTTGGCAGGCGTAGTTCAATTCTCTGAGTGGCTTCAAGAAGTTGTTCTCCAATGCTCTTGGGCTTTCTTCTTTGCTTCCTTTTCAGCTTTAGCTTGTTTGGCAGCTTCGGACTTAGCATGTCCTTCACGGATGTGGGAGCATCCTCGGTCATCACAACTTCATTATCTTCATGTTAGGGCTGCAATGGCAAGTGGGGTCTATCCAACGGTAGGTGTCCGTGCCAAACTTGGCATTAATGAGCATCTGAATATGCGGAGCAAACCCACACGACCTCTTACGGTCATTCTTTGTCCTCTTGATAGTCTCAACTATCAGGTCCATCACCTTAAAAGGTGCCTTCTGATCTAGAATGTGCAGCATGTTGATAGAATACCCTCTTATCATGCGGTGGTCTCCTGACTTAGGCATCAAAGTATGCCTCGGAATGGTGTTGGTGGTTGGGAGACCTGCCTGAAGATGATAAACTGATCCAAGCTTCCATATCTCAACATCCTTGTCAGGTACCTCATTGTACATGTTCTTCATTGACTCGTGATTTTTCTTCGGAATGCCATAGACATCAACATCATCATCCCTTGATACTGGTGCATTCAGCAACGCTCTCCATTCCTCAACAGTTGAGGAGAATCTCTGTCCTTCTATCATCCATACAATTCTGCCATCTGGATAAAAGTGTGCGGTGGCATAGGCGCATGATCATCTCATCATTCCAAGCGGTCAATTTCGACCAACGAACTCTGCAACTCCACATGCGGTGAAGCTTTCATGCACATGTGGGAAATAGTCTCTGTGCTCTTCACTATCAATGTAATCCCGGTCTATATATCGGTGTCGGCAACAATTGGCTTCTTATCCATGAGTCTTTGTCTCATAAAAGTCTTGTTGCTCTCTAGTGTGGAATCTAGAGTCAGCAGCTGTCCTTCTCTGGTGGCATATGGATCAACTTGCCTCCATAGCACGAGACCTTTGTCCTTCCTTTCCTTCATATTTTCAGCTCGAGGATGAGCATCATTATGAGCGGCAATTTACATGCGAGCTTGACCAAAACATGAGCCTCATCATCGATTCTGCGGTGGCACATTGTCCTTCTTCTTCTCTGAAGCGGTATGTTTCTCACAGTCTTCTTTGGCTTGGCGGCAGGTTTGGCTTGGGCTGCCTTTGCTTGGTGATGGCTTAGCTTTTGTGGGTGCTCCTTACGATGGCATCTCCCATCAATTTACATTTACGAGGAGGTGGGGTGCTTCCTCATCGAGTCATCATCATCGGCTTCTTCATGTACTAGCCTCTTCCTCTTGGAAATTTTCTTTACCTTCTTGGAGGTTTCTTCTTCCATCTTGAGCTTCTTTGCAGCGATGGATTTCTTCACCTTCTTGGTGCCTTTCTTTGTTGTTGCCCTTGATAGCCCTTGGCAACCACTTGCCTTTTGGCTTTGAAGTAATCTCCTCATCTCGCAACAAAGTCAGAATCCTCCTCATCGAGTTCCTCTTCTTCACAGCCTGGTGGCGGTGGAGGCAATCCACTTGGAGTGCTCCTCTCTCCATCATCTGAAAAACTGCTTTCTTGGGACTTGTAGCTGCCTCTGGAATCTCAAGCGGCAATTCGGACTGTTACATTGTCACTTCCATCGGACATGATTGACAACTGTGAAAAGAATAGGTATAGGCAGAATAGAAGAGTTATCACAAAGCTGCAGAGGTTTTGCAAAAGAATGAGTTCAAACATTAGTTTTAGGTTTTCACAGAATACATTTGGTCGACCGAGTCTATAAATTCGGTGAATCCGAAGTGTCTAAACAGACCATATACACCACTTTCGGTTGGACGAAATGGGTTTCGATCTAGCCGAGAGCACTAGGGTTTCACTAAATTCCCACCGGTCTTACCGATTTGCACAACTTCGGTTTAACCGAAAAGTGCGGTCACAATGACCAGAGGCCAAATCGGTCGGTCCGAGAATGTAGAATCGGTCACACCGAGATGTGTTCGCGGAAACCTAACCTAAAATTTTCACTCGAATTTTGTTCTATGATCTAATCTGCTGGATAGGAAGATTTTAATCTTGGCAAGAAACTAGGCAAAGCCTATCGTGCATTGAATCAGCGGTTGAAGCACGAGAGGATGAAACTCACCCAATCTGGTGGAGCTTCACTACGGCGGCAACAGCGCGATGAGAAAGACCGTTTGGCGATGGAGACCAGCGGCGAGGGCGCAGAGGCGACGTCGGAGGCGATCAAAGACCACGGCGGCGGCGGCGAAGGGTTTGAGGCGGCGTTTTGAAGAAGTAATCAACGCGCTGTCCTCGGGTATATATACCCTTCGGTGTCGGTGGGACCGAGTTGGAAAACTTCGGTGGGACCGAGATGGTTAGCTGCGTGCGATTACACACGCCAGTCACGCCGAATTTGTAACTTCGGTTTCACCGAGGTGAAAACCTAGATCAATCAAGTGATTTGGTCCGTCCAATTTGAGTATATCGGTTTGACCGAAAGTACTTAGAAGGTTTTGGAAGTTAGGCTTTTGACGGATCGGTGGCTCAGAGTGCTCCTCACTCGGTGCTGTCGAAAAAGTCTTGTTCAAAGTTTGTGATATAAGCATGAATAGAGTTTGAGACAAGAAAGCATAGATAGCTAGGGGAGGAACTTAGGCATTCTTGTCCATCCATTTGGTCAAAAGAAAACCAAAAGACCAAAGCAACAAATGGATGTCCTTGAATGGATAAAATCATGCATCCAACATGCTCACACAATAAGATAGCAAATGAAATATGTGTCAAACATGCACAAACAAAACGCTAGCTTCTAGCACACAATTTGGCGATGACTAGGTCATCTATATATGAGCATATTGACTTAGGAGTCAAATGAGAACATTTGATCATAGGTCATACTCATCGTTTAAGCACAAGTGGGGTTACCACTTTTCCATAAAGCATTAATGTGTTCACATCATTAAAAGATGCTTTAGCTCATTTCTTTAGAGCAAAGCTCCCCCTTGATGTGAGAACCCCTTTCAAGGGTCAAACTAACCTTGGGTTGTCATTGAAGACTTCATGTAGATGTTGAAGATGTGGATGCTCAATGTTGATGAAGATCATCAAGAGTTGGGAGCAATCCTTTGGATTCGGGCACTTTCAATACCTACATGGGTTAGTCCCACAAGGAACAAACAAGGATATCCATGGACATAGATTGAAGTACACAATAGATGATGTCCATGAAAGCAATGATTACCTTGTCCCTTGACTTACCAACATGAGGGTTTGTGACTCCATGAACTAGTGCAAGATGTGGAAGTTGATTGCACAAGTTCTTGCCAAAATGAATGTGAGTGAAGTATGTTGGCGGAGTCACCCTCAAGAACTCTCTAGTTCTTCTTCTTCGGGATCCACATCATCTTGATGGGAATCCTTGGGGTAGTAGTTGAGCTTGTCAAGTAGAACTTGAAGTAGCCTTGGGAACCCACTTGACCATGGCCTTGGGTGCTTCAATGAATGCATCAATCTCCTCTTGAAGCTTGTCCTTGCCTTTTAGCTTGTGGTCTTGTGGTGGAAGGTCATCTTGAGCTTGTTCTTCATTTGAAGAAGTAGGATCATACTTCTTCTCTTGAGAAACAAACTTTGGAGTGGGATATTGACCTTCTTCCCATTCAACACCCTCGGCGTTGAACTTTCGCTCAAAACCAATTCCTTGATTCTTAGGTGTCTTCCTTGCTTGCGAACAATTTCCTCAAAGCTCTTGCTTCCGGCAAGACTCTTGTAGACACCTTTCTCTATAATCCCTTTCAATAAACTATTTTCTTGCTCAAGTGAAACTTGGCTTGAAACATTGTTAGTGGAATCAAGAGAATTACTAGAAGTAACAACATTTGATTTGGCATGATTATTGTTACTACTAGATGAAGAATTTTCTTATGCTTGTCATGCTTAGTTTTAATAGGTGGCAAGAAGTTAGACAAGAGAAGTCGTTTGGCAAGATATGAAGAACTCTTCTTTGAAGATCGTCATTGATAGCTTTTAGAAACTCATGTTCTTGCTCTAGATTGAGCTTCTCGAGCGTAGCTTCTCATGAGATCTTAGGAGCTCTCTATGATCTTCTTGAGTTGTTTCATGAGCTAACTTAAGAGTGTTTAGTTCTTTAGTTAAGCGCTCAATCTCCTTCATAGCATTGTCATTCGACTCTTCTCGACTATAAAGACTATTAGCATGTTCATCATTACTAAGCTCACTAGATTTGTCATGTAAAGCTCATCTTCACCAAGCAAGTCATCCTCATCACTATCAAAGTCAATAAACTCAGGGTGTGATACCTTGGGGCCTTTTGCCATGAAGCATCTTCCAATTCCCTCATTTGGTGAATCAAATATGTCGTAGGAGTTGGAGTTGGAGGACACGAGAGCAAGACCGCAACACCTTCATCTTGACTATATTCGGAGTTGGAGTGATAGCTTCTTTGGAGTGATTGTCCGAGTCGGGCGGAAACCCATTCACCAACATGAGCTTGATGTTTTCTTCTTGTGTAGCTCCTTGATGATTTGTCTTTCCTTTCCGAATCCTTGCTTCTCAGAGAGGATCTTCGTTCATAACGATCATCTCTACTCCTTCTCTCTTCGAGGCGACTCTTCTCTTGAGCTTCTTCTTCTTGGAGAATCTTCTCTTCTCTTGTGGGGAGTCGAACACTCATTTGAGTAGTGTCGGGTCTTCCACAATTGTAGCAGATTTCGATCACGACTAGAAGATCTCTTTTCATCATATGATCTAGACTTTGAGCTTCTTTCCTTGCTTCTACTCTTGTAGAATTTGTTGAAGTTCTTCACCATTAGGCTTATCTCTTCATTGGAAACTAGCTTGTCACTTGAGGTTGTGGGAGCTTCAAGCTGCAGCTTTGTAAGCACCACTTGACTTGTTGTGAAGCTCTTCCTTGTCTTTAAGTGTCATCTCATGAGCAACAATTCTTCCAATGACTTGGTAGGCTTGAGATCTTTGTAGTTTGGCATCATTTGGATCAAAGTGCACACGGTGTCATACTTTCCATCCAAAGCTCGAGAATCTTCTTGATGATGAATCGATTCGGTCATTTCTTCGCTTCCTAAGCCTGCCATCTCATTGGTAATGAGAGCAAGCCTAGAGTACATTTCAGCGACTCCTTCACCTTCCTTCATCTTGAACTTGTCAAGTGACCTTGAAGAACATCTAGCTTTGATTCCTTCACGGACTCGGTACCTTCGTGCATTTAGACCAAAGTATCCCAAATCTCTTTTGCATTCTCAAGGCGGCTGATCTTGTTGAACTCCTCGGGACACAAAGCATTGAAGAGAATGTCACAAGCTTGAGCATTGTTACGTAACATCCGCAACTCATCCTTGATAGCCGCGATCTGGAACTTTTCCTTCCTCGAAGAACTCACCTTGCAAGCCAACACAAATAATGCCCCATGGCGAGGTTATGTCCAAGAATATGCATTTTCATTTTGTGCTTCCAACTAGCAAAATTTGAACCATCAAAGTAAGGACCTCTCTGAAATTACCCTCACTAGACGCCACACTCTCCTAGGTTGTGAAACCAAGCTTATGGAGTCAATGCAATGAAACCAATCCAATGGAGACCAAAGCTCGATACCACTTGTAGGATCGGAAGTATGTCTAGAGGGGGTGATTAGACTACTTGACAACTTAAAAGTTTAGCCTTTTGATTAGAGTAGGTTTTAGCAAGTTCACAATGATGACCAAGTCAAGTATCACCCTACACATGCAATTCTAGAGTTATGGCAGCGGAAAGTAAATTGCACATATAGTAAATAAGAGGTGGAGAAGAGCAAGCGCAATTTGGAGACACGGAGATTTTTCTCGTGGTTCCGATAGGTGGTGCTATCGTCAATCCACGTTGATGGAGACTTCAACCCACGGAGGGTAGCGGCTGCGAGAGTCCACGGAGGCTCCACCCACGAAGGGTCCACGAAGAAGCAACCTTGTCTATGCCATCATGGCCTCGTCCACGGAGGACTAGCCTTACTCGGGTAGATCTTCATGAAGTAGGTGATCTCCTTGCCCTTACAAACTTCTTGGTTCAACTCCACATCTTGACGGAGGCTCCCAAGCGACACCTAACCAATCTAGGAGGCACCACCCTCCAAAAGGTAATAGATGGTGTTGGTGATGATGAACTCCTTGCTCTTGTGCTTCAAATGATAATCTCCCCAACACTCAACTCTCCTCACTGATTTGGCTGTGGTGGAAGAAAGGATTGAGTGGAAAGCAACTTGGGAAGGCTAGAAATCAAGTTTCATATGGTGGGAGTGGAGCAACTTGATCTCAACACAAGGGTAGGTAGTTTTCTTCTCGAAATGTAAGGTAGGAGTGGTAGTTCTTTCGATGGCTCTCTCCACGAATGAAGAGGAGGTGGAGGGTATTTATAGCCTCCACACAAAATCCAACCGTTACACACATTTGACCAATCTCGGTCGGACCGAAGTTGACAACTCGGTGAGACCGAAAGTTCAAATCTTGTGAGCGTTGGGATTTTCAGTGGGACCAAAATACAATCTCGGTTAGTCCGATTCTTCCAAAGTCTAGGGTTTGCCAATCTCGGTGGGACCGACTTTCTCATCTCGGTGACACCGATTTGAGTCTGAAGGATTCTGAAGCTTGGCAACACCAATTTCGGTATGACCGAGTTTGGAATCGGAAAATCCGAAATTCTTAGGGTTTGGGTATATGGTGAGGTGGTTCATCTCGGTGTGGTGAGTTTGGAATCGGTGGGACCGAGATTACTTATGGGTTTATGTTGGAGTGAAAGATTGCGATAGTTTGAGAGATAAATCACTAAGCACTTTGAGCAACGGATCATCATCATAACCTCATCCCTTTTAATAGTATTGGCTTTCCTATGGACTCAATGTGATCTTGGATCACTAAACCAAAAATAGAGTCTTGAGCTTTTGCCAATGTTTTCCTTAGCATTTTGAGGGTCCACATCATCGGTCATTGCCATACCCATATCCTTGAACTTTCTGAAATATTCTCAAGAAATGATTCGTTCAATGATATATATGTTGTTATTAATTACCAAAACCACCCGGGGATTAGTTGCACTTTCACGACTGAACTCACCCAAGTAGTTCATCGCACCAGCACAAGAACAACCCCTCACGAGGTTGTTCTCCCTTTGTACTGTTCACCATCAGCCCCTGAGGCAATCCACCACACCACACACTGGAGTAGGGTATTACACCACAATGGTGGCCTGAACCAGTATAAATCTCGTGTCCCTTGTATGTTCATCTTTCTTGCTTAGATCCTTGCGAGACTTCGAGACGTGAGCTGGTAGGGGAGAGATCTTCGTGCGCACCCCCAGTGTTCGAACCTCAAGGGTCTGCCGGAACCCGAAATCCGACAAAAAAAAGGAGGCAACAGGCTTTGCGCACAAAGGAAATACCCAGGTGGAATCTGTTCACCTGTTTTATACACCTACATGCAGCCTGCCCTTGGATAGGACATGTTAAATAGTCCTATTTACTTCTGCTTAAACGCACCCATTGTAAACATACGCTTAAATGTGTTATTCATCAATGGGAAATAATACATAGCGTCAGCTTATTATCCTATTTGCGCATCTTTTACAAATGTTCATCTAATATTGCATTCGTACACCTTGGTACATTCAGTATGCCAGGGGCTTCTTATGGCGCCCCATAATACGGCAAGACAAGTCCGAACACTATCAACAGTGTGGCACCCCGAACTTATAGCACTATATGCATCAGCTCCGAATCACGTCTTGGGTCAATAGTTGGGTTTGCCTGGCTCCCTTGTTTTGGTACCTTATTACTTTAGCGGGATTATTCGTGACTGCGTATTTGCAATACAGGCGTGGGGATCAGTTGGATCTTTGATTGAGTCATTTTTTATTGACCTCCTCCAGACCAGAGAGGAGGTCAAATTGAAATTGGAGTTACAATTCAATTTTGTTAAGTTATTTTACTCTGCTTCGACATAAGATAGATGGAATCACGCTCTGTAGCATTTGAACCTACGACATCAGAGCATTTACAACACGACCCAAGTAAGCCTCACTCACGGGTATCTGAGCAATTCTTCCTGTTGCTTTTACAAAACTTCCCTCTTGTATCATCAACCCATCGGCCATTAATACAATCCCAACATTTTTGGATTCCAAATTCAGAGCAATAACCCTAGTACCTTCTGCAAATTCGACTGATCCTGTATCCGTGTATACAGTATACAGAGATATATCAAAAAGGAACTTGTATCTGATATCTTTCTAGAGGCTAATAAATCTTTTTATTTTTTATATGGCTATGTTCTATTTGTAGGAGTAAAATAAAGATTAATGTTCCGTTATATCGGCTAAGGTAGCGCAGGAAGAGCTACTGTGATTGTGACCCGGTTCTTCCGGACGAGCACCTCAGTAGAGAAAGCAAAAAACAGACCGGCATGATGCGGCGAGAGCTGGTCGCTGTTCGAGAGTCTTAAAATCCTTAAAGGTTTTTTTCGCTTTAGGCGAAGAATCGGCTTCGTCCGATTTAGGCGTATATAGGGCCCCAATTCGGCCTTCCAAATTCTAGGGGCTTCGCCGAAATTTAAAATTGTAGACTTCTATGGCTAAGTGAAAGCTATAAAGCCGCATAGTCCGATTGCCTTTTTATTGCTGTGCGGATACCTCCTTAAGGGACCAAAATTTGGATAAAATTATGCGGGTTTTCGGGAACACCCGGTACTAGTTGCATGGGGCGGAAGCGACGGTAGCCTACTTTCAGAATTCTATAAACAGCCGCACAAAAGGTAATATTTTAAATCAAAAGCGCTACATAGCGCAAGTAACTTCGTCTTTACATTACAATAATGACAGAGGTACATTTACTCAAGGATCGTATCCTTGGTACATTCATCGGCCACAAGACGAGCGCCCTTCATAACGCCATCATAATATTTCTCGGGACAGCGATGCGCCTTGCCCTCCGGTGGCCCGTCCTTCACTAGCTTCTCCGCATCCAGCTTGTCCCAATGCACCTTCGCACGGGCAAAGGCCCGGTGGGCACCTTCAATGCAAATGGATCGCTTGATCACGTCAAGCCGCGGACAGGCATTTACCATCCGCTTGATCAGGCCGAAGTAGCTAGTGGGCAGGGGCTCACCAGGCCACATCCGGACTATGAAATCTTTCATAGCCACTTCGGCCGCCCTGTGGAGTTCAACCAACTGCTTCAGTTGGTCACTCAGAGGCGTTGGGTGTTCGGCCCCAGCATACTAGGACCAGAACAGCTTCTCTGTGGCGCTCCCCTCCTCGGCACGGTAGAACTCCGCAGCGTCCGATACGCTGCATGGCAGATCTGCGAATGCCCCTGGAGAGCTCCGAATTTGGGTAAGTAAAAGAAATGCCTCCTCCACATGCTTGCTTTGCATAAAGAATGTCTTACCCGCCGCTATCTTCTTAGCCGCCTGGATTTCCTGCTGTGCCTTTTCGGTTTCGGCCTTGGAGTCTTTCATACTCGCAAGGGCCTTCGCAAGCTCGGCCTCTTTCATCTTAAGATCATGCTCCAAGGACTCGAACTTCTTGCCGAGCTCCTGGAGCTCTTGCTGTACCTCGCCCACTCTAGCATCTTGCTTTTCGCGCTCCTTACGCTCCAAGGCCGCCTTGTCTTTGGCCTCGGACAACACTTTCTTCAAAGACGCCACTTCGGTGGTGGCCCCTATTACAAAGTCGCAACGCTTTGCCGTTAGAATAACCAACTTTTTCTATCCTTCATTACATGCAAACGGGGTATCACCCACCTTTGTTGTCTTCGAGCTGCCTCTTCGTGAGGCCGAGCTCTCCCTGCGCCTGCTCCAAGTCCCGTTTTAATCCGGCGACCTCGGTTGTGCGGACAGCAGCGGCAAGCAGCGCAACCTGTTTATCCCCAGGCACACTTATCATTAGACTCCTGTGGATTATAATTGACCCTCCGTTTGGCTTTTCTTTTCGAACGCCAAATAGAGTATCAGGGGCTAGTACCTATCGGGTGGTAATTTCACACATTTTTATTACTTACCTCAAAGCCTGTCAGGAGGCTGGTGCACGCTTCGGTTAGTCCACTCTTGGCAGACAGAACCTTCTGAATCACCGCACTCATAAGAGTACGGTGCTCTTCATCTATGGAAGCGCCGCGAAGCGCTTCCAGCAGACTATCCGGCGCCTCGGGCGTAACGGAAGTCCTCGGGACGGGCGGCTCGCCCTCCCTAGCGAGGGGCTGCCCGCCTGAGTCCGGAACCATTGGAGGTTCCGGAACAGTATCCGGCTGAGATCCCGGCTTACTACGGCTCTCATCGACACGATCCGCGGGGCTCTTGAACCCCGCGTGTCCGACATCTGGAATTCCGCCTTGGGGCGCCTCCAGAGTCACCTCCCCCCACTCTGGGAGCCTTTGGGACAACACCTCTGTGTCATCCGTAGGTCGAGGAGTAGTGGCCGTCGGGAGCGAGTCCATCACTGAATCGCTCAAGGACCCATCCGAAGACGATACCTCCGGATGGACCCGGGCCGGACTGCATATATGTTCGGCGTTATAACAAGACAATGAAGCAAAGTCACACTAAAGCACAATAGAGTGCGGAGACTTACGATCTCGCCAGGGGCTTCCCCCTGGGCAGCCACCCTTCCTCGCTATGAGCAGCCGTGGTGGAGTAGTCCAGAAGGGACGTCTTTCCCTTCTTGGACGTCCCAGCCTCCCCCTCCGGGGCGGCTTTCCTCTTTTTCTCCTCCCCAGTATGGAGAGGCAGAGTTTCTTCTTTTTTCCCCCGCCTCCAAGGGAGCAATCTGCCTCGTCATCGTCAAACGACGAGGGTATGACGGCCTTGCGCTGGGGGACTTTCCCAGCCCCCGGGTCCACCTTCTTAGGCCCCCCATCCTCTCCGGATGGGGCGGCCCTTCCTCTTCTTCCTCCCCTTCGGGGGAGGAGTGTGCCTCGTCATCTTCAGATGAGGCGTTCAGTACAACCTTACGCCGGAGACCCTTCCTGGTCCCCGGGGCCTTCTTTTCCGGCTCCTTGTAGGGCGCCGGGACTAGCATCTCCCTCAGGAGAGCATCGGCTGGACCTTCCGGCAGCGGAGCCGGATAGTCAATCCGCTCCGCTGTCTCCACATAATCCTGGTCAAACATACATGATGACTTAATACTTCCCCACGAATACATTGGGAAAAAATGAATCCGGAGGTAGTCAGAAAACTCACCAGACGGGGGCGTGCGGCATGAAGTCCACGGTCCTCGGATGTGGAAGGAGGTACTTCGGAGGCCTTGAACAGCGCCTTCCATGCGTCTTTCAGCGTCATGCCGTAGAGCTTTCGAAGCGTCTGGTGTTCGGCTAGGACGAACTCCCACAGATTAAATACCCGTCTTTGGCACGGAAGAACCCGACGGACAAGCATGACCTGGATCACATTGACAAGCTTGATGTTCTTGTCCTTCATATTCTCAATGCGATTTCGGAGTCGGTCACTCTGCGAGTTCGCCCTAGGCGAGGCCTTCCTTTCCTGTGAGGTGAGCCGCATAGAAGTCCGGATCTGAATTCGGGGGCCGCCGCCCAGTTGGCGTCGCGTGGCTCAGTGATGTAGAACCACCCCGATTGCCACCCTTTCACGGTCTCCGTGAAGGAGCCGTCAAGCCAGGTGACGTTGGGCATCTTTCCCACCATGGCCCCTTCGCTCTCCGCTTGCTAGCCGCTCACGATCTTCAGCTTCACGCAGAAGATTTGTAGCCACAAGCCAAAGTGAGGCTTGATGCGGAGGAAGGCCTCGCACACGACGATGAACGCCGAGATGTTGAGGACGAAATTTGAGGCTAGATCATGGAAATCTAGCCCATAATAGAACATGAGCCCGCGGACGAAGGGATGAAGTGGAAACCCCAGTCCACGGACGAAGTGGGTGAGGAACACAACCCTCTCGTGGGGTTCCGGGGTTGGAATGACCTGCCCTTCGTCCGGTAGCTGGTGCGCGATGTCTGCAGCCAAGTATCCGGCCGCCCGAAGATTCGTGATATGCTTCTCCTTCACGGTGGAAGCCACCCACTTGCCTCCTGCTCCGGACATGTTTAGCTGTGCGGAGAGGGCTTGGACTATGGTGCTGGAGCTCAAGGAGGCAAGGACGAGCAAGGAAGGAAGAAGGCGTGGGTGAAATGGGGAACCCTTATCCCTTTATAGAGGCGACGAAAGTGGTGCGCCTCCCCACTTGCCCGTTGAGAATCGCTTACTTCCCAAGTGCCACGATTGATGGTGCGGTGGGATTACCCATACCTGTATTGATGAGAATCCCGTGATAAGGGGACATGATCTCTGTTTTGACAAGACGTGTCAAGGAAACCGCCTCGCAATATGCATTGTGGCTGGATGTGGGAAAATGGTTCGAATAATGACCCGACCGTAATGACATGTCATGTTGTCTAAAAAGTTGTCAGATTACATTTGTGAAATATCATTCTCTCTACGGTGGCATTTGAAGATCATTTTTGCAGACCCGGACACGGTTTAAGTGTTCGATAATAACCCCAGAGCATTCGGAGAAGGAACCCGCCTTGCAATGCCGAAGACAAAACTGCGCGCTGGACTCATTGTCATTGAAGCCTGGTTCAGGGGCTACTGAGGGAGTCCTGGATTAGGGGGTATCCGGACAGTCGGACTATATACTTTGGCCGGACTGTTGGGGCGTGAAGATACAAGACTCAAGACTCCGTCCCGTGTCCGGATGGGACTCTCCTTTGCGTGGAAGACAGGCTTGGTGATCCGGATATTATATTTCCTTCCTTGTAACCGACTCCATGTAAACCCTAGCTCTCTCCGGTGTCTATATAAACCAGAGAGGTTGGTCCTTAGAAGACCGATCACGATCACAATCACAATCATAATCATCATAGGCTAGTTTCTAGGGTTTAGCCTCTACGATCTCGTGGTAGATCTACTCTTGTACTACTCATATCATCAATATCAATCAAGCAGGAAGTAGGGTTTTACCTCCATCGAGAGGGCCCAAACCTGGGTAAACATTGTGTCCCTTGCCTCCTGTTACCATCAGCCTAAGATGCACAGATCGGGACCCCCTACCCGAGATCCGCCGGTTTTGACACCGACAGTCGTCCCACCTGCGTCAGCTAAGTCGTGGCATCGCCTCGACGAGCGTCGATGTGTCAGCTTTTCCGCGCTGCTGCTCCGCCGAGCTGATCTTGTCGCCCATGCCATATTTAATTAATTAATTTTACTTCATTTACGTCTATTAATTAGATGATTTTTTTGGCTTGCATTATTTTATGTGTGCAGGTAGTCGACTTCGGCTGTGTCACGCGGTCACCTCGGCGCGCCAACGTCGTCATCCCACCTCCATCGAGCAAGTTGTATTTTCACCTTGGCGCGTCACCTCGGCTGGGCCGGAGCCATTACCTTCACTTTATCAACCTACTTTGGGGACCTCGGCATCACCCCGCTGACCTACTTTGTCTCCTCGGCTGGACAGGGGGCTTCACTTCTCCACAGCGGTCGTGCTGGGTCACCACTTTGGAGTGCCGAGCTCTTCGCTCTGCCACCTCGAGACCGGCTTGGGGGCTGGGACCTTGTCCCGCCGTAAGCTCGGGCCACGCCATCGACACCGAACATATTAACCAGCTAAGTCGCTTTCATGCTCAACTTTTTCAATTTTTTCTTGTTCGGTTCGACCAAACATTATAGTTATTTATTAAAAACTTAGTTTGTCAAAAACATTGTTTGTTAAAAATATTCCTTTTCCCCGAGTTAACTGGGGGCTCATAAATTTATACAAGCCATTTTATAATAATTGTTTTCTTCCTAGTCGTTGCAAAGTCATTTTCTATCACTCCATTTTCGACTCGAGTGTATGGTCAATAGCTGGATAGCCTGGCTTCTCTCTAAAGCCACTCGAGTTTAGTTCGCTGAAATGGCCTCGTAGAAGCACTCCGCCTTCAGGATAAGGAGGTTGAAGCCAATGCTGACCTACTTGCAGTTTAGAGATCGGATGTGTCATGTTAAAGGACGACAGAAGAACAAAAAACTTTAAGACCAATTTTCGAATTGGCACCAAAAACTTGGTTTAGTTCGGGCTTAAGGTTTTTACTGAAGTTTTTTGGTTTTTGAAGCCTATGGTACTTTTAACCTATTTGTGTGTTTCCAGCATAAGTCTCGCAGTGCAACGCCAGACGCCTTTAAAGCATTGGCAATATTAACGGGGGGCTGAGACTACAGCCGAACCCACCAAAACCAAGGTACCCCATAGAGTCCTCGGCAAAACGTTCTGGGATATTGCTTTATATGCATCGATTTTGAATTTTGTCTTCGGTCAATAGTTGGGTTGCCCGGCTCCTATGATTGCCCCCTACGTTCCGCTTTGTTCGGCTAGATGCGCAAAGGAAGAACCACTGCGATTGTGCTTCCAGCTCGAATGGTTAAGCGCCTTAGTGGAGAAAGCCGAAAACTGACTGGCACAATGAGCGTAAACTGGTCAACGATCCGATGACTGTGTTAAACTATAAGATGGATAGAGGTCACCCCGTGTTAAATGACAGGCCGTTCATAACATAGGCCGAAGTGTTTCTGACGACCTTGGTATCATCGCGAACGATAACCGAGGGGCTAATGCGGGCCTCCCAACTTTAAGCTCCTATGACTGAGTGAAAGTTATAAAGCCCGCATATCTGATTGCCTCGTTTCCGCTAACACAGCCAGCTCTGGGCACCGAGACGTCGGCTAAGGGTTGTCTTGTTACTGCGGGAACACCCTGTGTAGCATCTACAAAGGGGTAGAAGCCGACGATGGGCCACTTTCAAATGATAAACGGTCGCAATGGAGTGAAAATAAACATATCTCATCAGCGTTTGTATTTATTATACAAGCGCTACCTTCTGTAATTATCGTTATAAAGCCATAAAATATGCATCAATTTGACTTAAGATTTTGGCAATGCTGGGTTGCCTGGCTCCTGTGCTTACCCCTACGTTCCCAATTGTTCGGCTAAGTGGTAAAGGGAGCACCTCTGTGATTGTTACTACCGGGTCATCCGAGTTAGTACCTCAGACTGGGTGAAGCCGAAAGCTAGCCATCTTAAAGGATATAATTGGTCAGCAATGACATAAGTGAAAATTTTGGTTCATTACACCATAGAGTTCGGGAACTTTCCCCGAACTAAATCCTTGATATTATTCTCCCACATTGACCGGAGGTGAGGTTTCATGATCATGGTCAGCATGACAACCCAAAGAAAGGAACTGATAGCGGGATTATTTTCTTTGGAAGATGTTTCTTACGTTAATAGTAATATAACATATCTCTTCATGTACCTTTGTTTATAAAACCAGATGGCCGGATTGCCTTGTTTGCCATAAATCTTTGTCCTTATAAAGGCTTTATAAAGTAGGACAAACACTCCTCGGCTACTGGCCCAGGAGGTTGAAGCTGATGGTCGGTCAACAAAGTTTTGTACAATGCCGATCTGAGCATTAATTAATGATGTAGAGTACTTAGATACATAGAATTATTACACATAATTTATGATTTTACTCTGGATATCCATCCTTAATTAGGACACCCGTGCCCGCATTAAGGCTCGGGGGCTACTGGGCTTCGGGCTTATCAGTTACTAATATTAAAGGGGCACATCTATCCCCTGATCTAGTGTTGCCACCCAACCAGTGTCTCGGGGGCTACTGCATTGCCTATTCAATGCAGAAAATTCAAAGTGCATAGTGTTCGGCTTGACCGAACTATGGGAAAAAGCGCCTTCGGACAACAATAGGTGCCAACTGGGACTTATCCAGCATCAAGCTAATATATTACAATGAATTCTCAAAACCCTGTCTCAAGGGGCCATCCGCCGATCACTATCTCCTCTGATGTGCATCTTGGATTTTAGGCCGACACGCACCTTAAGGGCTACTGGCTATATATCTCGTCAGCAAATAAAATAAAATCTGCAAAACAATTAGCCTAACACCAAGGTGGTACACCACCTCGGATGTTGTCCGGCATAAAGCTCACATACAAATGGCTGGCTCCATAGAGGGCATTTCTAGCATTAAGCCCGGCAGAACTCCTTCAAATTTTTCGAACTAAGGTGATGTATGACACCTCGGATACAGTCTGGCATTGGAGCTCAGATACTGTCCGGCGTTGGATCTCAGATGCAGTCCGTCGTTGGAGTTCGGCTGCAAGAGGATACCTCAGATGCAGTCCGGCATTGGAGCTCGAACGCAAGAGGACACTGTCGCACGGGAACAACTTCAAACCCAAGGTGTGGCATGAAAATAACAAGACATTGATAAAGGCTGAGAACTTAAAGGGGCTCCTCAGATACCCGACGTCTAAACTCTTCAGATTCACTTCGGTGATCCTTAAGATCGAAGATGAGAAGATTTGTTGAACCAATTTCAAGACCGACGACCGAAGATGAAGAATAGTTTGGAAGAATCAAGGAGCGTCCCCAACTTGAAGACCGGTTTAGGGGGCTACTGGCGATGTCCTGGACTAGGCGGTACTCACTACGTCATCTCCCGACTAGGTGGATCGAGCTGAGGACCCCCATGGTGACACACTCGTGGGCCAGTTCGGACAACCCATGCTGAATACAAGGAGGATTCCACAAGAATTGGTGCACAAGACAAGGACTCCTCTAAACCCTAGGCCTCCGATGTGTTATATAAACCGAGGTCAGGCTAGTCAATAGACAACATCTAATATTCACAATCTCGTGGTAGATACATGTACTATGTACTACATCCCATATGAATACAATCAAAATCAGGACGTAGGGTATTATCTCCTCGAGAGAGCCCGAACCTGGGTAAAATCATGTGTCCATGTGACCATCGCTCCAAGATGCCTAGCTTAGGACTCCTAGTACGAGAAATGATGGATTTGACACCGACAGTCATGCACCTTTGATGAATGGTCTATCCTTGTTGAATCTCGATCGTAGTGATACACATATTCATAATATTGATGCCAAAAGATGCAAAGTTGATAATGATAGTGCAACATACTTATGGCACTACCGTGTAGGCCATATTGGTGTAAAGCGCATGAAGAAACTCCATACAGATGGACTTTTGGAATCACTTGATTAATGAATCGTTTGATACTTGCAAACCATGCCTCATGGGTAAGATGACTAAAACTCCATTCTTCGAAACAATGGAGCGAGCTAATACTTATTGGAAATAATACATAGCGATGTATGCGGTCCGATGAGTGTTGAGGTACGCGGCAGGTATCATTATTTTCTGACCTTCACAGATAATTTGAGTAGGTATGGTTATATCTACTTGACGAAACACAAGTCTGAAACATTTGAAAAGTTCAAAGAATTCCAGAGTGAAGTGGAGAATCATCATAACAAGAAAATAAAGTTTCTACAATCTGATCGCAGAGGCAAATATTTGAGTTATGAGTTTGGCCTTCATTTAAAACAATGTGGAATTGTTTCACAACTCACGCCACCTGGAACACCACAGTATAATGGTGTGTCTGAACGTCGTAACCGTACTTTATTAGATATGGTGCATTCTATGATGTCTCTTACCGATTTGCCTTTATTATTTTGGGGTTATGCATTAGAAACATCCACATTTATGTTAAATAGGGCACCATATAAATCCGTTGAGATGACACCGTATGAACTTTGGTTTGGAAAGAAACCTAAGATGTTGATCTTAAAGTTTGGGAATGCGGTGCTTATGTCAAAAGGCTTCAGCCTGATAAGCTCAAACCCAAATCAGAGAAGTGCATCTTCATAGGATACCCTAAGGAAACTATTGGGTACACCTTCTACCACAGATCCGAAGGCAAGACCTTCATTGCCAAGAATGGGTCCTTTCTAGAGAAGGAGTTTCTCTCGAAAGAAGTGAGTGGGAGGAAAGTAGAACTTGATGAGGTAACCGTACCTTCTCTCCAATTGGAAAGTAGCACATCAGACAATACCGTTCCCGTGATGCCTACGCCAAATAGAGAGGAAGCTAATGATGATGATCATGAAACTTCAGATCAAGTTACTACTGAACCTCGTAAGTCGACCAGAACACGCTTCGCACCAGAGTGGTACGGTAACCCTATCATGTAAGTCATGTTGTTAGACAACGACAAACCTACATACTATGAAGAAGCTATGATGTGCCCAGATTCTGAGAAATGGCTTGAGGCCATGAATCTGAGATAGGATCCATGTATGAGAACAATGTATGGACTTTGGTGGACTTGCCCGATGGTCGGCGAGCCATTGAGAATAAATGGATCTTCAAGAAGAAGACAGACACTAATGGTAATATTACTGCCTACAAAGCTCGACTTGTCGCAAAAGGTTTTCGACAAGTTCAAGGGGTTGACTATGATGAGACTTTCTCACCTTTAGCGATGCTTAAGTCTGTCTGAATCATGTTAGCAATTCCCGCATTTTATGATTATGTAATCTGGCAAATGGACATCAAAACTACATTCCTTAATGGGTTTCTTAAAGAAGACTTGTATATGATGCAACCGGAAGGTTTTGTCGATCCTAAAGGTGCTAACAAAGTGTGTAAGCTCCAGATATCCATCTATGGACTGGTGCAAGCATCTCGGAGTTGGAATATACACTTTGATGAGATGATCAAAACATATGGTTTTATACAGACTTATGGTGAAGCCCGTATTTACAATAAAGTGAGTGGGAGCTCTGTAGCATTTCTGATATTATATGTGGATGACATATTGTTAATTGGAAATGATATAGAATTTCCGAATAGCATAAAAGGATACTTGAATAAGAATTTTTCGATGAAAGTCCTTGGTGAAGCTACTTACATATTGGGCATCAAGATCTATAGACATAGATCAAGGCGCTTAATAAGAATTTCACAAAGCACATACCTTGATAAAGTTTTGAAGAAGTTCAAAGTGGATCACTCAAATAAAGGGTTCTTGCCTGTGTTACAAGGTGTAAAATTGAGTAAGACTCAAAGCCCGACCACGGCAGAAGGTAGAGAGAGAATGAAAGTCATTCCCCATGCCTCGGCCATAGGTTCTATAAAGTATGTTATGCTGTATACCAGACCTGTTGTGTGCCTTGCCATGAAGTCTGGCAAGGGGGTACAACAGTGATCCAGGAGTGGATCATTGGACAGCGGTCAAAATTATCCTTAGTTACCTAAGAGGGCTAAGGAAATGGTTCTCGATTATGGAGGTGATAAAGAGTTCGTCGTAAAGGGTTACATTGATGCAAGCTTTGACATTGATCCAGATGGCTCTAAGTCCCAATTTGGATACGTATTGAACGTGGGAGCAATTAGCTAGAATAGCTCCATGCAGAGCATTGTAGACATAGGAATTTGCAAAGTACACAGAGATCTGAATGTTGAAGACCCGTTGACTAAAACCTCTCTGACAAGCAAAAGATGATCACACCTTTTGTGTGTTAATCACATGGCGATGTGAACTAGATTATTAACTCTACAGAACTCTTTGGTTGTTAATCACATGGTGATGTGAACTAGATTATTGACTCTAGTGCAAATGGGAGACTAATGGAAATATGCCCTAGAGGCAATAATAAAATGGTTATTATTATATTTCCTTAATCATGATAAAGATTTGTTATTCATGCTAGAATTGTATTGACCATAAACTTAAATACATGTGTGGATACATAAACAAATACCATGTCCCTAGTGAGCCTCTACTAGACTAGCTCATTGATCAAGAGATGGTTAAGGTTTCCTAACGACACGTGTTGTCACTTGATAACGGGATCACATCATTAGGAGAATGATGTGATGGACAAGACCCATCTGTTAGCATAGCATATGATCGATCAGTTTATTGCTACCGCTTTCTTAATGTCAAATACATATTCCTTCGACCATGAGATCATGCAACTCCCGGATATCGGAGGAATACCTTGTTTGCTATCAAACATCACAACGTAATTGGGTGATCATGAGTACGCTCTACAGGTATCTCTGAAGGTGTCTGTTGAGTTGGCATGGATGGAGATTGGGATTTGTCACTCCGTGTATCAGAGATGTATCTCTGGGCCCTCTCGATAATACAGCATCACAAGAAGCTTGTAAGCAAAGTGACTAAGGAGTTAGTTACGAGATGATGTATTATGGAACGAGTAAAGAGACTTGCCAATAACAAGATTGAACTAGGTATGGAGATACCGACGATCGAATCTCGGGCAAGTAACATACCGACAGACAAAGGGAATTACGTATGTTGTCATAAAGGTTCGACCAATAAAGATCTTCGTAGAATATGTAGGAACCAATATGGGCATCCAGGTCCTGCTATTGGTTATTGACCGGAGAGGCGTCCCGGTCATGTCTACATCATTCTCGAACACGTAGGGTCCGCACGCTTAACGTTCGTTGACGATATAGTATTATATGAGTTATGTGAATTGGTGACCGAATGTTGTTCGGGGTCCTGGATGAGATCACGAACATGATGAGGAGCTCCATAATGGTCCGAAGGTAAAGATTGATATATAGGACGATGCTATTTGGTAACCGGAAAGGTTTGGAGTGTATCGGGTAGACATCGGATCACTGGAAGGGGTTTCGAGAAGCCCCATGAGGTTAATGGGCCATATGGGCCAAGAGAGGGGAGCACCCCAGCCCACAAGGGGCTGGCGCAACCCTCCTCTAGGCCGCCGGCCCAATGGATGGAAAGGGGAGGGTTATCCCCTCTTTCCTTCCCTCCACCTAAGAGGAAGGAAAGGAGGGGGCGCCACCTCCTCCTGCCTCCCCATGGAAGCAAACAAGGAAAGGGGGCACCACAGGGCAGGCGCCCAAGGGGGTCGGCCACCCACCTTGGGGCACACCCTGGCTGCCTCGCCTCCCCCACCTATATATATGAGAGGGAGGGGCGCCACACAAGCCATGACATTCTTCTCTTAGCCGTGTGCGGTGCCCCTCTCCACAGTTTCATCCTCCGTCTAGTTTTCTGCACTGCACGGCGAAGCCCTGCGGGAACAAGTTCACCACCACCGACACCATGCCGTCGTGCTTCTGGAACTCATCTACTACTTCGCCCGTCTTGCTGGATCAAGAAGGCGAGGACGTCATCGAGCTGAATGTGTGATGAACACGGAGGTGCCGACGTTCGGTACTTGATCGGTTGGATCGCGAAGGTGTTCGACTACATCAACCACGTTGTTAAACGCTTCCGCTTTACGGTCTACGAGCGTACGTAGACACACTCTCCCCTCTCCTAGCTATGCATCTCCGTGGATAGATCTTGCGTGTGCGTAGAAATTTTTTGTTTTCCATGCAACGTTACCCAACACCTAGATCCGTCCACAGCCAGGTACCCTCTGTCCCCATGCCGACATCGTTGGATACCATGCCCGTCAGGTGTTCAATCAAATGCCATTGAGCTTCTTTTTTACCTTATCGTTGTTTCCCAAGTAAACACGACGGTGGAGCTTGGTAGGGAGGATGAGTTATTATGTAAAGTGTGGTTGGTCGTATCCGCAGAATTTTTAGGTATGAGACAAGGGGGCTCAACCTTTTGGCAAAACATGCATTCCTTGTTTCATGAGAAAAAGCACTTCACGCCCTACAACTTGCACATGACCCGTATATGCAATATGAAGTCGCTAGCCCATCGGTGGTACACCATCTCCAACTTCGGCATGAAGTATTGCGGTGCAATTGCACAAGTGGAGAGAAGGTGGCCACCGGGCGCATCAATCATGAAGACCTGATGTTTTGCTTCTTGTTTTCTCTACATGTTGGTCAATTCATTGATTCAGTAAATGTTGCAACTTGGTAATCATCACATTATATAGACCGAATGTGATGTCGTGTTGTACCACAGAACCGAGGGCAAGATGTTTACATTCATACATTGTCGGATGAAGCTTGAGGGGCACAATGTGTGGGACGACATGTGCAGATTCTGACTCAAGTATCATAGAATTTGGAATCAATGAATTTGAAGAACTTGTTGAACATCTGGTTATCTCATATGTAATATTTATATTTGAACTATTTTTGTACTATGGATATTTGCATGTTATTTTATGGATGAATTGTGCTACTTTCTATAATTATTTTGAGTGTGCGGACTTAGAAACAAGCAAGGACGAGCGTTTAGGGGACATGGTTGGATAGCTGGCTCCTGTATCCATGTTCATGTACGAGTCTAGACCAGTCCGTGGACAAATAGTGTGTCCGTTTTAGTGGACGACGTTGGATATGCCCTTATGAACAGAACACCGTTAGGAACAGAAAAACAAATCATACCTCCAGGACATCTCGGTTATTATTTGTAGATGATACACTCCTATTCTTTCAGGCAAATCAAATTCAAGCCAATTATGGAAATTAATAAACCTTGATGAATGCTTGATTATGTTTGGTGGGTCATACCCTGTTACTAACGGGGTTGTCATCTGTAAGAAATGCAGATTGGAAATATCAATTTTGAGGAAGATACTTTGGCTTGCCTACTCCAGATGGTCTGGTTAAGCAAAAATTGCAAAACATACAAGATAAGCTCACTAACAGAATGTTGCTATGGGAATGCCTGGCTCAAGGAGGCAAATAAGTATTTGTTAAAATCCATTGCTAAACCTTTGCCTACATATATTTAATAAGTGTCTTCAAATTACCTTTGGTTGTGTGATGGCCTCAGTTAAATGGCCTGCAACTATTGGTGGGCTTGAGGAAAGAGAAGAGTAGTACACACCGGGAGTCGTGGGAACAAATTATCAAACTAAAAGGAATGGGTGGCCTTGGCTTCCAAGACTCTTGACTTTTCAATTTGTCGTTGCTTTCTTGCTAAGCATGGTGCCTGCCGACTATCCCATATGGTTTATGTGCCATAGTTATAAGGGCTAAGTTCCATCCTCACGACAAGCTCGAGGATATGGTGTTCACCGAAAATCCCTCGTCTTCGTGGCAAAGTATATCTCATGGTCTTGATTCGCTAATTAAAGGGTTTAAGATGAATCAATACCAATGGTACTAAAATTATGATCTAGAGGGACCGATGGATACTTCGGAAGCCTAATTTCAAGATCTTCTCCCTCAAGAGCCGCTGCCGCCTTCACTAGGTATATGAACTCGTGAACTTGAATGGAACATGGAACACATAGCCGATTTGCTGGTATTTTCCATTTGATGCTGAAGAGATTTCAAAGATCAAGACCTCCGATGGAATTCATGATGATTTCATTGTCTGGGCTTATGACAAAGCTAGAACTTCACTATAGTGTGTCTTATCTTGCTTTGAAGAGATGTACCAAGTCGATCAATATGCATCCATTTTGGTGCCTAATGGTAACTGGACTGTGTGGTCGGTCATATGGGGCTACAATATGCTCCATGGTGAAAAATTTCTCATGCATACTTGCAATAAACTCTTCGGACCTGGCTTCTAAAACACTCTAGGAACCTTAAGCCCTCTGATGATCGCCCGGCTTGTGGTGCGAAGCCTGAAGATCATATAATGCATTGTGCAAATGCACTTTGCTTCGAGTCTTGTGGCATTCTATGGCTAGAACTAGGAGCTTGTCTAATGTCATCGAGCTAAAAAAACAGAGTGGGTGCTCTATACTGCATGTGAGATGCCAAAGCACCAAGGGTGAAATTTCTTATGCTACTTTAGAAGATTTGGTATACCCAAAACGAGATAATTCATTCGACGCCACCAACTTAATTATGTATCAAACATGCTACTTTGTTGCCATGTCTCATTTCTAATGCTGGTTGAACATTTCTAATGCTGGTTGAACAGGGTCATGATCATTTTTTTCTTGAATATGCACGAGTGTGCATATTATATACTAAAGAAGAAAGGCAAAAGAGTGCCTCCACCCAGTTTTACACAAGTTCCTTACACTTACTCCTCACTACTCGTCCACCTAAACAAACTATGGAAGAAGGGGTCTACATTCCCTTTAAACTTCCCAGCTACCGACCAAGTCAAACCTTCAGTCCGCACTCTACCTAGAAGCACCTCCCTTGACGGTGATGCTCCATCGAACACAATAGCGTTCCGATGCTTCCACAGCTCCCAAAGTGTAAGTATATAGATGGTATATAGATCTTTCGCCGTAGGTTATTTGGCCCTTGTTTATCATGAAGCCATCTATGCAGGGAGTCTTGTGCCGTCGGAGTCCACTCCGGCTTTCCCAGAGCCGCACACGCCACTGCCCATGTTGATCTAGCAAACACGCAAGTAAGCAACACGTGGTTAATTGTTTCCTTCTCCTGGTCGCATAGGGGGCAAGCACCCTAATGAGGAAGCCCTCTCCTCGCAAGTCTATCTGAGGTCCAGCACCGGTCCCGTAGAGCAAGCCAGGTGAAGAACTTGCAAGTGGAAGGTGCCCTAGATGTCCAAGTTAACTCCGCCATTGGCTCCACCGTACGGCCCCAAAACTTTGCCGTGTACGCAACCTCACCGAGTAATTTCCATTATTCTCCCAACCCCAAGAGATCTTATCCGGTACGTCCACGTCCGGCACCCACGTGTTTACTCTTTGCCATAGCAAGAGGAATTCCTTCAGTGTCTCCTCCCCCATCTCCGGGCCAACATCCAGCGCCCAGGATCCATCCTCAATTGCCTGGGCAACAAGCCTCGCCGATTTGGCGCGCGGTGGTACCATGGCATAAATACTCAGCGCATGGTCTTGCACCCCCATGCCGTCAATCCAACGGTCCTCCCAGAAGAGCGTGGCAAGCCCACAATGCGCCTCGCTCCTAGTCGCTGCCTGGAACAATAGTTTCGCTTCCGGAGGAACCTTAATCTTGAACTCGCTCCAAGGTCTGCTCGAGTCCACTTTGGATCCAAAGCCATCTAGTCTGCATGGCCACTTGAGACATTGGAGGTTTTGCAGCCCCAATCCACCTGCCCATTTTGGAGCACAAACCGAATCCCAAGCGACAGCGCAATTACCACCGTTCGCAGTGGCCCTCCTACACCACAGAAACCATCTACACACCTTGTTCATAGCTGCAATAGTCTTCGTCGGGAGATCTAAAGCCATCATTGCATGGATGGGCATGGCGCATAACACAGATTGTACCAAAATAAGCCGTCCACTCTTCAGCATAAGGGCCGCCTTCCACTTAGGTAGGCAATTAGCCATCTGGTCCACCAAGTACTGCAACTGCGTCGGAGTTTGCTTTCTCAATGCCAGAGGTAGTCCCAAGTACTTGATGGGAAACAACCCAGCTCCATAGTTGCCATATTGATTTCCTGATCATTGCATCTTATTGGGAGGGCAACTGATTTTCTCATATTTATCCGCAATCCTGACGCCTCCCCAAACATGGCGAAGATACACTTGCTAGCCTCAAGTTCCACCGGTGTAGGTTTGATGAACACCACCACGTCATCCGCAAAGATGGACAAACATTGCCTCAATCCTCTCCGGGCCAAGGGTTCCAGAATACCCCTACTCATGGCTCGATCAATACAGCCTCTGCAGTGGCTCCATCGTAAGAATAAAGAGCATTGGCGAAATCGGATCACCTTGCCTCAACCCCTTGCAATTGTATATGGTGTCTCCGGGGTCCCCATTCACCATAATCTTGGTGGTGGATGTTGCCAGTATTCCACATATCAATGATCTCCACTTTGGGCCGAATCCAAGTTGTTGCATCGCCTCAATCAAGAAGGGCCATTGTACAGAGTCGAAAGCCTTCGAGATATCGAGTTTTAGTAGCACCGTAGGCATTTTAAGGGCATTTAGTCTTCGAGTCGTGCTTTGGACCAACATGAAGTTATCATGCAGAGATCTACCCTTTACGAAAGCACTTTGGATCATGATCATGATGTGGGAAAGGGGAAAGTTGTCATCACTAAGCTTTAATCTTCAGCTCGTAATCATATAAATTAAATGTGTGTTTAGATATACAACTTCTTCAATGAATTATAACTAAAAGAACCTCTCATTTAATACATTTCCTGAGAGAGTAGCTTTCTTTGTTTCGGTGCTAAGACCTATATATAGATTGAGATGTAGCAATACTCCCCTTCATTAAATATGGTGTCAACCCAGATTTTTACCGAAGTGACATGTTTTTATCTATATTACACATTAGAGCATTGGGACTGCCCTAGTTACTCCTACCCAAGGTTCGGCTGGAATGAGATCCTCTGACTTATCAAGGGATGTCAGGGTAGCTATAGTAGCCTGCCATTCCTTCCTTGCATTCCATGAACAATACTCTAAAATAAAAAATTACCAACAGTAATTTGTTCAGCTACGTGTGGCTATATTTCCCTCTAACCAATGGCATGATAAGGTGCTACATCTCCCGGGCAAAGGTACAATTAATTAACTAGGTATACCACAAACCGTACAGCATCAGGTTTTTTTGCATGATATGCATCGGTGAATTGTTTAATCCTAAGAAAATGGCCAAGCAAAGAAAGTTGATAGTGTTGGGGATCCTGGATGCAGTAGTACAACAAGCATTCATAGACTCTTTCTCGCATAGAAAGAATAGTTTGTTTATGGATCTTTCACATGGACTAGAATGTTTAAGAGGCTCTTTATAGTACCCTAGTACTCCATAAAGAGATTTAGAGTAACAATCAAATCAAACTTTCATTTAAAAGACATGTTATACTTTTCATCAAACACCCCATGATTTATCGTCATGTCTAACTGACCAAACGTCCCTTTTCATATTGATCGAAAATACCCATGCCGTCTCCTCTCCAGATGGAATAATGGCATGACAAAATCATATTTTGAATTGGTGTACCTAGTACTTTGGTCGCTAATACAATGTGAAATGACAAGGATCTAAGAAAGCTTCCTGGCATCACCGTGGTGACCAACGACGTTGTACTGGTGCTACACATGAGCATTGGATTAAACATTCCCGGCAATCGAACTCGTTATTATTCTTGATGCATGTTGGTAGTTCATCACTTTAAGGAATTCGTTTATGCAGTTTGTGATGGCATGTTGGCTGTTAGACATCGATCATTGGATTAAACTTTGGTGTTTGGTTTGCAACCGCACTTATGGCAAGATTATTTTCCTGTATTTTATGTATTTTAGGCCTTACGTAATTTACTTGGAAATATGTGGCAAGAAATGCCTCGAGTGTGGTAAACCGTGGCACCGGTTTGATCAACTATCCTTAGGCATGTATGGCAAGAAAATATGGCAAATACTAAAAAAACTTAGTATATAAGCTAAACATACCCATGATCTTATATAAGTTGGCCATCTGGTACCTGCTTGTAGTGCAGGACGTCATGCGAAAATGTTCGTCAAGGGCGAGGCAATAAGAAGAGCGGACAAAGAAGATGTCCTCCACTCCGGAGCCTAGGTCAGGACGTCCTCAACGCAATGCAGCGAAAACTTGATCTTGAGTATCTCGTCAAAGTCGAGCGGCATGAAGTCTCGACATAGAAGTTCAACATTCCATGCATCATTCACGGTGAGGATCTCATACACTCGGATGAGGTGGAAGTTTCCATGTGCAGATTTTCGTCAGTACGACGTTCGTGGTAGCCACGTGTCGTGTCAGATGGAAACCTACTTGTCAGCGCCAATTGTCACAATAGACCCTTCTTTAGCACGTTCAAACTGTGTTCGGTTGTGTGCTAGGTAGCCGAAGCGTTTCCCGTGAACACGATATCCTCAAGGCGGCCTTTAGGATAATATTTGGCCTTTTTCCTAAACACACAAACTATCCTACATTGTGAGTAGGCGCTAGGCTTGCCAAGCTAGCCAAGCTTGGTTGAACATCCAAAAAATCCCGAAATCTGAGGACACCCATGTGCTTTGGTTGGTTAAGAGACTCCCATGACTTTCAGTGTGTCTTACATTTGTTGTTTGTCGACCCTAACCGGTTGTTCCCCACCATGTATGTAAGGTCATCCCATGCAAACATGGAGAGTTAAGACCCCGCTTATGTAAGAATGGCCTGATTGACCACTTTTGATCAGGACCTATTTACTCACTAGTGAATTTTTCTTGTAAATTTTGAATCTTCTTCATTAAGACCCCACGTATGTAGGAATGGTCTAATTGACCACTTCTGATCAAGACTTATTTACTCCGCTAGTGATTTTTTCTTGTAAATTTGAATCTTCTTCATATGCATGCAACCCTCTAGTCAAGACAATTCCATGAACCCGACTTCAAAATCTATACTATCAACTTGTGAAACACAACATACTTCTTGTTGAGCAAGGGGAGTCAATAAGGTCCAAACATTATGGGGCATTTGGCATGATCTATGACTTGCCCTATTGCCAACACATAACCACCAATGGTTCCTTGATATATATGTAAAAACAGAGTGTGTCCTTGGTGAAGAGAAGATGAACACTCCGAGCACACGAGTACACCCCTTCACTGGCTCAATGGCATTCACCAACACACCTTGTCTTAGGAGACCGGAAAGATCGCCAGTCATAAAGAGAAATAAAAAAGGATAGATGAAATCACGTGATGTAACCTACGTGACCCAGGGAACACATCCAAAAGTGCTCATTCATAACAAATGACTGGGTTACCATTATGATAGAAAAGCGTGATACGAGATTGCTTTTTAGAAATGTTTGTGGGCATATGCTCGTGTGAGATCTAAGAGCATCTCCACCCGCCCCCCAATAACCCCAAGACCTTTTTTTATCACCGATGAGAAAAAAGGACCCAGTTGCGCTCTCAGAAACCCACATTTTGCCGGTTAGGGCCAAATTTGCCGCCGGCGGACCCAGGCCGAACCCGGCGCACTGGGGGCGCCAGAGGGCGCCGGGGGAAACTTTTTTGCCGCGAAAGACCGATGGACCCGCCGAGTCAGCGACTAGGCGCATTCGTCGTCCTCATCGCCTCGTTTTCCCGCGGGGAATCAATACGAAGGCTGCCGCCGGTCAACCTTCCATTGATCCCTCACGGGCGGCGCAATGAAGGTGCGCCGCCATGCGTCCACAAGGCTGCCGCCCGCTCGCCGCCCACCCACGGCTATAAGTATCGCTCTCCCTCGCCGCTGGTCGCATACCCCTCGCCGCAGTCCCTCTCTCGCCACCGACGACCCATCTCTCCCCCCGTCTACCTCTCTCCCCGTCTGCAGCCACCGCCGATGGCCCACCGATTCCCCGGTGACGAAACGACGACCAACGGCTTCGGCCGCCGCCACCTTCACGAGTAGGAGGCATACCTCCTCCACGAGGCGAACTACCCGGTGCCGCCTCACATGCGCATGTCAGGCTCGTGGAGGCTGAGCGCCGGAGGTGTCCCCATCCCCCACCGCCCACCGACACCGACCACCGCCACGCAGAGATCGCGCGCGTTCGGGCGTCCCTACCGGAGGAGGTGCGGGGCCTACCGGAGTACGCCGCCGACAACCATGCTTGGTGGACGGCGTATTTTCGGCGCCGCCATGAAGAGCAGCTCACCTCCGCCAACAATTCGCCGGTGAGGGGCCGATACAACACCAACGGCCGCCGCCTGTGGTGGGGCGTCCCTGGGCGCACGCTCCATGCTGTCCTCGAGCACCTCGAGGGCGGCAATGAGCCACCGCTTGAGTACCCGGCGGCCCTGGCCCTGGTCCCTCGGCACAGCGATAGCTCTTCTTGGTTGCCGAGGCGCATGGCGGGCGGCTCCTCCTCCTCCTCCTCCTCTGGGTCGCCAGCGCTCGCCCCAGTCAAGGCCAAGCCCCTGGAGATGCCGCTCGGGCGGCGCACCCGCGGTGGCCCCTCTCCTCCCTCCTCCTGCGTCGACAAGCCGAAGCCCGAACCGGGGCTCATCGCAGTGAAGACCGAGCCGGGGCTCGTCGCTGTCAAGAAGGAACACGATGACATGGCCCCCGACGAGGAGGCCGCCCTCAAATGGGCGCGGGACGACTACTTCCGGCTGGAACTGGAGCGCTAGCGCCGCGCCCTCGAGAAGATCGCCGCTTGGCACCACGTCATCGTCCTCGAGGACAGCGACGACGAGGCACCGCCGCACACCAACCCCGTCCGCCAAGGCGGCCCAGGGCATGGCTGCAGCAAGGATGGCGGTGTGTAGGGCAACGACGACGGCGACGGTGACGGGGGCGATAACACGGCCTTCTTCAAGCTCCTCAGCGTGTAGAAGGCTCGGGACGGCGGCGGCGTAGTTTTAGGTTTTAAGTTATGTCTTTTAAATTATGTACAAATATGAATGAATTTTGTCCGAATTTCATCCAAATTCTTTAAATTTTAGCTGAACTTTTTTTCAAAAAAAGGGCGTCTGGGGGCCAACTTGGGGCAGCGAGTGGGAACCCGACCGCCCCCACGGTGGAAATAACGCCGGCTCGCCCCCAGGAGGCACTATTTTCATCCTTGGGGGCGCCGAACAAGTGGAGATGCTCCAAGTTTGAAGATCAAGTTGTGAAGAACACATCAGTAAAACCGATTTCGATTTAGACGCTTGGGGTTTAAAATAATGATATTTTAAAATTTCAAAATATGTTCGCTATGGACAAAGGGAGTATTAGGGCGCTCACGGATTCTTGTCTTAGATTTATCTAATGTATGTAGCCATTTTTTAGTGTTAGATACATCGGTATCTAAATAAATATAAAACCATTTTTGGGGATGGAGGTAATAAAATGCTACGAAAACCTTCAATCAGTTTCTATCCAAATATAGGCCCCTGTCCATACTAGTAAATCCATGCCTTTGTTAGGGTTAAAAATGAAATGTGTGGCCGCTTTGTGTGAGAAAAAAAACCCTATAATACTCAACCACTCGCAAGCGCCGCTTCGCCTCGACTCTTCCCCGCCCTCCGTCCCGCCTCCACCCCTGAATTCTCCCCCCCTTCCCGCCCACCCAACGCTCCCCGCCCCCATGGCCTCGCCGGCGAAGCGCCCGAAGCACTCGTCGCCGGGGAAGCGCCCGGAGATGCCGCCGCCCGCGGAGGAAGGCCCCGCGGAGGATCCCCGCGTGGTCCTCCGCCGCCGCTGGGAGTTCGCCTCCGTTCTCCACTTCCTCCAGGTGAGCGCGGCCTCGCCTAGGGTTTCCGTTCCCCCTTTTGCCATCTGTTGGGTTTCCGCTTCGCGTCGGCGTAATCGGGTACGGATTTGCAGGTGTTCGAGCCGGTGATCGAGGCGAACCTGGGGCTCTCGGCCGACGAGATCGAGACGGCGCTCATCACCAACAACGACGACCTCGCTCGCATCCACATTGCCCTTTTGAAGGTTTTCATAGCCCGCATAATTTTTGTGCCGAGTTTGCGTGGGTCGTGGGTCGCAGAGCGCGCGCAAGCACTTTGCTGATCTGATTTGGTCCGGCCAACAGTGTGATTGATCGTTTGCGCAGAGATCAGATGCATCGTGGCATGTCTAAATAGTCTAGGTTTGGAGTGCCTAGTATGCTTTGTTTTAAGCTGATGCAATCTGATTCACACACACACACACAAAAAAAACTAAAAACTGATGCAATCTCTAAAAAAGATTTAGCATTTAATTTCCTTATAATTTTTGTTTTCTATTACGTAAACCGATTACTATGAACTTTAGGTATTCATGTTAATTTTTTGTGAAACAAGGTGGCCTGATTGGTTTCATATTCTTTTTATGAATGTGTGCTTGAGACTTTGGAATTATTACCAGGCGCCAATATATCTGGCATAGAGCTAAAACAGCATCTTATTGACTGATCGCACGTCTTTCACCAAGTCATCAAGATATCTGTCTACCTATTATTTTCTAAACTAAATTACTGTTCTTTTATGTACTCAAGTTTCATACCTGTCATTCCAGAAAATATGTTCCCAAGTGCAGATCTTCTACCAACTATATGTCTATAGTACCTGTGTCTTAGTAAGACAATTCAATTTTGTAAAAATCTCTGCGGTCATATCCCCCCGCGATCTTCTAGTGCAGTTGGCATTTCTCAACAGGACATGTGTGGGGCATCTTCATTATTTATGTATTTGTACCAAATGTTTGTATTGCTTATTGTACAATAAATACATGGCCTACGCATCTGCAGAAAGTGATTTTATGTCCCTACAACTATTTTAGTTTGGTACATTTTGCTTCTGACATATTGAAGTATCACCTCTTTTTTTTGTCGTATGATGCCATGTTTGTCCGTGATGTTGTTCACTAACTTATAGTGGTCAAATGTATCAGGGAATACCACCAGTTAACAAAAAACTCAAACTCAATGTTGATGATGGATGGGTGATAGCAACTGCCAAGAAACTATCCGACTGGTGGTCATGGGTAGGTTGCTAGTACATATTGCTTGGCCTTTTTACTAATGTAAATAAAAATAGATTATCCCAGGCCTTACTAAGTTTTGGTTTCAGGTCGCTGAAGGGGCAAACCCGTTCGAAAAAAATCGTGGGTATGCATCATCATATTGTAAATAAGGCTCTGTGTGTTGTACTCTTTATTGATTTTTCATCACTATAACCCTTTACTCTTTATTGTTTTTTCATCGCTATAACCCTTTATTGGTGCAGTAAGGAAGTTGAGACTTTTAAGGAGCAGGATCCAGTGAACCGTTTATTTATACTCAAAGCGCTTTGTGAAGTTCGCTTAGAGGTATTGCTTTTGTGAGACATGTTCTTAATTGCTGAAGTTTTAGCCAGCTGAGCATTTACACATGTTAAATATCAACAAGTTTCCTTGAGTGTTTTACACATGGTAGATTGATATTATTTTTTCTATATTTCAGCAAAATGATGCAGTATGCTACATAACTGATGAAATGAAGAAAGGAGTTAGTATTGGCAACTTTAGGAAAGACAAGTTAGGGAGTGCTAGTGATGGGGCTATATACTGGTCAGTATTCCTCTTTCCTTTTCGTTACATTTTCCATAATCTGTCATCTTCGGTCACTTCTATTCACATTTGAGTTTTTTGGTATTACTATAACAGTAAGCTCAGACAGAAAGGTCTTGTTACCCTAATGGGAGGAAACCTAATATGCCCATTCCATAAATTTTAAACCCTTCCATGTACATGTCGGCCACGACAGGGGCGGGGGTGCTCATTTAATAGTCCTTACTCCTCAAGCTCACTTCTTAAATCCGTTTCTGCACATTCCAAAATTGCAATCACAACTTCCAAATCAGAAATTGATGCAATCTTTGATATTCATGGCTTGACTCAAGATTATTAAGTCGTCGGGTTGTCGCCATTTTGTCTGGGTGCTCTGACGTGGATGACTGGGAGCGATGCCCAGGATTTATTAGTTAGGTGGGTGCCCAGAAATTAATGGTGTCGCCTCAGCTAGCTGTGTCGCTTGACCAGGGGGGAATTGAAGGCGTAAACTTGAGTTTTGGCACAAGAATGGGTGAAGACATTGGATCTGGGTGGGACGCCACCGGCGTGTCCGATTCGCTCGTGGACAGAGACGGGGAGCTGTGCAGCTGCCGGAGCTCGTCGTGGCTCACCGGCCACAGGGCTCTGCTGGAGTGGCAGTAGGGATGGGGTTGTTGGCTGTAGGGGCGGCATGACAGTGGCATACAGGGAAGAGACTGGGCTGGGGGATGCGGGAGAAGGGAGTTAGGTTGGAGGGAGAGGCTGAGAGGGACGGAGAGCTGCTAGGGTTTCTGTTACCTTATGTAGTCCAGGTTGTTGGGCCTAATGGGTTGGCTCTGGAATAACTTTTGGGCCTAACTTTGACATAATGTTGGGATTTGCTACCATATGGGGTATAATTTCATATATCTTGCCATGTGATATATTACTCCCACCGTTCCATATTAATTTGTACTAAATCAGCGGCAATTAAAATGGAACGGAGGGAGTACTTATTATTATTTTCACGGAACACCTAATTGTCGCCATGCCGGGCGCCATGTCGACTCAACTCGCTGGTCTCAACTCGCCTTGACTCAGCAACATGAAAACTTTGGCATTATTCTGTTGGACAGTTGAAAGACTTGGATTACACCATAAGCTGTTGCCATAGATATAGTCCATATTTGTCTTCGTTTTCGTTGTGCTTTTTTAAGCATAGATCATAGATGACCAAATTGAAATGGTCAGCTGTCAGGCAAGCAATTTGCTAGTTGCTACTAATGCGAATTGGATGACTGGTCTAAAACTCGATAGGGACGAACGTGGCTGACTGATAAGGATTTACTCCTCCATCCTTGGTATTGCCCTTCTTGGTTTTCAAATACCCACCTACTGTATCTCTAATATGACACATACACTTGATTTAAAGTGATTCTGGGATGGACCTTGAATCTTTTCATCTCGTGTTTGTTTTCTGTCCATTGCACATTCCAGAAAAGTAATTGATTGCCCCCTTTGTATCTTTTGTTGTCTTGCTGACACTTTTTAATTTTTCTGCTTGAAGGTATGTTGGGGACTCAACTATTGGACATAGACTATACAAAGAAGATGTATTGGTTGGTTTTAAGAATAACTGGAAGGGGAAGGATGGCCGTTTGACAAAACCAGTTACCAATATTCAGTGGGAAACAGTTGCAACTAATCTTGATGAGTTTCTTGAGATATCAGTTACGTTTCCTGCTGAGATGTTCTTCATGTGTCACTTTTTAGTACCGATATTTGACATGTGATGTTTACAGGAGACGTTATGCAGCAAGGGTCGATCTGAAGCTACCATTGGGGAGCATCTTAAGGAAAATATTATTCCAGCTGTGGAGAAGTTCCAGAAGGTAAGTTCTACCCTAGTTGCATTTTTTGTTATGTTTGCATCTATCTATCCTTGGCAACAGATTACTTTTGCGCTGATGGTTTAGCACAGCATTTTTACCTGTTCTTTAACTTGCAGAAGAAAGAGAGGGACTTGAAACGTCGGCAGCAGAAGAATGAGCGTTTGGAGCGTTTAGCTTTTGCTAATGTTTTCCAAACCCGTTCATTGCGCGAACGTAAAGCTGTCAGCTACGATTACTGTAAGGAGCATTTCTATTCCACAACCTTAGCTGCAGATGAAAAAAAAACACTCTAAATTTCCAGCAGTAGATGAATAATTGCAATTTTAATGAAACCTTGTCACAATTGTTCCTTACATTGGCAATATCGTTTGGCTTCACGGCCTGCAGCTTGGTTGTTATATTAAAACTTGTGTTCTTTTGGCATCCCTCATTTATGTAATCAAATTTATGCATTTATCAATATGCTTTTACTGGTTCTGATCATCAGAGGCAAATTAGGGGAGTTGGAACACCGATTCTACTGTATTTGTTATTTGCAATATGTGATGTAGGTTGCTTCCACTATGTTCCAATTTTGTAGAAGTTTATATCTTGACCGTTAATTAAAAATATTTATATTTTGTGATCAAATGATATCCTTTTGACATTGATGCCATGTGTTTGTTTTCTGTGCAGCTGATTATGATCGTCGCATAAATGAGGCAATAAAAGCTACAGCGTAAGTTCAAACAATTCCACTTCTGTTTTCCCCTAGTTTCTTAGTAAATACTATAGTGGTGCATATGTGAAAAGAATCTACCTGCTTGGATGCAGGAAAGGAAAGGAAGCTGATTCACGCAAGGAGGCGGCGAAAAAGGAAAAACAAGTTCCTCATCAGGCAGATAACAAAGCTGATATAGGTGCTGACATCGAGCATAATGAAGACAGAGAACAGGAGGATGCCAAGGAGGACCTAGATGATCTTAGTTCTGGCGACGATGAAGTCTCAGACTACGATGACAAGGATGACGGCTCCTCCAGCAGCGATGGAGACACTGATACTTCTGATTCCCACGAGAGCAACTCGGATGAGGAGGTTACTGTACCACGCAAGAGGACCCGCCTTGCTGCCCGGGCTCTTGCTAGCAAGCAGTTTCGACCAGGGGTTCGTCGGAGTCGAAGAAACATGAAAGGTTCTGATGAAGAGATGGTGCACCCCGGGGAGGTGACTCCTGAAGCTATGACAAAGAAAACAACGAGGCAAAGACCGACGCCCATCTCCAAGCAGTTCTCTATGTCAGGCTCTGAAGATGGCTCCGAAGAAGATCATCAGTCAGAGTCAGCTGCAGATTCTGAGAAAGAAGATCATCAGTCTGAGTCAGCTGCAGATTCTGAGAAAGAAGATCATCAGTCAGAGTCAGCTGCAGATTCTGAGGAAGATCATCAGTCAGAGTCAGCTGCAGATTCTGAGGAAGAAGATCATCAGTCAGAGTCAGCTGCAGATTCTGAGGAAGAAGATCATCAGTCAGAGTCAGCAGCAGATTCTGAGGAGGAATCTGGGTCGACTTAGAGATGAGTATCTGTGCATCTCTTTTGCATTTTGTGTTGTGGATGGAAGTCGGCGAGTTCGTTAGGTTTAGGGCCCTCGCCAGCTTCCACTTATACCAGCTCGAGGTAGTGGGAATCAGACGGCACCATTGCCTAGTTTATCTTTCTTTTCTTTCGGAGAATTGCCTGGTTATCTTGGAAGTCGTGGGTATACTTTGTTGTTGTGGTTGTACATACTTGTCGTGTTGTCAGACTGTTCACTTAAATTATGCTTTATGAAACTTTAAACTGATCAAGCATGCTCTGGCCAGCCTGAGGTAAATTGTGGTGCTCGTGTGTGCTGAAAGTGGCTTGTTTTGATGTATGTGAGTTGTGACGCTGGAGATTGTTATGCGGCATGTTGTTGGAGGATGTGTGTCCTGTGGAGGAGCCCAATGACAAGGGATATGGAGCAGGAATTGTTGGGACGCCCGCTCAACGCTGCTCCGGTTGAAGTGAAACGTACTACTGTACATAGGTGGTGGTTGCCCGTACCCCGTCTTCCTCTTCGAGGAAAAGAAGCGACCCTGGGCAGGCGGTTTCTCCTCTTGATTGAAGCAGGCGAGGCCGTGGTCTCCTCCTCTGAAGCAGCGAACAGGCGGCGTCGACAAGCCGATGGCCTTGTCTTCTCATCGTCTGGTCGGGGCGGTGAGATTAGATATTCTTTTTCTCTTCAACTGTTGTTGTTTTCTAAGTGGTGCTGGAGACTGGAACGGGTTGGATTTTCTGAAGCGGGATTGCTGGTTCGACAACTAGGGCTCTTCCCCGACTACGTCGATGGGATGTGACAGATTCAGATCCAGGTTAGCACGGGGAAGTTCCCTGGTCGACGCGCCACACCGACAAGCCTTGCTGCTTGCAGCAGGATTGTTCGTTGACTCGGAAAGTTTTTATGGCGATGGTGTTCCTCTGAATTGGGCGATGGTAGAGGTTGTATTTCTTCTCGGACCTGCGCTCCGACGGCGTCGGATGTTGGATGCAATGATTCAGTGTGTGCAAGGATCCCTATGGACTTTCTTGCATTTCTTTTTATGTCAAGGGTTCCTCTCTCAATAGTTTTTAGGACATCCGTTAACTTCTAATTTTAGTTTCTCAAAAAAAACTTCTAATTTCTCTAGGAGTTGGCGCGTGTGCTTTTACATGTATTCTGATTGTTGATCAATGATATGCGTGGTTTACTAAAAAACCACTGCTCCAACTACAATCATCATGGTGAGGGGCGGGGAGCCGGATCCTCTAACTTAGAGAAGGGAAGTCACGGTGCTACAGTGCTCATCTAGTATAAAATGAAAAAGGAATGTTACGGACTATTAGCAGGTTATTTATTTTTGGTAATTACTGTATATATAGAAAATCCAAAAATTAATTTTATCTCACCATCAACTTATTTGTATGTAACTATGAATGTGCATACTAGATCTGTAATTTAAAAATTAATTTAAGTTTTTTTAGCCTCAGTTGTATGGAGTAACAGAAGGAAAGTTAGGGTACTGTAGCTTCTCTAACATCCCTTGTGTATGTTAGAGGATCCAGTTTCGAGGGGACGACATGCGCTATTAGTGGAGAGTGTGGTGGCTGCCTGAGCCACTTATGAGAGTGATACGAGAGATTGGGCAGTAGCCCTTAGGGTTAGGAAAATGATCGTTTCCGACCGACCTGCCTAACTTTCAGCCGGTCACGCGCGGGCCTGCAATGAAGGTAGATCCCACTGCCTCGCATCTCTCGATGCTCGCGCTGTCCCCACCTTATCTCTTTCCTTTTTCTCCTCCTCCCCTCGTGTCTCATCTACACAACCTCTCTCTCTCTCCCTCTCCACACTAAAGAGCTCACTGCGGCCAATACCCATCGACCCATCGCTGCTGTGAGCCCCTCCCCACCGCATGTTGTTGCCGCCGCGCGCTGCAACCCAGGAGCTGCAGAGTAGAGGACCCATGGTGCGGCGAGCCTGGCCACTCCCCAGCCATGCAAAAAAATTGAGATTGATGCTTGGAATCGGTTGGATTTGATGCTACGACCACAACTATAGTGTGCTTGACCTGGCGACGCGCCGTGCTGAAACCGACATGTACTGTGGACAAGTGACGTGATGTGCTGGAACCGGCGATGAAATTTGCCACAACCAGCGATCATGGTGCTATAAAACAGGCGACACCTGTGCTCCCCGTCGGCGACATTTTGCCGCAACCGTTGAGCAGCTACGCTGGAATCGGCGACCGGTGATGCTGGAACTGGAGAGTAAGGATGCTGCAACCATGGGGGCTTGGAGCTTGCCTATGTAGAAACTTGGAATGAGCGATGCGTTGTGTTGGGACCGGCAACATTTTTTTGCTAGAACTGACGACCTTAGTTGCTGCAAACCCGACGGTCGGCGACGTTTGTTGCAACCAGACGCTAGAATCGGCGTCCGGTGATGCTAGAACCAGAGTGCAAGGATACTGCAACCACGGGGGACCAACAAAGGTGGTGCGACCACCGGTGTCGATTCTTTTGATGGCACCAAGGGGCGAAGTTTCTGCAACCGAGTGGTGGATTTGCTACAAGCGGCAAATGGCCGGCGCCGGAGAAGATGACCAGTGTACACGTTAGGCCGGCGCCTATCATCGCCCTTAGGGTTATAAGGGTCTTGAGCAACAAGATGGGGAAGACGTTGACCTAATTCTTCAATTAATTGGACCTGACCATGAGCGTGTGAGACCTGATAGATCATGTGGATCGGTGTAGGCTAGTGATTCCGACGAACCTACCTTCTGTCTATCCAGACGAGCTCGATCCAGCGCCGGCCATGGTGATGTGGTGACGGCGGCGATGTGGACAGAGAGATGACGAGGAGGTGGTGCTTCCCGTGAGAACCGCGCTAACCCTATATCGGTAGGGCGTGTAAGTGGGGTTTGTGGCGGCGATGAACTTCGTTAGTCGTGCCCCATCCCTCACGTCTGTTAATATAGCGCGGGTCACAGGGGCCCACCAGCCATAATGGGTTGGGCGCCCCCGATCAATGCGCATTGACCAAGGGCCTGACAGGCCGTTGGGCCTGCACAGAGGAGATCAACCTAAAATTCTCCCCCTTGATCTCAACACTTTTAACCTTATACTTTCTAGTTTATTTGTTTCATCACATATTGGTACATAGAGCATGTTTCACCGTCACAGCTCAATTGCGATAGAATCATTCAGCTACAACATACGTTTTGTTCAGAAACAAATTATGTTCCTTTTGGGCCTATCCAGGAATCATGAGGCTTTCCCTTAAACCCATGCCGGCTAAGTGTTCCTTGAACACATTGGGTAGTAAGCTTTTCGTTAGCGGATCCGCAAGCATATCTTTTGTCCTTATTGTTGGGGGGATGTAGTAATTTCAAAAAAAAAATCATACGCACACGCAAGATCATGGTGATGCATAACAACGAGAGGGAGAGTGTGTCCACATACCCTCGTAGACTGAAAGCGGAAGCGTTATGACAACGCGGTTGATGTAGTCATACGTCTTCACGATCCGACCGATCTTAGCACCGAACGTACGGCACCTCCGCGATCAGCACAAGTTCAGCTCGGGGACGTCCCTCGTACTCTTGATCCAGTTGAAGCCGAGGGAGAGTTTCGTCAGCACGACGGCGTGATGACGGTTATGATGAAGTTACCGGCGCAGGGCTTCGCCTAAGCACTACGACGATATGACCGAGGTGTGTAACTGCGGAGGGGGGCACCGCACACGGCTAAACAAAGTCAACTTGTGTGTCCCAGGGTGCCCCCTACCCCCGTGTATAAAGGAGAAAGGGGGGAGGTTGGTCGTCCCTTGGGGCGCACCAAGGAGGGGAGGAGTCCTCCTCCTAGTAGGAGTAGGACTCCTTCTTTCCTAGTCCAACTAGGAGGGGGAAGGGGGAAGGAAGGAGAGGGAGAGGGAGAGGGAAAGAGGGGCCGCGCCCCCTCCCCTACTCCTATTCGGACTCCCCTTTGGGGGCGCCACCTCCTGGGATGCTTCCCTCTCTCTCCCTTAAGGCCCACTAAGGCCCAATAGTTCCCCGGGGGGTTCTGGTAACCCCTCCGGCACTCCGGTTTTCTCTGAAATCACCCGGAATACTTCCGGTGTCCGAATATAGCCGTCCAATATATCAATCTTTATGTCTCAACCATTTCGAGACTCCTCGTCATGTCCGTGATCACATCCGGGACCCTGAACTATCTTTGGCACATCAAAACACATAAACTCATAATACCGATCGTCACCGGACTTTAAGCGTGTGGACCCTATAGGTTTGAGACATGACCGAGACACGTCTCCGGTCAATAACCAATAGCGGAATCTGGATGCTCATATTGGTTCCTACATATTCTATGAAGATCTTTATCGGTCAAACCGCATAACAACATATGTTGTTCCCTTTGTCATCGGTATGTTACTTGCCCGAGATTCGATCATCGGTATCTCAATACCTAGTTCAATCTCGTTACCGGCAAGTCTCTTTACTCGTTCTGTAATACTTCATCCTGCAACTAACTCATTGGTCACAATGCTTGCAAGGCTTATAGTGATGAGTATTACCGAGAGGGCCCAGAGATACCTCTTCGAAACACGGAGTGACAAATCCTAATCTCGATCTATGCCAACCCAACAAACACCTTCGGAGACACCTGTAGAGCACCTTTATAGTCACCCTTTTACGTTGTGACGTTTGGTAGCACACAAAGTGTTCCTCCGGTATTCGGGAGTTGCATAATCTCATAGTCTGAGGAACTTGTATAAGTCATGAAGAAAGCAGTAGCAATGAAACTAACACGATCATAATGCTAAGCTAACGGATGGGACATGTCCATCACATCATTCTCCTAATGATGTGATCCCGTTCATCAAATGACAACGCATGTCTAAGGTTAGGAAACTTAACCATCTTTGATTAACGAGCTAGTCTAGTAGAGGCATACTAGGGACTATAGGTTTTGTCTATGTATTCACACATGTACTAAGTTTCTGGTTAATACAATTCTAGCATGAATAATAAACATTTATCATGAATTAGGGAAATAAATAATAACTTTATTATTGCCTCTAGGGCATATTTCCTTCAGTCTCACACTTGCACTAGAGTCAATAATCTAGATTACATAGTAATGATTCTAACACCCATGGAGCTTTGGTGTTGATCATGTTTTGCTCGTGGAAGAGGCTTATTCAACGGGTCTGCAACATTCAGATCTGTCTGTATCTTGCAAATCTCTATGTCCCCTTCCGACACTTGATGACGGATGGAATTGAAGCGTCTCTTGATGTGCTTGGTTCTCTTGTGAAATCTAGATTCCTTTGCTAAGGCAATTGCACCAGTATTGTCACAAAAGATTTTCATTGGACCCAATGTACTAGGTATGACACCTAGATCGGATATGAACTCCTTCATCCAAACTCCTTCATTCGCTGCTTCCGAAGCAGCAATGTACTCCGCTTCACACGTAGATCCCGCCACGATGCTCTGCTTGGAACTGCACCAACTGACAGCTCCTCCATTCAATAAAAATACGTATCCCGTTTGCGACTTAGAGTCATCCGGATCAGTGTCAAAGTTTGCATCGACATAACCATTTACGACGAGCTCTTTTTCACCTCCATAAATGAGAAACATATCCTTAGTCCTTTTCAGGTATTTCAGGATGTTCTTGACCGTTGTCCAGTGCTCCACTCCGAGATTACTTTGGTACCTTCCTGCTATGCTTATAGCAAGACATACATTAGGTCTGGTACACAACATTGCATACATGATAGAACCTATGGTTGAAGCATAGGGAATGACTTTCATTTTCTCTCTATCTTCTGCGGTGGTCGGGCTTTGAGTCTGACTCAATTTCACACCTTGTAACACAGGCAAGAACCCTTTCTTTGACTCATCCATTTTGAACTTCTTCAAAACTTTATCAAGGTATGTGCTTTGTGAAAGTCCAATTAAGCGTCTTGATCTATCTCTATAGATCTTGATGCCCAATATGTAAGCAGCTTCTCCAAGGTCTTTCATCGAAAAACTCTTATTCGGTATCCTTTATGCTATCAGAATTCTATATCATTTCCAATCAACAATATGCCATCTACATATAAGATCGAAATGCTATAGAGCTCCCACTCACTTTCTTGTAAATACAAAGCTTCTCCAAAAGTCTCAGATAAAACCATATGCTTTGATCACACTATCAAAGCGTTTATTCCAACTCCGAGAGGCTTGCACCATCCATAAATGGATCATTGGAGCTTGCACACTTTGCTAGCACCCTTTGGATCAACAAAACCTTCCGGTTGCATCATATACAACTCTTCTTCCAGAAATCCATTCAGGAATGCAGTTTTGACATCCATTTGCCAAATTTCATAATCATAAAATGCAGCAATTGCTAACATGATTCGGACAGACTTAAGCATCGCTACGGGTGAGAAAGTCTCACCATAGTCAACTCCTTGAACTTGTCGAAAACCTTTTGCAACAAGCCGAGCTTTGTAAACAGTAACATTACCATTTCGTTGGTCTTCTTCTTAAAGATCCATTTATTTTCTATGGCTTGCCGATAATCGGGAAAGTCCACCAAAGTCTACACTTTGTTCTCATACATGGATCCCATCTCAGATTTCATGGCCTCAAGCCATTTTGCGGAATCTGGGCTCATCATCGCTTCCTCATAGTTCCTAAGTTCATCATGGTCTAGTAACATGACTTCCAGAATAGGATTACCATACCACTCTGGTGCGGATCTTACTCTGGAAGACCTACGAGGTTCTGTAGCAACTTGATCTGAAGCTTCATGATCATCATCATTAGCTTCCTCGTTAATTGGTGTAGAAATCACAGGAACTGATTTCTATGATGAACTACTTTCCAATAAGGGAGCAGGTACAGTTACCTCATCAAGTTCTACTTTCCTCCCACTCACTTCTTTCGAGAGAAACTACTTCTCTAGAAAGGATCCATTTTTAGCAACAAAGATTTTGCCTTCGATCTGTGATAGAAGGTGTACCCAATAGTTTCTTTTGGGTATCCTATTGTAGGATCAGAAGTATGTCTAGAGGGGGGGGGGGGTGATTAGACTACTTGACCAAATAAAAACTTAACCTTTTCCCAATTTTAGTTCTTGGCAAATTTTATCAACTTAGCACAAGTCAAGCAATCTTAACACAATTCATGCAAGCATGCAAAGAGTATATAAGCAGCGGAAAGTAAAGCATGCAACTTGCAAGAATGTAAAGGGAAGGGTTTGGAGTGTGCAAACTCAATTGGAGACACAAATGTTTTTGGCATGGTTCCGATAGGTGGTGCTATCGTACATCCACGTTGATGGAGACTTCAACCCAAGAAGGTAACGGCTGTGCGAGTCCACGAAGGGTCCACGAAGAAGCAACCTTGTCTATCTCACCATGGCCATCGCCCACGAAGGACTTGCCTCACTAGGGTAGATCTTCATGAATTAGGCGATCGCCTTGCCCTTACAAACTCCTTGGTTCAACTCCACAATCTTGTCAGAGGCTCCCAAGTGACACCTAACCAATCTAGGAGACACTACTCTCCAAAAGGTAATAGATGGTGTGTTGATGATGAACTCCTTGCTCTTGTGCTTCAAATGATAGTCTCCCCAACACTCAACTCACTCTCATAGGATTGGATTTGGTGGAAAGATGATTTGAGTGGAAAGCAACTTGGGGAAGGCTAGAGATCAAGATTCATATGGTTGGATTGGAATATCTTGGTCTCAACACATGAGTAGGTGGCTCTCTCTCAGAAAATGAGTAGTGGAAGTGTAGGCACGTTCTGATGGCTTCCCTCACGAATGAGGAGAGGGTGGAGGGGTATACATAGCCTCCACAAAAATCTAACCATTACACACAATATACCAAACTCGGTGGGACCGAATCAGAAAACTCATTCGGACCAATTCAGTACATAATGTGACCGTTAGGCAATTTCGATGGGACCAACATGTCAACTCGGTGGGACCAATATCATTAGGGTTAGGGCATAACATAATCTCGGTTTGACCGATTACACAAACTCGGTTGGACCGACTTTGGTAATAAGCTAACCACAGAGTTGGTCAGGTAAATTCGGTGGGACCGATTCGCTCGTCTCGGTGGGACCGAAGCGTTACGAAAAGGAAACAAAGAGTTTGCATTGCAGACTCGGTGGGACCGATCGCTCATCTCCGTTAGACCGAAATGTTACGAAGGGAAATAGAGAGTTTGCAACCCCATCTCGGTGAGACCGAGATCCCTATCGGTGAGACCGAAGTGACTAGGGTTTCTGGTAGTGGCTATGTCAAATGAACTCGGTGGCGCCCGATAGATCAAATCGATGGGGCTGAGTTTGACTTTTGGTTTGGGACATATGTGGATATGGGAAAGTGGTTGAGGGCTTTGGAGCATATCACTAAGCATTTTGAGCAAGCAAGCCATTAAGCAACACCTCATCCCCTTTTAATAGTATTGGCTTTTCTATAGACTCAATGTGGTCTTGGATCACTAAAATAGAAAATGTAGAGTCTTGGACTTTAGAGCTTGAGCCAATCTTTTGTCCTTAGCATTTTGAGGGGTCCACAATCCTAATACATGCCATGCCAATCATTGAACTTTCCTGAAATATTTATCTTGAAATGGCATTAGTTCAATGAGCTGTATGTTGTTAATCATTACCAAATCCACCCAGGGAAGTTGCACTTTCAATCTCCCCCTTTTTGGTAATTGATGACAACATATAGATCAAAGCTTCGACAAATGATAATAAGATTGAAATACATCATCGCTTTGAGAAGTATGTGATAAGCAAGAGCTCCTCCTAAATTTGTGCGTTATTTAAAATTTGCTTTGGACTGCAAATGCATAATGTGTTAGGATCATGGGTCACTCTTCCATGCCACATACATCTTGGTGGAGCGCTCAAAATGATAAAAATTGAAAACATGCACTCATCACCAAGCAAAGTGAATGATCATAAATGGATATAAGGGATAATATCATTCAAGCACACATTAAGGTAGCATATGATCAAACACATGATCATCCTAGTATCTCACAAAAGACATAGTGTATCAAGCGAACACACAATAAAGTATCAAGAAAATAAAGTGCAAAGAGAAACAAAAACAACACGCACTCTCTCTCTCTCTCTCGAAGACTATGATCTATACATATTTCTCCCCCTTTGGCAACAAGTTACCAAAAAGTTAAAAATATGCATAGTGTTATGCGTCTCTCAGGCTTGGTCTTCATGAGGTGGTGTAGAGATGACTCCAACTATAAGGGCTTCAGTTGAAGTAGCTGGAGCTGGTGGAGTGGCTGCTAGAGGTGGCACTAAAGCTGTGGCTGCTGGTGCAGATGTAGTGGCTCTTGTATCAGGAACAGGCATTGCAGCGGACCCTGTGAATAGGTTGTAGATGAGGTAGAGTAGGTGAGCATCACAAAGTACAGAGGTTTTGCAAAACAAATTGAGTCAAAAACTTAGTTTTAGTTCTCTACAGAAATGATCTTGGAGCTACCGAATTGTCAAACTCGGTGATACCGAAGCAATACTTGGAACCTAAAGTAGTGAACTCGGTCAGACCGAGTCACAGTTCGATGGCATCGAGATTGCTAGGGCTTCACAGAATCTTGAACTCGGTCACACCGATTTGCAATTTCCGGTCAGACCAAAAAGCGCATGTGCAATGGCCAAAGCCGAATCAGTGAGACCGATTTCTACATTTTGTTCGGTCCGAGATGAGTTCTGCGGAGAGCTAACCCTAAAATTTTCGAATCAACCTAGACCTAAGGAAGATTTAGCTGGATAGATTAATCTCATTCGTGGCAAGAATCATGGCATTGTCCTTGTGCTAGGAATTAGAGTTAAAAAAGATAGCACAAGGGGTCGAACACATACCCTAGAACGGCGGGTGTTTGCTACGGCGGCAACGATGGAGCAGAATCCATCCACGACGGCAGAATCCAATGGCGGGAGGTCGCTGGCAGCGAGGAGACGATCCGGAGACCCGAGGAGGCAGAGCAGGACACGCGCGGGCTGAGGGGATTTGAAGTAATTTCTAAAATCTCACCCGTGGGTATATATATCCCGACCTAGTCAGTGTGACCAAGTGGAATAACAGGGTGGCACCGAGATTGCAGAATCGCAAGCGGTTGCTGCAACTCGATGTGACCGAAGTGTTCAAATCGGTTGCACCGAGATGAAAACCTAGATCAACTTGGTGAACTCGGTTTGACCAAAATGGACGTCTCAGTCAGACCAAAATGCACAAAGAGGTTTTGGAAGTTTAAGTCTATGACGAATCGTGGACTCCGAGTGCTCCTCACACAAAGTGGTTCGAATCTGACTTGATCAAACTTTGTGATGTAGCATGAATAGAGTTTGAGACCAGAAAAGCATAGATAGCTAGAGAAGGTTCTTAGGCATTCTTGTCCATCCACTTGGCAAAAGAGAAAAAGAAACCAAACAAACAAAACAACAAGTGGATGTCCTCGAATGAGTAAAATATGCAAACGACATGCTCACACAATAAAATGGCAAATGAAATATGTGACAAAGCATGCACAACCAGTTCTAGCATCTATCAACCAATTGGCGATGACTAGGTCATCTATATATGAGTTTATTGACTTAGGAGTCAAATGAGAACATTTGATCATAGGTCATACTCATCGTTTAAGCACAAGTGGGGTTACCACTTTTACATAAAGCATTGTTATGTTCACACCATTAGAGTTGCTTTAGCTCAATTCTTTAGAGTAAAGCTCTCCCTAGATGTGAGATCCCCCCTAAGAGGGATGAACTAACCTTGGGTTTTGTCGATGATGACTTCATGTAGGTGTTGAAGATGTGGATGCTCAATGTTGTTGTAGATCATTTGGAGCAATACATTGGAGTGAGTTGCACTTTCAATACCTACACGGTTAGTCCCACAAGGAACAATCAAGGATATCCATAGACATAGAGTGATGCACACACAAGATGATGTCCATGAAAGCATTAGGTTACCTTGTCCCTTGTCTTACCAACAAGAGGGTTTGTGACTCCTTGAACTAGTGCAGGATGTGGAAGTAGATTGCACTTGTCCTTGCCAAAATGATATGAGTGAAGTATATTGGCAGAGTCACCCTCAAGAACTCTCTAGTCCTTCTTCTTTGGGATCCACATCATCTTGATGGGAATCCTTGGGGTTGTAGTGGAACTTGATGAAGTAGAACTTGATGTAGTCTTGGGAACCCACTTGACCAAGGCCTTAGGAGCTTCTTCAAATGCATCAATCTCCTCTTGAAGCTTGTCCTTGCCTTTTTGCTTGTGGTCTTGTGGTGGAAGATCATCTTGAGCTTGTGTTCCTTTGAAAGAAGTAGGATCATACTTCTCTTGTTGAGGAACAAACTTCGTATTGAGGTATTGATCTTCTTCCCACTCAACTCCATTGGCATTGAACTTTCGTTCAAAACCAACACCTTGATTCTTCAGGTGCCTTCCTTGCTTACGTACAATCTCCTCGAATTGCTTACTTTCGACAAGGCTCTTGTAAACACCTTTCTCTATAATTCCCTTCAATAAGCTATTTTCTTTCTCAAGTGTAACTTGGCTAAGAGAATCATTAGTGGAATCAAGAGAACTACTAGAAGTAACAACATTGGATTTAGCATGATTATTGCCACTACTAGAAGAAGAATCTTCTTACTCTTGTTGCTAGATTTTACTTGTGGCATGTAAGTAGATAAGATTAAACGCTTGGCAATGTAAGAACTTGTTTTCTTGCAAAGATCATCATTGATTGCCTTTAAAAACTCATGCTCTTGCTCAAGGTTGAGCTTTTCAAAGCGTAACTTCTCATGAGTCTTTAAAAGTTCTCGATGATCTTCCAAGGTAGTTTCATGAGCTAACTTAAGAGTGTTTAGTTCTTTAGTTAGATGCTCAATCTTCTCCTTATCATTGTCATTCGTTTTATCTTGATTAGCATGATTAATTGATGTTTCATCATAGTATTCATCACTAGAGTTGTCAACAAGTAAATCATCATCACCTAACAAGTCATCCTCATCACTATTGAAAATCAACATACTCGGGGTGTGATACCTTTGGGCCTTTAGCCATGAAGAATCTTCCAATTCCTTCATTTGGTGAGTTAAATATGTTCTAGGAGTTGGTTGACACAAGTGCTAGACTGGCAACACCTTCATCCTGAGTATATTCGGAGTCGGAGTGATAGCTTCTCTCGGAGTGATGGTCGGAGTCGGAGCCGGATATCCATTCACCAACATGAGCTTGATGTCTTTGCTTTGTGTGGCTCTTGATTTGTCCTTCCTTTCCGAATCCTTTCTTCTCCAGGAGGTTCTTCGTTCATAATGATCATCTCTACTCCTCCTCTCTCTTGGTGGTGATTCTTCTCTTCTACTTCTTCTTTTAGGTGAATCTTCTCTCCTTTTGTAAGGAGCCGTACACTCATTGGAGTAGTGTCTGGGTCTTCCAAAGTTGTAGCAATTACGTTCACGACTCGAAGATATTTTGTCATTGTAGGACCTTGACTTGGAACTTCTTTCCTTGCTTCTACTCTTGTAGAACTTGTTGAAGTTTTTCACCATTAGGCTCAATTCCTCATTGAAGGTTTGTTTCTCACTTGATGATGTAGGAGCATCACATGAGGCTTTGTAAACACCACTTGACTTGTTGTGAAGCTCTTCCTTATCCTTGAGTGACATCTCATGAGCAACAATTCTTCCAATAACTTCCGTTGGCTTGAGATCTTTGTAATTGGGCATCATTTGGATCAATGTGCACACGATATCATATTTTCCATCCAAGGCTCTTAGGATCTTATTGATGATGAATTTGTCGGTCATCTCTTCACTTCCTAATCTGGCAATCTCATTTGTGATGAGAGCAAGCCTAGAGTACATTTCAGCGACACTTTCACCATCCTTCATTTTGAACTTGTCAAGTTGACTTTGAAGCACATCCAATTTGGATTCCTTGACGGAGTCGGTACCTTCGTGCATACCAATCAAAGTATCCCAAATTTCCTTTGCATTCTCAAGGCGGCTGATTTTGTTGAATTCTTTGGGGCACAATCTGTTGAAGAGGATATCACAAGCTTGAGTGTTGTATTGCGGCATCTTCAATTCTTCCGCGGTAGCTTCACGGTTCAGTTCTCTCCCATCGAAGAATTCACCTTGCAAGCCAGTACACACAATAGACCAAACGGCGGGATTATGTCCAAGAATATGCATTTTCATCTTCTGCTTCCAACTAGCAAAATTTGTACCATCAAAGTAAGGACCTCTACGGTGGTAATTCCCCTTGCTAGACGCCATACTCTCCTAGGTTGTGAAACCAAGGCTATGATCACCAAAAGCTATGGAAATCAAGGCAAATGGAGACCAAAGCTCTGATATCAATTGTAGGATTGAAAGTATGTCTAAAGGGGGGTGATTAGACTACTTGACCAAATAAAAACTTAACCTTTTCCCAATTTTAGTTCTTGGCAGATTTTATCAACTTAGCACAACTCAAGCAATCTTAACACAATTCATGCAAGCACCAAAGAGTATATAAGCATTGGAAAGTAAAACATGCAACTTGCAAGAATGTAAAGGGAAGGGATTGGAGTGTGCAAACGCAATTGGAGACATGGATGTTTTTGGCGTGGTTCCGATAGTTGGTGCTATCGTACATCCACTGTCAGGACCCCGACTCAATGTCACATCGATCTAGCCTGTAACACATCATATCACTTTGCGGCCTCACGCACGGTATCCCAACGGGTGTCGCCTTACCTTAGCCCGGGACCGTTTGCGCCTTTTGGCACGCGTATATGATAGTGTCGCTAGCATCCATATGAAAAGGAGCCCGGGCTGACATGGCTAGTCGTAAACCCAAAGTGGCGCAGACTTACAGGGACAGGCATCCATGTCCCAGCATCGAACGTGTCGGTCATCAGCGAATAAGTTCGGGCTGTAGCACTGGGCTAGCAGGACTCGATAAACCGGGCTGTGGCGGGCTAACGGGACTCGGTACTCAACGCGTGACATTTCCCGAAGGACGGATACAGAACGAAGAAGGACACATGCCGCCAGCCTAAGTTTTTCGGAGCGGTAGCAAGCTACCATGGCTCGGTGGAAACACTAGGAGACATTTCCGGTAAGAGAGGCTACTAAAGATAAACAACTAGATAGTCGGATCCCACACATACCAAGCATTTCAATAACATACACACAATATGCTTGATATGTGCAAATACAACATGGCATCACAACATGACTCTCGACTCAAGTATTTATTCATTAGGCTCGAGGAGCGAGATATTACAAACAGGGTCTCATGACCCAACATTGAAGCATACAAATCAATGCACAAGCGGAAGCTATCATATGCAGATACGAGACATCTATAAATGAAAAAGGTGAAAAGCCCGATTGTCTACCAGAGATCTGCCGAGGGCACAAGATCGTAGCTGAGGTAACAAGCTAAGCGTCGAAGTCCACGTGGAACTACTAGCGAGACTGAAGTCTCTCTGCAAAAACATAAAATAGGCAAGCGTGAGTACAAATGTACCCAGCAAGACTTACATCGAACTAACTACATATGCATCATTATCAACAAAGGGATGGTGGAGTTTAAGCTGCACAAGCCAGCTTTGACTCGGTGGCTATCTGAACTACATTGCAAGTAACTTTTTGAGGTGGCGCACACGAGTCCACATATTCACCATATCAATACACCACTATGGATCCGCTCCGTCTCCCTCACGAGGCGCCATCCATAGCACTCACGCTTATCTTGCGTATTTTAGAGTATCCACTTTCACTTGTCTATGAACTGTTATAGGCAACCTGAAGTCCTTTACGCGGACACGGCTATTGAATAGATCATATTAACCTGCAGGGTGTACTTCTTCATACATGTTTCCACCACTTAGCGCTGCACACGACATGTGCTCGGCGGACTTCAGCTTAAAGCGGCGTGGGTGTAGACCACGACCTACCTGAACACTCAAGTCTCTAGTCGGGTTTATCGCCTATTTGGGTTCCATCTATGAGGAGTTCGCCAAGTTTCGCTCACAGCCCCAAGCGATGTGAGCAGGTTCCGTGACACCAAGCAGGCGCCGGTTTACCTGCCACGTGCCTACCGCATCACAGCCCACCCCTACGGTCAAGACCTTGACGGCCTCCGGCATACTACAAACACGAAACTACTTGCAACTCACGGACGGAGGACAAGGGTGAATAAGAAGTCGGCGGGGTCATATTTCAGGCCCAATGCATGGTAGTAGCTGAATCATGGATCACAAACACGAACTCAGTTCCTAAGGGCGGCTTCAATGAGACAACCCACCATGTACTCCTACATGGCCTCTCACCGATACCTTTACCAAATCGTGTTCACACACTTAGCTCACACACAATAGGACATGTTCACACCTCGATTCATCCTCGATGAATCGGACCCGACTCAACTCTAAGCGATGAGAGGCATGACAAACAAGCATGTATGAGTAGGCACAACAGGCTCAAACAACTCCTACTCATGCTAGTGGGTTTCATCTATTCTTGTGGAATGACAGGTCATGCAATGGATAAGGGGTTCACTACATGACAAGTAACAAATGATTCATTGTTGTCCTAATGCAGTAAAAGAGAGCAGGAGCGAGAGAGTGGGATTTTATCGGAATGAGCAAGGGGGTTTTGCTTGCCTGGCACTTCTGAAGATAAAATAGTTCTTCATCGGTGTCATCGAACTCATCGTCGAAACATCGTCTACTGAAGGGGGAACAATTACCGGCAACAGAGAGGAAACACAATCAATGCAAATGCAACAATATGATGCATGAATGTGACATGGCAATATGCTGTTGATTGAGCTAATGCAGCTAACAACATGTTAAATGAAGTTGGTTTGAACACTAGGTTCAAATTCAAACTCCAAATGTGATTTCTTAAATGCCATTTAATTGAATTGTCCTAAACAGTAGTCATAAGTTGTTCTAACATGCATGAAAATGGTACAGATGGATAGATTGGATTTTTCTGATCATTTTTCATATATAATTTATTTAATTCTGAGCTACGGTTGATTTTCTATGATTTTTAGAAGTTTAGGCAATTTTCTGGAATTTTCAGAATAAGATTAAATCCAGAAATTAGTTATTGCGTCAGCCTGACGTCATCATGACGTCAGCTGGTCAACTGGGCGCCTCTAGGTCAAACCTGACCAGTGGGGCCACTTGTCAGTGACTAACTAACTAACCTAGTTTAATTAGCACTAACCTAGGTTAAACTAATTAAGTTTTAATCCTAAACTAGATTAATTAACCGGGCGGGGCCCGCATGTCAGTGGGAGAGAGGGGAGAGTCAAACCGGGCAGTGGGGTCAACCCACGCCGGTCAAAGGTCAAAGCTTGCCGGCGTTTAGCCAGCTTGGCGAGCCGAGGCAGCGGCTTGAAGCGCCCACAGGCACCGTTTGGCCTGTGAGCACATCTGGATGCGACGCTCGTCGCATCAACTGAGGTGTGGGCGGCGGAGAGTGGTCGGAGTGGCGCGGCGGCGAAGCTTGGCGGCGGCGGCTTCGGGTGCGAGTGGGGTTGGGGCTGCGGTGCGCAAGCGGGCGCGGCGAGGTGCCGGAGGTTCTACGCGATGCGGGAGGCGTGTTGACGCGATGCCGGGACCAAAGGTCACCGGAGCATCACCGGCGGCAAGTCTTGCGGGCGGCAGCGCGTCCGGGTGAGTCGGTGTGGTTGCTACTGAGCACGGCAGAAGCGAACGGAGAGGGGAGGAGGAGCGAGGGCTCACGGCGATGACGAGGGGCGCTTCAGCGAGGTCGGGGGCGGTCCGGAGCCGGCGAATTTGACGAAGATGGCGGCGGTCGAGGTTGAAGAAGGCATCGATGGCGGTTTTTGGCCTCCGAGGTCGCGTGCTTTGGCGCGGCGGCTCTCTGGCGTCGGGCGGAGCTTCGTGGGGCGTTAGTGGCGTGGGGTGGCGGTGGCCACGGGCGGCAACGAGCGGCGGCGACGAGCGTCGTCGGCCAAGCGGGGTGGACGAGGAGAGCAGCGGGGAGAATGGGGTGTCGGCGAGGTCGGGCGGCGCCGAGGGTGGCTGAGGCGTCGCCACGCTGTCAGCGAGGCGGCGGCGAGGAGCTGCGTGGCGAGCTCGGCGTGCAGGCGCTGGCCTCTCTCTACTGGCGAGAGAAGAAGTGGTGCTGGCACGGGCGGCCTGATCTTTGGGCGGCGATGGGCTGCCAGTGGGCTGCGCCGAGTAAGAGAGCCAGTGAGTTCTCTCTCTCTCTTTTTTTACTTTACATTTTCTATTTTTTTCCTGTAATTGTTTTGCAAATAAAATACTAACAAAACACTTTGGTTAATTCTGTAAATTTTGTGAGGAATATTTGAATTATTTTCAAACCACACAATAAATTTCAGAATATTTGGAACAACCAATATTTAATGGTAACTTTTAAACTCCAACTCAAATACCATAATGATTTAATTCAAATGACCAAAATGTCCTAGAAAAATATGCATTATCTACGGTAGAGGCTTTCACCTTTTTCCATAAATCATGAACATTTTAAAAGGATATTTTGAGATCATTGAAAATATTTTGGTTGAACCTATTTGAATTGCATTGATGTAGGGTTTGATCAATCCCCATTTCAAATTCAAAAGAATTTAAACATGATGCAACAGATGACTAGCTAGCCTAGAGCAAACCAGAACTAGGGATGTGACAACTCACCCCCACTAAACAAGAATCTCGTCCGAGATTCAAGCGTGAGGGTAAGAAGACACAGGACACAAGCTAAAAGCGATCTTCACGATCCAGGTTGCACTTCATGAGAGCGTTGATTCGATCACCATCTTGTTTCGATGTCTTGCTTGTGAACTCTTACCAACATGACAACGAGAAGGAAAAGAAACTCTAGAAGGGTCGATCTTCTCGAAGATCAAACAACTTAAGATCAGCTCACGGAGTGAGTCATAAAGATATCTCTCAAGCTGAGATACAAAGCACACATCTAGAGGAATGGAGTGGAATAGATGGCGAGGGTTCACTAGGTAGACAACAATTCCACACCTAAAAGGGTGGTGAGCGGTTGTCAGCGTAGCGAGAGTTTGATTTGCCATGATACCACAATGAGACATTTTAGAGGAAGGCAATTCGTGGATATATCCTTAAGTGGCAAAAAGAATTACATTTGATTCAAAGATCATTGAAACTCTTTACACCAGCCTAAGGTAATTCACAATTGATCATTTGAAGGAATCCGAAAGAATAGCATTCTCGGGCCGGAATGGATGATGTGGATTACCTTGTTGAAGTCAACACAAGGGATGATTTTAGTAGCTAGGGAGAAGCTCAGCAGTAGAGAGTGAATCTACTGTTGGAATGGTTATAGCATAACCGAGGGAATTGAGAGCAATCCCAGTTGGTAACTACGATTGCACCTAATGCTTGTGCGTGCTCTCAAGAACTTGAGCATTTCCATATTCATCAAGGTCCTACCAACATCCGCGTCAGGGATCCTGGCAACACAACATACTACCATGACGAATGCCGGTGGAGGATGCAGATACAAAGGAAGACAACACTTTCTCAGATTTCACCTTAGCGGGGCCAAGGGACTAATTATGGATGATCGACCGAGAGACATTTAGCACTCCGCTTCTAATGTTCTCCTTGATGTACTAACGTATCCCATTCACTGAGATGGTCTGGCATCTAGAGCATCAAGTAAAGGTCGGACTTCGGGAACACAAAAATCATAAGGCATAACTAGGGAGTAAATCCTACGAAGTCCTTATGGGGAGGGGGCCAACTTTCTCAATCAAGATACTACAATAACAGGTCTTAGGCGAGGTGTGTTGTACGACATTCTCTTTACAGGTTCTGAGAGACCAATATTATAATTCTTGGGAAACGTTTCAACCATCATATCTGCCTGAGATTCAGATCTGGTTGGTGTTAGAATAATCTAGACTCGTCGAGTCTGGAAAGAAAAATGAAAGTTTGCAACACAAACCGACGAGATGATGTCGCGAGACTCTCGGAAATGAACTACGATAGCAAGCTCCAAAACATGAGCTGGTTACGCTACAAACACTGTGAACACGCTGTCCAAGACAAGCATGACCACATAGTAGTCTTATAATAAAACACTAGCGAGTTCGGGAGGAAACCATCATCGAGGATATCGAAGTCTGGCATAAGTCTCGAGCCTACGAAGGAACTTCTTCTCCTTGAACAAATCAATCGGTGGCTTGGTGTGCTAGGAACACATATGGAGTGGAGGTAATTAATCTACCAAGCCATAGAATACTTAAATGCGTATGCATGACTGATTTGGGATGATTCCAAAGGAAGCAACATCGACTTTCTCGAATTCACGGCGCAACTTGCATCAAATGTACATGAACTGGAGGAAGTCACTTCTTACAACCGAACATATGCTTCATGAGCTAGCATGAGCAAATGCTTTAGAAAGTTTCCAATACTAGCTTGATGTTCAACAGATTATGGAGAAGACAAGGATGTTGTCGATGGGCTCAACAACAATTCTTCCAGATTCCCATGGACATGGAATTTCATAATTATGTGAACAAGGTTCTAGTATTGGTCAGACTCAAAAGATATAATGGTGTATGCTCGAGGAAAATCCACGAGTAAGACAACATTACTGAACATCGTTAGTTCGATTTGATTTGAGAATAGCCCACACTCAAATCAAAGTTTTGGCAAGACAATAAGTCCAACAACTGATCACGAGGATCAATCAATGAAGATATTACCTTTCTTCAACAAACACACACAAGGATATCCCTTGGAGATGAACTAAGTCAGGTGAGCTTTTATCTTCCAACTCTCCAAGTTGTTGTTTAGCTTAGCCAACTAGCTCAGGGGTATCCAACACAGATTCTTGGAGAAAGGGCGGTTTACAAGAATAAACCAACTTGATCACAAACTCAACATAGCGGTCAGGTGACATCCTGGTGATACCTCCAAGAAGACAATCGGAGAATCATGAACCACCGATATGTTACTAAGCTTGAGAACAATCTTGCTTTTCAGGGCAAGACGATATGATCAAATGAGCGAGGACTTAACAAAATCCTAACTCATCAATCGAAGAGTGCACCGGGAACGAGGACTAGGTAGCACAATCAGTCTTAGATTGATGATTCAAGAACCAACACGCTAAGAATGAGGTTATCGTCCATTTAACCACCAAGCAACGGAGTTGCTAGCAGTATAGATTTCACGCATCACGATTCACTTGTCGGCATTCCGGTTGCAACAACACGGGAACGAGGAATGAATAATGATGGCGGGAAGTATCACTGTATCAAGAGTTCATAGGATGGTGTGCAATTCCCATGACATTCTTGATATAAAGATGGTAATACTCCAAGGTAGAACAGAACAAAAACTGGATTAGCATTTTGATCTGCGAAGTACAATTGCTTTGACCCAATCCTGAATATGGATGAGGTACTGGAGTTTGTTTCTCCTAGTCATTCTGAAACACAATGGCTTGACGGACCACAAGAATAATAGGCACCGATGAACGAATGCACACATACTCTTGACTATCAATTGACAGACGAGGGTCAGGACACAACTAACGAGGGACAACTCAAGAACATATAATTTTCTGAGTTGTGGATGCATAGATTAGTATGTCGAACCAAGTTCAACATATTTCTTCCAGATAACCCATGCAGAAAGGTAGAACTGGCAGAGTCACCCTATAAAATGGAGAACTCATCAGGAGCACCCCTGTTGTGATCTTTTGATCCAACAAACTCCTGCCATAAGCGGTTCATAGTATTTGGAAGAAGTAAATACCACGAACCTCGAGGACTAATGCAAAGGTTACTAATAACCTAAAGGAACTAGCAACACTATCAACACGAGGTAAGTAGAGTGAATCTTGGGTCAAGAACCCAGGAGTAGAATACCTACTAACTAAATTGCATCACGGGATGCTTTGAGAATGTTGGCCAGAATGATCACACTGGGAACACATAACATAGCTAGATTACTAGATGATCCCCTAAGACACCTAGGGTCATAATAATAATTCCAACATATATGTCGAGGCAATAGAATACCTCAGCTCAGCATTTAGTGTGATTAACCTGGTCCAAAGGAACATCAAAACCGGAGGGAAAGGATTTGCAAGTACATCAGACTATTTAGAAACCTGGGATGACTCGGACAGCATAACGGCTGTAAATGCTCAAAAGATTGGAGGTATGCTATAAAAAATGGTGGCATAGCCACTCTGAAACACAATATCAAGGTTTCGAGATCAATTATGAACACACGGAAGTAGTACAAACTGAACTGAGATTTGAACTATCAATTCTATAAGTCTATGGTTTAGTAACACGTCATCCTGATAGATAGATGAGAAGGCCTAGTTCCTAAACCCCGTAGAAAAGAAGAGGTTGACTCAGATCAGAAGGCCATGAGGTATAAGGAGTAAAAAGAGCCTTACGTTCCAACCCACAATCAATTCCCCTAAATATAACTAAAGCATTTCTAGACACAACTTGACCGGTTTGGCTTGGTAATCCTCTGAGCGATCAAAGCTCGATACCAAAGTTGTCGGGACCCGACTCAATGTCACATCGATCTAGCTGTAACACATCATATCACTTTGCGGCCTCACGCACGGTATCCCAACGGTGTCGCCTTACCTTAGCCGGGACCGTTTATGCCTTTTGGCACGCGTATATGATAGTGTCGCTAGCATCCATATGAAAAGGAGCTCGGTGACATGGCTAGTCGTAAACCCAAAGTGGCACAGACTTACGAGGACGAGCATCCATGACCCGGCATCGAGCGTGTCGGTCATCGGCGAATAAGTTCGGGCTGTAGCACTGGCTAGCAGGACTCGATAAACCGGGCATGGCGGGCTAACGGGACTCCGGTACTCACGCGTGACATTTCCCGAAGGTCGACACGAGAGCGAAGAAGGACACATGCGGCCAGCCTAAGTGTTCGGAGCGGTAGCAAGCTACCATGGCTCGGTGGAAACACTAGGAGACATTTCCGTAAGAGAGGCTACTAAAGATAAACAACTAGATAGTCGGATCCCACACATACCAAGCATTTCAATAACATACACACAATATGCCGATATGTGCAAATACAACATGGCATCACAACATGACTCTCGACTCAAGTATTTATTCATTAGGCTCGAGGAGCGAGATATTACAAACAGGGTCTCATGACCCAACATTGAAACATACAAATCAATGCACAAGCGGAAGCTATCATATGCAGATACTGAGACATCTATAAATGAAAAAGGCTGAAAAGCCTGTTGTCTACCTGAGATCTGCCGAGGGCACAAGATCGTGGTGAGGTAACAAGCTAAGCGTCGAAGTCCACGTGGAACTACTAGCGAGACCGAAGTCTCTGCAAAAACATAAAATAGGCAAGCGTGAGTACAAATGTACCCAGAAGACTTACATCGAACTAACTACATATGCATCATTATCAACAAAGGGATGGTGGAGTTTAAGCTGCAGCAAGCCAGCTTTGACTCGGTGGCTATCTGAACTACATTCGCAAGTAACTTTTTGAGGTGGCGCACGAGTCCACATATTCACCATATCAATACACCACTATGGATCCGCTCCGTCTCCCTACGAGGCGCCATCCATAGCACTCACGCTTATCTTGCGTATTTTAGAGTATCCACTTTCACTTGTCTATGAACTGTTATAGGCAACCCGAAGTCCTTTACATGCGGACACGGCTATTGAATAGATCATATTAACCTGCAGGGTGTACTTCTTCATACATGTTTCCACCACTTAGCGCTGCACACGACATGTGCTCGGCAGACTTCAGCTTAAAGCCGGCGTGGGTGTAGACCACGACCTACCTAGACACTCAAGTCTCTAGTCGGGTTTATCGCCTATTTGGGTTCCATCTATGAGGAGTTCGGCCAAGTTTCGCTCACAGCCCCAAGCGATGTGAACAGGGTTCCGTGACACCAAGCAGGCGCCGGTTTTCCGCCACGTGCCTACCGCATCACAGCCCACCCCTACGGTCAAGACCTTGCGACGGCCTCCGACATACTACAAACACGAAACTACTTGCAACTCCGGACAGAGGACAAGGGTGAATAAGAAGTCGGCGGGTCATATTTCAGGCCCAATGCATGGTAGTAGCTGAATCATGGATCACAAACACGAACTCAGTTCCTAAGGGCGGCTTCAATGAGACAACCCACCATGTACTCCTACATGGCCTCTCACCGATACCTTTACCAAATCGTGTTCACACACTTAGCTCACACACAATAGGACATGTTCACACACCTCGATTCATCCTCGATGAATCGGACCGACTCAACTCTAAGCGAGAGAGGCATGACAAACAAGCATGTATGAGTAGGCACAACAGGCTCAAACAACTCCTACTCATGCTAGTGGGTTTCATCTATTTCTTGTGGAATGACAGTCATGCAATGGATAAGGGTTCAGCTACATGACAAGTAACAAATGATTCGTTGTTGTCCTAATGCAGTAAAAAAAGAGCAGGAGCGAGAGAGTGGGATTTTATCGGAATGAGCAAGGGGTTTTGCTTGCCTGGCACTTCTGAAGATAAAATAGTTCTTCATCGGTGTCATCGAACTCATCGTCGAAACATCGTCTACTGAAGGGGGAACAATTACCGGCAACAGAGAGGAAACACAATCAATGCAAATGCAACAATATGATGCATGAATGTGACATGGCAATATGCTGTTGATTGAGCTAATGCAGCTAACAACATGTTAAATGAAGTTGGTTTGAACACTAGGTTCAAATTCAAACTCAAATGTGATTTCTTAAATGCCATTTAATTGAATTGTCCTAAACAGTAGTCATAAGTTGTTCTAACATGCATGAAAATGGTACAGATGGATAGATTGGATTTTTCTGATCATTTTCATATATAATTTATTTAATTCGAGCTACGGTTGATTTTCTATGATTTTTAGAAGTTTAGGCAATTTTCGGAATTTTCGAATAAGATTAAATCCAGAAATTAGTTATTGCGTCGACTGACGTCATCATGACGTCGGCTGGTCAATCAGGCGCCTCAGGTCAAACGACCGGTGGGGCCACTTGTTAGTGACTAACTAACTAACCTAGTTTAATTAGCACTAACCTAGGTTAAACTAATTAAGTTTTAATCCTAAACTAGATTAATTAACAGGCGGGGCCCGCATGTCGATGGGAGAGAGGGAGAGTGAAACCCAGGCGGTGGGGTCAACCCACGCGGTCAAAGGTCAAAGCCTGCGGCGTTTAGCCACGAGGCGAGGCGAGACGAGCGCTGCTTGAAACGCCCACGAGGCACCGTTTGGCGGAGCACATCTACGGATGCGGACGCTCGTCCGCATCCAACAGTGGTGGCGCGCCGAGAGTGGTCGGAGTGGCGCGGCGGCGAAGCTTGGCGGCGGCCGGCTTCGGGTGCGAGTGGGGTTGGGGCTGCGGTGCGCAAACGGGCGCGGCGAGGTGCCCCGGAGGTTCTACGCGATGCGGGAGGCGTGTTGACGCGATGCGGGACCAAAGGTCACGGAGCATCACCGGCGGCAAAAAGCGAGCGACAGCGCGTCCGGGTGAGTGCGGTGTGGTTGCTACTGAGCACGGCAGAGCGAACGGAGAGGGAGGAGGAGCAGGGCTCACGGCGATGACGAGGGCCTTCGGCGAGGTCGGGGACGGTCCGGAGCCGGCAATTTGACGAAGATGGCGGCGGTCGAGGTTGAAGAAGGCATCGATGGCGGTTTCTGGCCTCCGAGGTCGCGTGCTTTGGCGTCGCGGCTCTCTGGCGTCGGGCGGAGCTTCGTGGGGGCGTTAGTGGCGTGGGGTGGCGGTGGCACGGCGGTAACGAACGGCGGCGGCAGCGCGTCGGCCAAAGCGGGGTGGACGAGGAGAGAGCAGGGGGAGAATGGGGTGTCGGCAGGTCGGGCGGCGCCGAGGGGTAACTTTGAGGCGTCGCCACGCTGTCCAAAGCGAGGCGGCGGCCAGGAGCTGCGTGGCGAGCTCGGCGTGCGGGGGCGCGCCTCTCTGCCTACTGGCGAGAGGAAGCGAGTGGTGGCACGGGCCAGCCAAGATCTTGGGCGGCCGATGGGCTGCCAGTGGGCTGCGCCTGTAAGAGAGCCAGTGAGTTCTCTCTCTCTCTTTTTTTTTACATTTACATTTTCTTTTTTTTTCCTGTAATTGTTTTGCAAATAAAATACTAACCAAAACACTTTGGTTAATTCTGTAAATTTTGTGAGGAATATTTGAATTATTTTCAAACCACACAATAAATTTCAGAATATTTGGAGCAACCAATATTTAATGGTAACTTTTAAACTCCAACTCAAATACCATAATGATTTAATTCAGTGACCAAAATGTCCTAGAAAAATATGCATTATCTCTGGTAGAGGCTTTCACCTTTTTCCATAAATCATGAACATTTTAAAAGGATATTTTGAGATAATTGAAAATATTTTGGTTGAACCTATTTGAATTGCATTGATGTAGGGTTTGATCAATCCCCATTTCAAATTCAAAAGAATTTAAACATGATGCAACAGATGACTAGCTAGCCTAGAGCAAACCAGAACTAGGGATGTGACATCCACGTTGATGGAGACTTCAACCCATGAAGGGTAATGACTGCGCGAGTCCACAAAGGGCTCCACCCACGAAGGGTCCACAAAGAAGCAACCTTGTCCATCCCACCATGGCCATCGCCCACGAAGTACTTGACTCACTAGGGTAGATCTTCACGAAGTAGGCGATCTCCTTGCCCTTACAAACTCCTTGGTTCAACTCCACAATCTTGTCGGAGGCTCCCAAGTGATACCTAACCAATCTAGGAGACACCACTCTCCAAAAGGTAATAGATGGTGTGTTGATGATGAACTCCTTGCTCTTGTGCTTCAAATAATAGTCTCCCCAACATTCAACTCACTCTCATAGGACTGGATTTGGTGGAAAGATGATTTGAGTGGAAAGCAACTTGGGGAAGGCTAGAGATCAAGATTCATATGGTTGGATTGGAATATCTTGGTCTCAACACATGAGTAGGTGGCTCTCTCTCAGAAAATGATTAGTAGAAGTGTAGGCACGTTCTGATGGCTTCCCTCACGAATGAGGAGAGGGTGGAGGGGTATATATAACCTCCACACAAAATCTAACCATTACACACAATATACCAAACTTGGTGGGACCGAATCAGAAAACTTGATCGGACCGATTCAGTACATAATGTGACTGGGACCGACATGTCAACTCGGTGGGACCGCTATCATTAGGGTTAGGGCATAACGTAATCTCAGTTTGACCGATTACACAAACTCGGTTGGACCGACTTTGGTAATAAGCTAACCAGAGAGTTGGTCAGGCAAACTCGGTGGGACTGATTCGCTCGTCTCGGTGGGACCGAAGCATTACGAAAAGGAAACAGAGAGTTTGCATTGCAGACTCGGTGGGACCGATTGCTCATCTCGGTTAGACCGAAATGTTACGAAGGGAAACAGAGAGTTTGCAACCCCATCTCAGTGAGACCGAGATCCTATCGGTGAGACCAAAGTGACTAGGGTTTCTAGTAATGGCTATGTCAAATGAACTCGGTGGCGCCCGATGGATCAAATTGATGGGGCTGAGTTTGACTTTTGGTTTGGGACATATGTGGATATGAGAAAGTGGTTGAGGGCTTTGGAGCATATCACTAAGCATTTTGAGCAAGCAAGCCATTAAGCAACACCTCATCCCCTTTTAATAGTATTGGCTTTCCTATAGACTCAATGTGATCTTGGATCACTAAAATAGAAAATGTAGAGTCTTGGACTTTAGAGCTTGAGCCAATCTTTTTTCCTTAGCATTTTGAGGGGTCCACAATCCTAATCCATGCCATGCCAATCATTGAACTTTCTAAAATATTTATCTTGAAATGGCATTAGTTCAATGAGCTATATGTTGTTAATCATTACCAAAACCACCCAGGGATAGTTGCACTTTCACCTATGAAGACGCACTTCTCTGATTTGGGCGAGCTTATCAGGTTGAAGCTTTTTCACGTAAGCATCGCAGCCCCAAACTTTAAGAAATGACAACTTTGGTTTCTTGCCAAACCACAGTTCATAAGGCATCATCTCAATGGATTTTGATGGTGCCCTATTTAAAGTGAATGTAGCCGTCTCTAAAGCATAACCCCAAAACGATAGTGGTAAATCAGTAAGAGACATCATAGATCGCACCATATCTAATAAAGTACGGTTACGACGTTCGGTCATACCATTTCGCTGTGGTGTTCTAGGTGGCGTTAATTGTGAAACTATCCCATGTTGTTTCAAATGAAGACCAAACTCGCAATTCAAATATTCTCCTCCATGATCAGATCGTAGAAACTTTATTTTATTGTTACGATGATTTTCCACTTCACTCTGAAATTCTTTGAATTTTTCAAATGTTTCAGACTTATGCTTCATTAAGTAGATACAACCATATCTGCTCAAATCATTTATGAAGGTAAGAAATAACGATACCCGCCACGAGCATCAATACTCATTGGACCACATACATCGGTATGTATTATTTCCAACAAGTCAGTAGCTCGTTCCATTGTTCCAGAGAACGGAGTTTTAGTCATCTTGCCCATAAGGCACGGTTCGCAAGCACCAAGTGATTCCAAAAGTCCATCAACATGGAGTTTCTTCATGTGCTTTATATCGATATGACCCAAACGGCAGTGCCACAAGTAAGTTGCACTATAATTATTAAACTTTAATCTTTTGGCTTCAACACTATGAATATGTGTATCACTACTATCGAGATTCAACAAAAATAGACCACTCAGCAGGGGTGCATGACCATAAAAGATATTACTCATATAAATAGAACAACCATTTTTATCTGATTTAAATGAATAACTGTCTGGCATTAAACAGGATCCATATATAATGTTCATGCTCAACGCTGGCACCGAATAACAATTATTCAGGTCAACTAATCCCGAGGTAGATGTAGAGGTAGCGTGCCGACCGCAATCACATCGACTTTGGAACCATTTCACACGCACATCGTCACCTCGTCCTTAGCCAATCTTCGCTTAACCCGTAGCCCCTGTTTCGAGTTGCAAATATGAGCAACAGAACCAGTATCAAATACCCAGTCGCTACTACGAGCATTAGTTAAGTACACATCAAAAACATGTATATCAAATATACCTTTCACTTTGCCATCCTTCTTGTCCGCCAAATAATTGGGGCAGTTCTGCTTCCAGTGTCCAGTCCCTTTGAAGTAGAAGCACCCAGTTTCAGGCTTAGGTCTAGACTTGGGTTTCTTCTCTTGAGCAGCAACCTTTTTGCCGTTCTTCTTGAAGTTCCCTTTCTTCCCTTTGCCCTTTTTCTTGAAACTAGTGGTCTTATTGACCATCAACACTTGATGCTCCTTTTTTATTTCTACCTCCGCGGCCTTTAGCATCGCGAAGAGCTCGGGAATAGTCTTGTTCATCCCTTTGCATATTATAGTTCATCACGAAGCTTTTGTAGCTTGGTGGCAGTGATTGAAGAACTCTGTCAATGACACTATCATCACGAAGATTAACTCCCAGTTGAGTCAAGTGGTTGTGGTACCCATACATTCTGAGTATGTGTTCACTGACAGAACCTAAACTCCTGGAACATCTCATATGCTACATGACGTTCAAAACATCGTTGAAGTCCCGGTTCTAGGCCGTAAAGCATGGCACACTGAACTATCGAGTAGTCATCAACACGCGTCTGCCAGGCATTCACAACGTCTATAGTTGCGGGCACGAGTGGTACACCTAACGGTGCTTCCAGGACGTAATTCTTTTGTGCAGCAATGAGGATAATCCTCAAGTTACGGACCCAGTCCGTGTAGTTGCTGCCAACATCTTTCAACTTAGCTTTCTCTAGGAACGCATTAAAATTCAAAGGAACGGTAGCACGGGCCATTGATCCACAACAACATAGACATGCAAAATACTATCAGGTACTAAGTTCATGATAAATTAAAGTTCAATTAATCATATTACTTAGAACTCCCACTTAGATAGACATCCCTCTAATCATCTAAGTGATCACATGATCGAAATCAACTAAACCATGTCCGATCATCACATGAGATGGAGTAGTTTTCAATGGTGAACATCACTATGTTGATCATATCTACTATATATGATTCACGCTCGACCTTTCGGTCTCGGTGTTCCGAGGCCATACCTGCGATGCTAGGCTCATCAAGTTTAACCCGAGTATTCTGCATGTGCAAAACTGGCTTGCACCAGTTGTATGTGATCGTAGAGCTTATCACACCCGATCATCACGTGTTGTCTCTGCACGACGAACTGTAGCAACGGTGCATACTCAGGGAGAACACTTGCACCTTGAAAATTAGTAAGGGGTCATCTTATAATGCTACCGACGTTCTAAGCATAATAAGATGCATAAAGGATAAACATCACATGCAATCAAAATATGTGACATGATATGGCCATCATCATCTTGTGCTCATGATCTCCATCACCGAAGCATCATCATGATCTCCAACGCCACCGGCGCGACACCTTGATCTCCATCATAGCATCGTTGCCATTTCGCCACCTATTGTTACTACGGCTATCGCTACTGCTTAGCGATAAAGTAAAACAATTACATGGCGATTGCATTGCATACAATAAAGCGACAACCATATGGCTCCTGCTAGTTGCCGATAACTTTGTTACAACACATGATCATCTCATACAACAATTTATATAACATCATGCTTAACCATATCACATCACAGCAAGCCCTGCAAAAACAAGTTAGACGTCATCTACTTTGTTGTTGCAAGTTTTACGTGGTTGCTACGGGCTTCTAGCAAGAACCGTTCTTACCTACGCATCAAAACCACAATTATTTTTCGTCAAGTGTGTTGTTTTAACCTTCAACAAGGACCGGGCGTAGCCACACTCGATTCAACTAAAGTTGGAGAAACAGACACTCATCGGCCACCTATGTGCAAAGCACGTCGGTAGAACCATTCTCGCATAAGTGTACGCGTAATGTCGGTCTGAGCAGCTTCATCCAACAATACTGCCGAATCAAAGTATGACATGTTGGTAAGCAGTATGACTATTATCGCCCACAACTCTTTGTGTTCTACTCGTGCATATAACATCTACGCATAAACCTGGCTCTGATGCCACTGTTGGGGAACATAGTAATTTCAAAAAAATTCCTACGCACACGCAAGATCATGGAGATGCACAGCAATGAGAGGGGAGAGAGTGTCCACGTACCCTCGTAGATCTAAAGCGGAAGCGTTATGACAACGCGGTTGATGTAGTCGTACGTCTTCACGATCCGACCGATCTTAGCACCGAAAGTACGTCACCTCCGCGATCAGCACACGTTTAGCTCGGGGACGTCCCTCGTACTCTTGATCTAGTTGAGGCCGAGGGAGAGTTTCATCAGCACGACGACGTGGTGACGGTGATGATGAAGTTATCGGCGCAGGGCTTCGCCTAAGCACTACGATGATATGACCGAGGTGTGCAACTGTTGAGGGGGGCACCGCACACGGCTAAACAATGTCAACTTGTGTGTCCTAGGGTGCCCCCTGCCCCCGTATATAAAGGAGCAAGGGGAGTCCGTCCGGCCCTTCCTAGTAGGAGTAGGACTCCTTTCCTAGTCCAACTAGGAGGGGGAAGGGGGAAGGAAGGAGAGGGAGAGGGAGAGGGAAAGAGGGGCCGCACCCCCTCCCCTAGTCCTATTCGGACTCCCCTTGGGGGGGGGGCGCCACCTCCTGGGTTGCTGCCCTCTCTCTCCCTTAAGGCCCACTAAGGCCCAGTACTTCCCCAGGGGGTTCCGGTAACCCCTCCGGCACTCCGGTTTTCTCCGAAATCACCCGGATCACTTCCGGTGTCCGAATATAGCCGTCCAATATATCAATCTTTATGTATCGACCATTTCGAGACTCCTCGTCATGTCCGTGATCACATCCCAGACTCCGAACTATCTTCGGCACATCAAAACACATAAACTCATAATACCGATCGTCATCGAACTTTAAGTGTGCGGACCCTACGGGTTCGAGAACTATGTAGACATGACCGAGACACGTCTCCGGTCAGTAACCAATAGCGGAACTTGGATGCTCATATTGGTTCCTACATATTCTATGAAGATCTTTATCGGTCAAACCACATAACAACATACGTTGTTCCCTTTGTCATCGGTATGTTACTTGCCCGAGATTCGATCGTCGGTATCTCAATACCTAGTTCAATCTCGTTACCGACGAGTCTCTTTACTCGTTCTGTAATACTTCATCCCGCAACTAACTCATTAGTCACAATGCTTGCAAGGCTTATAGTGATGAGTATTACCGAGAGGGCCTAGAGATACCTCTCCGAAACACGGAGTGACAAATCCTAATCTCGATCTATGCCAACCCAACAAACACCTTCGGAGACACCTGTAGAGCACCTTTATAATCACCCTTTTATGTTGTGACGTTTGGTAGCACACAAAGTGTTCCTCCGGTATTCGGGAGTTGCATAATCTCATTGTCTGAGGAACTTGTATAAGTCATGAAGAAAGCAGTAGCAATGAAACTAACACGATCATAATGCTAAGCTAACGGATGGGACATGTCCATCACATCATTCTCCTAATGATGTGATCCCGTTCATCAAATGACAACACATGTTTAAGGTTAGGAAACTTAACCATCTTTGATTAGCGAGCTAGTCTAGTAGAGGCATACTAGGGACTATAGGTTTTGTCTATGTATTCACACATGTACTAAGTTTCCGGTTAATACAATTCTAGCATGAATAATAAACATTTATCATGAATTAAGAAAATAAATAATAACTTTATTATTGCCTCTGGGGCATATTTCCTTCACTTATATGCTCGAGACTTATAGTTTGATCCTGGATTTTATCTTTCACAACATAATACCTTATCTCTATTGTTTTGGCAGCATTACTCGACTTGTTGTTGTGCGTAGAATACTACGGGCTGGTTGTCACAGTACATCTTTAGTGGTTTGTGAATACAATCTACCACTTTCAAGTCGGGTACAAATTTCTTTAGCCATATCGCCTTCCCCGTGGCTTCGAAGCATGCTATGAATTCTGCATACAACGTGGATGACGCAACTATTGACCGTTTGGAGCTTTTCCACGAAATAGTTCCCCCAGCGAGGGTGAATACGTATCCTGACGTGGATTTTCTATCATCTCTGTCCCCCGCAAAATCTGCATCTGAATACCTTTTTATCTCTAGGGAATCACTTCTCCTGTATATTAGCATGTAGTCCTTCGTGCCTTCCGCATAATGCAATGCTTTCTTTACCATCTTCCAGTGCTCTATGCCGGGATTCTATTGATATCTATCGAGTACCCCGGTGATAAAGGCTAAGTCAGGGCGAGTGCACACTTGTGCATACTGTAAGCTGCCAACTGCCGAAGCATATGGTACTGATTTCATTTGATCGATCTCGTACTGGTTCTTGGGACATTGGAATTTCCCAAAACTATCGCCCTTAACTATAGGAGCAGGTGTGGCTTTACTTGCATGCATATTATACTTTTTAGGAACTTTTTCTAAATATGCTTTCTGCGATAGTCCTAAGACTCCATTATTTCTATCGCGGTGAATTTCTATGCCCAAAACATATGATGCTTCACCAAGATCTGTTATGTCAAAATTCGAGGATAAGAACTTCTTTGTTTCTTATAGTAGACTAACATCACTGCTAGCAAGCAGAATATCATCCACATACAAGATTAGGAAAATATATTTCCCATTTTTAAACTTTGCATAAATGCAGTTATCCTCAATATTTTCTTTAAATCCAAAACTTTTAATCGTTTTATTAAACTTTAGATACCACTGTCTAGAGGCTTGCCTTAATCCATAAATGGATTTCTTCAGGCGGCATCCCATATTTTCCTTGCCTTCCATGATAAAACCCTTGGATTTTTTCATGTAGACCTTTTGTTTTAAATCACCATTCAGAAATGTCGTCTTAACATCCATTTGATGTAAATCTAAATCAAAATGTGCAACTAATGCCATTATGATTCTGAAGGAATCCTTACATGCGACTGGGAAAAAAAGTCTCATTGTAGTCTATCCCTTCTCTTTGAGTAAATCCTTTTGCCACGAGTCGTGCTTTAAACTTTTCTACATTCTCTTTAGAGTCATACTTAATTTTGTAGACCCATTTACGGCCTGCTGTTTTGGCTCCTTTAGGAATTTCCTCTAAGTCCCAAACATCTTTGGAACTCATCGATTTCATCTTGTCTTCCATTGCCTTCATCCACTTCGATGAATGAGGGCTTCTCATGGCTTCTTCATATGAGGTGGGATCTTTTTCCATATAAACCATTTCTGTGTTATAAACTTTAAAGTCAGTAGAAATAGCTGACTTTCTTGGTCTTGTAGACCTTCTAAGGGCCTCAGTTTATGGCACATTTTGTGCCTCAACTTCTGGCACTTCTTCTAAAATTTGCTGCTGCACCTCCCTTTCATGCTCAACAATTGGTTCAGTCGGCTCCCGACGGTCAGGTTCCCGGTCTACTCCCATAGTTGTCATGGGTGGAGTTGCAACTGGTAGTGAGAAAAATGGCTCCTGAATCATCAGATTAGGTGCGTGCATCCTCTTCTCCTCAAGATCAATTTTCCGAGCTACCAAGCTCGCCCTCATCATTTCGTCCTCTAAGAAGACTGCATGTCTCGTTTCTACAAACTTTGTATATCTGTCTGGGTAGTAGAAACGAAAACCCTTTGATCTGTCTGGACAGTCAATGAAGTGGCAACTCACTGTTTTGGGATCTAACTTTGCAATGTTCGGATTAAACATTTTGGCCTCAGCAGGGCACCCCCACACCCTGAAGTGTTGTAGGGAGGGCACCCTTCCCGTCCATAGCTCGTACGGTGTTTTGGGCACCTACTTGCTTGGTACTCTATTGAGAATGTGAATGGCGGTTTTAAGCGCCTCCATCCATAATCCCAATGGCAAGTTGGAATAACTCATCATGCTACGCACCATATCCATAAGTGTATGGTTGCGCCTTTCAGCTACTCTATTTTGCCGAGGCTCGCTCGGCATTGAATACTGGGCTACTATGCCAGTCTCCTGTAAGAACTTTGCAAAAGGTCCAGGGACTTGGCCATATGGAGTGTGCCGACCGTAGTACTCTCCCCCTTGGCCGGACCTGACTATCTTTATTCTTTTATCATGCTGATTTTCAACTTCAGCTTTGAATATTTTAAATTTATCCAACGCTTCAGATCTTTCTTTGATTGGATAAATATATCCATAGCGAGGGTAATCATCTGTGAATGTTATGAACGAGTCATATCCATCCACACTTTTCACCGGAAATGGTCCACAAATGTCACTGCGAATGATTTCTAGTGTGCCTGTGCTATGGATTGCACCTTTTTTGTTTTCTTTTATATACTTAATGTAATCTATGCATTGTTCTAAGTCTGAGAATTCTAACGGAGGAAGAATTTCACTTTTGACTAATCTTTCTATTCTCCCCTTGGAAATATAGCCCAAGCGATAGTGCCATAATTTCGATGAGTCAAATGTTCTCTTTCTTTTCTTTTGTTCTTTATTTGACGCGGAAACACGTTCTTTCACATTGCACACAGAATAAACTTTTTCACGAAGTGATAACAAATAAAGCTCATCGTGTAGTAAAGCATCACCCATATAAGCATTATTTAACCATATGGCACACTTGCCATGTCCAAAATAACATTCATAATTATCTTTGTCCAAACAAGAAACACTAATTAAATTTCTATGACATGATGGAACAAATAAACATCTCTAAGTAGAATATTGAATCCGTCAGCTAACTCCAAGGAGATGTCACCAACAGCTTCAACTCCGTTTGCCACTTCAATGCGTCTTTCGCTTCTTTGCGTAGTCCGCGTCGAATGGAATCCTTGTAAAGAATTTGCAACATGAACAGTTGCTCCTGAGTCAATCCACCAAGTGGATTTTGAAAACTGTGTATACAAGGATTCAATTACAAAGGAAACTATATTGTTACCTATTTTTGCCATGACTGACTTCAGCCAAGCAGCGCAGTCTTTCTTGTAATGCCCTTTTTGCTTGCAGTGGAGACAAGTGTCTTTGTCCACTAAGAAAAGTTGTTGCTGATGCTGATGCTGATAGGGAGCTTTTCCATGCTTTGAAGGGGAACTTTTGCTGTTTTGATTGTAATTCCTTTTCTTTTCATCCTTCACATAGTTGAGTGAACCACCATGTGAGGCTTTGAGTCTGTCCTCTTCTTGGACACACATTGCTATTGTCTTTTCAATGTCCCATATTCCAGGTGACATATTGTAGTTTACAACAAAAGTTTCAAACTCCTTTGGCAATGAAGCCATGACCAGGTGGACCATGAGTTTTGGTTTGATCTTCAGATCCTCATCCATGGGCTTTAGCTTTGCTGCCATATTGCTCATCCTGAGGATGTACTCTCTTATTCCATGACTACCACCTGTTAGTGTTCTGTCACCAGTTGTTTTAACACCTGGGTGGCATATATCTTTGAAGAGCCAGTGAACTGGCTCTTTTGTAAGCAACTCCCCTGCTGAAGTGCACTTTGCAATGGAGCCCACAATGATGCTCTCAATTGTATTCTTTATAAATGCCATGCACTTTTTGTTTGCATTGACCCACTTTTGGTTTTCTATGATGTATGACATCTCCAAAGGAGCATAATCCCCCCTCTTTTTAGCCCATGCGGCATCATCATCATGAACTTTATTATTTTCTTTATAAAAATTCATGAACATTTCTTTTCAAAAAAAATTCTATTCTCTGAAAAATCAAAAATATCATAACTTTTTAGTTTACTTTTCAGAGACTTGTCTGTTTACTTTCTAGAACATTTTTCTTTTACTTCTCTATTTTTTGTACTTTTTTTGAATAAAATTGTATAAAACGAAAAAGGGGTGAATCTGCAAGAGACACACTGCCTCGGTAGAGCTCATGTGGCGGCTGCGTCTTGTGGCGCCCGTGGTGGCGGCCTCGGCCCGATCTTTTCATTGCTACTCTTTGGCCCAAGAGGCCCTTGGCGCTGCTAGGTTAATCCCAGCCGCCGGTTGCCATCCGACGGCCTGGCGTGCAGATCGGGCGAACAAAACCACTCACCGAGCCGCTCTGGATGAACCCTATCCATTCTTTACCCACGCACCTCTCTCGCCCCGTCGCTCGACTTCGTCCCGGTCGCCGCCGCCGCGTCTTGCTTGGCGATGGTCAGCAGCGGCAACGGCGGCGAAGCCACCACGCCGTAGCGCCCTCTCCCTTCCCTTCTCTTTGCAGAGATGACTAGAGCCACCCCTTCTACGATATGTCGGGAAAAAGGCGTATACTGTCACCGCTTCCGGCCGCCGGTGATGGCGGCGAGGGCCACCGCGCGGCGCTGTGCTCTCCTTTTCCCTTCTTCTTTCTTTCGCCCATCCACCACCACCTCCTCTATGTGTCACCGAGGACGACGACGACATGAAGCAATGGTGCCCTTCGCTTTCTTGCCGTGTGCGCGAGCTCGATGGAGAGCGCGCCGTCAGCAATCTTGATGGTGGTGCTCTTTTGCCCCCTTGGGGCGGCTGTGTTCTTCTTCCCCGCACCTCGGCTTGCCGATGCGTGTGGGGATCGAGAGGAACGGCGCGGCCGGAGTGGCGACGCACTTTGCCGGCGAGGCCAGAGGCCCTCTTATACTTTGCATCGAAAATCATAGCCTAGCATGGCAGGCTAGTGATTCCGGCGAACCTACCTTCTGCCTGTCCAGACGAGCCCGATCCAGTACCGGCCATGATGATGTGGTGACGGCGGCGATGTGGACAGAGAGATGGCAAGGAGGTGGTGCTTTCCGTGAGCACCGCGCTAACCCTAAATCGGTAGGGCGTGTAGGTGAGGTTTGTGGCGACGATGAACTTCGTTAGTCGTGCCCCGACCCTCACCTCTGTTAATATAGGTCGGGTCATAGGGACCCACCAACCATAATGGGTTGGACGCCCCCGATGAGGCCGCATTGACCAAGGGCCTGGCAGGCCGTTCACATAGGAGATCAACCTAACAAGACCTTCATAACGAACATGGATGAAACGACACGAACAGGCGATTCACCAACGAATTTATCTGATTCCGACTAGCTACACACAAAAGGTACTGTAGCAAGCATCTCTTTAGTTTTCCCCTCGCTAAAGATTTATACAAAGATGAAGCAACACGAATATGGACTCTCCTAGCCGCCGTCCGTCGACCGACCGGTCGATCAGTGCACGAGGTAGGTGACGGCGAGCGCGGCGGCCATGAGCAGGTAGGCCACGGCCTGGTCGACCCTCCTGCCGTCGCCGGCCACGGCCGCCAACCCCTCCGCCTTGCTCGCTCCGCCCTGCGCCGCGCCGGCAGCGGGCACGTCGACGTTCGCCGCGCGAGCCATCGCGTGATCACCGATGAACGATCCGCTCACAGAATCGGCTCGATCGACGGCAGGGTTCTCCCCTTCCCTGGTGAGCCGACGGAGAAGAAGATGCTACTGGAACAAGATCTGGATCCGGGTTGTGGGTGTTGGTCGTGGCCAATTTGTGCTTCGTGGGGAGGCGGTGGGTCTGGCGTGTTTATATAGCGGGATAGGATTTGGGAGGGTATTACGGGCCGGATTCCCGGTCAAACGTGCCTGCTGCTATTCTGCCGGCCTTTTGCTTGGGCGCGTAAAAGTCGTTTGTTCAGAAGCTTCTGCGGTGTTTCCACGTGGCTGAGACGAGGATGCCGCGTCCAAATCGAATCAGCTCGGCTTTGGCTTTGGCCAAGCGTCACCGATGAGAACTTCTAGTAGACTAGACTAGTCATCATCAATCAAGATAATTAAAACTGCAAGAGGTGGACTGGTCGACTTGTGGTGCAGATGGTGCACTAGCCTTGGTTCACGTATTTAGACACTTCGCGAGAAAACTAAAAATAAGAGTAGGGAAAAGGTGTGTCTGAACGTAGTACACCACCTTACCTATTGACCCCGTTTATGTTTCTCCCAAAAACTAGAAAAAAATATATGGAATTCAAACTTCTCGGGTCAACAAAAATCCCGTTGGGGTTGATCCTTTTTCCCTTTTATTACTCCCCGTTCTAAATTTTTCGTCCGATAAAATAAAGTATACCTCAATTTTGTTTCAAATTTCTAAGACAAATTTGTCTTTTAAGTTTCAAGACACTTATTTTGGAGATGAAAGATAAGCTCTTTTTAGAGATTCCAATACGGACTACAGGTAAAGTAAAATAAGTGATCATTTGCACTCTAAAGTACGTCTAGATACATCCGAATGGAGTATGCATTGAAATATCTAAAAAAAACTTATATTTAGAAACGGAGGGAGTAGTTTTTATTTCTTCTTTATATTTCTTCTTCTGTTTGATTCCTTTTTTTTCCTCATTATTCATGTACAAAGAAATGTAAACAAATTTTGGACCACTAGGCACGTTTGTTAGCCTGGCACATGCGCAAGGATTCAAACGCCTGGAGAGAGAGGGGCGAAAAGGGAGCAATCGCAAAGTTCCCCTGATCCTATCGGCGAGGACGCAGATCCCTGCCTCCTCCGTTCGCTCCGGTGGCGGGAGGAGGTGGGGATCCCGTTCCTCTGTTCCCGATGTGTAGATAGGGTAGGAATAGGTCCTGGCGGCGTCGGTTTGGTGAGGTGTTCATCGCCGTTCTGGAAAAATAAGTCTGACGTTTCCCTTGTCGGTGCTGGTGGTGGTGGCATGAGGACAACATGTTTCGCACGCCGATCTATGGATCGGCCGGTGTTTGGTTCCCTTCTCCATCGGTGGTAGCACCGGTGTGAGGGGAGATTTTGCTCCTCGCGGATCTTTCGATCCCGCGAGTTCTTCACTCCTCAGGCGGGGTGGCGAGGCGGCGACGTCGACCGGGCTATGTGAGTATCTCTATCCCCTCCCTCTTCATCGTGGCTCCGGCGACTTCCCCATCGGCGGCGCAAAGGCTGGGTCCCATGCTTGTAGGGGTGGATCTTTGGATTTGCATGGAGTTTCGTCGACGATGGTCGTGTCTCCGGTGTGCTGGTCCTCCGTGGCTGAGGTTCGAGACTTCTCATCCGTCATATTGGCTGTCTACACAAGGGTAGTGATGGCTCCGGGAGTAGCAGCAGCGATGGCAGTGCGCCCTCGACCCACTCTGGTATGCGTAGTCTTCGTCAGGTGGTCTGAGGACCTCGTTGTAATTTTCTTTACTTTCGGGGTGCTTTGTACTACTTCTGAAACTTCAATATAATCTTGAGGTCTTTTCCGCAAAAAAGAGAAGAAATTCAAATACATTTTTAAAAAGTGTTGGCGCATTTCGAAATGGTTCATATTCTTAAAAAAATCAACTAGTTCAGTGAAAAAATTCAGCGTGTGTCCGGAAAAAGTTTAACATGTATTTTAAAAAAATTTAGCATATATTTAAAAAAAAATGTTCGACATGTAATTGAAGAAACCTTCTTATATAAAAATATATATTTATTTTAGATAAACAACAGATAGGGGGAATGAAAAAAGGAAAATAAAAAATGATCTTAAATAATAAAAAGGTGACTGCATTAAATTTAAAAGATTATATTGATTAATTCAAGTGCTCAATGAATTTTATAAATCTGCTTGTAAATAGGAAAATGCTCACGTTATTAAAAAAATGTTCAACACATTTTAAAAAATCACATCATTAAGAGAAGTGTTCGATGCATTTTGTAAAAACAATCATATAATTATAAAAATTATAATTTTGAAAGGTGTTAGATACACTTTTTTTTATAATGTTAACGTAATTTTGAAAGTGTTTCAAGAATTTTATAAAATTCTCATGCAATTTTTAAATAATAACATCGTGTAAAAGGTTCATGTGATCTGAAAACTTTTCACGTATTTTAAATAAAATAGTAATGTAATTTAAAGGGAGCAATCTTTAAAATATGTGCCTGTTGTTAACATTTCGTTCATATAGTATAAATGAAAAACATACACGACAAATAAAAAGGGAAAATTGAAAAAGTGTTCAACACATAAAAAGTATTTGATTTTTCGAAAAATCTTTGAGTGATTAGAAAAAATCAAGAATATATAAAAAAATGAAAATAAAATAAATAAAGTTAGTAAAATCTGAAAAATAAAAACAGATGTACCATAAAAAATCCAAAAAGAAAGCTGTCGGAGCACATGGAAACTAGATAAAAGACCGATGCATAAAAAAAGCACTGGGTACCTCTCCCCGTGAATCATGCGCCACTGAGCAAAATGATTGTAGGCAAGCGAGATATAACGTTTGCTTTCCTTTCTATTTCTTTTTTCCGCCGTCTGTTGCATTAGATAGGAGGGCGAAGGCCCACATTTGTGTCTCCTAGGCAAGGCCATTTGTCAGATTTTTCAACTTTATCATTTTTCCTCCAATTTTAAACTGGTTTCTTATGGTTTTTGTTTGGTTCTTTCGGCTTTTGCACGTTTCTTTTCTTTCACCCTTCCCTCTCCTTTCAATTTTTCATTTAAAATTAAATTCTATATTTGTACACATGAATATGTTTTGGAAACACTCTGGACATTTTTAACACACGATGAACTTTTAGTAAATACATGGCAAATGAATATTTCTCAATACATTTTTAAAAATTGTTTTCAACATTTTGTAGGAAAATGTCAGGACCCCGGTACTATGCCACACCGATCTAGCATGTACACCTCATATCACTTTGCAGCCTCACGCACGGTATTCCCATGGGTGTTGCCTTACCAGACCCTGGACCGTTTGCGCCTTTTGGCTCATATATATGATAGTGTCGCTAGCCTCCGTATGACAAAGGATCCAGGCTGACATGGCTAGTCGTGAACCCAAAGTGGCGCTAACTTACAGGGACAGGCATACATGACCCAACAACGAACGTGCCGATCAACAGCGAGTGAATCCCAAGTCGTAGCAAGCTACAAGGACTTAAAGGATCACCGCGTGACATTTCCCTGAAGGGACAGACACATGAACGAAGAAGGACACATGCCGGCCAGCCTAAGTGTTCCGGAGCAGTAGCAAGCTACCATGGCTCAGTGGAAGCACTAGGAGACATTTCCCGGTAAGAGAGGCTACCAAGGATAAACAACTAGATAGTCAGATCCCACACATACCAAGCATTTCAAACATACACACAATATGCTCGATATGTGCAAATACAACATGACATCACAACAGAACTCTACAACTCAATTACTTTATTTAAAAGGCTCCAGAGAGCCATACATATCATTCATACAGATAGGGGTCACACAATCCATCATTCAAGTCATACAAACATACAAGCCATAAGCGGAAGCAACATGTCTGGGTACAGACATCTAGAAAGTAAAAATGCTTGAGGAAGCCTATCTATCCTACAAGGGTCCACCATGTGCTCAGGATCACCACCTGGGCCTCAGGCTACTCGTCGACATCAAGGTCTACGTAAAACCCATCAGAAGGGGTAGCAGCATCTTCTGCAAACGTAATTAAGAAAACATGAGTACAGAGGTACTCAGCAAGACTTACATCAGATCCTACATACATGCACATTATCAATAAAGGGATGGTGGGGTTATTGCAGCAAGCCAGCTTTGACTCTTGGCTAAACTATCTTACGAGACTCCAACTTGTGATTGTTTTGCGCACTCGAGTCCACTACACACCACAACAATACTCTACCGAGGATTCACTCTCGTCATCCTATGGAAGGCCATCCACGACACTCACACTTGTCTTGAGGCTTTTAGTAGTTTCCATTACTTGTCTATGAACTGTATAGGCAACCAAGTAGTCCTTTACCGCGGACGCGGCTATTCGAATAGATGATGTTAACCCCGCAGGGGTGTGCTTCTTCACACACGCTTCCACCACTTATCTCCGTTTACACGACATGTACTCGGCAACCTTCAAGCGGAAGCCCAACGAGGGAGTCGGCCACGGCCTGCCTAAACACTCAAGTCTCTAGTACAGGTTTATTGCCTATTCAGGTTCCATCCACAGGGAGTCCGGCCGAGGTTTCCACATACGGCCCCGAACGATGTGTACAGGGTTCCGAGACACCTAACGGGCACCCGGCATACCCGGCCATGTACCTACCGCATCACAGCCCACCCCGAGGGTCAGTGTTGTGCACGGCCTCCAGTATACTACAAACACCAGAAACTACTTACAACTCCTGGACAGAGGACTAGGGTGGTTAAGAAGCCGAGAGGGTCAATTAAGGATCCCAATGCATGGTAGTAGCTGATTCTTAAATCACGCATACAGATCTCAGTGCTTAAGGACGGTTCCAATGAAACAACCCACCATGTACTCCTACATGGCCTCTCATCGATACCTTTACCAAATCGTGTTCAACACATCACTCTCATTACCGACATGATCATTTCACTCTAGCCCATCACCCAGATGAACCAGACCTGACATGACTCTAAGCATAGCAGGCATAGCAAGGTAGGAAACACAGACATGGCTCAATCAATTCCCACACATGCTAGTTGAAAGTGCAACTATCCCTGGGTGGTTTTGGTAATTCCTAACAACATATAGCTCATTGAGCTAATGCTATTTCAAGATAAATATTTCAGGAAAGCTCAATGTTTGGCATGGCATGGATGAGAACGTGGACCCTTCAAAATGCTAAGGACAAAAGGATTGGCTCAAGCTCAAAGCACAAGACTCTACATTTTTCATTTTAGTGATCCAAGATCACATTGACTCCATAGGAAAAGCCAATACTATCAAGAGGGGGTGAGGTGTTGCTTAATGAGTTTCTTGCTCAAAGTGCTTAGTGATATGCTCCCAAAACCCTCAACTACTTTATCACATCCACATATGTCCCAAACGAAAAGTCAAACTCGGCCCCACCGAAACTTACTATCCGGCGCCACCGAGTTCAGTTGACATAGCCACTCCCAGAAACCCTAGTCTTTCCGGTCTCACCAATAGGGATCTTGGTCTCACCGAGATGGGATTGTAATCTCTCTGTTTCCCTTCGTAACGTTTTGATCAAACCGAGATGAGCGATCGGTCCAACCGAGATTGCAATGCAAACTCTCTGTTTCCCTTTTGTAACGTTTTGGTCCAACCGAGATGAGCGAATCGGTCCGACCGAGTTTGCCTGACCAACTCTCTGTTTGTCTATTACCAAAATCGGTCTCATCGAGTTTGTGTAATCGGTCTCACCGAGATTACGTTATGCCCTAACCCTAACCATATCTGTCCCACCGAGTTGACGTATCGGTCCCACCAAAATGCCTAACGGTCACATTATGAACTAAATCGGTCTGACCGAGTTTCACGATTCGGTCCCACCGAGTTTGGTAAGTTGTGTGTAACGGTTAGATTTTGTGTGGAGGCTATATATACCCCTCCACTCACTCTTCATTCGTGGAGAGAGCCATCAGAACATGCCTACACTTCCAACATACATTTTCTGAGAGAGAACCACCTACACTTGTGTTGAGGTCAAGATATTCCATTCCTACCACATAAATCTTGAGCTCTAGCCTTCCCCAAGTTGCTTTCCACTCACATCTTCTTTCCACCAACTCCAAATCCTGTGAGAGAGAGTTGAGTGTTGGGGAGACTATCATTTGAAGCACAAGAGCAAGGAGTTCATCATCAACACACCATTTGTTACTTCTTGGAGAGTGGTGTCTCCTAGATTGGCTAGGTGTCACTTGGGAGCCTCCGTCAAGATTGTGGAGTTGAACCAAGGAGTTTTTAGGGCAAGGAGATCGCCTACTTCGTGAAGATCTACCCGACTGAGGCAAGTCCTTCGTGGGAGACGACCATGGTGGGATAGACAAGGTTGCTTCTTCGTGGACACTTTGTTGGTGGAGCCCTCCGTAGACTCGCGCAACCGTTACCCTTCGTGGGTTGAAGTCTCCATCAACGTGGATGTACGATAGCACCACCTATCGGAACCACGGATAAAAAATATCCATGTCAACATTGCGTTTGCTTCCTCAAACTCCTCCCTTTACCTTCATATGCAATTGTTTTACATTCTGCTGCTATACTCTTAGAATTGCATGTGTAGGTTAATTGCTTGACTTGTGCTAAGTTGCTAAAATCTGCCAAGAACTATAATTGGGAAAAGGCTAGATTTTTATTTGGTCAAGTAGTCTAATCACCCCCCCTCTAGACATACTTTCGATCCTACAAGTGGTATCAGAGCTTTGGTCTCCATTTGCTTTGATTTCCATAGCTTTTGGTGGTCATAGCCTTGGTTTCACAACCTAGTAGAGTATGGCATCTAGCGAGGGAAATTACCACCGTAGAGGTCCTTACTTTGATGGTACAAATTTTGCTAGTTGGAAGCATAAGATGAAAATGCATATTCTTGGACATAACCCCGTCATTTGGGCTATTGTGTGTATTGGCTTGCAAGGTGAATTCTTTGATGGAAGAGAACTGAACCGTGAAGCTACCGCGGAAGAGTTGAAGATGCTGCAATACAATGCTCAAGCTTGTGATATTCTCTTCAACGGATTGTGCCCCGAAGAATTCAACAAAATCAGTCGTCTTGAGAATGCAAAGGTAATTTGGGATACTTTGATTGATATGCACGAAGGTACCGACTCCGTCAAGGAATCCAAATTGGATGTGCTTCAAAGTCAACTTGACAAGTTCAAATTAAGGATGGTGAAGGCGTCGTTGAAATGTACTCTAGGCTTGCTCTCATCACAAATGAGATTGCCGGCTTAGGAAGTGAAGAGATGACCGAAAAATTCATCATCAAGAAGATCCTAAGAGCCTTGGATGGAAAATATGATACCGTGTGCACATTGATCCAAATGATGCCCAATTACAAAGATCTCAAGCCAACAGAAGTCACTGGAAGAATTTTTGCTCATGAGATGTCACTCAAGGATAAGGAAGAGCTTCACAACAAGTCAAGTGGTGCTTACAAAGCCTCATGTGAAGCTCCCACATCATCAAGTGAGAAACAAACCTTCAATGAAGAATTGAGCCTAATGGTGAAGAACTTCAACAAGTTCTACAAGAGTAGAAGCAAGGAAAGAAGTTCCAAGTCAAGGTTCTACAATGACAAAAGATATTCTAGTCGTGAGCATAATTGCTACAATTGTGGAAGACCCGAACACTATTCCAATGAGTGTACAGCTCCCTATAAAAGAAGAGAAGATTCTCCAAAAAGAAGGAGTAGAAGAGAAGAATGACCATCAAGAGAAAGAAGGATTAGAGATGATCGTTATGAATGAAGACCCTCTCGGAGAAGCAAGGATTCGGAAAGGAAGGACAAGTCATCAAGGAGCTACACAAAACAAAGACATCAAGCTCATGTTGGTGAATGGGTATCCGGCTCCGACTCCGACAATCACACCGAGAGAAGCTATCACTCCGACTCCGAATATACTCAAGATGAAGGTGTTGTTGGTCTAGCACTTGTGTCAACCAACTCCTACGACATATTTGTCTCACCAAATGAAGGAATTGGAAGATGCTTCATGGCTAAAGTCCCAAAGGTATCACACCCCGAGTATGTTGATTTCAATAGTGATGAAGATGACTTGTTAGGTGATGATGATTTACTTGTTGACAACTCTAGTGATGAATACTATGATGAAACATCAATTAATCATGCTAATCAAGATAAAATGAATGACAATGATAAGGAGAAGATTGAGCGCCTAACTAAAGAACTAAACACTCTTAAGTTAGCTCATGAAACTATCTTGGAAGATCATCGAGAACTTTTAAAGACTCATGAGAAGTTACTCTTTGAAAAGCTCAACCTTGAGCAAGAGCATGAGTTTTTAAAGGCAATCAATGATGATCTTCGCAAGAAAAGTTCTTCTTACATTGCCAAGCGTTTACTCTTATCTACTTACATGCCACAAGTCAAGTCTAGTAACAAGAACAAGAAAGATTCTTCTTCTAGTAGTAACAATAATCATGCTAAATCCAATGTTGTTGCTTCTAGTAGTTCTCTTGATTACACTAATGATTCTCTGGGCCAAGTTACACTTGAGCAAGAAAATAGCTTATTGAAGGGGATTATGGAGAAAGGTGTTACAAGAGTCTTGCCGGAAGCAATTCGAGGAGATTGTACGTAAGCAAGGAAGGCACCGGAAGAATCAAGGTGTTGGTTTTGAACGAAAGTTCAATGCCAATGGAGTTGAGTGGGAAGAAGATCAATACCCCAAGACAAAGTTTGTTCCTCAATAGGAGAAGTACGATCCTACTTCTTTCAAAGGAACACAAGCTCAAGATGATCTTCCACCACAAGACCACAAGCAAAAAGGCAAGGACAATTTTCAAGAGGAGATTGATGCATTTGAAGAAGCTCCTAAGGCCTTGGTCAAGTGGGTTACCAAGACTACATCAAGTTCTACTTTATCAAGTACGACTACAACTCCAAGGATTCCCATCAATATGATGTGGATCCCAAAGAAGAAGAAGTAGAGAGTTCTTGAGGGTGACTCCGCCAACATACTTCACTCATATCATTTTGGCAAGGACAAGTGCAATCAACTTCCACATCTTGCACTAGTTCAAGGAGTCACAAACCATCTCGTTGGTAAGACAAGGGACAAGGTAACCGAATGCTTTCATGGACATCATCTTGTGTGTGCATCACTCTATGTATATGGATATCCTTGTTTGTTCCTTGTGGGACTAACCCGTGTAGGTATTGAAAGTGCAACTCACTCCAATGGATTGCTCCAAATGATCAACAGCATTGAGCATCCACGTCTTCAACACCTACATGAAGCCATCATCGACAAAACCCAAGGTTAGTTCATCCCTCTTAGGGGGGATCTCACATCTAGGGGGAGCTTTACTCTAAGAATTGAGCGAAAGCAACTCTAATGGTGTGAACACAACAATGCTTTATGTAAAAGTGGTAACCCCACTTGTGCTTAAACGATGAGTATGACCTATGATCAAATGTTCTCATTTGACTCCTAAGTCAATATACTCATATATAGATGACCTAGTCATCACCAATTGCTTGATAGATGCTAGAATTGGTTGTGCATGCTTTGCCACATATGTCATTTGCCATTTTATTGTGTGAGCATGTTGATTGCATATTTTACTCATTCAAGGACATCCACTTGTTGTTTTGATTGTTTGGTTTCTTTCCTTTTGCCAAGTGGATGAACAAGAATGCCTAAGAACCTTCTCTAGCTATCTATGCTTTTCTCGTCTCAAACTCTATTCATGCTACATCACAAAGTTTGATCAAGTCAGATTCGAACCACTCTGTGTGAGGAGCACTCGGAGTCCCCGATTCGTCATAGACTTAAAATTCCAAAACCTCTTTGTGCATTTCGGTCTGACCGATTCACCCTTTTCGGTCATACTGAGATCACTAAGTTGATCTAGGTTTTCAATCTCGGTGCAACCGATTAGAACCTTTCGGCCACACCAAGTTGCAGTAACCGCTCGCAGTTTTGCATCCCGGTGCCACCGAGTTGTTCCACTCGGTCACACCGACAGGGTCAGGTTATATATACTGACGGGGCAAATTTTGGAATTTTTTCCGAAACTCTTCACCCGCGCGTAACCTGCTCTGCCTCTTCGGGTCTCCGAATCCTCTTCTCGCTGCCAGCGACCTCCCGCCGCTGGTCTCCGCCACCGTCAACGGCAATCTGCCCCGCCATTGCCACCGTAGCAAGTTCACCGCCGAGTTAGGGTATGAACTTGATACTTTGTGCTATTCATTAAATACGATTCGTAGCACATTGCTTTGCCATGATTCTTGCCACGTATGAAATCATCCTATCCAGCGAAAACATCCTGTAGATTAGATTAGATTTGAAAATTTAGGGTTAGGTTTCCGCCGAACTCATCTCGGATCGACCGAGTTGTTGAAATCGGACTCACCGATTTGGCTTAGGCCATTGCACATGCGATTTTCGATCTGACCGAGAATTGCAAATCGGTGTGACCGAGTTCGATTCTGTGTGAAAACCTAGTAGTCTCGGTGCCACCAAGCTGTGACTCGGTCTGACCGAGTTCACTAGTTTAGGTTCCAAAAGCTGCTTCGGTATCACTGATTTTACAAATCGGTAGCTCCAAAATGCTTTCTGTGGAGAACTAAAACTAAGTTTTGAGTCATCTGTTTTGCAAAAACTCTGCACTTTGTGATGCTCATCCACTCTACCTCATCTATATCTATTCACAGGGTCTGCTGTCAGTGAGTTTGCAGAGATGTTTGATCAAAGTGATAGCCAGAACAAGTCTAAAGAGCAAGCTCAATTGAGTGAGGGCACTAGTCCCTTAAGCAGCTATGATGAGGGCAGCAGGAGCACACCCAGTAACTTGCCAAAGGCTGCCACCAGGACAAGTAAGAAGAAAACCTCAAATTCAGAAGATAAGGATCATGTTGCTATTGAGGATGAGGCCACCTCAAAGAAGAAAGTGATGAAGGAGTATGGCAGTGCTGCTACCACAAAGCCAGGCATGAACAAGAAGGCACCTGCCAGGAGAGTGCCTACATCCAAACCCAGGAAGGTTGCCACATGTGAAACTATGAAGTTCACCATTGAATCTGAAGAAGAAGAAGAAGAAGCTGGTGAAGACAAGAAAAAGAAGAGGGCAAGAACAACTACTGCCAAAGTTCTTGGCAAGCCCTCCACGAGGAGAGATTCTGAAGAAGAAGATGAAGAGGAAGAGGATGCTGCTCCAGCTCCTAAAGCTCAGAAGCTCATGGGAGATGCAATTAAGGCAGGGGCTACTTCTAAGCCCAAAGCTGCTCCCAAGGCTGCTGCTCTAGCTCAAAAGCCTATACCCAAGAGGAACACCAGAAGTATACCTGCTGAGGAGAAGAACAAGGCCCAGTGCCTGAAGCTGCAGAAGGAGATGATTCACTTGTTTTGAGAAAACTGAAGCCCAAGATCCCTGACCACAATGATGCACATCCTGTTGCAGAGAACATGAAAATCAGGAAGGATTCAGGACTGAGATTATGGAGACAGTCTGATCCATATGCTATCAGGAGGAGAACTGCTGTTGACCACAGGTTTCACAGTAAGGAACATCAAGACTTTTATGAGACAATTTTGCTTGACAAGAAGCCTATTGTCTGTGACATGAGATGGGTTAACTGGGAGTACATCAAGGAGAATGAAGATCACTATCCAGGTGTATATGACAGCTTCAAAGCATGTGGAGTTGATACATTTGTTGCCCAGAAGCTCACCAAGTGGAATGATGAGCTGATCATGCAGTTTTACTCCACTGCCCACTTCTACCCAGATGGGAAGATCATCTGGATGTCAGAAGGTACTAGGTACCAATCTTCTGTGGAAGAATGGGCTCAATTGATTAATGCCGCAGAAGAAAGTGAAGATGATTTAGATGTTTATGTTGAAAAGAAGAAAGACCATAACACTATGGCACACATGTACAAAGAGATCCTAGATGATGCTTTGGAGACTCATAAGTTTGGATCTATCCATTTCTTGTTGTCTGGTTTGCCTACCACCAACTGGATCCTAAGGCACACATTGCTACCTAAGTCAGGTGATCACAAGATGATTAGAGGACATGCTATCAATTTGCTACATTTGTTTGATGTGCCTCAAAAGTTTAAAGTCATGAGTCTGATTGTGGAGACAATTAGAAGAACAGCAGCTGATCAGAAAAGATCTTGTGGGTATGCCCCAGAAATTCAGGAGCTCATCAACTCCAAGATGGGCACAAGCAAATATCTATTGGATAAGGAGCACCTACCCATCCACCCTGAATTTGAAGACAACACTGTTGTTATGAATGAGAATGAACCATCATCAGCTCAAGCACATGAGAAGAGAGAGAAGGCAAGGGTAGAGCAAGCTACAAAGATGCCAACTGCTGAAGAGGCATCTCAAATATTCCTGAAGATCAAGCAAGATCAGCTTGGATATCTGATTGCCCCCACCTTGAGGATTGAGAAGGGCTTGGCCACCCTGACTCAAAACCAGGAGAGTTTGGAGAGGATCATTGAGCAGAAATTCTATGCTCTTGATGTCAAGGTAACTGAGATCCAAACTGCAGTTGAGCAGCTTCAGGAGGAAGTGGAGGAGAAGAAGGGCAAGTCTACTATAGATGCTTTTGCTAGAGTTCCCAGAGGACAGAGATCTGCTGCAGTGCCAGTCACAGATACTAGAGCTACAACATCAGCATCGGCTGCTACAGCTCCAGTGCCACCTCCAGTAGCCACTCCACCAGCTCCAGCTACATCAACAGACGCTTTCGTCCTTGGAGTCATCTCTATGCCACCTCATGAAGACCAAGCCTGAGAGACGTTTATCACTATGCACTTTTTGAACTTTTGGTAACTTGTTGCCAAAGGGGGAGAAAAGGTATAGATCATAGGCTTCGAGAGAGAGTGTTGTTTCTTATCTCTCTTGTTTTTGGTTGAACTTCTTGATTGTGTGCTTGTGAGCTACTTGTTTACTTGTTTGATCATGTGTTTGATCATATGCTCCCCTTAATGCTTGTTCGATGATATTATCTCTTATATCCTTATATGATCATTCACTATGCTTGGTGATGAGTGCATGTGTTCAATTATTATCATTTTGAGCGCTCCACCAAGATGTATGTGGCATGAAAGAGTAACCCATGATCCTAACACATTGTGCATTTGCAGTCCAAAGCAAATTTTAAATAACGCACAAATTTAGGGGGAGCTCTTGCTTATCACATACTTCTCAAAGCGACGATGTTTTTCAATCTTATTATCATTTGTCGAAGCTTTGATCTATATGTTGTCATCAATTACCAAAAAGGGGGAGATTGAAAGTGCAACTATCCCAGTGTGGTTTTGGTAATTCCTAACAACATATAGCTCATTGAGCTAATGGTATTTCAAGATAAATAGTTCAGGAAAGCTCAATGTTTGGCATGGCATGGATGAGAAACGTGGACCCCTCAAAATGCTAAGGACAAAAGGATTGGCTCAAGCTCAAAGCACAAGACTCTACATTTTTCATTTTAGTGATCCAAGATCACATTGAGTCCATAGGAAAAGCCAATACTATCAAGAGGGGGTGTGGTGTTGCTTAATGAGTTTCTTGCTCAAAGTGGTTAGTGATATGCTCCAAAAACCCTCAACTACTTTCTCACATCCACATATCTCCCAAACCAAAAGTCAAACTCAGCCCCACCGAAACTTTCTATCCGGCGCCATCGAGTTTAGTTGACATAGCCACTGCCAGAAACCTAGTCTTTTCGGTCTCACCGATAGGGTCTCGGTCTCACCGAGATGGGATTGTAATCTCTCTGTTTCCCTTCGTAACGTTTCGGTCAAACCGAGATGAGCAATCGGTCCCGCCGAGATTGCAATGCAAACTCTCTGTTTCCCTTTCGTAACGTTTCGGTCCAACCGAGATGAGCAAATCGGTCCCACCGAGTTTGCCTGACCAACTCTCTATTTGTCTATTACCAAAATCGGTCTCACCGAGTTTGCGTAATCGGTCTCACCGAGATTACGTTATGCCCTAACCCTAACCATATCGGTCCCATCGAGTTGACGTATCTGTCCCACCGAAATGCCTAATGGTCACATTATGAACTAAATCAGTCTGACTGAGTTTCGTGATTCGGTCCCACCGAGTTTGGTAAGTTGTGTGCAACAGTTAGATTTTGTGTGGAGGCTATATATACCCCTCCACCCACTCTTCATTCATGGAGAGAGCCATCAGAACATGTCTACACTTCCAACATACATTTTCTGAGAGAGAACCACCTACACTTGTGTTGAGGTCAATATATTCCATTCCTACCACATAATCTTGAGCTCTAGCCTTCCCCAAGTTGCTTTCCACTCACATCTTCTTTCCACCAAATCCAAATCCTGTGAGAGAGAGTTGAGTGTTGGGGAGACTATCATTTGAAGCACAAGTGCAAGGAGTTCATCATCAACACACCATTTGTTACTTCTTGGAGAGTGGTGTCTCCTAGATTGGCAAGGTGTCACTTGGGAGCCTCCATCAAGATTGTGGAGTTGAACCAAGGAGTTTGTAAGGGCAAGGAGATCGCCTACTTCGTGAAGATCTACCCGAGTGAGGCAAGTCCTTCGTGGGCGACGGCAATGGTGGGATAGACAAGGTTGCTTCTTCGTGGAACCTTCGTGGGTGGAGCCCTCCGTGGACTCGCGCAACAATTACCCTTCGTGGGTTGAAGTCTCCATCAATGTGGATGTACGATAGCACCACCTATTGGAACCACGGATTAAAAATCTCTGTGTCAACATTGCGTTTGCTTCCTTAAACTCCTCCCTTTACCTTCATATGCAATTGTTTTACATTCCATTGCTATACTCTTAGAATTGCATGTGTAGGTTGATTGCTTGACTTGTGCTAAGTTGCTAAAATCTGCCAAGAACTAAAATTGGGAAAAGGCTAGGTTTTTATTTGGTCAAGTAGTCTAATCACGCCCCCTCTAGACATACTTTCGATCCTACACTAGTGGGTTTCATCTAGTTACTGTGGCAATGACAGGTCATGCAGAGAAAATGGGTTCAACTACCGTAGCACACAGTAGTTTGAAACACGGATGTCTTAAATGCAGTAAATGAGAGCAGGAGTGAGAACATGGGATTTTATCGATATGATCAAATGGTGGTTGCTTGCCTGGCAGGTCTGTAGCCTGGTACTGTCCTTCGATCAGGTACTCACGGTATTCCACCGGGGCAGAACCTACCGCAGAGAGCACCGATAACACAATCAATACCAGACAATATGCAACAATATGATGCATGCATGTGACATGGCAAAATGAGTGTGTTTGACTAATGCAACTATAACCAGATGGGTTTGAGCTATTTTGAACCAAAGATTCAAAACCCAAACTCATTTGTGATCTTAAATAGTGTCGTATCATGTTTTGCACTAAACAGCAAGTTAACTTGTTTAAACATGCATGAAACCGGTACAGATGGATAGATTGGATTTTGATCATTTTTCATATATTACACTTTACATTTGGAGATACAGATTAATTTCTATGAATTTTTTAAGTTAGCACTATTTTCCGAAATTCCTGAATAAGAATAAATCCAAAAATTGTATTACTGCATCAGCATTGTGTCAGCAGGTCGACAGGGGCGGTCCAGGTCAAACCTGACCAGTGGGACCCATTGGTCAGTGTCACTGTTAGTTAACTAACTTAATTAGAATTTGTTTAACCCTAATCTAGGTTTGACTAACAGACAGGGTCCACATGTCAGTGACCCAGGGGGTCAAATCCCTGGTCAAACTGGGTTGACTCGCCGGCGTTTAGCCGCCGGCGACGTCTAGACGCGGTGGAGGGTGCGGGTTTCGCCCTCCGGCGACCAAATGGACAGCGGAGGCCACCTACGAGCAGCTGGGAGCAAGCCACGTCGAGGGGTGGTGGTGGTTGAGCTCAAGGTCGCCGAAAACGACGCCGGCGATAAGCTTTGCGGCTGCCGGAGTTCGGGCGAGGCCGAACTCGCTGTTGTGGTGGTTTTGGAGGCACGAGGCCAGCTCCTACGTGGCCTACGAGGTGCGGTGAGCTTGTTGGACAAGGTGTTGTGGCCTTTGGGTGGCCGGAGTTACGTCGGCGATGAGCTCAAGTGACGGCGCGTGCGATGAAGCTTGTTGCGGTTGTTGCAGGGGACGGCAGCGAGAACAGAGAGGATGGGGAGAGGCAGGAGCTCATGGTGATCTCAGCGAGCTAGGCGGCGATGTCGGGGACGAGCTGGAGCGAGCGTGACGGCGAAGGGATCTCCGGCGACGGCGAGGTCGAGCGAGGTTGTTGCGGTGGCTACGGGGCTAACGAGCGCTCGGGGCTCGGTCTGCTCGATGAAGAGGAGGGCGGCGAAGCTTCTGGACACGACGAGGCGGCGTGGAGCCGACGGTGGCCGCGGCTACGACGGTGATGCAGATTTGGCTGCGTCGGCCATGGTGGGAGAGGGCAAGGGAGAGGCGCTTGGGGGAGAATGAGGTGTCCAGGGGGTCGGGGCGACGACGTGGAGGACGTCCAGGCGTCCAGCAGTGCGGGCGGCAAGTAGCTGGCGCCATGGTGAGCTCACAAGATCGGCATCACCTCCCCGCCGCTGCTAGGGAAGAAGCAATGGTTGGTGCGGGCCAAGACACGATCTTCGGGCCATCGTGGGCCGGCTGGTGGGTTTGGCCACATAAATTTGTTTTCACTTTTATTTCTGTTTTCTTTCTTTCTGCAAGTTTGTGGCTTTTCTAAAAATATCTAGACACTTTCAAAACTCATGAAACTGTTGATGCCCACTGTATAGAATATATCCAACAGTAAACATTTTAGTTTATGATTATTAGGATATTTAAAATATTTTATAGCATTTAAATGTCCAAATGCAAATAACATATGATTTAATCCAGTGACCTTAGGATGTCCTAGAAAATTATGCACCATTTTTGTGAGCGGTTTTAGACCAAGGCAAAGATGATGAACATTTTAGAAGGGCATTTCAAGTTCATTCAAAAATATTTTAGTAAACCCTAGTTGGATTAAGGGGGTGTTGGGGGTTCTGTCATCCCCATTTACAAGTTTCTGATCAAAGTAAACATGATGTTGTTGGAAATATGCCCTAGAGGCAATAATAAAAGGATTATTATTATATTTCCTTGTTCATGATAATTGTCTTTATTCATGCTATACTGTATTATCCGGAAATCGTAATACACGTGTGAATACATAGACCATAATATGTCCCTAGTAAGCCTCTAATTGACTAGCTCGTTGATCAACAGATAGTCATGGTTTCCTGACTATGGACATTAGATGTCGTTGATAATGGGATCACATCATTAGGAGAATGATGTGATGGACAAGACCCAATCCTAAGCATAGCACAAGATCGTGTAGTTCGATTGCTAGAGCTTTTCCAATGTCAAGTATCTTTTCCTTAGACCATGAGATCGTGTAACTCCCGGATACCGTAGGAGTGCTTTGGGTGTACCAAACGTCACAACGTAACTGGGTGACTATAAAGGTGCACTACAGGTATCTCCAAAAGTGTTTGTTGGGTTGACACGGATCGAGACTGGGATTTGTCACTCCGTATGACGGAGAGGTATCTCTGGGCCCACTCGGTAATGCATCATCATAATGAGCTCGAAGTGACCAAGTGTTTGGTCACGGGATCATGCATTACGGTACGAGTAAAGTGACTTGCCGGTAACGAGACTGAATGAGGTATTGGGATACCGACGATCGAGTCTCGGGCAAGTAACGTACCAACTGACAAAGGGAATTGTATACGTGGTTGATTGAATCCTCGACATCGTGGTTCATCCGATGAAATCATCATGGAACATGTGGGATACAACATGGGTATCCAGATCCCGCTGTTGGTTATTGGCCGGAGAGCTGTCTCGGTCATGTCTGCATGATTCCCGAACCCGTAGGGTCTACACACTTAAGGTTCGGTGACGCTATGGTTATTAGGAAGACTTGTATGTGATTACCGAATGTTGTTCGGAGTCCCGGATGAGATCCCGGACGTCACGAGGAGTTCCGGAATAGTCCGGAGGTGAAGATTTATATATGGGAAGTTCTCATACGGTCACCGAAAAGTTTTGGGGGCATATCGGTATTGTACCGGGGACACCGGAGGGGTTCCGGGGGTCCATCGGGAGGGGCCACCTCTCTCGGAGGGCCTCATGGGCCGTAGTGGGCAGGGAACCAGCCCCTAGAGGGCTGGGCGCACCCCCCCCCTTGGGCCCATGCGCCTAGGGTTGGGGGGGAAACCCTAGTGGGGGCGCCCCCTTGCTTGGGGGGCAAGCCCCCTCCCTTGGCCGCCCCTCTAGATCTCATCTAGAGGGGCCGGCCCCCTTCCCCCTTCCCCTATAAATAGAGGGGCGAGGGGAGGGCTGCACACAACATCCAAGGCGCAGCCCCTCCCCTCCCCAACACCTCTCATCCTCTGTTAAGAGCTTGGCGAAGCCCTGCCGGAGTACTGCCTCTCCACCATCACCACGCCGTCGTGCTGCTGCTGGAGCCTTCTTCCTCAACCTCTCCTCCCCCCTTGCTGGATCAAGAAGGAGGAGACGTAATCCGCTCCGTACGTGTGTTGAATGCGGAGGTGCTGTCCGTTCAGCACTTGGTCATCGGTGATTTGGATCACGGCGAGTACGACTCCATCATCCCCGTTCTCTTGAACGCTTCCGCTCGCGATCTACAAGGGTATGTAGATGCACTCCTATCACTCGTTGCTTAGATGAACTCATAGATGGATCTTGGTGAAACCGTAGGAAAAATTTTAATTTTCTGCAACGTTCCCCAACAGTGGCATCATGAGCTAGGTCTATGCGTAGTTCTCTTTTGTACGAGTAGAACACAATTTTGTTGTGGGTGTAGATGTTGTCAACTTTCTTGCCGCTACTAGTCTTATCTTGCTTCAGAGGTATTGTGGGATGAAGCGGCCCAGACCGACCTTACACGTACGCTTACGTGAGACAGGTTCCACCGACTGACATGCACTAGTTGCATAAGGTGGCTAGCGGGTGTCTGTCTCTCCCACTTTAGTTGGAGCGGATTCGATGAAAAGGGTCCTTATGAAGGTGAAAGCACATTTGCTCCCTGGGTGGTTTTGGTAATTAATGACAACATACTTTGTGGTTGGACTAATACTTTCATCAAGTATGTTTCAGGAAGGTCAATCACTTTGGCATGGCAAAAGGACTGAAGAGGTGGACCCCTCAAAATGCTAAGGCAAGCATTGTCAAAAGCTCAAGACTCCATTTTTTTGGTTTAGTGATCCAAGATCACATTGAGTCCATAGGAAAGCCAATACTATTAAAAGGGATGAGGTTATGTTAATGATCCGTTGCTCAAAGTGCTTAGTGATATATCTCCTAAACTATCAAGCAACTCTCACTTCCATAATACACTCATAAGTAATCTCGGTCCCACCGATTTCCTAAACTCACCACACCGAGATGAACCACCTCAGCCATATAGCCAAACCCTAGAAATTTCGGATTTTCCGATTCTCAACTCGGTCTCACCGAAACTAGTGTTGCCAAGCTTCAGAATCTTCGTCATCAAATCGGTGTCACCGAGATGATGAAGTCGGTCCCACCGAGATTGGCAAACCCTAGTCTTTGGAAGAATCGGACTCACCGAGATTGTATTTTCAGTCCCACCGAAAATCCCAACGTTCACATGATTTGAACTTTCGGTCTCACCGAGTTGTCAACTTCGGTCCCACCGAGATTGGTCAAATGTGTGTAACGGTTGGATTTTGTGTGGAGGCTATAAATACCCTCCACCCCTCTTCATTCATGGAGAGAGCCATCGAAAGAACTACCACTCCTACCTTACATTTCGAGAAGAAAACTACCTACCCTTGTGTTGAGATCAAGTTGCTCCACTCCCACCATATGAAACTTGATCTCTAGCCTTCCCAAGTTGCTTTCCACTCAATCCTTTCTTCCACCACAGCCAAATCGGTGAGGAGAGTTGAGTGTTGGGGAGATTATCATTTGAAGCACAAGAGCAAGGAGTTCATCATCATCAACACCATCTATTACCTTTTGGAGGGTGGTGCCTCCTAGATTGGTTAGGTGTCGCTTGGGAGCCTCCACAAGATGTGGAGTTGAACCAAGAAGTTTGTAAGGGCAAGGAGATCGCCTACTTCGTGAAGATCTACCCCGAGTAAGGCTAGCCCTCCGTGGGCGATGCCATGATGGCATAGACAAGGTTGCTTCTTCGTGGACCCTTCGTGGGTGGAGCCTCCGTGGACTCTCGCAGCTGCTACCCTCCGTGGGTTGAAGTCTCCATCAACGTGGATTGACGATAGCACCACCTATCGGAACCACGAGAAAAATCTCCGTGTCTCCAAATTGCGCTTGATCTTCTCCACCTCTCTTTACTACTTGTGCAATTTACTTTCCGCTGCCCATACTCTAGAATTGCATGTGTAGTATGCTACTTGACTTGTGCGATATGCAAAATCTGCAAAAACTTGTCTTTGTCAAAAGGCATAATTTTTATCTTGTCGAGTAGTCTAATCACCCCCTCTAGACACTCTCACCTTCTTCGATCCTACAATTGGTATCGAGCATTGGTCTCCATTGCTTTGGTTTACACACCATTGGAGGAAGATGGACGGTTCACGATTGGGAGTGTTAGCCATAGAGTGCCTATTCTTGATGGAGTGTCCTATAACTCGTGGAGGATTGAAATGCTTATTATCTTTAAGATGTATAACTTATGCAAATATGTTGAAACCCCATATGTGCCTCCATTTGACCCCTTGCACCCTACTATGGATGAAGAGCTTGATTTGCTTCAGAACCTTAGAACTGTAAATCTTATCATTAGAGGTTTGCCCGATAACTTGCTTAAGCTTGTCACAAACTTTGAGTGCGCCTTATGCTATGTGGAAGTTCTTGGAAGAACTTTATCCGGACTACTCTTTGAGAGGTCTTGATGAAATTCTATACAAGACTATTGAATTTGATATGATGCGCCCCAATGATCCCAACTTTGATAAATGCTTCTTTGAGCTTCGTGATCTTATGAAAAAGAAGGGTGATCCTTGTCTTATCAATGATCTAGTTAGAAATGCTCTTGTATTACATTCCGATGATTATTGTCACATTGACAAAACTAATGCAAGTCGTTGTCAAATTGACCTAGGTATTGATGATGAACTATCTATGGGTCAATATGATGATGAGCATGAGCACGATGACGATTACTCTGATTCGGACACCGAGCTAGACAAGATCATGAAGAGTCTCAACCTTATGGCGAATCTGAGAGACTACATATCCGGTGGAAAAGAGTGGATTCTTGATAGTGGATGCACCGATCACATGACCGGAGACGAAGACATGTTTCGAGAGCTCGCAAAGAACGATGGTCCACGCAAGTATGTGACTTTTGGAGACAACTCCAAGGGTAAGGTACTTGGCCTTGGTAAGGTGGCCATATCTCATGATAGCTCTATTCAAAATGTCATGCTTGTTGAATCACTTGGATACAATTTACTTTCCGTGTCTAGATTAGCTGACTTTGGATTCAATGTGCTATTCACCGAAGTAGATTGCCAAGTCTTTCGTCGTGACAATCATAACATGGTTTTTACCGGTATCCGTAGAGGTGATCTATATATTGTTGATTTCACTAAGAAAGCCCAACCTAGAACTTGCTTCATTGCTAAATCCGCTAAAGGTTGGTTATGGCATAGAAGGCTTGGACATGTTGGTATGCGTAATCTAGATAAGCTAATCAAAGGTGATCATATTCTTGGTGTTAAAGATGTGTTCTTTGACAAAGATAGACTTTGTAGTGCTTGTCAGGCAGGAAAACAAGTAGGTGGAAGTCATCCCGTGAAGAACATCATGACCACAAGGAGACCGCTTGAGCTTCTTCATATGGATCTCTTCGGTCCCAATGCTTACAAAAGCCTTGGTGGTAACTCCTTTGGTCTAGTTATAGTTGATGATTATTCCAGATTTACGTGGGTATCTTTCCTTGATGACAAATCGCAGGTTCAGAGAATCTTCAAAACCTTTGCCAGAAAGGCCCAAAATCAATTTGAGGTGAAGATCAAGAAAGTTCGGAGTGACAATGGAACGGAGTTCAAGAATGCCCATGTGGACTCTTTTCTCGATGAGGAAGGGATTCTACATGAGTTCTCGGCTACGTACACTCCTCAACAAAATGGAGTTGTTGAGAGGAAGAACCGAACGCTCATAGAGATGGCGAGAACGATGCTTGATGAATACAAGACATCAAGCACTTTTGGGGTGAAGCAATCGAGACAGCTTGTCATGCTATCAACAAGCTTCATCTTCATAAGCTCCTCGGCAAGACTTCATACGAGCTCCTCACCGTAACAAACCCCAAGTGGGATACTTTCGTGTCTTTGGTTCAAAATGCTATATCCTTGATAAGCATCGTCGGTCTAAATTTGCTCCTAAAACTCATGAAGGCTTTTTCTCGGTTATGGATAAAACTCCCACACCTACCGTGTCTACAATAATTTCACCCAAAGGTTGAAGAGACGGTAGATGTGAAGTTTGATGAATCTAATGGCTCGCAAGTAGAGCAAATGCCTATTGATGTAGGAGACAAGGACCCATCGGAAGCCATTCAAGATTTATCCATTGGAAAGATCCGTCCCATGGAAGTAAAGGAGAGTACCTCATCTACATATGTGGAGCCCCCTACCTCACGGCAAGATGAACCTCAAGGCAACATGGAGGCTTCCACAAGTGGAACTCACCAAGATGAGGAAGTGCAACAAGAAGATCCACCACAACCTCCTTCTCCACCACCACAAGACAACACCAACAACAATGAAGAAGAAGAGGAAGATGAGGATGATGAGGAAGCTCAGCCACAACCTCAACGAAAGCTATCCCGAGTCCGAGCAAGAGTCAAGAAGAATCATCCCGTGGAACAAATGATGAATGACATCGACTCCGGGAGAATTACTCGCTCTAAAACTCGCTTAGCTAACTTTTGTGAGCATTACTCATTTATCTCTAGTCTTGAACCTATGAAGGTAGAAGAAGCACTTGAAGACCCGGATTGGGTGAACGCTATGCACGAAGAGCTACACAACTTCGAGAGGAACAACGTATGGACTTTGGTAGAGAAGCCCAATGATGACCAAAACGTCATTGGAACCAAATGGGTGTTTTGGAACAAGCAAGATGAAGATGGACAAGTCATCCGCAACAAGGCTCGTCTCGTAGCTCAAGGTTACACACAAGTCGAAGGTATGGACTATGGTGAGACCTATGCTCCCGTTGCTAGACTTGAGTCTATTCGCATTCTTCTTGCTTAGGCCAATCACCATGATATTACTCTCTATCAAATGGACATTAAAAGTGCTTTTCTAAATGGTGAAATTGAGGAGGAAGTATTTGTGAAACAACCTCCCGGATTTGTGAATCCTAAAAAGCCTAATCATGTTTACAAGTTGCACAAAGCTCTTTATGGTCTTAAACAAGCTCCTAGAGCTTGGTACAAATGCTTGACTAGCTTTCTTCTTGAAAAAGGGTTTGAGATTGGAAAAATAGACTCAACGCTATTTACGAAAAGGGTTGATGGTGAACTATTTGTGTGCCAAATATATGTTGATGATATTATCTTTGGTTCAACTAACCCTCATTTTAGCGAGAAGTTTGGAAAGCTCATGTCGGAGAAGAATGAGATGTCCATGATGAGTGAACTCAAATTCTTCCTTGGGTTGCAAATCAAGCAATCTAAGGAGGGTACTTTTGTCTCACAAAAAAAGTACACTAAGGATCTCTTCAAGAAGTTCAACATGCAAGAAAGAAGGTATGAGAACCCCATGCCTACTAGTGGACATAATGACTTGACAAAAGATGGAGAACCTGTTGATCAAAAGGTTTACCGATCCATGATTGGTTCTCTACTATATCTCTGTGCTTCTCGTCCTGACATAATGTTGAGTGTATGCATGTGTGCTCGATATCAAGCAGCCCCAAAAGAATGCCATCTTAAAGCTGTTAAAAGAATTGTGAGATATTTGATACACACACCTAACTTTGGCATTTGGTATCCTAAGAGGGCCTCTTTCGATCTTGTTGGCTATTCCGACTCGGACTATGCCGGTGACAGGGTTGATAGAAAGTCAACTTCGGGTACGTGTCAATTTCTTGGTCGATCTCTTGTATCTTGGTCCTCCAAGAAACAAAATTCGGTATCATTATCTCATCGCGAAGCGAGAATATATTGCTGCTGGTTCATGTTGTGCTCAGTTGCTATGGATGACACAAACGCTTAAGGATTATGGGATACATGCGAGACATGTTCCCTTGCTTTGTGACAATGAGAGTGCGATTAAGATTGGACACAATCCGTGCAACACTCTCGAAGCTAAACATATTGAAGTTCGTCACCATTTTATTCGTGATCACATTGCCAAGGGTGACATCAATCTTAAGCATGTTCGTACTGACAAACAACTTGCTGATATCTTTACAAAACCCCTTGATGAGAAGGTATTTTGTCACTTGAGGAGTGAGTTGAACATCATTGATGCTTCAAACTTGGAGTGAAAACTCCATTGATGCATGAATGGCATGAGCCTACTTGACTAATCCTTGATATTTCTCTTATGATGATGATCATATGTCTTGGACACATTTGCCCCCTTGTATTGCATCTAACTCCTTGCAGGTACTTGGATGATCTACATTCCACAAGATTACCACACACTCAAATCTTGAGTAATCTTGTCATTGACCAAGTATCTAGCCCTTTGGGATGTTGAGTTCAAGGAACAAAATTCCACATATCTTTTTGACACCTTATACATCTAGTATATCACTCTTGTCATCTTGGATATTCTTGAGTATTTCCTTGCTTGCCTAACCCATGTAGGAAGATGAACTACACAAGAGGAAATGGTGCTCTAACTTCACATTCTATGAGCACCTACATCAAGTTCACCTACATGAGCAAAGCAACAACAAGCCCAAGGTATGTTCTTCACATCTTGAAGGAGCTTTGCTCAAAGTCATGAGTACAAGCAGCTTCATAAGATGTGATCACATCAAATGCTTAATCGAAAAATGGCAACCCCATTTTGAGCTTAAACGATGAGTATGACCTATGATCAAATGTTCTCATTTGACTCCTAAGTCAAAATACTCAAACATAGGTGACCTAGTCGCCGACCTCTATCTAGGTGAAGTACATATGTTTTTGCAGTCTTTCTAGTTGCTCTTATCGTTTTCATTTCTATTCTTCTGTCTTTGTGAATATCCTTTTGGCTCTGATCAATTCCTTGAAAATCTTTTACAAATTCATTGCAAATCCTTTGAAACATTCCTTGCAAAGTGAGCTGAATTATTTCTATATTTCCTTGGAATTAAACTCGGCGTCACCGACTTAAAAATTTTGGTCTGACCGAAAAAGGATCTGCCCTAAGTCCCTGACTTTCGGACCCACCGATCCATCTAACTCGGTGTCACCGACTTTTCTTTCAGGATATCATCTTCTGCAGCTCTACTCAATGATTTTCTTTGCATATTTCTTATTGCCCAGTTGTGATTCTTAAGGATCCTACTTCTTTCCTTCCATCTTTCCTGAACTTCCTAGTCTGCTGTCCTTTTCGACACTTGATGTCAAAGGGGGAGAAGATTTAGGGGGAGGGGAAGATAAGGGGAGAAGAGAAGATTTAGGAGGAGAAGAAGAGCAATCTTACCTTAAGGGGGAGAGAATCACATCAAAGCTCTGCCGTGTTCCACATTGGATATTACATTTGGCATCATTCTTTTGATTCTGCTCCTTCCATAACCTTCACAATTGATATCTTATGGAAAGCAAAATCTCTCAGAGTTCATTGAAAATCTTTTAGTTTCAGGAGACATGTTTGCTGATTCAAGCTAGTGCTCAACATGAGACACTCTTTATACATGTCATCCCTAGCTTGGTACTCTTGATGTTCTTGCTGTTGGTTGAAGAAATACTCTTGTGTTATCTAACCTTGTTTTCCCAAGTCCATTTCTTCAGGTACAATGCCAAGGAACCTCAAGGTAAGTATATGCGCCTTGCAGAATGTGCATGATGGTGACTTGCTTGTGAATACTTGTTTGCAAGAAATCACCATGCACATATGTATTATCACTCACTTCTTTTCATCTGCTCTGATGCATATAGCCAAGCAGCATGTAGCACATCTTGCCTTTCTCTCTTGTGTGCTTGTGGTAGTCCAAAACCTTGATCTATGAAAATCCTGCACACTTGTAGGGGGAGCCTGTGTACTACATGTTTGTCAAAGCTTTAGTGATAATTCTGTCTTTCTTTTAGTAAGCTTTGATGTCTTGTTTCGTGTGTTGCCATCAATTACCAAAAAGGGGGAGATTGAAAGCACATTTTCTCCCTGGGTGGTTTTGGTAATTAATGACAACATACTTTGTGGTTGGACTAATACTTTCATCAAGTATGTTTCAGGAAGGTCAATCACTTTGGCATGGCAAAAGGATCAAGAGGTGGACCCTCAAAATGCTAAGGCAAGCATTGGCAAAAGCTCAAGACTCCATTTTTGGTTTAGTGATCCAAGATCACATTGAGTCCATAGAAAAGCCAATACTATTAAAAGGGTATGAGGTTATGTTAATGATCCGTTGCTCAAAGTGCTTAGTGATATATCTCCTAAACTATCAGCAACTCTCACTTCCATAATACACTCATAAGTAATCTCGGTCCCACCGATTTCCTAAACTCACCACACCGAGATGAACCACCTCAGCCATATAGCCAAACCCTAGAAATTTCGGATTTTCCGATTCTGAACTCGGTCTCACCGCAACTAGTGTTGCCAAGCTTCAGAACCTTCGTCATCAAATCGGTGTCACCGAGATGATGAAGTCGGTCCCACCGAGATTGGCAAACCCTAGTCTTTGGAAGAATCGGACTCACCGAGATTGTATTTTCGGTCCCACGAAAATCCCAACGCTCACATGATTTGAACTTTCGGTCTCACCGAGTTGTCAACTTCGGTCCCACCGAGATTGGTCAAATGTGTGTAACGGTTGGATTTTGTGTGGAGGCTATAAATACCCCTCCACCCCTCTTCATTCGTGGAGAGAGCCATCGAAAGAACTACCACTCCTACCTTACATTTCGAGAAGAAAACTACCTACCCTTGTGTTGAGATCAAGTTGCTCCACTCCCACCATATGAAACTTGATCTCTAGCCTTCCCAAGTTGCTTTCCACTCAATCCTTTCTTCCACCACAGCCAAATCAGTGAGGAGAGTTGAGTGTTGGGGAGATTATCATTTGAAGCACAAGAGCAAGGAGTTCATCATCATCAACACCATCTATTACCTTTTGGAGGGTGGTGCCTCCTAGATTGGTTAGGTGTCGCTTGGGAGCCTCCGTCAAGATGTGGAATTGAACCAAGAAGTTTGTAAGGGCAAGGAGATCGCCTACTTCATGAAGATCTACCCCGAGTAAGGCTAGCCCTCCGTGGGCGTATGCCATGATGGCATAGACAAGGTTGCTTCTTCGTGGACCCTTCGTGGGTGGAGCCTCCGTGGACTCTCGCAGCCGCTACCCTCCGTGGGTTGAAGTCTCCATCAACGTGGATTGACGATAGCACCACCTATCGGAACCACGAGAAAAATCTCCGTGTCTCCAAATTGCGTTTGATCTTCTCCACCTCTCTTTACTACTTGTGCAATTTACTTTCCGCTGCCCATACTCTAGAATTGCATGTGTAGTATGCTACTTGACTTGTGCGATATGCAAAATCTGCAAAAAACTTGTCTTTGTCAAAAGGCATAATTTTTATCTTGTCGAGTAGTCTAATCACCCCCCCTCTAGACACTCTCACCTTCTTCGATCCTACAGAAGGGTAAATAGAAGTTGACAAATCAGGTTGTGGCTTTAACGTAGGTAAGAAAACGTTCTTGCTAGATCACATATAGAAGCCACGTAAAAACTTGCAACAACAATTAGAGGACGTCTAACTTGTTTTTGCAGCAAGTGTCTTGTGATGTGATATGGCCCAAAGTTGTGATGAATGATGAATGATATATTGTGATGTATGAGATCATGTTCTTGTAATAGGAATCACGACTTGCATGTCGTTGAGTATGACAACCGGCAGGAGCCATAGGAGTTGTCTTTATTTTTTGTATGACCTGCGTGTCATTGAAGAACGCCATGTAAATTACTTTACTTTATTGCTAAACGCGTTAGCCATAGAAGTAGAAGTAGTCGTTGGCGTGACAACTTCATGAAGACACGATGATGGAGATCATGATGATGGAGATCATGGTGTCATGCCGGTGACGAAGATGTTCATGGAGCCCCGAAGATGGAGATCAAAGGAGCTATATGATATTGGCCATATCATGTCACTATTATATAATTGCATGTGATGTTTATTATGTTTATGCATCTTGTTTACTTAGAACGACGGTAGTAAATAAGATGATCCCTTATAATAATTTCAAGAAGTGTTCTCCCTAGCGTGCGCCGTTGCTAAAGTTAAATCGCTTCAAGCACCACGTGATGATCGGGTATTATAGATTCTTACGCTCACATACAACGGGTGTAAGACAGTTTTACACATGCAAAAACACTTAGGGTTAACTTGACGAGCCTAGCATGTACAGACATGGCCTCGAACACAGAGACCGAAAGGTCGAACATGAGTCGATGGAAGATACGATCAACATGGAGATGTTCACCAATGATGACTAGTCCGTCTCACGTGATGATCGGACACGCCTAGTTGACTCGGATCATGTAACACTTAGATGACTAGAGGATGTCTAATCTGAGTGGGAGTTCATTAAATAATTTGATTAGATGAACTTAATTATCATGAACTTTAGTCTAAAACCTTTGCAAATATGTCTTGTAGATCAAATGGCCAACGCTCATGTCAACATGAACTTCAACGCGCTCCTAGAGAAAACCAAGTGAAAGATGATGGCAGAACTATACGGATCGGGTCCGAACACGAGGATCATCCTCATAGCTGCCAAGAAAGCATATGTCCTAGATGGACCGCTAGGTGAAGCACCCATCCCAGAGAACCAAGACGTTATGAATGCTTGGCAGTCATGTGTTGATGATTACTCCCTCGTTCAGTGCGGCATGCTTTACAGCCTAGAACCGGGGCTCCAAAAGCGTTTTGAGCAAGACGGAGCATATGAGATGTTCGAGGAGCTGAAAATGGTTTTCCAAGCTCATTTACCTTTGGGATTAGTTTTAAACCTTAATAATTCTTATTTAGTGCCAAGTTTGAGCATGAACATTGTATCTGGATCTCGTTTGATACGAGATGGCTACTCATTTAAATCCGAGAATAATGGTTGTTCTATTTATATGAGAGATATGTTTTGTGGTCATGCCCTAATGGTCAATGGTTTATTCTTAATGAATCTCGAGCGTAATGTTACACATATTCATAGTGTGAATACCAAAAGATGTAAAGTTGATAATGATAGTCCCACATACTTGTGGCACTGCCGCCTTGGTCACATTGGTGTCAAACGCATGAAGAAGCTCCATGCTGATGGACTTTTAGAGTCTCTCGATTATGAATCATTTGACACATGCGAACCATGCCTCATGGGCAAAATGACCAAGACTCCGTTCTCCAGAACAATGGAGCGAGCAACCAACTTATTGGAAATCATACATACCGATGTGTGCGGTCCAATGAGCATTGAGGCTCGCGGAGGATATCGTTATGTTCTCACTCTCACTGATGACTTGAGTAGATATGGGCATGTCTACTTAATGAAACACAAGTTTGAGACCTTTGAAAAGTTCAAGGAATTTCAGAATAAGGTAGAGAATCAACGTGACCGAAAGATAAAGTTCCTACGATCAGATCATGGAGGAGAATATTTAAGTCATGAATTTGGTATGCACTTAAGGAAATGTGGAATCGTTTCACAAGTCACGCCGCCTGGAACACCTCAGCGTAACGGTGTGTCCGAATGTCGTAATCGCACTCTATTGGATATGGTGCGGTCTATGATGTCTCTTACCGATTTACCGCTATCATCCCGGGATACGCCTAGAGACAGCTACATTCACTTTAAATAGGGCACCGCCTAAATCCGTTGAGACGACTTTGTATGAATTATGGTTTGGGAAGAAACCTAAGTCGTCGTTTCTAAAAGTTTGGGGATGTGATGCTTATGTCAAGAAACTTCAACCCGAAAAGCTCGAACCCAAGTCGGAAAATGCGTCTTCATAGGATACCCTAAGGAAACCATTGGGTATACCTTCTACTTAAGATCCGAGGGCAAGGTCTTTGTTGCCAAGAACGGATCCTTTCTGGAAAAAGAGTTTCTCTCGAAAGAAGTAAGTGGGAGGAAAGTAGAACTCGATGAAGTACTACCTCTTGAAAAGGAAAGTAGTGCAGCTCAGAAAATGTTCTGTGATGCCTACACCAACCGGAGAGGAAAATAATGATGATGATCAAGGTACTTCAGATCAAGTTGCTCTTGAACTTCAGGTCCACAAGGACACGTTCCGCACAGAGTGGTACGGACCCCGTCCCCGAAATCATGTTGTTAGACAACGGTGAACCTTGAACTATGAAGAAGCGATGGCCGGCCCAGATTCCAACAAATGGCTTGAAGCCATGCGATCTGAGATAGAATCCATGTATGAAAACAAAGTATGGACTTTGACAGACTTGCCCGATGATTGGCGAGCGATAGAAAACAAATGGATCTTTAAGAAGAAGACGGACGCGGATGGTAATGTTACCATCTATAAAGCTCGACTTGTCGCTAAGGGTTATCGACAAGTTCAACGGGTTGACTACGATGAGACATTCTCCCCGTAGCGAAGCTGAAGTCCGTCCGAATCATGTTAGCAATTGCCGCATACTATGATTATGAGATATGGCAGATGGACGTCAAAACGACATTCCTTAACGGACTTCTTAAGGAAGAACTTTATATGATGCAGCCGGAAGGTTTTGTCGATCCTAAGAATGCTGACAAAGTATGCAAGCTCCAGCGATCCATTTATGGGCTGGTGCAAGCATCTCGGAGTTGGAACATTCGCTTTGATGAGATGATCAAAGCGTTTGGGTTTATGCAGACTTATGGAGAAGCCTGTGTTTACAAGAAAGTGAGTGGGAGCTCTATAGCATTTCTCATATTATATGTAGATGACATACTCTTGATGGGAAATGATATAGAACTTTTGGACAGCATTAAGGCCTACTTGAATAAGTGTTTTTCAATGAAGGACCTTGGAGAAGCTGCTTACATATTAGGCATCAAGATCTATAGGGATAGATCGAGACGCCTCATAGGTCTTTCACAAAGCACATACCTTGATAAGATTCTGAAGAAGTTCAAAATGGATCAGTCCAAGAAAGGGTTCTTGCCTGTATTGCAAGGTGTGAGATTGAGCTCGGCTCAATGCCCGACCACGGCAAAAGATAAAGAGATGAGTGTCATCCCCTATGCTTCAGACATAGGATCTATTATGTATGCCATGTTGTGTACCAGACCTGATGTAAACCTCGCCGTAAGTTTGGTTGGAAGGTACCAAAGTAATCCCGGCAAGGAACACTGGACAGCAGTCAAGAATATCCTGAAATACCTGAATAAGGACAAAGGACATGTTTCTCATTTATGGAGGTGACGAAGAGCTCGTCGTAAAGGGTTACGTCGACGCTAGATTCGACACGGATCTGGATGACTCTAAGTCACAAACCGGATACGTGTATATGTTGAATGGTGGAGCACTAAGCTGGTGCAGCTGCAAGCAGAGCGTCGTGGCGGGATCTACATGTGAAGCGGAGTACATGGCAGCCTCGGAGGCAGCGCATGAAGCAATTTGGGTGAAGGAGTTCATCACCGACCTAGGAGTCATACCCAATGCGTCGGGTCGATCAAACTCTTCTCGTGAGAACACTGGAGCTATTGCCCTTGCCAAGGAGCCCAGGTTTCACAAGAAGACCAAGCACATCAAGCGTGCCGCTTCAACTCCATCCGTGAAAATGTTCAAGATGGAGACATAGATATTTGCAAAGTACATACGGATCTGAATGTCGCAGATTCGCTGACTAAACCTCTTCATGAAAGCAAAACATGATCAACACCGTAACTCTATGGGTGTTCGATTCATCACAACGTAACTAGATTATTGACTCTAGTGCAAGTGGGAGACTGTTGGAAATATGCCCTAGAGGCAATAATAAAAGTATTATTATTATATTTCCTTGTTCATGATAATTGTCTTTATTCATGCTATAACTGTATTATCCGGAAATCGTAATACACGTGTGAATACATAGACCATAATATGTCCCTAGTAAGCCTCTAGTTGACTAGCTCGTTGATCAACAGATAGTCATGGTTTCCTGACTATGGACATTAGATGTTGTTGATAACGGGATCACATCATTAGGAGAATGATGTGATGGACAAGACCCAATCCTAAGCATAGCACAAGATCGTGTAGTTCGATTGCTAGAGCTTTTCCAATGTCAAGAATCTTTTCCTTAGACCATGAGATCGTAACTCCGGATCATGAGGAGTGCTTTGGGTGTACCAAATGTCACAACGAATCGGGTGACTATAAAGGTGCACTACAGGTATCTCCAAAAGTGTTTGTTGGGTTGACACGGATCGAGACTGGGATTTGTCACGCCGTATGACGGAGAGGTATCTCTGGGCCCACTCGGTAATGCATCATCATAATGAGCTCAAAGTGACCAAGTGTTTGGTCATGGGATCATGCATTACGGTACGAGTAAAGTGACTTGCCGGTAACGAGATTGAACGAGGTATTGGGATACCAACGATCGAGTCTCGGGCAAGTAACGTACCGACTAACAAAGTGAATTGTATACGGGGGTTGATCGAATCCTCGACATCGTGGTTCATCCGATGAAATCATCATGGAACATGTGGGAGCCAACATGGATATCCAGATCCCGCTGTTGGTTATTGGCCGGAGAGCTGTCTCGGTCATGTCTGCATGATTCCCGAACCCGTAGGGTCTACACACTTAAGGTTCGGTGACGCTAGGGTTATTAGGAAGACTTGTATGTGATTACCGAATGTTGTTCGGAGTCCCGGATGAGATCTCGGACATCACGAGGAGTTCCGGAATAGTCCGGAGGTGAAGATTTATATATGGGAAGTTGTCATACGGTCACCGGAAAGTTTCGGGGGCATATCGGTATTGTACCGGGGCCACCGGAGAGGTTCCGGGGGTCCACCGGGAGGGGCCACCTCTCTCGGAGGGCCTCATGGGCCGTAGTGGGCAGGGAACCAGCCCCTGGAGGGCTGGGCGCCCCCCCCCTTGGGCCCATGCGCCTAGGGTTGGGGGAACCCTAGTGGGGCGCCCCTTGCTTGGGGGGCAAGCCCCCTCCCTTGGCCGCCGCCCCCCTCTAGATCTCATCTAGAGGGGCTGGCCCCCTTCCCCCTTCCCCTATAAATAGAGGGGCGAGGGGAGGGCTGCACACAACATCCAAGGCGCAGCCCCTCCCCTCCCCAACACCTCTCCTCCTCCGTTAAGAGCTTGGCGAAGCCCTGCCGGAGTACTGCCTCTCCACCACCACCACGCCATCGTGCTGCTGCTAGAGCCTTCTTCCTCAACCTCTCCTTCCTCCTTGCTGGATCAAGAAGGAGGAGACGTCATCCGCTCCGTATGTGTGTTGAACGCGGAGGTGTTGTCCGTTCAGCAATTGGTCATCGGTGATTTGGATCACGGCGAGTACGACTCCATCATCCCCGTTCTCTTGAACGCTTCCGCTCGCGATCTACAAGGGTATGTAGATGCACTCCTATCACTCGTTGCTTAGATGAACTCATAGATGGATCTTGGTGAAACCGTAGGAAAAATTTTAATTTTCTGCAACGTTCCCCAACAGATGCAGTCACTCTAATGCATGAAGTAGCTAGGGTTGTGACATCTCACCCCCATTCGGAAAAATCTCGTCCTGAGATTTAGGATCCTTCGGAAAGAAGGTGGGGTACTCAAGTCAAAGACGATCCTCCTGCTACCTCTTGAGCACTGCGTTGGTTTTCCCTTGAAGAGCAAAGGGTGATGCAGCAAAGTAGCTTAAGTATTTCCCACAGTTTTGAGAACCAAGGTATCAATCCAGTAGGAGGCTACACGCAAATCCCTCGTACCAACACAAACAAATAAGAACCTTGCAACCAACGCGATAAAGGGGTTGTCAATCCCTTCACGGCCACTTGCAAAAGTAAGATCTGATAGAGATAATAATAAGATAAATATTTTTTGGTATTTTTATGATGTAGATTGGAAAGTAAAGATTGCAAAATAAAACAAAACGGAAACTTATATGATGGAAAATAGACCCGGGGGTCATAGGTTTCACTAGTGGCTTCTCTCAAGATAGCATAAGTATTACGGTGGGTAAACAAATTACTGTCGAGCAATTGATAGAAAAGTGCATAGTTATGAGAATATCTAGGCATGATCATGTATATAGGCATGACGTCCGCGACAAGTAGATCGAAACGATTTTGCATCTACTACTATTACTCCACACATCGACCGCTATCCAGCATGCATCTAGAGTATTAAGTTCATAAGAACAGAGTAACGCATTAGGCAAGATGACATGAAGTAGAGGGATAAACTCAATCAATATGATATAAACCCCATCTTTTTATCCTCGATGGCAACAATACAATACGTGCCTTGCTGCCCCTACTGTCACTGGAAAAAGGACACCGCAAGATTGAACCCAAAGTTAAGCACTTCTCCCATTGCAAGAAAGATCAATCTAGTAGGCCAAACCAAACTGATAATTCGAAGAGAGTTGCAAAGATAACCAATCATACATAAAAGAATTCAGAGGAGATTCAAATATTTCTCATAGATAATCTTGATCATAAACCCACAATTCATTGGATCTCGACAAACACACCGCAAAAAGAGTTACATCGAATAGATCTCCAAGAAGATCGAGGAGAACTTTGTATTGAGATACAAAGAGAGAGAAGAAGCCATCTAGCTAATAACTATGGACCCGAAGGTCTGTGGTAAACTACTCACACTTCATCGGAGAGGCTATGGTGTTGATGTAGAAGCCCTCCGTGATCGATTCCCCCTCCGGCGGAGCGCCAGAAAAGGCCCCAACACTACTGGAAACAGAGGATTTGCCATCAGCCCTTTCTTTGTCGTCTGCTAGCGGATGGCAAAGGAGATCTTTGCTGTCCGTTTCCAAAAAACAGACGGCAAAGAACTAGCTGATGGCAAAGATCATATTTGCCATCAGCCAGTTCTTTGCCGTCTGCTAGCGGACGGCGAAGGAGCTTTCCCGTCGGCTAGCGGACGGCAAAGAGGGAGGGCCCCACTGACGAGCTGCTCAAGAAAAACTTAACGCCCCCCCTCTTTGCCGTCGGCTAGCGGACGACAAAGAGCAAAAAAGCGGACGGCAAAGGGGGGCGGATGGCAAAGATTTAACCTATCTAACGGCGGCCGCTCCCCACCCCGCCCCTCTCTCTCTGTTTCTCTCCCTCTTCACACACGCTTGCCCCCCCACCACCCGCCTTGGCCGCCCCACCACCCCCGCCCCACCCCCCCGCCTGTGCCACCTGCCTGCCCGCCGCTGGCCGCTGCCTCGGCCACCACAGCGCCCGGCCCCTCGTGCCCCACCACCCGATGCCCCACCAGCCTCCCGCCCGCCCATGCCGCCTCGGCGCCTCCCGCCCCGCCTGCCCCGCCTGCGGCCTCGTCGCCATCGCCGCCTCGGCGCCACCGCCTCCCGCCGCCTCCTCCGGTGGCCACCTCCTCCACCGCCCCGCCCTGTGAGCTCTACCTCCTCTTTTTTTCTGTTTTTTTTCTATTTTTTTAGTTTTAGGTTTATGTTTAGTTTAGACTTAGTTTTAGGTTTAGTTTTAGGTTTAGGTTTAGTTTTAGTTTAGTTTTAGGTTTAGATTTAGTTTTTTCCTTTTTCTGTTTTTTTAGTTTTAGGTTTATGTTTAGTTTAGATTTAGTTTTAGTTTTAGTTTTAGTTTTAGATTTAGGTTTAGTTTTAGGTTTAGGAAAGAAGAAGAAGAAAAAAAGAGGAGAGGAGGAGAAGAAGAAGAGGAAAAAGGAAAGGAAGAAGAAGAAGAGGAGGAGGAGAAGAAAAAAGAAGAAGAGGAAGAAGAAGAAGAAAAAAGAGGAGAGGAGGAGGAGGAGAAGAGGAAAAAGGAAAGGAGGAGGAGGAAGAAGAAGAAGAAGAAGAAGAAGAAGAAGAAGAAGAAGAAGAAGAAGGAAAAAAAGGAAGAAAAGGAAGAAAAGGAAGAAGAGGAAGAAGAAGAAAAGGAAAAAAGAGGCAAAAACCCGACCCGACACGGCACCCTGACCCCGAGACCCCGACCCCGACCCCGACACACCGACCCCGACCCCGATCCAGAGGCCGACGGGGTCATATATTTCTGAATTATTAGTTAGGTCATATACTTTTCGATTTTGTTATGAAAAACATCATATATAATTGTGTTGATCGGGTAGTTTTAAATGTGCGCTTGTTTCATCGCTGCGAGGTTTGGTGTTCACGACCTCGCCGCATGCTTGATTTAGCTGTGCCTCTTCGCTCATGGGTGAGCGTAAATGACATGTCCTCCTCCCCATTAATTATTTGATCTATTCGATGAAACTTGATAGCTAGCTATATATGTGTCTTGAATCATCAAGATCGTGAATCAATATGTGTCTCCTGCTCGAAAGCGTTATAGTTATAAATATGCATGCATTTGCATATTTATAACCTTGATTCTTTTGAATTGTCCAACGCTATCCATGGACAGCCCGAGTATGTGTAGATTGGGTTCGTTTTCCCATATGCTTTGCTCCGGATCCGACACATAAATTTTGTTAGTGCCTCCCCTGTTGTTCTCCGGGTACACATCCTCTCTATTTATTGCAGAGACGTGTATCAGGAGAACATCACGGAGGTGCTGCCGAAATTTTGCGTCAGATCCGGAGCATACATGGGAAAATGAACCTAATCTACACATACTCGGGTGGGATTAGGACCTATCATTACCTATTAGAGTGTAGGTTGGATGGACGTAATAAAATTGACAAAGTAGATCAACTGATGAATATATACATGGTGAACTATATATATAATTGTTGTGTGTCCAAGAGCTCGAAGTCAAGATGAGTGATCGTGCGTGGATGTATACCGTCACACTGGTCGTAACAAATGGAGCGCTGAATGGTTCACAAAACCAAGGGTTTGTGCAAGCCGCATTGCAAATGGCCGAGGAAAACTTGGTGCCCCTGCTTCGATGCGGCAATTGGGAAAAAGGATGAGGCTGAAATGGGTAAACACCGCAGAAGAATGGTTTTACGCCCGATTATATGGTGTGGACATTTCATGGTGAGTCCGCCTAACGTGACCGAAGTTGAGGTGGATCGTCGTTGCACCGACGAGCATGGTACCGGATGGAAAACATGGTGCAAGTCTATGATGATGCTCGGATTCGGACGAGGAGATGGAGGAATCTGCAAAGGCCTTCAATGAAATGTTGGAGTCTTCAAAACGTCCGCTCCACGAGCACACCGAGCTTTGTCGGTTGGATGCCATCTCACAAGTAATGGCTTTGAAGGCTCGATTCAACTTGGGCGAGAATGCTACGACGCAATTATGACAAGATTTGGACGCTTTCTACACAAAGGCCATGTAATGACGCAAACCTGTACTAGCCATCCTCCGCAATCAAGATGCCCTATGAGAAGATACATGCCGTGATAAAGGATGTGCCTTATTTAGGCTTGACTATGCGGACTTGAACTATTGTCCCATTTGCAAGTCTTCCGTATATTGTGGTAGACAACGGTATGGGTGAGAAGACACGCACCAAAATCCCGTTAGTGTTCTTGGTATATGCCAATCGTATCAAGACTTCAACGCCTTTTCATGGTCGAAGAGCGGCCGATGATGACATGGCACAAAACAGGCAAAAGAACCGAACTAGATGCGATGGGAATCGATGATGGTACACACATCGGATGGTGTTGCATGGAAAAAGTTTGATGAATTACATGTCGACAAAGCGGCAGATCCGAGGCATCCTCGAGTCGCCATCAGCACCAATGGGTTCAGTGTGTTTGGTATGACGGCAGCCCAATACTGCTTGTTGGTCTGTATTTGTCTTTCCACTCAATCTCCCCGGACAGATTATGCAAAGAAAGAACATTTTCCGACGCTGATAATTCCAGGCCCAACTATCCGGGAAAAATATGAATGTGTACATGCAACCGCTTAAGGACGAATTGCAAGAAGCCCGATAATGGATTCAAGACATACGACGCCTATAGCAAACGAAACTTCATAATGCGCGGTCGGTACATGTACTCGACACATGACTTGCCGGCGTATCGCTGTTCGTTGGCTGGTGTGTGCATGGAAGGTTCCGTGCCCCACATGCAAGGGAGCTCTTGAGTTTCGTTGGCCGGGCGGTCGCAAGTTTTCTTGCTTCGACATGCATAGACAGTTCTGGATCCTCGCCATAAGTTTAGGAAAGACAAGAAGAACTTCATCGAGGTAGAGTTGAAAAACTCGCACCACCTGCGCTGACAGCCAAGACACTGGATCGTTAAATGCTCTCGAGCGGATAAAGAGCGCCGAGGTACTTCAAGGGTATAATTTCGAGCATGCTCGACTCACAAAACATGCTTATGGGATCTCGCCTTACTTCAAAGACCTCCTTTGCCCACACAACATCGACGTGATGCACACCGAGAAGAATATCGCCGAGGCACTTTTTGGTACATTGTTCAGCATAGATGGGAAGTCGAAGGATAATACTAAGGCTAGAGTCGATCTGGAGGCGCTATGTGATAGGCCGTTACAAAACATGAAAGAACCGAAAGGAAAGCAGAACTAGACGAAGCCAAAGGCATGGTTCAATCTTGGAAGGCCAGCTATGAGGGAAATTATCTTGTGGGTGAAAATGCAGTTGATGTTCCCCGATGGGTATGCAGCGAATCTAAAGAGGGGAGCAAGCCTTGATAAATTGAAGATATTTGGTCTCAAGAGTCATGATTGGCACATATGGATTGAGCGGGTAATGCCGGTGATGTTGCGTGTCTTCATCCCTGAGGATGAATGGCTAGTACTGGCAGTACTCAGCTATTTCTTCCGTGTTCTTTGTGCGAAAGAACTATCGCCTGGCGTGCTAGAACAAATGGAAGAGTTGGCGCGGAGTTGATCTGCAAGTTAGAGAAGATCTTTCCACTGGGCTTCTTTAATCCAATGCAGCATTTGATTTTGCATCTCCCGACCGAGGCAAGATTGGGGGGGCATGCAAAATCGTTGGTGCTACCCAACTGAGAGGATGCAGTGGACGCTTCGAGAAAAATGTAAAAATAAATGTAGAATTGAAGCGTCGATGGCTGAGGCATTCATCACTGAGGAGGCGGCAAACTTTGTGACAACACACTACGAAACCAAAAATCGTCATTTGCATAATCCGAAGCCTCGGTACAATGCTGACGAGCCTAAAAATGGTGGATCCAACCTCAGCCTATTCAAAGGGAATCTCGCACCAGCCAGTGTTTCAAATCCAGTATCTTTGGATAACGAAGAATGGCGGACCATTTCGTTGTATATCTTCAACAACCTGATAGAAGTGCGGCCGTACATCGAGTAAGTTCTCGGTACATTGTTTCGCAACTTCTATTTCCTTTGAACTGCTCTTATTCCTGGATATTTCATACGATCGATACGCCGCCCTATTCTCGTATGGAGCGGTGATCCAAAAGGATTCCGTCGAAGAGTATGAGCTTCTCGCAAAGCAAGGAAGCGGCTATCCCGGTTTCATCTCTTGGTTCAAACAAACGGTAAATTCTATTAGACAATTTCATTCCATTCGCTAATTTGTGCGTAATGCAACAATCCTTTCATATTAAACTTGTAGGCTAATTCAGAGTCTATGGACGCCGAATTGAGACAAGTCACTAATGGTTTTGACTATAAGGTCCGTTCATTTGACAAATACGACACCAACGGGTATCGCTTTCGTACCTATGGCAAAGAGCTATCTATGGCCGACTGAAAGTCTACAAATTGTTGTCTATCTACTATCGGCGAAGGAGGTACCGAGTATTATGGGAGAGTTGAAGCAATTTATGAACTTCTATTCTATGGTGAAAACCCACCGAATGTCGTAGTCTTCAAATGTTATTGGTTTCAGCCGAAGGAGACTAGAAGGACTCATGAACATATAGGGCTAGTTGAAATCAACCAAAGCACCCATTTAGATGTTCCTGATGTCTATATTACGGCTCAACAGGCGACCCAAGTATTCTATCTACCGTGGGCCTGCCAAACTAATCCAAATCTGAAAGGTTGGGATGTCGTTTATGAAGTGTCGCCACGTGCTAGACTATCTCCCCCAAAGGAAGAGGATTATGAACCTCACATTAACCCAGACACATATGAAGGAGAATTCTTCCAAGAGACACGTATTTCCAAAAAGCATTTCAAGAACCGGTATACTTCACCCCAAAACATTGAAGTAGACAGCGACAGTGAATCCCACATCACCCCAGAGGAGGAACAAGAAGAGCCGAAACAATAAGAGGTTACTGCTGCGGATGACCTCTCAATGCTTGACGGATTACGTAAAGGTGGCCTTCCACATGTTGATGCCACTGAACCCTATGAGCACGTCATTGATTATAGTGATGATGATGATTATGCATTTATTGATGATACTGATCGAGATTATTAGTAGTGTTAGGTATTCAATTTTTTTATGTTGTACTTGATGATGATACACTTAAGTGATATACATATTATTATTCATGTCGGTATTTTTTTTATGTTGTACTAATTTCGTTTACTCTTTGTCATGGCAGGTGTTGAAAGATGGAAGGGGAGCCGACTGAGGCCAAGGACAAACGTGCCCAAATTGAAGGTGTGCCACACCATCAAGGTAGCTCCAGCTTATATCAATTCGGGCGGAATTGGGTATGTGGTTTGCTTCATGATTAATGCAATTCATTCATCATGCTAGCTTGAGCCCTTTAATTACTAATTTACTTTGTTTCTCTCTTTCAGGCATGCTACAATAAGACGGATAAGGTGCCAGAGGGGTACGACCTGTATGCCATGGCCCACACTGCCTCTTACAAGCAAGTCAAGGGGAAGGCGAGGAAAGGGGAGGAGTTTAACCCGAGCCACATTCCCTACAATCCAGAGCAGGTGATGATATCTAGTGGCGGGAGGTCCCGTGGCTCCATAGCCATTGATCCGAGATTGCCCCGAGACCACGGAGAGTTTAATTTGAATGGACGTTACTTGCTAGTCTTAACATTTGAGTGTCATCATGCTAACTAAACATTGAAATGATCTTTGGTGCAACAGAACTCCACACAAGCATCACACGATCCTTCTCTAGCTACTGGCACGAGCCAGCCCACTCCCACACCTCCATGATCAAGGTAAGTTTCTCTAGTTTTTTGCTTAACAAATGCATAAAGACCTAGACTTAGCTTTATTTCCTCCAATATGCTTACCTTAATGACCTAGAGTTAGCTTCTTTTCCTCCAAAATGACTTAATAAGCTTACTGACCTCCAAAACCAGCCATTTTACCTAAGTTAGCTCTAAAACAATCTATACTTAGCTTTGTTTCCTCCAAAATGACCCAAGTTAGTTATAATATGCTTAGTTAACTAGGTTTGCTCAATAATGACATGTACTTACCTTACTTATGTAAAAAACGGCATAATTAGCTTAGTTAGCTCATAAACGATCCATTTTACCTATGTTAGCTCTAAAATGATGCATTTTACCTAAGTTAGCTCATAAACGATCCATTTCACCTAAGTTACCTCACAAACAATGGTGTGCTTCTTCTTCTAGTCTTCTTCTTCTAGTCACCTTTTCCTAACTTTCTTATTTGCCACTTTGCAGATTTCATTCACTTCTCGGAAGCTAGCTTGCTATGATGGAGTGCTTGTTTTTTATTTCATTCTCTTCTAGTATTCTTCTAGCTTGCTACGATGGAACTTGCTATCTTGATGAAACTTTGCATTGTAATATGTATGTGCAACTTCCTAATGGTTGCAACTTATGTGTATGTGCAACTTGCTATGTATGAATGGATGGAACTATATATGTATGTACGATGAAACTTATGTGCTGTTAAATAGCCCTGTGAAATATATCTATATATGTCATATATATTTGCTGTGAAAATTGTTGGATTTAAAAAAATAGAAAAAAGAGCCAATATGCAGGCTCTTTGCCGTGTGCCACCGACGGCAAAGCGCTCTTTGCCATCAGCAGCGGACGGCAAAGAGGCCACATGGCAGCAATCAGAGCTTCTGGGAGGTGACCAATTTGGTCGGTTTGTTTCTGATGGTCGACGGCAAAGAGAAAAAAAACTTTGCCTATAGCGGCGGACGGCAAAGGCCTACCATGTAGTGACGTCGGCTGATATCATTCGGCGGACGGCAAAGGCCTTCCGAAGTTTGCCGTCAGCGGCGGACGGCAAAGGCCTGCCATTAACCACCTAATGGAGTAACAAAGCATTTATTGTCGTCCGATTTCTTTGTCGTTCGCTGCTGATGGCAAAGGCCCCTTTGCCGTCCACCGCCCCAAGGCATTTACAACGTAGTTTTAGCCGTCCGTGCATTTTGCCGCCCCTTTTGCCGTCATGGCGGACGTCAAAGACCTTTGCCGTCCGCCATCCATGCCTTTGCCGTCCGCCATGGCAGATGGCAAAGTAGCTGATTCCTGTAGTGCAAGATGGGATCTCATGGGTACAGAAGGTTGCGGTGGTGGAAATAGGGTTTCGTGGTGCTCCTGGATGTTTTCAGGGTATATGGATATATATATATAGGCGAAGGAAGTCGGTCAGGGGAGCCACGAGGGGCCCACGAGGGTGGGAGGCGCGCCCTACTACCTCGTGGCCGCCTCGTTTTTTTCTTGACGTCCACTCCAAGTCTCCTGGATTGCGTTTGTTCCAAAAATAACTCTCCCAAAGGTTTCATTCCGTTTGGACTCCGTTTGATATTCCTTTTCTGCGAAACACTGAAATAGGCAAAAACAGCAATTTGGGCTGGGCCTCCGGTTAATAGGTTAGTCCCAAAAATAATATAAAAGTGCTTAGTAAAGCCCATTAAACATCCAAAACAGGTAATATAATAGCATGGAACAATCAAAAATTATAGATATGTTGGAGACGTATCAAGCATCCCCAAGCTTAATTCCTGCTCGTCCTCGAGTAGGTGAATGATAAAAACAGAATTTTTGATGTGGAATGCTACCTAGCATAATTATCTATGTAATTTTCTTTATTGTGGCATGAATGTTCAGATCCAAATGATTCAAGATAAAAGTTTATATTGACATAAAATAGTAATACTTCAAGCATACCAACAAAGCAACCATGTCTTCTCAAAATAACATGGCTGGAGAAAGCTATCCCTACAAAATCATATAGTCTGGCTATGCTCTATCTTCATCACACAAAATATTTAAATCATGCACAACCCCGATGACAAGCCAAGCAATTGTTTCATACTTTTGATGTTCTCAAACTTTTTCAATTTTCACGCAATACATGAGCGTGAGCCATGGACATAGCACTATATGTGGAATAGAATGGTGGTTGTGGAGAAGAAAAAAAAAGGAGAAGATAGTCTCACATCAACTAGGCGTACCAACGGGCTACAGAGATGCCCATTAATAGATATCAATGTGAGTGAGTAGGGATTGCCATGCAACAGATGCACAAGAGCTATAAGTGTATGAAAGCTCAACAAAAGGAACTAAGTGGGTGTGCATCCAAATCGCTTGCTCACGAAGACCTAGGGCATTTTTAGGAAGCCCATCATTGGAATATACAAGCCAAGTTCTATAATATAAAATTCACACTAGTATATGAAAGTGACAATAGAGACTCTCTATCATGAAGATCGTGGTGCTACTTTGAAGCACAAGTGTGGTAAAAGGATAGTAACATTGTCCCTTCTCTCTTTTTCTCTCATTTTTTATATTTTTTTGGTGGGCTTCTTTTGCCTCTTTTTTTATTTGGGCTTCTTTGGCCTCTTTTATTTTTCATAAAGTCCGGAGTATCATCCCGACTTTTTTTGACTGTACACAGTAGGGCAAAACCCCACTCCAATTTTTATATTATATCAGAATAAAAAAAGGTTTAGCAGTACAATGGGACAATCATAGTCTCCATCATCCTTTCCTCACATATGACAATGCTCTAATAATGGAGATCATCACACTTTTATTTACTTACAACTCAAGAATTACAACAAAATGTGACTCTATGTGGATGCCTCTGGCGGTGTATCGGGATATGCAATGAATCAAGAGTGACATGTATGAAAGAATTATGAAGGTGGCCTTGCCACAAATACGATGTCAACTACATGATCATGCAAAAGCAATATGACAATGATGGGGCGTCTCATAATAGACGGAACGGTGGAAAGTTGCATGGCAATATATCTCGGAATGGCTATGGAAATGCCATAATAGGTAGGTATGGTGGCTGTTTTAAGGAAGGTATATGGTAGGTGTATGGTACCAGCGAAAGTTGCGCGGTACAAGAGAGGCTAGCAATGGTGGAAGGGTGAGAGTGTGTATAATCCATGGACTCAATTAGTCATAAAGAACTCATATACTTATTGCAAAAATCTATTAGTTATCGAAACGAAGTACTACGCGCATGCTCCTATGGGGATAGATTGGTAGGAAAAGATCATCGCTCGTCCCCGACCGCCACTCATAAGGAAGACAATCAAAAAATAAATCATGCTCCGACTTCATCACATAACGGCTCACCATACGTGCATGCTACGGGAATCACAAACTTTAACACAAGTATTCCTCGAATTCACAACTACTCCACTAGCATGACTCTAATATCTGTTGGAAATATGCCCTAGAGGTAATAATAAAATGGTTATTACTATATTTCCTTGTTCATGATAATTGTCTATCGTTCATGCTATAATTGTGTTATCCGGAAATCGTAATACATGTGTGAATGCATAGACCACAACATGTCCCTAGTGAGCCTCTAGTTAACTAGCTCATTGATCAATGGATGGTTACGGTTTCCTGACCATGGACATTGGATGTCATTGATAACAGGATCACATCATTGGGAGAATGATGTGATGGACAAGACCCAATCCTAAGCATAGCACAAGATCGTGTAGTTCGTTTGCTAGAGCTTTTATAATGTCAAGTATCATTTCCTTAGACCGTGAGATCGTGTAACTCCCGGATATCGTAGGAGTGCTTTGGGTGTACCAAACGTCACAACATAACTGGGTGGCTATAAAGGTATACTACATGTATCTCCGAAAGTGTCTGTTGGGTTGGCACGGATCGAGACTGGGATTTGTCACTCCGTATGAGGGAGAGGTATCTCTGGGCCCACTCGGTAGTGCATCATCATAATGAGCTCAATGTGACCAAGTGGTTGGTCACGGGATCATGCATTACGGTGAGAGTAAAGTGACTTGCCGGTACGAGATTAAACGAGGTATTGGGATACCTACGATCGAATCTCGGGCAAGTAACGTACCGATTGACAAAGGGAATTGTATACGGGATTACTTGAATCCTTGACATCGTGGTTCATTCGATGAGATCATTGTGGAACATGTGGGAGCCAACATGGGTATCCAGATCCCGCTGTTGGTTATTGTCCCGAGAGCTGTCTCGGTCATGTCTGCGTGATTCCTGAACCCGTAGGGTCTACACACTTAAGGTTCGGTGGTGCTAGGGTTATTAGGAAGACTTGTAAGTGATTACTGAATGTTGTTTTGAGTCCCGGATGAGATCCCGGATGTCACGAGGAGTTTCGTAATGGTCCAGAGGTGAAGATTTATATGTGGGAAGTTGTCATACGGTCACCGGAAAAGTTTGGGGGCATATCGGTATTGTACCGGGGCCACCGAAGGGTTTTCAGGGGTCCAACAGGAGGGGCCACCTCTCTCGGAGGGCCTCATGGGCTGTAGTGGGCAGGGAACCAGCCCCTGGAGGGCTGGGCGCACCCCCCCCTTGGGCCCATGCGCCTAGGGTTTGGGGGGAACCCTAGAGGGGGCGCCCCCCTTGCTTGGGGGGCAAGCCCACTCCCCTTGGCCGTCGCCCCCCTCTAGATCTCATCTAGAGGGGGCCGGCCCCCTTCCCCCTTCCCCTACAAATAGAGGGGCGAGGAGAGGGCTGCACACCACATCCAAGGCGCAGCCCCTCCCCTCCCCAACACCTCTCCTCCTCAGTTAAGAGCTTGGCGAAGCCCTGCCGGAGTACTGCCGCTCCACCACCACCACACTGTCATGCTGCTATTGGAGCCCTCTTCCTCAACCCCTCCTTCCCCCTTGCTGGATCAAGGAGGAAGAGACGTCACCACTCCGTACATGTGTTGAACACGGAGGTGCCGTCCCTTCGGCGCTCGGATCATCGGTGATTTGGATCACGACGAGTACGACTACATCAACCCCGTTCTCTTGAACGCTTCCGCTTGCAATCTACAAGGGTATGTAGATGCACTCCTCTCTCTTGTTGCTAGATGACTCCATAGTATTGATCTTGGTGATGCGTAGAAAATTTTATTTTCTGCAACATTCCCCAACAATATCACCATCCTCATATCTCAAAACAATCATAAGGAATCAAACTTCTCATAGTATTCAATGCACTTTATATGAAAGTTTTTATTATACCCTACTTGGATGCCTATCATATTAGGACTATTTTTATAACCAAATCAAATACCATGCTGTTCTAAAAGACTCTCAAAATAATATAAATGAAGCATGAGAGATCAATAATTTCTATAAAATAAAACCACCACCGTGCTCTAAAAAGATATAAGTGAAGCACTAGAGCAAAATTATCTAGCTCAAAAGATATAAGTGAAGCACATAGAGTATTCTAATAAATTCCGATTCATGTGTGTCTCTCCCAAAAGGTGTGTACAGCAAGTATGATTGTGGTAAACTAAAAGGCAAATACTCATATCATACAAGGCGCTCCAGGCAAAACACATATCATGTGGTGAATAAAAATATAGCCTCAAGTAAAGTTACCGATAGACAAAGACGAAAGAGGGGATGCCTTCCGGGGCATCCCCAAGCTTAGGATTTTGGTTGTCCTTGAATTTACCTTGGGGTTCCTTGGGCATCCCCAACCTTAGGCTCTTGCCACTCCTTATTCCATAATCCATCAAATCTTTACCCAAAACTTGAAAATTTCACAACACAAAACTCAACAGAAAACTCGTAAGCGCCGTTAGTACAATAAAACAAACCACCACTTTAAGGTACTGTAATGAACTCATTCTTTATTTATATTGGTGTTAAACCTACTGTATTCCAACTTCTCTATGGTTCATACCCCCGATACTAGCCATAGATTCATCAAAATAAGCAAGCAACACACGAAAAACAGAATCTGTCAAAAACAGAACATTCTGTATGAATTTGTAACTTTCGAATACTTATGAACCTTAAAAATTCTACCAAAATAGGAAGTCCTAGGAAATTTGTATATTAATCTTCTGCAAAAAGAATCAACTGAAAATCACGTTCCTGCGATTTATTACAATTATTCTCATGCATGCAAAAGTTTCTGTTATTCAGCAAGATCACATTAACTATCACCCAAGATGATCCTATAGGTTCTACTTGGCACAAACACTAACTAAAACATAAAACCGCATCTAAACAGAAGCTAGATGAATTATTTAATACTAAACAGGAACAAAAAGCAAGGAATAAAAATAAAATTGGGTTGCCTCCCAACAAGCGCTATCGTTTAACGCCCCTAGCTAGGCATAAAAGCGAGAATAGATCTAAGTATTGCCATCTTTGGTATTTGTCTTTTTAATGGAGTTATGCTCGGATCCGGGAGGTTACTTGTGTTTTCCTTCATGCTCGGAGGTCTTTAGATCTAGAGCATCCAACCGCTTATTGCAAAGTGTAATCAAAGTATTCATGCGATTGAGATTCCCACCAACATTTTTAAGAGGTTCAATAGATTTTTGCAATTCACATAATTTCTCTAAGATTTGGGTTCCTTCTTGAGTAAGGGGTGGTCCCTTTTGTAGGGGAAGTACTCCTACTATTCCCTCTATAATTTCATAAGCAAAACTAGGATCAATTTCAATAAAATTCCCTTTGGCGGCAAAGTCAAGGAGTTGTCTATGGGATATGGTTAGCCCAACATAAAAAATGCGAAGTAAAATCTTGAAATCTCCTTCTATATTGCAATTACGATAGGATTCTAACATCCTATACCAAGCATATTTTAAGTTTTATCCTTGTCTTTGTTTGAAGTGGAGGACTTCAAAATCGGGTGATGAAGGAATGAAGACAGAGCTAGTCATGACGACGAACGACGACACAAGAAGCAAGCGAGAAAGAGACGAACGGGAAAAAAGGGCGAATAAAACGGCAAGGGTGAAGTGGGGGAGAGGAAAACAAGAGGCAAATGGAAAATAATGTAATGCGAGGGATAAGAGTTTATGATAGGTACTTGGTATGTCTTGACTTGTGCGTAGACTCCCCGGCAACAGCGCCAGAAATCCTTCTTGCTACCTCTTGAGCACTGCATTGGTTTTCCCTTGAAGAGGAAAGGGTGATGCAGCAAAGTAGCTTAAGTATTTCCCTCGGTTTTGAGAACCAAGGTATCAATCCAGTAGGAGGCTACACGCAAATCCCTCGTATCTACACAAACAAATAAGAACCTTGCAACCAACGTGATAAAGGGGTTGTCAATCCCTTCACGGCCACTTGCAAAAGTGAGATCTGATAGAGATAATAATAAGATAAATATTTTTGGTATTTTTATGATGTAGATTGGAAAGTAAAGATTGCAAAATAAAATAGATCGGAAACTTATATGATGGAAAATAGACACGGGAGCCATAGGTTTCACTAGTGGCTTCTCTCAAGATAGCATAAGTATTATGGTGGGTGAACAAATTACTGTCGAGCAATTGATAGAAAAGTGCATAGTTATGAGAATATCTAGGCATGATCATGTATATAGGCATCACGTCGACGACAAGTAGATCGAAACGATTATGCATCTACTACTATTACTCCACACATCGATGAAAGTGCGTTATATCGACTAGAGGGGGTGAATAGGCAATTTTTATGAATTCTTCACTGAGGAATTTGCCGGTGAGGAAATTCCTTAGCGAAGAACTACTTGCAGCGGAATAAGTACTCAGAAGTAAGCATGACAGAATACACACATGGTCATCATGATGAAATGAAGACAAACACAGAGTACAGAAAGCGTAAACACAGGATAACACAAGATGAAGACAAACAGACTAAAGAAATTGAACTGAGGAAATTGAGAAAGTCTTCAGTCAAGGTCTTCAAACACAGATATGAACAATCACTCAACACAGTAATGAGGAAATGAAAGAGTTGAGGAAATAGAACCAGTAAGGTTGGTGAAGACAATGATTTGGTAGACCAGTTCCAACAATTGTCTCGGTTATGCGTCGGGTTGGAGCGGCTGAGTATTTAAACTCGAGGACACACAGCCTCGGACACCCGATCGCCGAGCACGCAGCTCAGACACCAAGTCCTCACCGTATTCTCCTTGAACTAAGGTCACAGACCTCGCCCAATCACTCGTGGTAAGTCTTCAGCGACTTCCAAACCTTCACAGACTTCGTCACTCGATGATCCACAATTCCTCTTGGATGTTTCTAGACCATGACGCCTAACCGTCTGGAAGAAGCACATCTTCAAAGGTAACAAGCGCCGGATCCACGCAGATCAATCTCTTGATGATGCTCAATCACTTTGGGTTTGTAGGTGTTTGGGGTTTGGGATTTTCCTCACTCGATGATTTTCGCCAAAGTCCTCGGAGGATGGGTTGCTCTCAAATGACAAGTGTCAGTTTCTCTTGGAGCAGCCAACCAGCTAGTGGTTGTAGGGGGCGGCTATTTATAGCCTAGGGAGCAGCCCGACATGATAAGACATAAATGCCCTTCAATGATACCGTTATGTGGATAAGATATTTTGGGACAGCCAAGGCAGAAGACAAAGAACGGTCGGAAATTTGACTCTCAAATTCCTCGGGGCTATCATGTTCCTCATGTAGGCAATCCAAGACTTTGGCGAATTCCTAACTCCTCGGTCCGAACAAATTGCTTAGCGACCATAAGAACTTCGTCTCATCACATCAAGAAATTGGTGAATCAGTATGAGATTTCCAATGGCTTCACTCAAGGGATTGGTAGGTGTAGGATTTTGAGTTGAGCATCACATGGAAATTTTTCCTTAGTATTTCCTCGACGCCCTTTAACAGTACGGTGTTTCCTATGACTCAAGAAGGAGAAAAACAAAACTATGAAAACGAAAGTCTTCAAGCTTCATATTCCTCACATTAATATCAAGTCATCACGGACATACCAATTTCTTCACTTTCAAGGTCTTCATGAAAGTCTTCAGGAATACCAAAATCTTCAGTCGAAGATATTCATTTTTAGGGGTCGACTTTCTCTGTAAATATCAAACTCCTCATAGACTTATAGACATGTGTACACTCATAAACACATTAGTCCCTTAACCTATAAGTCTTCAATACACCAAAATCACTAAGGGGGACTAGATGCACTTACAATCTCCCCCTTTTTGGTGATTGATGACAATATAGGTTAAGTTTTCAGCGGGGATAAACATATGAAGTGTAAGTACTGATATTGAGGAATTTGATTGCAAGATATAGAAGAACTCCCCCTGAAGATGTGCATAGTGAGGAATTTGCTTTTGAAGCAATGCACACTTGAAGAGTTGAATCATGGAGATCTCCCCCTATATCTTGTAATTCATACATGCATTTGACATATAATATGAAGAATTTGAAATGCATGATGAAATATGGTGCCTAAAGAAATTAAACATGCGTGCAATAATATTAATGAGGAACAAGCATGCAGAATAACGCATCAAAAGCATCAGAGCACAGTGCATCAAAAGTATCAGAGCACCGTCGGGTTTAAGATTACAACTTGATCCAATAAAAGTTTCAGAAGAGTGAGAGTTGTAACTTAGTAGAAAAAATGCCCATATAATAGACCCGCTTGAAGACTAACTCAGATTTCTCCCCCTTTGTCATCGAATGACCAAAAGGATCGAAACTGAGGACTAACGCCCCTGAAGAATATCAAGTTGATGGAGGAGCGCCAGTGTTGTCGGGGTTGGTTGTCGTAGTAGGGCCTGCCGCAGTGTCGTCCAAGTCTTCATTTTCATCCGTGTCGCGCGATGAAGAATAGGAGCTGGCCACCAAGGAAGGAACCTTGACCTTCTTGAATTTCTTCGGCGGAGGTGCAGACCAGTCAAATTCTTCCTTGAGACCCATGCTCTTCAGATCTTCGGCGTTGTAGATATGAGATAGAACAGTCCAGGTACGGTTGAAGGTTTCATGGAGGTAGTATTGGTTTTTCTTCACTGCATTGTGTGTTGAGGTCATGTTGTAAAGAATTGAACCAAACTAACGCTTGACCCATTTATGATTGCGATCAACTTTCTGATGAAGACTGAGGAGTAACTCACGATCAGTCATCACCCTGGGTGCTATGGCTTGAGGAATTTGCTTGGCAGAGGTGTTGGTGGCAGAATCATGTGTGGCAGAGTCATCATTGGTGGAGTAGGATGCAGCCTTGCAAAATTGACCATCCAATGGACGAATGCCTTCATCTATCACAGCAGTTGCCTTGCCTTTGTCATCAGCTGAGGAAAATGTCCGTTTGAGGACTTCAATTGGAGGCAAGAAACTGCCATGGTTCAGAGTATCAGCCGTGTAGTTCAGTGAATACCTTGTCCTGATGAATTTCATAATCCATGGTGCATAAGGCTTCAGCTCAAATGGTGACATAGCAATATTTGCCAGAGTCCTCATGAAGAAATCATGGAAGTTGACGGGAACGCCATGAATGATATTGAAAAGCATATTCTTCATGATGCCAACGACTTCTTCATCATTCGAGTCGTGGCCTTTGATAGGACTCATTGTCTTCGTCAGAATGCGATAGACAGTCCGTGGCACATACAGTAATTCCTTAACGAGGAATTTGGTTCGAGGGGCCTGCCCTGGCTTCAAAGGCTTCATCAGCACTTGCATGTAATGATTTGTAAGCTCAGGTTCATTGTAGATGCAACGTGCACCATCAAGGGGAGGACTGAGTGGGAGGGCATGAAGCAATTCAGTTGCTGGTGCTTTGTAGTGAGTATTTTCTGACATCCAGTCCAGCACCCATGAGTTCACATCTTCAGAATTTCCTGTGATATGCAGCGTCACATAGAATTGAAGAATGAGTTCTTCATTCCAATCACGTATGTCAGCAGAAATTCAAGAATCCAAAGATCGTGAAGAACACCGAGGACTGGCTCGAAGCACGGTAGAGATTCCATGTCCACGTGAGGAATGTGTGCATGATCAAAGACTTTGTCTTTGTCGAATAGTACAGAGGAATAGAAATTTGCTTGACTAGCAGTCCAGAAACGCCTCTTCCTTATGCGAGCAGAATCATAGGGATTATAGTCAGTGAAGAACACATGCTCGTTGAAGAAATCAACAGCCTTGAACTTTTGCTTCTTTGAGAATGGATCCTTTGGCTTGGGCACAGGAGTGTCAGTGAGTTGCATCACAACCTCAGGAATCACAATCTCCTGTTCTTCAGGCTGAGGAATGTTTGGTTCCTCTTCAGTGGCAGTCTGCATGTTCAAGGTATCAGCAGCAGCAGTTTCTTCAGTACTAGTGGCTGGAATTTCTTCATGCACAGACGAGGTGGGATGAGTTTCTTCAGAGCCCATTTGAACGGTTGGTGCAGGGGACTAAGGTATTTGCTATAGAGGGGTGAAGTGTGGAGAATTGGGATGCTGACTTTCCCAAAAGTCATCATTCATCACAGGTGTGGTGCATCCAATATCCACGTCTTCATCTTCAATTTCTTCAACGCCAGCCTCTTCAGCTATGAACTGGGGCATGGGCGAGGAAGCAACAGGTGTTGAAGGGATCGCATCCACTTCAATTTCTTCATCAATCTGCTCTGATGAAGCAGCAGAATGATTTTCTTCATGAGATCCGCTAGGGATCACATTCTTCACCATAAGGAACAAGGTCCTTTGATGGCATGGTGGAAATCGGAACAGCATCAATTGGATTCTCAAGTGAGATGGTCACAGTCTTCATTTTCTTCGGAGCTGAAGAATCTGAAGCAGATGATGCTTTCCTTTTCTTCACTGCAGCTTTCTCTGCAGCCTTGGTCTTCCTCACATCTGATGCAGATGGAAGGGTAGGAGTTGGGGTAGGCGCAGGAGGAGCTGAGGAATCTGTTTTATTTCCTCAAAGAATCGATGCAGCTTGCTCGACTTCTTCATTTTCTTCAGCGCACCACTAGTGGATGCCCCGCGTTTCTTCGGTGGCTGGAATGGAGTCATCAACCCCGAACTAGCATTTTCTTCAGAAGGCTGAAAATCATCGTGATGCCGCATGTTCATCAGTTTGCTGAGTAGAGGCTTTAGCTTGAGGAATTTCTTGTTGTGAAGGGGCTGCAACATTGGTGAACTTCTCAGTCAGCTTAACGAACCTGACTTTGGCTCCTTGCCAATCAGCATAATAAGCATTGAAATCATCACTGAGGGCTTTGATTTTAGACTGGATCGTGAGGAGTTCATCAGTTGTCATTTTGACAATGTTGTTCCTCGGGAACTTCTCTTTCCTGAACTGAGCCTTCTTGATTTGCCTGGCCTTCTCAAATTTCCATTTCTCTTCATTGATGAAATGGGTCAAGACGTGACTCGCCAGAGTCAAATGAAAATCGGCATAGGAGTGTTTGGGTCCTTGTGCGAGATCAATGTAGTCGAGGATCACCTTTGGATCCAAAAGTAGTGGCACATTTGTGCCTTTGGCTCTAGCGGCCCTTTCTTGCCTGTCTCTGATGATTTCTGCAAGTTCATCATCATCAGCTTCATCGTCGGATGGCACTTGGAAGGCAACTTGTTTCTTCTTCGGACTAGGCCGAGGACCTCGTCCAGCAGTAGCCTTGGTCTTCAGCAGAGTGGGGCCTGATGAAGAATTTGGTGCAGCTGAGGAACTCGCTGAAACACCAGAGGCAATGGAGATGCCTGCAGTCCTTTGGCATGTGGCCAGATGTACAGGTGGTGAGGACTTTGCCGGAGCAACAGAGGACTTTGGAGGAGCAGGAGCAGCGTGACGAATTGGCCGTGAGGGCTTTGAAGAAATTGGCCATGAGGGCTTTGAAGATTCTGGCCGTGAGGGCATTGCCGAGGAACTTGGCCGTGAGGGCACAGTTGATGAAGCACTTGGCTTGTGAGCAGGCTTCTTTGCCATTGATTTTCTAGGCTTGTCAAAGGCCTTTGTGGCAGCAGCAACAGCAGAGTCTTCATTAAATTTCCTCACTGCTTCTTTGGCTTGTCTTGCCAACTTGGCTTGGCGTTTGGCCCATTCTTCAGGGAAATCCTCACCGCACTTGAGGCTGGTGGGATCAGCTTCTTGACGAGGTGCCAATGGAGCTCTTGGGCATGGAGGATTTAGAGCGAATTTCTTCATATACTTTGGAGTTACATATCTGTACTCCCTCCATTCTCTTGCCCATCTCCTTTCAATCCTCTGTATGCGCACCTTGCGCTAATTTTTGTTCTCCTTTCCGAACTTGGCCTCATCAGGTGTGCAATAGTCAGCATAGATGTTCTCAGGTATTTCAAACGCAGTCATGACCTCAGGCTTCTTTCCTCCTTTCTGTGGTTTCTTACCATCTGCCATATTCTTCAGTTGAGAAATTTGAACAATCGAATTCTCTAAAGAAGTATGCAACTTTTCTTCGAGGAACGCCTTGATGAAGAACACGACGAGCTGAGAAGTGTAGATTTGAAGCTCGTCAGTTCAGATCTTCCACGCCCTAACTTGGCGGAGGAAGACAGCTACGACGGCGGCGGAGTGAAGATTTCCGCGGCCGGCGCGAGTACGACGGCGACGAGGTCGAGGTAGTGAAGCTCTTCCTCACCAGCGACGACGGAGTAGCTGCGGCGCTAGGGTTTGAGAACCTCGAGCGAGAGAGAGAGCGGTCGAGCAGAGTAAAGGAAGTGAGGAAGGGTGAGTGGGTATTTATAGTCGCAGTGAAAAACTGTTCGCCCAAAGATTTAGGACGAACGTGCCCCTGGCCCTTCTCATTCGCTTGACATGTGTCACCCACGTACTGAAAAGTGGAGATCGTGTTAGATCGTGGGTGAATAGATAAGTCTATCGTGGGATACGGGACTGTTTGAGCGGCAAAACCAAAAATTTGGATCAGATTAGTTTTAAAGTTCCGATCGCAATTTCTTCAACTGACAGGACACAGTGAAGATTTTGAACGAGTTTCAAATAGAACGCACATGAAGAATTTGTGAATAGATTGGGTTGAGTATAGCATAGAGGGGGAAGGGTCCGATCACACTCACTTGGCAGAAAATGCAACTTGAAGAAATAGCCATAAGTGAATGCTGTAGAGGACATAAACCCATATATATATATACATAGCCAATGAAGAAAAACGACAGAAACAGTGAAGATTTTGCAAAGTTGAAGAATTTGAAAAACTGAGGAAAAACTCAAATTTAAGATTTTCAACTTTGGTGGTGGTGTGACCCACCGTATAAGAATGATGATTTCAGACACCGCGTACAATTTTCGTAGGGTTCTGAGAATCAAATTCTTCATTAATTTCTTCACACTTAGAGTGTTATTCTTCATTGATTGAAGAAAAACGTTTCTTCATGTGTTGCACATCTAAGTCATCAATTTTGCATAAGTGTTAGGATGTGTTGCAGGAAATATGCCCTAGAGGCAATAATAAAGTTATTATTTATTTCCTCATATCATGATAAATGTTTATTATTCATGCTAGAATTGTATTAACCGGAAACATAATACATGTGTGAATACATAGACAAACATAGTGTCACTAGTATGCCTCTACTTGACTAGCTCGTGAATCAAAGATGGTTAAGTTTCCTAGCCATAGACATGAGTTGTCATTTGATTAACGAGATCACATCATTAGGAGAATGGTGTGATTGACATGACCCATTCCGTTAGCCTAGCACTTGATTGTTTAGTATATGATATTGCTTTCTTCATGACTTATACATGTTCCTGTAACTATGAGATTATGCAACTCCGTTTACGGAGGAACACTTTGGTGCTACCAAACGTCACAACGAATCGGGTGATTATAAAGGAGTACTAAAGGTGTCTCCAAAGGTACATGTTTGGTTCGCGTATTTCGAGATTAGGTTTTGTCACTCCGATTGTCGGAGAGGTATCTCTGGGCCCTCTCGGTAATGCACATCACTATAAGCCTTGCAAGCAATGTAGCTAATGAGTTAGTTACGGAATGATGCATTACGTAACGAGTAAAGAGACTTGCCGGTAACGATATTGAACTAGGTATTGGATACCGACAATCGAATCTCGGGCAAGTAACATACCGATGACAAAGGGAATAATGTATGTTGTTATGCGGTTTGACCGATAAAGATCTTCGTAGAATATGTAGGAGCCAATATGGGCATCCAGGTTCCGCTATTGTTTATTGACCGAGAATAGTTCTAGGTCATGTCTACATAGTTCTCGAACCCGTAGGGTCCGCACGCTTAACGTTATGATGACAGTTTTATTATGAGTTTATAAGTTTTGATATACCTAAGTTTGTTTGGAGTCCCGGATGTGATCACGGACATGACGAGGAGTCTCGAAATGGTTGAGACATAAAGATTGATATATTGGAAGCCTATGTTTGGACATCGGAAGTGTTCCGGGTGAAATCGGCATTTTACCGGAGTACCGGGAGGTTACCGGAACCCCCTGATGACCTAATGGGCCTTATTAGGCCTAGTGGAGGAAGAGGAGAGGAGGCCTAGGGGCAGCCGCACGCCCCTCCCCCCCTCCCCAAGTCTGAATAGAACAAGGAGGGGGCGGCGCCCCCCCTTTCCTTTCCCCCTCTTTTCCTTCCCCCCCCCCCCAAGTCCTAATCCAACTAGGGAAAGGGGGGAGTCCTACTCTCGGTGGGAGTAGGACTCCTCCGGCGCGCCTCCTCCTAGGGCCGGCCGCACCCACCTTGCTCCTTTATATACGGGGGCACGGGGGCACCCTAGAACACACAAGTTGATCTTCAAGATCGTTCCTTAGCCGTGTGTGGTGCCCCCCTCCACCATATTCCACCTCGATCATATCGTCGCGGAGTTTAGGCGAAGCCCTGCGCCGGTAGAACATCATCATCGTCACCACGCCGTCGTCTTGTCGAGTAACTCATCCCCGACACTTTCTTTGGATCAAGTCCGGGATCGCCATCGAGCTGAATGTGTGCTGAACTCGGAGGTGCCGATGTTCAAGATTTTGGATCGGTCGGATCGTGAAGACGATGACTACATCAACCGCGTTGTCATAACGCTTCCGCTTACGGTCTACGAGGGTACGTGGACAATACTCTCCCTCTCGTTGCTATGCATCACCATGATATTGCGTGTGCGTAGGAATTTTTTGAAATTACTACGTTCCCCAACAAATGGCATCGAGCAAGGTTTTATGCGAGATGTCATATGCACGAGTAGAACACAAGTGAGTTGTGGGCGATATAAGTCATCCGCTTACCAAAGATGTCATACTTTGGTTCAGCAGTATTGTGAGATGAAGCGGCCCAGACCGACATTACGCGTAGGCTTACGCGAGACTGGTTTCACCGTTACGAGCACTCGTGCTTAAAGGTGGCTGGCGGGTGTCTATCTCTCTCACTTTAGTTGAACCGAGTGTGGCTACACCCGGTCCTTGCGAAGGTTAAAACAGCACTAACTTGACGAACTATCATTGTGGTTTTGATGTGTAGGTAAGAACAGTTCTTGCTAAGCCCGTAGCAGCCACGTAAAATTTGCAACAACAAAGTAGAGGACGTCTAACTAGTTTTTGCAGGGCATGTTGTGATGTGATATGGTCAAGACGTGATGCTATATTTTATTGTATGAGATGATCATGTTTTGTAACCGAAGTTATCGGCAACTGGCAGGAGCCATATGGTTGTCGCTTTATTGTATGAAACGCAAACGCCCTGTAATTGATTTACTTTATCACTAAGTGGTAGCGATAGTCGTAGAAGCAATAGATGGCGTAACGACAATGATACTACTATGGAGATCAAGGTGTTGCGCCGGTGACGATGGTGATCACGACGGTGCTTTGGAGATGAAGATAACAAGCACAAGATGATGATGGCCATATCATATCACTTATATTGACTGCATGTGATGTTTATCCTTTATGCATCTTATCTTGCTTTGATTGACGGTAGCATTTTAAGATGATCTCTCACTAAATTATCAAGAAGTGTTCTCCCTGAGTATGCACCGTTCTGAAAGTTCTTCGTCTTTGAGACACCACGTGATGATCGGGTGTGATAGGCTCTACGTTCAAATACAACAGGTGCAAAACAGTTGCACACGCGGAATACTCAGGTTAAACTTGACGAGCCTAGCATATAACAGATATGGCCTCGGAACACGGAGACCGAGAGGTCGAGCATGAATCATATAGTAGATATGATCAACATATTGATGTTCACTGTTGAAACTGCTCCATCTCACGTGACGATCGGACATGGTGTACTTGATGTGGATCACGTAATCACTTGGAGGATTAGAGGGATGTCTATCTAAGTGGGAGTTCTTAAGTAATATGATTAATTGAACTTAATTTATCATGAACTTAGTACCTGATAGTATTTTGCTTGTCTATGTTTGTTGTAGATAGATGGCTCGTGTTGTTGTTCTGTTGAATTTTAATGCGTTCCTTGAGAAAACAAAGTTGAAAGATGATGGTAGCAATTACACGGATTGGGTTCAGAACTCGAGGATTATCCTCATTCTTTGCATGAAGAATTAAATCCCGAAGCACCGCTGGGTGCCAGCTCATCGCTGATGCAACCGAGCGACATTAAGAACGTCTGGCGAGCAAAGTGATGACTACTTGATAGTTCATGTGCCATGCTTTACGGCTTAGAACCGGGTCTTCAATGACGTTTTGAACGTCATGGAGCATATGAGATGTTCCAGGAGTTGAAGTTAATATTTCAAGCAAATGCCCGGATTGAGAGATATGAAGTCTCCAATAAGTTCTATAGCTACAAGATGGAGGAGAATAGTTCTATCAGTGAACACATACTCAAAATGTCTGGGTACAATAATCACTTGATTCAACTGGGAGTTAATCTTCCTGATGATAGTGTCATTGACTGAATTCTTCAATCACTGCCACCAAGCTACAAGAGCTTCGTGATGGACTATAATATGCAAGGGATGGACAAGACTATTCCTGAGCTCTTCGCAATGCTGAAAACTGCGGAGGTAGAAATCAAGAAGGAGCATCAAGTGTTGATGGTCAATAAGACCACTAGTTTCAAGATAAAGGGCAAAGGGAAGAAGAAGGGGAACTTCAAGAAGAACAGCAAACAAGTTGCTGCTCAAGAGAAGAAACCCAAGTCGGGACCTAAGCCTGAGACTGAGTGCTTCTACTGCAAGCAGAGTGGACACTGGAAGCGGAACTGCCCCAAGTATTTGGCGGATAAGAAGGATGGCAAAGTGAACAAAGGTATATGTGATATACATGTTATTGATGTGTACCTTACTAATGCTCGCAGTAGTACTGGTATTTGATACTGGTTACATTGCTAATATTTGCAACTCAAACAGGACTACGGATTGCTTAAGATTGGCTAAGGACGAGGTGACGATGCGCGTGGGAAATGGTTCCAAAGTCGATGTGATCGCGGTCGGCACGCTACCTCCACATCTACCATCGGGATTAGTTTTAGACCTAAATAATTGTTATTTGGTGCCAGCGTTGAGCATGAACATTATATCTGGATTTTGTTTGATGCGAGACGGTTATTCATTTAAATCAGAGAATAATGGTTGTTCTATTTATATGAGTAATATCTTTTATGGTCATGCACCCTTGAAGAGTGATCTATTTTTATTGAATCTCGATAGTAGTGATACACATATTCATAGTGTTGAAACCAAAAGATGCAGAGTTGATAATGATAGTGCAACTTATTTGTGGCACTGCCGTTTAGGTCATATCGGTGTAAAGCGCATGAAGAAACTCCATACTGATGGGCTTTTGGAATCACTTGATTATGAATTACATGGTACTTGCGAACCGTGCCTCATGGGCAAGATGACTAAAATGTCGTTCTCCGGAACTATGGAGCGAGCAACTGATTTGTTGGAAATCATACATACTGATGTTTGTGGTCCAATGAATGTTGAGGCTCGCGGCAGGTATCATTATTTTCTCACCTTCACAGATGATATGAGCAGATATGGGTATATCTACTTAATGAAACACAAGTCTGAAACATTTGAAAAGTTCAAAGAATTTCAGAGTGAAGTGGAAAATCATCGTATCAAGAAAATAAAATTTCTACGATCTGATCGTGGGGGAGAATATTTGAGTTACGAGTTTGGTTTACATTTGAAACAATGCGGAAAAGTTTCACAACTCACGCCACCCGGAACACCACAACGAAATGGTGTGTCCGAACGTCGTAATCGTACTTTACTAGATATGGTGCGATCTATGATGTCTCTTACTGATTTACCGCTATCGTTTTGGGGTTATGCTTTAGAGACGGCCGCATTCATGTTAAATAGGGCACCATCAAAATCCGTTGAGACGACGCCTCATGAATTGTGGTTTGGCAAGAAACCAAAGTTGTCGTTTCTTAAAGTTTGGGGCTGTGATGCTTATGTGAAGAAAATTAAACCAGATAAGCTCGAACCCAAATCGGAGAGATGTGTCTTCATAGGATACCCAAAAGAGACTGTTGGGTACACCTTCTATCACAGATCTGAGGGCAAGATTTTCGTTGCTAAATTTGGATCCTTTCTAGAGAAGGAGTTTCTCTCGAAAGAAGTGGGTGGGAGGAAAGTAGAACTTGATGAGGTAACTGTACCTGCTCCCTTATTGGAAAGTAGTCCATCACAAGAACCGGTTCCTATGACAACTACACCAATTAGTGAGGAAGCTAATGATATTGATCATGAAACTTCAGATCAAGTTTCTACTGAACCTCGTAGGTCTACCAGAGTAAGATCCGCACCTGAGTGGTACGGTAATCCTATTATGGAAGTCATGTTACTTGACCATGACGAACCTACGAACTATGAGGAAGCGATGATGAGCCCAGATTCCGCAAAATGGCTAGAGGCCATGAAATCGAGATGGGATCCATGTATGAGAACAAAGTATGGACTTTGGTTGACTTGCCCGATGATCGGCAAGCCATTGAGAATAAATGGATCTTTAAGAAGAAGACTGATGCTGATGGCAATGTAATTGTCTATAAAGCTCGACTTGTTGCGAAAGGTTTTCGAGAAGTTCAAGGGGTTGACTACGATGAGACTTTCTCACCTGTAGCGATGCTTAAGTCTGTCCGAATCATGTTAGCAATTGCTGCATTTTATGAATATGAAATTTGGCAAATGGATGTCAAAACTGCATTCTTGAATGGATTTGTGGAAGAAGAGTTGTATATGATGCAACCAGAAGGTTTTGTTGATCCAAAAGGTGCTAACAAAGTATGCAAGCTCCAGCGATCCATTTATGGACTGGTGTAAGCATCTCGGAGTTGGAATAAACGCTTTGATAGTGTGATCAAAGCATATGGTTTTATACAGACTTTTGGAGAAGCCTGTATTTACAAGAAAGTGAGTGGGAGCTCTGTAGCATTTCTGATCTTATATGTAGATGACATATTATTAATTGGAAATGATATAGAGTTTCAAGATAGCATAAAGGGATACTTGAATGAGAGTTTTTCTATGAAAGACCTCGGTGAAGCTGCTTACATATTGGGCATCAAGATCTATAGAGATAGATCAAGACGCTTGATTGTACTTTCACAAAGCACATACCTTGATAAAGTTTTGAAAAAGTTAAAAATGGATCAGGCAAAGAAAGGGTTCTTGCCCGTACTACAAGGTGTGAAGTTGAGTCAGACTCAATGCCCGACCAAAGCAGAAGATAGAGAGAAAATGAAAGATGTTCCCTATGCTTCAGCCATAGGCTCTATCATGTATGCAATGCTGTGTACCAGACCGACGATGCTTAGCAATAAGCTTAGCAGGAGGTACCAAAGTAATCCAGAGTGGATCATCGGACAGCGATCAAGAACATCCTGAAATACCGAAAAGGACTAAGGATATGTTTCTCGATATGGAGGTGAAAAGAGCTAGTCGAAAATGGATACGCCGATGTAAGCTTTGACACCGATCCGGACGATTCTAAATCGCAAACCGGATACGTGTTTTTATTAAACGGTGGAGCTGTAAGTTGGTGCAGTTCTAAACAAAGCGTCATGGCGGGATCTACATGTGAAGCGGAGTACATAGCTGCTTCAGAAGCAGCAAATGAAGGAGTCTGGATGAAGGAGTTCATTTTCGATCTAGGTGTCATACCTAGTGCATCGGGACCAATGAAGATCTTCTGTGACAATACTGGTGCAATTGCCTTGGCAAAGGAATCCAGATTTCACAAGAGGACCAAGCACATCAAGAGACGCTTCAATTCCATTCGAGACCAAGTCCAGGTGGGAGACATAGAGATTTGCAAGATACATACACATCTGAATGTTGCAGACCCATTGACTAAGCCTCTTCCACGAGCAAAACATGATCAGCACCAAGACTCCATGGGTGTTAGAATCATTACTGTGTAATCTAAATTATTGACTCTAGTGCAAGAGGGAGACTGAAGGAAATATGCCCTAGAGGCAATAATAAAGTTATTATTTATTTCCTCATATCATGATAAATGTTTATTATTCATGCTAGAATTGTATTAACCGGAAACATAATACATGTGTGAATACATAGACAAACATAGTGTCACTAGTATGCCTCTACTTGACTAGCTCGTGAATCAAAGATGGTTAAGTTTTCTAGCCATAGACATGAGTTGTCTTTTGATTAACGAGATCACATCATTAGGAGAATGATGTGATTGACATGACCCATTCCTTTAGCCTAGCACTTGATCGTTTAGTATATTGCTATTGCTTTCTTCATGACTTATACATGTTCCTGTAACTATGAGATTATGCAACTCCTGTTTACGGAGGAACACTTTGGTGCTACCAAACGTCACAACGAATCGGGTGATTATAAAGGAGTACTACAGGTGTCTCCAAAGGTACATGATCGGTTGGACGATTTCGAGATTAGGTTTTGTCACTCCGATTGTCGGAGAGGTATCTCTGGGCCCTCTCGGTAATGCACATCACTATAAGCCTTGCAAGCAATGTAGCTAATGAGTTAGTTACGGAATGATGCATTACATAACGAGTAAAGAGACTTGCCGGTAACGAGATTGAACTAGGTATTGGATACCGACGATCGAATCTCGGGCAAGTAACATACCGATGACAAAGGGAATAACGTATGTTGTTATGCGGTTTGACCGATAAAGATCTTCGTAGAATATGTAGGAGCCAATATGGGCATCCAGGTTCCGCTATTGGTTATTGACCGAGAATAGTTCTAGGTCATGTCTACATAGTTCTCGAACCCGTAGAGTCTGCACGCTTAACGTTACAATGACAGTTTTATTATGAGTTTATAAGTTTTGATGTACCGAAGTTTGTTCGGAGTCCCGGATGTGATCACAGACATGACGAGGAGTCTCGAAATGGTCGAGACATAAAGATTGATATATTGGAAGCCTATGTTTGGACATCGAAAGTGTTCCGGGTGAAATCAGCATTTTACCGGAGTACCGAGAGGTTACCGGAACCCCCCAGTGACCTAATGAGCCTTATTGGGCCTAGTGGAGGAAGAGGAGAGGAGGCCTAGGGGCAGCCGCGCGCCCCTCCCCCCAAGTCCGAATAGGACAAGGAGGGGGGGCGCCCCCTGAGGGAGTCCTGGACTAGGGGGTGTCCGGATAGCCGAACTATCATCATTGGCCGGACTCCAAGACTATGAAGATACAAGATTGAAGACTTCGTCCCGTGTCCAGATGGGACTTTCCTTTGCGTGGAAGGAAAGCTTGGCAATACGGATATGTAGATCTCCTACCATTGTAACCGACTCTGTGTAACCCTAGCCCTCTCCAGTGTCTATATAACCGAGGGTTTTAGTCCATAGGACTAACAACAATCATACCATAGGCTAGCTTCTAGGGTTTAGCCTCCTTGATCTCGTGGTAGATCTACTCTTGTACTACCCATATCATCAATATCAATCAAGCAGAGTAGGGTTTTACCTCCATCGAGAGGGCCCGAACACGGGTAAAAACATCGTGTCCCTTGTCTCCCCGTTACCATCCGCCTAGACGCACAGCCGGGACCCCTACCCGAGATCCGCCGGTTTTGACACCGACATTGGTGCTTTCATTGAGAGTTCCTCTGTGTCGTCACCTATAGGCCTGATGGCTCCTTCAATCATCAACAACAATGTTGTCTAGGGTGAGACTTTTCTCCCTGGACAGATCTTCATTTTCGCCGGCTTAGCACTGCGGGCCAATTCGCTTGGCCATCTGGAGCAGATCGAAAGCTACGCCCCTGGCCGTCAGGTCAGATTTGGAAGTTTGAACTACACGACCGACATCCGCAGAGACTTGATCTTCGACGGATTCGAGCCACAGCCGAGCGCGCCGCACTGTCTCGATGGGCATGATTTAGCTCTGCTGCCGGACAAAGGCTCGAGGCCGCACGAGAGGCCGCCCAACCCTTAATCCGGAGCCGATCAGGCAGACGAGGATCGGTGGCTAGACACCGTCTCGGGGGCTGCTACCTCTACGGTGATGGAGCCGAATACCGACCATGTCCCTTGTGAAGCTCGTGACTCCGAGGTGCCGGACTCCTCGCCGGACTCCGAACCTCCCGCACCCCTACCAATCGAATCTGATTGGGCGTCGATCATGGAGTTAACCACTGCGGACATCTTCCAGCACTCGCCTTTTGGCGACATCCTGAATTCGTTAAAGTGTCTCTCTTTGTCAGAAGAGCCTTGGCCGGATTATGGCCAGGACGGTTGGGATGCGGATGACGAAATTCAATGCCCACCCACCACCCACTTTGTAGCCATTGTCGACGACCTAACCGACATGCTAGACTTTGACTCTGAAGACATCGACGGTATGGACGACGATGCCGGAGACGACCAAGAACCAGCGCCTACGAGGCACTGGAAAGCCACCTCAACTCATGATGTATACATGGCGGATACATCAAAAGGAAGCGACAACGAGGAACAATGGGACGCGGCGAAGGATAATTCCCCCGAAAAACAGCCAAAACAACGACGCAAGCGCCGTCCGAAGTCCCGCCTTGACAGCAACAGCACCCATATAGACCCAGCCATAGAGCATGGAGAACCAGTGGATGACGAACATGCCACTAAGCAACTGCCCGAACAGGACGAATTGGACAAGCAACCCATCCCCGGCGAAAACAACAGTCCGGACGACCTCACGCCGAACACATCATCGGAGCATAAGAACCTCCACAAAAGACTCGTCGCCACTGCAAGAAGTCTGAAGAAGTAGAAGCAGAAGCTCAAAACAGCGGAAGACGTACTGAGAATGAGATGGAGCAAAGTACTCAAGACCGCAGATAAATACAGCGATAGTCACCAAGCAAAGAGCTACCCAAAGCGCAAGTTGTTGCCTGAATTCGACGAGGAGGCCGTAGAGCCCCCATAGTCAAAAAACAAAGAGGCCGCCTGGCCGGATAGACGACCACATGACAAGCAAGGAGCGGCAAGCGGCGCCTCACACAAGCCGGCACACGATCCACATCAGGATCCTAGCAAAAAGGATTACCCAATCAGGTCCATCTATGGGCCAAGAAAGAAGGCTCCAGGGAGCAACACAACACGTCGAGTGTTCGAAAATAACGGCACACCCAAATACAGGGGCGCCGCACACCCCCTATGTTTCACCAATGGTGTATTGGATCATAATTTCCAGCGGGATTCAAGCCCGTAAACATAGAGGCATACGACGGAACAACGGACCCCGGAGTCTGGATTGAGGATTACATCCTACACATACATATGGCTAGAGGAGACGATCTCCATGCCATAAAATACCTACCCCTCAAGCTCAAAGGGCCAGCCCGGCATTGGCTCAAAAGCCTCCCAGAAAATACTATTGGAAGTTGGGAAGAGCTCGAGGATGCGTTTTGGGCAAATTTTCAAGGGACTTATGTCCGCCCTCCGGATGCAGACGATTTAAGTCACATAACTCAACAGCCCGAGAGTCACCCATAAATTTCGAACAGGTTCCTCACCAAAAGAACCAAATAGTCGATTGTCCGGACGCCGAAGCCTTAGCAGCCTTCAAACATAACGTCCGAGACGAATGGCTCGCCACACACCTCGGCCAGGAAAAGCCAAGGACAATGGCCGCACTAACAAGCCTCATGACCCGCTTTTGCGCGGGAGAAGATAGCTGGCTGGCAAGATGCAGCACCAGTGACCCGAGTATATCCGAGGTCAGGGATGGAAATGGGAAACCACGACGCAGAAAAGATCAGCGCCGGACTAAGGAAAATGGCCCCAAGAACACAGCGGTCAACGTTGGGTTCAAAAGCTCGCGGCTGAACTACAAAACACTGCCTCTTAAGGACAGCAATGACGAGCTATCCAACCTAAACAAAATCTTGGACATGATATGTCAAATTCACAAGACTTCGAAGCCCGCAAACCATACCCACAGAGATTGTTGGGTCTTCAAGCAGTCCGCCGACTTAACGCCGAACACAAGGGCTCGACACACCAAGCGAGGACGATGATGAACCCCACAAGCAGAGTAGCCGAAAACAAAAGAACTTCCCACAAGAAGTCAAAACAGTGAATTCACTTCAAGTGATAACAAGGAAAAATAGGGCGGCATCTACTAAAGTACGTGCCGCACGGTTCACCCCAGCGGAATCCAGAGATTGGATATCAAAACCAATTACTTTCGACCATCAAGATTACTCCAGAAGTATTCGAAACGCAGGATGGACTGCTCTGATATTGGATCCTATAATCAACGGACTACAATTTACACAAGTCCTAATGGATGGCGGCAGTGACATAAACCTGCTTTACCAGGACACCATCCGCAGAATGGGGATAGACCCTACCAAAATTCGCCATAGCAACACTTCCTTTAAAGGAGTGATGCCAGGCCCCTATGGCAATTGTACGGGCTCCCTACTACTAGAAGTTGTGTTCGGTTCACCCGACAACTTCCGTCGCGAAAAGCTAATCTTCCATATTGCCCCATTTAAAAGTAGCCATCAAGCACTATTGGGACGCGAAGCTTTCGCCCGCTTTAATGCAATACCGTGACACGCTGCCTCTTACACTTAAAATGCCCGGTCCACGCTGCATCATCTCATTAAAGAGTAACTTCGAGTGTTCCTCGACCACGGAAAAACGTGAGACTGCCTTGACAGCCACACACTAATCCCGCCCAGCTGATCAAAGCCCCTAAAACAGGTCATTCAGACCGCGAACACGGTTAGGCGAGTTCGGTATAGATAAACAAGGGTTTTAGCCGCTGCACTTTACAAGGGGTTGCGCGCATGAACAATGAGAACCAATAAAGCTCAATTTTATTCATCTTTTAAATCATACTCTGTTTTAAATACATTTTCCGCATGATATTTTTCCAAACTAAGTTCCTCTATTTTTACAGATGAACAACGTGCTACACCCGCCCCAGATACAAAGACAATGGAGACACAGCGCAGACGCAAGCAGGACCCGCTATAAGGATTCTTTTCAGATTAAGACCTGCGTAAACCTTTTTACTATCTCTTGTTGATACACATCCCCGGTTTCCTACCATAACCGAGGAGGAGTCTCGGCGCTTTGGCATCGGCCGTGTCGAAGTTTTCGCGTGCACTGACACTAGGGCTTAGGGCATTGTTCGCTGTTATCATAAAGATCGAATACCTCGTGGAGTGTTCGCGCCTCGAAGTTAGGCCTTATATGCATCAGCTCAATCATGTCTTTGGTCAAATGTTGGGTTTGCACGGCTCCTTTGTTTCGCTGCCTTACGCCCGCTCTATCGCTAACGCGCACAGGAGAACTATCGCGACAGTGCCCGGTTCGCCGCAAGCACCTCAAGAGAGAAAGCCGAAAACCGATCGTCATGATATAGCGAGAGACCGGTCAACCACTCGATCGACCACCGAATGTTTAGAATTCTCCTTTGACGAAGGACCGCTTCGGTCAGCACACACGCCGCTCAATTCGAGAGCGCGGTGCCCCTAGGGCTATATCGTAGCCCCACCTTCAACTCCTATGGCTAAGTGAAAGTGATAAAGCATTATAGTCCGTTGCCTAGTTTGCTATGCTACCACCTCCTTCACAGACCAAGACGTTGGATTAAAGTGTGAAAATGCACTTTTTGTAAACACCCCGCACCATGTGCGTAATGAAGTCAAGATCGCCATCTTTCAAAGTTATATATACATATACATTAACGGCCGCACAGGAGATATTTCAATACTTGAACGCACAAGTATAAAAAAGCCCTTGTATTCTAAATATGGTTTTCCAAATCATACACGTCATTTGAACATAACGTTTTTCAAGCACTGCGACTCTATTAAACGAGCGCCCTGCAGGACTTCCTCAAAATAGTGCTCGGCGGGTAATCGGCTTTTGTCCGAATCCCGGGATGCAACATCGGTGGTGTCCATTTCTGCCCAGCATGTTTTGACACAGGCAAGAGCCATCCGTGCACCCTCTATGCATGCCGACCGCTTCATCGCCTTGATATGCGGCACCGCATCAAGGAATTGCTGCACTAAGCCAAAATAACTCTTCGGCTTGGGCCTTTTCGGCCACAAATGAGCCAGGACATCCTTCATGGCAAGTCCGGACAACCTATTCAGCTCAGCCAACTCAGCCAACCGATCGGTTAACGGAAGTGGACGCTCCGGACTATGGAATTGAGACCAAAAAAGCTCTTCCATTTCGTGATCCTTTTGGCTTCGAATCGCACGATCAAGGCCCGCCGACTCGCCGCCAAATTCAGATAAGGATCCTCCGCACCCCACAATCGCCCAACGAGCATACCGATCCGTGAACTTCCCACGCAGCGTAAAGGGCTTTCCAGCCGCAATGTCTCCGGCCTGGCGCAGCTCCTCCTTTATAGCCCTCATTGCAGAACGGGCATCCTTGGCTTCGGCGGTGGCCTTCTTCAGGTCCTCTTGCCCGCTTCGGCGTTCTCTTTCAAGAACCTCATAGCGGTCGGTAGCATCCTTCAGCTTTACGACCATTCCGGCCATCTCCTCCTCGCCGCAAAGGAGCAGCCTTTTCGGCTCTTAGCTCTTTGGTTGCCTTCGAGGCAGCCGCATCACTCCTTCTGGCTTGCTCCTTGGCTCGAGCAAGCTCTGCCCGAAGGCCCTCCATAGCAGTGGTGCCATCTGCATTAAGCATACATGTTGTAAGGCGTGGGCGTAAGCTTCCTTACCAGGTGACAGCGGAGAAACCACCCACCTTGTGACTCGCTGTCGCTTATCGACCAGCGATGTCCGTGATCAGAACGCCCGATTGCCGCTTAGTTCGGCAACTCTATCATCTGGTGGCCACCAATGCTGCACCCTGAATAGGAACGCAACATATTAACATCGAGATTAGGATCCTCGCACATTTGTCACTTCGACAACGCATCGAGTCTCCGGGCTACTATCTATACTGGTGCACTCTATGTGTAAAACTGTCAAAAGGTATGTCATTTTATGTACCTCAAACCTCACAAGAAACTTCGATGGCCTCATGCAACCCGCCTCAGCGGACGAAATCCTTTCAATCACCGTACTCATTAATGTACGGTGATCTTTCGAGATAGACGCCCTCGAGCAGATCCTTCAGCTCCCGGCCGACACCGCTTGGTGCCGAACTCTCCGCCCCGCGGACTCGGGAGACCCTCGCGATGACACTCAGAGTCGTCGCCCCTACCGACGGCGTGGCAGATGGAGGCATCTCGCTCTCCATCATCTCCGGACGAAGATCCCCTGTCACATCCCAGGTTCTGACAATGCCTAGTGCATGCATTAGAGTGTTGCATCATGTTTAAATTTCATGAAACTTGAAATGGGGATTGTTTAAACCCTAGCACCAAATGAATTCAACTAGGGTCAAAATAAAATCTTTTTCATTGAACTCAAAATGCCCTCTAAAAATGTTCAACATTTCTGGTTTGAGGTGGAAGCATCCACCAAAAATGGTTTATATTTTTGCAGGACATATTGGGCTCTGAATTAAATCATACTCTATTTGCATTTGGGCATTTAAATGCTATACAATATTTTAAATGTCCAAATAGTCCTAAACTGAAATGTTCCATGTTGGATATATTCTATACAGTGGGCATGTGCAGTTTGGTGATTTTTGAAAGTGCTTAGCTATTTTTAATAAAGCCCTAAAGTTGCAGAAGAATTAGAAAATAGAAATGAAAGAGAGAAGCGAAACTTACTCGCCTCACCGCAGCCCACCTAGTCGGCCCGGGCCAGGCCCAAAGACCGAACAGAGCCCAGCCCACCAGCCCACCGCGTCTGTCTTCCTCCCGCCAATAGGAGCAGCATTTCATTTGTGCCAAGGCCACCACAGCCACCTCCTGCTTGCCACCGAGGCGCCGACGCGTCTCGAGACGCCTGCAGCCCCTCCGCCCTCCCCTCTCTGCTCTTCCCTCGCTCTCTAGCTCCTTCCCGAGTGCGACTGAACGCCACCGCTGCTCGCACCACCGCATGCCACCGCCTCTCCCTCGCCCCCTGGAGCTGTCCACGAGCTCCGCCTAGTCCCTCTCCTCCTCCTCACCGAGCCGCCCGACGCCGGAAGCCCCTGGACGCCGCCAGCTCCGCCGTTCCCCGTCCTCGGCCAACGAGGACCGCCGCCGTTGATTCGCCGCCTCCCAAGCTTCCCCGAGCTCGCCGAGGTCACTGCTGCACCCGCTGTGAGCTCCGCCATCATTTCCCCCTCTCCCCGTGCCCTACCTCCCTCTCTAGCCGCCGTTCGCAATGAGCCCGAGAGCTCTTCGCCGCCGGCCATGTCGCCGCCGTGGCTACGGCCGCCGAAGCTTGCAGTAGACCACACCACTTCACCGAGTGCCTCCCCACGAGCCCGTAGCATGCCCCAGCTCGCCTTCCCGTGCCCTCTAGCTCTCTCGCCTCACTACCCGAACTCCGGCAGCCGCCGCGAGCTTGCTCCGGCGAGCCTCGGCGCCCCGCCGCCACCCTCCTGCTCCTTTGGATGCGGGAGAGCACGGCTACGCCGGTGGTCTCCATGAGTCCGGCCGCCCTGTAGCTCAGTCCGTGAGCCTCCGTCGTTGTTTAGGTCGCCGCGGGTTAACTCCGCCATGCCGACGTGGCACCGTAATTAGTGGCTAATGATGCCACTAACTAATCCCCCTCTCATCGACTCACCGGGCCCCACGCCCTAACTAACACTAGTTTAATTTCGCTTAATTTTATCTAATCATCAGGACCCACACGCCGAGTCGGCCGGCCGACGTGGATGTCGACTGACCCCACATGCTCGTGACCGTAGGCAACACTGGCTCATCGATCGCGGGTTCCACAGTCAGGTTTGACTGGCCGACCAGTTGACCTGCTGACGTCACACCTATGTCATGCTGACGCAGTAACTTATTTTCTGGATTTATTCTTATATAGGAAATTCCAAAAAATAACCAAAACTTCTAAAAATCATAGAAATTCAACCGTAACTCCAAATGAAATAAATTATATATGAAAAATGATCAGAAAAATCCAATCTATCCATCTGTACCATTTTCATGCATGTTAGAACACTTTAACCTTGCTGTTTAGGTGAAACAAGGTAATGCACTAATATGATCTCTTAAATGGGTTTGCATTTGAATATTTGGTTCAAATGGACTCATCTCAATCTGATCTAGCTTGCATTAGCCCAAAACACATTCATATTGCCATGTCATAGCATGCATCATATTGCGCATTGCATTGATCGTGTTTCTTCTCTGTTTGCCGGTATTGTTTCCCCCTCGATAGACGTTGTACCGACGTTGTGATCGATGACACCGATGAAGACTCAATGCTATCTTCGAAGTGCTGCAAGCAAAACCCCTTGTTCATTCTCGATATAATCCCACTCTCTCGCTCCCGCTCTATTTTCTTGCATTAGGACAATAACGATTCATCTGTTACTTGTCATGTAGCTGAACCCCTTTATCCTTTGCATGACCTGTCATTCCACAGTAAATAGATGAAACCCACTAGCATGAGTAGGAGTTGTTTGAGCCTTGTTGTGCCTACTCATACATGCTTGTTGTCATGCCTGCTACTGCTTAGAGTTGAGTCGGGTCTGACTCATCGAGGATGAATCAGAGGTGCGTGAACATGTCCTACTGTGTGTGAGCTAAGTGTGTGAACACGATTTGGTAAAGGTAGCGGTGAGAGGCCATGTAGGAGTACATGGTGGGTTGTCTCATTGAAGCCGTCCTTAGGAACTGAGTTCTGTGTTTGTGATCCATGATTCAGCTACTACCATGCGTTGGGCCTCAAATATGACCCCGCCGACTTCTTATTCACCCTTGTCCTCCGTCCCAGAGTTGCAAGTAGTTTCGTGTTTGTAGTATGTCGGAGGCCGTCTTGGCCGACCGTAGGGGTGGGCTGTGATGCGGTAGGCACGTGGCACGTGTACGGCGCCCGCTTGGTGTCTCAGAACCCCGCTCACATCGCTTGGGGCTGTGAGCGAAACTTGCCGGATCTCCTCATGGATGGAACCCGAATAGGTGATAAACCTGGACTAGGGACTTGAGTGTTCAGGTAGGTCGTGGTCTACACCCACGCCGGCTTTCGCTGAAGTCCGCCGAGCACATGTCGTGTGCGACGCTAAGTGGTGGAAACATGTATGAAGAAGTACAACCCTGCAGGTTAATATGATCTATTCAATAGCCGTGTCCGCGGTAAAGGACTTGGGTTGCCTATAACAGTTCATAGACAAGTGAAAGTGGATACTTTAAAATACGCAAGATAAGCGTGAGTGCTATGGATGGCGTTCTCGTGAGGGAGACGGAGCGGATCCATAGTGGTGTATTGATATGGTGAATATGTGGACTCGTAGCGCCACCTCAAAAGAGTTCCTTGCAATCGTAGTTCAGATAGCCACCGAGTCAAAGCTGGCTTGCTGCAGCTTAAACCCCACCATCCCTTTGTTGATAATGATGCATATGTAGTTAGTTCGATGTAAGTCTTCTTTGGGTACATTTGTACTCACGCTTGCCTATTTTATGTTTTTGCGAGAGACTTGGTCTGTTAGTAGTTCCGCGTGAACTTTGACGCTTAGCTTGTTACCTCAGCTACGATCTTGTGCCCTCGGCAGATCTGGTAGATAGTCGCTTCTAAGCCTTTTTCATTTGTAGATGTCTCACTTTCAGACATGTTAAGCTTCCGCTTGTGCTTTGATTAGTATGTTTCAATGTTGGGTCATGAGACCCTGTTTGTAATATCTCGCTCCTCGGAGCCTAATGAATAAATACTTGAGTCGAGAGTCATGTTGTGATGCCATGTTGTATTTGCACATATCGAGCATATTGTGTGTATGTTATTGAAATGCTTGGTATGTGTGGGATATGACTATCTAGTTGTTTATCTTTAGTAGCCTCTCTACTGGAAATGTCTCCTAGTGTTTCCATTGAGCCATGGTAGCTTGCTACCGCTCCGAACACTTAGGCTGGCCGGCATGTGTCCTTCTCCGCTCTCGTGGTCTCGTCTTCGGGAAATGTCACGCGCTGAGTACCGGAGTCCCGTTAGCCCGCCTTCTGCCCGGTTTACGGAGTCTGCTAGCCCAGTGCTACAGCCTGAACTCACTCACTGATGACCGACACATTCGATGTCGGGTCATGGATGCTCTGTCCTCGTAGGTTTGTGCCACTTTGGGTTTACGACTAGCCATGTCAGCCCGGCTCCTTATCATATGGATGCTAGCGACACTATCATATACGTGTGCCAAAAGGCTAAACGGTCCCGGCAAAGGTAAGGCGACACAGGTGGGAATACCGTGCGTGAGGCCGCAAAGTGATATGAGGTGTTACATGCTAGATCGATGTGGCATTGAGTCGGGTCCCGACATCCTCAAGATGAGCTCGGTGAGAAGGGCCGAGATCCGAACTACAAGGTAAAAACTTCGTTATCCTCGTAAATAAAAATAGGGATGTCCCTTATTACAAAACTCCCTTTTTCTACTTACACTCATTTGGAGGGCTGATTCCTTGGGGAGATAGTGCGGCCGGGCTTCTCGGCGCAGACCCTCCGGTGAAGATTTCTTCCCCCGCTTTGAGGCCTTGGCCTCCGGATCTTTGGAAGCGGTCCTCTTCTCCCCATGGAAGGAGGGATTCTCGATTCCCCCTTTCTTGAAAGCCTCCTTAGTGGAGGCGGTAGTTTTTCTGTTTCCCCCTTCGCCCTCTTTTGAAGGCGCAACCTCCAGCATCTTGACTAACACGGGATCCGGCATGGTCTCCGGGGCGGACACCGTATCGGTTTTGCTTGCGCTATCCACTCCTGTTCAAGGGATGGTTGGTTAAAAGGCAAATCCATGATATACAAATGAACGGTATGTCCGGACACAGAACTACTTACTTGAGTATCCGGGCGATTGCAGCTTAGGCCGGTGTCCTCGGTCAAGTCCGGACACATCTCTTGTGATCCGAAGAACAGTTTATACATCTCCACGGGTGTCGTACCCATGAAGTGTTGAAGAGCTCGCGGTCCCTCTGGATTGAATTCCCACAGACGGAGTGGGCGACGTTTGCAAGGAAGAAGGCGCCGAATCATCATAACCTGCGTCACAACGACCAGATTGATATCCCTCTCTTGGAGGTCTCGAATCTGGCCCTGCAATATTGGTACGTCCTTGGACGGCCCCCAGTCAAGTCCTTTGTTGACCCATGACACCAGCCATTGTGGAGGGCCCGAGAGAAAGGCGGGTGGCGGCACTGCTCGATGCCCCGGGAGCGTGATATAGAACCACTCCTGCTACAAGCCGAGCTCCTCTTGAAGAGCCCTCGGGCCATGGAGCATCGGCCCTCTTACTTATAATCTGCCCTCCAAGACTCGCCTGCCGCCGATCATCTTTGGCTCCACGTTGAAGATCTTGAGCCACAAACCGAAGTGAGGGGTAGTGTGGAGGAAGGCTTCGTAGACAACAATGAAAGATGAGATGTGGAGGATGGACTCCGGAGCCAAGTCATGGAATTCCAGCCCATAGTAAAACATGAGCCCTCTCACGAAGGGATCCATCGGGAAGGCTAAACCCCGACGGAGGTGAGACACGAACACAACGCTCTCACCAGGCTCGAGAGTGGGAATGACTTGCCCTTGGGCGGGCAACCTATGCGAAATCTCGTAGGTTAGGTACATGGCGTCTCTCAGCTTTAACACGTCCTCTTCCGTGATGGAAGAGGACATCCACTGGCCCTGTAGGTCGGAGCCGGACATTGTCGAAGGTCCGAAGCGCCCGGATCTGGAGCCTTGGGTGTTGGAACTCGGGGCGAGGGGCGGATTCGATTGAGGATTGAAGAGAAGGAACAGGCCTTGGTCTCATTATAAAGGGGGAGAATACCAAGAACCGTCCCCGTGACAGTTTGGAACTCGCCTTCGATGGAGGGGGCGTGGCAACGGGCGCGGTTGGGTTACCCACGTCCATATTGATGAGAATCCCGGAATAAGGGGACACGATCTCTGCTTCGATAAGATGTGCCAAGGAAACCGCGTCGCTAAACGCGCTGAGGTGGAATAATAAAAACAATTCAAGTAAAGGCTTGGCCGTGGGTGACGTCACGCCACGCAATACGTCAGCAGATTGAAGTTGTGTAAATATTATTCTCTCTACGGTGGTATGTGGAATTTATTTTGCAGAGCCGGACACTATCCTGGTGTTCACAATCTTCTATGAATTATTCGGAGGAGGAACCCGCCTTGCAATGCCGAAGACAACATGCCGCCGGACTCGTCGTCATTGAAGCCTAGTTCGTGGGCTACCGAGGAGTCTCGACTAGGGGTGTCCGGATAGCGAACTATCATCATTGGCCGGACTCAAGACTATGAAGATACAAGATAGAAGACTTCGTCCCGTGTCCGGATGGGACTTTCCTTGGCGTGGAAGGCAAGCTTGGCAATACGGATATGTAGATCTCCTACCATTGTAACCGACGACTGTAACCCTAGCCTCTCCGATGTCTATATAAATCGGAGGGTTTTAGTCCATAGGACTAACAACAATCATACCATAGGCTAGCTTCTAGGGTTTAGCCTCCTTGATCTCGTGGTAGATCTACTCTTGTACTACCCATATCATCAATATCAATCAAGCAGAGTAAGGTTTTACCTCCATCGAGAGGGCCCAACCGGTAAAACATCGTGTCCCTTGTCTCCCGTTACCATCCGCCTAGACGCATAGTTCGGGACCCCTACCCGAGATCCGCCAGTTTGACACCGACACCCCCTTTCCTTTCCCCTCTCTTCCTCCCCCAAGTCCTAATCCAACTAGGGAAAGGGGGAGTCAGATCTCAAAGTGGGAGTAGGACTCTCTCCGCGCCTCCTCCTAGGGCCGGCCGCACCCCCTTGCTCCTTTATATACGCAGGCGGGGGCACCCTAGAACACACAAGTTGATCTTCAAGATCGCTCCTTAGCCGCAGCGGTGCCCCCTCCACCATATTCCACCTCGGTCATATCGTCATGAGTTTAGGCGAAGCCCCGCGCCGTAGAACATCATCATCGCCACCATGCCGTCGCGGTCGATGAAACTCATCCCCGACACTTTCTTTGGATCGAGTCCGGGATCGCCATCGAGCTGAACGTGTGCTGAACTCGGAGGTGCCGTACGTTCGGTACTTGGATCAGTCGGATCGTGAAGATGTACGACTACATCAACCGCGTTGTCATAATTCTTCCTCTTACGGTCTACGAGGGTACGTGGACAATACTCTCCCCTCTCGTTGCTATGCATCACCATGATCTTGCGTGTGCGTAGGAAATTTTTTGAAATTACTACGTTCCCCAACATGTGTGTCCTTTTCAAAGAACATTCGAAGACTCTAAGATATTTAGCTCACACCGCAACTTGCTAAATCTCTTCTCATCCAAGGGATTTGTGAAGATATCGGCTAGCTGTTCTTCAGTCTTCACATGCTCAATAGAAATGTCGCCCTTGAACACATGATCACGAAGAAAATGATGACGAATCTGAATGTGCTTTGTCTTCGAGTGCTGAACTGGGTTGTGAGCAATCTTGATGGAACTCTCATTGTCACAGTAGAGAGGCACATTCTTCATGTTGATGCCGTAGTCCTTGAGAGTTTGCTTCATCCACAGCAATTGAGCATAGCAAGAACCAGCAGAATGTACTCAGCTTCCGCAGAGAGAAAGTGATACGCAGCCTGCTTTCTTCGAGGACCAATGCACCAGAGATCGTCCGAGGAAATGACAAGTACCAGATGTTGACTTGCGGTCCACACGATCACCAGCATACTCAGAGTCAGAATATCCAATGAGATCAAAAGTAGAGCCCTTGGGGTACCATAATCCTAGTGTTGGTGTGTGAGCTAGATATCGAAGAATATGCTTCACAGCCTTATGGTGTGATTCCTTTGGTGTAGCTTGAAATCGGGAAGACATGCAAACACTAAGCATTATATCTGGCCTAGATGCACATAAGTACAATAAAGAACCAATCATGGAGCGGTATACCTTGTGATCGAAGTCAATACCATTTTCATCAGTGCATAGATTGCCATTTGTGGGCATAGGAATTTTGACTCCTTTGCAATCTTGCATGCCGAATTTCCTTAGAACATCCTTGAGGTATTTCTCCTGAGATATGAATATGCCATTGTGATGTTGACAAATTTGAAGACCTAAGAAGAATTTCAACTCTCCCATCATAGACATTTGATATTCTTCACTCATCATATAGGCAAATTCATCACTATAACGTTGGTCAGTACAGCCAAAGATAATATCATCAACGTATATTTGGCACACAAACAGTTCACCATCATAAGATTTAGTAAAGAGAGTAGGGTCGAGTGAACCAGGTGTGAAGCCATTCTTCACGAAGAATTCCTTCAAGGTATCATACCACGCCCGAGGGGCTTGCTTGAGGCCATAGAGGGCCTTGTTGAGTCTGAAGACTTTGTCAGGATTCTTTGGATCTTCAAAACCTCGGGGTTGAGCAACATATACTTCTTCCTCAAGCTTACCATTGAGGAATGCACTTTTCACATCCATTTGATATAAGGTGATATTATGATGGTTAGCATAAGCAAGTAATATAGAATAGCCTCAAGTCTAGCAACAGTGCAAAAGTTTCATCAAATCAATTCCTTTAACCGTGTGTAGCCTTGAGCTACAAGTCGTGCCTTATTCCTCACCACAAGGCCATTTTCATCTTGCTTGTTGCGGTAGATCCACTTTGTGCCAATGATATTATGCTTGCGAGGATCTGGATGTTTGACCAGTTCCGGACATTGTTGAGCTCGAATCGATGTAATTCTTCTTGCATGGCCTGAATCCACTCAGCTCGTAAATGCTTCATCTACCTTAGTGGGCTCTGCGATAGAGACAAAAGCATAGTGCCCACAAAAGTTAGATAAATGTGAAGCTTTTGAGCGTGAGAGGACCCGGTGCTTCAATGTCATCGATGATCTTTTCAACTTGCACTTCTTTTGCAACGCGAGGATGAGCTGGTTGTCGTCGAGGAATTTGATCAGCATTTTCTTCAAAGACCATTTTCTTCGCATTTTCTCGAGGTACATCACTCGACGATCTTCGCTCGGAATGAATTCTTCAAGAGATTCTTTGGTAGGAATGACATCCTCAAGAGCCTTGAACTTGATAGAATCTTGGTGCTGGTTCATCTATCACAGAAGGTAGGTGCTCTCTTTGCAGCCATTAGTTTCATCGAATCAAGACATCTACGCTTTCAACAATCTTGTGAAGAGCGATGTTGAAGACCCCAGAGGTGTGCGTAGTCCTTTCCAGAACCAAGCATAAAACCTTCATGTGCTTTCGGTGCGAATTTAGCATTGTGATGAGGATCCCTAATCCAACATTTAGCACCGAAGACTTTGAAATAACTCACATTGGGTTTCTTGTCAGTGAGGAGTTCATAGGCAGTCTTCTTGAAGAATTTGTGAAGATAAACTCTGTTGATGATGTGGCACGCGGTATCAATTGCATCAATCCAAAAACGATGAGGCGTTTTGTATTCATCAAGCATAGTGCGAGCCATCTCAACAAGAGTTCTGTTCTTTAGCTCCACGACGCCATTTTGCTAAGGAGTATAAGGAGCAGATAACTCATGAGTAATACCAAGTTCATCAAGATAGTCATTAAGACCATAATTCTTGAACTCAGTTCCATTGTCACTCCTGATGTGCTTGATCTTCACACCAAAGTTGGTTGAAGCCCTCGAGGAAAATCATTTGAAGACTTCCTGCACTTCATGTTTGTAAGTAACAATGTGTACCCATGTGTAACGAGAGTAATCATCAACAATAACAAAGCCATATAGAGATGCATCATTAGTCATAGCAGAATAATGATTAGGACCGAAGAGATCCATGTGAAGCAATTCAAATGGTCGAGTGGTGGTCATGATAGTCTTCGCTGGATGCTTGGCCTTAGTCATCTTCCCAGCTTCACAGGCACCACATAAGTGATCCTTGAGGAATTTGACATTCTCAATGCCAATGACATGCTTCTTCTTCGCAAGCGTGTGCAAATTCCTCATGCCTGCGTGACCAAGTCGTCGATGCCATAGCCAGCCTTCTGAAGCTTTTGCAAGTAAGCACACAGCAGGTTGTGGTCCTGTAGAGAAATCAACAATGTACAAGTCTCCTCTCCTAAAGCCTTCGAAGACTTTGGAATTGTCACTTCCATGATCACAACACAACGATACTTGCCAAAGACAACAACCATATCAAGATCACAAAGCATTGAGACAGACATGAGGTTGTATCCTAAGGACTCGACAAGCATGACTTTGTCCATGTGTCGATCCTTAGAGATCGCAACTTTACCTAGACCCAATACCTGACTTTTGCCTTTGTCAGTGAAGATGATATGCTTCAGACGTGACGGTGTTAAGGGAGCATCCATCAAAAGATTCTTGTCACCAGTCATGTGATTTGTACATCCACTATCGAGGACCCACTCGTTTGCTTTGGGTTGATCATCCTGCAGATGAATTAGTGCAGCTTACAAACTCATATACTTCATCAGTGAAGAATATGACATCAATATCATCAGTTCAATTTCATCAAGCAATAGCACAGATAAGCAGTGTGAGGACGTGTGAAATGAAAGTTCATTTCATCATGATTCGCCAAGCGTCCTTTCAGCAATCGCTCAGTCTCCAAGAAATTCTTCAATGTTTGAGCACGATCGAGACTCGACCTGCATAAGATATTAGTTCTTTTTCTTCACCACCCACATTTGGAGGGGTGGCAAAGAATTCATCACTCTGCGAGCACCATATGAGAAAGGTGGCATGGACGCCAGTCCACTTCGTTTCACATAAGGGGTTAGGGTAAGCATATGAATAAGCAGAGAAATTCTTCGAGGACTTATGAACATAATGATTTGAAGAATAATGCACATATTCATAGCCCTTAGCTCTACCCTGTGAAACAGAGTTGTTAGCACGATGATATTCATATGAGGATTTTGATCCTTTTGAGGAATTTGATCCATGTGAGGAATTTGGTTCGTATGAGGACTTGGATCCATATGAAGAATTTGGTCCATATGAAGAGTTTGATCTGGGGTTCCTATTCTTCACTGGTGGTGTCATGAGGACATTCACCTGAAGACTTTCAACATAACTTTTGGGAACCCAGATTTTCTTCATAGGGGAACCATTCTCGCAGATTAGTGCCAACATATCTAGCAAATACTTCACCATTACGAGTTTTGAACAGTTTATAGTTGAGTCAAATGACTCATCGTAAGAATGAGGAGATTCACATGTAAAGCAGATAAGTTAGATGGATCAACTGAGGTCCCTTTGCAAAGAACCCATGAGGTTTTGGGGTACCGCTCAAAGCTTCCAATATGTTCCATCGGCATTGAGTTTCCTCTCAAAGGCAATACCTCTTTCCTAGGGTTTCGTTGAGGATCTGCTTTTAAGCACATCACAAAGAGTCGATGCCCTTTGAGGCTTTTGTACATGCTGTCATATACAATTCCTTCAGCCCTGCATCGTCAAGTGATACTAGCAATGTCCTTAGATGAGGAATTAGTGATAGCAGAGACAGTGAAGAATTTGTAACATTTGAAGCATTTGAACATTGTGTGAAGAATTAGCGATTCACGCTCAATGCACTTTAAGCATGGAGGATCAAATTCTTCTTCAGTAGCGCTGATTTGTTGAGCAAGTAATGAATCGCGCTCCTTCTGAAGATCTTCATAACTCACTCTTAGCTTCTCAAGATCTTGCTTTCTTTGAAGAAATTCATAAGAAAGCTTCTCGTGATCAGTTAAGAGGGTTTTATGATGACTTTGAAGGTTGTCAAACTTAGACTGAAGTCTCTAAAGTTTTCAGTTAAGTCTTTAGTGCGCTCCATTTCATCACCCAACATATCATCACTTTTGTCTAGCATGTTTTGAAGTTTTTCAATAGCCTTTTGTTGTTTCACAGCATTCTTAGCAAGTTTAGAGTAGCTAGGCTTAAGATTTTCATCAGATTCATCCTCACTTGATTCAGAGGAGGAGTATTTAGTTACCTTAGCAGCTTTTGCCATGAAGCAATAGGTGGGAGCGTAGTCGTCATTGCCTTCATCAGCGTTGCTGGTGTTGCCATTTTCTTCGGAGTTGAAGATAGACTTGCTGACAAATGCGGTAGCAAGAGCTAGACTTGCCACACCTGACTCAGACTCCTCGGATGCCTCCTCTTCCTCATTATCCTCAGATTCAGCCTCAGAATCCATTTCCTTGCCAATGAATGCCCAAGCCTTCTTGGAGTTGTTCTTCTTGTGGGATGAAGACTTTGAGGATTTTGATGATGAAGACTTTGAAGATTTCTTCTTCTTCTTGGCATCATCAGAACTATAATCCTTGTATTTCTTCTTCTTTAATTCCTTGTCCCACTGAGGACAATCTTGAATGTAGTGACCAGGCTTCTTACATTTGTGGCATAGCCTTCTCTTATAGTCACTTGATGAGGAATCACTGCTCCTTGAAGATTTTCCAAAGCGACCACGTCTTGAGAATTTCTGGAACTTCTTCACGAGCAGTACTAGCTCCTGGCTCAATTCTTCAGGATCACCAAGGCTACTACCATAATCTTCACATTCGTAATCGACATAGCCTTGGCCTTCGTGGCACGTGTTTTGCCATAGCTTGAACCATAGAGATCTCTCTTTCAAAGAAGTCGAACTCATGAGTATTTAGCCTCTCGAGGATATCAGCGGGATCTAGTGACTTGTAATCAGCACGCTCTTGAATCATCAGCGCCAAAGTGTCAAATGAGGAATCGAGTGATCTCAGCAATTTCTTCACCACCTCATGATCGGTGATGTCAGTGGCACCGAGCGCTTGAAGCTCATTTGAGATATCAGTGAGGCGATGGAAGGTTTGCCGAACATTTTCATTGTCGAGTCTTTTGAAGCGGTTGAAGAGATTGCGAAGAACGTCAACACGAGAGTCACGTTGAATTGAGACTCCTTCGTTTACTTTGGAGAGCCTATCCCAGATAAGCTTAGCAGTTTCCAAAGCACTCACTCTACCATACCGCCCTTTACTCAGATGACCACATATGATATTCTTCGCTTGAGAATCCAGTTGCTTGAATCTCTTCACATCGGCAGCATTTAGGGAAGGTGTGACTGAGGGAACACCATTTTCCACAATGTACCAGAGATCGTTGTCAATTGCTTCAAGATGCATTCGCATCTTATTCTTCCAGTAGGGGTAGTTCGTGCCATCGAAGGTAGGACACCCAGCAAAGACCTTGATCATACCTGCGGTCGACATAACTAGAACTCTATGTGGTTAAACCAAAATCACACAGAACAAGGGAGTACCTTGCTCTGATACCAATTGAAAGTGCATTATATCGACTAGAGGGGGTGAATAGGCGATTTTTATGAATTCTTCACTGAGGAATTTGCCGGTGAGGAAATTCCTTAGCGAAGAACTACTTGCAGCGGAATAAGTACTCAGAAGTAAGCATGACAGAATACACACATGTCATCATGATGAAATGAAGACAAACACAGAGTACATAAAGCGTAAACACAAGATGAAGACAAACAGACTGAAGAAATTGAACTGAGGAAATTGAGAAAGTCTTCAGTCAAAGTCTTCAAACAAAGATATGAACAATCACTCAACCCAATAATGAGGAAATGAAAGAGTTGAGGAAATAGAACCAGTAAGGTTGGTGAAGACAATGATTTGGTAGACCAGTTCCAACTGCTGTCTCAGTTGTATGTCTAGTTGGAGCAGCTGAGTATTTAAACACGAGGACACACAGTCCCGGACACCCAGTCGCTGAGCACGCAGCTTAGGACACCAAGTCCTCACCGTATTCTCCTTGAACTAAGGTCACACAGACCTCGTCCAATCACTCGTGGTAAGTCTTCAAGCGACTTCCAAACCTTCATAGACTTCGGTCACTCGGCGATCCACAATTCCTCTTGGATGCTCTAGACCATGACGCCTAACCGTCTGGAAGAAGCACGATCTTCAAAGGTAACAAGCATCGGATCCATGCAGATCAATCTCTTGATGATGCTCAATCACTTTGGGTTTGTATGTGTTTGGGGTTTGGGATTTTCCTCACTCGATGATTTTCGCTCAAAGTCCTCGGAGGATGGGTTGCTCTCAAATGACAAGTGTCAGTTTCTCTCGGAGCAGCCAACCAGCTAGTGGTTGTAGGGGGCGGCTATTTATAGCCTAGGGAGCAGCCCGACATGATAAGATATAAACGCCCTTCAATGATATGACCGTTATGTGGATAAGATATTTTGGGACAGCTGGTGCGTAGCACAGCAACGGTCGGAAATTTGACTCTCAAATTCCTTAGGGCTATCATGTTCCTCACTGTGTAGGCAATCCGCACTGGCGAATTCCTAACTCCTCAGTCAAAACAAATTCCTTAGCGACCAGAAGAACTTCGTCTCTGTCACTTAAGAAATTGATTGAACTGTATGAGATTTCCAATGGCTTCACTCAAAGGGATTGGTAGGTGTAGGATTTTGAGTTGAGCATCACATGGAAATTTTTCCTTAGTATTTTACGGTGTTTCCTATGACTCAAGAAGGAGAAAAACAAAACTATGAAAACGAAAGTCTTCAAGCTTCATATTCCTCGCATGAATATCAAGTCTTCATGGACACACCAATTTCTTCACTTTCAAAGTCTTCATGAAAGTCTTCAGGAATACCAAAATCTTCAGTCGAAGATATTCATTTTAGGGTCGACTTTCTCTCAGAATATCAAACTCCTCATAGACTTATAGACCTGTGTACACTCATAAACACATTAGTCCCTTAACCTATAAGTCTTCAATACACCAAAATCACTAAGGGCACTAGATGCACTTACAATCGACCGCTATCCCAAGATGCATCTAGAGTATTAAGTTCATAAGAACAGAGTAATGCATTAGGCAAGATGACATGATGTAGAGGAATAAACTCAATCAATATGATATAAACCCCATATGTTTATCCTCGATGGCAACAATACAATACGTGCCTTGCTGCCCCTACTGTCACTAGGAAAGGACACCGCAAGATTGAACCCAAAGCTAAGCACTTCTCCCATTGCAAGAAAGATCAATCTAGTAGGCCAAACCAAACTGATAATTCGAAGAGACTTGCAAAGATAACCAATCATACATAAAAGAATTCAGAGGAGATTCAAATATTTCTCATAGATAATATTGATCATAAACCCACAATTCATCGGATCTCGACAAACACACCGCAAAAAGAGTTACATCGAATAGATCTCCAAGAGGATCGAGGAGAACTTTGTATTGAGATTCAAAGAGAGAGAAGAAGCCATCTAGCTAATAACTATGGACCTGAAGGTCTATGGTAAACTACTCACAACTCATCGGAGAGGCTATGGTGTTGATGTAGAAGCCCTCCATGGTCGATTCCCCCTCCGGCGGAGCACCGACGAAGGCTCCAAGATGGGATCTCGCGGATACAGAAGGTTGCAGCGGTGGAAATAGGTTTTCATGGTGCTCCTGGATGTTTTCAGGGTATATGGATATATATAGGCGAAGGAAGTCGGTCAGGGAAGCCACGAGGGGCCCACGAGGGTGGGGGCGCGCCTACCCACCTAGGCGCGCCCTCCTACCTCGTGGCCGCCTTGTTTGTTCCTTGACGTCCACTCCAAGTCTCCTGGATTGCGTTTGTTCCAAAAATAACTCTCCCGAAGGTTTCATTCCATTTGGACTCCGTTTGATATTCCTCTTTTGCGAAACACTAAAATAGGCAAAAAAAACAGCAATTCAGACTGGGCCTCTGGTTAATAGGTTAGTCCCAAAAATAATATAAAAGTGCTTAGTAAAGCCCATTAAACATCCAAAACAGGTAATATAATAGCATGGAGCAATCAAAAATTATAGATACGTTGGAGAAGTATCACCTCCCTTTCCCAAGTGGCTTCTTTCTCGAAATGGTGTGACCATTGAACCTTGAGAAACTTGATGTTATGGCATCGAGTGGTACACTCGGCTTGATCAAGGATACGAACGAGATGTTCTTGATATGTGAGATTATCTCGGAGATCAAGCGTTTCGTGGTCCACTCCACGGACAGGATCCGAGAAGCAATGCCTGAGTTGAGAAACGTGGAAGACATCGTGGACTCTAGAGAGGTGCGGAGGTAGTTCCAATTGGTAGGCAACTTCTCCTTGTTTGGCAAGAATGCGAAAGGGTCCAATGTAGCGAGGAGCCAATTTGCCGTTGATACCGAAGCAATGGGTTCCCTTCAGAAGAGTAACCCGAAGGTAAGCCTTCTCGTAAACTTCAAAAGTCATAGCCTTATGTTTACGATCATACTGGCTCTTTTGACGAGATTGGGCTGTTTTCAACTTTTCAAGAACAATGCGAACTTGCTCTTCTGCTTCCTAGATCATATCCGGGCCAAAGAATTGTCTTTCCCCAGTTTCTGACCAGTTAAGAGGCGTTCGACACCTTCGTCCATAGAGAACTTCAAAAGGAGCTTTGCGAAGCTAGATTGGTAGCTGTTGTTATAAGCAAATTCGGCAAATGGAAGGCATTTCTCCCAATCCATTCCGAACGAGATAACAGAAGCTCGGAGCATATCTTCCAGAATTTGATTGACGCATTCTACTTGACCACTTGATTGAGGGTGGAAGGCGGTGCTAGAAGAGAGATGAGTTCCCATAGCATTTTGGAAACTTTCCCAAAATCGAGAGGTGAGAGACTTCCATGATCCGAGTTAATTTCCAATGGAACACCATGGAGAGACACTATTCGGGATATATACAAATCTGCTAGCTGACTAGTGGTTATATTCTCTCAAACAGGCAGGAAATCAGCTACTTTGGAAAGACGCTCGATGACAACGAAGATAGCGTTATTCCCTCTCTTGGTCTTGGGAAAACCGGTGATGAAATGCATACAAATTTTATCCCATTTTCATTCAGGAATAGCTAAAGATTGAAGGGTGCCAGCAAGCCGTTGATGCTCTGCTTTAACACGATGACAAACGTCGCAATTAGCAATATATTGAGCAATTTCTCTCTTCATCCTAGTCCACCAGAACCTCTGGCGTAGGTCCTGATACATTTTAATACTAGCAGGATGAATGGTGAGAGGAGATTCATGAGCTTCCTTAAGGATCAATTGCCATAGTTATCGCTTCTTGGGAACCACCAAATGGTTTCCGAAGTACACGACACCTTGTTCATTCACGGAGAAACATTTAGCAGCTCCGCTAGCAATGTTCTCCTTGATCCGAGATGTCCCCTTGTCATACTGCTGAGCGGTTATGATATGATCCATAAGGGTAGGTTTCACCACCAAGGTGGAAAGGAATCCTTGAGGAACAATGTGAAGGTTAAGCTTTTGAAATTCCTCGTGTAGAAGTGGTTGATTTTGTTATAGCATCAGATTGTTACAATAAGATTTACGACTTAGTGCATCAGCCAGGACATTTATCCCTAAGTCGAAATCTGTGATCAACTCGACCCAACGTCTTTGCCTGAGATTCAAATCCGGTTGGGTGAGTATATATTTTAGACTTTGGTGATCGGTGAAGATTTCACAACGATTACCGAGAAGGTAATGTCGCCAGGTTTTGAGTGCATGGATTACAGCTGCAAGCTCTAGATCATGTGTAGGATAATTTTCCTCATGTGGATGCAATTATCATGAAGCATGGGCAATTAATGACGACCTTGCATGAGTATGCAATCTAGTCCTTGTCGCGATGCGACGCAATAGATAACAAAGTCCTTGGAGAAATCTGGTGGTACCAGTACGAGAGCAAATGTCAGGCGTCTTTTCAGTTCCTGAAAACTGTGCTCTCACTTCGGGGTCCACTCAAACTTTTTATCTTTCTTGAGGAGTTCAGTTAGAGGTTTAGCAACTTTAGAGAAGTTCTCGACAAAGCGGCGACAGTAGCTCGCTAAGCCAAGGAAACTCCAAACTTGCTTGACCGATTCAGGTGGAGTCCAATTAAGAACGGCTTGAACTCGCTTGGGATTGATAGCAATACCCTTACCAGAGATTACATGGCCTAGATAGGTCACTTCTGGCAATCAAAACTCACATTTAGAGAATTTGGCATAAAGGCGATGCTCCTGAAGTTTCATCAATACTAGCCTTAGATGCTCGACATGTTCTTCCTCATTCTTGGAGTAGATGAGTATATCATCGAGGTATACCACGACGAATTTATCTAAATACTCCATGAAGATCGAGTTCATTAACCGAGAGAAAGTGGCTGGGGCATTGGTTAAACCGAAGGACATGACGGTGTACTTGTATTGGCCATAACGAGTAACAAAGGCCGTTTTGGGAATGTCCCCATCCTTGATTTTGATTTGATGGTAGCCCAACCTCAAATCCATCTTAGAAAAGACTGAGGATCCAGCGAGCTGATCATACAGGTCATTGATCCTGGGGAGCGGATACTTGTTCTTTATAGTGACCAAGTTGACGGGTCGATAATATACAACCATCGTATTCGTACCATCCTTCTTCTTGACAAAGAGGACGGGACAAGCCCATGGAGAAGAACTAGGACGGATGAAACCCTTTTTCAAGGACTCATCGAGTTGTTTCTTAAGCTCAGCTAGTTCTAGTGGTGCCATCTTATAGGGTCTCCTAGAGATTGGGACAGTTCCTAGGATAAGATCTATCACGAACTCGACATCCATGTCAGGTGGAACACCTGGCAGTTCTTCTGGAAAGACATCCAGAAAGTCACAGACTACCGGAATGTCTTCGAGGTCTGGCAAAGAACTGGCATTAAGAGAGTAGAGCTGTCGCTTAGCTACTCGGGTCAAGACATTAACTACCTTGCCCGATGGATGTGTAAGTTGAACAATCCTAGAGAAACAATCAATCTTAGCATGATGGGCTGACAACCAGTCCATACCCAAGATGATATTAATGTCCGAGGATTTGAGAGCTATCAAGGATGTAAGGAAAACAAGTCTATCGACATGAATTTTGTTCCTATGGCTTACTTTAGAAGCTTGCCATCTAGAACCGGGAGTAGAAATTCCCATGGTAGAGGGCATGTCACAAAATGCGGTGTTATGCAGACGAGCATAGCTCTCGGATATAAATGAATGAGATGCTCCAGTATCGAAAAGAACAGATGCCAGATGGCAGTTAACAAGGAGCGTACCAAGAACGACGTTGGGATCATCCTGAGCCTCTTTAGCTGAGACACAGTTCACATGGCCACGTGCGGCGGTGGCCAGCTTGGCGTAGTACACCTTCCATATTGGCATGCCACGACCAACAGCCTTTCCAGACTGGTTGGGGTTGGGGTTGTTCTGGGGACACTCTCGCATGTAGTGACCCGGTTCTCCACACTTGAAGCATGTCACAGTGCTGGTGCATGGGGGAACATTGGCGGTTGACCCAGCATAAGACTTGGGCGGTGCATACTGCTGGGTTGGACGAGGCGCCTGATAGGATGGCCTCGATGTGAACCTGGGTGGTAGACCTGTGTTAGGCACCCACACCCGGCGCTTCTGAGAGCCAGAACCAGATGAGGAACTAGTGTCACGGGCATGCTTGCGTGTAGCTTCGAAGTCAATCTGACCTGTCTCAGCACTGATAGCCTTGTTCACTAGCTTCTGGAAGGAAGCGCATTCGTGTAGTCGGAGATCACGATGAAGCTCGGGGCTAAGTCCCTTGCGGAACCTCACCTACTTCTTGGCCGGTACTTCCTCAGTTGCATAACGTGCTAGGTTTCCAAACTCTCTGTTGTATGCATTCACGGTGAGTCTACCCTAGGTGAAGTTGCAGAACTCCTCCCGCTTGCAATGCATAAGACCTTCCGGAATGTGATGCTCATGGAAAGCCTCGCTGAACTCTGCCCAAGTGGTAACCTGGCCAGCTGGGCGCATGGCCTCATAGTTCTCACACCAAAGGCTGGCGGGGCCTTCAAGATGATAAGCAGCGTAAGTGACCTTGTCAGCTTCAGCTACATGTGCAGAGCGTAGCTTGTGGGTGATGCTGCGGAGCCAATCATCCGCGTCGAGGGGCTCGACGGAATGATGAAAGGTGGGTGGGTGCAACTTGATGAAGTCATTGAGAGACACCAAGTCGTTCCCCTGGTGTTGTGCTGTGTTCTGCTTAATGCGTTCCAGCAAACGGTTGGTCTCACGTTTGTTCCTTTCGGCCTCCAGCATGACCTCAGCCAAGGAAGGAGGATGAGGCAGATTCACATTTCTAGCCCCACTGCCTTCAGCCTGCTCCGGGGCAGCAGGATTGTTTCGGGTGTTGACCATCCTAGGAAAACAAAACAGTGGTTTAGACAAGGATGACAAAATTCTGACATAGAAGTGCAGAATGTAATGGATGACTCAGAATGCAAGATGTTCATTCGTACGACATGTAATATAGAAACTGCCATATACATACCATCGGTCATACACGCCATACACGGTTTAGTACAAGACCAAACTGAAGTACAACTGCGGTGAAAGGAAGATTACATCTCATCGGAGGCATTCCAAGCTCATATACATTATTTTCTACACCTCCGGATCTAGTACACGCTAAGTCATATTCCACAAGACGTGCAGGACTGTGGATATACAACTACTACATACTACTAGTGTCGTGATCCAACTCAGTCATCTCCGTCTCCGTAGTAGTCCTCATAGAGATTAACCGCATAGCCTGGGAGCGGAACATGCGAATCCGGAAACTCACGGTCACGTTGGGCCTGTGGACCATATGGACTCGGATGATGCCTTGGCCCCACGAACGGTGGCAGACAACGCCCATGTGGAGGCGTGATACCTCCAACATCTGGATAATCCATGCAAGCTGGCAGACGTGCGCGGACGGGGTACAAATCCCGCATATCCAGGTAACCGGTCTGCACGGCAGGTGCGAGCCATGTCAGGGTAGCCCAGTGGTTCACGCGAGTGTTGTACAGCTCCATGCGTAAGGCACGGTTCTCTCGGTCTCTCTCCTCCAACATCTCAGTGCTGGTGCGAAGACGTGGCTCCTCTTGGGAAGCATCAGCATAAAGCCCAGTGTAGCCCTCCTGGCCAGTGTGTGCTGCCGGCAGATAGCGGAACTCAGTATCCTAAAGTGATGCATACCCAGCTCGAATGATGGAGATCATAAAGTAGGCAGCATCCTGCATGGACATCTCCACAGTGATACCAATCCCGTAGGACCAGTGCAGAGGCTCGGTAGCTCCGGGATAAGAAGGGAAGATCCTCACGGTGGAGATATACTGACTCTGATTAAAGTCGCGAAACTGCTCTTCGATGGTATATTCAGGATACCATCTGTAGCTTGTCTCAGTCATCACCCGGACTAACATGGCAGTGTGCCCGGGCACGTCAATGCACTGGGTCAGTCGTACCACCTGGTGAGTAGTGCGAGAACACATCTGAAACACCAAATAATGCAAAGGCATTAGAATTTCTAGCAGAAATTGGACAGCATAATGGTTGTAAATGCTCAAAAAGGCTTTTGAGACACTTTGCAAAAGATTGCATAGACACTCAACAACATCATATCAAGGTTCTGGGTCCAACTAGCAACATACTGAAGTAGTAGAACTGAACTGGGGCTTGTAACCATCAATCATATAAGTTACTACGGATTAGTAACATGTGAACCTGATAGAGAGAAGAGATCCTAGTCCTTAACCCCCGTGGAAAGAATGGACTGACTCAGATCAGAATGCCATGAGGTAAAGGAGTAAAAAGAGCCTTACGTTCCATCCCACAATCAATTCCCCTACATATAACTAAAGCATTTCTAGACTCGACATCGACCAGTTTGGCTTGAAGAACCTACAGGTCGTCCGGCTCTGATGCCAACGCTGTTAGGACCCCGATCCTATGCCACACCGATCTAGCATGTAACACCTCATATCACTTTGCGGCCTCACGCACGGTATTCCCACGGGTGTCGCCTTACCAGGCCCGGGACCGTTTGCGCCTTTTAGCTCACGTATATGATAGTGTCGCTAGCATCCATATGACAAAGGACCCGGGCTGACATGGCTAGTCGTGAACCCAAAGTGGCGCTAACTTACAGGAACATGCATACATGACCCAACAAAGAACGTGTCGATCAACGTCGAGTGAATCCCAAGTCGTAGCAAGCTACAAGGACTTAAAGGATCACCACGTGACATTTCCCGAAGGGACAGACACAGGAACGAAGAAGGACACATGCTGGCCAGCCTAAGTGTTTCGGAGCAGTAGCAAGCTACCATGGCTCAGTGGAAGCACTAGGAGACATTCACCGGTAAGAGAGGCTACCAAGGATAAACAGCTAGATAGTCAGATCCCACACATACCAAGCATTTCAAACATACACACAATATGCTCGATATGTGCAAATACAACATGGCATCACAACAGAACTCTACAACTCAAGTACTTTATTTAAAAGGCTCCAGAGAGCCATACATATCATTCATACAGATAGGGGTCACACGACCATCATTCAAGTCATACAAACATACAAGCCATGAGCGAAAGCAACATGTCTGGGTACAAACATCTAGAGAGTAAAAAGGCTTGAGGAAGCCTATCTATCCTACAAGGGTCTACCATGTGCTCAGGATCACCACCTGGGCCTCAGACTACTCGTCGACATCAAGGTCTACGTAAAACCCATCAGAAGGAGTAGCAGCATCTTCTGCAAACGTAATTAAGCAAACATGAGTACAAAGGTACTCAGCAAGACTTACATCAGATCCTACATACATGCACATTATCAATAAAGGGATGGTGGGGTTATTGCAGCAAGCCAGCTTTGACTCTTGGCTAAAGCATCTTACGAGATTCCAACTTGTAATTGTTTTGCGCACTTGAGTCCACTACACACCACAACAATACACTACCAAGGATTCACTCCCGTCATCCTACGGAAGGGCCATCCACGACACTGACACTTGTCTTGAGGCTTTTAGTAGTTTCCATTACTTGTCTATGAATTGTATAGGCAACCAAGTAGTCCTTTACCGCGGACGCGGCTATTCGAATAGATGATGTTAACCCTGCAGGGGTGTACTTCTTCACACACGCTTCCACCACTTATCGCCGTTTACACAACATGTACTCGACAACCTTCAAGCGGAAGCCCAACGAGGGTGTCGGCCATGGCCTGCCTAAACACTCAAGTCTCTAGTCTAGGTTTATCACCTATTCAAGTTCCACCCGCAGGGAATCCGATCAAGGTTTCCACATACGGCCCCGAACGATGTGTACAGGGTTCCGAGACACCTAACGGGCGCCCGGCATACCCGACCACGTACCTACCGCATCACAGCCCACCCCGAGGGTCAGCGCTGCGCACGACCTCCAGTATACTACAAACACCAGAAACTACTTGCAACTCCTGGATAGAGGACTAGGGTGGTTAAGAAGCCGAGAGGGTCAATTAAGGATCCAATGCATGGTAGTAGTTGATTCTTAAATCACACATACAGATCTCAGTGCTTAAGGACGGTTCTAATGAAACAACCCACCATGTATTCCTACATGGCCTCTCATTGATACCTTTACCAAATCGTGTTCAACACATCACTCTCATTACCGACATGATCATTTCACTCTAGCCCATCACCCAGATGAACCAAACCTGACACGACTCTAAGCATAGCAGGCATAGCAAGGTAGGAAACACAAGCATGGCTCAATCAATTCCTACACATGCTAGTGGGTTTCATCTAGTTACTGCGGCAATGTCAGGTCATGCAGAGGAAATGGGTTCAACTACCGTAGCACACAGCTGTTTGAAACACGGTTGTCTTAAATGTAGTAAATGAGAGCAGGAGCGAGAACATGGGATTTTATCAATACGATCAAATGGTTGGTTGCTTGCCTGGCAGGTCTGTAGCCTGGTACTGTCCTTCGATTGGGTACTCGTTGTATTCCTCCGGGGCAAAACCTACCGCAGAGAGCACCGATAACACAATCAATACCAGACAATATGCAACACTATGATGCATGCATGTGACATGGCAAAATGATTGTGTTGGACTAATGCAACTATAACCATATGGGTTTGAGCTTTTTTGAACCAAAGATTCAAAACCCAAACTCATTTGTGATCTTAAATAGTGCCTTATCATGTTTTGCACTAAACAGCAAGTTAACTTGTTTAAACATGCATGAAACTAGTACAGATGAATAGATTGGATTTTTCTGATCATTTTTCATATATAACACTTTACATTTGGAGATACAGATTAATTTCTATGAATTTTTTAAGTTAGCACTATTTTTTAAAATTCATGAATAAGAATAAATCCAGAAAATGTATTACTGCGTCAGCATTGTGTAGGTCAACTGGGGCGGTCCAGGTCAAACGTGACCAATGGGACCCACTAGTCAGTGTCACTGTTAGTTAACTAACTTAATTAGGATTAGTTTAACCCTAATCTAGGTTTGGCTAACGGGCAGGGCCCACATGTTAGTAACCCAGGGGGGTCAAATCCCTGGTCAAACTGGGTTGACTCACCGGCGTTTAGCCGCCGGCGACGTCCAGACGTGGCGGAGGGTGCGGGTTTCGCCCTCCGGCGGCCAAATGGACGGCGGAGGCCACCTACGAGCAGCTGGGAGCAAGCTTGGTGCGGTCGTTGCAGGGGACGACAGCGAGAACGGAGAGGATGGGGAGAGGCAGGAGCTCACGGTGATCTCAGCGAGCTAGGCGGCGAGGTCGGGGACGAGCTGGAGCGAGCGTGACGGCGAAGGGGATCTCCGGCGACGGCGAGGTCGGGCGAGGTTGTTGCGGTGGCTCCGGGGCGAACGAGCGCTCGGGGCTCGGTCTGCTCGATGAAGAGGAGGGCAGCGAAGCTTCTGGACACGGCGAGGCAGCGTGGAGATGACAATGGCCGCGGCTATGACGGTGGCGCGGCTGTGGCTGCGTCGGCGATGGTGGGAGAGGGCGAGGGAGAGGAGCTGGGGGAGAATGAGGTGTCTAGGGGGTCGGGGCGATGACGTGGAGGACGTCCAGGCGTCCAGCAGTGCGGGCGACAAGCAGCTGGCGCCGTGGCGACCTCGCGCGCGCCGACATCACCTCCCTGCCTGCCTGGTGGGGAAGAAGCAGCTGGTTGGCGCGGGCCAGTACAGTGCTGGGCCGCCAGGTGGGCGGGCTGGTGGGTTTGGCCAGGTAAATTTGTTTTCCTTTTTATTTCTGTTTTCTTTCTTTCTGCAAGTTTGTGGCTTTTCTAAAAATACCTAGGCACTTTCAAAAACCATGAAACTGCTCATGCCCACTGTATAGAATATATCCAACAGTAAAACATTTTATTTTATGATTATTGGGACATTTAAAATATTTTATAGCATTTAAATGTCCAAATGCAAATAACATATGATTTAATCCAGTGACCTTAGGATATCCTAGAAAATTGTGCATCATTTTTTCCAGAGGTTTTAGACCAAGGCAAAGATAATGAACATTTTAGAAGGGCATTTCAGGTTCATTGATTTTGTTTTAGTAAACCCTAGTTGGATTAAGGGGGTGTTGGGGGTTCTGTTATCCCCATTTCCAAGCTGATCAAAGTAAACATGATGCAGTCACTCTAATGCATGAACTAGCTAGGGATGTGACAGACAATATTATCAAACCAAACTTCTAAATAATACTCCCTCCGTTCCCAAATATTTGTCTTTCTGGACATTTCAAATGGACTACAACATACAGATGTATGTAGACATATTTTAGAGTGTAGACTCACTTATTTTGCTTCGTATGTAGTCACTTGCTGAAATCTCTAGAAAGACAAATATTTAGAAACGGAGGGGGTAATAATAATAAAAACCTCTAAGGTTATTAAGCGGCTCATATAGTAGAGTGGGATTTTGCTCACCTATTTTGATGGCGTCAGAGGAATCCCACCGAAACAAATCCAGGGGCCCATCGTGTGTGCAGGGGCGAGCTGGAAGTCCAGGCCGCCGATTTGGCACAACCAGGCCCAAATCCCACCGAAACGCAGACGTAGGGCGCGAGACGCGAGACGGCGGAAAAAAAAAAAAGACGCGAGACGGCGGGGAAAGCGGAAAATTCCCACTTCCCCTCTCCACCGCGCTTGCATTTCCCGCTCGTAAATTCCCCCAAATAATTTCACCTCCCTCCCATTCCCCTCCCCTCTCCGCTCCCAGAGAACCCCGCCCCTCCCGCCCGGGCGGAGCCACCTCGAATCGAATCCCGGCCACCGCGATGCAGCCGCGGCGGCAGCAGCAGTCCCTCCTCTCCTTCCTCCACCCGCGCCAGAGCCCGGCGCGGGAGGCGCTCGGCGCCGGCACGCCCCCCGAGAGGCCCCCGCGGCCCCCCGCCGCGTCGTCGGTCGACGGCATCATGGAGAGGCTCGTGCGGCCGCCGTCACAGGGGAGGTGCGTGCGTACGGACGGACGCGACCAATGCAGCTCCCGCCGTCCTAGGGTTTTGTCTGGGTTTGGGTGCCGTTTGATTGGGTCAGCTGCCGCGGTATCTAGCTAATGGTTCCGCCCGCGGATTCGTTTAGGTGGTTGCCGCTTGATAGTGGATGCCGATTCGGTCGATTTATCGTTGGATTGGTCTCCGCGTGTATGCTGTTGGAATTGCTTGAACAAATTCTGGCGTGGCTTCGTTTGCTGTGGGTAGCGCCGTAGCGGTATTGTGTGGCCAGTAGCAGCAGGGATGCGATGAATGCGAGTTTGCAGTTGCGATGTCTTAGCTCCTGACCGCGCCTGGTGTTTGGCCACTACATGTGTCGAGTGTTGTGCCTGATAGTTTACGGGCCGCATTGTCATCTTCAGTTAGTCAGCCTGTTTTTGCTATTGCATTGTCCTCATCAGTCGCCATGCTTGCTGTTAAATCCGTTTCTCTTAACTCCAATTTGCTTACTGTCCGTGTCCCTTGGCTGTTGGATGGTGTTTTATGAGATCTATCTATGTTTTGGTTCACATGTTTGTAGTTTTTGAGCATGGATAGATGATCCACCATGATTTTGCGAACCAAAGTAAACTTCAGGTTGGAAGCTGTTCCATACATTCGAAAGGAAGAATCTGGGCTAATACACATTATCAGCCATTGCCGATTCGTAATTTGTATGTGGTTCCCTCCACCTACATTGCAACTAGCCTTAAGATCATTGGATTTTGGGTCCAGTGTTTAACTGTGCTAATTGTCCTTCACTTTATTGCAAGCTTGGATTGCTTTAATGGACTATGGAATGGTTGGGTTGGATGCATTTGTTTCTGTGTTAATGGGTGTATGACAGGTGTATGTTATTGTCTTCTTGGTCCCTAAAGTATCTTGTTTGTTGGTTTGCATCGGCAGATTTTCTGCTTATTTTGGAAAACACTTTTTTTTGCTGTGCCATCATGGTGATGCTCTCTGTGTTTGTTGCAGAAACAAAGATGCCGCTCAGATTAGAAATGCTGAGAGAGCCTTACCTGGTAAAAATGAAGATACCTCAAATGAGCAGCCAAGTGCATTGTTCCCTGTACAGTACAACGGCAAATATAGCAGAGGAACTGTGTTATTTGCAGAACATAGCACGGATACCACTCCGCCACAGGAGCCACTGAAGTTTTCTGCAAGGTCTTCCACAGATGAATTTGTTAGACCAAGCACGCTGTTCCCTGGACTTGGTTCAGATCAAACTCTGCTTCAAGAGTGTCCGAAGAAGTTATCCTCAGAGTGCCCCAGCAACCAGTACGTTCAAGCTAATTCAGTGTTTGAAGCATTTGATGTACAAACTCCGTCCCAGGGTCCGTTAAAGAGAATCTTTTCTGGGCCTTTTCATGGAGCAGATACACCTTTATCAGAGTATCGTTCATATCCAATTCCTTTGCAGCATCCATCGAAAAATTTGTCATCGGGCTCTTCTAGTGGTGGATACCTTAGAGCAGTGACACCGCTTGGACTTGATTCGAATGATACTCCCACAGCAAAACACTCAAAGAAGCTATTCTCTGGGTCTTCAGACCATTCATACATTAAAGCAACTAATTTGTTTCCGGAATTTGATTCAAATGGAACTCCGCTGCAGAACCACTCGAATAAGTTCTCAGTATCTATGAATGGTAAGCATATTGGAGCAGCTGCTACACTGTTTCCGGAACTTGATTCTGTTCTTCTGAAACCAGAAACTCCAGTGACACGAGCAGTGGCTCCTCGTGGGAAGAGAGTTCAACAGGATCAATGCATGACTGCCAATAACAGTCAGTCTCCTTTGTGGGGTTCAAATAAGAAGGTGAAATCAGCTCATTGTTCTCCACCTGGGAAAATGGTTCATGATGAAATGGCTGAAAGTGCACGTAGTAAATTTGAATGGCTGAATCCTTTGAATATCAGGGATGCAAATAAAAGGCGGCCAGATGACCCACTTTATGACAAGAGAACTCTTTTTATTCCACCTGATGCACTGAGAAAGATGTCAACATCTCAAAAGCAATACTGGTCTATTAAGTGCAAATATATGGATGTTCTCCTCTTCTTCAAAGTGGTAAATTCTATTATCATTGACTCATACACTGCATGTATGCAGTATACTATCTGTAAGATTATCACGTTAAAGATTAATGCAATGCTAACCAGTATCTCTCATACCTTGGTGTCATACTGAGCTATTGCCTAACCCTATAATTATGAACTAGATGCATTTTTCTCATGGGACTACCGCACAATTCTTTGTTTATTTCTCATACTTAAAGAAGTTCTACTCAATTACTTTATGCATCAGAAGTTAGACATTTATGAATGATGCTTGTTCTGGTTAATAATCGAAAATGTTATTTGCTTTTATTTTTGGTTCCTTCATTTGTTCTTATCCTCTCAGTTCTCTTACACCTCACAGTTTTGAATGCTGCTTTGATCCTTCTCCCAGACTCCCCTGACCTCCAAAATTATCTAAGTTGACCAGTTCTTTCTGCTACTTGAGATATATAACCTACAAAAGTGTTTTTCTTGTATGTGTAGGGGAAGTTTTATGAGCTCTATGAAGTAGATGCTGAGATCGGCCAAAAGGAACTTGATTGGAAAATGACTATTAGTGGAGTGGGAAAATGCCGACAGGTAACCTAAGTCATAAACTGTGACCATTCTTATTTTGCCACTGGAATGCTTGGTTCTGACGTCTGAATGTCTGCTGTGCTGACCCTGCTAATTTATACTCCCTCATGGTTGCTTGTTGGTTGAGTAATAAGTATCATTTGCTAGATCATTTTCCCTATAATATCATGTGTACGCTATATTATTTTGTATTATTTAGACAATACTCTCGATAATGTAGTTCTATTGGCATTTTGGAGTTGATTGGGTAAATTGCTTCAAGCTTTTGGCAATACACCACTTCCTCTAGGGTCTATCCGCAGCAGCTTGTGTTTTTTATATTTTGTTGGCCACTATAGTAGCATTTCATGTTTTGTTTCAACTAATGCTTTTGTATTAAACACTCTTGAAGAAAAGGGAGTTTTATACAGCCTTTTAGTAAACACTCTTGCTGTGGTACATGAGGCTGACTTGTTCATCTTATGTGAAGGTTGGTATTTCAGAGAGTGGGATTGACGATGCTGTTGAAAAGCTTTTAGCTCGGGGGTAAACTTCTTAGTCTCCTTATGCTTTGCTCATTTTCAGCATTTTGATCTTAAAATTATCTTGAACATCAGCAAGTTCATGCACAGTTCTTCTGGTTGGTATTGATAGGCCATATGTTTGTTTCTATCGGTATTGTTGTTGATTATAGTATGAGAAATGCACTTAAGATTGATTCCTTATTGGTTTCTGTGCCAGTGTTGTTGTGAAAAAAAAAACTATATCCGTTCAGCTGCAAAATGCATTTAGTTTCATCTGAACGCTATATTTGAGTACTCCCTCCATTTCTGTACGCAAGGCCACTTTGGTTTTTCGTGTCAAACTTTGACTTATAATTTTGGTCAACAAAATACGGGTTATATGTCATAAAAAATATATCATCGGAAAGTTCTTTCCAATGTGTATACATTGACATACTTTTTGTGGCATATAACTTACTCTTTGTTGTTAAATTTGATGGTCAAAATTAGACATAAAAAAAATATGAAGTGGCCTTGTATACTGAAATGTACTCTCTCCGTCCCAAAATAAGTGTCTTAAGCTTAGTACAACTTTGTACTAAAGTTAGTACATAGTTGAGACACTTATTCTGGGGCGGAGGGAGTATATGATATGATTTGTGATGTGACACATCCATTATAATACTGGATATAAATTACTTCTTACTCTACTTTTATTTCTTTTGGTGGTTTGACTGCTCATCTATCTAGCATTTCCCTCCAGATATAAAGTTGGAAGGATAGAACAAATGGAATCTGCAGCACAGGCGAAAGCTAGAGGACCAAATTCAGTAAGTTTTCCACTTCCATTCTTTTTTGGATGCCCTTTCAGAATGTGTGTAGTCAACACTTTGAAACTTTGACCACTAATATGTTATTCCCTCCTTTCCTAAATATAAGCCCTTTAGAGATTCCAATATGGACTACATATGGAGCAAAATGAGTGAATCCACACACTAAAATACGTCTATATACATCCGTATGTAGTCTATATTGAAATCTCTAAAAAGTCTTATATTTAGATTTTAGAGACGGAGGGAGTATATACTCAATAGTATTTTGATTAATCTTGTGCAAATGTTATTACTAGATTGTCATAAAAAAACTTGCAGGTCAGTACAGTTTTAAGAACTTACATTGACATGTGACTGCAAAACTAATGGTGAAGCACACACATTAGACACTCTCTTGGTCTAAAACATGTAGTAGAATTGATCAAGGTAGTAGGTACATAACCTGTGGTCTGTGCAGCAGCAGTTGAATGCATATATTAATATGTACCCTGCCATCTCCATTAACGGATGCATAAAGCTTGTCCTTTCAAGTTACAAGAGATTGACTGTATATAAGTGTGACATTTTTTTTTGTACTTCTGCAAGGTTATCGAAAGAAAGTTAGCTCATGTATCCACACCGTCAACTGCAGCTGACAGCAACATAGGGCCTGATGCTGTTCATCTTCTTGCATTGAAAGAGGTTTGCCTTTTTTAACAAAGCAATACATTGCATTTGGCAATATGATTTGGTATAATGTTTTGTATGTTCATCTGACGCACATGAGAAGACACAATATTATCACAAAAGCTAACAATCTGATAATAGAAAGAACACTATTTCCTCAAAAGACAGGAAAGAACTACAAACTCGTGGTCTTTGGACACAATGACCAAATAAATTTACATAGAAACACAGTGATAAATCTAAATCTGGTTGATCACTGTGTATAAACATGTAAAATATTGTGGCAATAATGTAGAAATATATGTAACTTGCAGAAGACAATCTTGATACTTAATTCAGCTATTGTTTTAGTAAAATGATATTTTCAGTGTCCCTGTGAAACATGCAGTGTTATGTATCCTAGTTTTTACGAGTCAGTTTTGTCCTGCAATTTGTTCACAAATTCTGTAATTCATCTTGAATTAGTTTTATCAACATTTTTCATAGGTGATGTTGCCCTAATGTAGCCTGTCCTTTTTTTTTGGAATTTTCAGGTTACTCTAGCTTCTAATGGTTCTCGGGTCTACGGATTTGCTTTTCTAGATTATGCTGCACTTAAAATCTGGGTTGGTTCACTTCAAGATGATGATTCGTCTGCAGCTTTGGGGGCTTTGCTGGTGCAGGTAGGCTCTTTGCTGTAGCAACTTATTTGCTTTGTTTCAACAGATCAGAAATGATCATTCATCAGTATGCTTTTTCAGGTTTCCCCGAGGGAGATAATCTATGAATCCTCAGGTCAGTACATCTTTTATCTTGTAATCTCGATGTATTAAGAACTACTCCCTCCGTCCCATAATATAAGAACATTTTTGACACTACACTAGCATAAAAAACGTTCTTATATTATGGGAGGGAGGGAGTAATATTTGTTTTCTTTTGTCAGGCCTCTCAAGAGAAAGTCGTAAATCAATGATAAAATATGCCTCAGCAGGTAAAATGTTGTAATCTTTTGCTCTTTTAGTTTCTATTTTCATCTGGTTTCTTTGTTAAACATCTTCTAACTGCAGGCTCTGTGAAAATGCAACTGACCCCACTACCTGGGACAGATTTCTCTGATGCCTCACAAATTCAAATGCTAGCACATTCTAAAGGATACTTTAAAGCATCAACAGATTCTTGGCTATCTGCATTGGATTATTCAGTGAATCGAGATGCAGTTATCTGTGCACTTGGTGGACTTATTGGTCATTTGACTAGACTTATGGTATACTTATGTTAATCCAACTCTCTCTCTCTCTCCGAGTGCCTCTGTTGCAACATTTTCCTTCTCAGCAACACTTGCAAATTGCTTCAGAACACTGTCATTAGACATCACTTTCCAGTTTCCTAGATACAACTAATTAGTATGTAGTTTCTTTAATATATAATTTTTTCTCATTTTCTATGCTGACCATATCAACTTCACAAATTATATGTGCAAATGTGTTCTAGTCTTAAACTAGTATAATGTCAAAAAATTGTTTGCACAAATCATAGCGTAAGTGATGTGCTTGCCTTTCTTTTTTTATTTGCTTGGGAAACGATTGTTTTCATAAGACTGCCTGTTCACGTTCTGATAAGCTACAATCTGGAAACAGCTAGACGATGCTCTAAAAAATGGGGAAGTCTTACCTTACAATGTGTACCAAACTTGTTTAAGGATGGATGGTCAGACTCTTGTGAACCTGGAGATTTTCGGCAATAACTTTGATGGTGGCTCATCAGGTAGGAGTTTGCCTTCTACCTATTTTCTGCTCTACTTATTTTTGCAGCCTGCTGTGACAATTTCCTAATATATCCAAACATAAAAACACTGATAAACTTTGTATTATATTTACTTTGTTTTAGGTACTCTGTACAAGCACCTCAATCACTGCATAACCGCATCTGGTAAGCGGCTTTTAAGAAGATGGATATGCCATCCACTAAAAGATGTCGATGCTATAAATAGAAGGCTTGATATTGTTGAGGGTTTCATTCAACATTGTGGGGTAGGCTCTATTACACTTGAGCATCTCCGGAAAATTCCTGACCTTGAGAGGTTACTTGGGCGAGTCAGATCTACTGTTGGGCTAACATCTGCTGTCCTGTTGCCTTTTGTTGGTGAAAAGATATTAAAGAGGCGGGTTAGTGGTTGTTCTTTCTTTTTCATTCCCAGTCCTAAGCTTATCGTAGCTTAAAGTTCTCTTTTGTATGGATTAGATTCAATCAATGAGATGCCCATTTTTGCAAATTATGAAGTTTGCCTTTCTTGTATCTACACTACTGCTAATGACATGCAAATTTTCTGCGTTTTCCAGATTAAAACGTTTGGCATGCTTATCAAGGGCCTCCGGGTTGCAATTGACTTATTAAGTGCCTTGCGTAGAGAGGATCATGGCATCCCAGCGCTGTCAAAATCAGTTGATATTCCAACCCTGAGTTCTCTTGATGAATTACTCCATCAGTTTGAAGAGGATATACGCATTGACTTTGAACAGTACCAGGTATGAATATGCTGGGAATTTCTTCAGACGCTATCTATCTAAGAAGCGGTTATTTCTTTTTTTAGTATTTGCTGTCTGTGCTTTGGACTTCCACAGTACTGATTGTGTGTTTTGAGTTTTTGACAGGATCATGATATCAAAGACGATGATGCTACCACCTTGGCTAATTCAGTGGAACGTTTTATTGGAAAAGCTACCGAATGGTCTTTGGTAATCAATGCCATCAGCACTGTTGATGTCCTTAGGTCCTTTGCAGCAATGGCATTGTCATCATTTGGCACCATGTGCAGACCACGTATTCTGTTGAAAGACAAATCGCCTATACTTCGGATGAAGGGTCTATGGCATCCATATGCTTTTGCAGAAAGTGGAACTGGGCTTGTACCAAACGATCTGTCTCTTGGCCAGGATTTATTGAGTCATAATCGCTTTGCGTTGTTGTTGACTGGTCCAAATATGGGAGGAAAATCTACAATAATGCGCGCCACCTGCTTGGCAATCGTGCTTGCCCAGGTATGTATAAGTAAATCTGGTTATACCCTTTTGCTTGTTAACTCCTGGGCTCCCTATTTGGATGTATAAATGGAATTTCTTGTCTGCAGCTTGGCTGTTATGTCCCCTGCATATCATGTGAATTGACCCTTGCAGACTCCATCTTTACACGGCTAGGCGCAACGGATCGGATTATGTCTGGAGAAAGTAAGTGATTAGTGTAGCAAGTCCTATTACTTTTGGCGCAAAACAGGAGTTAAAAATGGATAAGGTCTTTATATGGGCTGTGCTACAACTGGATCTGGTCAGACATGGGTTTATTTTTTATTGTTCTGCATAAATAATATATTCTGACATTGGTTCCCAATAAAATGATACTTGTAGAGTCAAATATGCGTTTGCACATAAATTATATAGCTATTTTTACATGGTATATCTGTTGAGTAAATCCATGGGTTCTCAATAGGAACTTCTAAAGCACTTGTCAATTTTCTTTTGGCCGTACCATGAATCATGAGGTATGAGATGACAATGACCCTAACTTGGATTGTTACAACATTACTTGCGGTCTTGCAGGTACTTTTCTTGTCGAATGTAGTGAGACTGCATCTGTTCTTCAGAATGCAACTGAGGATTCTCTTGTCTTGCTTGATGAACTTGGCAGAGGAACTAGCACATTTGATGGATATGCGATTGCATATGCTGTAAGTCTTCCTTCAATCCATTACATCGCCATGCTTGCCATACCCTTCAGTATGCCTTTTTCATGGTAGATGCTGTCGCCGTGTCTTTTAAGGTTATTGTCCGTATCAGTAAGCTACATAGCTTAAAAAACGATCTTATATTATTGGACAGAGGGAGTAGTTTTGCATATCAGCCATTGATAGGACAGTCAGAAAACCGATCAATTTCGTACGTTCAACATGGCATATCAGCCATTACCGTGTGCTTTCTCGTTGTTTTCACATGGTGTCCATTTTCTGAGAAGCAATTTCGTGCTTCTGATGACTGTATTTTGCCTCAGGTATTCCGGCATCTGGTGGAACAGGTGCGATGCCGCCTGCTCTTCGCCACACACTACCACCCTCTCACGAAGGAGTTCGCCTCCCACCCCCACGTGAGCCTCCAGCACATGGCCTGCATGCTGAGGCCAAGGAGCGGCGGCAACGGTGAGATGGAGCTCACCTTCCTCTACCGGCTCGCGTCGGGCGCCTCCCCGGAGAGCTACGGCCTGCAGGTCGCCACGATGGCGGGGATCCCAAAATCCATAGTGGAGAAGGCGGCGGTCGCGGGCGAGATGATGAAGTCGAGGATCGCGGGGAGCTTCAGGTCGAGCGAAGGGCGAGCGGAGTTCTCCACCCTCCACGAGGACTGGCTGCAGACGATCCTGGCCATCGGCGGCGTCAAGGACGCGCACCTGGACGAGGACACCATGGACATGATGTTCTGCGTCGCCCAGGAGCTCAAGTCCCATTTCAGGAAAGTAGGAAGCTGAGCGCTGAGAAGTCGCCACCAGTAACTATATGTGTGGCTTCATTAGATTAGATGTTAGCCACCGCTAGCCACTAATCATCGATGTTTAAATCCGTCCCAGTCGACGGCCTTGTATATAATCACAGAAGCGCACCTGGGCCTGAGTTAGTCTGAACTGTCAAAAACTTCATCCCGTGGTTTGTAATCACATGCACATTTGTAATCACGTGCACATGCCTAGTGATTAGTTGAGAGTTTTGACAAGGTTGCCAAGATGAAGCACCAACACCTCAACTATCATCGAACTCCATTTGCCTGAATGGACGGCTACAAAGCCCACTTGCAGAGAAAAGGGCTTACCGCCATTTTCTCGGACACAAGCATCCCCGTGCGCGCCGAGCTGTCCGTCCTCTCTTCCTACCACCCGCATCGCTTCTTTGCGAGCTCCTCGCCATTAATGAACAGCTGCACCATCCACTGCAGCATCGTGCCTGCACACACAAACACAAAGAGAGACACAACTGTACAAATCACAGGCTAAAAGAAGTAAAGAAGGCAAGTAGGCAACCGATGAAGCTACCGCTTGCGCAGAACAGCTAGACATGCATGCGTAGCTCTCGGTCGCGGCCTCGAAAGTGAGAACTGCGGCGCTGGGCTGCGCAAACCAAAGCCTCCCGCCACAGGGCGCTGCATTAAAAAGACGTAAGTTGAGCCATGTCAACGCTCCCTCCCTCGCCCTCATCCACCCGCCACCAAACCGAAAGCGGCCAGGCCTGTTGCCTGCGCCCCCATTAATCCAGAGCCGATGCAGCAGCGCGTGCTCCTGCCGTTTAAATACCCCCGCGCGGCGCCTCCGGCTTCGCAGCACATGTACGTACGCCCAGCGAGCAGCATAGCACATCGCATCCTCCTACTACTACGTACCTGCGAAACGCGAAGGTACTGGCTGCCTGAAAGGCGAGGTTCCGATGGGGAGCCGGGCAATTGCGTGCCTGCTGCTGCTGGCGCTTGGGTGGGCGGCGAGTGCTGCGGCGTGGGACAAGCCGGTGGTGTGGACCACGGGCACGGTTGGGCCGGAGGCGGAGGGCTGCGATAAGAAGAAGCATGGTAAGGGTGCTGGCGTTGGCGTAGGCGGTCGGATGGGAGGCGGCGTTGGTGCTGGAGGTGGTGTGGGCGGAGGCGGAGGTATGGGAGGTGGAGCGGGCGGTGGTGTGGGCGGAGGCGGAGGTATGGGAGGTGGTGGTGGGTTTGGGGGAGGAGGTGGCGCCGGCGGCGGCATGGGCAGCGGTGCCGGTGCAGGGTTTGGAAGCGGAGGAGGTGTGGGAGCGGGCGGCGGGCTCGGAGGTGGAGCGGGAGCGGGTGGTGGTGTTGGCGCTGGTGGTGGAGGTGGATTCGGAGGCGGAGCTGGTGGCGGCATGGGTAGCGGTGGTGGAGGTGGATTTGGAGGAGGAGCTGGCGGAGGAATGGGCGTTGGTGATGGACTTGGAGGAGGAGCCGGAGCTGGAGGTGGTGGAGGAATCGGTGGTGGCGGGGGACTTGGAGGAGGAGCTGGCGCAGGTGGTGGTGGAGGATTTGGCAGCGGCGGCGGATTTGGTGCTGGTGGTGGCGCAGGAGGAGGTGTTGGCAGTGGCGCAGGCATGGGAGGCGGCGCCGGTGGTGGCTCTGGTGGTGGCATGGGCGGAGGGAGCGGTGGAGGTTTTGGAGCCGGCGGCGGTATGGGTGGTGGTTCTGGTGGCGGCATGGGCGGAGGGAGCAGTGGAGGTTTTGGAGCTGGCGGCGGTATGGGTGGTGGTTCCGGTGGAGGCATAGGTGGTGGGGGCGGCATGGGTGGTGGTTCCGGTGGAGGCATAGGTGGCGGAAGCGGTGGAGGCTTTGGTGGCGGCGGCGGTATGGGTGGTGGTTCCGGGGGAGGCATAGGCGATGACAACGGTGGAGGCCTTGAAGGTGGCAACGGTGTAGGTGGAGGGAAGGGCGGTGGTTTTGGAGGTGGCGGTGGGAGCGGTGGTGGATTTGGTGCTGGAGCCGGTTCTGGTGCTGGAATGGGAGGTGGCTTTGGAGGCGGTGGAGGAAAAGGCGGCGGTTTTGGAGGTGGTAGTGGTGGTGGATTTGGTGTCGGAGCAGGTTCTGGTGCTGGAATGGGTGGCGGCTTCGGAAGCGGTGGTGGTGCAGGCAGTGGTTTTGGAGGTGGCCTCGGAGCTGGCAGTGGTATAGGTGGCGGTTTTGGAGGTGGAGGTGGCTTTGGAGCCGGCGAAGGTGCAGGAGGCGGCTTTGGAAGTGGTGGTGGTGCGGGTGCAGGCATGGGAGCTGGTGTCGGAGGAGGCATCGGTGCTGGCAGTGGTAGCGGTATTGGTGGAGGTAGTGGATTGGGCAAGGGCATTGGTGCTGGAGGCGGCATCGGAGCTGGCAGTGGCAGCGGTATTGGCAGAGGTAGTGGATTGGGCAAGAGTGTTGGTGTTGGTGCTGGAGGCGGCCTCGGAACTGGAAGCGGCGACAATATTAGTGGAGGTAGTGGATTGGGCAAGAGTGTTGGTGCTGGAGGCGGGATTGAAGTCGGCGGAGGTGCTGGAGCCGACAAGGGCCTTGGCGCTAGAGGCGGTCTTGGAGCTGGTCGTGGCACTAGTGGAGATGGTAGAATGGGCCACAATGTTGGTGCCAAAGTTGGTGGTGGCGAGAGAAAGCGTGGCGGAAAACACCACGGTGGAAGCAATAATGGCAGAAAAAACAAGCAAGGGTGTTTAAACTGAGTTGTTGGTGGAGTGTCTGTAGGGACACTGTGGTACAATGTGTTATGAATTGCCCAACTCCTTCTCTGTAATTCGAACAACTTATCTGATTTATTTTTGTGAAGCTACTTATTTGGTTGCTTATTATTAAAAGGAAACCAATTCACAATATGCAATAAAAATTTTCTTTTAACAATTTCTCAATCAAGTTCTAAATGTATGATATTTCTAAATCGTATGAGAAATTGTTATTTTAACCAGGTTAGTGCATGCATCTCCAACGCCGACCCATAAATTTGCTCCGGTATCCGTCCACGGACAGGGTGGACCAGATCATGGACACGGATGCGAGAGGCGGTCATCCAATGCTGTCCGAATACATTATATTTCAAGTCGGGTTTCAACTAACTGGACGAAAGTCATGCAAACACAACATATTCCATCAAAGTTAGGATAAAAATAGCATAAATTATCCATATATAACATGAAATAAGTCTAATACAACGATAATTCAAATTCAACGAGATTAACCGTATGTTCAACATTTTTTTCATGAACGGATCATGTCGTCCCACACATACTGCCCCTTCAACTTTATTTGACAGTGTATGTGCGTAAATTGCCATCCTCTAGCCTGTGGTACATCAGGACAACGCATACGGGATACACAATGTGTAGATCAACATTGAATGAATGAATCAATCAATCAACAGGTTGAGCAAGAAGAGCAAAACTTTCGATCTCCTCGGCTGCTGCGCACAATGACCACCTTACCTCCAGCATATCAACCGCATCACAAAAATTGGTGATGGTGGTCTGGATGGCATACCATCGACACGATAATGACCTCACAATGTGATCATGGATGATGTGCACGTCCTTGGGCGTAATGCGCTTTCACGCGTGAAACGAATCATCATGCACGCGCTGCCAGAACACACCCCTCTGCTCCTTCCTATGAAATCCGCGGATACGGCCAACCATGAATGGCACAACAACTCGTCCTCCATGGTCTGGTACCCCGCCATCCTTCGTACTCTAAAAAAAGACATGGCGTTCGAAAATAAGCTCAATGGCATTTGACTGAACACCTACCGGGTGTGGTGTCCACCATGGACGACGTCAACGCGCGCGCCGGGGGGGGGGGTGGGGGGTGGGGGGGCACCTACCTACGGACAAGTCCTGGGTGGACGACGCCGTCGTAAAGGTGACTTCGAGCATCGATGCTGGTTGTGGAGATCCGACAATGCCTGTGTGCTGGCCAGAGAGGTACAAAGGCGGCGACGGAGGAGGAGAGTGCGGATACAAAGCAAGGGGAGAGAAGGGGCAGATTGGCATAAAATGGGCCCGGGAGTGGGGTTTTAGTGGGCTGGGGGTGTCGGAGTCCTACGTGGCCGCTGTCCAGACTCCGACAAAGCCCCCTCCCAACTTTGCTTCCACTTTGAGGGGAAAGGTGCATTTAGACCTCTCGGCGAACCGATACAGGCCAGAGTTGGATGGCACAACACGTCCAGATTGCGTGGTCCAGATATATGCGGGTGGTTTTGTTGGGGAACACGGTAATTTCAAATATTTTCCTATGATCATGCAATATCTATATAGGTGATGCGTAGCAACGAGAGGGGAGGGTGTGTCCACGTACCCTCATAGACCGAAAGCGGAAGCGTTTCAATAAAGCGGTTGATGTAGTCGAACTTCTTCGCGATCCAACCGATCAAGTACCGAACGTACGACACCTCCGCGTTCAGTACACGTTCAGCTCGATGATGTCCCTCGTGCTCTTGATCTAGTTGAGGACGAGGGTGAGTTCCGTCAGCACGACGGCGTGGCAACGGCGATGATGATGTTACCGGCGTAGGGCTTCGCCTAAGCACTACAATGGTATGATCGAGGTGTGTAATTGTGGAGGGGGGCACCGCACATGGTTAAGAGAAACTTGTGTGTTCTAGGGTGCCCCCATACCCCCGTATATAAAGGAGCAAGGTGGGGGGCCGGCGGACCCCTAGGGCGCGCCCCAAGAGAGGAGTCCTGCTAGGACTACTTGAAGAAAATATGCCCTAGAGGCAATAATAAAGTTATTATTTATTTCCTTAATTCATGATAAATGTTTATTATTCATGCTAGAATTGTATTAACCGGAAACTTAGTACATGTGTGAATACATAGACAAAACATATAGTCCCTAGTATGCCTCTACTTGACTAGCTCGTTAATCAAAGATGGTTATGTTTCCTAACCATAGACATGTGTTGTCATTTGATGAACGGGATCACATCATTAGGAGAATGATGTGATGGACATGACCCATCCGTTAGCTTAGCATTATGATCGTGTTAGTTTTATTGCTACTGCTTTCTTCATGAATTATACAAGTTCCTCAGACTATGAGATTATGCAACTCCCGAATACCGGAGGAACACTTTGTGTGCTACCAAACGTCACAACGTAAAAGGGTGATTATAAAGGTGCTCTACAGGTGTCTCCGAAGGTGTTTGTTGGGTTGGCATAGATCGAGATTAGGATTTGTCACTCCGTGTTTCGGAGAGGTATCTCTGGGCCCTCTCGGTAATACTCATCACTATAAGCCTTGCAAGCATTGTGACTAATGAGTTAGTTGCGGGATGAAGTATTACGGAACGAGTAAAGAGACTTGCCGGTAACGAGATTGAACTAGGTATTGAGATACCGACGATCGGATTTCGGGCAAGTAACATACCGATGACAAAGGGAACAACGTATATTGTTATGCGGTTTGACCGATAAAGATCTTTGTAGAATATGTAGGAACCAATATGAGCATCCAGGTTCCGCTATTGGTTATTGACCGGCGACGTGTCTCGGTCATGTCTAGATAGTTCTCGAACCCGTAGGGTCCGCACACTTAACATTCGATGGCGATTGGTATTATGAGTTTATGTGATATGTTGTACCGAAGATTGTCCGGAGTCCCGGATGTGATCACGGACATAACAAAGAGTCTTGAAATAGTTGAGACATGAAGATTGATACATTGGACGATTATATTCGGACACCAGAAGTGTTTCGGAGAAGTTTAGGATAAAACCGGAGTGCCTAAGGGTTACCGGAACCCCTCGGGGAACTAATGGGCCTCGATGGGCCCTAATGGAGAGAGAGGGTCCGGCCAGGGCAGGCTGCGTGCCCCCTTCCCTGGAGTCCGAATAGGAAAAGGAAGGGGGGGGGGCGCCCCCTTGCCTTCCCTCTTTCCCTCTCCTTCCTTCCCCCTCCTTTCCCCAAGTTGGAAACCTACTAGGAATAGGATTCCTAGTAGGAATCCTACTTGGGGTAGCATCTGGGGGGCGGCCGGCCCCCTTGCTCCTTTATATACGGGGGAAGGGGGCACCCTAGAACACACAAGTTGATAATTGTTTAGCCGTGTGCGGTGCCCCCCTCCACAGTTACACACCTCGGTCATATCGTCGTAGTGCTTAGGTGAAGCCCTGCGCCAGTAACTTCATCATCACCGTCATCACACCGTCGTGCTGACGAAACTCTCCCTCGGCCTCAATTGGATCAAGAGTACGAGGGACGTCTCCGAGCTAAACGTGTGCTGAACGAGGAGGTGCCGTACATTCGGTGCTTGGATCGTTTGGATTGCGAAGACGTTCGACTACATCAACTGCGTTAACTAAATGCTTCTGCTTTCGGTCTACGAGGGTACATGGACACACTCTCCCCTCTCGTTTCTATGCATCACCTAGATAGATCTTGCGTGAGCGTAGGGAATTTTTTGAAATTACCACGTTCCCCAACAGTGGCATCCGAGCCAGGTCTATGCGTAGATGTTATATGCACGAGCAGAACACAAAGAGTCGTAGTAACAATAGGTGGCGAGACGACAATGATGCTACGATGGACATCAAGGTGTCGACCCGGTGATGTTGGAGATCATGACGATGCTTCAGTGATGGAGATCATGAGCACAAGATGTGATGGCCATATCATGTCACATATTTTGATTGCATGTGATGTTTATCCTTTATGCATCTTATTTTGCTTAGGATGTCGGTAGCATTATAAGATGATCCCTTAATAAATTTCAAGGTACAAGTATTCTCCCTGAGTATGCACCATTGCTACAGTTCGTCGTGCTGAGACACCACGTGATGATCGGGTGTGATAAGCTCTACGTTCACATACAATGGGTGCAAGCCAGTTTTGCACACGCAGAATACAGCTTAGAATCGGGACTTCAAAGACGTTTTGAACGTCCTAGAGCATATGATATGTTCCAAGAGTTGAAGTTAATATTCCAAGAAAATGCCCGAGTTGAGAGATATGAAGTCTCCAACAAGTTCTACAGCTACAAAATGGAGGGGAATGGTTCTGTCAGTGAGCACATACTCAAAATGTCTGGGTACCATAATCACTTGACTCAGCTGGGAGTTGATCTTCCAGTTGATTGTGTCATTGTCAGAGTTCTTCAATCACTGCCACCAAGCTATAAAGGCTTCATGATGAACTATAATATGCAAGGGATGAACAAGACTATTCTCGATCTCTTCGCGATGCTAAAGGCCACAGAGGTAGAAATCAAAACGGATCATCAAGTGTTGATGGTCAATATGACCACTAGTTTCAAGAAAAAGGGCAAAGGGAAGAAGGGGAACTTCAAGACGAACGGAAAAAGGTTGCTGCCCAAGAGAAGAAACCCAACTCTGGACCTAAGCTTGAAACTGAGTGCTTCTACTGCAAAGGGACTGGTCACTGGAAGCAGAACTGCCCCAAGTATTTGGCGGATAAGAAGGATGGCAAAGTGAAAGGTGTATTTGATATACATGTTATTGATGTGTACTTAACTAATGCTTGCGATGAGTGCGAGTATTTGATCTTGGTTACATTGCTCATATTTGCAACTCAAGCAGGGGCTCTGATTAGCGAAGATTAGCTAAGGACGAGGTGACGATCTTGGCGAGGAAATGGTTCCAAAGTTGATGTGATCGCGGTCGGCACGCTACCTCTACATCTACCATTGGGATTAGTTTTAGACCCGAATAATTGTTATTTGGTGCCAGCGTTGAGCATGAACATTATATCTGGATCTTGTTTGATGCGAGACAGTTATTCATTTAAGTCAGAGAATAATGGTTGTTCTATTTATATAAGTAATATCTTTTATGGTCATGCACCCCTGCTGAGTGGTCTATTTTTTTGAATCTCGATAGTAGTGATACACATATTCATAGTGTTGAAGCCAAAAGATTGAAGTTTAATAATGATAGTGCAACTTATTTGTGGCACTGCCGTTTGGGTCTTATCGGTATAAAGCGCATGAAGAAACTCCACACTGATGGACTTTTGGAATCACTTGATTATGAATCACTTGGTGCTTGCAAACCGTGCCTTATGGGCAAGATGACTAAAATTCTGTTCTCCGGAACAATGGAACGAGCTACTGACTTGTTGGAAATAATACATACCGATGTATGCGGTCCAATGAGTATTGATGCTCGTGGTGGATATCATTATTTTCTTACCTTCACAGATGATTTGAGCAGATATGGTTATATCTACTTAATGAAGCATAAGTCTGAAACATTTGAAAAGTTCAAAGAATTTCAGAGTGAAGTGGAAAATCATCGTGACAAGAAAATAAACTTTCTACAATCTGATCATGGAGGAGAATATTTGAGTTATGAGTTTGTCCTTCAGTTAAATTAATGTTGAATAGTTTCATAACTCATGCCACCTGGAACACCACAGCGTAATGGTGTGTCCGAATGTCATAACCGCACTTTATTGCATATGGTGCAATATATGATGTCTCTTACCGATTTACCACTATCGTTTGGGGTTATGCATTAGAGACAGCTGCATTCACGTTAAACAGGGCTCCATCAAAATCCGTTGAGACAACGCCTTAAGAACTGTGGTTTGGCAAGAAACCAAAGTTGCCGTTTCTTAAAGTTTGGGGCTGCGATGCTTATGTGAAAAAGCTTCAACCTGATAAGGTCGAACCCAAATCGGAGAAGTGCGTCTTCATAGGATACCCAAAGGAAACTGTTGGTTACACCTTCTATCACAGATCCGAAGGCAAAATCATTGTTGCTAAGAATGGATCCTTTCTAGAGAAGGAGTTTCTCTCGAAAGAAGTGAGTGGGAGTGTCGGTGTCAAAACCGGCGGATCTCGGGTAGGGGGTCCCGAACTGTGCGTCTAGGCGGATGGTAACAAGAGACGAGGGACACGATGTTTTTACCCAGGTTCGGGCCCTCTCGATGGAGGTAAAACCCTACGTCCTGCTTGATTAATATTGATGATATGGGTATTACAAGAGTGGATCTACCACGAGATCAAGGAGGCTAAACCCTAGAAGCTAGCCTATGGTATGATTGTTGTAATGTATGTCATCCTATGGACTAAAAGCCCTCCGGTTTATATAGACACCGGAGGAGGCTAGGGTTACACAGAGTCGGTTACAATGGTAGGAGATCTACATATCCGTATTGCCAAGCTTGCCTTCCACGCCAAGGAAAGTCCCATCCGGACACGGGACGGAGTCTTCAATCTTGTATCTTCGTAGTCTTGGAGTCCGGCGGATAATGATAGTCCGGCTGTCCGGACACCCCCTAGTCCAGGACTCCCTCAGTAGCCCCCGAACCAGGCTTCAATGACGATAAGTCCAGCGTGTTTATAGTCTTCGGCGTTGCAAGGCGGGTTCTCCCTTCAAATTCCATGTACCTGCCGAACAGTGTCCGGCTTCATCTTGAATACTGTGTTCCTCGGCTTCTACGCCAAATAATGGCCCTCTTCCACGCGTCGCACGAATGCGAAAAGCCAGGGTGTCTTTTGCATTTCACCCCCTAATCGTGCGAGTCGCCCGCCTATAAAAAAGGCAAGAATCCAGATCCAAACCACACCGTCTTCCTCCCACGAATACTCCATCGAAGCGCCTTTGACCTAGAAATCCATTCCATCATGAATCGTCGACGCGGCTCTTCTTCACGCGCTCCCAGCCCACCGCTGGGGAATTGGAGGAGGTGCTCTATTTCGCACAACGAGCTAGTGAAGCTCCAAACGGGGGGATTTCTCCCTCCGGCCTTCATGGTCCTAGTCCGGGCCGGACTGGTTACTTATCAAGGTGGGAGGCAGGCGGAGGACACTCCAAACCCCAATAAGGGGGAGCGAGTATGCTTTGTCCCCTATCTGATAAGGGGACTCGGATTTCCAATACATCCGTTCCTCCGCGGGCTCTGAAGTTCTACGGACTCGGCTCCACCACCTCACGCCCGCCTCATCACGCATATCGCGGGCTACGTAGCTCTTTGTGAGCTATTCCTGGGCATTGAGCCCCATTTTGCATTGTGGAAGAGGCTGTTTTGCCTCCATATATCAAGTGGGCGGAGCCGAAATATGGCGCATCGCCGGGACCGGATACCTATCCGGTACTCCCAAGAAGGCGTCCGAAGACTGGCCCTCAGAATGGTTTTATATAGGAGGCGCTCGCTGCTAGACCCAGTCCGGATCGGCCTCCGGAGTTTAGTCTGCTCCCTTGAAGAAACGCCTCGGTGGCGCCCATGAGCCCCGATTGGAGGAAGACAAGAGCGTCCATTACTTGATGGGCGGATAAGATTAATGGCCCATTCCGCTTGACCATGATTGGAGTCATGGCGACATGCATCAGCGAGGGTACAACCATTGCAATCTGAGAGGTCACCCCATGTGGGATTTCAGCGGGAAGACGATGCCACCCGGCACGGCCGCAAGGGGCCGGATTCGACCGAGGATCTGGTGAAGATCCTGTCTAGCCTGTACAAGGGGGAGAAGGAGGACTTCCTTCGAACGAACCCTTCGAATGGGTTTTCCATGATCAACCCTAGAGGATGGGTAAGTGAACACCTTGAAGGGCCCAACCCATGCTTTCAAAGTTTAAGCTTCTTACATTATGTCTTCAGCGCAGGATCTACGCCGGACTGTGGAGGACATGGTGAGTCCTGCTCCGCAACCCGAGGATCCAGAAGAATCCCTGGATCCGGCCTCCGAAGAGGACCCGGACATCAAGGTGGAGCTGATCGACGGGGTGTTTCACCAGCTCGACAATGCTTTGGTGGCCATCACGGCGGACTACCCCGGACTAAGTCCGGCTTCCCAGGTGACCGTGACCGAAGTCCGGACACCATTATCTCTTCCCTGCCCATTTCTAACCTTCGCGATCGATGGTATTTTGCGGAAGTGCCTTTCTGGCAGAAGCCGAGCTGCGGCGGTGGCCAACAGAGGCGATCCGGACCAGCGGCGGAAAAAGGAAAAGGAGCGAAAAGGGCGGAAACGTCGCCGCAAAGGTATAGCTCGTATTTGAATTTTTAGAGCAACGTCGAGGGAAACGCTGAGTGCTCATGATCTGTAGGAGAAAAAGCGCTTCGCCGGATCTGCGGCGCAGGAATTGCCGATCCGACCAACACCGCCGACTCAGCGCCCGGCACGGAGGGGAGGCAAGCGCAAGACGCGGGCGGATCCCTCTCCAACGGAGGATCTGAGACTGTCCGCCACCAAGTGCGAGGTGGAGAGCGCCATGAACCACGTGCACCGCCGACGGTATTTCGTGAAGCGTGCTTTTCCCCGAGGCATTGGATGCCTTTAACGAGGGCGCGCATCTCGTGCCGCTCAAAATGGTTTTACGAGCCACGGAGCAAATATGTGAAAGACATACGGGTAAGGGAATTTTAACGGTTGTATATACCAAGAGCCCCGAGACTTAAAGTAGTTATGCTAACTGATTTAAGGATCATTTGAAATGCGAGCACTTACCGAGAAGAACGCCCGGTGTCTCGGGAGCTGCAAGATTGCAAGGCCCAACTTGAGGCGGTCTTCTTTGCCGCAGGAGGAGACGGAAAGACCCTCCCGGTAACACATTTTATTAATAAATATAAGCGCCAGCGGCGGCACGCCTTGAGTCTAATAATGACATTGCAGTACCGCGGACAAGATCTGGACAGCAAGCATTGCTACATGACTAAAGGCGGCGAGTGTCTTGAATAGGGTTCAGCAGAAAGGAACAAGCTCAGGATGCCAACGCCAAGCTCGGAGAAGAGCTGAAAGGCGCTCGAGCCGAGCTGTCCGGCTCCGTCAAGGAGAATCAGCAACCGTCGCGGCATTTATAGTAAGTGCTTGGCGGACTCTTTTGAAAAGAAGAGTTCGGCGAGGAAGTATTTTGACATGATATGTCTTGTAGGTATACTCACGGGTCGTCTTGCGGAGGAGATGCCCATATCAGCGGGTGATCAACTTCCCGAACTGTTGCGGCTACTCGAGCGAGTTCGGCAGCAATGGCGGCGTCGTTCGGGCTTTATGGCCAGCCCTCACCCCACCCGTGGGCCTCGGGAGCTTGCGGAGAAGCTGCAGGAGTCGGCGGCGCTTCCGTTTGTGGAAGATTTCGGCTTGCCGTCAAGGTGCCGTGGAGGCTTGGGCCATGGTGAAGATGCGGTACAAGAAGGCGGATCCCAACCACATGGCGAAGTTGGACGGTGGGGCCCGATGGGAAGGAGATCCTGTGAGTTTAGTATACAGCCAAGTAGAGTTGGCTGCTAAATTTTCCCAACGGAATTGTAAACTAGACAGCTGTTAGATGGGATTGAGGAGGAATACAATCGATAGAATTTGACAATGTATGTTATCCTTTAAAGTGACATGTGAAATGCCTTCTAGCGGATTGTAGATCGTTTGTCTTTGCCGACCTTTTCGCCGACCTCGGGACCCTAGAGTCCGGAGTGTGTCGAATACCTTTTGGTTAAGAAACAACCGTGGTATGCATGGAGACCAGGCGTAGGGGTCATTAGTGCTTTATCGGACAAGTGCCCAACTAGTTATGTTATATTACATGGTTAGTAAGAAACATCTTCCGGGAGAATAGTTCCGTTAAGGGTTCCTTTCCACAGGAGGCATGCCCTAAAGTGCATGTCCGGACTGCAAAGCGATAAAACATCTGGGGCAAATAGATAAATAGGTAAAAGTCATCTTTTAAGTCACCGACCGAATATTCCCTTAAGAACGCTAGCTTTCGGCTTCACCGGTCTGAGGTACACATCCGGTGACCGGCAATAATAATCGCAGAGGTGCTCCTTTACCTCCTAGCCGAACAATCGGGAGCGAGGGGTGAGCACAGAGCGAGCAACCCAGCTTGGCCAAAACTTAAGTCATATCGATGCATATAATGGCGAGTAAAAGGTACATGTGGAAGCTTGACACATGTTTGGGTATGAAACCAGTATAATTGAGCTTCGTAAAAGAAGCCCCGGGAATAATGAGTGCGGATGGCACATCATACGTATGCAAAAGATGCGAAAATGGGCCCGTAAGGGCTTTTAAATAAAAAGGCATAAAAAGAGAAACGAAAGACAGCCGAAATGTAAAAGTTTGGACTGGGGAAGGGGACGAACTCTTAGTCCAGCGCTAGGCATAGAATCATCGGAGGCGGGCTGCGTTCCATGGGTTCGACTCGAGTCGGTTGTCCGACGCATTTCGTAGACGGTATGCTCCGCCGGTCATGACTTGATCGATAATGAAGGGACCCTCCAATTTGGGCTTGAGCTTGTCCTTTTTCTTGTCCGGCAGGCGTAGAACTAGTTCGCCAACGTTGTAAGTCTTGGCCCGTACTTCTCGCTTTGATATCTTGGCCTGCTGCGATAAAATGCGGAACGAGCCTTCGCGGCGTCACGTTCTTCCTCAATGTGTCCAAGCTGTCCTGCCGATCAAGCTCGGCCTCTCTTTCCTCATACATGCTTTTCGAGGTGAGTCATGAATAATGTCTGAGGCAAGGCGCCTCTGTGCCGTATACCATAAAAAATGGTGTGAATCCGGTAGTATGGTTAGGCGTTGTCCACAGCCCCCAGAGTACGGAGTCGAGCTCCTCGACCCATTGTGTGTCGGATTTAGTAAGTGACCTCACTAATCTGGGTTTAATGCCGCTCATAATTAGACCATTTGCTCTTTCCACTTGACCGTTGGTTTGAGGGTGATAAACTGAAGCATAGTCGAGCTTAATGCCCATATTTTTGCACCATGACTTAACCTCGTCGGCTGTGAAGTTTGTGCCGTTGTCGGTGATAATGCTGTGGGGGACTCCGTAACAGTGTACTACCCCTGATATAAAGTCTATCACTGGTCCGGACTCTACCTTTTTGACCGGTTTGGCCTCTATCCATTTGGTGAATTTGTCCACCATGACCAATAGGTACCTTTGCTTGTGGGTTCCCCCTTTAAGGGGTCCAACCATGTCAAGCCCCTGCACATGACGGCCAGGTAATGGGTATGGTTTTGAGGCGGTGGGTGGCATATGGCTCGATTAGCAAAGAGTCGACAACCAACGATCGCTGGACCAAGTCTGCTTGCGTCTGCCGGCTGTCGGCCAATAAAATCTCTGTCGGAATGCCTTTCCTACAAGGGCCTGGGCTGCTGCGTGGTGTCCGCCTAGTCGGCATGAATTTCAGCCGGGAGGTTCGCCCTTCTTCTTGGAGATACACCTTTGAAGGACTCGGTGGTACTTTTCTTATAAAGTTCTCCTCATGGACCTTGTAGGCCTTCGATCACGGACTATGCTGGCGGGCCTCATTTTGGTCTTCGGAAGTTCCTGCCTAAGTAAGTAGGCTAGGAAAGGTTCATCCTGTGGCGATTCGCCATTATGGCGTGGGCGGAGGGTGTTATGTCATCTGCCGAATCATCGGTTGGTGCGGTTTTTCCGGTTTGTCACTACGGGCTCTTCTTCCCATAATGCGGATGGCTTGAAGAGCCGTTCAGAAGATATTAGGAGGGGCGGCATCACGCTTCGCACCGATGCGTGCGATCGTCGGCCGCTGGTTATTATCTCGAGCTATGTGATGGAATTCCATCCTTCAAACCGAGTGACATTTTAGGACAGCGTTGCGATATGCTGCCATTTTCGGATCCTTGGCGTCAAAGTCTCCATTTATTTGGGATATTGCAAGGTTTGAATCGCGCACTTCTAGGCGTTGAATGCCCATGGAGCGCCATCCGGAGACCATGTAACAGGCCTCGATTCGGCTGCATTGTTGGAGTCCGTGTACATTATTTGAAGTACATCTTGGGTGTATCTCCGGTTGGGGACGTCGATCGACGCCAGCCCCATCCGCCAACATTTTGGAGCCGTCGAAATGCATAGTCGGTTGGAGTATCGCCGTACTCTTTAGGGAGTTAAACTTCATCCATTCGGCGACGAAGTCAGCGAACTTGTGACTTTATGGCTCGCCGAGGTTTGTAAGTTATGTCGAATGGTAAGAGCTCAATGGCCCATTTGCAATCCTACCCGTTCGTCGCGGTTATTTATAATGTCATTGAGTGGTACTTGAGGCCATTGTTATCGAACACTCTTGAAAGTAGTGCGGAGCTTCGGGACGCCATGAACACCGCATATGCTATCTTCGATAGTGCGGGTAACGGATTTGCAGGGGTTAACACGGTGGATACATAGTACACTGGTTTTGAAGAGGAATTTATGCCCTTACATCACTCGTTCGACGACGAGGATCGCGCTTACAACTTGATCCGTTGCTGCGATGTATAACAGCATTGGTTCGCCCGAGTGGGCGCAGCCAGACCGGTTGTTGCCAATATGGCCTTTATTTCTTGAGTCCGCGGTGGCAGCATCCGTCCACTCAAAATGTTGGTGCGCTGAGGAGGCGATAGAGAGCAGCGCCTTTTCTCCTAAGCGGGAGATAAGCGGCTTAAGGCTGCCATGCATCTGTTAATTTTGTATTTTTTGAGGTCTTTTGGAATATCCAAGCGTGTGAGCTCGGATTTTAGCGGATTTGCTTCAATTCCTCTACGGATACAATGAAGCCCAAAGACTTTCCGGCTGATACGCCAAAAATGCATTTTTCCGGATTCAGCTTGATGTCATATGCTCTGAGGTTGTCGAATGTGAGCCTCAAGTCGTCTACTAGAGTTTCGACGTGTTTTGTTTTGACGACTACGTCGTCTATGTATGTCTCGACTGTATTGCCGATCTGGGTAGCCAGACATGTTTGAATCATGCGCTGATATGTTGCGCCAGCGTTTTTGAGTCCGAAGGGCATCGTGTTGAAGCAGAATGGTCCATATGGAGTGATAAATGCCATTGCGGCTTGGTCTGCTTCCGCCATCTTGATTTGATGATAGCCAGAGTATGCGTCCAGGAAGCACAACGAATCGTGTTCTTTGTAGCATCGATAATTTGATCGATGCGGGGGAGAGGGAAGGGATCCTTTGGGCAAGACTTATTGAGGTCTTTAAAATCGACACAAAGGCGCCAAGATTTATCCTTCTTTGGTACCATCACCAGATTTGCTAGCCAGTCCGGATGTTTGATATCTCTAATGAATCCGGCTTCCAGTAGTTTGGCTAGCTCCTCTCCCATTGCCTGTCTTTTAGGTTCGGAAAATCGTCGAAGAGCCTGCTTGACTGGCTTAAATCCTTTTAGGATGTTTAGGCTGTGTTCTGCCAACCTGCGTGGGATTCCGGGCATGTCCGAAGGATGCCAGGCGAAGATATCCCAATTTTCCCGAAGGAATTCGCGCAATGCGGTGTCTACTTCGGGGTTCAATTGTGCCCCAATGGAGGCCGTCTTTGTTGGGTCCGTTGGATGGACCTGGAATTTTATTATTTCATCTGCTGGTTTGAAGGAGGTGGACTTGGATCTTTTATCGAGTATCACATCGTCCCTGTTCATCGTAGAGCGCAGCACGGTGAGTTCTTCTGCCGCTAAGGCTTCGGATAGTGCCTCGAGGGCTAGTGCGGCTGTCTTGTTTTCGGCGCGGAGGGCTATGTCCGGATCACTAGCGAGAGTGATTATTCCGCTGGGCCCAGAAATTTTGAGCTTCATGTACCCGTAATGGGGTACTGCTTGAAAAATTGTGAATGCCTCTCGTCCTAATATGGCGTGATACCGCTGCTGAGCAGGGGCCACAGGCGTGACTTCTTGGATCTGTAATTGTCCGGAGGCGAACACCACATCGAGTGTGATTTTTCGGTGCAGCGCGCTTCCGCTAGGGATTATTCCTCTAAAGGTTGTGCTTCGCTCAATCGGCTCAATCGATTTCCATTTTTGCGAGTTTCCTCGTAAATGAGGTTTAGTCATTGCCGCCATCCATGAGGACTTTTGTCGATCGAAAGCCGTCCACTATGGGACTAAGTACCGGCAGCTTGTGCTCTGGTTGTTGAATTTAGGCTCGTCGCTGGCGTTGAAGGTAATAGTTGTGTCCTCCATGGATTTCTTTGTTGCTACTTGGTAGACTTCGCTAGTCCATGGATTGTTCGCTTCGCATATTGTTTGATGCGAAGGTCTCAAGACTATTGATACCGTCTTTGGTATTGTTGGGGTGGTTTCGGAGCTAGAAGTTCCTCGCCACTTTTGGCCACTGCCATAATATCCAACATGCTCGAAGGCTATGTGTTGGGACGGCTCCCCTCGCACTATGAAGTTCTGAGGGTCCATTGAGCCATCCCTCCAGTATGGTTCCGTTTCCCTTATTGGGTTTTTGTTTTTCCTTTTTGCATCTGGGGCCTGAGTGTAAGGCTCCCTTTTACTGCGGACTGGGTTTGGGGCCGGATTATCCCAAAATTGATTTTCAGTTTTCCGGAAGCTCTCCATTACACAGTACTTCCGTACTATGGATGCCAGATCGGTGAAGCGTGTAATTTTGCGACGATCAATGGCGTTTAGTATTCCCTTGTCCGTGCAGTTGTTGCAGAAGATTGATATCGCGTTTTCCTCTCGGCAGTCCTTTATCCTGTCCATAACCGGGAGGAATCGCCCGATGAGTGATGTCTTGTTTCAGCAGGCTCTGCCGTATTAGAGATAGATCGCATATGTCTGGGCGGGTGGGTGGAATAAAATCCGGGTCCCTTCCCATCTTGGGGCTCAAAGGCCAAGGGGTTTCTGAATTTGGAATCTTGGTTTGCTGGACACAATCCAGCGAGTCCGGGGCGATGCATGATTTTAAGTTCAATGCTCGATCGAAGTCCGTCCCTCCGCGGGGATCCGGCATGGAGGGTTCGGGAGTCCGGACATGAATTGTTTTCAACACAGGCAAAGAGTTGCCGTATTGCTCCTCTACCACTGCGATGTGGTGGGTGGCCTGGGGAGAGTTAATCTCTCTCAGATCGGTTTTAAGCCCAATCTGGTTGTAGTCTGTAGCGACTCCCAGGGCGGCGATGCGATCCAAGAGCTCGTTAACAGACGAGAGCTCTATTGGGTCCAATTGTTCGGCAGCTTTAGGGCTGACGTGAAGATTGCTTCTCACGACTTGCGAAGTCATTGTCGAAGCGGCGGCCGGACAGGTGGTCATAAGAAAACCACCAAGCCGGATAGTTTGGCCGACAGCTAAGGCCCCTTCGGCGAAAATACCGTCTTTGAAGACGGGAGGAGGCATCCGCTCTATCGGTGATGGCACAGAGGAACTCTCAATGAAAGCACCAATGTCGGTGCCAAAACCGGCGGATCTTGGGTAGGGGGTCCCGAACTGTGCGTCTAGGCGGATGGTAACAAGAGGCGAGGGACACGATGTTTTACCCGAGTTGGGCCCTCTCGATGGAGGTAAAACCCTACGTCCTGCTTGATTAATATTGATGATATGGGTATTACAAGAGTGGATCTACCACGAGATCAAGGAGGCTAAACCCTAGAAGCTAGCCTATGGTATGATTGTTGTAATGTATGTCGTCCTATGGACTAAAAGCCCTCCGGTTTATATAGACACCACAGGAGGCTAGGGTTACACAGAGTCGGTTACAATGGTAGGAGATCTACATATCCGTATTGCCAAGCTTGCCTTCCACGCCAAGGAAAGTCCCATCCGGACACGGGACGGAGTCTTCAATCTTGTATCTTCGTAGTCTTGGAGTCCGGCGGATAATGATAGTCCGGCTGTCCGGACACCCCCTAGTCCAGGACTCCCTCAGGGAGGAAAGTGGAACTTGATGAGGTAACTGTACCTTCTCCCCTATTGGAAAGTAGTTCATCACAGAAATCAGTTCCAGTGATTCCTACACCAATTAGTGAGGAAACTAATGATGATGATCATGAAGTTTCAGATCAAGTTAGTACCGAACCTCGTAGGTCTTCCAGAGTAAGATCCGCACTAGAGTGGTACGGTAATCTTGTTCTAGAAGTCATGTTACTAGACTATGATGAACCTACGAACTATGAGGAAGCGATGATGGGCCCAGATTCCGTGAGATGGCTTGAGGCCATGAAATCTGAGATGGGATCCATGTATGAGAACAAAGTGTGGACTTTGGTGGACTTGCCCGATGATCGGCAAGCCATAGAAAATAAATGGATCTTTAAGAAGAAGACCGGCACGGATAATGTTACTGTTTACAAAGCACAACTTGTTGCGAAAGGTTTTTGACAAGTTCAAGGAGTTGACTACGATGAGACTTTCTCACCCGTAGCGATGCTTAAGTCTGTCCGAATCATGTTAGCAATTACTGCATTTTATGATTATGAAATTTGGCAAATGGATGTCAAAATTGCATTCCTAAATGGTTTTTTGGAAGAAGAGTTGTATATGATGCAACCAGAAGGTTTTGTCGACCGAAAGGGTGCTAACAAAGTGTGCAAGCTCCAGCAATCCATTTATGGACTGGTGCAAGCCTCTCGGAGTTGGAATAAACATTTTGATAGTGTGATCAAAGCATATGGTTTTATACAGACTTTTGGAGAAGCCTGTATTTACAAGAAAGTGAGTGGGAGCTCTATAGCATTTCTAATATTATATGTAGATGACATATTGTTGATTGGAAATGATATAGAATTTCTAGATAGCATAAAGAGATACCTGAATAAGAGTTTTTCTATGAAAGACCTTGGAGAAGCTGCTTACATATTGGGCATCAAGATCTATAGAGATAGATCAAGGCGCTTAATTGGACTTTCACAAAGCACATACCTTGATAAAGTTTTGAAGAAGTTAAAAATGGATCAGTCAAAGAAAGGGTTCTTGCCTGTGTTACAAGGTGTGAAGTTGAGTCATACTCAAAGCCCAACCGCCGCTAAAGATAGAGATAAAAGGAAAGTCATTCCCTATGCTTCAGCCGTAGGTTCTATCATGTATGCAATGCTGTGTACCAGACCTGATGTATGTCTTGCTATAAGCATAGCAGGGAGGTACCAAAGTAATCCCGGAGTGGAGCACTGGACAACGGTCAAGAACATCCTGAAAGACCTGAAAAAGGACTAAGGATATGTTTCCCGTTTATGGAGGTGAAAAAGAGCTCGTTGTAAATGGTTACGTGGATGTAAGCTTTGACACTAATCCGGATGACTCTAAGTCGCAAACCAGATACATATTTTTATTGAATGGAGGAGCTGCCAGTTGGTGCAGTTCCAGGCAGAGCGTCGTTGCGGGATCTACGTGTGAAGCGGAGTACATTGCTGCTTCGGAAGCAACGAATGGAGTTTGGATGAAGGAGTTCATATCCGATCTAGGTGTCATACCTAGTGCACTGGGTCCAATGAAAATCTTTTGTGACAATACTGGTGCAATTGCCTTGGCAAAGGAATCCAGGTTTCACAAGAGAACCAAGCACATCAAGAGACGCTTCAGTTCCATCCGTCATCAAGTGTCGGAAGGGGACATAGAGATTTGCAAGATACACACGGATCTGAATGTTGCAGACCCGTTGACTAAGCCTCTTCCATGAGCAAAACATGATCAGCACCAAAGCTCCATGGGTGTTAGAATCATTACTATGTAATCTAGATTATTGACTCTAGTGCAAGTGGGAGACTGAAGGAAATATGCCCTATAGGCAATAATAAAGTTATTATTTATTTCCATAATTCATGATAAATGTTTATAATTCATGCTAGAATTGTTTTAACCGGAAATTTAGTACATGTGTGAATACATAGACAAAACATATAGTCCCTAGTATGCCTCTACTTGACTAGCTCGTTCAAAGATGTTTATGTTTCCTAACCATAGAAATGTTATGTCATTTGATGAACGGGATCGCATCATTAGGAGAATGATGTGATGGACATGACCCATCCGTTAGCTTAGCATTATGATCGTGTTAGTTTCATTGCTACTGCTTTCTTCATGACTTATACAAGTTCCTCAGACTATGAGATTATGCAACTCCCGAATACTGGAGGAACACTTTGTGTTCTACCAAATGTTACAATGTAAAAGGGTGATTATAAAGGTTCTCTACAGGTGTCTCTGAAGGTGTTTGTTGGGTTGGCATAGATCGAGATTTGGATTTGTTACTCCGTGTTTCAGAGAGGTATCTCTGGGCCCTCTCGGTAATACTCATCACTATAAGCCTTGCAAGCATTGTGACTAATGAGTTAGTTGCAGGATGAAGTATTATGGAACGAGTAAAGAGACTTGTCAGTAATGAGATTGCACTAGGTATTGAGATACCGACGATCGAATCTCGGGCAAGTAACATACCGATGACAAAGGGAACAACATATGTTGTTATGCGATTTGATCGATAAAGATCTTCGTAGAATATGTAGGAACCAATATGAGCATCCAAGTTCCGCTATTGGTTATTGACTGGAGACGTGTCTCGGTCATGTCTACATAGTTCCCGAATCCATAGGGTCCGCACGCTTAATGTTCGATGAGAGTGGTATTATGAGTTTATGTGATATGTTCTACGAAGATTGTTAGGAGTCCCGGATGTTATCACGGACTTGACGAGGAGTCTCGAAATAGTTAAGACATGAAGATTGATATATTGGACGACTATATTTGGACACCGGAAGTGTTCCGGAGAAGTTTCGGATAAAACCGAAGTGCCGGAGGGTTACCGGAACCCCCCGGGGAACTAATGGGCCTCGACGGGCCCTAGTGGAGAGAGAGAGGGGCCGGCCAGGGCAGGCCGCATGCCCCCTTCACCTGAGTCCGTATAGGACAAGGAAGGGGGGGGGGGGGCACCCCCTTGCCTTCCCTCTCTCCCTTTCCTTCCATTCCCCTCCCTTCCCCAAGTTGGAAACCTACTAGGAATAGGATTTCTAGTAGGAATCCTACTTGGGGCACACCCTACTAGGGCCGGCCGGCTTCCCCCTTGCTCCTTTATATACGGGGCAGGGGGCACCCTAGAACACACAAGTTGACAATTGTTTAGCTGTGTGCGGTGCCCCCCTCCACAGTTACACACCTCGGTCATATTGTCGTAGTGCTTAGGCAAAGCCCTGCGCCGGTAACTTCATCATCACCGTCACCACACCGTCGTGCTGACGAAACTCTCCCTCGGACTCAACTGGATCAAGAGTACGAGGGTCGTCTCCGAGCTGAACGTGTGCTGAACGCGTAGGTGCCGTACGTTCGGTGCTTGGATCGGTTGGACCACGAAGACGTTTGACTACATCAACCGCATTAACTAAACGCTTCCGCTTTCGGTCTACGAGGGTACGTAGACACACTCTCCCCTCTCATTTCTATGCATCACCTAGATAGATCTTGCGTGATCGTAGGATTTTTTTGAAATTACCACGTTCCCCAACACTACTAGTCCTAGTAGGATTCCACCACAAGGAAGAAGGGGGAAGGAAAGGAGAGGGAGAGGGAGTAGGAAAAGGGGGGGCGCCACCCCCTTCCCTTGTCCTATTCGGAATCAAGGTGGGGGGGTGGCCAGCCCTCCTGCGGCCCTCCTCTCTCTCCACTAAGGCCCATGGTGGCCCATTAGTTCCTCGGGGGGGGGGGGGGTCCGGTAACCCCTTCAGCACTCCGATTTTAGCTCCAACTTCCCGGAACTCTTATGGTGTTCGAATAACATGGTCCAATATATCAATCTTTATGTCTTGACCATTTCGAGACTCCTCGTCACATCCATGATCTCATCCGGGACTCCGAACAAAATTCGGTCATCAAAAACACATAACTCATAATACATATCATCATCGAACGTTAAGCGTGCAGACCCTACGAGTTCGAGAACTATGTAGACATGACCGAGACTCATCTCTGGTCAATAACCAATAGTGGAACCTGGATGCTCATATTAGCTCTCACATATTCTACGAAGATCTTTATCGGTCAAACCGCATAACAACATATGTTGTTCCCTTTGTCATCGGTATGTTACTTGCCAGAGATTCGATACTCGGTATCATCATACCTAGTTCAATCTTGTTACCGGCAAGTCTCTTTACTTGTCCTGTAATACTTCATCCCGCAACTAACTCATTAGTCACATTGCTTGTAAGGCTTATAGTGATGAGCATTTTTTTTGACTGTACATAGTAGGGCAAAACCCCACTGCAATTTTTATATTAATGATAAAAACAAAGAGTACAGATATACAAGGCTTGAGATAAGCCCTAAAAAAACAAAAAGACCACTCCTACTAGACCAAACAGAAAATATACATTATTTTACCAGACAAGACTGTCCAACCAAGAAATGAAAGAAGAAGCAAACTTCTCCTTAATTCTGAACTTGAGCAGTTTGATCTTCGAGAGGAAGATGAATTTCCATCTGTCAATGCTGGTAGGGATGTTGTTGAATATCTTATCATTCCCGATGATCCAAATTGGCCATGATGCAATCATAATGATCTCCATAGAGAAAGGCTGCTGTAGATTACCTCTTAGGTCTGGAATAGCTTCCATGATGGTGAGATTTCTTTGTTTGTTGGGGCATAGGATATCCCAACAAGCAGAAGCAAAAGGGCAAGTCCAAAACAGGTGTTGCAGAGTTTCTTCTTGCTGACAGCTTAGAGTAGCACAATTGTAGTTGTCTAGATGAAAAGTTTTCCTCCTCAGCAGGTTCCTTGTGTTTAGCCTATTGTGCAGAAGTCTCCAAAAGAATACCTTGTGTTTTGGCTGGCAAGAACTCTTCCAAATCCAAGTGAACTGTGGAGGAACACTTTTGACTTCTATCAAAATTTTGTAAGCTTTGGCCACAGAAAAAGTATTGTTTCCCCACATATAACTCCATGAGTCCAAGTGCTCTCTAAAATCAGATCCTCTTAAAGTATCACAAATCTCCTCCGTCATCTCAAATTCCATGAAGGCTTCCTGAGTCAGTGGCAGGTGAAATAAGTCTTCCAAGTATTCAAGCTGAAGCACCTTCTGCACTGAGAGGTTCTGATCTTTTACAAAGGAGTATAGATGAGGAAAAAATTGATTCAGACAGGCAGAATGCCATAAGTCAGGCCAAAACAGAGCAGATTTACCATCTCCAATTGTGCATCTTGCCATGGATTTATAACTGTCAATGAGCCTCAAATTGCACTTCCACCAAAAGGATCCTTCCCATTTTTGCCCAGGCAGGATGCCATTGTTATAGTAAGCCTCCCAAATGAGGTTGATTCTCTCAAATTGTTATAGTGATGAGCATTACCGAGAGGGCCTAGAGATACCTCTTCGAAACACGGAGTGACAAATCCTAATCTCGGTCTATGCCAACCCAACAAACACCTTCGGAGACACCTGTGGAGCACCTTTATAATCACCCTTTTACGTTGTGATGTTCGGTAGCACACAAAGTGTTCCTCCGGTATTTGGGAGTTGCATAATCTCATAGGTTCTGAGGAACATGTATAAGTCATGATGAAAGCAGTAGCAATGAAACCGTAACGGTCATAATGCTAAGCTAACGGATGGGTCATGTCCATCACATCATTCTCCTAATGATTTGATCCCATTCATCAAATGATAACACATGTCTATGGTTAGGAAACATAAACATCTTTGATTAACGAGCTAGTGAAGTAGAGGCATACTAGGGACACTATGTTTTGTCTATGTATTCACACATGTACTAAGTTTTCGGTTAATACAATTCTAGCATGAATAATAAACATTTATCATGAAATAAGGAAATAAATAATAACTTTATTATTGCCTCTAGGGCATATTTCCTTCAGTCTCCCACTTGCACTAGAGTCAATAATCTAGATTACAAAGTAATGATTCTAACACCCATGGAGTTTTGGTGCTGATCATGTTTTGATCGTGGAAGAGGCTTAGTCAATGGGTCTGCAACATTTAGATCCGTATGTATCTTGCAAATCTCTATGTCCCCCTTCGACACTTGATGACGGATGGAATTTAAGCGATCCTTGATGTGCTTGGTTCTCTTGTGAAATCTAGATTCCTTTGCCAAAGCAATTGCACCAATATTGTCACAAAAGATTTTCATTGGACGCGATGCACTAGGTATGACACCTAGATCGGATATAAACTCCTTCATATAGACTCCTTCATTTGCTGCTTCCGGAGCAGCAATGTACTCCGCTTCACACGTAGATCCTGCCACGGCACTATGCTTGGAACTACCCCAACTGACAACTCCTCCGTTCAATAAAAATACGTATCCGGTTTGCGACTTAGAGTCAATCGGATCAGTGTCAAAGCTTGCATCAACGTAACCGCTTACGACTAGCTCTTTGTCACCTCCATAAATGAGAAACATATCCTTAGTCCTTTTCAGGTATTTCAGGATGTTCTTCACTGTTGTCCAGTGCCCCACTCTGGGATTACTTTGGTACCTCACAGCTATGCTTATAGCAAGACACACATCAGGTCTGGTACACATCATTGCATACATGATAGAACATATGGCTGAAGCATAGGGAATGCCTTTCATTTTCTCTCTATCTTTTGCAGTGATCGGGCATTGAGTCTGACTCAACTTCACACCTTGCAACACATGAAATAACCCTTCATTTGACTGATCCATTTTGAACTTCTTCAAAACTTTATCAAGGTATGTGCTTTGTGAAACTCCAGTTAAGCGTCTTGATCTATCTCTATAGATCTTTATGCCCAATATGTAAGCAACTTCTCCAAGGTCTTTCATAGAAAAACTTTTATTCAGGTATCCCTTTATGCTATCCAGAAATTCTATATCATTTCCAATCAACAATATGTCATCCACATATAATATTAGAAATGCTACAGAGCTCCCACTCACTTTCTTGTAAATACAGGCTTCTTCAAAAAATCTGCATAAAACCATATGCTTTGATCACACTATCAAAGCGCTTATTCCAACTCCGAGAGGCTTGCACCAGTCCATAAATGGATCGCTGGAGCTTGCACACTTTGTTAGCACCCTTTGGATCGACAAAACCTTCTGGTTGCATCATATACAACTCTTCTCGCAGAAATCCATTCAGGAATGCAGTTTTGACATCCATCTGCCAAAGTTCATAATCATAAAATGCGGCAACTGCTAACATGATTCGGACAGACTTAAGCATCGCTACGGGTGAGAAAGTCTCATCGTAGTTAACTCCTTGAACTTGTCAAAAACCTTTCGCAACAAGTCGAGCTCTGTAGACAATAACATTACCGTCAGCGTCTGTCTTATTCTTGAAGATCCATTTATTTTCTATGGCTTGCCGATCAACGGGCAAATCCACCAAAGTCCACACTTTGTTCTCATACATGGATCCCATATCAGATTTCATGGCCTCAAGCCATTTCGCGGAATCTGGGCTCATCACCACTTCCACATAGTTCGTAGGTTCACCATGGTCTAGTAACATGACTTCCAGAACATGATCATGATAACCCACAAGTATAGGGGATCACAACAGTTTTCGAGGGTAGAGTATTCAACCCAAATTTATTGATTCGACACAAGGGGAGCCAAAGAATATTCTCAAGTATTATCAGCTGAGTTGTCAATTCAACCACACCTGAAAGACTTAATATCTGCAGCAAAGTAGTATGGAAGTAACGGTAACGGTGGCAAAAGTAACAGTAGCAGTTTTGTAGTAATCATAACAGTGGCAACAGAGAAGTAACTAGGCACAGAACAATATGTGAAAAGCTCGTAGGCAATGGATCAATGATGGATAATTATGTCAGATGCGATTCCTCATGCAACCGTTATAACATAGGGTGACACAGAACTAGCTCCAGTTCATCAATGTAATGTAGGCATGTATTCCGAATATAGTCATACGTGCTTATGGAAAAGAACTTGCATGACATATTTTGTCCTAGCCATCCGTGGTAGTAGGGTCCTAACGGAAACTAAGGGATATTAAGGCCTCCTTTTAATAGAGTATCGGACCAAAGCATTAGCACTTAGTGAATACATGAACTCCTCAAACTACGGTCATCACCGGGAGTGGTCCCGATTATTGTCACTTCGGGGTTGCCGGATCATAACACATAGTAGATGACTATTAACTTGCAAGATAGGATCAACAACTCACATATATTCAGGAAAACATAATAGGTCCAGATCTGAAATCATGGCACTCGGGCCCTAGTGACAAGCATTATGCATGGCAAAGTCATAACAACATCAATCTTAGAACATAATAGATACTAGGGATCAAACCCTAACAAAACTAACTTGATTACATGGTAAATCTCACCCAACCCATCACCGTCCAGCAAGCCTATGATGGGGTTACTCACACACAGCGGTGAGCATCATGAAATTAGTGATGGAGGATGGTTGATGATGACTATGGCGATGGATTCCCCTCTCCGGAGCCCCGAATGGACTCCAGATCAGCCCTCCCGAGGAAGATTAGGGCTTGGCAGCGGCTCCATATCGTAAAACGCGATGAATCCTTCTCTCTGAACTTTTTCTCCCCGAAAGTGAATATATGGAGTTGGGGTTGAGGTCGGTGGAGGTCCAGGGGGCCCATGAGGCAGGGGGGAACGCCCCAGGGGGTGCCCTGCACCCTCGTGGATAGGGTGTGGGCCCCCTGACATTGGTTCTTTTACCAATACTTTTTATTAATTCCAAAACGTGTCTCCGTGGATTTTCAGGTCATTCTGAGAACTTTTATTTCTGCACAAAAATAACACCATGGTAGTTCTGCTAAAAACAGTGTCAGTCCGGGTTAGTTCCATTCAAATCATGCAAGTTAGAGTCCAAAACAAGGGCAAAAGTGTTTGGAAAAATAGATACGTTGGAGACGTATCAACTCCCCCAAGCTTAAACCTTTGCTTCCTCAAGAAATTCAGTTGACAAACTGAAAGTGATAAAGAAAAACTTTTACAAACTCTGTTTGATCTTGTTGTTGCAAATATGTAAAGCTAGCATTCAAGTTTTCAGCAAGGATTATGAACTAACCATATTCACAATACATTTAGGTCTCATGTTTACTCATATAAATGGCATAATCTACTAGCGAGCAATAATAATAAATCTCGGATGACAACACTTTCTCAAAACAATCATAATATGATATAACAAGATGGTATCTCGCTAGCCTTTTTGAGACCGCAAAACATAAATGCAGAGCACCCCTAAAGATCAAGGACTGACTAGACATTGTAATTCATGGCAAAAGAGATCCAGTCACAGTCATATGATGACCCGCAAGTATACGTGATAGTTGTAGCCTCTTTCGATAAGTAAGAGTGTCGAACCCAACGAGGAGCTAAAGGTAGAACAAATACTCTCTCAAGTCCTATCGGCCACTGATACGACTCTACGCATGCTTGATGTTCGCTTTACCTAGAACAAGTATAAAACTAGAAGTACTTTGTAGGTGTGATAGGATAGGTTTGCAAGATAATACAGAGCACGTAAATATAAACTAGGGGCTGTTTAGATAAAGAAGCAATAAAGTAAATATAGCGAGTGTGGAAAAGTGGTGGTAGGAGTTGTGAAATTGTCCCTAAGCAATTGACTACTTTACTAGACCGGTAATCACTATTGCAATTCTATTTGAGGGAGAGGCATAAGCTAACATACTTTCTCTTCTTGGATCATATGCACTTATGATTGGAAATCTAGCAAGCATCCGCAACTACTAAAGATCATTAAGGTAAAACCCAACCATAGCATTAAAGTATCAAGTCCCCTTTATCCCATACACAAACAACCTACTTATTCGGGTCTGTGCTTCTGTCACTCACGCCACCCACCATAAGCAAATCATGAACATATTGCAAACCCTACAGCGGGAATCACTCATGCTTGCACGACACGGAGGGCACAATAGGACAGCACCAATAATAAAACATGCAACTCAAACCAATCATAGCAATTCGCCAATCACCGATAGGACAACGAAAATCTACTCAGACATCATAGGATGGCAACACATCATTTGATAATAAGATGAAGCATAAAGCACCATGTTCAAGTAGAGGGTACAGCGGGTTGCGGGAGAGTGGACCGCTGAATATGGATGGGGGAAGGTGATGGAGATGTTGGTGAAGATGGCAGAGGTGTTGGTGAAGATCGCTGTGATGAAGATGGCCCCCGGCAGCGCTCCGGCGCCACCGGAAGCAAGGGGGAGAGAGCCCCCCTTCTTCTTCTTCTTCTTCTTCTTCTGGTCCTTGGCTCCCATGGCTTGGGAGGGGCAAGAGCCCCTCTGAGATTGGATCTATCTCTCTATTTCTGTGTTCTCTGATCCTTCCCCTTCACCGTTTCTTTTATATCCGGAGATCCGTAACTCCGATTGGGGTGAATCTTTCGCCTAGATTTTTCTCATAAAATTAGCTTTCTTGCGGCAAAATAAGAGCGTCAACCGCCTTACGGGTGTCCCACGAGAGTGCCAAGTGCGCCCAGGGGGGAGGGCGCGCCCCCCTGTCTCGTGGCCACCTCGGGCACTGTTTCGCGTTGATTCTTCCTCCAGAAAATACCAAATATTCCAAAATAATTCTCCATCCGTTTTTATCCCGTTTGGATTCCGTTTGATATTGGGTTTCTGGGAAACATAAAACATGCAACAAACATGAACTGGCACTTGGCACTGGATCAATATGTTAGTCCCAAAAAATAGTATAAAAAGTTGCCAAAAGTATATGAAAGTTGTAGAATATTGGCATGGAGCAATCAAAAATTATAGATACTACGAAGACGTATCATCATACTCAATGTAAATTAATAATGATGCATGCAAACGACAGTGGTGCTCTCCAGCTGGTGCCTTTTAATAAGAGGATGATGACTCAACATAAAAGTAAATAGATAGGCCCTTCGTAGAGGGAAGCAGGGATTTGCAGAGGTGCCAGAGCTCGAGTTTTGAAACAGAGATAAATAATATTTTGAGTGCATACTTTCATTGTCAACATAACAACCAAGAGATCTCGATATGTTCCATGCTACATACTATTGGGGAACATAGTAATTTCAAAAATTTTCCTACGCACACGCAAGATCATGGTGATGCATAGCAACGAGAGGGGAGAGTGTTGTCTACGTACCCTCGTAGACCGAAGCGGAAGCATTGACGCAACGTAGAGGAAGTAGTCGTACATCTTCCTGATCCAACCGATCCAAGCACCGTTACTCCGGCACCTCCGAGTTCTTGACACACGTACAACTCGATGACGCACCCCGAACTCCGATCCAGCAGAGGCACGGGAAGGAGTTCCGTCGACTGACGGCGTGGTGGCGATCTTGATGTTCAATCGTCGCAGGCTTCGCCTAAGCACCGCTACAATATGTGAGGAGTAATATCGTGGAGGGGGCACCGCACACGGCTAAGGCGATCACGATGATCAACTTGTGTGTCTATGGGGTGCCCCTGCCCCGTATATAAAGGAGAGGAGGAGGGAGGGCGGCCCTCTACAATGGCGGCATACTGGGAGTCCTACTCCCACGGGAGTAGGATTCCCCTTCCTAGTCCAACTAGGAGTCCTTCCATGTATTAGGAGTAGGAGACTAGGAAGGGAAGAGAGAAGGGAAGGAAGGAGGGGTGCGGCCTCCCTAGTCAATTCGGACTGGGCCATGGGGGGGGGGCCCGGCCTGCCCTAGGCAGCCCCTCTCTCTTTCCCGCAGGGCCCAATAAGGCCCAATACTTCTCCCCGGCGAATTCCCGTAACTCTCCGATACTCCGAAAAACTACCCGAATCACTCGGAACCTTTCTGAACTCCGAATATAGTCGTCCAATATATCGATCTTTACGTCTCGACCATTTCGAGACTCCTCGTCATGTCCCCGATCTCATCCGGGACTCCGAACTCCTTCGGTACATCAAAACTCATAAACTCATAATATAAGCATCACATCGAAACCTTAAGCGTGCGGACCCTACGGTTCGAGAACAATGTAGACATGACCGAGACACGTCTCGGTCAATAACCAATAGCGGGACCTGGATGCCCATATTGGTTCCTACATATTCTACGAAGATCTTTATCGGTCGGACCGCATAACAACATACATTGTTCCTTTGTCATTGGTATGTTACTTGCCGAGATTCGATCGTCGGTATCCAATACCTAGTTCAATCTCGTTACGGCAAGTCTCTTTACTCGTTCCGTAATACATCATCTCGCAACTAACTCATTAGTTGCAATGCTTGCAAGGCTTAAGTGATGTGCATTACCGAGAGGGCCCAGAGATACCTCTCCAGACATTGGAGTGACAAATCCTAATCTCGAAATCGCCAACCCAACAAGTACCTTTGGAGACACCTGTAGAGCACCTTTATAATCACCCGATTCGTTGTGACGTTTGGTAGCACACAAAGTGTTCCTCCGTAAGCGGAGTTGCATAATCTCATAGTCATAGGAACATGTATAAGTCATGAAGAAAGCAATAGCAACATACTAAGCGATCGGTGCTAAGCTAACGGAATGGGTCATGTCAATTAGATCATTCAACTAATGATGTGATCCCGTTAATCAAATAACAACTCTTTGTCCATGGTTAGGAAACATAACCATCTTTGATTAACAAGCTAGTCAAGTAGAGGCATACTAGTGACACTCTGTTTGTCTATATATTCACACATGTATTATGTTTCCGGTTAATACAATTCTAGCATGAATAATAAACATTTATCATGAAATAAGGAAATAAATAATAACTTTATTATTGTCTCTAGGGCATATTTCCTTCAGTCTCCCACTTGCACTAGAGTCAATAATCTAGATCACATCACCATGTGATTAACATCGATAGTTCACATCATCATGTGATTAACACCCATAGTTCACATTGTCATGTGACCAACACCCAAAGGGTTTACTAGATTCAGTAATCTAGTTCACATCGCTATGTGATTAACACCCAAAGAGTACTAAGGTGTGTTCATGTTTTGCTTGTGAGAGAATCTTAGTCAACGGGTCTTTCACATTCAGATCCGTTATGTATTTTGCAATTTTCTATGTCTACAATGCTCTGCACGGAGCTACTCTAGCTAATTGCTCTCACCTTCAATATGTATCTAGATCGAGACTTAGAGTCATCCAGTTGGTGTCAAAACTTGCATCGACGTAACCCTTACTGACTAACCTTTTGTCACTTCCATAATCGAGAAACATATCCTTATTCCACTAAGGATAATTTTGACCATTGTCGATGATCTGCTCCTAGATCACTATTGTACTCCTTGCCAAACTCGATTGTAGGGTATACAATAGATCTGGTACACTGACATGGCATACTTTATAGAACCTATGGCCAAGGCATAGGGAATGACTTTCATTCTCTTTCTATCTTCTGCCGTGGTCGGGTTTTGAGTCTTACTCAATTTCACACCTTGTAACACAGGCAAGAACTCTTTCTTTGACTGTTCCATTTTGAACTACTTCAAAATCTTGTCAAGGTATGTACTCATTGAAAAAACTTATCAAGCGTCTTGATCTATCTCTATAGATCTTGATGCTCAATATGTAAGCAGCTTCACCGAGGTCTTTCTTTGAAAAACTTCTTTCAAACACTCCTTTATGCTTTGCAGAATAATTCTACATTATTTCCGATCTACAATATGTCATTCACATATACTTATCAGAAATGTTGTAGTGCTCCCACTCACTTTCTAGTAAATACAGGCTTCACCGTAAGTCTATATAAAACTATATGCTTTGATCAATTCATCAAAGCGTATATTCCAACTCCGAGATGCTTGCACCAGTCCATAGATGGATCGCTGGAGCTTGCACACTTTGTTAGCTCCATTTGGATCGAAAAAACCTTCTGGTTGCATCATATACAACTCTTCCTCCAGAAACCCATTCAGGAATGCAGTTTTTACATCCATTTGCCAAATTTCATAAATTGTGGCAATTGCTAACATGATTCGGACAGACTTAAGCATCACTACAGTTGTGAAAATCTTATTGTAGTCAACTCCTTGAACTTGTCAAAAACCTTTTTGCGACAAGTCGAGCTTTTTAGATAGTAACACTACTATCAACGTCCGTCTTCCTCTTGAAGATCCATTTATACAATATGGCTTGCCGATCATCGGGCAACTCCACCAAAGTCCACACTTTGTTCTCATACATGGATCCCATCTCAGATTTTATGGCCTCAAGCCATTTCGCGGAATCTGGGCTCATCATCGCTTCCTCATAGTTCGTAGGTTCATCATGGTCTAGTAACATGACTTCCAGAATAGGATTACCTTACCACTCTGGTGCGGATCTTACTCTGGTTGATCTACGAAGTTCAGTAACAACTTGATCTGAAGTTTTATGATCATCGTCATTAACTTCCTCACTAATTGGTGTAGGTGTCATAGGAACCAATTTCTGTGATGAACTACTTTCCAATAAGGGAGCTAGTACTGTTACCTCATCAAGTTCCACTTTCCTCCCACTCACTTATTTCGAGAGAAACTCCTTCTCTAGAAAGTATCCATTCTTAGCAATGAATGTCTTGCCTTTGGATCTGTGATAGAAGGTGTACCCAACTGTCTCCTTTGGGTATCCTATGAAGACACATTTCTCCGATTTGGGTTTGAGCTTATCAGGATGAAACTTTTTCATATAAGCATCACAACCTCAAACTTTAAGAAACGACAACTTTGGTTTCTTGCTAAACCACAGTTCATATAGTGTCCTCTCAACGGATTTAGATGGTGCCCAATTTAACGTGAATGCAGCTGTCTCTAATACATGATCCCAAAATGTTATTGGTAAATCGGTAAGAAACATCATAGATTGTACTATATCCAATAAAGTACGGTTATGACGTTCGGACACACCATTATGATGTGGTGTTCCAGGTGGCATGAATTTGTGAATCTATTCCACATTGTTTTAATTGAAGACCAAACTCGTAACTGAAATATTCGTCTCTGCGATCAGATTGCAGAAATTTTATTTTCTTGTTACGATGATTTTTTCACTTCACTCTGAAATTCTTTGAACCTTTCAACTATTTCAGACTTATGTTTCATCAAGTAGATATACCCATATCTGCTCAAATCATCTGTGAAGGTCAGAAAATAACGATACCCGCCACAAGCCTTAATACTTATTGGTCTGCATACATCAGTATGTATTATTTCCAACAAGTTCGTTGCTCGTTCCATTGTTACGAAGAACGGAGTTCTAGTCATCTTGCCCAAAGGCACGGTTTGCAAGCATCAAATGATTCATAACCAAGTGATTCCGAAAGTCCATCTTTATGGAGTTTCTTCATGCGCTTTACACCGATTGTCGGTGTACTAAGGTAGGGGTACCTCAGTACCCCAACTTGTGCACGGGCAGCTCCAGCTCCCCGCAGCTAGATCCATCAAATGCTTGCCGGAGACCATCTCCGCTCCACACCAAGCCGTTCAAGGACAAAGTATATGAGATAGAAGCTCAAGGCCCCGGCAAGAGGAGCTTGCCGGGAAGGCCATTCCAGGCTCAAGGCCACATCGATCCTGCAGATCCCCGGCGAGAGGAGCTCGTCGGGAGGACCAGAAGACCAAGTCACAGAAGACACGCCTCGGCGCCCCGCGTGCGCCCCGGCAAGGGCCCGGGGGGCGGCAAGTCACAGAGCCCGACAAGTCCCCGGGTCCGGCAAGATCAAGACCCCGGCAAGGTGCTTGCCGGGGAGAGCTATGCTACGTGCCCGCACCCCAGCTCATTCGCCCGCGTCGCCTCCGGCCTTCTCCAAAGCGTGGCGGGTGGTCAGGCTGCATGAAGGATGCGGTGGCACTCCACGGTGGTGGCTTCGCCACCGTGGCGGAAGAAGACGCGATGGCGGGAGCTTTTGGGGCGACGGCGACGGGCATTTAATGCCCTTGTCCCCCTCTGTCAAAAGTAGGTAGAAAGCAATCAGAGCTGCCTTTGTTCCCGACTTGCTCCAACTACCACCACATTTACGTTTTTACCCCTCTACCTCACGTTGACACCTGTCGGTGACCCCTTGCCCTATAAAAGGAGGCCCATGCACAACGTAGAGGAGGTTCCACGACTCGCCATTCTCGCGAGGGATCATTCGCCGCTCTCGCGTGTAGGTTCGAACCCTCGGCAACTCTAGCGCCTGGGATTCGGCCGATTCCACACACCACTCCACCGTTTTGCTCGCATTCTTGAGCAAGATCAAATACAACACAATGCAGCAGTAGGGTTTTACGCGACCATCGCGGCCCGAAGCTGGGTAAAAATCGTCTCCCCCCGCGCGCGCGTTCGCCTCGATCCGCTCTTCGCGCGGCCTCCGCCCCCCTGCCGAACACACGAAGGGGCCCCCGGCCCCATAGGTGCCGGTCGCGGCCGCCCATGATCCCGCGCCCGACATCTGGGGCGCGCGGTAGAAGCGTCGAGGTTGTGCGAACCTGATCCGGCGTTCGCGCCCGGCCTCTTCATCAACCTCTCGGCCGTCTGGCAGCTTCATCGACAGCTGCGTCATGGCCTCAAGACGAGAGCTTGAGGGTCGTGACCCGTCTGCGCCCCACCCGCCGCCGCGCGGGCGGCGGTGGGCGGAAGAGACGCCGGTGGAAGGTGGACACCGGCGAGGGCGCGGTGCCACGAGATCGAGGGCGGGACGGAGGACCACGCCTCGGCCTCCGTAGATCCACGTCCCTCTCAGCGCACCACCACCCAGCGGCGCCGCGCCACATAAGATGGTGCCCGCATGCTGGGGCTAGAACATGCCGGGGGTTGGCGGGATGCTCCGGACTGCTGTCTGAGCATGAGCAAAGCGAGAGCACCGGGACAAGACCCTGCTCCTCCTATCGCTATTAGGAGTCCGAGCACGGCCCGTTCCTCGCGCCGCTCACTCCCGCTCCCCTACGCTCCGCAAGCGTGTCTCCTCGAGCGCTACGCGATCGGCGAGGACGCGCCATCGAGCTCTAAGTCCGCAAGGGCGGCTCGGTGCTTACTCCGACGAGCGCAGCTCCTCGGAACGCTCTAAGCCCGGCGAAAACAGCTTTGGTGTTCGTTCCGGCAAACGCACCTCCCCGGAGTGCTGCGCTGCCGTCAGGAACGCATCATTGAGCACCTCCAGCGGGTGCGAGGAAACAAGAAAAAGAAAAGCTAAGTCGCTCGCGCCTTCGTGCAAGAGCACTCCTTAATCTCATACTTTTATTCGTTATGTCCCTCTCGCATTCATCGTTTGTGCTCGAAACCTGTGCGCTGAGGAGCCTACCCGTGGATAGCCGCACCCTTACTTCGCTTCGAGCACACTCAACGAGTAAAAGAGCGAGCGGCGACCAGCTTCGCACCCTCGTTTCGTTCGAGTCTGCTCAGCAAGTTAAGCGCGTCGCGAACTAGACACGCAAGGTTGCTTGCCGAAGCGACGCCACCGGCCGGGCTGCTGATGTCCCAGACAAAGCAAAGCGTTAAGCGCCGGCAAGTTCCCTAAAAGCGTAAGGCGAAAGTGCACAAAGGATGCTGGGTAGAGGGTGTAACGTCGCGAGCCTTGCCGTGAGATGTCCTTGGTATGAGAGGCTTGTGCGCAAGAGGAGCCAAGTCGTGGCCCAGTTACGTACTTGTTTTGCCTCCGAGTCCGCTCGACAAATACAAGTGTGATGCAGCACCCTTATCTTGTTTCCGAGCCACGCTCGGCAAGTTAAGCGTCGTAACTGGCCCGACAAGGTGGCTTGCCGGAAGCAACGCCACCAGCGGGCTGTCCCGCGGCAAGCGTGTTCGCCCCGGCAAGCTCCCCGAGAGCGTAGAGTATAAACATACAAAGGACAGAGCCCGGCATCGCCTTGCTTAGCCAAGATGTATATACACATACATGTGCATTGGGCAATTGCATGTCTACCTCAGCTATTTTCATGGCTAAAATTGCAGCGACAAGGGAGAACCAAAAGACCTCGCCAACAACTAAGATCCGGCAAGCCCGGGTCGCCGGAGGCTGCGAGTGCTAAGGTTCTTCCTCGGCAAGCCAGCTCCGCTGGGGGCTGCGAACGCCGAGATTGGTCTCCGGCAAGCTAGAGTTGCTGGGGGCTGCGATATCAGCTAAGTTTTTCATCCCTCGTCATGCATCCTTTCATGGACTGGGAGCTGCAGGACTGCGTCTTCGAACGAGCGTGTCTTGTAAAAACCCGTACGTGGAGGAACCGAGTCGTGGCCTAGTTGCGTACTTGTTTTGTTTCCGAGTCCGCTCAACAAACACAAGTGTGCCGCTGCACCCTTACCTTGCTTCCGAACACACTCAACGAGTAAAAGAGCGAGCGGCGACCAGCTTCGCACCCTCGTTTCGTTCGAGTCTGCTCAGCGAGTTAAGCGTCGCAACTAGCCCGACAAGGTTGCTTGCCGGAAGCGACACCACCAGCGGGCTGTCCCGCGGTCGCTAAGCGTGTTCGCCCCGGCAAGCTCCCCGATAGCGTAAGAACACACAAGGCACGCAGTCAAGTAAAAGATTCAGTCCGGCAAGCTTTCCTTTCTTTTCATTAAAAACATCCAATTCAGTACAAGTCCATGGAGGATGAAAAACATGATAGAGAGGATTACAAGTTCTTAAATGCAGCTAATGCCCGAGGGCTTACAATCTGAAAAGATAAGGTGCCCGTGACCCCTCTCCTGTTTCTCTGTTCAGGAGTTTAGGAGGTAGGTCAAGGAGCCCCCGGCAAGACAGGCTTGCCGGGGAGAGAAGACCCCGGCAAGAAGAGCTTGTCGGGGAAGGGCGAAAGGAGCGACAAGGGGGGCGTGGCGGAGACGCCGCCGTGCCCCAGGAGCTGCGCCGGGTGACGGGCATGGGGAACGCATGCCCGAGGAGCCAGCGGCAAGCCCCTGAAGCCCGCGAAGAGCCACGGGCGCCAGAAGACCCCAAGAGAACACCCCGGGGGCCGGCCGGGAGCTTGGCGGAGTCGGAGGCGTAGGAGGCAGAGCTTGAAGACGGGGTAGTGGGACGTCAGCACGCTCTCGAGGGCTACTCGCTCTCGTGCTGCGACGTGACGGCCTTGCCGCCACTCCCCCTCTTCCTCTTCCACGGCCTCCCTACGCTCGCCGCCAAGAAGACGGCCCCGGGGAGTTCAAGAGCCCGGCAACCCAGAAGAAGGGGTTGCCGGTGGCGCGCGAGGCAGCGGTGTCCGACGTCTAGTCGGGCCCGCCATCCCCCTCGTCGTCGCTGTCGCTCCCCTCCTCGTCACTCTCGCTCGAGGAGGGGCTTCATATCCGAGGAGCTGTCCACACAGCAGCGCACCGGGTTCCATAGTCGCCAAGACCTTGACGGCGAGGAGGTCACCATCCAATAACTTGAAATGGAGGGTGAACCCGCCGTCAAGCTATGGATCGGCGAACGTCTTCCACCCTCGGTCGAAGAACATCACGGGGGCTGGGGACACGACACTCACCCGAGTGCCGTTGATCCCGCAGCCCCTCATCGCGTAGCTCCATCACGCCGGGCGGATCCGGCCCCATCGCGTCTGCAAGCGGGGCGGCAGCCGGAGACGACGACGAGGCGCCCGCGAAGCTTGATGAAGAACTCCGGGGTCATCTCCGGTGTGGACGCGCAGTGGTCGGGGAGACGCCGGGCGACGGGAGGGCGCGCCCGGCCGCCTCTCCCTCGACCGCCTCGGCCACGTCCTCGGCCTCGTCCGCGGCCACGACCCCTCCCTCTCCCTCTCGTGGCCGGCTCTACCTCCACGGGAGCGGGGTGGGGAGCAGATCGCTGCCTAGAAGCGACCCGCGCCGCCACCGTCGAAGAGCCCGGATTCCCTCTCTCCATGGCGGCAAGGAGGACTGAAAGTGAAGACGAAGGAAGAAGTGGATGAGTACGGCTGTTGGGCGCCCCTTCCGCCCTATTTAAAGGGGCGGGGTGGGGGCTCAACCGCCCCGCTCGGCCAATCAGGAGGCGAGGAGGCCAGAGGAGCGGGGCCGGCTCGCCTTCTCCGCCCGTGACGGCTCGGTCTCCCACCTTCGCCGCCCACGACCCCCGTGCATGAAGGCCGCGTGGCGAAAAAGCGGAGCCGGAGCGACCGGTGAAGCGACCCCGCTCTGCACCACGATCACGGGGCGGATGCCTTAATGACTGCATGCGCTGCCCCACGTCTCCCACGACGCCGCACCCGACGCGTGCCGTTACGGGAGGGGAGGCGGCAGACGTAGAAACAGATTCGACACGCCATGGGCTTCGCGCGCCCGTGCACTGTCTTGGGCCTGGCCCAACAGCGCTCGGCACCGTGTATGGCCCAGGCCCGGGGGCTCCTGTCGGTGTACTAAGGTAGGGGTACCTCAGTACCCCAACTTGTGCACGGGCAGCTCCAGCTCCCCGCAGCTAGATCCATCAAATGCTTGCCGGAGACCATCTCCGCTCCACACCAAGCCGTTCAAGGACAAAGTATATGAGATAGAAGCTCAAGGCCCCGGCAAGAGGAGCTTGCCGGGAAGGCCATTCCAGGCTCAAGGCCACATCGATCCTGCAGATCCCGGCGAGAGGAGCCGTCGGGAGGACCAAGACCAAGTCACAGAAGACACGCCTCGGCGCCCGCGTCTTGCGCCCGGCAAGGCCCGGGGCGGCAAGTCCTGAGTCCGACAAGTCCCGGGTCCGGCAAGATCAAGACCCGGCAAGGTGCTTGCCGGGAGAGCTATGCTACGCGTGCCGCACCCCAGCTCATTCGCCCGCAGCGTCGCCTCCGGCCTTCTCCGTAAACGCGTGGCGGGTGGTGTGCTTGCATGAAGGATGCGGTGGCACTCCACGGTGGTGGCCGCCACCGTGGCGGAAGAAGACGCGATGGCGGGAGCTTTTGGGCGACGGCGACGGGCATTTAATGCCCTTGTCCCCTCTGTCAAAAGTAGGTAGAAAGCACTTTGAGCTAGCCTTTGTTTCTTGACTGCTCCAACTACCACCACATTTACGTTTTACCCCTCTACCTCACGTTGACACCTGTCGGTGACCCTTGCCCTATAAAAGGAGGCCCATGCACAACGAGAGGAGGTTCCACGACTCGCCATTCTCGCGAGGATCATTCGCGCTCTCGCGTAGGTTGAACCCTCGGCAACTCTAGCGCGCACAGGATTGGCCGATTCCACACACCACTCCACCGTTTTGCTCGCATTCTTGAGCAAGATCAAATACAACACAATGCAGCAAGAGGGTTTACGCGACCATCGCGTCCGGCTGGGTAAAATCGTCTCCCCAGCGCGTTCGCCTCGATCCGCTCTTGGCGGCCTCCTTCTGCCAACACACGAAGGGGCCCCGGGCCCCATAGGTGCCGGTCGCGGCCGCCCCGCGGTCCCGCGCCCCGACACCGATGTGACCCAAACGGCAGTGCCACAAATAAGTTGCACTATCATTATTAACTTTGAATCTTTTGGCATCAATATTATGAATATGTGTATCACTACGATCGAGATCCAACAAACTATTTTCATTGGGTGTATAACTGTTGGGGAACGTAGTAATTTCAAAAATTTTCCTACGCACACGCAAGATCATGGTGATGTATAGCAACGAGAGGGGAGAGTGTTGTCTACATACCCTTGTAGACCCGAGGCGAAGCGATCACAACGTAGAGGAAGTAGTCGACGTTCTCCTCGCGATCCGATCGATCCCGGCGCCGTTACTCGGCGCCCCGAGTTCTTGACACACGACAGCTCGATGACGTCCCTCGACTCGATCCAGCCGAGTGTCGAGGGAGAGTTCCGTCAGCACGACGGCGTGGTGACGATCTTGATGTTTCACCGGCGCAGGGCTTCGCCTAAGCTTCTCGACGGTATGACCGAGGTGGAATATGGTGGAGGGGGCACGCGACACGGCTAAGGAACGATCCGTAGATCAAACTTGTGTGTCTAGGGTGCCCCTGCCCCTCATATATAAGGGAGGGGGGGGAGGCCGGCCGCCCCTATAGGCGGCTAAGGAGGGGGGAGTCCTCCTCCTAGTTGAGTAGGACTCCTTTCCTAGTCCAACTAGGAAGGAGAAGGGGAAGGAAGAGAGGAGAGGAGAGGAAGGGGGCGCCGCCTCCTTGTCCTATTCGGACTCCCTAGGGGGCGCGCCACCTCTGGTGCGGCCCTCTCTCTCCCTCTTGGCCCACTAAGGTCCATATTCCCCGGGGTTCCAGTAACCTCCGGACTCCGGTTTTCTCCGAAACTTCCGAACCTTTCCGTGTCCAAATATAGCCTTCAATATATCAATCTTTATGTCTCGACCATTTCGAGACTCCTCGTCATGTCCGTGATCACATCCGGACTCGAACTTCTTCGTACATCAAAATACATAAACTCATAATAAGCATCATCGAAACCTTAAGCGTGCGGACCCTACGGTTCGAGAACAATGTAGACATGACCTAGAACTATTCTCGGTCAATAACCAATAGCGGGACCTGGATGCCCATATTGGTTCCTACATATTCTACGAAGATCTTTATCGGTCGAGACCGCATAACAACATCGTTGTTCCTTTGTCATCGGTATGTTACTTGCCCGAGATTCGATCGTCGGTATCCAATACCTAGTTCAATCTCGTTACGCAAGTCTCTTTACTCGTCCGTAATACATCATCTCACAACTAACTCATTAGTTGTAATGCTTGCAAGGCTTAAGTGATGTGCATTACCGAGAGGGCCCAGAGATACCTCTCCGACAATCGGAGTGACAAAACCTAATCTCAAATACGCCAACCCAACATCTGCCTTTGGAGACACTGTAGTACTCCTTTATAATCACCCGCATTCGTTGTGACGTTTGGTAGCACCAAAGTGTTCCTCCGCAAACGGAGTTGCATAATCTCATAGTTACAGGAACATGTATATGTCATGGATAAAAGCAATAGCAACATACTAAACGATCGTGTGCTAAGCTTATGGAATGGGTCATGTCAATCGATCATTCTACTAATGATGTGACCTTGTTAATCAAATAACAACTCCTTGTTCATGGTTAGGAAACATAACCATCTTTGATTAACAAGCTAGTCTAGTAGAGGCATACTAGTGACATGTTGTTTTGTCTATGCATTCACACATGTATCATGTTTCCGGTTAATACAATTCTAGCATGAATGATAAACATTTATCATGAAATAAGGAAATAAATAATAACTTTATTATTGCCTCTAGGGCATATTTCCTTCATCTCCCACTTGCACTAGAGTCAATAATCTAGATTACATAGTAATGATTCTAACACCCATGTAGTCTTGGTCTTGATCATGTTTTGCTCGTGGAAGAGGCTTAGTCAGCGGTGCGCAACATTCAGATCCGTATGTATCTTGCAAATCTCTATGTCTCCCACGGACTAAGTCCGGATGGAATTGAAGCGTCTCTTGATGTGCTTGGTCCTCTTGTGAAATCTGGATTCCTTCGCTAAGGCAATTGCTCCAAAGATTGTCACGAAGATTTTCATTGACCCGATGCACTAGGTATGACACCTAGATCGGATATGAACTCCTTCATCCGACTCCTTCATTAGCTGCTTCGAAGCTGCTATGTACTCCGCTTCACATGTAGATCCCGCCACGACGCTTTGTTTAGAACTGCACCAACCGACAGCTCCTCCGTTTAGTGTAAATACGTATCCGTCTGCGATTTAGAATCGTCCGGATCGGTGTCAAAGCTTGCATCAACGTAACTGCCACGATGAGCTCTTTGTCACCTCCATATCGAGAAACATATCCTTAGTCCTTTTCGGTATTTCAGATGTTCTTGACGCTGTCCGATGATCCACTCTGGATTACTTTGGTACCTCCTGCTAGGCTTATAGCAAGGCACACATCGGTCGGTACACAGCATTGCATACATGATAGAGCCTATGGCTGAAGCATAGGAACATCTTTCATTTCTCTCTATCTTCTGCAGTGGTGGGCATTGAGTCTTACTCAACTTCACACCTTGTAACACGTGCAAGAACCCTTTCTTTGCTTGATCCATTTTGAACTTCTTCAAAATTTTGTCAAGGTATGTGCTTTGTGAAAGTCCAATTAAGCGCCTTGATCTATCTCTATAGATCTTAATGCCCAATATGTAAGCAGCTTCACCAAGGTCTTTCATTGAAAAACTCTTATTCAAGTATCCCTTTATGCTATCCAGAATTCTATATCATTTCCGATTAGCAATATGTCATCTACATATAATATCGTAAATGCTACTGAGCTCCCACTCACTTTCTTGTAAATACAGGCTTCTCCAAAAGTGCAGATAAACCCAAATGCTTTGATCACACTATCAAAGCGTTTATTCCAACTCCGAGATGCTTGCACCAGTCCATAGATGGATCATTGGAGCTTGCACACTTTGTTAGCTCCTTTGGATCGATAAAACCTTCGGTTGCATCATATACAACTCTTCTTCCGTAAATCCATTCAGAATGTAGTCTTTACATCCATTTGCCAAATTTCATAATCATAAAATGCGCAATTGCTAACATGATTCGGACGGACTTAAGCATCGCTACGGGTGAGAAGGTCTCATCGTAGTCAATCCCTTGAACTTGTCGAAAACCTTTTGCGACAAGTCGAGCTTTATAGACGAGAATATTACCGTCGTCGGTCTTCTTCTTGAAGATCCACTTGTTTTCTATTGCTTGCCTACCCTCGGGCAAGTCAACCAAAGTCCATACTTTGTTTTCATACATGGATCCCATCTCGATTTCATGGCCTCAAGCCATTTTATGGAATCTGGGCTCACCATCGCTTCTTCATAGTTCGTAGGTTCATCATGATCTAGTAGCATGACTTCCGAACAGGATTACCGTACCACCACAGTGCGGATCTTACTCTGGTTGATCTACGAGGTTCTGTAGTAACTTGATCTAAAGTTTCATGATCAACATCATTAACTTCCTCACTACTTGGTGTAGATGTCTCAGAAACCGGTTTCTGCGATGAACTACTTTCAAGTAAGGGAGAAGGTACTATTACCTCATCAAGTTCCACTTTCCTCCCACTCACTTCTTTCGAGAGAAACTCCTTCTCTAGAAAGGATCCATTCTTAGCAACGAATGTCTTGCCTTCGGATCTGTGATAGAAGGTGTACCCAACTGTCTCCTTTGGGTATCCTATGAAGACACATTTCTCGATTTGGGTTCGAGCTTATCGGGTTGAAGCTTTTTCACATAAGCATCGCATCCCCAAACTTTAAGAAACGACAACTTTGGTTTCTTGCCAAACCATAGTTCATAAGGTGTCGTCTCAACGGATTTCGACGGTGTTCTATTCAGTGTGAATGCGGCCGTCTCTAGAGCATAACCCCAAAATGATATTGGTAAATCAGTAAGAAACATCATAGATCGCACCATATCTAGTAAAGTGCGACATGACGTTCGGACACACCATTACGTTGTGGTGTTCGGGTGGCGTGAGTTTGAAACTATTCCGCATTGTTTCAAATGTAGACCAAACTCGTAACTCAAATATTCACCTCCACGATCGATCGTAGAAATTTAATTTTCTTGTTACGATGATTTTCAACTTCACTCTGAAATTCTTTGAACTTTTCAAATGTTTCAGACTTATGTTTCATTAAGTAGATATACCCATATCTGCTTAAGTCATCTGTGAAGGTGAGAAAATAACGATATCCGCCACGAGCCTCAACATTCATCGGACCACATACATCAGTATGTATGATTTCCAACAAATCTGTTGCTCTCTCCATAGTACCGAGAACGGGTTCTAGTCATCTTGCCCATGAGGCACGGTTCATAAGTGCCAAGTGATTCATAATCAAGTGACTCCAAAAGTCCATCAAGATGGAGTTTCTTCATGCGCTTTACACCGATATGACCTAAACGGCAATGCCACAAATAAGTTGCACTATCATTATCAACTCTGCATCTTTTGGTTTCAATATTATGAATATGTGTATCACTACTATCGAGATTCATCAAAATAGACCACTCCTCAAGGGTGCATGACCATAAAAGATATTACTCATATAAATAGAACAACCATTATTCTCTCGATTTAAATGAATAACCGTCTCGCATCAAACAAGATCCAGATATAATGTTCATGCTCAACGCAGCACCAAATAACAATTATTTAGGTCTAAAACTAATCCCGAAGGTAGATGTAGAGGTAGCGTGCCGATCGCGATCACATCGACTTTGGAACCATTTCCCCGCGCATCGTCACCTCGCCCTTTGCGGTGTTCGCTAATCCGTAGTCCCTGCTTGAGTTGCAAATATTAGCAATGAACCAGTATCAAATACCCAGTGCTACTGCGAGCTCTAGTAAGGTACACATCAATAACATGTATATCACATATACCTTTGTTCACCTTGCCATCCTTCTTATCCGCCAAATACTTGGGGCAGTTCCGCTTCGGTGACGATCGTCCTTGCAAGAGAAGCACTCGGCCAGTGCTTAGGTCCAGACTTGGGTTTCTTCTCTGAGCAAAGCAACTTGCTTGCTGTTCTTCTTGAAGTTCCCTTCTTCTTCCCTTTGCCTTTCTTCTTGAAACTAGTGGTCTTATTGACCATCAACACTTGATGCTCCTTCTTGATTTCTACCTCCGCAGCCTTTAGCATTGCGAAGAGCTCGGTATAGTCTTTACTAACCCTTGCATATTATAGTTCATCACGAAGCCTTTGTAGCTTGGTGGCGGTGATTGAAGAATTTCATCAATGACACAATCATCGGAAGATTAACTCCCAATTGTGTCAAGTGATTGTAGTACCGGACATTCTCGAGTATGTGCTCACTAATGAACTATTCTCCTCCATCTTGCAGCTATAGAACTTATTGGAGACTTCATATCTCTCAATCCGGGCATTCTGTTGGAATATCAACTTCAACTCTGGAACATCTCATATGCTCCATGACGCTCAAAACGTCGTTGAAGTCCCGGTTCTAAGCCGTAAAGCATGGCACCTCGAACTATAGAGTAGTCATCAGCTTTGCTCGCCAGACGTTCTTAACGCGTCGGTTTGCATCAAGAAGCAGTTCGCACCCAGCGGTGCATCCGGGACGTAACTCTTCAGGCAGCAATGAGGATAATCCTCGAGTTACGGACCCAATCCGTGTAATTGCTACCATCATCTTTCAACTTTGCTTTCTCAAGGAACGCATTAAAATTCAACGGAACAACAAAGACGAGCCATCTATCTACAATCAAACATAAACAAGCAAGATACTATCAGTACTAAGTTCATGATAAATTTAAGTTCAATTAATCATATTACTTAAGAACTCCCACTTAGAAAAACATCTCTAGTCATCTAAGTGATCACGTGATCCAAATCAACTAAACCATAACCGATCATCACGTGAAATGGAGTAGTTTTCAATGGTGAACATCTTATGTTGATCATATCTACTATATGATTCACGCCGACCTTTCGGTCTCCGTGTTCCGAGGCCATATCTGCATATGCTAGGCTCGTCAAGTATAACCCGAGTATTCTGCGTGTGCAAAACTGGCTTGCACCCGTTGTAGATGGACGTAGAGCTTATCACACCCGATCATCACGTGGTGTCTGGGCACGACGAACTTTGGCAACGGTGCATACTCGGGGAGAACACTTCTTGATAATTTAGTGAGAGATCATCTTATAATGCTACCGTCAATCAAAGCAAGATAAGATGCATAAAGGATAAACATCACATGCAAATCAATATAAGTGATATGATATGGCCATCATCATCTTGTGCTTCGTGATCTCCATCTCCGCAGCACCACCATGATCACCATCGTCACCGGCGCGACACCTTGATCTCCATCGTAGCATCGTTGTCGTCTCGCCAATCTTATGCTTCTACGACTATCGCTACCGCTTAGTGATAAAGTAAAGCATTACAGGGCGATTGCATTGCATACAATAAAGCGACAACCATATGGCTCCGCCGATTGCCGATAACTTCGGTTACAAAACATGATCATCTCATACAATAAAATATAGCATCACGTCTTGACCATATCACATCACAACATGCCCTGCAAAAACAAGTTAGACGTCCTCTACTTTGTTGTTGCAAATTTTACGTGGCTGCTACGGGCTTAAGCAAGAACCGTCTCACCCACGCATCAAAACCACAACGATACTTCGTCAAATAGACTCGTTTAACCTTCTCAAGGACCGGCGTAGCCACACTCGGTTCAACTAAAGTGAGAGAGACAGACACCCCCAGTCACCTTTAAGCAACGAGTGCTCGTAGCGGTGAAACCAGTCTCGCGTAAGCGTACGCGTAATGTCGGTCCGGGCCGCTTCATCTCACAATACCGCTGAACCAAAGTATGACATGCTGGTAGGTAGTATGACTTGTATCGCCCACAACTCACTTGTGTTCTACTCGTGCAAAACATCAAACCATAAAAACCTAGGCTCGGATGCCACTGTTGGGGAACGTAGTAATTTCAAAAATTTTCCTACGCACACGCAAGATCATGGTGATGTATAGCAACGAGAGGGAGAGTGTTGTCTACGTACCCTCGTAGACCGAAGCGGAAGCGATCACAACGTAGAGGAAGTAGTCGACGTTCTCCTCGCGATCCGACCGATCCGGCGCCACATTCGGCGCCCAGTTCTTGACACACGACAGCTCGATGACGTCCCTCGTACTCGATCCAGCCGAGTGTCGAGGGAGAGTTCCACAAGACGACGGCGTGGGACGATCTTGATGTTTCACGGTGCAGGCTTCGCCTAAGCTTCATGACGGTATGACCGAGGTGGAATATGGTGGAGGGGGCACCGACACGGCTAAGGAACGATCCGTAGATCAAACTTGTGTGTCCTAGGGTGCCCCCTGCCCCAGATATAAAGGAGGGAGGGGGGAGGCCGACTGGCCCTATAGGCGCGCCAAGGAGGAGTCCTCCTCCTAGTTGAGTAGGACTCCCTTTCCTAGTCCAACTAGGAAGGAGAAGGGGAAGGAAAGAGAGGAGAGGAGAGGGAAAGGGGGCGCCCCTCCTTGTCCTATTCGGACTAGGGGGGGGGGCGCCACCTCCTGGTGCGGCCCCCTCTCTCCCTCTTGGCCCACTAAGGCCCATATTCCCGGGGTTCCGGTAACCCCCCGACACTCGGATTTCTCCGAAACTTCCGGAACCTTTCCGTGTCCGAATATAGCCGTCAATATATCAATCTTTATGTCTCGACCATTTCGAGACTCCTCGTCATGTCCGTGATCACATCCGGACTCAACTTCTTGGTACATCAAAATACATAAACTCATAATAACATCGCCATCGAAACCTTAAGCGTGCGGACCCTACGGTTCGAGAACAATGTAGACATGACCTAGAACTATTCTCGGTCAATAACCAATAGCGGGACCTGGATGCCCATATTGGTTCCTACATATTCTACGAAGATCTTTATCGGTCAGACCGCATAACAACATATGTTGTTCCCTTTGTCATCGGTATGTTACTTGCCCGAGATTCGATCGTCGGTATCCAATACCTAGTTCAATCTCGTTACCGGCAAGTCTCTTTACTCGTTCCGTAATACATCATCTCACAACTAACTCATTAGTTGTAATGCTTGCAAGGCTTAAGTGATGTGCATTACCGAGAGGGCCCAGAGATACCTCTCCGACAATCGGAGTGACAAAACCTAATCTCGAAATACGCCAACCCAACATCCACCTTTGGAGACACCTGTAGTACTCCTTTATAATCACCCGATTCGTTGTGACGTTTGGTAGCACCCAAAGTGTTCCTCCGGCAAACGGGAGTTGCATAATCTCATAGTTACAGGAACATGTATATGTCATGGATAAAAGCAGTAGCAACATACTAAACGATCGTGTGCTAAGCTTATGGAATGGGTCATGTCAATCAGATCATTCTACTAATGATGTGACCTTGTTAATCAAATAACAACTCCTTGTTCATGGTCAGGAAACATAACCATCTTTGATTAACAAGCTAGTCTAGTAGAGGCATACTAGTGACATGTTGTTTTGTCTATGCATTCACACATGTATCATGTTTCCGGTTAATACAATTCTAGCATGAATGATAAACATTTATCATGAAATAAGGAAATAAATAATAACTTTATTATTGCCTCTAGGGCATATTTCCTTCAATAACCATCGAAGGCTTTATTCATGTAAACAGAATAACAATTATTCTCTGACTTTAAATGAATAACCGTATTGCAATAAACATGATCAAATCATATTCATGCTTAACGCAAATGCCAAATAACATTTTTTAGGTTTAACACTAATCCCGAAAGTATAGGGAGTGTGCGATGATGATCATATCAATCTTGGAACTACTTCCAACAGTCATCGTCACTTCCCCTTCAACTAGTCTTTGTTTATTTCTGCAACTCCCGTTTCGAGTTACTACTCTTAGCAACAGAACCAGTACCAAATACCGAGGGGTTGCTATAAACACTAGTAAAGTACACATCAATAACCTGTATATCAAATATACCTTTGTTCACTTTGCCATCCTTATTATCCGCCAAATACTTGTGGTAGTTCTGCTTTCAGTGACCAGTCCCTTTGCAGTAACTTAGTCTCAAGCTTAGGTCCAGACTTGGCCTTCTTCACTTGAGCAGGAACTTGCTTGCCGTTCTTCTTGAAGTTCCCTTCTATCCCTTTGCCCTTTTCTTGAAACTAGTGGTCTTGTTAACCATCAACTTGATGTTCTTTCTTGATTTCTACCTTCAACGATTTCATCATCATGAAAAACTCGGGAATCATTTTCATCATCCATTGCATACTATAGTTCATCACGAAGTTCTACTAACTTGGTGATGGTGACTAGAGAATTCTGTCAATCACTATCTTATCTGGAAGATTAACTCCCACTTGATTCAAGTGATTGTAGTACCCAGACAATCTGAGCACATGCTCACTAGTTGAGCGATTCTCCTCCATCTTTTAGCTATAGAACTTGTTGGAGACTTCATATCTCTCAACTCGGGTATTTGCTTGAAATATTAACTTCAACTCCTAGAACATCTCATATGGTCCATGATGTTCAAAACATCTTTGAAGTCCCGATTCTAAGCCATAAAGCATGGTGCACAAAACTATCAAGTAGTCATCAAATTGAGCTAGCCAAACGTTCCTAACGTCTGCATCTGCTCATGCAATAGGTCTGTCACCTAGCGGTGCATTAAGGACATAATTCTTCTATGCAGCAATGATGATAACCTCAGATCACGGATCCAATCCGCATCATTGCTATTAACATTTTTCAACACAATTTTCTCTAGGAACATATCAAAATAAACATATGAAAGCAACAACGCGAGCTATTGATCTACAACATAATTTGCAAAATACTACCAGGACTAAGTTCACGATAAATTTAAGTTCAATTAATCATATTACTTAAGAACTCCCACTTAGACAGACATCTCTCTAGTCATCTAAGTGATCACGTGATCCAAATCAACTAAACCATAACCGATCATCACGTGAGATGGAGTAGTTTTCAATGGTGAACATCACTATGTTGATCATATCTACTCTATGATTCACGCCGACCTTTCGGTCTCGTGTTCCGAGGCCATATCGCATATGCTAGGCTCGTCAAGTTTAACTCGAGTACTCGCGTGTGCAAAACTGGCTTGCACCCGTTGTAGATGGACGAGAGCTTATAACACCCGATCATCACGTGGTGTCTGGGCACGATGAACTTTGGCAACGGTGCATACTCAGGGAGAACACTTCTTGATAATTAGTGAGAGATCATCTTAAAATGCTACCGTCAATCAAAGCAAGAATAAGATGTATAATAGATAAACATCATATGCAATCAAAATATGTGACATGATATGGCCATGATCATCTTGCGCCTTTGATCTCCATCTCCAAAGTACTGTCATGATCTCTATCGTCACCGGCACGACACCATGATCTTCATCATCTTGATCTATATCAATGTGTCATCACATGGTTGTCTCACCAACTATTGCTCTTGCAACTATTGCTATCGTATAGCGATAAAGTAAAGCAATTATTTGGTACTTGCATCTTATGCAACAAAGAGACATCCATAGGGCTTCGCCATTGTCGATAACTTCAACAAAACATGATCATCTCATACAACAACTTATATCTTATCATGTCTTGACCATATCACATCACAACATGCCTGCAAAAACAAGTTAGACGTCCTCTACTTTGTTGTTGCAAATTTTACGTGGCTGCTATGGGCTTAAGCAAGAACCAATCTCACCCACGCATCAAAACCACAACGATAGTTCGTCAAGTTAGTGCTGTTTTAACCTTCGCAAGGACCGGCGTAGCTACACTCGGTTCAACTAAAGTTGGAGAAACCGACACCGCTAGTCACCGTGTGCAAAGCACGGCGGTAAACCAGTCTCGCGTAAGCGCACGCGTAATGTCGGTCCGGGCCGCTTCATCCAACAATACCGTCGAACCAAAGTATGACATGCTGGTAAGCAAGATGACTTATATCGCCCACAACTCACTTGTGTTCTACTCGTGCATATAACATCAAACCATAAAACCTAGGCTCGGATGCCACTATTGGGGAACGAGTAATTTCAAAATTTTCCCACGCACACGCAAGATCATGGTGATGCATAGCAACGAGAGGGGAGAGTGTTGTCTACGCCCTCGAGACCGAAGCGAAGCGTTGACGCAATGTAGAGGAAGTAGTCGACATCTTCACGATCCAACCGATCCAAGCACCGTTACACCGCACCTCCGAAGTTCTTGACACACGACAGCTCGATGACGCACCGAACTCCGATCCAGCAGAGGCACGGGAGGAGTTCCACAAGACGACGGTGGTGACGATCTTGAAGTTCAACTGTCGCAGGCTTCACCTAAGCACCGCTACAATATGACCGAGGTGTAATATCGTGGAGGGGGCACCGACACGGCTAAGGAACGATCACGATGATCAACTTGTGTGTCTATGGGGTGCCCCTGCCCCGTGATATAAAGGAGAGGAGGAGGGAGGGCGGCCCTCTACTATGGCGCTACTGGGAGTCCTACTCCCACGGGAGTAGGATTCCCCTTCCTAGTCCAACTAGGAGTCCTTCCATGTATTAGGAGTAGGAGACTAGGAAGGGGAAGAGAGGAGGAAGGAAGGAGGGGTGCGGCCTCCCCTAGTCCAACCCGGACTGGGCCATGGGGCGCGGCCTGCCCTAGGCAGCCCCTCTCTCTTCAGCAGGCCCAATAAGGCCCAATACTTCTCCCGGCGAATTCCCGTAACTCTCCCAGACTCAAAAACTACCCAATCACTCGGAACCTTCCGAACTCGAATATAGTCGTCCAATATATCAATCTTTACGTCTCGACCATTTCGAGACTCCTCGTCATGTCCCCGATCTCATCCGGGACTCCGAACTCCTTCGGTACATCAAAACTCATAAACTTATAATATAACTGTCATCGAAACCTTAAGCGTGCGGACCCTACGGTTCGAGAACAATGTAGACATGACCGAGACACGTCTCCGGTCAATAACCAATAGCGGACCTGGATGCCCATATTGGTTCCTACATATTCTACAAATATCTTTATCGGTCGACCGCATAACAACATACGTTGTTCCCTTTGTCATCGGTATGTTACTTGCCCGAGATTCGATCGTCGGTATCCAATACCTAGTTCAATCTCGTTACCGGCAAGTCTCTTTACTCGTTCCGTAATACATCATCTCGCAACTAACTCATTAGTTGCAATGCTTGCAAGGCTTAAGTGATGTGCATTACCGAGAGGGCCCAGAGATACCTCTCCGACATTCAGAGTGACAAATCCTAATCTCGAAATACGCCAACCCAACAAGTACCTTTGGAGACAGCTGTAGAGCACCTTTATAATCACCCAGTTACATTGTGACGTTTGGTAGCACACTAAGTGTTCCTCTGGTAAACGGGAGTTGCATAATCTCATAGTCATAGGAACATGTATAAGTCATGAAGAAAGCAATAGCAACATACTAAACGATCGGGTGCTAAGCTAACGGAATGGGTCATGTCAATCAGATCATTCAACTAATGATGTGATCCCGTTAATCAAATAACAACTCTTTGTCCATGGTTAGGAAACATAACCATCTTTGATTAACAAGCTAGTCAAGTAGAGGCATACTAGTGACACTCTGTTTGTCTATATATTCACACATGTATTATGTTTCCGGTTAATACAATTCTAGCATGAATAATAAACATTTATCATGAAATAAGGAAAGAAATAATAACTTTATTATTGCCTCTCGGGCATATTTCCTTCACATACATTATAGGAGGTTCCCAAATAGAATGGTAAAGTTTATACCCCCCCACCACCAACGAACATCAATCCATGGCTGGCCTGAAAGAACGGGTGTCGGTGTCAAAACCGACGGATCTCGGGTAGGGGGTCCCGATCTGTGCGTCTAAGGCTGATGGCAATAGGAGGCAAGGGACACAATGTTTACCCAGGTTCAGGCCCTCTTGATGGAGGTAAAACCCTACTTCCCGCTTGATTGATATTGATGATATGAGTGTTACAAGAGTTGATCTACCACGAGATCGTAGAGGCTAAACCCTAGAAGTTAGCCTATGATGATTATGATTCTGTCTCTAAGGACTAAACTCTCCGGTTTATATAGACTCCGGAGAGGGCTAGAGTTTACACGGAGTCGGTGACAAAGAAGGAAATATAATATCCGGATCGCCAAGCTTGTCCTCCACGCAAAGGAGAGTCCCATCCGGACACGGGACAGAGTCTTGAGTCTTGTATCTTCACGGTCCGACAGTCCGGCCAAAGTATATAGTCCGGTTGTCCGGATACCCCCTAATCCAGGACTCCCTCAGTAGCCCTTGAACCAGGCTTCAATGACGATGAGTCCGGCGCGCAGTTTTGTCTTCGGCATTGCAGGGCGGGTTCCATCTCCGAATACTCCAAAGTAATTATCGAACACTTAAACCGTGTCCAGATCTGCAAGATGATCTTCACATACCACCATGGAGAGCATAGCATAAACCTGATTTGTTGGCAATTTTTTGTATGTCGTCCCCCTGCATCGTGGCCTGGCCCAACACGAACCGTTTTTTCTTAACCCACTTCGATACGCGTTGTGAGGCGGTTTTATTGGCACGCCCTGCCAAAGCAGAGATCGTGTTTCCCTTATTGCGGGATCTTCCATCAATACGGGTGTGCGTAACCCCAAGATGACTATTGGTATGACTCCGTGTTTTTAGATAAATCTCAAGCGGTCACGCTGAGGACTCTTGATATTCACCCTCTTTATAAAGGGCCGAGGCCTATACCTCTTTTCCACCACCCTTGCGCCTTTTCGCATCTCGAGTTCTAACACCCGAGACCCAAGCTCAACCCCCCCGGATCCTCCACTATGTCCGGATCCAACCCTCAAGGCCGGTGGGTGGCCTCCTCAGTCACAGAGGAGGACATTGTGAAGCTTAGGGAGGTCGGGTATCTGACTGCCGACATCTGGCACAGGCTTCCTACTCCAGGGCAGGTCATCCCTACTCCTGACCCCAATGAGAGTGTCGTATTTGTTTCTCACTTCCTCCGCGGCTTGGGCCTCACCCTTGATCCTTTTGTGAGAGGGCTCATGTTTTATTACGGGTTAGATTTTCACGATCTAGCTCCGGACGCTATCCTCCATTCTTCGTTCATCGTTGTGTGCGAAGCTTTTCTCCACGTCATTCCCCACTTCGACTTATGGCTCAAGACCTTCAATGTGAAGCCGAAGATGATCTAGGGGCGACACGTGGAGTGCGGAGGCGCTGTAATAAGAAGGAACACCGACGCCCCATGGCCAGAGGGCTCCTTCCCAGAGGTGCCCGATCTATGGCAGCGGAGGTGGTTTTACGTCACGGCTCCCAGAGGCACGAAGTGGGTGGCTGCCCCCGACTTCCGTTCGGGCCCTCCGTCACAACTGGTGTCATGGACCAATGTAGGACGGGATTGGGGGTCTGCTAGCGATGTGCCAACATTGTAGAGCCGTATCCGGGAGCTTCTTGAGAGGGACATTAGCCTTGTCGGTGTAATTCAGGTAATGCTAATCCGAGGATGTTGCCGTGCAAACGCTGGCCTCTTCGGATGTGGGAGTTCAATCCGGAGGGTCCACGGACTATTCTGCACTTCTTCAGCCTGACGCTCGAAGGGATGTGTAAATTATTCTTCGGACCACAAGTAAAGTGTCCGGACACCACCGAGGATGCGGGCCTAAGCTGCAATCGCCCAGATACCCAAGTAAGTAACCCCGAAACCGAACACTTCATTTATATTTATCATAACCATTATTTTGAAAATCCTCCGTGGCCAGGAATGACTCAGCAAGGCGGAGAGAATCAGGTGTCCGGCGCCACTTCCCGAAGGCTTGCCCAGTCCTACGATAGCCAAGATGCTTGGCCGGGTGCTTAGCAAAATGCCCTCAGGGAAAGACGAAGGGAAGAACAGAGAAGCCGAACTTCACACACTGCGCATCCAAGTGGGGGGAATTGCTACCTCCCCAAAGGAGGATAGTCGGGGAGGGGAATCTAAGGCCTCCTCCCTACGTGGGAAGAAGAGGGCCGCCTCCGAAGACTTGGAGACGGAGGTGCCCAAACAGGGAAGAAAGCGTCAGCAGGGGGCCCTGCCCTGAAGGGCGTCCTCACCGCGTCATGCCCGCCAATGGGCCAGCCCGCAACCGAGCTGTAAGTTAATTGTAAATTCGAAGGTACTGCTTTTCTCCCAGAACAATAACCAGGATCCATTCTTTGTAGTCTGGCTAGCAGATCTTCTCGATAGAGTTTGTCTTCGGGGGATCTCCTTCCGGAGATGATGGAGAGTGAGATCCCACCAACCTCTCCGCCTCATGAGGCGGGCGACCCCGAGGTGTCGTCACGGAGGAGTCCGAATCTGCCGAAGCTAGAAGCTAATCCTTCGGCCGCCCTGAGCCTGGAGCGTTCGGCTCCCACGGGGGGCAATGAGAAGGGTCCTACACGGTTCGATGTCCGTCCGGACACACTGATGGGCCTTCTGGAGCGAGTTGCTCTCTCGGAGGAGCACTGTTCATTAATGAGCATGGTGCTTGAGAAGATTTCCTCCGCCACAAGCGGGTTGAATGAAGCCTTTACGAGCCTGCTTAGAGGCTTTGAGGTATGTAATGAAAAAATACGTAATTTTTGGCTGTGACGCACGCTCTAGGTGTGCTCCATATGGATAGTAGCCCCTGAGACTCTGGTTGGTCGCCCTAGGCGGCAAACGGAGGATCATATAGTGTAAGTAATGATTGCGCTGTATGTATGCGCAGGTGTCTAAGGATCCGGCAGCCGACCGGTCCGTTGAAGTTGCCGAACTAAGGAAGCAGATTGGAGCTATTGATGCCGATATCACAGTGGTGAATGAGCGACTTAACGAGTCACAAGGTATGTGCTCTGCTTTCCTTATTATATTGTATATGAAAAATTGAGAGGAGCATAATATTAATGCGCTATACTTGGACTGCAGACGGTGATACTGCCGTGGAAGCCTTGAGGGCGGAACTTGCCCAAGCCAAGGAACATGCTCGGGCTAGCAATGCAGCTGCCCCAAAGGCGGCCGAAGAGTTGATGGCCGAACAGGCTGCTCATCGCCGAAGCGAAGACAAAATAGCCGAGATGGTTGTGGAGCTGAAAAATGCCGCCAACCGGTATGAGCTCCTTGAGAAGGAGAATCAGGTGAACTTGGCTAACCTGAAGAAGGCACTTGATGCGGCCAAGGAGACGCGGACTGAAAGCAGGGATGCGCGGGAGGAGCTTCGACAGGCCGGAGGAATCGCGGCTGGAAACCCCTACTTATTGCGGATGAAGTTTTTTGATCCGAAGTATGCTCCCCTGGATCGATGCTGGAGTCCTGCAGACGCGTATGCGGACTTGGCAAAGAGTACGGTTGATGCGGCCAAGTTTTTCGAGGATCAAGGTGATAAAGAAGTGGAGAAGCTGTTCTGGTCGCAATTCAATGCTCCTGCACGCCCATTGCCGTTGAGTGAGAAGATGGCTGTTGTGGCTGAGCTTCATAGGCTGTCCGGTCTTGCAATGCGGTCTGTAGTAGACCATCTTTGGCTCAAGGAGCCTAAGCCGGACAGTTATTTTGGTTTAGTGCAACAATTCCTTGGTGCCGTATCACAGATCGATGCCATGAGGAGGTCGGTGTGTATAGAGGGTGCACGGATGGCTCTTGCCCGCGTTAAAGCATATTGGACAGATATGGAGGCCACCATCGTTGCGACCCAGAATCCGGCGGAAGGCCAGGATCCAGCCGAGCACTACTTGGAGTAGGTAACAGAGGGTGCTCGCTTAATAGAGGCTCAGTGCTCGAAGAATATCATGTTCGAGTGACAAATCACGTTTATTGTAAAAACAATGTTATTTTGATTATGAGGCTATATTTATACTTTTTGCCCGAAAGTATTATTGTGCCTCCTATGCGGCCGTTTTTATGTGTATGTGTAATCTGAAAGTTAGCAGTCGTTGGCTTCAGCCCCCACACATATAATGTGGGGGTGTTCGCGAAAAATATGCGTAATCACACTTGATCCAACGTCTTGGTCCATTAAGGAGGTGATCGCATGTCGAATTAGGCAACCGGACTATATAGCTGTAACACTTTCACTTAGCCATAGGAGTTTGACGGTGGGGCTACTATGTAGCCCCTGGTACCTTCGCGTGCATCCGAGTACGGGCGCGTGTGTACATGACCGGGAAACGGTCCTTCGTTAATGCGGATGAATCCTAAAGATTCCGATAAGTCTTCGAGTGGTTGAACAGTCTCGTTTGTATCATGATGATCGGTTTCGGCTTTCTCTACTGAGGCGCTCATCCGGAATAACCAGGGCACAATTGCAGTAGTTCTCCTTTGGCTGCCTTAGCCGATAAGAACGGAACGTAAGGTGGCAAACCCAGGAGCCGGGCAACCCCAACATTTGACCAAAGACATGATTCGGAGCTGATGCATATAAGGCCAAACTCGCGACGCCGAACACTCCCGAAGGTATTCGGACTTTGTAACATATACTGGGCTGAGTAACGCCCTTCATTATGAACCCTGTATTTCTAGGTACGTGCATTAGTCTGTCATGGTGAAATGCCAATAACGGCAGTATCCTCTGTGGGTGTAGTACCCATGGGATGTATAAACAACAAGAGGCAATAAAAAGGTTTACACAGGGGCTTAATCTAAATAGAAACCTTTGAGCGGGGCCCTGCTGCACGCCTGGGCCTTTGTCTCTGTTGTGCCGTTTCCTGGAAGGGTATCGCACGAATGGTGTCCGTAAAAAGAAAAACTCATGTAGAAGAGCATAACGTGAGCGTGCGATGGATAGTAAAGTGTAAGACAGTGGCCTGTTAGTGAGGTCAAGCCAACAGTGGGGCTTTATTAAGTATCTACAGCCCCTGGTGTCCTCTATGGGATTACATATGTGGCGCCCTAGCTCAGGTTTATTCGGGCTGCCAGACTCGTCTAACCGTGTCCGTGGTCTTGACGACCAGTCATGCTTTCTGGTATTAGAGGCCACTTAGAGTCCGGCCGCTAGAGCTGTCGCGTATTCATTCGCGCGTGAGGAGCGCTCTGTGTTTCTGTTAACGGTGATGACGCCACGTGGACTAGGCATCTTGAGTGTAAGGTAGGCGTAATGCGGTACTATGTTGAAGCGGGCGAAGTTGTTCTCCCAAGCAATGTGTGATAGCCGCTTTGGAAGGGGGCGATGGTGAAGAGTAGTTCTTGGCTTCTGGAGTTGCCTGGGGAACCAAATGTTGCCTCCAGTACAACGGAGCCCCTGCCGTAGGCTTCAACGCCTGGTATCACCCCTTCAAAGGTGGTGTTACTTTGGATGATTCTGGATGGGTCTATCCCCATCCTGCGGACAGTGTCCTGGTATATTAAATTAAGACCACTGCCACCGTCCATGAGGACATGAGTGAGATGGTATCCGTCGATTATTGGGTCGAGCACCAAGGCAGCTGAACCTCCGTGCCGCATACTAGTCGGGTAGTCCCTGTGATCGAAGGTGATCGGGCATGCCGACCAGTGGTGAAGTTTGGGGGCGACGGGCTCTACAGCGTATGCGTCTCTGAGCGGGCGTTTGTGCCTTCTCGTGGGTGTGTGAGTCACGTGGATCATGTTTACTGTTTTTACCTCTGGTGGGAATTTTTTCTGTCCCCCAGTGTGCGGCTGGCGAGGCTCATCCTCGTCTTCACTTGTTGTTTCCCTTCCCTTGTGTTTGGCATTTAATTTGCCGGCCTGCTTGAAGACCCAGCATTCTCTATGAGTGTGGTTCACAGGTTTGTCGGGGGTGCCATGAATTTGACACAGTCTGTCCAGGACTTTGTTCAGACCAGACGGTCCCTCTTTGCTGCCTTTAAATGGCTTCTTTTGTTGACCGGGTCGAGAGCCCCTGAATCCGGCGTTGACCGTTGTGTTGTCCGGGCTCTCTTCCTTGTTTTGACGTTTGTTTTTATTGCACCGTGGCTTCCCGTTGCCATCCCTTATTTCGGATGTACTTGGGTCACTGGTGCCCTTATGGGCCAACCAGCTATCTTCATCCGCGCAAAAGCGGGTCATAAGGCTTGTTAAGGCTGCCATTGTCCTCGACTTTTCTTGGCCGAGGTGTCTGGCAAGCCACTCGCCCCGGATGCTGTGTTTGAAGGCCGCTAGGGCTTCGGCATCCGGACAATCGACAATTTGATTCTTCTTAGTGAAGAATCTGTTCCAAAGCTTGCGGGCGGACTCTCCGGGCTGTTGGATTATGTGACTTAAATCGTCCGCATCCGGAGGCCGGACATAGGTCCCTTGAAAATTGGCCTGAAAGCGTCCTCGAGTTCCTCCCAACTTCCAATTGTGTCCGGTGCTGATTCTGAACTGGTATCCGATCGGTATGATTGTTTTGGTGACCATAGTCCTGCGTCGGGGTGTGTCCTTTAGATCCATAGATGGACCTAGCCGCGCCGGCTTTTTTATCCAGGAGCTCACGTAAATCGTGTGCGGCGTCGGTAGCTACTCTGTTGCGGTTATGAGGTGGTTTGTCCGGCCTCCTAGCCATGTTGTTCTTTGGTGGAACGACCTCGTTGTCGAATTCTGGCAGCAGCTTGCGTTTTGGATAGCTCTTTGTATGGCGATCGTTGCCGTACTTTTATTCAGTATCTAGCACTTTAGTCCATCTGCTATTGAGCGTTTCCTGTGCGGCCTTTAGCCGTTGCTTCTGCTTCTTTAGACTTCTCGCAGTGGCCATAAGCCTTTTTTGGAGGTTATCTCGTTCCAAGCGTGTTTCCGGGATGATGAATGCATCGTCATCCGGGCTGTGTTCTTGTCCCGGGGCGGTTTGCTGAATTCGTCCCTCGGGATCATTGTGATCGGGCGTCTGCTCCGAGCTGTGTTCAGCGTGACCTGGATCATACTGCTCCATTACTGGGTCCATATGGTCATTGTTGCCTTCGGAGTTGACTGGGGTGTCGATCTTTCTGGCACTCTTATCGCTAGTTTTACTATTGCTGGACTTGGAGCGGCGTCTACGCCGTCGTTTTGGCTTTTGCCCTGGGGTTTTATCTTCCGGATTGTTGCCGTCCTCCTCCTTAGGCGTATCCACCATGTATATATCGTATGACGAGGTGGCAGTCCAGCGCCCCGTTGGTTCTCAATCGTCTCCTGTGCCGATGTCCATACCGTCGGTATCATCAGAGTCGAAGTCAAGCATGTCTGATACATCGTCGACAATGTCTATGAAGCGGGTGGTGGGTGGGCAACGAATTCCTTTGTCGCCTGCTTCCCACTCGAGCCGGACAGAGTGCGGCCGAGAGTCTCCTGACAAAGAGAGGGACTTTAAAGAGTTCAACATGTCGCCAAAGGGCGAGTGCTGGAAGATATCCGCAGTGGTGAACTCCATCATCGGGGGCCAACCAGATTCGGCGGGCTTGGAGGCACGCGGACTGGAACCTACAACCGGATACGAGTCCGGGGGTCCGGCGTCACAGGCTTCCTTGGGGGTGAAGTCTGTGTTCGGCTCTACCACCGATGAGTGTGCGGCCTCTAGGCGGGGTCCATCCACCTGTCCTCAGGTGACACAATCTGCTCCGGATTTAGGTCCGGGGCTCCTGCGGGGGTGATATCCCGAGCATTGTCCGACAACAGGTCTAAGCCGTGCTCATCGTGACTGTCCGGCGCTCCTGGCGCAGGCCCGAGTCCGTTGAAGATCAAGTCTGCATGGATATCGGTCGTGTTGTTCAAGTTTCCAAACCCGACTGGTGGTGGCGGGCGAATCGTCGATCTGCTCCGGATGGCTGCAGCGAATTGGCCCAGAAAGCGGCCGCCAAACATGAAGATTTGTCCGGGGAGAAAAGTCTCGCCCTGGACCATGTTGTTGACGATTGAAGGAGCCATCAAGCCTTGCAGCGACGACACAGAGGAACTCTCAATGAAAGCACCAATGTCGGTGTCAAAACCGGTAGATCTCGGGTAGGGGGTCCCGATCTGTGCGTCTAAGGCTGACGGTAACAGGAGGCAAGGGACACAACGTTTACCCAGGTTCGGGCCCTCTTGATGGAGGTAAAACCCTACTTCCTGCTTGATTGATATTGATGATATGAGTGTTACAAGAGTTGATCTACCATGAGATCGTAGAGGCTAAACCCTAGAAGCTAGCCTATGATGATTATGATTCTGTCTCTAAGGACTGAACTCTCCAGTTTATATAGACACCGGAGAGGGCTAGGGTTTACACGGAGTCGGTTACAAAGAAGGAAATATAATATCTGGATCGCCAAGCTTGTCCTCCACGCAAAGGAGAGTCCCATCCGGACACGGGACGGAGTCTTGAGTCTTGTATCTTCACGGTCCGACAGTCCGGCCAAAGTATATAGTCCGGCTGTCCGGATACCCCCTAATCCAGGACTCCCTCAACGGGTGCCATCCAACTAACAACAATCCCGGGGGAGTTTTGTTTGCATTTATTTTGATTTGATTTGAGCATGGGACTGGGCATCCCGGTTACCGGCCATTTTCTCGTGAATGATGAGCGGAGTCCACTCATCGTGAGAATAACCCACCTAGCATGGAAGGTATAGACAACCCTAGTTGATACATGAGCTATTCGAGCATACAAAACAGAATTCCATTTGAAGGTTTAGAGTTTCGCACATACAAATTTACTTGGAACGGAAAATAAATACCGCATATAGGAAGATATGGTGGACTCATATGGCATAACTTTGGGGTTTATGGAAGTGGATGCACAAGCAGTATTCCCGCTTAGTACAAGTGAAGGCTAGAAAGAGACTAGGAAGCGACCAACTAGAGAGCGCCAACAGTCATGAACATGCATTAAGATTAACCAACAATGAGTGCAAGCATGAGTAGGATGTAAATCACCATGAACATAAATATCATGGAGGCTATGTTAATTTTGTTTCAACTACATGCGTGAACATGTGCCAAGTCAAGCCACTCGAATCATTCAAAGGAGGATACCACCCTATCACACCACATCACAACTATTTTAATAGCATGTTGGCACACAAGGTAAAGCATTATAAACTCCTAGCTAATTAAGCATGTCATGAGCAACTATAATCTCTAATTGTCATTGCAAACATGTTTCATCAATAATAGGCTGAATCAGGAAAGATGGACTAATCATATTTACAAAAACAAGATAGGTCGAGTTCATACCAGCTTCTTTCATCTCAATCAATCCATCATAAATCTTCATTATTGCCTTTCACTTGCACGACCGAACGGTGTGGATAATAATAATAGTGCACGTGCATTGGCCTAAGCTGGAATCTGCAAGCATTTAATATAAATGAGAAGACAAGGTAATATGGGCTCTTGGTTAGATCAAGAATAATGCATATGAGAGCCACTCAACATTTTCATCGTGGTCTTCTCCTCTCGACCCCCAAAGAAAAGAAAAGAAATAAAACTATTTACACAGAAAAGCTCCCAACAAGCAAAAGAAGAACGAGAAATCTTTTTGGGTTTTCTTTTAATTACTACTACAAGCATGGAAAGTAAAGTAGCTGAAGGCTACAACTAATTTGTTTTTTTTGTTTCTTAAGGTTTTGGTTTTTCAAACACACAAGACGAAAGAAAGAAAAGAAAATAAACTAGCATGGATAGTACAATGGAAAAGGATGAACACCTACAACTAGCATGAGTGTGTGAACATGAATGTAATGTCGGTGAGAAATACGTAATCCCCCAAGCTTAGGCTTTTTATTATCCTCATTCTGCTTATCCTCCGAGCTTTGGCTCGAGGAGCCCCTCAACAATCACTTCATCATTTTTTTCTCTGAAAATTTTCTGAAATTTTTAGTGACTCAAAATAAAAGTGAACCAAACTCAACAAGGTTGATAGCAACTACTCCCACAAGTGCCTACAGGCTAAATCATGCATTAAAACTACTTTGGACCATATAAATTTGACATGCAAGCTCAAGAATAGGGTCACCTCAGTAGCAAAAATTTGCAATAAATAAAGCACTAGAACAAAAACTAATTGGACCATTGGAGGAGTCACGTGCCGAAGAACAATCCCCCAAAGCAGTTTTGTGAATGGAGATTTGACCATGGAGATCGAAAATGGCAGCAAAACGAGCTAGAGCACGGGTTTGAGCTATGGGATGATTTTTTCTGGAGGAAGACGAAGTGAGTGGGTGCTGGAATAGGTGGAGGGGGGCCACGTGGGGCCCACAAGGCAGGGGGTGCACCCTAGGGGTGTGGGTGTGCCCTGTGCCCTCATGGCCAAATGGTGGGCCCCCCTGGTGTGTTCCGAGTGCCAGAAATTCTTAAATATTCTACAAAAAATCATACTTCATTTTCAGGGCATTTGGAGAACTTTTATTTTCGGGATATTTTTTATTGCATGGATAATTCAGAAAACAGACAAAAAAATACTATTTTTTTGCTTTATTTAAACTAAATAACAAAAAGTAAAAGGTGGGTACAGAGAGTTGTACTTTCTAGCTTCATCCATCTCATGCTCATCAAAAGGAATCCACTAACAAGGTTGATCAAGTCTTGTTAACAAACTTCTTCCGAATAACAAGAAACCGAAGAATTTTCGAATAACACTAGGTTTCCTCAACGGGGATATGCATGTCCCCAACAATTAGAATATCATATTTCTTTTTGACAGTAGGAAGAGGGAATTCAAAACCTCCAATAGTAATCGGTGAAACTATTCCAATAGAATTGATACTATGAACTTGAGGTTGTTTCCTCGAAAAATGTACCGTATGCTCATTACCATTAACATGAAAAGTGACGTTGCCTTTGTTGCAATCGATAACAGCCCCTACAGTATTAAAAAAGCGTCTACCAAGGATGATCGACATACTGTCGTCCTCGGGAATATCAAGAATAACAAAGTCCGTTAAAATAGTAACGTTTGCAACCACAACAAGCACATCCTCACAAATACCGACGGGTATAACAGTTGATTTATCGGCCATTTGCAAAGAGATTTCAGTAGGTGTCACTTATTCAAATCAAGCCTATGATATAAAGAGAGAGGCATAACACTAACACCGGCTCCAAGATCACATAAAGCAATTTTAACATAGTTTCTTTTAATGGAGCATGGTATAGTTGGTACTCCTGGATCTCCAAGTTTCTTTGGCATTCCACCCTTGAAACTATAATTAGCAAGCATGGTGGAAATTTCAGCTTCCGGTATCTTTCTTTTATTTGTAACAATATCTTTCATGTACTTAGCATAAGGATTCATTTTAAGCATATCAGTCAAACGCATACGCAAAAAGATAGGTCTAATCATTTCAGCAAAGCGCTCAAAATCCTCATCATCCTTTTTCTTGGATGGTTTAGGAGGAAAAGGCATGGGTTTCTGAACCCATGGTTCTCTTTCTTTACCGTGCTTCCTAGCAACAAAGTCTCTCTTATCATAATGTTGATTCTTTGATTGTGGGTTATCAAGATCAACATCAGGTTCAATCTCTACATCATTATTATTACTAGGTTGAAAATCAACATCAACATCATCATTAACATTATCACTAGGTTCATGTTCACTACCAGATTGTGTTTCAGCATCAGAAATAGAAACATCATTGGGATTCTCAGGTGTGTCTGTAATAGGTTCACTAGAAGCATGCAAAGTCCTATCATTTTTCTTTTTTCCTCTTCTTAGAAGGACTAGGTGCATCGACATTAGTTCTCTGAGAATCTTGCTCAACTCTCTTAGGATTCCCCTCAGGATACAAAGGTTCCTGGGTCATTCTACCACCTCTAGTCATAACTTTAACAACATTATCATTGTTTTTATTATATAACTCATTGAGAAAATCCTCTTGTGCTTTAAGCACTTGTTCTACTTGAGTGGTAACCATAGATGCATGTTTACTAACAAGCTTAAGGTCACCTTTAACTCTAGACATATAATCACTCAAGTGTTCAACCATATAAGCATTATGTTTGAATTGTCTATCAATATAAGCATTGAAGTTTTCTTGTTTAACAATTAAATTATCAAACTCGTCCAAGCATTGGCTAGCAGACTTATAACAAGGGATATCACCTTCATCAAATCTATAGAGAGAATTTACCTTTACTACCTGTGTCGGGTTATCAAGACCATGTATTTCTTCAATAGGAGGTAAATTCTTAACATCTTCAACTTTAATACCTTTTTGTTTCATAGATTTCTTTGCCTCTTGCATATCTTCAGGGCTGAGAAATAGAATACCCCTTTTCTTCGGAGTTGGCTTAGGAGTTGGTTGAGGAAGTGTGCAATCATTATCATTGCTCAATATATTATTCAATAGAAATTCAGCTTGCTCAACAGTTCTTTCCCTGAAAACACAACCAGCACAACTATCCAGGTGGTCACTGGAAGCATCGGTTAGTCCATTATAAAAGATATCAAGTATTTCATTTTTCTTGAGAGGATGATCAGGAAAAGCATTAAGTAATTGGAGAAGCCTCCCCCAAGCTTGTGGGAGACTCTCTTCTTCAATTTGCACAAAATTATATATTTCCCTTAAGGCAGCTTGTTTCTTATGAGCGGGGAAATATTAAGGAGAGAAGTAATAAATCATATCCTGGGGACTACGCACGCAACCAGGGGCAAGAGAATTAAACCATATTTTAGCATCACCCTTTAATGAGAAAGGAAATAATTTAAGGATATAGTAATAACACATTTTTTCCTCTTGAGTGAATAGGGTGGCTATATCATTCAGTTTAGTGAGATGTGCCACAACAGTTTCAGATTCATAGCCATAAAAAGGATCAGATTCAACCAAAGTAATTAACTCAGGATCGACAGAGAAATCATAATCCTTATCAGAAATACAGATAGGTGAAGTAGCAAAAGCAGGGTCATATTTCATTCTAGCATTCAGAGACTTTTCTTTTAGCTTAGCTAACAGTTTCTTAAGATCATATCTATCTTTGCAAGCAAAAAGGTCTCTAGGAGTTTCTTCATCCATAACATAACCCTCAGGTACATCAGGCAATTCATATCTAGGGGGAGAATCTTCATCATCACTTTCATCAATATTATCAGTTTCAATAATTTCATTCTCTCTAACCCTAGCAAGTTGTTCATCAAGAAATTCACCTAATGGCACAGTATTATCAAGCATAGAAGTAGTTTCATCATAAGCATCATGCGTAGCAGAAGTGGCATCATCAATAACATGCGACATATCAGAATTAATAGCAGGTGCAGGTGTCACAAGTTTACTCAAAACAGAAGGTGAATCAAGTGCAGAGCTAGATGGCAGTTCCTTACCTCCCCTTGTAGTTGAGGGAAAATCTTTCAAGGTTCTTCCATCTTTCAAGTTCCTCATAGTGATCAACAGATATAAATCCCAAGTGACTCTAAGAACAGAGCTATGCTCCCCGGCAACGGGGCCAGAAAATATAGTCTTGTTAACCTACAAGTATAGGGGATCACAACAGTTTTCGAGGGTAGAGTATTCAACCCAAATTTATTGATTCGACACAAGGGGAGCCAAAGAATATTCTCAAGTATTAGCAGCTAAGTTGTCAATTCAACCACACCTAAAAGACTTAATATCTGCAGCAAAGTATTTAGTAGCAAAGTAGTATGGAAGTAACGGTAACGGTGGCAAAAGTAAGAGTAGTAGTTTTGTAGTAATTGTAACAGTGGCAACGGAGAAGTAACTAGGCAAAGAACACTACATGAAAAGATCATAGGCAATGGATCAATGATGGATAATTATGTCGAATGTGATTCCTCATGCAACAGTTATAACATAGGGCGACACAGAACTAGCTCCAGTTCATCAAGGTAATGTAGGCATGTATTCAAAATATAGTCATACGTGCTTATGGAAAAGAACTTGCATGACATCTTTTGTCCTACCTGCCCGTGGCAGTAGGGTCCTAACGAAAACTAAGGGATATTAAGGCGTCCTTTTAATAGAGTACCGGACCAAAGCATTAGCACTTAGTGAATACATGAACTCCTCAAACTACGGTCATCACCAGGAGTGGTCCCGATTATTGTCACTTCGGGGTTGCCGGATCATAAGACATAGTAGGTGACTATTGACTTGCAAGATAGGATCAATAACTCACATATATTCTTGAAAACATAATAGGTTCAGATCTGAAATCATGGCACTCGGGCCCTAGTGACAAGCATTAAGCATGACAAAGTCATAAAAACATCAATCTTAGAACATAATGGATACTAGGGATTAAACCCTAACAAAACTAACTCGATTACATGGTAAATCTCATCCAACCCATCACTGTCCAGCAAGCCTACGATGGGATTACTCACGCACGGTGGTGAGCATCATGAAATTGGTGATAGAGGATGGTTGATAATGACGATGGCGATGGATTCCCCTCTCCAGAGCCCCGAACGGAATCCAGATCAGCCCCTCAAGGAAGATTAGGGCTTGGCGGTGGCTCTGTATCGTAAAACGCAATGAATCCTTCTCTCTGATTTTTTTCTCCCCGAAAGTGAATATATGGAGGTGGGAGTGAGGTCGGTGGAGGTCCAGGGGGCCCACGAGGTAGGGAGCGCGCCCCATGGGGGCGCCCTGCACCCTCGTGGACAATGATTCTTTCGCCAATATTTTTTATTAATTCCAAAACATGTTTCCGTGGATTTTTAGGTCATTCCAAGAACTTTTATTTCAGCACAAAAATAACACCATGGCAGTTCTGCTGAAAACAGCGCCAGTCCGGGTTAGTTCCATTCAAATCATGCAAGTTAGAGTCCAAAACAAGGGCAAAAGTGTTTGGAAAAAGTAGATACGTTGGAGACGTATCAGATTACCGTACCACTCTAGTGCGGATCTCACTCTGGAAGACCTACGAGGTTCAGTAGTAACTTGATCTGAAGTTTCACGATCATCATCATTAGCTTCCTCACTAATTCGTGTAGGAATCACTGCAACTGATTTCTATGATGAACTACTTTCCAATAAGGGAGAAGGTACAATTACCTCATCAAGCTCTACTTTCCTCCCACTCACTTCTTTCGAGAGAAACTCCTTCTCTAGAAAGGATCCATTCTTAGCAACAAAGATTTTGCCTTCGCATCTGTGATAGAAGGTGTACCCAACAGTTTCCTTTGGGTACCCTATGAAGACACACTTCTCTGATTTGGGTTCATGCTTATCAGGTTGAAGCTTTTTCACATAAGCATCACAGCCCCAAACTTTAAGAAACGACAACTTTGGTTTCTTGCCAAACCACAGTTCATAAGGCGTCATCTCAACGGATTTTGATGGTGCCCTATTTAAAGTGAATGTAGCCTTCTCTAAAGCATAACCCCAAAACGATAGCGGTAAATCAGTAAGAGACATCATAGATCGCACCATATCTGATAAAGTACAGTTACGACATTCGGACACACCATTTCGTTGTGGTGTTCCAGGTGCGTAAGTTGTGAAACTATTCCACATTGTTTCAAATGAAGACCAAACTCGTGACTCAAATCTTCACCTCCAAGATCAAATCGTAGAAACTTTATTTTCTTGTTACGATGATTTTCCACTTCACTCTAAAATTATTTGAACTTTTCAAATGTTTCAGATTTATGCTTCATTAAGTAGATATAACCATATCTGCTCAAAACAGCCGTATGGAGTTTCTTCATGCGCTTTATACCGATATGACCCAAACGGCAGTGACAAAAATAATTGCACTATCATTATTAAACTTCAATCTTTTGGCTTCAACACTATGAATATGTGTATCACTACTATCGAGATTCAAAAAAATAGACCACTCAGCAGGGGTGCATGACCATAAAAGATATTACTCACATAAAGAACAACCATTATTCTCTGATTTAAATGAATACCAATCTCGCATTAAACAAGATCCAGATATAATTTTCATGCTCAAAGCTGGCACCAAATAACGATTATTTAGGTATAAAACTAATCCCAAAGGTAGATGTAGAGGTAGCGTGTCGACGGCGATCACATCGACCTTGGAACCATTTCCCATGCGCATCGTTACCTCGTCCTTAGCCAATCTTCGCTTAATCTGTAGCCCCTATTTTGAGTTGCAAATATGAGCAACAGAATCACTATCAAATACCCATGCGCTACTACGAGCATTAGTAAGGTACACATCAATAACATGTATATCAAATATACCTTTCACTTTGCCATCCTTCTTATCCACCAAATACTTGGGGCAGTTCCGCTTCCAGCGACCAGTCCCTTTGCAGTAGAAGCACTCAGTTTCAGGCTTAGGTCCAGACTTGGGTTTCTTCTCTTGAGCAACAACTTTATTGCCGTTCTTCTTGAAGTTCCCCTTCTTCCCTTTGCCCTTTTCCTTCAAACTAGTGGTCTTGTTGACCATCAACACTTGATGCTCCTTCTTAATTTCTACCTCCGCAGCCTTTAGCATCACGAAGAGCTCAGGAATAGTCTTGTTCATCCCTTGCATATTATAGTTCATCATAAAGCCTTTATAGCTTGGTGGCAAGAACTCTATCAATGACACTATCAACATGAAGACTAACTCCCAGATGAGTCAAGTGGTTATGGTTCCCAGACATTCTGAGTATGTGTTCACTGACAGAACTATTCTCCTCCATTTTGCAGCTGTAGAACTTGTTGGAGAATTCATATCTCTCAACTTGGGAATTTGCTTGAAATATTAATTTCAACTCTTGGGACATCTCGTATGCTCCATGACGTTCAAAACATCTTTGAAGTTCTGATTCTAAGCCGTAAAGCATGGCACACTGAACTATCGAGTAGTCATTAGCTTTGCTTTTCCAGACGTTCTTAATGCCATTAGTAGCATCTGCAGTAGGCCTGGCACCCAACGGTGATTCTAGGATGTAATTCTTCTGTGCAGCAATGAGGATAATCCTCAAGTTGCGGACCCAGTCCGTGTAGTTGCTGCCATCATCTTTCAACTTAGCTTTCTCTAGGAACGCATTAATTCAAAGGAACGGTAGCACGGGCCATTGATCTACAATAACATAGACATGCAAAATAACTATCAAGACTAAGTTCATGATAACTTAAAGTTCAATTAATCATATTACTTAAGAACTCCCACTTAGATAGACATCCCTCTCGTCATCTAAATGATCACGTGATCCAAATCAACTAAACCATGTCCGATCATCATGTGAGATGGAGTAGTTTTCAATGGTGAACATCACTATGTTGATCATATCTACTATATGATTCATGTTCGACCTTTCGGTCTCAGTGTTCCGAGGCCATATCTGCATATGCTAGGCTTGTCAAGTTTAACCCAAGTATTCTGCGTGTGCAAAAATGGCTTGCACCCATTGTATGTGAACGTAGAGCTTATCACACCCGATCATCACATGGTGTCTCGGCACGATGAACTGTAGCAACGGGGCATACTCAGGGAGAACACTTATACCTGGAAATTTAGTAAGGATCATCTTATAATGCTACCGCCGTACTAAGCAAAATAAGATGCATAAAAGATAAACATCACATGCAATCAAATATGTGACATGATATGGCCATCATCATCTTGTGCTCATGATCTCCATCACCGAAGCATCATCATGATCTCCATCAACACAGGCGTGACACCTTGATCTCCATCGTAGCATCGTTGTCGTCTCACCAACTATTGTTACTACGACTATCTCTACTTCTTAGTGATAAAGTAAAACAATTACATGGCGATTGCATTGCATACAATAAAGCGACAACCATATGGCTCCTGCCAGTTGCCGATAACTTTGAGAAAACATGATCATCCCATACAACAATTTATATCACGTCATGTCTTGACCATATCACATCACAGGAAGCCCTGCAAAAACAAGTTAGACGTACTCTACTTTGTTGTTGCAAGTTTTACGTGGCTGCTATGGGCTTCTAGCAAGAACCGTTCTTACCTACGTATCAAAACCACAATGATTTTTCGTCAAGTGTGCTGTTTTCACCTTCAACAAGGACCGGCCGTAGTCAGACACGATTCAACTAAAGTTGGAGAAATAGACACCCGCCAGCCACCTATGTGCAAAAGCACATTTGTAGAACCAGTCTCATGAATGCGGTCATGTAATGTCGTTCTGGGCTGCTTCATCCAACAATACTGCCGAATCAAAGTAAGACGTTGGTGGTAAGAAGTATGACTATTATCGCCGACAACTCTTTGTGTTCTACTCGTGCAAATAACATCTACGCATAGACCTGGATCTAATGCCATTGTTGGGGAACACGGTAATTTCAAAAAAATTCCTACGATCACGCAAGATCTATCTAGGTGATGCATATCAACAAGAGGGGAGAGTGTGTCCACGTACCCTCGTAGACTGAAAGCGGAAGCGTTCCAATAACGCGGTTGATGTAGTCGAACATCTTCGCGATCCAACCAATCAAGTACTGAACGTACATCACCTCCGCCTTCAGCACACGTCCAACTCGATGACGTCCCTTGTGCTCTTGATCTAGTTGAGGACGATGGTGAGTTCCGTCAGCACGACGGCGTGGCGACGGTGATGACGATGTTACCGGCGTAGGCCTTCACCTAAGCACTATGGTGGTATGATCGAGGTGTGTAACTGCGGAGGGGGGCACCGCACACGGTTAAGAGAAACTTGTGTATTCTAGGGTGCCCCTGCCCTCGTATATAAAGGAGTAAGCAAGGAGGCTGGCCGGCCCCTAGGGTGCGCCCCAAGAGAGGAGTCCTACTAGGACTACTAGTCCTAGTAGGATTCCACCACAAGGGAGAAGGGGGAAGGAAAGGAGAGGGACAGGGAGGGAAAGGGGAGGGGGGCGACGCCCCCCTTCACTTGTCCTATTTGGACTCAAGAGGGGGGGGCAACCCTCCTGCGGCCCTCCTCTCTCTCCACTAAGGCCCATGGTGGCCCATTAGTTCCCGGGGGGGGGGGGGGTCCGGTAACCCCTCCGGCACTCCGGTTTTACCCGAAACTTCTCGGAACTCTTCCGATGTCCGAATAACATGGTCCAATATATCAATCTTTATGTCTTGACCATTTCGAGACTCCTCGTCACGTCCATGATCTCATCCGGACTCCGAACAAATTTCGGTCATCAAAGACACATAACTCATAATACATATCGTCATCGAACGTTAAGCGTGCGGACCCTACGGGTTCAAGAACTATGTAGACATGACCGAGACTCATCTCTGGTCAATAACCAATAGCGGAACCTGGATGTTGATATTGGCTCCCACATATTCTATGAAGATCTTTATCGGTCAAATCGCATGACAACATACGTTGTTCCCTTTGTCATCGTTATGTTACTTGCCCTCATACCTAGTTCAATCTCGTTACTGGCAAGTCTCTTTACTCATTTCATAATAGTTCATCTCGCAACTAACTCATTAGTCACATTGCTTGCAAGGCTTATAGTGATGAGCATTGCCGAGAGGGCCCAGAGATACCTCTCCGAAACACAGAGTGACAAATCCTAATCTCGATCTATGCCAACCCAACAAACACCTTTGGAGACACCTGTGGAGCACCTTTATAATCACCCTTTTACGTGTGAAGTTTGGTAGCACATAAAATGTTCCTCTGGTATTCGGGAGTTGCATAATCTCATAGTCTGAGGAACATGTATAAGTCATGAAGAAAGTAGTAGCAATGAAACTGTAACGATCATAATGCTAAGCTAACGGATGGGTCATGTCCATCACATCATTCTCCTAATGATGCGATCCTATTCATCAAATGACAACACATGTCTATGGTTAGGAAGCGTAACCATCTTTGATTAACGAGCTAGTCAAGTAGAGGCATACTAGGGACACTATGTTTTGTCTATGTATTCACAGATGTACTAAGTTTCCAGTTAATACAGTTCTAGCATGAATAATAAACATTTATCATGAAATAAGTAAATAAATAATAACTTTATTATTGTCTCTAGGGCATATTTCCTTCAGGTTTGAGGGTCAGGTTGGAGGTGCCCTAATATCATGAAGCCTATAAAGTTGAAAAATAAAGTTTGACATGTATGCATGTTCTTGTTCCTTGGGCACTAAAGTTCGCTGTACTTATGTAAGGTGCGTTGCAATGGGAGATAAAACAGTATGCATTTAAAGTCAGTGAGAATTATATGCGCAAGCAAAACCCTATGTGCACATGAAAAAGGAACATTTAGCTTCTCGGTTTCGCCGCGTGCGAAGGAATCAATCTACTATTTTTTCATTCATTGATCGAGGGCATTTAAGAGTTTTGTTACGTCATCGTACGCCAGAGAAGGCCCATGAGTTATTTAATCCACTTTTTCTTTCAATCCTTTCAATCGAGGGGATTTTAAGGTATGAAGTTTCTGATCATTTTAGGAAACATGAACAAAATTTTAAATCGTGAACAGTTTTTTAAAAATTATGTACACTTTTGGAAAAACGATAACAAAATATGGAAGGGAACATCTTATAAAATTCACAAACATTTTCTAAAAACACCAACTTTTTTATAAAAACATGAACATGGTTTGAATTTGTGAACATTTTTTTAAAACGGGAACATGTATGGAAAATTCATAAGATTTTTAGAAAATGTGCATATTTTATACAAAAAATAGGAATATTTTTTGAATCTAGAGCATTTTTCGAAATGCCATTTTATTTTTAGAAATCTCAATTTTTTTGGAAAAGAACAATTATTTTTGGAAAATGGGAATTTTTTTTGCAAGTTTCGAATATTTTTCAAAATAGCAAAAAATTTTAGGAATTTTGAACATTTTCCTAAATTTGTTTTATTTAATTCTGAACATTTATTGAGAATTTTCGACTTATGAAATAAATTCTTAAAGAAAAAGAAACTTGGACGGGAAAAAGAGATAGGGAAAGGAGAATAAAAATAGAAGTAAAACACAGAAATAAAGAAAAAAAGGGCCAGCCCATTAGAGGTTGTCCTATGCGAAACTCCGACTATCCATCGCCCTGTGTGGAAAATAGAATTTTCATAGCTGCGTGGGCAGAAAAATAAAGGGGCTTGCTTTGTTGGCCACAACATGCGGCCCATGTACGAAAATTCTTTTTCTAGTAGACAAACACATAAGAATTTAGTACCACCTCGGATAGATTTTTTTTTCCAGTGGTGAACATATGAAAAAATTGGCAAAACGCACCTTGCTTTATTAGTAGGTATAGATGTATGCTCAAGTGTAAATGTGTGATAGAGTTTCACATCTATGCACATTCTCTGTCAAAAGGCTTGAGATGTTTTATAGTGTGTGTTTGTGCTAGCAAGCCTAAAGGTGTCGGGAGTCAGCATAGTCGGCAACCGAGTTACGACGAATGCACTTTGACCTATGTCTCCCCTTCAAGAGCTTTATGATTTTGATGTGCTGATGGCGTTGTAAGACGACGTAGTTACATGTGAGGAAATAGAACAATAGAATATGAAGGGAACCTAAAACCCAAAAGAGAAGTAATAAAACTAAAAGGAAAAACACATAAGCAAAAAGAAAACAACAACAATACAATAGCCAGGAAATCATAGTAAAATGGGGCTAGCTAACCCTAGGGAGAAATGTGTCGCACATCCCCTTCCCTACCCCTCACATGAATAGTTGCTCCCATAAATAACCCCTCATTCAGAGACCATTATGAAGACCTTGTCTACGATAATAACCAGCTCTCGCCTTGCTTATCTTTTCCCTTCTGGAATTGTAAGAAACATTTAGCAGACTGAGTGTATTCATCACTACAAAAAAATACACTTCCGTGGTGATACATGTTTGTCATAGTAGGTCATGTTTTCTGTGATGCATGTATATCCATGACGATTTTATGACATAATCAGGATAGTCATACCTATGGTGTCATAGAAGTGTTCCATGACATTACCAAAATTATCATCACGAAAGTGTCCACTTCCATGATGATAAATCGTGTGTCATAGAAGTGCTTTCGTCAAGGGTGACCGACACATGGCATCCACCATAACGGCTCGCCGTTAAGCTATCGGGTCTGGTTTGGATCCGATAACCCGTTAACAGCCCCGACCAATGGGGATTTTCCACGTGTAAAATCATCATTGGCTGGAGGAAACACGTGTCGTCTCACCGTTGGAACAGATGTCATCCACTCATTGGACTGAAGGCACCTATGATACGTCGACATGTGGCACGGCCCAACAGAGGCCCATTCTTGTTAAAAGGCCGGCCTGTTTGACTTGGTCAAATGGTGGCGGGCTGGCCCACGGAAAGCCTGTTAATGGCATGTTTGCATATAGCCCATTTACAGCCCGCTAACCCAGGGTCCATTACGACCTATCCGAATTAGGCCCAGTAGCATCATCTGGGCCGTCCAATATGATTCCAGCCCATTTTAACTTCCGGCCCATGTATGGCCCATGACGTCTTTCGGCCCATATGAGGCCCTCTATAACTCTTGGCCCATTAACGGCCCGTGGTGAAACTGGCCCGTAATGAACAATGTATCACTTTATACCCATTACCGACCCATTATTCCATTGGGCCATTTCCAGCCCATGTTATCTTTCGGCCTTCTCAGGGCCCATTTATTCTTGGGCTCATTTCCAGCATCTGGTTACTTACGACCCGTTACTATCATTTTCTGCTTGTGGGCCAAATTCACCCCGTGGTTACAGTTGGCCTGTTTGTGGTCTGTTAATATGTTGGGCCATTTTCATAGTGTCATCAAATACAGCCGATTAACAACAGCCCGTTATGGTCAGCCCATGAACGGACGATTCCAACTCTAGCCCGTTTACGGCCATAATGCGGTCTATTATTGGCCCATGTTTGGCCAATCGATCATACGACCCGTATAAGGCCCATTGATGATATTGCCCCATTCTGTCTACGGCCCGTAGAAGGCCCATTGTTTCTACGGCCCGTAGAAGGCCCATTGTTTCTACCATAGGAGGCCAAGTGTCACTACAGTAAATATGTAGCCCATGGTTATTGTGGCCTAGTTTTAAAAAATAGGTTATTGCGGCCACTAGCAAGCCGCAGAAAAAGAACTGCGCTGACTACAAGCAAACAAATAAACAAGACAACAAGGAAATAAATAAGCAAGCAACTTACGCTAGGCTATCACGGCTATTACACATATTACATCCACTGGGCATCAAAGTTCGCCACCAGTGCAAATATAGGGAACAAAGCAGATATAAACGCATGACAAAACAAGTCCAGAATTGAAACCACTTCAGAAGAGCTCAAGAAATAATATCCTGGGTGCCCATAATGCTGGCAATATGCTTAGCAAGCTTATTAACTTTCTCTTGTTTGGCACTTAAATCCTCCAGCGCTTGTTGTTGCACAAGAAAGTATGCATCTGAATTCTGCAGGGACTTCCTCAGTCCTCTGGCTTCTTGCCGCAGCACAACTGACTGATGCCTTTCAAATTGTAGCTGAGACTGAAGAAGCCAAAGTGATTCAGGCAGCAAGTTCGAAGAGCTTGTGCCAGCGGTACTGGCCAGTAACTTGAACACTACATCAACGTAGGACTGTGGGGTTTTCTCACTGTCTACAAGATAATTTTTATCACCTTTCTTGGAGACCAACAGGGTTGTCTCACTATCTTGAACCTTATCTGCATTACTTTCTCTACCATTCCATAGTGGGGTGCTCTTCTCCAATATTCTGTTCACATACTACAAGAGAAACAAGCAGACACATCACAGGTTTAGCATGTAGTATACGAAACTCATTTTGGTAAACCGGTTCAGTAGTAAGGTGGATAGGATAACAACATGAAACAAACATATATATATATATATATGTACTATGGTCACTGTATTGTCCATATCATTCTAGTTTATGTTGCCTAATCAAGGTAGAGACACAGTTCAACTCATATATTATTAAGACACAACAGCATAGACAGAATATAAGTGTGAGAAATTACACAGCATTGGCAACATTTGTAATGTGCATCACATGAGAACATAACTGTTTGTACAACTGAAACTGAAATTGACATAGAGCAAGAAGTTAGAATAGCAATCCAGTTAAAGAAATAGGTTTAAAACATACCTGTTGCGCCATTGGAGTTTCAATTGGATCCTTCAAATTTGAAAGTAGTTGGTATGAGTAAATACAGTGAGGCAACAACAAAGGAGTATGGACCATAGCTATGGAATCTGACCTGAGAATAGTTGCTCTTTTTCTTTAAAATGTGGAGTTTGGTTTCGTGTGGTGGTCTTCATGCTTTGGACACTGCAGTTGCTTTACAAACTGCTCGTGTGGGGGTACTCTATGGTGGACATGGTGCTTTGTCAACTAGAAGTGGGTTACTATCCGCTGGGGTTGCGGTTAGATGGGTTGTAGCTGGTTCTCTGCCCAACGGTGTAAGTGTGCAATCTGGAAGAGTATCGATTATGTGTGGTGGGGCTAGTTTGTGGGACAGTACAACCATGGTTCTATCTGGATCGACGGGTAGCATTGTCTTTTGTGAAGAACGGGTTTTTGCTCCCTTAGATACTTCCATCACCCCCTCCAATTCAAATGGCTGATAAACAAGAAAAGAAATTGAACGTATAGACATTGTATGATAGACAGATGTGGTAATTCACATATATGTTGTCTAACCAAACAGGACAGCATGACACAATTTCACATATATGATGCTTAACTAAACATGATAGCATGACACAATTTCAGATATATGATGGATAACTTAACATGATATAATGGCATAATTCAACATATGATGAGTATCTAAACAAGATGACATAACAAAACTATATGATGTCTTTCTAAAATAGGTTGGGATGAAATAATTCACATACATGTTGTTTAAGTATACATGATGGCATGATATAATTGACATAATGGATTCATATACTAAGCAGCTGGCACTTGCATGTATGATCTCTAAACTAAGCAGATGGAATTCAATATTGTGCATATGATGTCTAAACTAAGCAATGCAAGACACCATATGCATGATATGAGAAATATAAACATTGCAACTTAGAGCATACACCTCAGGTGGGATATAGGACTGGTCATCTGTCTCTAAATCCTCCTCTGAGGAGCTCCCTGTAACCATCGAGATATATGCTTCAACAGGTACAATTGCCTGCTCTGAAGACCTTGTTTTCACTCCTGATTTTTCCATAACCGGCTCAAATGGCTGATACACATGAAGAGTAGTTCAATATACACAAACTGTTGACAAATGGAATACGTAATAAAAAAAAGATGGCATGAGATAATTCACATATATGATGCCTGGCTACATGGCGGTGCATAATTCACATATACGATAACTGGCTGAAAAACATGGCATTGCATAATACACATATCTGATATAGAAAGCTAACAAGAGGCATTCACACAAAGCATGTCTAATCTAAGCAGATGGCATGGCAATGCAAGACACCATATGCATGATATGAGCAATATAACCCTGCCAAGTTAGAGCATGCACCTCGGGGAGGGGGGATACGACTGGTCATCTGTCTCTGAATCCTCCTCTGAGGAGCTATCTGTAACCAGCAAGAAATCTGCATCGACACATAGCATTGGCTGCTCAGAAGACCTTGTTTTCACTCCAGATTTTCCCATGGCTAATGCACAGGAAGAGTAGATTAATGTATAAACATTATTGACAAATGGAATACATTATGGAAAAAATATGGCACGATACAATTCACATATATGATGACTGGGTAAACAGGATGGCATTGCATGATTCACATATATGATGCCTGGCTAAAGAAGATGGCATTGCATAATTCCCATATACTCCCTTCATTCCTAAATATTTATTTTTTTTAGAGATTTCAAATGGACTACCACATACTGATGTATATAGACATATTTTAGAGTGTAGATTCACTCATTTTGCTCCGTATGTAGTCACTTGTTGAAATCTCAAAAAAGATAAATATTTAGGAACGGTGGGAGTATGATATAGAAACCAAACAGGTGGCATTGACACAAAGCAAATCTAAACTAAGTTGATGACATATAAGATGTATAATGTAAGCAATGCGAGGCACCATATGCATGATATGACCAACATCAGCATGCCAGGTTAGAGAAAACACCTCAGGTGGTAAATAGGAGTGGTCGCCTCCCTATGAATCCCCATCTGAACAGTTATCTTCGTCTGGAATACAATCTGGAATGGCGGGAAGGGGCCCACTTCGCCCACCATGGAGCGGCGTCTGCATGACATTATATTCCCACGCAACGATCTTCTCCTTTTCTCTACATGTTCAGTACGATTGTGTACAATAACTGACATGCATAACAAAAAATAGTTAGATTTTGTAAGGCCTAAGGGGTCCATGCAGAAATCAATACTGATGGTAGCCAACAAGTGGATAGATCCAAAACTAATGATAACAGGTAGATTATAACTTCAGTTTAAAAAGATAGAAAATGGATCATATACTGTTTGTTGCCCACCCAACATGAACCACATAGAAGACCCCAGATGAACCAGATAGTAGACAGATACTATTCGTTGCTGCCTCGATATGAGACCCATGGGCATTTTAAAACTCAAGTTTGAACAATAAAGTAGCAGTTAATAATAACCGATGTATAACGTAAGTAAATACGAAAGACTACGACCTCTCTTCTGGAACTGTGTAGTCCTCAGGTTCATCTGCTCAGTCGATGATGGTAATGCAGTTGGCGTGGCTGCCGGCAATGTGGAAGATGATCTGAGGCGGCGAAAGAAATTCTGCAGGGGGAATCTCTGCTGCGTGAACGCTTCTATCGATGGTGCACCTCAGGTGGGGTGGGTGATGTCACAGCAGGAGTAGGACATAACACACAGAGTTTTCTTTGATGCCTATTTAAAAATGAAGTAAATCTGTAAGGGCTCCTTAGAATTGGAGGATTCTATAAACGCAGGACAGGAAAAACACAGGAATAGGATAGGAATGCATGTGCAAAACAGAGCATTTGGAAACATAGGATTTCTGTCAACCTGGGTGTTTGGTTCACATGAATTGGAAGAACACAGAAATGGAGAAACATGGTCAAATTAAAGTGAAACCACATGAAAATGAAAAAAATAAGAATCCTATTATGCCAGTAATGCTATTAGTTCTGTTCTTCATGCATATTAATTTGAAAAGGATGTCCAAGTGAATATAAATTCCTACGTTTTTTCTTTGAAAGAGACACCAAAGGGAAAAAATCCTCCAGTTTTGCTTTGCTCCACTCCTTCTAACCAAATGCACGAATAGTAGTACCATAGTAGTTCCATAGCAAAGGATCCCTGAGGGGTCGACATGAATGCAGAGTAACAAAGTGATGCGACGAGTGTACAACCTCTTTGGCATAGCCTTGTGGACCTCAACATCATTGGGTTGGACGTGGAGGATGGTGATGGTGGTGTGACTGTCGGAGGCGGGGATGAAGATCTGAGGCCTCTGGAAATGGCGCCGAGGGTACTGCTCCATGATACGTCCATTTTGCATCATGTTTTCTTACAGTTACTTATAATGTTTTTATCCATAATAATGCTTTTTGGAGTAATTCTAATGCCTTTTCCCTCATAATTTGCAAGGTACACACCAAGAGGGAGAATTCTGGCAGATGGAAATCTGGACCTGAAAAAGCTATGCCAGGCTACCTATTCTGCACAACTCCAAACAAGCTGAGCCTTCACGGAGAATTTTTATGGAATATTTAAGGAATATTGGAGCAAAGAACTACCAGAGGGGGCCCAGCAGATGGACAGAACCCACCTGGGTGTGCCAGGGAGCCCAGGCGCGCCCTGGTGGGTTGTGCCCTCCTCGGCCCACCTCCGGTGCCCATCTTCTAGTATATAAGTCATTTTGACCTATAAAAAACTAAGAGGAGGACATTCAGGATGAAGCGCCACCGTCTCGAGGCGGAACTTGGGCAGGAGCACTTTTGCCCTCCGGCAGAGCGATTCCGCCAGGGGAACTTCCCTCTCGGAGGGCGAAATCATTGTCATCATCATCACCAACAACTCTCCCATCTTGGGGAAGGCCATCCTCATCAACATCTTCACAGCACCAACTCCTCTCAAACCCTAGTTCATCTCTTGCGTTCAATCTTTGTATCAGAACTATAGATTGGTGCTTGCGGGTGACTAGTAGTGTTGATTACATCTTGTAGTTGATTACTATATGGTTTATTTGGTGGAGGATTATATGTTCAGATCCATTATGTTATTCAATACCCCTCTGATCTTGATCATGTTTATCATTTGTGATTAGTTACTTTCGTTCTTGAGGTCACGGGAGAAATCGTGTTGCAAGTAATCATGTGAATTTGATATGTGTTCGATATTTTGATAGTATGTATGTTGTGATTCCCTTAGTGGTGTCATGTGAACATCGACTACATGGCACTTCACCATATTTGGGCCTAAGGGTATGCATTGTGGAGTAGTAAATAGATGGTGGGTTGCGAGAGTGACAGAAACTTAAACCCCAGTTTATGCACTATTCCGTAAGGGATTGATTGGATTCTAGAGTTTAATGCTATGGTTAGAAATTATTCTTAATACTTTTATCGTAGTTGCGGATGCTTGTGGGAGGGTTAATCTTAATTAGGAGGTTTCTTCAAGTAAGAACAGCACCTAAGCACCGGTCCACCCACATATCAAATTATCAAAGTAGCGAACACTAATCAAAACCAACATGATGAAAGTAACTAGATGAAATTCCCGTGTACCCTCAAGAACGCTTTGCTTATCATAAGAAACCGTTTTGGCCTGTCCTTTGCCTCAAAAGGATTGGGTTACATTGCTGCACTTTTGTTACTACTATTATTACTTGCTCGCTACAAATTATCTTGCTATCAAACTACTCGCTACTTACAGTTTCAGCACTTGCAGACATTACCTTACTGAAAACTACTTGTCATTTCCTTCTGCTCCTTGTTGGGTTCGACACTCTTACTTATAAAAAAGAGCTAAAATTGACCCCCTATAGTTGTGGGTCATCAAGGCTATTTTCTGGCGTCGTTGCCGGGGAGTGAAGTGCCTTTGGTAAGTGGAATTCGGTAAGGAAACATTTATATAGTGTGCTGAAATTTATTGTCACTTGTTACTATGGAAAACAATCCTTTGAGGGGTTTGTTCAGGGTATCTTCACCTCATCCGGAACCACAATTAGTTACCCCTAAACCTACTTCACCCACTGAAAATATTGAATATGAAATCCCTTCAGGTATGATAGAACAACTGCTAGCTAATCCTTATGCTGGGAGATGGAACTGAACATCCTGATATGCACTTGATACATGTGGAACAAATTTGTGGATTGTTTAAGCTTGCAGGTTTACGCAGTGATGAAGTGATGAAAAAGGTTTTCCCTTTATCTTTGAAGGGAAAAGCATTGGCATGGTATAGGCTATGCGATGGTACTGGATTATGGAATTGGAATCATTTGAAATTGGAGTTCCATCAAAAAATTTATCCTATGCATCTAGTTCATCGTGATCAGAATTATATATATATTTTTGGCCTCGTGAAGGAGAAAGTATCGCTCTAGCTTGGGGGAGGCTTAAGTTGATGTTATATTCATGCCCCAATCATGAGCTCTCAAGAGAAATTATTATTTAGAATTTTTATGCTCGAATTTCTCGTAATGATCAAACCATGCTTGATACTTCATGTACTGGTCTTTTATGAAGAAGACTATTGAATTCTGGTGGGATCTTTTGGAAATAATTAAATGCAACTATGAAGATTGGGAACTTGACAAAGGTACAGAGTCGGGTATAGTGCTTAAGTATGACTGTGTTAAATCTTTTATGGATACCGATGCTTTTCAAAAGTTTAGCACTAACTATGGCCTTGACTCTGATATAGTAGCCTCCTTTTGTGAATCATTTGCTACTCATGTTGAACTTCCTAAAGAAAAGAGGGTTAAATATCACCTGAAGGAAATATGACCTAGAGGCAATAATAAAGTTATTATTTATTTCCTTAATTCATGATAAATGTTTATTATTCATGCTAGAATTGTATTAACTGGAAACTTAGTACATGTGTGAATACATAGACAAAACTTATAGTCCCTAGTATGCCTCTACTTGACTAGCTTGTTAATCAAAGATGGTTATGTTTCCTAACCATAGACATGTGTTATCATTTGATGAACGGGATCACATCATTAGGAGAATGATGTGATGGACATGACCCATCCGTTAGCTTAGCATTATGACCGTGTCAGTTTCATTGCTACTGCTTTCTTCATGACTTATACAAGTTCCCCAGACTATGAGATTATGCAACTCCCGAATACCGGAGGAACACTTTGTGTGATACCAAACGTCAAAACATAAAAGGGTGATTATAAAGGTGCTCTACAGGTGTCTCCGAAGGTGTTTGTTGGGTTGGCATAGATCGAGATTAGGATTTGTCACTCCGTGTTTCAGAGAGGTATCTCTGGGCCCTCTCGGTAATACTCATCACTATAAGCCTTGCAAGCATTGTAACTAATGAGTTAGTTGCGGGATGAAGTATTAAAAAACAAGTAAAGAGACTTGCCGGTAACGAGATTGAACTAGGTATGATGATACCGAAGATCGAATCTCGGGCAAGTAACATACCGATGACAAAGGGAACAACGTATGTTGTTATGCACTTTGACTGATAAAGATCTTCATAGAATACGTAGGAATCAATATGAGCATCCAGGTTCCGCTATTGGTTATTGACCGGAAGTGAGTCTCAGTCATGTCTACATAGTTCTCGATCCCATAGGGTCCGCACGCTTAACGTTCGATGACGATCGGTATTATGAGTTTATGTGTTTTGATGTACCGAAGGTTGTTCGGAGTCTCAGATGTGATCACGGACATGATGAGGAGTCTCTAAATGGTCGAGACATAAAGATTGATATATTGGAAGGCTATGTTTGGACACCGGAAAGGTTTCGAGTGGTTCAGGGATTTTTCTAGAGTACCGGGATGTTACCGGAACCCCCCGGGGAGTTAATGGGCCTTAATGGGCCATGATGGAAGAGAGGAGGAGGCGACCAAGTTGGGGGCACCCCCCCCAAGCCCAGTCCAAATTGTGAGGGGGCCCGGCCCCCTTTCCTTCTCTCCCTCCCCCTCTTCTTCTTCTCCTACTCCAACTAGGGAAGGGGGGAAACCTACTCCTACTAGGAGTAGGACTCCCCGCCTTGGGCGCGCCATAGAGGGCTGGACCTCCCACTCCTCCACTACTTTATATATGGGGGAGGGGGGCACCCCATAGACACACAAGTTGATCAAGTTGATCTTTTAGCCGTGTGCGGTGTCCCCTCCACAGATTTCCACCTAGGTCATATCGTCGTAGTGCTTAGGCGAAGCCCTACGCCGGTAACTTCATCATCACCGTCATCACGTCGTCATGTTGATGAAACTCTCCCTCGACCTCAGGTGGATCTAGAGTTCATGGGACATCACCGAGCTGAACGTGTGTAGATCGCGGAGGTGCCGTACCTTCGGTGCTAGGATCGGTCGGATCGTGAAGACGTATGACTACATCAACCGTGTTGTAACGCTTCCTCTTTCGGACTACAAGGGTACGTAGACAACACTCTCCCCTCTCATTGCTTTGCATCACCTAGATAGTGAAGGAAATATGCCCTAGAGGCAATAATAAAGTTATTATTTATTTCCTCATATCATGATAAATGTTTATTATTCATGCTAGAATTGTATTAACCGGAAACATAATACATGTGTGAATACATAGATAAAACTATGGTCACTAGTATGCCTCTACTTGACTAGCTCATTAATCAAAGATGGTTATGTTTCCTGACCATAGACATGTGTTGTCATTTGATTAGTGGGATCACATCATTAGAAGAATGATGTGATTGACTTGACCCATTCTGTTAGCCTAGCACTTGATCGTTTAGTATACTGCTATTGCTTTCGTCATGACTTATACAAAGTTCCTGCAACTATGAGATTGTGCAACTCCCGTTTACCGGAAGAACACTTTGTGTGCTACCAAACGTCACAACGTAACTGGGTGATTATAAAGGTGCTCTATAGGTGTTTCCGAAGGTACATGTTGAGTTGGCATAATTCGAGATTAGGATTTGTCACTCCGATTGTCGGAGAGGTATCTCTGGGCCCTCTGGTAATACTCATCACCTAAGCCTTGCAAGCATGTAACTAATGAGTTAGTTATGAGATGACATATTACAGAACAAGTAAAGAGACTTGTCGGTAACGAGATTGAACTAGGTATTGGATACCGACGATCAAATCTCGGGCAAGTAACATACCGATGACAAAGGGAACAAAGTATGTTGTTATGCGGTTTGACCGATAAAGATCTTCGTAGAATATGTAGGAACCAATATGGGCATCCAGGTCCCGCTATTGGTTATTGACCGGAGACATGTCTCGGTCATGTCTACATTGTTCTCGAACCGTAGGGTCCACACGCTTAAGGTTTCGATGACAGTTATATTATGAGTTTATGTATTTTGATGTACCTAAGGTTGTTCGGAGTCCCGGATGTGATAACGGACATGACGAGGAGTCTCGAAATGGTCGAGACATAAAGATTGATATATTGGACGGATATATTTGGACACCGGAAAGGTTCCGGAGAGTTTGGGAATATCTTTGGAGCTCGGGAAGTTACGGAACCCCGGTAAGTATATGGGCCTTATTGGGCCTTAGTGGAAGGGAGGGAGAAGGAGCAAGGGAGGGAGCAAGGGAGGTGCGCCCCCAAGCCCAATCCGACTGGTGGGAGGGGGCGGCCCCTTTCCTTCTCTCCTCCCCCCTCTTCCTTCCTTCTCCTACTCCGAATAGGAAAGGGGGGGGCAAACCTACTTGGAGTAGGATTGCCCCCCCTAGGGCGCGCCACCCCTTGGGCCGGCCTCCTCCTCCCTCCCTCCTTTATATACGGGGGTAGGGGCACCCTAGACACACAAGTTGATCATTGAGATCGTTCCTTAGCCGTGTGCGGTGCCCCCCTCCACGATATTACACCTCGGTCATATTGTAGCGGTGCTTAGGCGAAGCCCTGCGACAGGAGAACATCAAGATCGTCACCATGCCGTCGTGCTGACGGAACTCCTCCCCGCGCCTCTGCTGGATCGGAGATCGGGGTGCGTCATCGAGTTGTACGTGTGTCAAGAACTCGGAGGTGCCGGAGTAATGGTGCTTGGATCGGTTGGACCGGGAGGACGACGACTACTTCCTCTCGTTGCGCCAACGCTTCGCTTCGGTCTATGAGGGTACGTAGACAACACTCTCCCCTCTCGTTGCTATGCATCACCATGATCTTGCGTGTGCGTAGGAATTTTTTTGAAATTACTACGTTCCCCAACAGTGGCATCCGAGCCTAGGTTTTATGCGTTGATGTTATATGCATGAGTAGAACACAAGTGAGTTGTGGACGATATAAGTCATACTGCCTACCAGCATGTCATACTTTGGTTCAGCGGTATTGTTGGATGAAGCGGCCCGGACTGACATTGCACACAGGTGGCTGGCGGGTGTCAGTTTCTCCAACTTTAGTTGAACCGAGTGTGGCTACGCCCGGTCCTTGTGAAGGTTAAAATGGAGTCTATTTGACAAACTATCATTGTGGTTTTGATGCGTAGGTAAGAACGGTTCTTGCTAAGCCCGTAGCAGCCACATAAAATTTGCAACAACAAAGTAGAGGACGTCTAACTTGTTTTTGCAGGGCATGTTGTGATGTGATATGGTCAAGACGTGATGCTATATTTTATTGTATGAGATGATCATGTTTTTTAACCGAAGTTATCGGCAACTAGCAGGAGCCATATGGTTGTCGCTTTATTGTATGAGATGCAAACGCCATGTAATTGCTTTACTTTATCACTAAGTGGTAGCGATAGTCGTAGAAGCAATAGATGGCGTAATGACAACGATGCTACGATGGAGATCAAGGTGTCGCGCCGGTGACGATGGTGATCACGACGGTGCTTCGGATATGGAGATCACAAGCACAAGATGATGATGGCCATATCATATCACTTATATTGATTGCATGTGATGTTTATCCTTTATGCATCTTATCTTGCTTTCATTGACGGTAGCATTTTAAGATGATCTCTCACTAAATTATCAAGAAGTGTTCTCCCGAGTATGCACCGCTGCCAAAGTTCGTCGTGTCGAGACACCACGTGATGATCGGGTGTGATAAGCTCACGTCCATCTACAACGGGTGCAAGCCAGTTTTGCACACGCAGAATACTCGAGTTAAACTTGACGAGCCTAGCATATGCAGATATGGCCTCGTAACACGAGACCGAAAGGTCGAGCGTGAATCATATAGCAGATATGATAAACATAATGATGTTCACCATTGAAAACTACTCCATCTCACGTGATGATCGGTTATGGTTTAGTTGATTTGGATCACGTGATCACTTAGATGACTAGAGAGATGTCTGTCTAAGTGGGAGTTCTTAAGTAATATGATTAATTGAACTTAAATTTATCATGAACTTAGTACCGATAGTATCTTGCTTGTCTATGTTTGTTTGTAGATAGATGGCTCGTCTTTGTTGTTCCATTGAATTTTAATGCGTTCCTTGAGAAAGCAAAGTTGAAAGATGATGGTAGCAATTACACGGATGGGTCCGTAATCTCGAGGATTATCCTCATTGCTGCATGAAGAGTTACGCCCCGAAGCACCGCTGGGTGCGAACTCGCTGCTGATGTAACCGACGACGTTAAGAACGTCCGCGAGCAAAGCTTATGACTACTCTATAGTTCGAGTGTGCCATGCTTTACGGCTTAGAACCGGTCTTCAACGATGTTTTGAACGTCATGGAGCATATGAGATGTTCTAGGAGTTGAAGTTAATATTTCAAGAAAATGCCCGGATTGAGAGATATGAAGTCTCCAATAAGTTCTATAGCTGCAAGATGGAGGAGAATAGTTCGTCGGTGAACATATACTCGTAATGTCCGGGTATAACAATCACTTGATTCAACCGGGAGTTAATCTTCCGATGATAGTGTCATTGATGAATTCTTCAATCACTACCACCAAGCTACACGAGCTTTGTGATGAACTATAATATGCAAGGGATGAACAAGACTATTTCGAGCTCTTCGCGATGCTTTGAAAGTCGGAGGTAGAAATCAAGAAGGAGCATCAAGTGTTGATGGTCAACAAGACCACTAGTTTCAAGAAAAGGGCAAAGGAAGAAGCAAAAAGAACGGCAAGCAACTTGCTGCTCAAGAGAAGAAACCCAAGTCTGGACCTAAACCTGAAATCGAGTGCTTCTATCGCAAGCGATCGACCTTCGAAGCGGAACTGCCCTAAGTATTTGGCGGATAAGAAGGATGGCCAAGTAAACAAAGGTATATGTGATATACATGTTATTGATGTGTACCTAACTAGAGCTCGTAGTAGCACTGGTATTTGATACTGGTTCATTGCTAATATTTGCAACTCAAACAGGACTACGGAATAAGCGAGCATCGCCAAGGACGAGGTGACGATCGCGCGTGGGAAACGGTTCCAAAGTCTATGTGATCGCCGTCTCGCACGCTACCTCTACATCTACCATCGGGATTAGTTTTAGACCTGAATAATTGTTATTTGGTGCTGCGTTGAGCATGAACATTATATCTGGATCTTGTTTGATGCGAGACGGTTATTCATTTAAATCGAGAGAATAATGGTTGTTCTATTTATATGAGTAATATCTTTTATGGTCATGCACCCTTGAAGAGTGGTCTATTTTTATTGAATCTCGATAGTAGTGATACACATATTCATAATGTTGAAGCCAAAAGATGCAGAGTTGATAATGATAGTGCAACTTATTTGTGGCACTGCCGTTTGGGTCATATCGGTGTAAAACGCATGAAGAAACTCCATACTGATGGACTTTTGGAATCACTTGATTATGAATCACTTGGTACTTGCGAACCGTGCCTCATTGGCAAGATGACTAAAACACCGTTCTCCGGTACTATGGAGAGAGCAACAGATTTGTTGGAAATCATACATACAGATGTATGTGGTCCGATGAATGTTGAGGCTCGTGGCGGATATCGTTATTTTCTCACCTTCACAGATGATTTAAGCAGATATGGGTATATCTACTTAATGAAGCACAAGTCTGAAACATTTGAAAAGTTCAAAGAATTTCAGAGTGAAGTGGAGAATCATCGTAACAAGAAAATAAAATTTCTGCGATCTGATCATGGAGGAGAATATTTGAGTTACGAGTTTGGTTTACATTTGAAACAATGCGGAATAGTTTCGCAACTCACGCCACCTGGAACACCACAACGAAATGGTGTGTCCGAACGTCGTAATCGTACTTTACTTGATATGGTGCGATCTATGATGTCTCTTACCGATTTACCGCTATCATTTTGGGGTTATGCTTTAGAGACGGCCGCATTCACGTTAAATAGGGCACCATCAAAATCCGTTGAGACGACGCCTTATGAACTATGGTTTGGCAAGAAACCAAAGTTGTCGTTTCTTAAAGTTTGGGGCTGCGATGCTTATGTGAAGAAACTTCAACCAAATAAGCTCGAACCCAAATCGGAGAAATGTGTCTTCATAGGATACCCAAAAGAGACTGTTGGGTACACCTTCTATCACAGATCCGAAGGCAAAGCATTCGTTGCTAAGAATGGATCCTTTCTAGAGAAGGAGTTTCTCTCGAAAGAAGTGAGTGGGAGGAAAGTAGAACTTGATGAGATAACTGTATCTAGTCCCTTATTGGAAGGTAGTTCATCATGAGAACCGATTCCCGTGACAACTACACCAATTAGTGAGGAAGCTAATGATATTGATCATGAAACTTCAGATCAAGTTTCTACTGAACCTCGTAGGTCTACCAGAGTAAGATCCGCACCAGAGTGGTACGTTAATCCTATTTTGGAAGTCATGTTACTTGACCATGATGAACCTACGAACTATGAGGAAGCGATGATGAGCCCAGATTCCGCAAGATGGCTGGAGGCCATGAAATCTGAGATAGGATCCATGTATGAAAACAAAGTATGGACTTTGGTTGACTTGCCCGATGATCGGCAAGCCATTGAGAATAAATGGATCTTTAAGAAGAAGACTGACGCTGATGGTAATGTTACTGTCTATAAAGCTCGAGTTGTTGCGAAAGGTTTTCGACAAGTTCAAGGGGTTGACTACGATGAGACTTTCTCACCCGTAGCGATGCTTAAGTCTGTCTGAATCATGTTGGCCATTGCTGCATTTCATGATTATGAAATTTGGCAAATGGGTGTCAAGACTGCATTCTTGAATGGATTTCTAGAAGAAGAGTTGTATATGATGCAGCCAGAAGGTTTTGTTGATCCAAAAGGTGTCGACAAAGTGTGCAAGCTCCAGCTGCTCCATTTATGGACTGGTGCAAGCATCTCGGAGTTGGAATAAACGTTTTGATAGTGTGATCAAGGCATATGGTTTTATATGAGACTTTTGGAGAAGCTCAGATTTACAAGAAAGTGAGTGGGAGCTCAGTAGCATTTCTAATTTTATATGTTGATGACATATTATTAATTGGAAATGATATAGAATTCTGGATAGCATAAAGGGATACTTGAATAAAAGTTTTTCGATGAAAGACCTCGGTGAAGCTGCTTACATATTAGGCATCAAGATCTATAGAGATAGATGAAAGCACATTTGCTCCCTGGGTGGTTTTGGTAATTAATGACAACATACTTTGTGGTTGGACTAATGCTTTTATCAAGTATGTTTCAGGAAATTCAATCACATTGGCATGGCAAAAGGATCAAGAGGTGGACCCTCAAAATGCTAAGGCAAGCATTGGCAAAAGCTCAAGACTCCATTTTTGGTTTAGTGATCCAAGATCACATTGAGTCCATAGGAAAGCCAATACTATTAAAAGGGGATGAGGTTATGATGATGATCTGGTTGCTCAAGTGCTTAGTGATACATCTCCTAAACTATCAGCAACTTTCACTGCCATATACACTCATAAGTAATATCGGTCCCACCGATATTCCAAACTCAGTCACACCGAGATGAACCACCTCAGCCATAAAGCCAAACCCTAGAAATCTCGGATTTTCCGATTCTGAACTCGGTCTCATCGAAACTTGAGTTGCCAAGCTTCTGTAACCTTCTGTCATCAAATCGGTGTCACCGAGATGATGAAGTCGGTCCCACCGAGATTGGCAAGCTCCCGTCTTTGCACGAATCGGACAAACCGAGATTGTATTTTCGGTCCCACCGAAAATCCCAACGTTCACATGATTTGAACCTTCGGTCTCACCGAGTTGTCAACTTCGGTCCCACCGAGATTGGTCAAATGTGTGTAACGGTTGGATTTTGTGTGGAGGCTATAAATACCCTCCACCCCTCTTCATTCGTGGAGAGAGCCATCGAAAGTACTACCACTCCTACCTTACATTTCGAGAAGAGAACTACCTACCCTTGTGTTGAGATCAAGTTGCTCCACTCCCACCATATGAAGCTTGATCTCTAGCCTTCCCAAGTTGCTTTCCACTCAATCCTTTCTTCCACCACAGCCAAATCGGTGAGGAGAGTTGAGTGTTGGGGAGATTATCATTTGAAGCACAAGAGCAAGGAGTTCATCATCATCAACACCATCTATTACCTTTTGGAGGGTGGTGCCTCCTAGATTGGTTAGGTGTCGCTTGGGAGCCTCCGTCGAGATGTGGAGTTGAACCAAGAAGTTTGTAAGGGCAAGGAGATCGCCTACTTCGTGAAGATCTACCCCGAGTAAGGCTAGCCCTCCGTGGGCGTGAGGCCATGATGGCATAGACAAGGTTGCTTCTTCGTGGACCCTTCGTGGGTGGAGCCTCCGTGGACTCTCGCAGCCGTTACCCTCCGTGGGTTGAAGTCTCCATCAACGTGGAAGTACGATAGCACCACCTATCGGAACCACGAGAAAAATCACCGCGTCTCCAAATTGCGTTTGATCTTCTCCATTTCTCTTTACTACTTGTGCAATTTACTTTCTGCTGCCCATACTCTAGAATTGCATGTGTAGTATGCTACTTGACTTGTGTGTTATGCAAAATCTGCCAAAATCTGTCCTTGATAAAAGACGGAATTTTTATCTTGTCGAGTAGTCTAATCACCCCCCCTCTAGACACTCTCACCTTCTTCGATCCTACAATTGGTATCAGAGCATTGGTCTCCATTGCTTTGGTTTACACACCATTGGAGGAAGATGGACGTGTCTATGTTTGGGAGTGTTAGCCATAGAGTGCCTATTCTTAATGGAGTGTCCTATAACTCGTGGAGGATTGAAATGCTTATTATCTTTAAGATGTACAACTTGCGCAAATATGTTGAAACCCCCTATGTGCCTCCGTTTGACCCCTTGCACCCTACCATGGATGAAGAGCTTGATTTGCTTCGTAACCTTAGAACTGTAAATCTTATCATTAGAGGGTTACCCGATAACTTGCTTAAGCTCGTTACAAACTTTGAGTGCGCCTTATGCTATGTGGAAGTTCTTGGAAGAACTTTATCGGACTACTCTTTGAGAGGTCTTGATGAAATTCTATACAAGACTATTGAATTTGATATGATGCGCCCCAATGATCCCAACTTTGATAAATGCTTCTTTGAGCTTCGTGATCTCATGAAAAAGAAGGGTGATCCTTGTCTTATCAATGATCTAATTAGAAATGCTCTTGTATTGCATTCCGATGATTATTGTCACATTGACAAAACTAATGCAAGTCGTTGTCAAATTGACCTAGGTGTTGATGATGAACAATCTATGGGTCAATATGATGATGAGCATGAGCATGATGATGATTACTCCGATTCGGACACCGAGCTAGACAAGATCATGAAGAGTCTCAATCTTATGGCAAATCGAGAGACTACATATCCGCAGAAAAGAGTGGATTCTTGATAGTGGATGCACCGATCACATGACCGGAGACGAAGACATGTTTCGAGAGCTTGCAAAGAACGATGGTCCACGCAAGTATGTGACTTTTGGAGACAACTCCAAGGGTAAGGTACTTGGCCTTGGTAAGGTGGCCATATCTCATGATAGCTCTATTCAAAATGTCATGCTTGTAGAATCACTTGGATACAATTTACTTTCCGTATCTAGATTAGCTGACTTTGGATTCAATGTGCTATTCACCGAAGTAGATTGCCAAGTCTTTCGTCGTGACAATCATAACATGGTATTTACCGGTATCCGTAGAGGTGATCTATATATTGTTGATTTCACTAAGAAAGCCCAACCTAGAACTTGCTTCATTGCTAATTCCGCTAAAGGTTGTTTATGGCATAGAAGGCTTGGACATGTTGGTATGCGTAATCTAGACAAGCTAATCAAAGGTGATCATATTCTTGGTGTTAAAGATGTCTTCTTTGACAAAGATAGACTTTGTAGTGCCTGTCAAGCAGGAAAACAAGTAGGCGGAAGTCATCCCGTGAAGAACATCATGACCACAAGGAGACCGCTTGAGCTTCTCCATATGGATCTCTTCGGTCCCAATGCTTACAAAAGCCTTGGTGGTAACTCCTTTGGTCTAGTTATAGTTGATGATTATTCCAGATTTACGTGGGTATTTTTCCTTGATGACAAATCGCAGGTTCAGAGAATCCTCAAAACCTTTGCCAGAAAGGCCCAAAATCAATTTGAGGTGAAGATCAAGAAAGTTCGGAGTGACAATGGAACGGAGTTCAAGAACGCCAATGTAGACTCTTTTCTCGATGAGGAAGGGATTCTACATGAGTTCTCGGCTACGTACACTCCTCAACAAAATGGAGTTGTTGAGAGGAAGAACCGAACGCTCATAGAGATGGCGAGAACGATGCTTGATGAATACAAGACACCGAAGCACTTTTGGGGGGAAGCCGTCGAGACAGCTTGTCATGCTATCAACAGGCTTTATCTTCATAAGCTTCTCGGCAAGACATCATACGAGCTCCTCACCGTAACAAACCCCAAGTGGGATACTTTCGTGTCTTTGGTTGAAATGCTATATCCTTGATAAGCATCGTCGGTCTAAATTTGCTCCTAAAACTCATGAAGGCTTTTTCCTTGGTTATGGATCAAACTCCCACAACTACCGTGTTCACAATAATTTCACCCAAAGGTTGAAGAGACGGTAGACGTGAAGTTTGATGAATCTAATGGCTCGCAAGTAGAGCAAATGCCTATTGATGTAGGAGACAAGGACCCATCGGAAGCCATCCAAGATCTATCTATAGGAAAGATCCGTCCCATGGAAGTGAAGGAGAGTACCTCATCTACATATGTGGACCCCCTACCTCATGGCAAGATGAACCTCAAGGCAACATGGAGGCTTCCACAAGTGGAACTCACCAAGATGAGGAAGTGCAACAAAAAGATCCACCACAACCTCCTTCTCCACCGCCTCAAGACAACACCAACAACAATGAAGAAGAAGAGGAAGATGAGGATGATGAGGAAGCTCAGCCACAACCTCAACAAAAGCTATCCCGAGTCCGAGCAAGAGTCAAGAAAAATCATCCCGTGGAACAAATGATGAACGACATCAACTCCGGGAGAATTACTCGCTCTAAAACTCGCTTAGCTAACTTTTGTGAGCATTACTCATTTATCTCTAGTATTGAACCTATGAAGGTAGAAGAAGCACTTGAAGATCCGGATTGGGTGAACGCTATGCACGAAGAGCTACACAACTTCGAGAGGAACAATGTATGGACTTTGGTGGAGAAGCCCAAGGATGATCAAAACGTCATTGGAACCAAATGGGTGTTTCGGAACAAGCAAGATGAAGATGGACAAGTCATCCGCAACAAGGCTCGTCTCGTAGCTCAAGGTTACACACAAGTCGAAGGTATGGACTATGGTGAGACCTATGCCCCCGTTGCTAGACTTGAGTCCATTCGCATTCTTCTTGCTTATGCCAATCACCATGATATTACTCTCTATCAAATGGATATTAAAAGTGCTTTCCTAAATGGTGAAATTGAGGAGGAAGTATTTGTGAAACAACCTCCCGGATTTGTGAATCCTAAAAAGCCTAATCATGTTTACAAGTTGCACAAAGCTCTTTATGGACTTAAACAAGCTCCTAGAGCTTGGTACAAATGCTTGACTAGCTTTCTTCTTGAAAAAGGATTTGAGATTGGAAAAATAGACTCACGCTATTCACGAAAAGGGTTGATGGTGAACTATTTGTGTGTCAAATATATGTTGATGATATTATCTTTGGTTCAACTAACCCTCATTTTAGCGAGAAGTTTGGAAAGCTCATGTCGGAGAAGTATGAGATGTCCATGATGAGTGAACTCAAATTCTTCCTTGGGTTGCAAATCAAGCAATCTAAGGAGGGTACCTTTGTCTCACAAACAAAGTACACCAAGGATCTCTTCAAGAAGTTCAACATGCAAGAAAGAAGGTATGAGAACCCCCATGCCTACAAGTGGACATAATGACTTGACAAAAGATGGAGAACCCGTTGATCAAAAGGTTTACCGATCTATGATTGGTTCTCTACTATATCTTTGTGCTTCTCGTCCTGACATAATGTTGAGTGTATGCATGTGTGCTCGATATCAAGCAGCCCCTAAAGAATGTCATCTTAAAGCTGTTAAAAGAATTGTGAGATATTTGATACACACACCAAACTTTGGCATTTGGTATCCTAAGAGGGCCTCTTTCGACCTTGTTGGCTATTCCGACTCGGACTATGCCGGTGACAGGGTTGATAGAAAGTCAACTTCGGGTACGTGTCAATTTCTTGGTCGATCCCTTGTATCTTGGTCCTCCAAGAAACAAAATTCGGTATCATTATCCACTGCCGAACAGAATATATTGCTGCTGGTTCATGTTGTGCTCAATTGCTATGGATGACACAAACGCTTAAGGATTATGGGATACATGTGAGACATGTTCCTTTGCTTTGTGACAATGAGAGTGCGATTAAGATTGGACACAATCCCGTGCAACACTCTCGAACGAAACATATTGAAGTTCGTCACCATTTCATTCGTGATCACATTGCCAAGGGTGACATCAATCTTAAGCATGTTAAATCTCGACAAACAACTCGCTGATATCTTTACAAAACCGCTTGATGAGAGGTGTTTTGTCGCTTAAGGAGTGAGTTGAACATCATTGATGCTTCAAACTTGGAGTGAGAACTCCATTGATGCATGCAAGGCATGAGCCTACTTGACTAATCCTTGATATTTCTCTTATGATGATGATCATATGTCTTGGACACATTTGCCTCCTTGTTTTGCATCTAACTCCTTGCAGGTACTTGGATGATCTACATTCCACAAGATTACCACACACTCAAATCATGAGTGATCTTGTCATTAACCAAGTATCTAGCCCTTTGGGATGTTGAGTTCAAGGAACACAATTCCACATATCCTTTTTGACATCTTATACATCTAGTATTTCACTCTTGTCATCTTGGATATCCTTGAGTATTTCCTTGCTTGCCTAACCCATGTAGGAAGATGAACTACACAAGTGGAAATGGCGCTCTAACTTCACATTCAATGAGCACCTACATCAAGTTCACCTACATGAGCAAAGCAACAACAAGCCCAAGGTATGTTCTTCACATCTTTAAGGAGCTTTGCTCAAAGACATGAGTACAAGCAGCTTCATAAGATGTGATCACATCAAATGCTTAATCGAAAAATGGCAACCCCATTTTGAGCTTAAACGATGAGTATGACCTATGATCAAATGTTCTCATTTGACTCCTAAGTCAAAATACTCAAACATAGGTGACCTAGTCGCCGACCCCTATCTAGATGAAGTACATATGTTTTGGAGTGTTTTGTTTTTGTTTTCTCTTATGTTCTCTCATTGAGTTTTCTTTAAAAAACTTCATCTAGGAATCTTTTTCATTTCTATTCTTCTGTTTTTGTGAATATCCTTTTGGCTCTGATCAATTCCTCGAAAATCATTTACAAATTCATTGCAAACCCTTTGAAACATTCCTTGCAAAGTGAGCTGAATTATTTCTGTATTTCCTTGGAATTAAACTCGGCGTCACCGACTTAAATATTTCGGTCTGACCGAAAAGGATCTGCCCTAAGTCCATGACTTTCGGACCCACCGATCCATCTTAATTCGGTGTCACCGATTTATTTCTTCAGATATCATCTTCGCAGCTCCCTCAATGATTCTCTATGCATGTTTCTTATTGCCTGTTGTGATTCTTAAGGATCCCACTTCTTTCCATCTTCCCCGACCTTCCTAGTTTGCTGTCCTTTTCGCACTTGATGTCAAAGGGGAGAAGACTTAGGGGAGAAGAGAAGATTAGAGAGGAGAAGAAGAGTAATCTTACCTTAAGGGGAGAGAATCACATCAAAGCTTTGCCGTGTTCCACATTGGATATTACATTTGGCATCATTCTTTTGATTTTGCTCTTTCCATCAAACCCTTGATCCGAGACAACTCAAAGGAGAGGAACCTTCACAATTGATATCTTATGGAAAGCAAAATCTCTCGAGTTCATTGAAAATCTTTTAGTTTAGGAGACATGTTTGCTGATTCAAGCTTGTGCTCAATATGAGACACTCTTTATACATGTCATCCTCGGCTTGGTACTCTTGATGTTCTTGCAATTGGTTGAAGAAATACTCTTGTGTTATCTAACCTGTTTTCCCAAGTCTATTTCTTGGTACAATGCCAAGGAACCTCAAGGTAAGTATATGCACTTTGCGAATGTGCATGATGGTGACTTGCTTGTGAATACTTGTTTGCAAGAAATCACCATGCACATATGCATTATCACTCACTTCTTTTCATCTGCTCGATGCATATAGCCAAGATGCATGTAGCACATCTTGCCTTTCTCTCTTGTGTGCTTGTGGTAGTCCAAAACCATAATTTATGAAAATCTTGCACACTTGTAGGGGAGCTGTGCACTACATGTTTGTCAAAGCTTTGTGATAATTCTGTCTTTCTTTCAAGAAGCTTTGATGTCTTGTTTTGTGTGTTGCCATCAATTACCAAAAGGGGAGATTGAAAGCACATTTGCTCCCTGGGTGGTTTTGGTAATTAATGACAACATACTTTGTGGTTGGACTAATGCTTTTATCAAGTATGTTTCAGAAATTCAATCACATTGGCATGGCAAAAGGATCAAGAGGTGGACCCTCAAAATGCTAAGGCAAGCATTGGCAAAAGCTCAAGACTCCATTTTGGTTTAGTGATCCAAGATCACATTGAGTCCATAGGAAAGCCAATACTATTAAAAGGGATGAGGTTATGATGATGATCTGGTTGCTCAAGTGCTTAGTGATACATCTCCTAAACTATCAGAACTTTCACCGCCATATACACTCATAAGTAATCTCGGTCCCACCGATATTCCAAACTCACCACACCGAGATGAACCACCTCAGCCATAAAGCCAAACCCTAGAAATCTCGGATTTTCCGATTCTGAACTCGGTCTCACCGAAACTTGAGTTGCCAAGCTTCTGTAACCTTCTGTCATCAAATCGGTGTCACCGAGATGATGAAGTCGGTCCCACCGAGATTGGCAAGCTCCTGTCTTTGCACGAATCGGACAAACCGAGATTGTATTTTCGGTCCCACCGAAAATCCCAACGTTCACATGATTTGAACTTTCGGTCTCACCGAGTTGTCAACTTCGGTCCCACCGAGATTGGTCAAATGTGTGTAACGGTTGGATTTTGTGTGGAGGCTATAAATACCCCTCCACCCCCTCTTCATTCGTGGAGAGAGCCATTAGAAAGTACTACCACTCCTACCTTACATTTTCGAGAAGAGAACTACCTACCCTTGTGTTGAGATCAAGTTGCTCCACTCCCACCATATGAAGCTTGATCTCTAGCCTTCCCAAGTTGCTTTCCACTCAATCCTTTCTTCCACCACAGCCAAATCGGTGAGGAGAGTTGAGTGTTAGGGAGATTATCATTTGAAGCACAAGAGCAAGGAGTTCATCATCATCAACACCATCTATTACCTTTTGGAGGGTGGTGCCTCCTAGATTGGTTAGGTGTCGCTTGGGAGCCTCGTCGAGATGTGGAGTTGAACCAAGAAGTTTGTAAGGGCAAGGAGATCGCCTACTTCGTGAAGATCTACCCCGAGTAAGGCTAGCCCTCCGTGGGCGTGAGGCCATGATGGCATAGACAAGGTTGCTTCTTCGTGGACCCTTCGTGGGTGGAGCCCTCGTGGACTCTCATGGCCGTTACCCTCCGTGGGTTGAAGTCTCCATCAACGTGGAAGTACGATAGCACCACCTATCGGAACCACGAGAAAAATCACCGCGTCTCCAAATTGCGTTTGATCTTCTCCATTTCTCTTTACTACTTGTGCAATTTACTTTCCGCTGCCCATACTCTAGAATTGCATGTGTAGTATGCTACTTGACTTGTGTGTTATGCAAAATCTGCCAAAATCTGTCCTTGATAAAAGACAGAATTTTTATCTTGTCGAGTAGTCTAATCACCCCCCCTCTAGACACTCTCACCTTCTTCGATCCTACAATAGATCAAGACGCTTAATAGGACTTTCACAAAGCACATACCTTGACAAAATATTGAAAAAGTTCAATATGGATCAGGCAAAGAAAGGATTCTTGCCTGTGCTACAAGGTGTGAAGTTGAGTCGAACTCAATGCCCGACCACGAGAGAAGATAGAGAGAAAATGAAAAATGTTCCTATGCTTCAGCCATAGGCTCTATCATGTATGCAATGCTGTGTACCAGACCTAACGTATGCTTAGCAATAAGCTTAGCAGGAAGGTACCAAAGTAATCCAGGAGTGGATCACTGGACAACGGTCAAGAACATCCTGAAATACGAAAAGGACTAAGGATATGTTTCTCGATATGGAGGTGACAAAGAGCTAGTCGTAAATGGTTACGCCGATGTAAGCTTTGACACCGATCCGGACGATTCTAAATCGCAAACCGGATACGTGTTTATATTAAACGGTGGAGCTGTAAGTTGGTGCAGTTCTAAACAAAGCGTCGTGGCGGGATCTACATGTGAAGCGGAGTACATAGCTGCTTCAAGCAGCAAATGAAGGAGTCGGATGAAGGAGTTCATTTCCGATCTAGGTGTAATACCTAGTGCATCGGGACCAATGAAGATCTTCTGTGACAATACTGGTGCAATTGCTTTAGCAAGGGAATCCAGATTTCACAAGAGGACCAAGCACATCAAGAGACGCTTCAATTCCATTCGGGATCAAGTCCAAGTGGGAGACATAGAAATTTGCAAGATACATACGGATCTGAATGTTGCAGACCCGTTGACTAAGCCTCTCTCACGAGCAAAACATGATCAGCACCAAGACTCCATGGGTGTTAGAATCATTACTATGTAATCTAGATTATTGACTCTAGTGCAAGTGGGAGATTGAAGGAAATATGCCCTAGAGGCAATAATAAAGTTATTATTTATTTCCTCATATCATGATAAATGTTTATTATTCATGCTAGAATTGTATTAACCGGAAACATAATACATGTGTGAATACATAGACAAAACTATGGTCACTAGTATGCCTCTACTTGACTAGCTCATTAATCAAAGATGGTTATGTTTCCTGACCATAGACATGTGTTGTCATTTGATTAGTGGGATCACATCATTACAAGAATGATGTGATTGACATGACCCATTCTGTTAGCCTAGCACTTGATCATTTAGTATCTTGCTATTGCTTTCATCATGACTTATACAAAGTTCTGCAACTATGAGATTGTGCAACTCCGTTTACGGAAGAACACTTTGTGTGCTACCAAACGTCACAACGAATCGGGTGATTATAAAGGTGCTCTCTGGTGTTTCGAAGGTACATGTTGAGTTGGCATAATTCGAGATTAGGATTTGTCACTCCGATTGTCGGAGAGGTATCTCTGGCCCTCTCGGTAATACTCATCACCTAAGCCTTGCAAGCATGTAACTAATGAGTTAGTTATGAGATGACGTATTCTAAGCGAGTAAAGAGACTTGCGGTAACGAGATTGAACTAGGTATTGGATACCGACGATCAAATCTCGGGCAAGTAACATACCGATGACAAAGGAACAAAGTATGTTGTTATGCGGTTTGACCGATAAAGATCTTCGTAGAATATGTAGGAACCAATATGGGCATCCAGGTCCCGCTATTGGTTATTGACCGGAGACATGTCTCGGTCATGTCTACATTGTTCTCGAACCGTAGGGTCCGCATGCTTAAGGTTTCGATGACAGTTATATTATGAGTTTATGTATTTTGATGTACCGAAGGTTGTTCGGAGTCCCGGATGTGATCACGGACATGACGAGGAGTCTCGAAATGGTCGAGACATAAAGATTGATATATAGGACGGATATATTTGGACACCGGAAAGGTTCCGGGAGAGTTTGGGAATATACCGGAGCTCCGGGAAGTTACCGGAACCCCCCGGTAAGTATATGGGCCTTATTGGGCCTTAGTGGAAGGGAGGAGAAGGAGCAAGGGAGGGGCGCGCCCCCAAGCCCAATCCGGTGGGAGGGGGGCGGCCCCTTCCTTCTCTCCCCCTCTTCCTTCCTTCTCCTACTCCGAATAGGAAAGGGGGGCCAAACCTACTTGGAGTAGAATTGCCCCCTAGGCGCGCCACCCTTGGGCGGTCTCCTCCTCCCTCCCTCTTTATATACGGGGGCACCCTAGACACACAAGTTGATCATTGAGATCGTTCCTTAGCCGCAGGCGGTGCCCCTCCACAATATTACACCTCGGTCATATTGTAGCGGTGCTTAGGCGAAAGCCTCGCGACAGAGAACATCAAGATCGTCACCACGCCGTCGTGCTGACGGAACTCCTCCCCGCGCCTCTGCTGGATCGGAGATCGGGGTGCGTCATCGAGTTGTACGTGTGACAAGAACTCGGAGGTGCCGGAGTAACGGTGCTTGGATCGGTTGGACCGGGAGGACGTACGACTACTTCCTCTATGTTGCGTCAACGCTTCCGCTTTGGTCTACGAGGGTACATAGACAACACTCTCCCCTCTAGTTGCTATGCATCACCATGATCTTGCGTGTGCGTAGGATTTTTTTTTGAAATTACTACGTTCCCCAACAGATAGATCTTTCATGATCGTAGGATTTTTTTTTGAAATTACTGCGTTTCCCAATAGTGGCATCCGAGCCAGGTCTATGCGTAGATGTTATATGCACGAATAGAACATAAAGAGTTGTGGGTGATAATAGTCATACTGCTTACCAGCATGTCATACATTGATTCTGCAGTATTGGTGGATCAAGTGGCTCAGACCGACATTACGCGTATGCTTACGCGTACGCTTACGCGAGACTGGTTCTACCGACGTGCTTCGCACACAGGTGGGTAGTGAGTGTTTGTTTCTCCAATTTTAGTTGTGTAGAAGGACAAGTTATGGGCTGTGCAATCTCGATGTATTGATCGGTGCACCAGGCATGTATATATAAGTACAGAGGTGGGCCACAACCTCAACTATATAAGGAAACAGGAGGTGGGCCCTACACACACATATACACGTACACAATGTACTCAACACCCCCCCGCAGTCGAAGCGGCGCCAGTGACGCAGAGACTGGAACGGAACTCCTCAAAGGTAGAAGTCGGCAGTCCCTGCGTCATCGCGTCGGCGAACTGCTGAGCGGTCGGCACATGGAGAACCCGCATGCGTCCAAGAGCCACCTGCTCACGCACAAAGTGAATGTCCAGCTCGATGTGTTTAGTCCGGCGATGATGAACGGAGTTGGCGGAGAGGTACACCGCAGAGACGTTGTCACAGTAGACAACCGTAGCCTGGGAGACATCGTGATGTAGCTCCTGAAGTAACTGTCGAAGCCAGGTGCACTCGGCGACAGCGTTGGCCACAGCTCGGTACTCAGCCTCCTCGCTAGAGCGCGAAACCGTGGGTTGTCGCTTGGTTGACCACGAGACGAGGGAAGGACCGAGGTAGACGCAGTAGCCAGAGGTGGACTGACGAGTATCGGGGCAGCCAGCCCAGTCTGCATCGGAGTAAGCCACCATCTCCAGAGAAGTGGATGCCGTAAGTGTCAACCCAAGGGACATCGTGCCGCGGATGTAGCGAAGAATTCGCTTCACGAGAGTCCAATGAGAGTCACGAGGGGCGTGCATGTGGAGACACACCTGCTGTACAGCATACTGAAGATCCGGTCTGGTGAGAGTCAAGTACTGTAGAGCGCCAATAATAGACCGGTAGAAAGGAGCATCCAACGCACGCAAACCCTCAAGAGCAGAGACCTTGGCCTTCGTGTCCACATGAGTAGCAACATGATGGCAGTTGAGCATGCCAGCACGCTCAAGAAGCTCATGTGCATACTTCTGCTGATGAAGAAAGAAACCGTCCGGACGCCGAACGACCTCAATGCCAAGGAAATAATGTAGATCACCTAGGTCCTTGATAGCAAATTCGTCATGCAGCCGGAGAGTAATCTGCTGAAGAACGGCTGCGGAGGAGGCTGTCAGGATGATGTCGTCGACGTAAAGCAGCAAATATGCAGTCGTGTCACCGTGGCGATAGACAAATAGTGAGGCGTCCGAGCGAGTGACGCTGAAACCCAGTGTCTGAAGAAACCCGGCGATCCGCTAGTACCAGGCTCGGGGTGCCTGCTTGAGCCCGTAAAGAGAGCGAGACAGCAGACACACATGGCTGGGAAGTGAAGTGTCGACGAAGCCGATGGGTTGCTCACAAAACACCTGCTCCTCAAGATGGCCATGGAGAAAGGCGTTGGAGACATCCATCTGGTGAACAGGCCAGCCGCGGGAGACGGCGAGCTATAGGACGGTGCGGATCGTGCCCGGTTTGACAACCGGGGCAAACGTCTCCGTGAAGTCAACTCCAGCGTGTTGGCAGAAACCGCGGACCACCCAGCGAGCCTTGTAGCGCTCAAGTGAACCATCTGAGCGGGTCTTATGGCGAAAGACCCACTTGCCGGTGATGATGTTGGCGCGAGGAGGCCGGGGAACCAGGGTCCACGTGCGGTTCCGTTGAAGAGCATCGAACTCTTCCTGCATCGCCGCAAGCCAGTGAGGATCACGGAGGGCGGCGCGAGCGGATGCAGGAATAGGCGACGGCTCCACAGCAGAGGCGGCGGGGACGTACCCGTCACGCGAGTACCGGAGACTCGGACAATGAATGCCGGCACGAGCGCGGGTGATGGGGCCGTACGGAGCCACCGGAGCCACCGGCGAGGCGACCGGCGTCGTGGCCGGTGAGGCGGCGGGCATCACGGCAAGCGAGGCGCGGGCATCGCGGCCGGCGAGGCGGCCAGCGCCGCAGCCGGCGGCAGCGGGCGAGGCGGCGGCGCCGGGGCCGGCGAGGCGGCAGCGCCGAGGCGGCGGAGGAGGCGGCCGAGCCGGCGATGTTCGACCCCACGGCGCGCTGAGTCGGGGGCGGCGGGTGAAGGCGGGGCGCCGGCCGCACCGTCGGAGCCAGCCGAGGAGGCCCGGTGGGTGGACGCCGGTAGGAGGGCGCGAGGACTGCCAAAGCCCGGAGGCGGTCCACGAGCCAGACGTGATCGTCCACCTGACGAGGTCGTCGATGGGCCGCTGATGGCCGGCGGCGACGAGACGACAAGGGGTACCTGCTGCTGAAACGGGAAGACCATCTCATTAAAGTAAACGTGTCGGGAGGTGAAAACACGGTGCGAGACGGGATCGTAGCAGTGGTAGCCCTTAGTGTTGGGAGGGTAGCCGAGAAAGATGCAGGCGACGGAGCGAGGTGCGAGCTTATGAGGCGCGGTGGCAGCGATGCTAGGGTAGCACAGGCAGCCGAAGATGTGAAGCCCTTCATAAGAGGGAGGTGCACCGAATAGAAGGTGGTGAGGTGTAAAGTTCCCGCGAGTGCGACACGGACGGATGTTGATGAGGACAGAAGCGGTGGCTAGAGCGTCAGGCCAAAAGCGCGGAGGCACATTGGCATGAAAGAGAAGAGTCCTAACGCAGTTATTAAGAGTGCGAAGGATGCGCTCAGCACAACCGTTCTGCTGCGAGGTGTACGGGCAAGTGAGACGAAAAGTCGTGCCATGTGTGGCGAGAAGATTACGAACAGCGGTGTTGTCAAACTCCTTCCCGTTGTCTGTCTGCAATGCGAGAATGGGTCGACCAAACTGCGTGAGAACGTAAGAGTAGAAAGCGGCAAGGGTGGATATAACATCCAACTTGCGGCGCAACGGGAAGGTCCACACATAATGCGAAAAATCGTCAAGAATGACAAGATAATAAAGAAAGCCCGTATTACTGGCAACAGGAGATGTCCAAACATCACTAAGAATCAACGCAAACGGGTACGATGCAACAAAGGAAGAAGGCCTAAATGGAAGACGAGCATGTTTGCCAAGGCGACATGCATGACACGAGTGATCCTCGTTCTTATTACACGTGAAAGAAAAACTCCGAAGTATGTGTTGAAGTGTGGCAGGATTAGGATGACCCAAGCAAGCGTGCCAGAGATCCACTTCGGTGGCGAGAGCGACAGGGGTGGCGGAAGTGGCGGAGGTGGCGGAGTGAACCGGGTAGAGCTCGTCGGGGCTGTCACATCGGTGGAGCACCATCCGCGTGCGAGCGTCCTTAACAGAAAAACCACATTCGTCAAATTCAACAGTGACTGGATTTTCATGTGTAAGAGAACGAACGGAAACAAGATTTTTAATAAGGTCAGGAGAAACAAGAATATTAGACATAGATATAGGAGTGGAGTTAGACGGAAAAAATGTATGTCCAATATGGGTGATGGGAAGAGAAGAACCATCACCGACGGTGATGCGGTTGGAGGTGTGGACAGGATGGGCAGTGTGGAGGTTACCGGGATACGCCGCCATATGAGCGGTGGCGCCACTGTCCATGTACCAATCGCCGCAGCCGGTGTAGCTGGATGGGGAAGGAGCGGTGTGGAGAGCCGCCAGAAGGGCCGGGTCCCACGGTGCCGGCGGGAGGGATGGCGCAGCCGTCAGGGGCAGCAGCGGCGGCCCACCTGGCAGCGGCTGCTGCCCGTAGGGTGCTGCATAGGGTTGCGGCGTGGCGTAGTACGCCTGGTGTGACGGAGGCCGAGTGCCGAGGAGGCCCAGAGTGGGGGCCCGAGGAACCGGCATGGAGTAGGCGTGGACGACGCCGGTCCATGGGTTCTGGCCGGCGTACCACGGAGCCGCCGGCTGAGGGGCCGGCTGCTGCTGGCGAGGTGCTCCTCCCTGAGCACCACCGCCGCCTCCCTGCTGCCACCCGGCCGCCGTGTGACCCCATTGGCCGCCGGCTGGGGCAGCGGAAGGGGCGGCTGGAGCGGGCGGAAGCCAGCGGGAAGGCGGCGCCGCCGGCTGGGCGGCGTCGGGCGGGACGGTGGCGGGGCCGAACCCCCACAGGTGCCGGCGACGAGGGCGGTGTGGGTCGCGCGCGTCCGTGCCACCCGCATCCGGCGCTCCTCCAGCTTGAGGTACGCGACCACCTTGGCGAAGGTGGGCTCCGGGATGAGGGTGAGGTTGGAGGCAGCGTTCCCGAAGTCCTCGTTGAGGCCGCCAGAGAGGGTGCTGATGAGGAGCTCGTCGCCGATCTTTTCCCCCAGATCACGGAGCTCATCGGCGAGCTTCTTGAGGCGCATGCAAAAATCATCGATGGACGAGTCAAGTTGTTGGCACCCGTAAAACTCACCATAGAGGAGGACCTTGCGCTGCAGCCGATTGTCGGTGAAGAGGCCGTTGAGCTTGGTCCAGACCGCATAGGCATCGTCCTCGTCGTTCACCACGGTGTGGAAGATGTCGCTGGAGATGGTGACGTGGAACCAGCAGATGATGGTGGCGTTGATGATCATCCACTCCTCGTCGTTGATCATGAGCGCCGAGTCCACGGTGCCGTCCACGTGGCCGTGTAGGAGGTACTCACGGAACACAAGCGAAAAATACCGCTTCCAAGCGGCGTAGGAGGCGGTGGTGTGATCAAGCTTGACCGGGACGCGCTCATGGATGTTGAGGTCGCGGACGAGGGTGACATCGGGACCGGCGAACGGGTTGAAGATGATGGAGGAGGAGGAACTCATGGTGGTTCGGCTCGGGTGGTAGGGTGCGGCGCAGGGAGAGAGGGAGGGGCGCGGCGCGGGTGGAGGGGAGGGAGGGTTAGGGGCAACGCTGGTGGGGAGGGAGGGCGCGCGCGGGTGGAGGGAGGCGGAAGCAGTGGGGTGCGGCGGCGGCGGCCTTGGGAGGAGGAGGCGGCGGCAAGCGGGGGGAGGGCGGTGCGGCGTGACTGGGGCGGCGGCGGCGGAAGGAGGGCGGCAGCGGCGGCGGCTGGTGACGGCGGCGTGAAGAGGCGGCGTCGGCGGCGGCGGCGGCGGCTTGGGTTAGGATCGTGCTGCGATAGATACCATGTAGAAGGACTAGTTATGGGCTGTGCAATCTCGATGTATTGATCGGTGCACCAGACACGTATATATAAGTACAGAGGTGGGCCACAACCTCAACTATACAAGGAAACAGGAGGTGGGCCCTACACACACATATACACGTACACAATGTACTCAACAAGTTGAATCGAGTGTGGCTACGCCCGGTCCTTGTTGAAGGTTAAAACAGCACACTTGATGAAAAATCATTGTGGTTTTGATGCATAGGTAAGAACGGTTCTTGCTAGAAGCCCGTAGCAGCCACATAAAACTTGCAACAACAAAGTAGAGGATGTCTAACTTGTTTTTGCAGGGCTTGCTATGATGTGATATGGTCAAGGCATGATGTGATATAAATTGTTGTATGAGATGATCATGTTTTGTAACAAAGTTATCAGCAACTGGCAGGAGCCATATGGTTGTCGCTATATTGTATGCAATGGAATTGCCATGTAATTGTTTTACTTTATCACTAAGCGGTAGCGATAGTCGTAGTAACAATAGTTGGCGAGACGACAACGATGCTACGATGGAGATCAAGGTGTCGCACCGGTGACGATGGAGATCATGATGATGCTTCAGTGATGGAGATCATGAGCACAAGATGATGATGGCCATATCAGGTCACATATTTTTTGATTGCATGTGATGTTTATCTTTTATGCATCTTATTTTGCTTAGTACGGCGGTAGCTTATAAAATGATCCCTCACTAGATTTCAAGGTACAAGTGTTCTCCCTGAGTATGCACTGTTGCTACAGTTCGTCGTGCCGAGACACCACGTGATGATCGGGTGTGATAAGCTCTACGTTCACATACAACAGGTGCAATCCAGTTTTGCACACACAGAATACTCGGGTTAAACTTGACGAGCCTAGCATATGCAGATATGGCCTCGGAACACTGAGACCGAAAGGTCGAGCGTGAATCATATAGTAGATATGATCAACATAGTGATGTTCACCATTGAAAACTACTCCATCTCACGTGATGATCGGACATAGTTTAGTTGATTTGGATCACGTGATCACTTTGATGATTATAGGGATGTCTAAGTGGGAGTTCTCAAGTAATATGATTAATTGAACTTTAAATTTACCATGAACTTAGTACCTGATAGTATTTTGCATGTCTATGTTGTTGCAGATCAATGGCCCGTGCTACCATTCCTTTGAATTTTAATGTGTTCCTAGAGAAAGCTAAGTTTAAAGATGATCGCAGCAACTACACGGACTAGGTCCGTAACTTGAGGATTATCCTCATTGCTGCATAGAAGAATTATGTCCTGGAAGCACCATTAGGTGTACCACCCGCACCCGCAAGTGCAGACACTGTGAATGTCTGGCAGACGCTGTTGATGACTACTCGATAGTTAAGTGTGCCATGCTCTACGTCTTAGAATCGGGACTTCAAAGGCGTTTTGAACGTCATGGAGCATATGAGATGTTCCAAGAGTTGAAATTAATATTTCAAGCAAATGCCCGAGTTGAGAGATATGAAGTCTCCAACAAGTTCTACAGCTACAAAATGGAGGAGAATAGTTCTGTTAGTGAACACATACTCAGAATGTCTTGGAACCATAACCACTTGACTCAGCTGGGAGTAAATCTTTTTGTTGATAGTGTCATTCACAGCGTTCTTGCCACCAAGCTATAAAGGCTTCGTGATGAACTATAATATGCAAGGGATGAACAAGACTATTCCCGAGCTCTTCATGATGCTAAAGGCCGCGGAGGTAGAAATCAAAAAGGAGCATCAAGTGTTGATGGTTAACAAGACCACTAGTTTCCAGAAAAAGGGCAAAGGGAAGAAAGGGAACTTCAAGAAGAACGGCAAAAAGGTTGCTGCTCAAGAGAAGAAACCAAAGTCTGGACCTAAGCCTGAAACTGAGTGCTTCTACTGCAAAGGGACTGGTCACTGGAAGCGGAACTGCCCCAAGTATTTGGCAGATAAGAAGGATGGAAAAGTGAAAGGTATATTTGTTATACATGTTATTGATGTGTACTTAACTAATGCTTGCAGTAGCGCCTGGATATTTGATACTAGTTCTGTTGCTCATATTTGCAACTCGAAACAGGGGCTACGGATTAAGCTAAGATTGGCTAAGGACGAGGTGACGATGCACGTGGAAATGGTTCCAAGGTCGATGTGATCGCCGTCGGCACGCTACCTCTACATCTACCATCGGGATTAGTTTTAGACCTGAATAATTGTTATTTGGTGCAGCGTTGAGCATGGACATTATATCTGGATCTTGTTTAATGTGAGATGGTTATTCACTTAAACCAGAGAAAAATGGTTGTTCTATTTATACAAGTAATATCTTTTATGGTCATGCACCCTTGCTGAGTGGTCTATTTTTGTTGAATCTCGATAGTGATGGTACACATATTCATAATATTGAAGCCAAAAGATGCAAAGTTAATAATGATAGTGCAACTTATTTGTGGCACTGCCATTTGGGTCATATCGGTGTAAAGCGCATGAAGAAACTCCATGCTGATGGACTTTTGGAATCACTTGATTATGAATCACTTGGTGCTTGCGAACCGTGCCTTATGGGCAAGATGACTAAAACTCCGTTCTCCGGAACAATGGAATGAGCTACAGACTTGTCGAAAATAATACATACCGATGTATGCGGTCCAATGAGTCTTGAAGCTCATGGTGGGTATCATTATTTTCTTACCTTCAAAAATGATTTGAGCAGATATGGTTATATCTACTTAATGAAGCATAAGTCTGAAACATTTGAAAAGTTCAAAGAATTTCAGAGTGAAGTGGAAAATCATCATAACAAGAAAATAAACTTTCTACGAACTAATCGTGGAGGAGAATATTTGAGTTACAAGTTTGGTCTTCATTTGAAACAACATGGGGTAGTTTAACAATTAACACCACCTGGAACACCTCGGTGAAATGGTGTGTCTGAACATCGTAATTGTACTTTATTAGATATGGTGCGATCTATGATGTATCTTACTGATTTACCGGTATCGTTTTGGGGTTATGATTTAGAGACGGCTGCAGTCACTTTAAATAGGGCACCATCAAAATCCGTTGAGACAATGCCTTATGAACTGTGGTTTGGCAAGAAACCAAAGTTGTCGTTTCTTAAAGTTTTGGGCTGTGATGCTTATGTGAAAAAGCTTCAACCTGATAAGCTCGAACCCAAATTGGAGAAGTGCGTCTTCATAGGATACCCAAAGGAAACTGTTGGGTACACCTTCTATCACAGATCTGAAGGCAAAATATTTGTTGCTAAGAATGGATCTTTTCTAGAGGAGTTTCTCTCGAAAGAAGTGAGTGGGAGGAAAGTCGAACTTGATGAGGTAATTGTACCTTCTCCCTTATTGGAAAGTAGTTCATCACAGAAATCAGTTCCAGTGATTCCTACACCAATTAGTGAGGAAGTTAATGATAATGATCATGAATCTTTAGATCAAATTACTACCAAACTTTGTAGGTCTTCCAGAGTAAGATCCGCACTAGAGTGGTATGGTAATCCTGTTCTGGAAGTCATGTTACTAGACCGTGATGAACCTACGAACTATGAGGAAGCGATGATGAGCCCAGGTTCCACGAAATGGCTTGAGGCCATGAAATCTGAGATGGGATCCATGTATGAGAACAAAGTGTGGACTTTGGTGGACTTGCCCGATGATCGGCAAGCCATAGAAAATAAATGGATCTTTAAGAAGAAGACCGACGCAGACGGTAATGTTACTGTTTACAAAGCTCGACTTGTTGCAAAAGGTTTCTGACAAGTTCAAGGAGTTGACTACGATGAGACTTTCTCACCCATAGCGATGCTTAAGTCTGTCCGAATCATGTTAGCAATTGCTGCATTTTATGATTATGAAATTTGGCAAATGGATGTCAAACTGCATTCCTAAATGGACTTCTGGAAGAAGAGTTGTATATGATGCAACCTAAAGGTTTTGTCAATCCAAAGGGTGCTAACAAAGTGTGCAAGCTCCAGCAATCCATTTATGGACTGGTGCAAGCCTCTCGGAGTTGGAATAAACGTTTTGATAATGTGATCAAAGCATATGGTTTTATACAGACTTTTGGAGAAGCCTGTACTTACTAGAAAGTGAGTGGGAGCTCTGTAGCACTTCTAATCTTATATTTAGATGACATATTGTTGATAGGGAATGATATAGAATTTCTGGATAGCATAAAGAGATACCTGAATAAGAGTTTTTCTATGAAAGACCTCGGAGAAGCTGCTTACATATTGGGCATCAAGATCTATATATATAGATCAAGACGCTTAATTGGACTTTCACAAAGCACATACCTTGATAAAGTTTTGAAGAAGTTCAAAATGGATCAGTCAAAGAAAGGGTTCTTGCCTGTGTTACAAGGTGTGAAGTTGAGCCAGACTCAATGCCCGACCACTGCAGAAGATAGAGAGAAAATGAAAGTCATTTCCTATGCTTTGGCCATAGGTTCTATCATGTATGCAATGCTGTGTACCAGACCTAATGTATGTCTTGCTATAAGCATAGCTGGGAGGTACCAAAGTAATCCCGGAGTGGAGCACTGGACAGCGGTCAAGAACATCCTGAAATACTTGAAAAGGACTAAGGATATATTTCTAATTTATGGAGGTGAAAAAGAGCTCGTCGTAAATGGTTACGTCGACGCAAGCTTTGACCCTGATCTGGATGACTCTTAGTCTCAAATCGGATACATATTTTTATTAAATGGAGGAGCTATCAGTTGGTGTTGCTCCAAGCAGAGCGTCGTGGTGGGATCTACGTGTGAAGCAGAGTACATTTCTGCTTCAGAAGCAGCAAATGAAGGAGGTTGGATGGAGGAGTTCATATCCGATCTAGGTGTCATACCGAGTGCATCGGGTCCAATGAAAATCTTCTCTGACAATACTGGTGCAATTGCGTTGGCAAAGGAATCCAAATTTCACAAGAGAACCAAGCACATCAAGAGACGCTTCAATTCCATCCGTCATCAAGTGTCAGAGGGGGACATAGAGATTTGCAAGATAAACACGGATCTGAATGTCGCAGACCCATTTACTCAGCTCTTCCATGAGCAAAACATGATCAGCACCAAAGCTCCATGGTAGAATCATTACTATGTAATCTAGATTATTGACTCTAGTGCAAGAGGGAGACCAAAGGAAATATGCCCTAGAGGCAATAATAAATTTATTATTTATTTCCTTAATTCATGGTAAATGTTTATTATTCATGCTAGAATTGTATTAACCGGAAACTTAGTACATGTGTGAATACATAGACAAAACTTATAGTCCCTAGCATGCCTCTACTTGACTAGCTCGTTAATCAAAGATGGTTATGTTTCCTAACCATAGACATGTGTTGTCATTTGATGAACGGGGTCACATCATTAGGAGAATGATGTGATGGACATGACCCATCTGTTAGCTTAACATTATGATCGGGTCAGTTTCATTGCTACTGCTTTCTTCATGACTTATACAAGTTCCTTAGACTATGAGATTATGCAACTCCCAAATACTGGAGGAAGACTTTGTGTGCTACCAAACATCACAATGTAAAAGGGTGATTATAAAGGTGCTCTACAAGTGTCTTTGAAGGTGTTTGTTGGGTTGGCATATATCGAGATTAGGATTTCACTCCGTGTTTCGGAGAGGTATCTCTGGGCCCTCTCGGTAATACTCATCACTATAAGCCTTGCAAGCATTATAACTAATGAGTTAGTTGCGGGATGAAGTATTACGGAATGATTAAAGAGACTTGCCGGTAACGAGATTGAACTAGGTATGATGATACCGACGAGCGAATCTCGGGCAAGTAACATACCGGTGACAAAGGGAACAATGTATGTTGTTATGCGGTTTGACCGATAAAGATCTTCGTAGAATTTGTAGGAACCAATATGAGCATCCAGGTTCCGCTATTGGTTATTGACCGGAAGTGAGTCTCGGTCATGTCTACGTAGTTCTTGAACCCGTAGGGTCCGCACGCTTAACGTTCGATGATGATCGGTATTATGAGTTTATGTGTTTTGATTTACCGAAGGTTGTTCGGAGTCCCGGATGTGATCACATACATGACGAGGAGTCTCGAAATGGTTGAGACATAAAGATTGATATGTTGGAAGGCTATGTTTGGACACCGGAAAGGTTCCGAGTGGTTCGGGCATTTTTCCGGAGTACCGGGAAGTTACCGGAACCCCCTGGGGAGTTAATGGGCCTTAATGGGCCATGGTGGAAGAGAGGAGGAGGCGGCCAAGGTGGGGGCGCCCCCCATGCCCAATCCGAATTGGGAGTGGGGGTCGGCCCCTCTTTCCTTCTCTCCCTCTCGCTCTTCCTTCTTCTCCTACTCCAACTAGGGAAGGAGGGAAACCTACTCCTACTGGGAGTAGGACTCCCCCCTTGGGCGCGCCATAGAGGGCCGGCCCTCCCCCTCCTCCACTCCTTTATATACAGGGGAGGGGGGCACCCCATAGACACACAAGTTAATCAAGTTGATCTTTTAGCTGTGTGCGGTGCCCCCCTCCACAGATTTCCACCTCGGTCATATTGTCGTAGTGCTTAGGCGAAGCCCTGCGCCGGTAATTTCATAAATACTGTCATCACGCCGTCGTGCTAAAAGAAATCTCCCTCAACCTCAGCTGGATCTGGAGTTCATGGGACGTCACCGAGCTGAAAGTGTGCAGATCGAGGAGGTGCCATACCTTCGGTGCCAGGATCGGTCGGATCGTGAAGACGTATGACTACATCAACCGCGTTGTCATAATGCTTCCTCTTTTGGTCTACGAGGGTACGTAGACAACACTCTCCCCTCTCGTTGCTTTGCATCACCCAGATAGATCTTCCGTGATCATAGGATTTTTTTTTGAAATTACTGCGTTTCCCAACATCACCCACCTATTAAAAATGAAATTAAAGAACCAGTATCAGTTAAAGAAGAAACTATACTTTATAATGTTGATCCAGTTGTTCCTTCTGCTTATATTGAGAAACCACCTTTCCCTATTAGGATAAAAGAACATGCTAAAGTTTCAACTGTGGTTAACAAAAGCTATGTTAGAACACCTAAGCCTGATGAGCAAATTAAAGTAGAACCTAGCATTGCTATGGTTAAAGGTCTCTTGGAAGAAGATATGGATGGGCATGTTATTTACTTCTGTGAAGAAGCTGCTAGAATTGCTACACCTAATGGAAAAGATAAACATAGACCTATTGTTGGCATGCATGTTATTTCAGTTAAAATAGGAGATCACTGTTATCATGGTTTATGTGACATGGGTGCTAGTGTGAGTGCTATTCCCCCCTCCTTATATGAAGAAATTAGAGATGAAATAGCACCTGCTGAGATACAAGACATAGATGTTACTATTAAACTTGCTAATAGAGATACTATATCACCAATTGGGATTCTTAGAGATGTTGAAGTCTTGTGTGGGAAAATAAAATATCCTACTGATTTTCTTGTTCTTGGTACCCCGCAAGATGACTTCTGTCCCATTATCTTTGGTAGACCTTTCCTGAACACCGTCAATGCTAAAATAGATTGTAAGAAACAAACTGTCGGTGTTAGCTTTGGTGATGAGTCTCATGAGTTTAATTTTTCCAAGTTTAGTAGAAATCATCATGAAAAAGAATTTCCTAGTAAGGATGAATTAATTGGTCTTGCTTCTATTGCTGTGCCACCTACTAATCCTTTAGAACAATACTTGCTAGACCATGAGAATGATTTACATATGCATGAAACAAATGAAATAGATAAGATCTTCTTTGAACAACGTCCTCTGCTTAAACACAATTTGCCTATTGAAACTCTTGGAGGTCCTCCTCCACCTAAGGGTGATCCTTTGTTTGAATTAAGACAATTGCCAGACACTTTGAAGTATGCTTATCTTGATGAAAAGAAGATATATCCTGTTATTATCAGTGCTAACCTTTCAGAACATGAAGAAGAAAGAGTACTGAAAGTTCTAAGGAAGCACCAAGCTGCTATTGGATATACTCTTGATGATTAAAAGGGCATTAGTCCCACTCTATGTCAGCACAAAATTAATATGGAACCTGATGCTAAACCAGTTGTTGATCATCAACGTTGGTTAAATCTGAAGATGAAAGAAGTGGTAAGAATGGAAATACTAAAACTTCTGGAAGCAGGTATAATCTATCCCATAGCTGATAGTAGATGGGTAAGTCCTGTTCATTGTGTCCCTAAGAAAGGAGGTATAACTGTTGTTCCTAATAATAAGAATGAGCTCATTCCACAAAGAATTGTTACAGGCTATAGAATGGTAATTGATTTTAGAAAATTAAACAAAGCCACTAGAAAAGATCATTACCCTTTGCCTTTTATTGTTCAAATACTTGAAAGATTATCTAAACACACACACTTCTGCTTCCTTGATGGCTATTCTGGCTTTTCACAAATACCCGTATCTCAACCTGATCAAGAAAAGACTACTTTTACTTGTCCCTTTGGAACCTATGCTTATCGACGTATGCCTTTTGGTTTATGTAATGCACCTGCTACCTTTCAAAGATGCATGATGGCTATATTCTCTTACTTTTGTGAAAAGATTGTTGAGGTTTTCATGGATGGCTTTTTTTATGGGAAGTCCTTTGATGATTGTTTAAGCAATCTTGAGCGAGTTTTGCAGAGATGTGAACAAACCAATCTTCTCTTGAATTGGGAGAAGTGCCACTTTATGGTTAATGAGGGCATTGTCTTGGGTCATAAAATTTCTGAAAGAGGTATTGAAGTGGATCAAGCTAAGGTTGATGCAATTGAGAAAATGCCATGTCCTAAGGACATCAAAGGTATTCGTAGTTTCCTAGGTCATGTGAGTTTTTATAGGAGATTTATTAAAGACTTCTCTAAAATTTCTAGCCCTCTCACTAGTCTTTTGCAAAAGGATGTTCCTTTTGTTTTTGACGATGATTGTTTAGAAGCCTTTGAAACACTCAAGAAAGCCTTAATTTCTGCACCAATTGTTCAACCACCTGATTGGAACTTGCCTTTTGAAATTATGTGTGATGCTAGTGATTATGCTATTGGTGCTGTTCTAGGACAAAGAGTTGATAAGAAATTTAATGTTATTCATTATGCTAGTAAACTCTAGACAATTCTCAAAGAAATTATGCTACTACTGAAAAAGAATTTTTAGTATTGGTGTTTACTTGTGATAAATTAGACCTTACATTGTTGATTCCAAAGTAACTGTTCACACAGACCATGCTGCTATTAAATATCTTATGGAAAAGAAAGATGCTAAACCTAAACTTATTCGTTGGGTTCTCTAGTTACAAGAATTTGATTTACATATTATTGACAGAAAAGGAGCTGAGAACCCCGTAGCAGATAATTTATCTAGGCTTGAAAATGTGCTTGATGACCCACTACCTATTGATGATAGTTTTCCTGATGAGCAGTTAGCTGCAATAAATGTTGCTAATAGTACTCCTTGGTACATTGTTGCTAAATATTTACCTCCTAGCTTTACATACCAACAAAATAAAAAATTCTTCTATGTTTTAAGACATTACTTTTGGGATGACCCACATCTTTATAAAGAAGGAGTAGATGGTATTATTAGACATTGTGTACCTGAGCATGAACAGGGAAAAATCCTATGGAGATGTCGCTCCGAGGCTTATGGAGGGCATCATGCCGGAGATAGAACTGCTCACAAGGTATTGCAATGTGGATTTTATTGGCCTACTCTCTTCGAGGATGCCCGTAAGTTGGTCTCATCTTGTGATGAATGCCAAAGAATAGGTAATATTGGTAAGCGTCAAGAAATGCCTATGAATTATTCACTTGATGTTGAACCATTTGATGTTTGGGGATTTGATTACATGGGACCTTTTCCTTCCTATAATGGGTATACACATATTTTGGTTGTTGTTGATTATGTTACTAAATGGGTAGAAGCTATTCCAACTAGTAGTGCTGATCACAACACCTCTATTAAAATGTTTAAGGAAGTTATTTTCCCAAGGTTTGGGGTCCCTAGATATTTAATGACTGATGGTGGTTCACACTTTATTCATGGCGCATTTCGTAAAATGCTTGCCAGGTATGATGTTAACCATAGAATTGCATCACCTTATCATCCTCAGTCTAGTGGTCAAGTTGAACTTAGTAATAGGGAAATAAAATTAATTTTGCAAAAGATTGTCAATAGGTACCAGAAGAATTGGTCTAAGAAATTAGATGATGCATGTTGGGCTTATAGAACAGCTTATAAAAATCCCATGGATATGTCTCCATATAAAATGGTCTATGGAAAGGCTTGTCATTTGCCTCTTGAGTTAGAACATAAAGCATACTGGGAAATTAAAGAACTCAATTATGATTTCAAACTTGCTGATGAAAAGAGGTTATTTGATATTAGCTCATTAGATGAGTGGAGAACCCAGGCTTATGAAAATGCAAAATTATTCAAAGAGAAAGTTAAAAGATGGCATGACAAAATAATCCAAAAGCGTGAGTTCAATGTCGGAGAATATGTTCTTTGTACAACTCTCGTTTTAGATTTTTTGCAGAAAAGCTCCTCTCTAAATGGGAAGGCCCATATGTCATCGAGGAGGTTTACCGGTCTAGAGCCATCAAAATAAATAATTTCAATGGCACTAACCCAAAGGTTGTCAACGAACAATGAATAAAGCATTATATCTCAGGTACGCCTATCAATGCTGAAAGTAATATTATCCAAACTTTGACACCAGAAGAACACATAAAAGAGTCCTTCCGGAACACCCCACAATCGTCAAAACAAGGAGGTATGTGATACGGTAAGTAAACAGTCTCCGAAAAATCCGCAAAAATATTTTTTGTTGTTTTTGGAATATTTTAGAACTTTGGAAATAAAGAAACTCCCAGGGAACGTACCCTGGCGCCAGGCATTCCTGGCGCGCCTAGGTGGGTTGTGCCCACCTAGGGCACCTTCCAGATTCTGTTTTTCTTCTGTTTACTTGTCCTGCAAGATAAACTTTTTATATATACTTCCCGAACTTGTTAACCACCGTATCGCTAAATCCTCTGTTCTCTTTTCTTGTTGTTCCTGGTCAGATTTATCAAGCAAGGAAGCTACCGTAAATCCATCTCCGGTGACAACACAGGAACTGTTGGTTGAGGAGGAGGAAGAAGCTTCTTCACCACCAAAGGAGAACTGAGTATTGTGTATGGGCACTCCCCATGGCTTCCGCTAAGCTTGGGGGAGGTGCCCCGGTATCGTATCATCCCACTATCTTTTTGCTTTTACTTACCTTAGTTCGATCTTTTTGCTTTAGATGAAATGAAGTTAGTTTGATCCTTTCTTATTTGAGAGCCTGCTTAGTGATCTATCCTCTTAATCATGTGCAAGTTTTATAATAAAGTTAGTCTGAGTTTTGCTTTCTTTACTTTCATGTTGCAAATAAAGAAAAGAAATAAGAAAGGAAGAAATAAATAAATAAATAAAAGAAAGGAAATAAATCAATAAGATCATATACTAATCCTATGGTAAGTGATAGCACCACATAAGGAAAAGTATAAGTAGTAAATTTTATTAGAGATTGACAAACAGAGCATTAGTCAATGATGCAACTCATGAAAGAATTAATAAGGGAAGAGAAGATTCACATATAAATATACTATCCTAGAAATATTTTGTGATTGTGAGCCCTCATCAACATATTATATGCCAAAATTGTTGATGTTGGACAAGGAAGAAAACTTAATTATTTATGTATATTTATATTCGCATAGAAGTCATATTGTCATAGATCCTTTAACATGTGATGCTTGCCCCCTATCTCTGCTAACCAAAAAATCCGCACCAAGTAGAGATACTACTTGTGCATCCAAAACCCTTAAACCGAAATCTTTTTCAAGTGTCCACCATACCTACCTATGGATTGAGCAAGATCCCTCAAGTAAGTTGTCACCAGTGCAAAAAGGCAATAAAAATTGCTGCTAAATATGTGAGATCATTTAGTGTAAGAGAAAATTGAGCGTTGTACGAACTTGGATGGCAAAGAATAAACGCGACAGACTGCATAATAAAGGTTGTCATCTTAAGGGGCAATACAACGTGATGTTCTTTTGCACTAAGGGATTGAGCATGCAAACAAATAAGTGCATGGCAACCTCTGCTTCCCTCTGCGAAGGGCCTTTCTTTTACTTTTATGTATTTATTTTTATGCAAGGAGTCAAAGTTTTCCTTCTATTCCTTTTTATTTTCTCTTTTGGCAAGCATCATGTGGTGAGGAAAGATCTAGGCACATATGTCCAATTGAATATAGATAGCATGAGTTATTATTGTTGACATCACCCTTGAGGTGAGTATGTTAGGAGGCAAAACTATGAGCCCCTATCTTTCTGGGTGTCTGGTTGAAACGTTTTGCTCATGGGTACGAGGTGAGTGTTAGCAATCATAGAAGACTATATGATGGTTGAGTATGTGGACTTGCTAGAAGGCTCCGACACGTGACTCTTCCTGAAAAGATGATGAATTGTAGTTGCAAAGTTGAGTGAGAACATAGTTTGTTGGTTTTTAATAGAGTTTATGCTTTATACTTCGATTATGTGATGAATTATTACTTATTCATGGGAAGTATATGATGCAAGTTTGATGATAAAAGTCCTATGTTCAATTTTGTTGCTGTTGTAATAATCAACATGATGCTTCTATGTCTATATTTTTCTTTTTATCGACACCTCTCTCTCTCTCAAGGCATGTGGACATATTTTTTGATTTTGGCTTTCGCTTGAGGACAAGCGAGGTCTAAGCTTGCGGGAGTTGATACGTCCATTTTACATCATGTTTTCTTACTGTTATTTATAATGTTTTTATCCATAATAATGCTTTTTGGAGTAAATCTAATGCCTTTTCCCTCATAATTTGCAAGGTACACACCAAGAGGGAGAATTCTGGCAGCTGGAAATCTGGACCTGAAAAAGCTACGTTAGGCTACCTATTGTGCACAAGTCCAAACAAGCCGAGCCTTCACAGGGAATTTTTATGCAATATTTAAGGAATATTGGAGCAAATAACTACCAGAGGGGGCCCACCAGGTGGGCACAACCCACCTGGGCGTGCCAGGGAGCCAAGGCGCGCCCTGGTGGGTTGTGCCCTCCTCGGCCCACCTACAGTGCCCATCTTCTAGTATATAAGTCATTTTGACATAGAAAAAATAAGGGGAGGACATTCGGGACGAAGCGCCGCCGTCTCAAGGCGGAACTTGGGCAGGAGCACTTTTGCCCTTCGGCAGAGCGATTCCGCCGGGGGAACTTCCCTCCCGGAGGGGGAAATCATCATCATCATCATCACCAAAAACTCTCCCATCTTGGGGAGGGCCATCTTCATCAACATCTTCACAACGCCAACTCCTCTCAAACCCTAGTTCATCTCTTGCGTTCAATCTTTGTATCAAAACTATAGATTGGTGCCCGTGGGTGACTAGTAGTGTTGATTTCATCTTGTAGTTGATTACTATATGATTTCTTTGGTGGAAGATTATATGTTCAGATCATTATGTTATTCAATACCCCTCTGATCTTGAGCATGTTTATCATTTGTGAGTAGTTACTTTCGTTCTTGAGGTCACGGGAGAAATCATGTTGCAAGTAATCATGTGAATTTGATATGTGTTCGATATTTTGATAGTATGTATGTTGTGACCCTTAGTGGTGTCATGTGAAGGTCGACTACATGACACTTCACCATATTTGGGCCTAAGGGGATGCATTGTGGAGTAGTAAATAGATGGTGGGTTGCAAGAGTGACAGAAACTTAAACCCTAGTTTATGCACTATTCCGTAAGGGACTGATTGGATCCTAGAGTTTAATGGTATGGTTAGAATTTATTCTTAATACTTTTATCGTAGTTGTGGATGCTTGTGGGAGGGTTAATCATAAGTAGGAGGTTTGTTCAAGTAAGAACAACACCTAAGCACCGGTCCACCCACATATCAAATTATCAAAGTAGCGAAGGCTAATCAAACCAACATGATGAAAGTAACTAGATGAAATTCCCGTGTACCCTCAAGAACGCTTTGCTTATCATAAGAAACCGTTTTGGCATGTCCTTTGCCTAAAAAGGATTGGGCTACCTTGCTGCACTTTTGTTACTACTATCGTTACTTGCTCGTTACAAATTATCTTGCTATCAAACTACTAGCTACTTACAGTTTCAGCACTTGCAGACATTACCTTACTGAAAACTACTTGTCATTTCCTTCTGCTCCTCGTTGGGTTCGAAACTCTTACTTATCGAAAAGAGCTACAATTGACCCCCTATACTTGTGGGTCATCACTCCGCTGTGATGGACGGTTCCTTCGTTGGAGCAGCTCCGGTGAGGTATACAGTGGCGAGGCTGAAGCAGGACAAGACAGACAATGTTAATTTGAAGTGGGACTCTAATATCATCTGCAATAGATGATGTAAAATACATCACCAAAAAGTGCTAGATGTAAAATGCATCAGCCATGCCACGGCCGCTCCAACAGATGCTGTAAGTGCTGTTCACTCTGATCTTAACTGAAGAAACTGAACTTTACAGTCGAAACTGAATGTTACTGTCAAAACTGATGAACTTGTAGTAGAGCATTGCAATAGATGTTTAGGGAGTTCGAGCACTAGTTGCAGATAAGCAGTGATCTAAATCAGCAGACGCTCGAGCAGGGAACACACTAGCAGAGAGCAAGTCATGCATTTGCACCACGAGCGAGTGCTAAAGCAGCAACTCCTGTAGCTGCCGGAGGTTGTGCAGCAGCAGCGCGAGCGAGAGCAAGAGCAAAGCAGTAGCACGAACAAGAGCAAGAGTGGAGCAGTGACGGGATCGACAGCAAGAACAGAGCCGCAGCGCGAGCGAGAGCCGGAGCAGCAGCTGCGCGAGCGAGAGTTGGAGCAGCTGCAGCTAGTGCCGGTGTGGAAGTCGCCGTCGAGGAAGCAACAACATGGGGGAGAGACGCCGTGGATTAAGTGGCTGGCGACAGCACCATCGATGGAGACCCGCCATGGCTGCTCGGTATCGAGCACCGACAGCCCCGTGAGATCGAATAAAAGGTAAAATGCAGCGGTGAGTGCAGAACTGAAGGAAATATGCCCTAGAGGCAATAATAAAGTTATTATTTATTTCCTTATTTCATGATAAATGTTTATCATTCATGCTAGAATTGTATTAGCCAGAAACATAATACATGTGTGAATGCATAGACAAACAGAGTGTCACTAGTATGCCTCTACTAGACTAGCTTGTTAATCAAAGATGGTTATGTTTCCTAACCATGAACAAAGGGTTGTTATTTGATTAACAAGGTCACATCATTAGGAGAATGATCTGATTGACATGACCCATTCCATTAGCTTAGCACACGATCGTTTAGTATGTTGCTACTGCTTTTATCCATGACATATACATGTTCCTATAACTATGAGATTATGCAACTCCGTTTACGGAGGAACACTTTGGTGCTACCAAACGTCACAACGTAATCGGGTGATTATAAAGGAGTACTACAGGTGTCTCCAAAGGCGATGTTGGGTTGGCGTATTTCGAGATTAGGTTTTGTCACTCCGATAGTCGGAGAGGTATCTCTGGGCCCTCTCGGTAATACACATCACTTAAGCCTTGCAAGCATTACAACTAATGAGTTAGCTGTGAGATGATGTATTCTGAGAATGAGTAAAGAGACTTGCGTAACGAGATTGAACTAGGTATTGGATACCGACGATCGAATCTCGGGCAAGTAACATACCGATGACAAAGGGAACAACGATGTTGTTATGCGGTCCGACCGATAAAGATCTTCGTAGAATATGTAGGAACCAATATGGGCATCCAGGTCCGCTATTGGTTATTGACCGGAGACGTGTCTCGGTCATGTCTACATTGTTCTCGAACCGTAGGGTCCGCACGCTTAAGGTTTCGATGACGGTTATATTATGAGTTTATGTATTTTGATGTACCGAAGAAGTTGAGTCCGGATGTGATCACGGACATGACGAGGAGTCTCGAAATGGTTGAGACATAAAGATTGATATATTGGATGGCTATATTCGGACACCGGAAAGGTTCCGGAAGTTTCCGGAAAAAACCGGAGTGCCGGAGGGGTTACCGGAACCCCCCGGGGAAGTTATGGGCCTTAGTGGGCCAAGAGGGGAGATAGAGGGCCTCACCAGGAGGGGGCGCGCGCCCCCCCCCTAGGGGAGTCCGAATAGGACAAGGGGACGGGGGCGCGGCCCCCCTTTCCCTCTCCCTCTCCCTCTCCTTCCTTCCCCCTTCCTCCTTCCTAGTTGGACTAGGAAAGGGGAGTCCTACTCCCACTAGGAGGAGGACTCCCCCTCCCTGGCGCGCCCCTAGGGCGGCCGGCCTCCCCTTTCTCCTTTATATACGGGGGGGGGGCACCCTAGAACACACAAGTTGATCCTTGAGATCGTTCCTTAGCCGTGTCGGTGCCCCCTCCACCATAATCCACCTCGGTCATATCGTGGCGGTGCTTAGGCGAAGCCTGCGTCGATAGAACATCAAGATCGCCACCACGCCGTCGGCCGACGGAACTCTCCCCAAGCTCTCTTGGATTGGAGCCCAAGGGCGTCACCGAGCCGCACGTGTGTCAAGAACTCGAGGCGCCGGAGTAATGCGCTGGGATCGGTTGGATCGCGAGGAGAACGTCGACTACTTCCTCTACGTTGTGATCGCTTCGCTTTGGTCTACGAGGGTACGTAGACAACACTCTCCCTCTCGTTGCTATGCATCACCATGATCTTGCGTGTGCGTAGGAAATTTTTGAAATTACTACATTCCCCAACAAAGTGGTATCGAGCCTAGGTTTTTATGGTTTGATGTTTTGCACGAGTAGAACACAAGTGAGTTGTGGGCGATACAAGTCATACTACCTACCAGCATGTCATATTTTGGTTCAGCGGTATTGTGAGATGAAGCGGCCGGACCGACATTACGCCAGATGCTTACGCGAGACTGGTTTCACCGTTACGAGCACTCGTGCTTAAAGGTGATTGGCGGGTGTCTGTCTCTCTCACTTTAGTTGAACCGAGTATGGCTATGCCGGTCCTTGAGAAGGTTAAAACGAGTCTATTTGACGAAGTATCCTTGTGGTTTTGATCGAGGTGAGATTGGTTCTTGCTTAAGCCCGTAGCAGCCACGTAAAATTTGCAACAACAAAGTAGAGGACGTCTAACTTGTTTTTGCAGGGCATGTTGTGATATGATATGGTCAAGACGTGATGCTATATTTTATTGTATGAGATGATCATGTTTTGTAACCGGTTATCGGCAACTGGCTGGAGCCATATGGTTGTCGCTTTATTGTATGAAATGCAACGCTCTGTAATTGCTTTACTTTATCACTAAGCGGTAGCGATAGTCGAGAAGCAATAGATGGCGAAACGACAACGATGCTACGATGGAGATCAAGGTGTCGCGCCGGTGACGATGGTGATCACGATGGTGCTTGGAGATGGAGATCACAAGCACAAGATGATGATGGCCATATCATATCACTTATATTGATTGCATGTGATGTTTATCCTTTATGCATCTTATCTTGCTTTGATTGACGGTAGCATTTTAAGATGATCTCTCACTAAAATTATCAAGTAGTGTTCTCCTGAGTACGCACCGTTGCCAAAGTTAAATCGTGCCGAGACACCACGTGATGATCGGGTGTGATAAGCTCTCGTCCATCTACAATGGGTGCAAGCCAGTTTTGCACACGCAGAATACTCGAGTTATACTTGACGAGCCTAGCATATGCAGATATGGCCTCGGAACACGGAGACCGAAAGGTCAAGCGTGAATCATATAGTAGATATGATCAACATAAGATGTTCACCATTGAAAACTACTCCATTTCACGTGATGATCGGTTATGGTTTAGTTGATTTGGATCACGTGATCACTTAGATGACTAGAGGATGTCTGTCTAAGTGGGAGTTCTTAAGTAATATGATTAATTGAACTTAAATTTATCATGAACTTAGTACCGATAGTATCTTGCTTGTCTATGTTTGTTTGTAGATAGATGGCTCGTCTTTGTTGTTCCGTTGAATTTTAATGCGTTCCTTGAGAAAGCAAAGTTGAAAGATGATGGTAGCAATTACACGGATCGGGTCCGTAACTCGAGGATTATCCTCATTGCTGCACGTAAGAGTTACATCCTGGATGCACCGCTAGGTGCCAACTCTTCTTGATGCAACCGACGACGTTAAGAACGTCTGGCGAGCAAAGCGATGACTACTCTATAGTTCGATGTGCCATGCTTTACGGCTTAGAACCGGGACTTCAACGACGTTTTGAACGTCATGGAGCATATGAGATGTTCCAGAGTTGAAGTTGATATTCCAACAGAATGCCCGGATTGAGAGATATGAAGTCTCCAATAAGTTCTATAGCTGCAAGATGGAGGAGAATAGTTTTGTCAGTGAGCACATACTCAGAATGTCTGGGTATTACAATCACTTGACTCAACTGGGAGTTAATATTCGGATGATTGTGTCATTGATGAATTCTTCAATCACCGCCACCAAGCTACAAAGGCTTCGTGATGAACTATAATATGCAAGGGTTAGTAAAGACTATACGAGCTCTTCGCAATGCTAAAGGCTGCGGAGGTAGAAATCAAGAAGGAGCATCAAGTGTTGATGGTCAATAAGACCACTAGTTTCAAGAAGAAAGGCAAAGGGAAGAAGAAGGAACTTCAAGAAGAACAGCAAGCAAGTTGCTGCTCAGAGAAGAAACCCAAGTCTGGACTGAACCTGAAACTAAGTGCTTCTACCGCAAGCGATAGTCCTTCGAAGCGGAACTGCCCCAAGTATTTGGCGGATAAGAAGGATGGCAAGGTGAACAAAGGTATATGTGATATACATGTTATTGATGTGTACCTTACTAGAGCTCGCAGAGCACTGGTATTTGATCTGGTTCATTGCTAATACTTGCAACTCAAGCAGGACTACGGATTGCGAACACGGCAAAGGACGAGGTGACGATCGCGCGTGGGAAATGGTTCCAAAGTCGATGTGATCGCGATCGGCACGCTACCTCTACATCTACCTTCGGATTAATTTTAGACCTAAATAATTGTTATTTGGTGCTGCGTTGAGCATGAACATTATATCTGGATCTTGTTTGATGCGAGGCGGTTATTCATTTATCGAGAGAATAATGGTTGTTCTATTTATATGAGTAATATCTTTTATGGTCATGCACCCTTGAAGAGTGGTCTATTTTGATGAATCTCGATAGTAGTGATACACATATTCATAATGTTGAAGCCAAAAGATGCAGAGTTGATAATGATAGTGCAACTTATTTGTGGCACTTGCCGTTTAGGTCATATCGGTATAAAGCGCATGAAGAAACTCCATCTTGATGGACTTTTGGAGTCACTTGATTATGAATCACTTGGCACTTGCGAACCGTGCCTCATGGGCAAGATGACTAAAACCCGTTCTCGGTACTATGGAGAGAGCAACAGATTTGTTGGAAATCATACATAGAGATGTATGTGGTCCGATGAATGTTGAGGCTCGTGGCGGATATCGTTATTTTCTCACCTTCACAGATGATTTAAGCAGATATGGGTATATCTACTTAATGAAACATAAGTCTGAAACATTTGAAAAGTTCAAAGAATTTCAGAGTGAAGTTGAAAATCATCGTAATAAGAAAATTAAATTTCTACGATCTGATTGTGGAGGTGAATATTTGAGTTACGAGTTTGGTCTACATTTGAAACAATGCGGAATAGTTTCGCAACTCACGCCACCCGGAACACCACAGCGTAATGGTGTGTCCGAACGTCTTAATCGCACTTTACTAGATATGGTGCGATCTATGATGTCTCTTACAGATTTACCGCTATCGTTTTGGGGTTATGCTCTTGAGACGGCCGCATTCACACTGAATATAACATCGTCAAAATCCGTTGAGACGACACCTTATGAACTATGGTTTAGCAAGAAACCAAAGTTGTCGTTTCTCAAAGTTTGGGGATGCGATGCTTATGTGAAAAAGCTTCAACCTGATAAGCTCGAACCCAAATCGGAGAAATGTGTCTTCATAGGATACCCAAAGGAGACAGTTGGGTACACCTTCTATAACAGATCCGAAGGCAAGACATTTGTTGCCAAGAATGGATCCTTTCTAGAGAAGGAGTTTCTCTCGAAAGAAGTGAGTGGGAGGAAAGTAGAACTTGATGAGGTAATTGTACCTTCTCCCTTATTTGAAAGTAGTTTGTCGCAGAAACCGGTTTCTGAGACATCTACACCAAATAGTGAGGAAGTTGATGATGTTGATCATGAAACTTCAGATCAAGTTACTACAGAACCTCGTAGATCAACCGGAGTAAGATCCGCACTGAGTGGTACGGTAATCCTGTTCGGAAGTCATGCTACTAGATCATGATGAACCTACGAACTATGAAGAAGCGATGGTGAGCCCAGATTCCATAAAATGGCTTGAGGCCATGAAATCGAGATGGGATCCATGTATGAAAACAAAGTATGGACTTTGGTTGACTTGCCCGAGGGTCGGCAAGCAATAGAAAACAAGTGGATCTTCAAGAAGAAGACCGACGCCGACGGTAATATTCGTCTACAAAGCTCGACTTGTCGCAAAGGGTTTTCGACAAGTTCAAGGGATTGACTACGATGAGACCTTCTCACCCGTAGCGATGCTTAAGTCTGTCGAATCATGTTAGCAATTGCCGCATTTTACGATTATGAAATTTGGCAAATGGATGTAAAGACTGCATTCTGAATGGATTTACGGAAGAAGAGTTGTATATGATGCAACCGAAGGTTTTATCGATCCAAAGGAGCTAACAAAGTGTGCAAGCTCCAGCGATCCATTTATGGACTGGTGCAAGCATCTCGGAGTTGGAATAAGCGCTTTGATAGTGTGATCAAAGCATTTGGGTTCATCTGAGACTTTTGGAGAAGCTTTGTATTTACAAGAAAGTGAGTGGGAGCTCAGTAGCATTTACGATATTATATGTAGATGACATATTACTGATCGGAAATGATATAGAATTCTGGATAGCATAAAGGGATACTTGAATAAGAGTTTTTCAATGAAAGACCTCGGTGAAGCTGCATACATATTGGGCATCAAAATCTATAGAGATAGATCAAGGCGCTTAATTGGACTTTCACAAAGCACATACCTTGACAAGATTTTGAAGAAGTTCAAAATGGATCAAGCAAAGAAAGGGTTCTTGCCTGTGTTGCAAGGTGTGAAGTTGAGTAAGACTCAATGCCGACCACTGCAGAAGATAGAGAGAAAATGAAAGATGTTCCTATGCTTCAGCCATAGGCTCTATCATGTATGCAATGTTGTGTACCGGACTGATGTGTGCCTTGCTATAAGCTTAGCAGGAGGTACCAAAGTAATCCAGAGTGGATCATCGACAGCGGTCAAGAACATCTGAAATACCTAAAAGGACTAAGGATATGTTTCTCAGATATGGAGGTGACAAAGAACTCATCGTAGCAGTTACGTTGATGCAAGCTTTGACACTGATCCGGACGATTCTAAATCGCAGACCGGATACGTATTTACACTAAACGGAGGAGCTGTCAGTTGGTGCAGTTCTAAACAAAGCTTCAATTCCATCCAGGATTTAGTCCAGGTGGGAGACATAGAGATTTGCAAGATACATACGGATCTGAATGTAGCAGACCCGTTGACTAAGCCTCTTCCACGAGCAAAACATGATCAACACCAAGACTCCATGGGTGTTAGAATCATTACTATGTAATCTAGATTATTGACTCTAGTGCAAGTGGGAGACTGAAGGAAATATGCCCTAGAGGCAATAATAAAGTTATTATTTATTTCCTTATTTCATGATAAATGTTTATCATTCATGCTAGAATTGTATTAGCCGGAAACATAATACATGTGTGAATACATAGACAAACAGAGTGTCACTAGTATGCCTCTACTAGACTAGCTTGTTAATCAACGATGGTTATGTTTCCTAACCATGAACAAAGGGTTGTTTTTGATTAACAAGGTCACATCATTAGGAGAATGATCGATTGACATGACCCATTCCATTAGCTTAGCACACGATCGTTTAGTATGTTGCTCTTGCTTTTATCCATGACATATACATGTTCCTATAACTATGAGATTATGCAACTCCGTTTACGGAGGAACACTTTGGTGCTACCAAACGTCACAGCGAATCGGGTGATTATAAAGGAGTACTACAGGTGTCTCCAAAGGCAGATGTTGGGTTGGCGTATTTGAGATTAGGTTTTGTCACTCCGATAGTCGGAGAGGTATCTCTGGGCCCTCTCGGTAATACACATCACTTAAGCCTTGCAAGCATTACAACTAATGAGTTAGCTGTGAGATGATGTATTACTGAGCGAGTAAAGAGACTTGTCGATAGCGAGATTGAACTAGGTATTGGATACCGACGATCGAATCTCGGGCAAGTAACATACCGATGACAAAGGAACAACGTATGTTGTTATGCGGTTTGACCGATAAAGATCTTCGTAGAATATGTAGGAACCAATATGGGCATCCAGGTCCGCTATTGGTTATTGACCGAGACGTGTCTCGGTCATGTCTACATTGTTCTCGAACCGTAGGGTCCTGCACGCTTAAGGTTTCGATGACGGTTATATTATGAGTTTATGTATTTTGATGTACCGAAGAAGTTCGGAGTCCCGAATGTGATCACGAATATGACGAGGAGTCTCGAAATGGTCGAGACATAAAGATTGATATGTTGGACGGCTATATTCGGACACGGAAAGGTTCCGAAGTTTCGGAAAAACCGGAGTGCGGAGGGGTTACGGAACCCCGGGAAGTTATGGGCCTTAGTGGCCCAAGAGGGGAGAGAGGGCCGCACTGGGGAGGTGGCGTGCTCCCTGGGGAGTCCGAATAGGACAAGGGGAGGCGCGCCCCCCCCTCTCCTCTCCTCTCCTCTCCTTCCTTCCCCTTCCTCATTCCTAGTTGGACTAGGAAAGGGTGTCCTACTCCCACTAGGAGGAGGAGTCCCTCCCTTGGCGCGCCCCTAGGGCCGGCCGGCCTCCCCTTGCTCCTTTATATCACGGGGCAGGGGGCACCCTAGAACACACAAGTTGATCCTTGAGATCGTTCCTTAGCCGTGTCGGTGCCCCCTCCACCATAATCCACCTCGGTCATATCGTGGCGGTGCTTAGGCGAAGCCTGCGTCGGTAGAACATCAAGATCGCCACCACGCCGTCGTCTTGTGGAACTCTCCTCCCGAGCTCTCTTGGATTGGAGCCGAGGGCGTCACCGAGCCGCACGTGTGTCAAGAACTCGGGCGCCCGAATGCTGGCGCTGGGATCGGTTGGATCGCGAGGAGAACATCGACTACTTCCTCTACGTTGTGATCGCTTCGCTTGGTCTCGAGGGTGCGTAGACAACACTCTCCCCTCTCGTTGCTATGCATCACCATGATCTTGCGTGTGCGTAGGAAATTTTTTGAAATTACTACGTTCCCCAACAAGAACCTCCTTGGTGGTGCCGAGTTGGCCTCGGCTTCATTGGAGGAATTGGTGAGGGTGTTGCGGTTCCGGTGGGGCAGGTCAAGACGATGCTGTGGGGATGGAGGTGGCGTGATAGATGAGGCGAACATCAGGGCAGCTTCTTGGAGGTGGAGGACGGGGCGGCTGATCCGGTGGGACGACGAGATCGACGACGGATCCTCATCCGGTGTGGTGGATGAGGGACGACGAGCTTTTGCGGTGGACGACGTCGTGGGCACGTGTTCTCGACCATGGTGTAGCATATGCCATGGTAGTTCTTTTTTACTACTGTGTACGTGCAATAACTGGCACCATCGGATACATATCTTGCAGTTATTGGGGCGTTCGACAGGAATAGCCTCGTGGCGAGCTATAGACTAGTCTTTTTTTTCAGACGCATTACACCTATCTCACGAGACTTCTCGCACGCACCATCTCTAGCTCCCTAGGTCAATGCCACCCACATACACTTGTACTCTGAGTCTAGTACGCTATACAGGAAGAGAATAGGTGCACGCACGCACTCGTCCTCTCTCACACACGCATCTGTAGCTACGAATTGTAGTGTTCTCAACCATCCGATTGGCTCTATAATAGGTTTCACGTTGCTCCTTGGACTTGAGACTGAGAAGTTTAAAACACAGAGGCTAAGCTAGAGGCGCGAGATTTTGGTTAATGTGAGGGCCGCACACGCACCGACACGACACAAGCTTCATCTGCCTGGTGCACAGTCGGGTGACTTGTCCAACACAACCAGGCCCTGCTTGGTATCTCCGCCTCGACTTATGCATAGAGAAATTAGGATCGAAGGGAGTACTACTACTAGTAGTACTACTTTGATGTGTCACGTCAACTTGCACAAGTATGAAACACTTTGTGAACAAACAAGCATATAAGCTCCCTCCGTCCGAAAATACTTGTCATCAAAATGGATAAAAAAGGGACGTATCTAGAACTAAAATACGTCTAGATACATCTCCTTTTATCCATTTTGATGACAAGTAGTACTTCTTACGCAAAGGAACTTTAAATCCAACAGAAACAAAATATCCGTTCGACTGTGGGAAATTACTGATCTGGTGTCTAAGTAATTGCTGGATCGCCACCAAAACCTACCATCTCTTAAGCTAAAGTAGACCGAGCTAATCCCTATATTAGCATATTACTAAGATAAACAGAAGGCACTGTAGAAACATTTAGGATGTGAGCTTGTCAATCTGAATGTGGAGGGACACCAGCTTAGCCCCGGCCAGCAGCTTGGGCGGAACTTTGAAGAAGGTCAGCTCCTGCACGGCGATGTCGTCGGGATCCTTGCTGCTTGCACCTCCATTTCCACCTTGATGGCGTCGGTCCTGCCTTTGGGATCCCTCGGCGGGCCGTTCACCCACGGCTTGGCCACGTAAGTGGGGACGCCCCCGCTCTGATGCAGACGACCGACACGGTGATAGGCGCATTGATGTTGAGCATGCCGCTGACCAAGAAAAACGCGCGGCCGTCCTCCTCCGTGAACAGCAAAGCTGTGGCTCCGACAGTGGCACTTGCAGCTGGAGCACATTGCTGTACTGGATCCTGTGCATGGGCATGGGATGCGTGGTGCTGATGTGGTGGGAGAGCGCCGGCGGCGGGCCTTTGTAGCCGCAGACGGGCACGGGGCATTTGCAGGGCGCGAGCGGACACATGCTCTAGTGATCGGCGAGCTTGTGGTAAGTGACGTAGAGCCCACAGCCTTCATGCGGGCACTCCACCCTCACCGACGAGAGGACGGCGTCCACCACCGTGTTCTGAACGTTGAAGCCACCGCCCTTTTCGCACCAGCACGATCGCTGGTTCCGGGCGCTCGACGCGGCGATCGCGCAAGAGGCAGTGCCCTCCTTGCACTGCACAAATCAATCGAACAACACATCAATCAAGAAACCTGCATCTTCCTCGATCAGCCGAACGGACAAGGTGTATTCGAACCTCATACACTAGAGGCTTCAAGGGGAGGAGGCACAAGGGGCAGTGGAGCAACATGAGGTCCATCGAGACCATAGAGAGCTCCATCGTCGGGTCTTGTTCCGTCTGCATGATCTCACCCTCCTTGTGCACAACCATCTCTCACTTTAGGGCCGGGGCATTACAAAGCTTTACCGTCACATATTCATACTACTTCAAGGTGCATTAAAGCAACACATGCAAGTATCAAAAGGAGAGTCACGGCATGCATGCATGCATTGTAATTAATGCATCGGTAAACGCAAATTATTGAAATATATTGAGTGTAGTGCTTTGATGTGTCGCATCAACTCGTACAACAACGAGAAGTTTGATTATCCTCTCCCTCACGGACTGAGCTCCGATGCCTTAACTGCACCTGCCTTTGGCTATATGATGGGTGGGCCACCCACCTATTGGGCCCACCTGTCATACACGTAAAGGCAAAAGCACAAAGTCAATGAAGCTGTGTCCCTCCCTCGCCAATGAGCGTGGTGGCTGGCAGGACTAGGAGAAGCTTTCGCTGCACGCTCTCCCTCCCGCACGTGGTGGACATGCAGTAGTTCAATCGGTGTTAGATGGCCATAAGCATACTATAGTACTCCTCCACTGCAGTAGTACTCCATCATTGTTCGACTTCCCGAAGAGGCGAAGAGCCAAGTGCAGCCCGAACGCTCGTGTGGCGGTTACATGTGTAGAGTAGTCTAGGATAGCGTGTACCGTGCCTGTAAGCTTAAAATCGTTGGGGCCGGCTCCATGCTATGTGGCCGTCTCGAAGCTTTTTTTATTAAAAATCTTTTGGCCCTACCTGTCATCCTGGTGATTGTAGTTTGCACGCTCATCTGGTCAAGACAGGAATATATATTCTAATTTGTGGTGTGTAAATGTTAGAGGTTGCAACAATATATTGTACACTACGGGTCTTTCAGCCAAATTTAGAGGCAAGCATGTGGGGCCAGTGCTATGATGTCTCGTGTCAACTTGTACAATGAGGAGAAGCTTGATTTTACTACTACACGCCTTCTCCCTCGCCCATGCGTGCGGTGGCTCCCAGATGAGGACATGCTTTTGCTTATAGTACTGCAACAAGCTATCCCTCCCGCTCGCGGTGGACGGACATGCAACAGTAGATTCGATACTATAGAAGCAGTAGTAGTAACATCATTGTTCGTCTTCTCGAAGAGGCGAAGAGCCAAGCACACCCCGAACGTGGCAGTTGCGAACCTTGGAGCACACATATAGCCAGGCTCTTGCATGAGACAAAATTGCTATGTGAGCCCACTATTGTAGTACTTGCTAGTATAGCCCTGTAAACCAGAAAGGAGTATTTGCCTTTCTAGAGATTTCAACAAGTGACTAGACTACGCCGAGACGGAGTACATATGGAGCAAAATAAGTGAATCTGCACCGTAAATAAATACGTAATTCTCTCATTTTCCTCTCCGCCTTGGTCGCGGTGCACAATATTGAGTATACTGACTAGTCTCTTTTTGGCACGCATTTACGTTTTTTTAACATAGTACAGACGCGAGCACTCATATACACGCACATACACTCACCCCTATTAATGCACACATGCACACCCTACCCCTATGAGCACCTCCAAAAGACTGAGCTGGCACTACCATTTTGAAATTTACGAAGTCACCATAGGCACCTCGTCGTCGACGGGAACGTCTCCTGACACGCGATAGACGCGAGCGACAGTCGCCTCCATAGGTGCTTGAATGCCAAGGAGGGTGTTGGTGTACTAAAATAGGGGCGCTCTTTTGTACCCCTTATTTGTGCACGGGCAGTCAGAGCCGCGCCCACAGCCACACTTAAGCAGGGCGAAGACAGGAAATCAGAGCCACAACACGGTATCAAAGCAATGCCAAGGCCGAGACCATAGAGAGCAGATGGACGAAGCAGATTTCCCCAGCAAGACCCTTGCCGGGGAAGCCTCAGCAGCCCCGGCAAGACCCTTGCCGAGGCGGCTCACCCACACCAGCGGAGTGAGCCACCCTCGAACCCACGGTCTCCAACACCATTAACCATGTTGGGCCAGGGCTCGGGAGGCACCTCCTTGGTGACATGCAGATCTTTGTGAAGACAAAGAATATTCAAGATCAGATGAGGATTGGAAGGCAACGATCCTCGACAAGATTCTTATCGAGGAAACCCTCAAGACCCCTGGCAAGATCCTTGCCGGGGACGACAGCGCGCCACGGCAAGACCCTTGCCGGGCCACCCGGCAAGGCCCTTACCAAGGGCGTCTGCGGCACCACTGCTAGGCCCGCTCCAACCAAGTCTCCATCGCCGTTCACATGCAGCTGCCAGCCCAACCAGCTGGGCAGGCACCTGCGTGGCAACATGCAGCTTCCAGGACAACTCAGCACACACCTGCGTGGGGGCATGCAGATCTTCACGAAGGCTCCACCACCGCGCTACCTCAGCTGCTTGCCTGCCTACATGGCACCGCACACATCGCTGGCCAGGGCGCGTGTCGAAGCGAGGAGGAGCAGCGACGGACGGGACAGGCCTCGCCCCGTCCCCGATAAAGCAAGAGGACACCTAAGCTACGCATTAAATGCGTCTTGTCCGGTAATACGAGCGATAAGGTCATAGCACTGTAGGCCTTTCCACCTCCTGTGTGCCACTGTGGCAGCCCCTTTCGACTATAAAAGGAGGCCCATGGCGTACTAGAGAGGGATTCGACTCTTTTGAACCATGCAGCCACCGTAGCTAGTTCAAGAGCTCAGGAACACTCAATACATCCACCAAAGCAGGACTAGGGTTTTACGCATCCTCGCGGCCCGAACCTGGGTAAACAATCCTTGTGCTGATTACTAATCTTGCTCTTCTCGCAGCCCTCCTCCCCGGCAACCGTAGTAGGGAGTCTTGTGATCCCATAGGTGTCATTTCCCACCGACATCTTTGGCGCGCCAGGTAGGGGGCGCAGTAGTGAGCATCTGGTTTGGTAGTCAGTGGCACAGTTCTTCGTCGCCATGGCTCCCAACAAGAAGACGACCACGGCGATCGGTTGTCCGGGACCGGACTGCCTGTACCGGTGCGGACCAGTAGCGGGCCAGTCGCGGAGAGAACCCGTGGCGCGGCCCGCAAACATCCTTACCACCCTAGCAGTCCAGGCCTGGTGAGCGGCGTCGTTCGTATGCCAGGCGACGAGCCACGTGTCGCGAGCTCCAGAGACGGAGTTGGGCCCCCCGCAGGCGGCGCGGGGCCCTCCAGGGGCGTCGTCGTGCCACCGGATGGCGGCACGGCGACCTCCAAGACACCAACACCGGCACCCACGGCGCGCTCTGCTCAGGTCGTGCGTGATGAGCAGCGCCGCCCGCTGGTGACCCTGGGCGCCGCCCTGGGAAGGGTCCCATGCGCCCTTCACATGACGAGGAGGGCCAGCATGCACACCGAGGTGCTGGCGGAGGTGGCGGACGACTGCAGGGCCGTGATGGGGCTCCTTCTAACGCGGTTAGAAGTCTGAGTGCGTCACGGTCCACGCAGCTTTCGCCACCACCCACGCCAACAGAAGCATTGGCGCCAGCACAACTACTCCTTGATTTCCCTCCTGCTGCGGATAAGCTTGACGAGTGGAGAGCCACCGTCCGAAGCCTCGTCGGCATCATCAACAGGGATGAGCCGCGGCCAGCGGCACACGTGGACCGGCACTCCGTAGAGCTACCGCATCCCAGCAGGGCAGGGGCTGGGGGAGATGCTGCCACGATGCACTCTCCTCCCCCACACTAGCCACCACGAGCGTCGGTCCGTCATGATGACGCTCGGGATGACATGTCGGTAGCATCGTCCGACCCATGGACCCGCCGCGATCAACGTCAAGTTCTTCGGGAGCGAGCCCATGAAGATGCTCGAACCACTATTGAGCACCGATGGGATGCGCGCCACCAGTCGGACAGGCAGGCGGGGCCCTCTATGGACCACCCAGCGCAGGGAGGCTACGGCGGCCTACCTGTCACGACCGGTTTTTCCGGGTATCAATTTCCAGAAAAAGACCGTCGTGCTCATCAGCCCCAGGATTACTGTTATCTGATGAGGTATCAACTTGATACAGAAATTCCAAGCAAAATACAAAATATGAAGTACAAGACCATTCTGGCATGTGAGTACAACAAATGGTTTCTAATGGTTGAGGGCGGAAGCGGTTTGAGGATCATCAGTGTCTATGGGACTCCATTTCCCAACAGGAACAGCTGACCAGGTTAACTCCTATCTTCACGAGGCTGCTATCACCGTTGCTTAGGTTCCGGGGCTGTCATCACGTAGCTCCTCTCAGTGCAAGAAATCTGGCCAAGACAATAGCCAGGGACAAGCCAGTGAGTACTTTGAATGTACTCGCAAACATTATGAACACGGGTATAATATAATTGATAATCATGCGCTGAAATATTCTATGATCACATAAATGGGTCATAAATAAAATCTTTTGTGCATGCAAGCAGGTTATTTATATGCAACACGAATAAGCAATAATGGAAAGGAAAAATAAAATGCCGCTGTCGGGCGTCTGTGCGACACCACATAAAGGGCTTGTAAGGTAAATAAATAACAAGCAACGCCACAGTCGGGCGTCACAGCGACACCACATAAAGGGCTTATAAAGTAAATAAATAACAAGCATGCCACAGTCGGGCGTCTGTGCGACGCCACATAAAGGGCTTATAAAGTAAATAATAACAAGCAATGCCACAGTCGGGCGTCTCAGTGACACCACATAAAGGGCTTATAAAGTAAATAAATAAGAGGCATGCCACAGTCGGGCGTCTTAGCGACACCACATAAAGGGCTTATAAAGTAAATAATAACAAGCAATGGCACAGTCGGGCATCTGTGCGACGCCACATAAAGGGCTTATAAAGTAAATAATTACAAGCAATGCCACAATCGGGCGTCTCAGCGACACCACATAAAGGGCTTATAGAGTAAATAATCACAATGAATATCCAGGAGGTAGAACCATCCCAGGGATACTAAATGATATAATGGGTTAGTCCATAATAATAATAATCATAAGCATCACAAGTCACAAGTCACAATCCAAGTTCTGGTTTAACAATTTCTCCTCCGAAGACCGACACTAAGACCGACACTTGACCCAACCCAGACTGTAGTCCTTAACCATGGACACGGCTATTCGAATAGGTTTAATCTCTTCACAGGGTGTACTCTTTACCCACGAGCAACGGATTCCATTAGTCCGTTGGGACTAATTCCGTCTATGGCCTTTTAGTTGAAAACACACCTGACTTGCACACACCAGCTTAACTTACCGGTGTCTGGAATCACCCACGACACCTGTCAAGCAAAACTCTAAGTGGGAAGGCTACCACCTCGCGTAGCATGGGATCAAATTTATATCGCGCGCTCTAAGGGGTGGCCTCCCATCTCGGTCCCAACCGGAAACACCCATGCCCCCGGACCAGGTGGCCTGTCTACCGGCTACAACCGATATCTTCCACCATGGCCTCTCTGTACGGTGTGTGCTAGAAAGGGGTTGACGACTTACTGAACCGTACCCTACCTGCCGTAGGGACAAGTGGTAGTACGAGACAAGTATGGGGGTTACTGGAACAACACTCGATCTATGGTCGACTCAAGAGGTTTATGAATTTCCTGCATGACAAGTATAACAGATATATTTCAACCAACAGAATCACCGCTCATTATACCTTACTATGCCATACCGGACATAACCGTCCCGACGGAGTCCGGCGACAAGCTCACGCCTACCCAAGGCAGAGGCTTTCCCGAATTTCCTTCCGGCATGCATGCAAGGCACATGAGGATGATTACGATCACAAGTGTGTTCATTTCCAACAGCACGGAAATCACTAATATGCATCCATGCAAATGATCATATCACATGAAATAACAAGTCCTCTGAAATGAGGTGGTGTTATAAAAGTGTCAACGAACACACCAAAAATATTATGCCGGGGTTCAGAATGCTTGCCTTCAAGTTGTGGAGGGGCAGTGTGCATCCTAAAACTTTTGAAAGTTTGCTTCTCTCTCTCTCTTCAAGGTCCTATTTTAAATAAATTTGAATCAACACACAAATTTCAAAACAGCACAAAAAGTTGTTTGAAATTTTTTCAAATAAATCTTAAAATAAACTAGACAATATTTGAGAGAGGTAGGAAAAAGAATCAACTCATTTGGAGTTTTATTTAAAAAGTTACAGCCAGTCAAAGTTTAGTCAAATCTGTTATTTAAAAATAAAACATAAAAGAAAACGTTTCAATTAAACACGTACACGTCGAAAGCGTATTCTGGAAATACGTCTCCACTTATCCAGCATGGACGGTGCTCGAGTCATCGACAAGGCCCGCCGCCCATCGGGTCGAGTTTGACTAGTCCACCCTCCCTCCTCTTCCTCTGCCCGCGAGGGGGGTGGAACTCCGGCGAGGTTCGCCAGTGAACGGTGGTATCGTTCGGGAAACAGAAGTCACTCGCGGGATCAGGGGATCGGGGCGATCCTACCGGTGGTCGCTTTGGTCTCTGGGGTGGACAGAGCTGCCGGCGGCGAGCTCCGCGGCAGATGGTGGTCGTCGGGAAAAGTGAGTTTTCGCCGCGGCGAGTCCCGATCAAAATTGAGAAGGGGGACAGACTCACGAGGGGGAGAGGGGGTTCCTGGTGAAGAGAGTGGAGAGGGGGAGGCCCTGGTTGCGCCGAACGGAGCCGGGAGGCGGCGGTGGTTGGACTAGCCGGAGTGGGGAAAGACGGCCTCTTTCTCTCCAACTGACGGCAACGAGGCACTAGGGGTACGGTGTGAGGCTGCTATTGTGCTCGGAGTGGCTCGAGGGACTCCCTTTTATAGCGTTCCCACGTCGGTTCGTGGCGGATGGATGAGCTCGTCGGCGCATCGACTTTCTGTAGTAGCTGAGGGCATCATGGCGAGGCTGGGGATGGCGGCAGAGCTAGCGGACGAGTGGGTCTTGCTCCAAGGCGGGGCGGCGGGCGTGGTTTGGGCGGCGCTGGCCATTGAGGAGCTGTCGGGCGGCAGTGGCGGCTAGCTGCTGGCCTGCCGGAGACGTGCCGAGGGCTGTGGTGCTTATGGGAGCAGAAGGGGATATGGTGAGCTGGCTGCGGTTGGTCATGGACCCGAGTGAGTGCGGGACGAGACGCGGCGGCTCGGTCCTGGCACATGCAAAACGCGTGCTCTGCTCGCGCTCTGGGCATGCACAGAGCGCGCACGTAACGTGCTTGACGAAATGCGAAGGTATGTTAGGGGCTCTAAACCACAAGAGGTTGAGCAGGGTGGGGTTATAGACTAGGGCAAAAACCACTGGACATGCTGGTTTGGTCAGGGGATCAAGTCCATAGTGCAAACAAAAGCTCATGTCAAAACTGATCATGCCCAAAAGGTGTTTGACAAAATGCCAGGGGAACTTAGGCATTTCTTGGAGTGGCCAAAACTTCCAGAGTGGGGTCTCTTTAGATGGACAAGAGGGTGGTGAGGTTAGTTTGTCCAAAGCACAAACTTGCTAGTGCAAGTTTTGCAGAATTTCAATTTTGGACAGAAAGAAAATGGCATTGTTGCAAGCACTTAGAATCAGCCAATGGGTCCACTCTCCTGGTCTTAAGGGTTTGGCAAGGAGGACTAATAGTAGGAAAAGGAATCATGGATCAAGGAGCAACTAAAAATGTGGTTGTTGTACAAAACCTCAAGTTGGACCAGAAAGGAAAAGAGGACGATTCACTCAATTTTTCCAAAGAATATCTCTAGGTTATTGCATAAAGTTGAAGACTATGCTTCTACTGACATCCCAAAATTTTGGTGGAAGCTTTAAAGAAATAAATAAACAGGTTGTAGTGCAAATCTGCTCACTGAACCAGATTTCTAATAAGGTGTAGAGCTCAAAATATTCAATGGGCAGAAGATATTCTTGCACAAAAGTGGTTTAAATACTCCATATGACATCTCCAAATTTTGGTGGGATTTTTGAATGAATTTATAAAAGGGTTACAGTTCAAATGGGACCATAAACCATGGGAAATCATTTCTTATGAAAATAAAGATCAGGAATAATATTATATAATTAATTTCTTTGATAAAAGAAAATAATTTCTTGAGAGGGTAAACAAGTCCAATATCATAATAGAAAAGTTCTCACTGAAGGAAACAACTCCAAGGTAAAAAGGAAATGTTTCAAAAAAATCAAAAGGGAGCCCAGAAAATAAAAGTTTTAATTTCCTGGCAATGTTTTTTTATTAACAAAACAAGGCTAAAATTTTGGGGTGTCACAACACTAACCCCCTTAAGAAAAATCTCGTCCTCGAGATTTGCTAAAAGCTGTTTAAAAAAAATATATGCATTGAAACAAAAATGGCTACAGTAAGAGGGCAATAAGTGTTGCAAAAATACGATGTAGAACCTTGGCTGCGTGGAAAAATCTACGGTTTTGGGGAGAAAAGAGGATTTCTATGATGGATATAAATTTAGAATAATTTCTAAATTTAATAATCGCTAGTCGTGCAGAGAGCACATACTCTCTCTGGTCGGCTGTGTGGACCGGGTCCTTTGTCGGCCTCTACTCTTCCTCTGGCTCTTTCTTCTTCCTCTCTCCCGCGTGCTTTCCCGCGCTTTCTCACCGGGACGCCTAGCGCGTAGGGCATCTAGGCCATACTGTAGTAGTGCGTGGCGTGCTAGCTGCCGGTGCAGTGTGCACTCACCTCGCGGGCCAGTGCGCTGCCGACACTGCTTGAGGATTCGCCTCCGAACACCGGCGATCGGGCGACGAGCGGCGCTGGTGGACCTCGCCCACCGTACACCGAGCTCGAGCTATAAAACGGCCGAGGTGTTCTTCTCTTCTTCTCACACCTGGCCTTGCTTCTCCTCCTTTTTCCTTTTCCTCTGTTTCCGTTTGCCGAAGCTCGAGGCGAGTCTCTAATGGCAGCGGTGGTGACGGACTGGTACGTGATCCTGTTATGCAGAGGGCTGGCAGCGGTGCTGGGGCTCTCCGTGCTCCTGTGCGCGAAGATCCTCGATGATCGTCGCGATGCTGCTGCTCGGGCGTTGGCTCTCCGCGGTGGTGGTGATCACGAGGAGTAGGTGGGGTGTGTCGGGTGCTGACTGCTATCGGGAGGTGCTCAGTTAGATGCAACACTGTTGCAAGGTTTTGCAAGCAGTGTATGTGCTCGATTGATTATGGTTGTGAGTCTGCTGCCGGGGTGCTGCGGGAAATAAAAATAATCCATGTCGTGAGAAGATGTATGATGCAGCAATTTAGGGAAGAAAAATCTCACTCCAGGATTTTTCGCGAGAGAAAACAGTAATACATTAGAGTCAAACCGCAACAGAGCTACTCACAATAATAGAAACTAAATGATTTACTTGCCGCGCAAACTCGGGGTACCACGCATAGGTTACAACACATAAATAAAAGTTGCGATAATAAATACAGCAGTGACGTCTAAATTGAAAACGGTAACTGGACGGGGTCCTGAGAAAATGTCTCTGGCACTGGGATACACTCCTCTTCTATCGGGGAAAGTGGATTGACCAGACGATGAATGTGTCTCTCCTGGTCGGGCCTCAGTGATCTGCCGATGGCGATCTGAGGATTTAAATCCGCGAGACTCTGGAGATAACCCATCACGTGCTGGGTTAAACGCTCTTGAGCGATGACGTACTGGACAAGGTTGGCCAGGACTGGGTCTCTCTCAGTTCATCCACCGGGAAAAGATGTTACTCCTCCGGGTGCTACATGTCTCGGAAAGTAATAATACCCTCGTTCGTTGGCATAGGATACCGTGAATCGAAGGCGAGCAAGCGCTTCGTACGCAGCAGCTTCTATGGCCATATGTGGGGTTGGCATAGATTTCCCCATGAAGGAGACCTCCGTTGGGTCTTGGTTTGAGTTAACGGGAGGGATGTGCACTGCTGCCCAGTATCTCGAGGTGGAAGGGGTGATTCTTGATTTGAACAGCTCGTACTGGGGTGGCTGGGTAGCGGCCATGGTACTGCAGGTAAAATCCCACAATATTTTGACAAAACTACCTGGGGTTGCATCTGGAGTTCTCAGATAAATACTAGGGCTCGGCATGGCAAGAAATGGTTGTGAGGGTGGTGCACAAGGTGAGGGGTTCTTGGCAAGGTCACGCGGTGGCCTTTTTATAGCACCGGAGCTGGATCACTTTACCGTGGTGAAAGGTAAAGAATTTTTTCAGTTCCGCTCCAAGGGTCAGGGTCAAAGCCACAGATACACATTTCACCAAAGTGACGTATCACTGTGGGGGTTGTCGAGGTGGTTTTGGTAGCTGTGCCTGGGATAGAAAAATCACACTGCATGCTAATATATCCATGCAAGGCTACTATTTAAAATAGAGGCACGACGACAGGCTGCGTTTATTTACAAGGTTACACGATTACAAAGCGAGGATACACTGGGACTCGACACTACTTGAGTGACTTAGTCTACCTCGTTTACATTCAAGCGGGCGTGCCTTGTGGATGTCGAGGCTTCTCCACGGGTCTCACCATCGGAATTAGCTGGAGAGGGTTGAGGGGCTGCAGGCTCGGGGTAGCGATGATGACCATCGCGGGGATTGTTGGCCACAATCCCGTTGGAGTGTGCTCCCAAAAGACGACGAAGTACTTCTAGGGTCATCAAAGCACCTTGGTTGACGATTGGGGCTGACCTCAGGGTCTCGATCGGGTGTCCGAACAGCACGACTGGGTTGTCGGCGTCGGGCTCGTTCTCTTCTCTCACCGGGGCTCGACGAACCAGCTCTCCATGAGCAGCGATAAGATCAATGGTGATTTGATCGAACAGTTCCTCTAGTGCACCTACATAGCGCACTAGGTGCAGCAATGCGGGATCCATCTCATGATCTCCGTTGGCAACTTGGGGTGGTCTGCCATACCCTTCACATCTGGGGTAGTAGTGGAACGAGCGATAGTTAACTCTGGGCGACAAGTGCCGGAGTTGAACTATAGCCTCTCGCGCTGCTAGCTGGACAGCTTGTGGCTCAAAGGAAGTTGTCCTTCCGGTGAACCTATAGGGGCGTTCGGGCGCTAGACCCCTACCGTAGATGTGTACAGTGGCCTAGAATTGACGGCTCTCACCGCTCATGGGTCCTTGGTACACAACATATTCTGGTGGCTCTTCTAACGCATAGGCACGACGGGTGAGGTTTGCGAGTATGGTCACAAAGCCTCCAAGGTTGGTTGCTGTGGTCTCGTTGTGCATGACGGGACCGTGCATGGTGGCTCGATTTAGGGTAGAGGCTGTCTTTGTCTGGTTTGGGGCTAGCGTGCCCTTTTTATAGTAAAAGGGAACGGAGTCTTCCTTCGCACGTTTGCGAATGAGACACCTTGGGTGCTGGTCACTGGTGCGTGATCGACAGGCTAGGTTGATAGGTTGGGCACCGACTGCCAAAAGTGTCGGGGTCACTGTGTGGCTATCTTGCACGAGAAGCTTGGCTGGGGCTTGGTTATGGTCTGGTGGGTTGGTTTGCCTAAGTTTATTGACCTGGCTAAGATAGGATTAGCCAATGGTCAGCCTGGCTCTGATACCAAGTCTGTCATGACCGGTTTTTCCGGGTATCAATTTCCAGAAAAAGTCCGTCGTGCTCATCAGCCCCAGGATTACTGTTATCTGATGAGGTATCAACTTGATCTGAAATTCCAAGCAAAATACAAAATATGAAGTACAAGACCATTACGGCTGTGAGTACAACAAATGGTTTCTAGTGGTTGAGGCGGAAGGTTTGAGGATCATCGGTGTCTATGGGACTCCATTTCCCAACAGAACAAAGGTGACCGTGTTAACTCCTATCTTCATGAGGCTGCTATCACCGTTGCTTAGGTTCCGGGGCTGTCATCGCGTCGCTCCTCTTCGTGCAAGAAATCTGGCCAAGACAATAGCCAGGGACAAGCCAGTGAGTACTTTGAATGTACTCGCAAACATTATGAACACGGGTATAATATAATTGATAATCATGCGCTGAAATATTCTATGATCACATCGTCAGTCATAAATAAAATCTTTTGTGCATGCAAGCAGGTTATTTATATGCAACACGAATAAGCAATAATGGAAAGGAAAAATAAAATGCCGCTGTCGGGCGTCTGTGCGACACCACATAAAGGGCTTGTAAGGTAAATAAATAACAAGCAATGCCACAGTCGGGCGTCTCAGCGACACCACATAAAGGGCTTATAAAGTAAATAAATAACAAGCATGCCACAGTCGGGCGTCTGTGTGATGCCACATAAAGGGCTTATAAAGTAAATAATAACAAGCAATGTTATTATCAGGCGTCTCAAATGACACCACATAAAGGGCTTATAAAGTAAATAAATAACAGGCATGCCACGATCAAGGCGTCAAATGACACCACATAAAGGGCTTATAAAGTAAATAATAACAAGCAATGCCACAGTCGGGCGTCTGTGCGACGCCACATAAAGGGCTTATAAAGTAAATAATAACAAGCAATGCCACAGTCGGGCGTCTCAGCGACACTACATAAAGGGCTTATAAAGAAATAATCACAATGAATATCCAGGAGGTAGAACCATCCCAGGGATACTAAATGATATAATGGGTTAGTCCATAATAATAATAATCATAAGCATCACAAGTCACAAGTCACAATCCAAGTTCTAGTTTAACAATTTCTCCTCCGAAGACCGACACTAAGACTAGGGATGGCAATGGGTACCCATTACCCCTGTACCCTGCGGGTAAAAACCCTATTAGGGCAAGGGTATGGGTCAAAAAATACCTATGGGTACATAAATAGGAAAAATTCATACTCATCGAGTATAGTGGGTACATGTATGGTTTAGTATAACCCATGCCCATGTACCCATGTACCCGCATATAATCTGAGGAATATGCCTTATATATTATTTATCCACATATTAAACATATTATATGTACATAAATCCCACAGCCCTAAAAGGACCTCATCATGCATTCATGCTAGGCCGCCGCACCACAATAGCTAGCCCACGAACGAGTATGTGTTGTTGTTATGATGTGTTGTTGTTTGCAAATTATTATTATAAGTTGTTGTTTATGACTATGTAATGCTCAAATTGATGTGTTACAAATCTGGGTAATTTTACCCGCGGGTACCCATTTACCCTGATGGGTGATGGGTATAGGAAAAAATTGTACCCGTCAACGGGTATGGGTATGGGTGATGGGTAAGGTTTGGGATGACGGGTAAGGGTATGGGGTGGCTCCACCCGTCCCCAAACCCTGCGGGTGCCATCCCTAACTAAGACCGACACTTGACCCAACCCAGACTGTAGTCCTTAACCATGGACACGGCTATTCAAATAGGTTTAATGTCTGTAGAGGGTGTACTCTTTACCCACGAGCAACGGATTCCATTAGTCCATTGGGACTAATTCCGTCTATGGCCTTTTAGTTGAAAACACACCTGACTTGCACACACCAGCTTAACTTACCGGTGTCTGGAATCACCCACGACACCTGTCAAGCAAAACTCTAAGTGGGGAGGCTACAACCTCGCGTAGAATGGGATAAAATTTATATCGCACGCTCTAAGGGGTGGCCTCCCCTCTCGGTCCCAACCGGAAACACCCATGCCCCCGGACCAGGTGGCCTGCCTACCGGCTACAACCGATATCTTCCACCATGGCCTCTCTGTACGGTGTGTGCTAGAAAGGGGTTGACGACTTACTAAACCGTACCATACCTGCGGTAGGGACAAGTGGTAGTACGAGAGAAGTACGGGGGTTACTGGAACAAGACTCGGTCTATGGTCGACTCAGGAGGTTTATGAATTTCCTGCATGACAAGTATAACAGATATATTTCAACCAACAGAATCACCGCTCATTATACCTTACTATGCCATACCGGACATAACCGTCCCGACGGAGTCCGGCGACAAGCTCACGCCTACCCAAGGCAGAGGCTTTCCCGAATTTCCTTCCGGCATGCATGCAAGGCACATGAGGATGATTACCATCACAAGTGTGTTCATTTCCAACAGCATGGAAATCACTAATATGCATCCACGCAAATTATCATATCACATGAAATAACAAGTCCTCCGAAATGAGGTGGTGTTATAAAAGTGTCAACGAACACACCAAAAATATTATGCCGGGGTTCAGAATGCTTGCCTTCAAGTTGTGGCGGGGCAGTGTGCATCCTAAAACTTTTGAAAGTTTGCTTCTCTCTCTCTCTCTCCAAGGTCCTATTTTAAATAAATTTGAATCAACACACAAATTTCAAAACAGCACAAAAAGTTGTTTGAATTTTTGTCAAATAAATCTTAAAATAAACTAGACAATATTTGAGAGAGGTAGGAAAAAGAATCAACTCATTTGGAGTTTTATTTAAAAAGTTACAGCCAGTCAAAGTTTAGTCAAATCTGTCATTTAAAAATAAAACAGAAAAGAAAACATTTCAATTAAACACGTACACGTCGAAAGCGTATTCTGGAAATACGTCTCCACTTATCCAGCATGGACGGTGCCTGAGTCACTGATAGTGGGCCCGCCTGGCCCACTGGTCAGGTTTGACTAGTCCACCCTCCCTCCTCTTTCTCTGCCCGTGAGGGGGGGCGGAACTCCGGCGAGGTTCGCCGGCGAACGGTGGCATCGTTCGGGAAACAGAGGTCACCCGCGGGCTCAGGGGATCGGGGCGATCCTACCGGTGGTCGCTTTGGTCTCTGGGGTGGACAGAGCTACCGGCGAGCTCCGCAGCGGATGGTGGTCGTCGGGAAAAGTGAGTTTTCGCCCGCGGCGAGTCCCGATCAAAATTGAGTAGGGGGACGGACTCACGAGGGGGAGAGGGGGTTCCTGGTGAAGAGAGTGGAGAGGGGGAGGCCCTGGTTGCGCCGAACGGAGCCGGGAGGCGGCGGTGGTTGGACTGGCCGGAGTGGGGAAAGACGGCCTCTTTCTCTCCAACTGACGTCAACGGGGCACTAGGGGTACGGTGTGAGGCTGCTATTGTGCTCGGAGTGGCAAGAGGGACTCCCTTTTATAGCGTTCCCACGTCGGTTCGCGGCGGCAGTGGATGAGCTCATCGGCGACCGACTTTCTGTAGCTGCAGGGCATCGTGGCGAGGCTGGGGATGGCGGCAGGAGCTAGCGGACGAGTGGGTACTGCTCCAAGGGCGAGCTGGCGAGCGGGCGTGGTATGGGCGGCGCTGGCCATTGCGGAGCTGTCGGGCAGCAGTGGCGGCTAGCTGCTGGCCTGCCGGAGACGTGGCGAGGGCTGTGGTGCTTGTGGGGAGCAGAAGGGGATATGGTGAGCTGGATGCGGTCGGTCACGGACCCGAGTGAGTGCGGGGCGAGACATGGCGGCTCGGTCCTGGCATGTGCAAAACGCGTGCTCCGCTCGCGCTTTGGGCATGCACAGAGCACGCACGTAACGTGCTCGACGAAATGTGAAGGTATGGTAGGGGGCTCTAAACCACAAGAGGTTGAGCAGGGTGGGGTTATAGACTAGGGCAAAACCACTGGACATGCTGGTTTGGTGAGGGGATCAAGTCCACAGTGCAAACAAAAGCTCATGTCAAAACTGATCATGCCCAAAAGGTGTTTGACAAAATGCTAGGGGCACTTAGGCATTTCTTGGAGTGGCCAAAACTTCCAGAGTGGGGTCTCTTTAGATGGACAAGAGGGTGGTGAGGTTAGTTTGTCCAAAGCACAAACTTTCTAGTGCAAGTTTTGCAGAATTTCAATTTTGGACAGAAAGAAAATGGCATTGTTGCAAGCACTTAGAATCATCCAATGGGTCCACTCTCCTGGACTTAAGGGTTTGGCAAGGAGGACTACAAGTAGGAAAAGGAATCATGGATCAAGGAGCAACTAAAAATGTGGTTGCTGTACAAAACCTCAAGTTGGACCAGAATGGAGAAGAGGATGATTCACTCAATTTTTCCAAAGAACATCTCTAGGTTATTGCATAAAGTTGAAGACTATGCTTCTACTGACATCCCAAAATTTTGGTGGAAGCTTTAAAGAAATAAATAAACAGGTTGTAGTGCAAATCTGCTCACCGAACCAGATTTCTAATAAGGTGTAGAGCTCAAAATATTCAATGGGCAGAAGATATTCTTGCACAAAAGTGGTTTAAATACTCCATATGACATCTCCAAATTTTGGTGGGATTTTTGAATGAATTTATAAAAGGGTTACAGTTCAAATGGGACCATAAACCATGGGAAATCATTTTTTTAAGAAAAAAAGACCAGGAATAATATTATATAATTAATTCCTCTGATAAAAGAAAATATTTTCTTGAGAGGGTAAACTAGTCCAATATCATAATAGAAAAGTTCTCACTGAAGGAAACAACTCCAAGGTAAAAAGGAAATGTTTCAAAAAAATCAAAAGGGAGCCCAGAAAATAAAAGTTTTAATTTCTTGGCAAAGTTTTTTTATTAACAAAACAAGGCTAAAATTTTGGGCTGTCACACTACCCTACGAGGTGGGCTGTCCGTCCTTCACCCGTGAGCTGCGGCAGTTCTAGTGGCCCTCCCACCGCACGTTCAAACCCGACGTGGGCGAGAAGTACAACGACAAGACCCACCCGTCGGAGTTCCTTAGCATCTAAACCATCGCGATGCAAGCTGCCGGGGATCGCGACGATAAGGTGCTCGCCAACTATTTTCCGTTGGCAGTCAAGCCCAATGTTATGTCATGGTTGATGCACTTGCCGGTGGACTCCATTTCTTCTTGGGAGGATCTTTGTCATGAGTTTGTTGGCGCGTTTACCGGAGGCCACCAAGCTCATGGCTAGGCGAGTGATTTGCATATCATGCGCCAGAAGGAAGGAGAAAACTTGTGCAAGCACATCCAAAGGTTCAGCCGAGTGCAGTACAATATCCCCGATGTTCATCCTGCTGTCGTGATCAGTGCATTCCATCAGAATGTGCGCAATCGTAAGATGCGTGAGGAGCTAGAGATGAACAAGGTCAAGGATGTGGCCGAGCTTTATGTTCTGGCTGATCGGTGCGCTCGGGCTGAAGAGGGAAGGAAGTACCCAGGCGAAGACGCCGATGCAGAAACCGACTCCACGGACGACACCGCCACCCCGGCGAAGAAGGGCCGGTGCCGTAACAGGAAGCGCAAGGGCAAGACCGTGCTTGCCGTCGAGGGGTCCGACGACACCTGCGCCACCAAGAAGGCCAAGGCGAGCGACCTCAGCAAGGAGGTTGCCGGGTGTGTCGCTTTCCGGGCCTTGGCGGCTGCCGACAAGCCAGGGGGCTCCGACAAGCAGTATTGCAAGATCCACCGCACCAAGGGCCATGACCTCCAGAACTGCCGGCAAGTGGAGCTGCTCGCTGAGAAGTAGAAAGTCGAGTATGAGCGACGGGACAAAGAGAAGGGCCAAGAGGGTGTGAGGGATCCGGCAAGAAACGTGGTGGCCAAGGAGGCTGCCGCGGCAAAGATAATCAGCAGGAGAGGCCCGCCCAGGGCCGCAATAAGAAGCAGGAAGACGATGATCATGACGAGGACGATGATTCCGGCGACCATGAGTTCCAGAAAGCACAGAGGCCATGTGCGTCAATGGTGGCGCCTTGCTGCATACATCCCACCGCCAGCTCAAGTAGTGGGCGTGTGAGATCACAGCGGTGGAGCTGTCGTTCAACGCATGGAAGCCGCTGAAGTGGTCCAGCACGCCTATCATCTTCGACACCGAGGACCACCCTGACCGCACTAGTGTGGTCGGGTGCTTTCCGTTGTTGGTCTCACCAACAATCCGCAACCTGAAGGTGATGAAGATGCTAGTTAACGGTGGGGCTGGTCTGAACTTGATCTCGCCTGTTGTGATCAAGAGGCTGTAGATCCCTGATGGAGATCTCGAGGATACGGGCACGTTCCAAGGGGTCAATCCAGGGAGGAGCCAGCCGAATGGAAAGGTCATGCTACCCGTGACGTTCTGAGGCGAGCTGAACTAAAGGACAGAGAAGATTGTCTTTGATGTAGCCGAGATCCCCTTGCCCTATAACGGGATCCTCGGCCGCCTGGCACTAGCCAAGTTCATGGCGGCTTCTCACTATGCCTACAATACACTGAAGATGCCCGGGCCGATGAACATCATCACCTTCTCCTCAGACAAGAAAGACGCATTGATTTGCGCCGACCAACTCTACCGGGAAGCAGTTGCAGCAGTTGCCGCCAAGGCACCTGCTCCTGCCGATGGAGTCCCGGGAGGAAAAGAGACCGGCGAGACCCCTCACACCCACTCTAGCAAGCGCACCACTTTGGGGTGTTGCGCTCCCGTTGAGGACGTGCCATAGAGCTCCATCGACAAGAGCAATAAGTCCAAAGCTGCACCACCAAAAACCAAGAAGGTGTCCGTGAAGGAAGACGACACGAGGGGAGCTTTTACCATAAGCTCCACCCTCGACGGCAAATAGGAAAGCGAGCTCGTCACTTTCCTGCGGGAAAATGTCGATGTGTTTGCATGGCAAGCCTCCGACATCCCCGGCGTTCCCAGGGAAGTGATTGAGCACCATCTTGCTGTCTGTCCTCATGCACGGCCCATCAAGCAGAAGGTCGGGAAGCAATCTCTGGAGAGGCAGGAGCTCATCACAGAGGAGATCAGGAAACTAGAGGCAGCAGGCTTGGTAAGGGGGGGTGCTCCATCCGACGTAGTTGGCCAACCCGGTAGTGGTGCACAAGGCAAACGGGAAGTGGAGACTGTGTATTGATTACACAGACATCAATAAAGCTTGTCCAAAGGATCCCTTTCCGTTACCGCGCATCGACCAGATCGTTGACTCCACGGCCAGGTGTGACCTGTTATCATTCCTCGACACCTACTCAGGGTACCATCAGATCTTCATGACAAAAGAAGACGAGGAGAAGACAGCATTCATCACTCCATGTGGTACGTATTGCTTTTTACGGATGCCATTCGGGTTGAAGAGTGCTGGCTCAACCTTTGCAAGAGCAGTCCAAAATGGTTTTAATCCCTAGCTACATAGAAATATGGAAGCTTATATGGATGACATAGTGGTCAAAACCAAGGACAAAGCAGCACTTGTGCAAGATCTGGAGGAAACATTTGCAAACCTGCGCAAGATCAACCTCAAGTTGAACCCTGAGAAGTGTGTCTTCGGTGTCCCGTCCGGCAAGCTTCTCGGGTTCTTTGTGTCACAACGCGGGATTGAGGTAAACCTAGATAAGATCAAGGCCATTGAGTAGATTGAGGCACCTAAACGGTTCAAAGACGTGCGTCGGCTCACTAGCTGCGTTGCCGCCATGAGCAGATTCATCTCCAAGTCCATGGAGTGGGCCCTTCCCTTTTTCAAGATCTTGAAGAAGACGGCCCAATGGAGTGGACCCCGGAGGCCGAGGCAGCGCTGCAAGATTTGAAGAAGTACCTCTCCTCTAACTCAGTGCTAGTTGCGCCCAAACCACAAGAACCATTGCTGCTGTACCTAGTGGCAACGAATCAGGTGGTTAGCGCCGCACTGGTGGCGCAGAGAGAGGTCGACGAAGAGGCAGCGGCAGCAGCAGAGTCAACGGATGGTGAGCCGGAACCCTCCCCGGCAGGGCTTGGTCTCGGCAAGACTGAGTCCCCGGCAGAGGATGACGCCATTGCGACAGGGCCCGCGCGACTAGGTGAAGTGGTGCAGAAGAAGAAAATGGTGCAGCACCCAGTTTAGTTCGTCAGCTCCCTCTTGCAAGGGGCTAGGTCGAGGTACTCAGGGGTGCAAAAATTGCTCTTCGGCCTCCTTATGGCCTCGAGGAAGCTGCGTCATTACTTCCAAGCGCACGAGATCACCGTGGTCACCCGCCTCCCATTGCAACGGATATTGCATAACCCAGATGCAACAGGGAGGATCGTGGAATGGGCCCTGGAGCTGTTGAGTTTCGGTTTAAAGTTTGAAAGCACCTCGACAATTCAGAGCAGAGTCTCGGCGGAGTTCATTGCAGAATGGACCTCGACGCCCGACAAAGAGGTACAGGAGACCACTCTCCCCGGCAAGGAAACAAGCCGCAACTGGATCATGTACTTTGATGGGGCTTTTTCGCCGCAAGGCGCCGGTGCTGGTGTGCTGCTTGTCACACCCACCGGAGAGCACCTCAAGTATGTCATCCAAATGCACTTTCCCTGGGAGACGTCAACTAACAACACCGCCGTGTACGAGGGCTTGCTTGCCGGTCTCAGGATCGCGGCGGACCTCGGAGTCAAATAGCTCATCGTCAGGGGTCATTCGCAGCTCGTTGTTGGGCAGATCAACAAAGATTATCAAAGCCCGTCGATGGAAGCTTACGTGGATGAAGTGAGGAAACTAGAGGAGCGTTTTGACGATATACGAGCAGAGCATGTCCCTCGGACGGAAAATGACATTGCCGACTACCTATCAAAGCGCGCTGCCCTCAAGCTACCTGTGGAACCAGGTACTTTTGTGCTTCGATTAACTCAACCATCCGTCGAACCATCAACTGGGCAGAACAAGTGGAGGAAGCTAGGGCCCGGCAAGTGTTGGGTTCTACGGTAGGGAGCGTCGACTACAAATTTAAAATTCCTACGCACAGAACAACCAAGAACCTGCTACGGGAGATGGATCACAGATCGTTACCACTAGACACGCAGTGCCGTGCAGCGGAAGAAGAGTTGGGGCAGCGCGTCTGCGTGGATCGTCTCCTCCTCGTCCGATCTCCCTCGAACAGCCGGTCGTCCGATCCCACGTACAAGTTCGCCAGAGCGGCGCAAGTGCACCGCCTCTAACGGTATCTGCGCATGCAGGAGGAACACCGTGCGGCGGACTTCTAGGTCCGGTCACATAGTCGGTGGCGAGTGGAGGTGGCTATTCGCAACACATGCAAACCCTAGTCGCAGCGCCAAAGCGATCAACCACTTGAGTGTGCCGCACCTCCACTTTATATAGGCGTCTGTCGCAGGCTCAACACTTGGCCTCGCAAGGACCCTAAAGCCCAAAGTCTACTCGGTCACGTTCCTAGTCCAGTTCGGATCACATCCGACCAGTGTCCTACAACCGACCTCGTAGGTTCCTTCCCTTAAGCGCGCGACCCCTTAGGTTCAAGTCGGCTTGGTCACAGTTTGGATCACCTCCGACTTACACGGTTGGTAGCGGCCTCTAGCAAGGCATGCCGACCACCAAGTAGACTATGAAGCTGGTTAGGCGAACCTGTACAACGTGTCACACTTCTGTTCCCTTTGCCTCATGATATATGTTGTCGGGCTCAAGGCGAGACTGCCATCCTTGTGCTAGCCCGACCTCTTTCTCGTTCCAGTGATACCGACCACAAACCGGATTATCTCATAATCCCTGTTGCATGGCCATACTTATCTTGGTCGGATCACACGAGGGGCCCAGAGTTTATCTCTCCTGATCGGAGGGGCAAATCCCATCTTGCTTGACCATGTCTCGCAGCATGGGACTGGACAAACCCGAAACCTACCTTTGTAACTATCCAGTCACGAAGTAGCGTTTGGTCGGCCCAAAGCAAGTTTGTCACCATCCCGAGTACATGCGTCAGCTCAGGTCTTAGGACATAGAATGTATGTTGTACTAGAGACTCACAGATGACATATCACCGCGTCTCATAGTTGGGTCTGTCTGACTCGGACCTTATCTTGACTCGGATCCGACTACGTTGAATCCGACCAGACCTTTCCAAGTCCATATTATCCGGTTAGCATCCAATGCTCCATGGCTAGTGAGACCAAGCCATCGACCGTGTCATATGCTAGTCTAGTCGGCTGCGCGTCCACACAGCCCTTTCGACTAGGGACCTTTTAGGACAGTCACCATACAATGCATAGTCCCACAAACAAGTCACGTACTTGCCGATACACATCATTGATAATGTGCAAGGACTATCTTTATTCATAAACACATAGGAAATATCATCATACATGATTGCCTCTAGGGCATATCTCCAACAGCAAGTACTTCCCCACCAAGCTCCCCAGAGCCACTGGCGAAGATGTTGCCGTGAATGCTGATCCTGCCGTGGGGCAACCGACTCCGGCAGGACCTCAGGCCATGGCCGTAGAGACGGCCGCTCCCATGGCAGAAGATATGCCTTTGGTCCTTGCCATCGAGCCACAGGCTCCGGCATGAGCGCAGCACACCGTACGATTCCTCCAAATAGGAGAGCTTCCTGAGGAGCAGGAAGAGGTAGAGAGAGTAGCCTGCCGGTCTGCTCTGTACCAATTCATTGACATCGTCTTGTATAGAAAAAGACCGAATGGGGTGAAATTGAAGTGCATCTCCTGGGAGGAAGGACTAGAGCTGTTGGCAGAGATACATGGAGGCATATGTGTCTCCCACATAGGGTCGAGGGCCCTTGCTGGCAAGGCTTTCCAGCAAGGTTTCTTCTGGCCCACTGCCCTCCAGGATGCGACGGCACTAGTAACCAAGTGTGAAGCATGTCAGTTCCATTCGGAGAAGCTTCATCAACCAGCTCAAGCCCTTCAAAACATCCCTCTCTCCTGGCCCTTCTCGGTCCGAGGGCTCGACATATTGGGCCCTTTCCCTCGTGCCGTCGGGGGCTTTGAGTACTTGTACATTGCAATTGACAAGTTCACAAAGTGGCCAAACATGGAAGTAGTGAGGAAGGTGACAGCGCAGTCAGCCATCAAGTTCTTCAAGGGGCTAGTTTGCCGTTTTAGTGTACCCAACAGGGTCATCACCGACAACGGCACACAGTTCACAAGTGGCGCCTTCATGCAGTACATTGAGGATCCAGGCAGCAAGGTCTGTTTTGCTTCCGTGAGACACCCACGGAGCAACGGCCAAGCGGAGAGAGCAAATGCTGAAGTTCTATGATGCTTAAGAACGAAGACTTTTGACAGGCTGCGCCAGAGTGGAAGGCGCTGGATTGACGAGTTGCCAGCAGTTCTTTGGTCGATCAGAACGACGCCAAATCAAGCCATCGGCCAGACACCCTTTGCCCTGGTCTACGGGGCAGAAGCAGTTCTCCCCACAGAACTCATATATGGGTCACCTAGAGTGCTTGCTTATGATGAGCTTGAGCAAGAGCGATTGCGGCAAGATGACGCAACGCTCCTTGAGGAAGATCATCTCCGGGCGGCTGTGAGAGCAGCACGCTACCAGCAAACCTTGCGCCGCTACCATAGCCGCAAGGTTCATGCCCGGAGCTTTGAGGAAGGCGACCTGGTTCTTCAGCACGTTCAGTCGGCCAAGAATTCCAACAAGTTGACGCCAAAGTGGGAAGGCCCTTATCGGGTAACACGAGTCACCAGGCCCGGCGCAGTCCACCTGGAGACCAAAGATGCCATTCCAGTGAGCAATTCCTAGAACGTCGAGCATCTTCGCAAGTTTTACCCATAAGGCATGGCTGCCGGGCCTCCCGGCAAGCCACCTTTTGTACGAGCCTTGCCGGCAAGGCATGTAACCCTCAGACAAACCCAAAGCAGACCACGAGCATAAATAAACGGGTTAATTTGGCGCCCTAAGTTATAGCATGCATGCTAGATTGAGTCTGTCCCTCAATTAGAGTTGATAGTGCTTAGCGGAGACTGACCCCTAGCATAGAGGTCGAGTTTGCATCATTTTGTTCCTATCTATCCTCTTTGGTACGCAGGGTACATGATATGTTTCCACCAAGCCAAGTGGAAGGAAGAGAACAAGCCAGTGCCCCAGGCCCGGCAAGCCGAGCTTGCTGAGGGCAGAAGACACGGAGGTCCACCCACGGCAAGTCAAGGTTGCAAGGGGCTGTAGATTCAGATAAGTTTTCCCATCCCCTATCATGCATTCCCGTATGAAACTTGGGATGTATGGAACCTCGTTTTGTTCCAAGGCTGTCGTGCTCCCCTCGTTCCTATCACCCAAGAGCTTCTTGGTCTGGAATATGGTTGTAGCCACGGCGACAAGAAAGCAAGCATAGGGCCCACCCCACTTCGTCCCTGCCTTCGCCAAAGGCGTGAGTATGGACGAATGGAGTGGGGGAACGTCAAGGCCTGCTGCCGGGCAACGATGTTTATATTAAAAATAATAAGGACTTGTTCCTTGGTATGGGCTTTTCTCACACGCACACACAAGACCTGGCAAGCACCCTTTTTCCATTAATACATCCCATACAGGTATAGTAAGTACGGAACATAAACATGAATAGGGAGATTACAGGTTTTAGATTTAAATAAGGCCCGTAGGCTTACAAGTTGAGAAAAGATAAGGTGCCCGTAATCCCTTTCTTGTCCCTCTCCTCAGGAAATGAAACAAGAAAGCAAAAGGGCAAAAGGGGCGCCTAGACGAGGTATGAGCAGCAGAAGGCACCAGGAGAACATCCTGGTGGCCACCCCGAAGGGAAGCTGGTGATGATGATGACGGGAGAAGAGTTGGAAGACGAGGCGGCAGGACCAGCAATACGCGACGAAGGCATCGGTGCCCGCGTACTTCGGCTTGACGGCCCGCCACCTGCCCTCTTCGTCTTCTCCAGCCTCCCGAGCCGGCCACCCAAGGAGATGACCCTGACAAGTCCAGGGAGCCGGCAACACGGATGATGGGGTCGCTGGCGTCACCCTGGAGCGGCGCGCCTGACGCCTAGTCAGACCCGTTGTCATGCCGCCCGTTACCCTTGTCGTCGCTGCCACTGTCCTCCTCGTCACTCTCGCTCAAGGAGGAGTCTTTGTCATCACAGGAGCTCTCCACACAGCACCTTACGCGAGTCCCGAAGTGCCCAAAGACCTTGCCGGAGAGGAGGCAGCTCTCCATTAACTTGAAATGGAGAGTGAGCCCCTCCGTTAGGCTGTGGATACGGGAAAAGGTCTTCCACCCTCGGTGAAGATACATGACATGAGGGGCGGGGAACTCGACGTTGGCCCATGTACCTCTGTTCCCACCACCCCTCATATGCAGCCGCAGTGCCTGCGGCGGGTCCAGCTCCATCTCCTGCGCAAACGGGGTCGGGAGACGAAGACGACGGCATGGAGGCTGGCGCAGCCTGAGGAAGAACTCGTAGGGGTTGTCCCCAACGTGGCCCTCCACCGGGGGAGGGGCCGCTGGCGGAGGCGAGGCCGATGCGCCACCCCCTCCTCCTCTTCCCCGAGCACCGCAACGGCCTCGACCTCGCCCCCTCCCCCTTCCTCTAATGGCTAGCTCTGCCACCATGAGCTCTTGGGGAGGAGCGACGCGTTGTCTAGCAGAGACCCTCGCCGCCACCGATGAAGCGTCGTCACGCCCCCTCACCATGGCAGAAGGAAGGAGGGAGCAGGAATGGAGAGAAGCAGGTGACGAAGGATTGAGAGGCGCCATTCCTCCCGTCCCCTTTTTATAAATGAGCGGGGGCGGGGCTTGGCCGCCCCTTTCGGCCAATCCGGCTCATTGAAGTGACAACAGGTGGGGCCGTCGACCTCCCTTCCCACCCAATTGAAGGCGCGTGGGAATCGACCCGCGCGTGTGCGACTTCCCGTATCCTGCGCACCTGTCATTCGCTCTGCGTCATGCATGCAGCAAAACGTGGCACAAGAGACGGACGCAATGGGACGCGTGGAGCGACGGTTCCCAAGTAAGGGCAGTAAATGAGCGGTGGCCCTGCGGTCTCAGGGGGACACGCAAGCCGCCTCTTTACTGTCCACCGCAAGATGACGCCAGCGTGCTCCGGTCACGCGCACGCGCGCGACCCTCACATCGTGCATTCAACCTGGGTCGTGGGGAAGCACAGCGGACGAAAAGTTTTACCACGGTAAAAACCGCCCGCCTGCCCGCGTACAATTCTGGGCCTGGCCCAACAATGCATCGCGCTTATGTGTGGACCAGGCCCGGGGGCTCCTGTCGGTGTACTAAAATAGGGGTGCTCTTTTGTACCCCTTATTTGTGCACGGGCAGTCAGAGCCACGCCCACGGCCGCACTTAAGTAGGGCGGAGACAGGAAATCAGAGCCACAACACGGTATCAAAGCAATGCCAAGGCCGAGACCATAGAGAGCAGATGGACGAAGCAGATTTCCCCGGCAAGACCCTTGCCGGGGAAGCCTCAGCAGCCCCGGAAAGACCCTTGCCGAGGCGGCTCACCCACACCAGCGGAGTGAGCCACCCTTGAACCCACGGTCTCCAACACCATCAACCATGTTGGGCCAGGGCTCGGGAGGCACCTCCTTGGTGACATGCAGATCTTTGTGAAGACAAGAATATTCAAGATCAGATGAGGATTGGAAGGCAACGATCCTCGACAAGATTCTTGTCGAGGAAACCCTCAAGACCCCTGGCAAGATCCTTGCCGGGGACGACAGCGCGCCACGGCAAGACCCTTGCCGGGCCACCTGGCAAGGCCCTTACCAAGAGCGTCAACGGGACCACTGCCAGGCCCGCACTAACCAAGTCTCCACCACCATTCACATGCAGCTGCCAGCCCAACCAACTGGGCAGGCACCTGCGTGGCAACATGCAGCTTCCAGGCCAACTCAGCACACGCCTGCGTGGCGGCATGCAGATCTTCGTGAAGGCTCCACCACTGCGCCGCCTCAGCTGCTTGCCTGCCTACATGGCGTCGCACGCATCGCTGGCCAGGGGGCGTGTTGAAGCGAGGAGGAGTGGCAACGGATAGGACGGGCCTCGCCCTCGTCCCCGATAAAGCAAGAGGACACCTAAGCTACGGATTAAATGCAACTTGTCCTGTAATACAAGCGATAAGCTCATAGCACCGTAGGCCTTTCCACCTCCTGTGTGCCACTGTGGCAGCCCCTTTCGACTATAAAAGGAGGCCCATGGCGTACTAGAGAGGGATTCGGCTCTTTTGAACCACGCAACCACCGTAGCTAGTTCAAGAGCTCAAGAACACTCAATACATCCACCAAAGCAGGACTAGGGTTTTACGCATCCTCGCGGCCCGAACCTGGGTAAACGATCCTTGTGCTGATTACTAATCCTGCTCTTCTCACAGCCCTGCACCCTGGCAACCGTAGTAGGGACTCTTGTGATCCCATAGGTGTCGTTTCCCACCAACAGAGGGAGAGGGTAGCGGTTCCCGAGACGTTGAACGGTCAATGATGCATCCTCAATTACATGCAGAGGGAACTAATTGGAGAAGCAGAATAGAGTCAGCACGATGTGAATGCAACAGAGTTTGGACTCTAATATAAAGGCACCCCACCACTCCAATCCATCTACTCCTAGTCTCTTCACAACAGTGCTCACTCCAATCCAATACCAAGTGACCAGAAGCCACAAGCACCTATGGAGGCGATGGATGCGAGCGGCAGTCGGTTGTGCCAAATCATCCAAGGCGCCGGCCTGCGGCCCTGCACCGCACAAAGTTTCCAGACGGTGCTGGTGACCACCGACATCGTAGCCCTCGCCGACGTTGGCTTTCCTCTCGCATGGACGACATGATGGTCAACTCCATCCTCAAGTTCACCAACGTCAAGAAGCGTGCGGACGACCTTGTCATACTGCTCCAGCCCGCGCGCCCAGGCTCCTCATTGCCTGCCACCCTCATCGGCCTCGATGGTGACGAACTCTTTCAAGCACTAGTGGCCCTGTAGGTGCCGGAGGTCACGACGAAGAATGTGCGCCTCGAGGCCGCGCTCGCCGCATAGCGCCTCGCCATGGAAGAAACCGTCGAACTACACATCCACGTCTACGAGGAAATCGTCTACATAGGCCACTACAAGGCAAGCAAGGACAGAAAGATGTTGGCCTTCTTCCAGTGGCTGGAATGTTTGGATGCCATTGTTCCGAAGCACGTCGACCTGGCCACAAAAGCCGCTGCTACATAGCCGCCGTTCGATGGGCCGACACCCTGAGTCGAGGAGGTGGACGTCGTTGATGGATGCATCTCTTATTCTTGCCTCTTGTAACCAACAGAATATCGCCTCGTGGCCTTAATGTTTTATTAGTATAGTACTCCCTCTGTTCCAAAATATAAGTCTTTCTAGAGATTCCAGCAACTGACTACATACGGAGCAAAATGAGTGAATCTACACTCTAAAATATGTCTACATACATCTGTATGTTGTATTCCATTTGAAAAAGTATCTAAAAAGGCTTATATTTAGGAATGGAGGGAGTATATGGCATTTTTATTCTAGTCGTAACGTTTTCACTGTGAGGTGGGGCCGCAGTTGAGCAAACCGACCATCGGCAAATCCCCACCCCGCCCACCGGGCGTCGGCCGAGTTTAGAATTAGAAGAGAGAGACGAGGGAGAAGAGCTAGCTATAGCACGGATGCTGTTGTCAGATGGGACTCGTGTTGATAGAATAGGAGTACTGAGCACTTTACCTTTTTTTAGGGAAAAAATAGTCGTATGTCTAGTACCACTAGTTGGGCGCGTGCGACCTATAGCTACCATCACTTTGGGTCTCCTTTTCGAACCGCAGCTACGCTTCACAGTACATATTTTTTCACGCATTTATCCTCCTATATGTACTCCTAGGCTATTTCCATGTGCTCCCTTTCGCCGACATGTGGGACATAGAGCATCTGGGTCGTAGTGCCTACACAACTCGGAGAATATGCCGGGGTACATTACATTTCAGACCTCACGAATTACATGCAAACCCCCCATGGAAGAATAAATAAATAAATGAATTACTACATGAAACCAGATTATTTTCGTAGAAACCAGAGCACGTTCATTAAATTTTGGACATAACATGTTTATAAAAAATGACCGGATCTAAACCAGTTTAAGGGCCTCTTTGATATTTCCTGCAAAAAAGGGCCTCTTTGATTCACAGAATACTGAAAACACAGGAATGGGGAAAGTATGATGGCGATGAACCGAGACGAGGAGAACTCTAACTCAGTTAGAGGTTAGAGTTAGATTCAAACCCTGAACTAACCCTTAACTAACTCTAAACCAAAGATGTGTATGGATTGTAGGGTTAGATTGACAATAAATGCTCTTTCTCAATCATTTGACTACTTTGGACCCTATTTCCTGTCAGATTTGGTGTGACCGGCTCTTGCGTGGCCTCCTCCCGCTCACAATTGACATAAACGAACCATCTTTACAAATCAAGCATGCCAAACATGATAAATTTTACTCTGTCCATAGAAATGAGATATCCCACTTAAACATACAAGTCGTCAATCAAGCTTCACAAAAAAATACACTCCATGAAACAAAGCATGAGCTAACTCATCACGGAAGTCATTCACGATAGGGAGGGAGCCCGGAGCCCCTCACGTACCCAGTGAGGAGCTCGTCATCGCCGCTCTGGAGGAAGGATCTGTAGAGCCCAAGCCCCGGGAACCCCCTCCGACGCCGGCGCTTGCGAGTTGAGGTCGACACCAGCATGGGTAGCAGGGCCGCTTGCCGACGACTGTGAACTTAATCTTTGGGCCTCTAGAAATAATGCAAGCCTAAAACTGAAATACCTAGAAAGGTGAACTGAATCTCTGGGCCTCTAGAAATAATGCAAGCCTAAAACTGAAATACCTAGAAAGGTGAACTGAATCTTTGGGCCTCTAGAAATAATGCAAGCCTAAAACTGAAATACCTAGAAAGGTGAACTGAATCTTTGGGCCTCTAGAAATAATGCAAGTCTGAAACTGAAATACCTAAAAGGTGAACTGAATCTTTGGGCCTCTAAAAATAATGCAAGCCTGAAACTGAAATACCTAGAAAGGTGAACTGAGTCTTTGGGCCTCTAGAAATAATGCAAGCCTAAAACTGAAATATCTAAAAAGGTGAACTAAATCTTTGGGCCTCTAGAAAGATTTATTACCTCCTCAAGCAGCATCAAACAATTCCATGTGTGCACCACAAATTCATGCCAAGTTTGATTAGGATCTACTTTTCCAAATCAGAATTAGCGCTAGAGAGAGCAAGATTAATGATATGGCTGTGAGACAGAGAAGGAACGAACAAACTCACCCCTCTCACGACCTCCCTGGTAGATGCGCCGCCACCGCGCACGACAGAGGGAGAAAAATGACCGATGAAGGGGGAGCGGGGCAACCTTCGAAGGCTGGAGGGAGAGGGCAGCCGGAGGAGAGAGAGGGCGAGCGACACTTGGGCGGGTGGCCCGATGGGGAACAGAGAGGAGTCGTGCGAGGGGGGGGGAGGAAGCGATCTGGTGCGTGCAGGGGAGATTTTTTTAGTTCTCTTTTAGTGGGCCCAAGGATAACTAACCCAATTAGAACCTCTCCACCGGGCTAGTTTTTTAGATGGTTTAGAGCAAACTAGCTCAACTAACCCCTCCTCTTTCGATAATTTGAGGCTATTTCAACCCAAACTAGCTCTAACACAGGGATCCAAACAAAGAGGAGTAGTACTGTACATGCTACAGTCTGGACCATAGCACGTTGTTTTTTATGGCCATATCACCCCATTGTTTTCTACTACTGGTTCACTGCGCTGCCGTGGTTAGCACTGCTGGTTCACTAGGATGCCGTGGTTTGCACTCCTTCGATGTGAGTAGTAGTAGTATATACCGCATGATTCTTTGCTCCTTCTTACTATGTACTTCACCAACATGTGGGAGAGCCAGCATCCGGGTCGACGTGTCATGCACCAGATTAGAGTGCGGAACGGAAGAGGGGCATCACCCTGGTCGTAGCGCAAGTAATTCATGACTATAGTGAGTAGTCATATCACAAGTCTTTCCAGCAGTAACGCGTCATCAAATCGCACAACCCGACCTTTCCAGCAGTAAGTAAGTTGAATCCGCCGCTCCCTCACCCTCCTCGCCTCTCTGTCAAACCGCCTACACGAAAACTGCCGTGCGTACTGCCTGGGAAAATCCCCGCCCTCAACTTTTAACTACGCGAAAATAGTTCGAGCTTGTTTGTTCTATATAGATACTAGTACTATATGTTTATTCACCCGTGGGGTTGTTCAATGAATGGAGGGCCGGGGAGCACAAGTGAACAATACTAGTACTACTAGTAGTAAGTAGGAGTCGTACAGTTAGTCACCTTAAATAGAGAGTTTCTTTCTTTAATGCCACGTACACAAATTGAAACGCTTGTTGTGGAGAGAAAAAGATTATCACTCCACTGTATATGTACGCAGGGGCCTGAGCGCTTGCTTTACTAGGGTTGCTCTCTTCATTCTCTCATCCACTCCAGATCTAAACAAGACAGCGGTAGCAACATTTTCTCTCTGCTCACCGCTGGTCACAGATCCGACCGGATCCCTTCGGCTGGTGTGTGTAGAGGACTAAAAGGTGCATCATTCACGCGGTCATCGCCGCCGAGGGAGGAAACCCACAGCTGCCGGTAGGGCCCGATCTTCTACCCATGTTGTTCTCTCCGACACAGCACCGACTCAAGAGGTCCTCCGACCCTTCTTCCTCCCTGTCGTATTGTGCGCAAATCGGACATGCCGCCGCCAACATCCCGACAAACCTCAGGTACAAGTTCTTTGAAAGAGGCCTTGCTCTACTTCCCTAGCTCCCCACGTGTCTGCATGTGCATCTTTTTCTACTTCCATCATCTCTTCCAAATCCACCTAAATTTTTAGTATTATTAGAGGTAAAGCTACTTCATGCATTCAAATCTAGGACTTGGTTCAAACAACGAAGAAAGGGGGAAAGTCGTAGCATGAATCTAGGACTTGATTCAAAGAGGAAATAACAGGGGGGAAGTAGTAGAGACCAGATACCCAACCGGTCTCTTGGTTGAAAAGGGAAATAATGGGAAAACTCAGTGCAAACTGGATAAGGAACAGATCTATTATTGGTTGAAAAAAGGATAGAAAGTGGTAATTTGGTGGACAAGTCAATAGAGTATGTCCAGGATTAGATTTGCTGCCCTCACATAGTAAAAGGTCTCCAGGATTAGATTTGCTACCCTCACATAGTAAAAGGTCTCCAGGATTAGATTTACTGCCCTCACATAGTAAAAGTTCTCCAAGATTAGATTTGCTGCCCTCACAGAGCATGAACAAACTCAGCATCACCACTTTATGCCTCCTTGTAGGTACATTGTGTTGATGAGTCCACTGTCGCATGTCCTTATACCAAACTTTTGCTGTTGTTAATGTAAGGGCGCATGTAAAATGAAGCAATCACACTGTTACCTTAAGGACATGTCTAACCAATGTTATTGTTAATCTAATGCCTCCAGTGATATGATGCAATTAAACTGTGTTAACAAATGGTACTCCTGCTGTTTTCCCCGATATGATAAGTAAGTTGCTTTTTTGCACTGCTGAGTGACCTGGTGTCCCCAAGGTCCCATACCCTTAAACCAACTCTTTAACTGTTGTTGATTTACTGTATCTGGTAAACAAGCAATGCCACCATTAAAGTAATCCCATATTTGACGAATGTAATAGTTGATTGTAATGCCTCCAGTAACATGATGCATTGCTGACGTTTTAAAATATCTATTGTCCTTGCGTGATTGCCATGAACATAATTAAGATGCTTCTTTTCATTTCGTGTATGTTTCGTATATTCTTATTGACCAGCAACTGTTTACTTTCTATCTTTTTGTGCAGATAGGGATATCCATTTCACCTTGTTGCTATTGTGACCTTTTGGTGAACTGCACAAAACACTTTTTTGGAATGAGTGTCTTGTGCAGTTCAACTAAAATGTCACGTGGGTAACATCTCTCAATTTTGGTGGAACAACACAAAATGGTGACTGGAGTTCCCAAAATCTTTGTCAAATTATGTTGGTAATCTCGGGCAACATTTTATTAGCCTTTGCAAGATGAGTCGTCACTGTCACCACAATGGCCCTTTATTTTAGTGGAACTGCACAAAAGGATAAGCAAATTATAGTTGCACCTTACATGAGCAGGACAACCAACCTTAATGTTGCTCAAGTTTAGTGCAACTACTAAAGAAGAACCTGCCAGCTCACGAGAGCAAGTACTTCTTGCTAGCTGAATGATGAAATATTTGCTTCATTTTAGGTGAACTGCAGAAAAATGCGCATGAATTGAATCATGGAGCTGCAGGTTGACCTCATCCGAGTGGAGTTGCAGGTTCACCAGATCGAGTCGTGGCGGCATAGGGCCCCTGACACCGGTCAGTACTGTCCTTTATCAACATGATTGTGCTTTGTCATGTTATGCCAACGTTGTATTTTTTAAATAAAGCTATTCTTTCACAATCTTTTCTCGTTTTGGAAATAAAGTTTGCTTCAACTAGTGCCACTATTATAGTTATTTCAAGGGATGCGTCAAAGATTGACGCATCAGGAACATAGATAGAATTGGTGGCCAAAAGAAAAGGCCAATGTTTGTACAACCATCTCTACGGCTGCTAGAGTCCTAAATCCATGCTCTTTCTTATATGTGCAAATAGGAATACTCTACTACAAATGTTCTGATGGTCAAGAGCATTCGCCAAGTTCTTGCGTTGTATGACATGAGAATCCAAGATGGATTTAATCCCGATATCCACTTTATCAAAAGGCTCTAATGGGTTGGTTCTGAATCTCGCAAGCTGGGAACCAATGTGATGTGTAGGTGATAACCCACAAGTATAGGGGATCGCAACAGTTTTCAAGGGTAGAGTATTCAACCCAAATTTATTGATTCGACACAAGGGGAGCCAAAGAATATTATCAAGTATTAGCAGTTAGGTTGTCAATTCAACCACACCTGGATAACTTAGTATCTGCAGCAAAGTATTTGGTAGCAAAGTAGTATGGAAGTAACGGTAACAGTGGTAGAAGTAACAGTAGCAGTTTTGTAGTAATTGTAATAGTAGCAACGGTGAAGTAAATAAGCAAAGCACAATATTTGAAAAGCTCGTAGGCATTAGATCAGTGATGGATAATTATGCCGGCTGCGATTCCTCATGTAATAGTTATAACATAGGGTGACACAGAACTAGCTCCAGTTCACCAATGTAATGTAGGCATGTATTCCGAATATAGTCATACGTGCTTATGGAAAACAACTTACATGACATCTTTTGTCCTACCCTCCCATGGCAGCGGGGTCCTAGTGGAAACTAAGGGATATTAAGGCCTCCTTTTAATAGAGTACCGGACCAAAGCATTAACACATAGTGAATACATGAACTCCTCAAACTACGGTCATCACCAAGAAGTATCCCGATTATTGTCACTTCGGGGTTGTCGGATCATAACACATACTAGGTGACTATAGACTTGCAAGATAGGATCAAGAACTCACATATATTCATGAAAACATAATAGGTTCAGATATGAAATCATGGCACTCGGGCCCTAGTGACAAGCATTAAGCATAGCAAAGTCGTAGCAACATCAATCTCAGAACATAGTGGATAATAGGGATCAAACCCTAACAAAACTAACTTGATTACATGGTAAATCTCATACAACACATCACCGTCCAGCAAGCCTACGATGGAATTACTCACGCACGACGGTGAGCATCATGAAATTGGTGATGGAGGATGGTTGATGATGATGATGACGGCAACGAATCCCCCTCTCCAAAGCCCCGAATGGACTCCAGATCAGCCCTCCCGAGAGAGATTAGGGCTTGGCGGAGGCTCCGTATCGTAAAATGCGATGAAACTTTCTCTCTGATGTTTTTCTCCGTGAAAGCAAATATATGGAGTTGGAGTTGAGGTCGGTGGATGTCCAGGGGGCCCATGAGGCAGGGGGCGCGCCCTAGGGGAGGGGGCGGGCCCCTCACCCTTGTGGACAGGGTGTGGGTCCCCTGACGCTAATTCTTTCACCGGTATTTTTTATTAATTCTGAAAAGTTGCTCCGTGGATTTTCAGGTCATTCCGAGAACTTTTATTTCTGCACAAAAATAACACCATGGTAGTTCTGCAGAAAACAACGTCAGTCCGGGTTAGTTCCATTCAAATCATGCAAGTTAGAGTCCAAAACAAGGGCAAAACTGTTCGGAAAAGTAGATACGACGGAGATGTATCAACTCCCCCAAGCTTAAACCTTTGCTTGTCCTCAAGCAATTCAGTTGACAAACTGAAAGTGATAAAGAAAAACCTTTATAAACTCTGTTTGCTCTTGTTGTTGCAAATATGTAAAGCCAGCATTCAAGTTTTCAGCAAAGATTATGAACTAACCATATTCACAATAACACTTAGGTCTCATGTTTACTCATGTCAATGGCATAATCAACTAGGGAGCAATAATAATAAATCTCGGATGACAACACTTTCTCAAAACAATCATAATATGATATAACAAGATGATATCTCACTAGCCCTTTCTGAGACCACAAAACATAAATGGAGAGCACCTTTAAAGATCAAGGACTGACTAAACATTGTAATTCATGGTAAAAGAGATCCAGTCATAGTCATACCCAATATAAACTAATAGTAATGCTTGCAAATGACAGTGGTGCTTTCCAGAGGGTGCTTTTTAATAAGAGGGTGATGACTCGACATAAAAGTAAATAGATAGGCCCTTCGCAGAGGGAATCAGGGATTTGTAGAGGTGTCAGAGCTCGATTTTGAAATAGAGATAAATAACATTTTGAGCGGTATACTTTCACTATCAACATAACAACTATGAGATCTCGATATCTTCCATGCTACACACATTATAGGCAGTTCCCAAACAGAATGGTAAAGTTTATAGTCCCCCACCACCAACAAGCATCAATCCATGGCTTGCCCGAAACAACGGGTGCCTCCAACTAGCAACAATCCTGGGGGAGTTTTGTTTAATTATTTTGATTTGATTTGAGCATGGGACTGGGCATCCCGGTTACCAGCCATTTTATCTTGAATGAGGAGTGGAGTCCACTCCTCTTGAGAATAACCCACCTAGCATGGAAGATACAGACAACCCTAGTTGGTACATGAGCTGCTCGAGCATACAAAACAGAATTTCATTTGAAGGTTTGGAGTTTGGCACATACAAATTTACTTGGAATGGCAGGTAAATACCGCATATAGGAAGGTATGGTGGGATCATATGGAATAACTTTGGGGTTATGGAGTTTGGATGCACAAGCAGTATTCCCGCTTAGTACAGGTGAAGGCTAGAAAGAGACTGGGAAGTGACCAACTGAGAGAGCGACAACAGTCATGAACATGCATTAAAAAAATCAACACTGAGTGCAAGCATGAGTAGGATATAATCCACCATGAACATAAATATCGTGAAGGCTATGTTGATTTTGTTTCAACTACATGCGTGAACATGTGCCAAGTCAAGCCACTCGAATCATTCAAAGGAGGATACCACCCTATCATACCACATCACAACCATTTTAATAGCATGTTGGCACACAAGGTAAACCATTATAAGCTCCTAGCTAATTAAGCATGGCATAAGCAACTATAATCTCTAATTGTCATTGCAAACATGTTTATTCATAATAGGCTGAATCAGGAACGATGAACTAATCATATTTACAAAAACAAGAGAGGTCGAGTTCATACCAGCTTCTCTTATCTCAATCAGTCCATCATATATCGTCATTATTGCCTTTCACTTGCACGACCGAACGATGTGGATAATAATAATAGTGCATGTGCATTGGACTAAGATGGAATCTGCAAGCATTCAATTCAAGGGAGAAGACAAGGTAATATAGGCTCTTGGTTAAGTCAACAATCATGCATATGAGAGCCAGTAAGCATTTTCATTATGGTCTTCTCCTCTCGACCCCCAAAGGAAAGAAAAGAAATAAAACTATTTACACGGGAAAGCTCCCAACAAGCAAAAGAAGAACGAGAAATCTTTTTAGGTTTTCTTTCAATTACTACTACTACAAGGATGTAAATTAAACTAACTAGTTTTTTTTGGTTTTTCTTAAGGTTGCTCAAACACCCAAGAAGAAATCTAGAAAAAGAAAATAAACTAGCATGGATAGTACAATGAAAAAGTATGAGCACCGATAACTAGAGTGAGTGTGTGAACATGAATGTAATGTCGGTGAGAAATACGTACTCCCCCAAGCTTAGGCTTTTGGCCTAAGTTGGTCTGTGCCCATGGGTAGCCTGACTGATATCTGAAGTTGTAACTGGGGTCGTACTGAGATGCAGCAGCCATTGCCTCCTGAGCTGCGGCATGGCGGCGAGCTGCCTCCGACCTCCTCTCATACCCGGTTGCCTCCTCCCTGGTTATAACATATCTTCTTTTGCCTGATAATCAAAAAGGGCAGGAGCAGGGAGAGTAGTATGGACAGCGCGACGTCTGTCAAAGATTAGTCGATACTGGAGGAATTTTTCATTCCTCTCAAGAAAATGGTGGCTGACGATAGCATTATAATCTAAATAAGCATGAGGCAACTCCCTATCATCTTCATGAGGAGGTATACCAAGATAATTAGCCACACGGGTCGCATAAATCCCTCCAAACAAATCTCCAACTAAACCATTATTATGCAACCTACGTCCAACAATTGCCCCCAACTTGTATTGTTTATCTCCTAATACAACACTCTTGAGAACACAAAGATCAGGAACACACATGTGACATGCTTCATCCTTACCGTTAATGCGTCTACCAATGAAGAGAGCAAAATAATGTATAGCAGGAAAATGAATGCTCCCTATGGTAGCTTGTGCTATTTCTCTAGATTTTCCCACAGTGATACTATCAAGAAAGTCTTTATATTCAGATTTATGGGGTTCATTAACATTGCCCCACTGTGGGAGCTTGCAAGCAGCAGTGAAATCTTCTAGGCCCATGGTATATGATTTATCATAAATATCAAACGGGACACTTGGAGAACTTTTATTTTCGGGTATTTTTTATTGGATGGATAATTCAAAAAACAGACAGAAAATACTATTTTGACTTTATTTATTATAAATAACAGAAAGTAAAAAGGGGGTATAGAAGGTTGTGCCTTCTAACTTCATCCATCTCATGCTCATCAAAAGGAATCCACTAACAAGGTTCCGAATCGCATGGAACCGGAGAAATTTCGAATAGCACTAGGTTACCTCAATGAGGATATGAACGTCCCCAATAATAAGAATATCATATTTCTTGACAGTATGAAGAGGAAATTCAAAACCTCCAATAATGATAGTTGGAATTTTTCCAATAGAGTTGATACTGTGAACTTGAGGTTGTTTCCTCGTAAAGTGTACCATGTGCTCATTACCATTGACACGAAAAGTGACATTGCCTTTGTTGCAATCAATAACAGCCCCTGCAGTATTCAAAAAGGGTATACCAAGGATAATCGACATACTATCATCCTCGGGAATATCAAGAATAACAAAGTCCGTTAAGATAGTGACATTTGCAACCACAACAGCACATCCTCACAAATACCGGCTGTGTATAGCAGTTGATTTATCACCATTTGCAAAGATATTCCAAAGAGGTGTCAACTTACTCAATTCAAGTCTACGATATAAAGAGAGAGGCATAACACTAACACCAGCTCCAAGATCACATAAAGCAGTTTTAACATAGTTTCTTTTAATGGAGCATGGTATAGTTGGTACTCCCGGATCTCCAAGTTTCTTAGGTATCCCACCTTTAAAAGTATAATTAGCAAGCATGGTGGAAATTTCAGCTTCCGGTATCTTTCTTTTATTTGTAATAATATCTTCCATGTATTTAGCAGAAGGATTCACTTTAAGCATATCAGTTAAGCGCATATGTAAGAAGATAGGTCTAATCATTTCAGCAAAGCGCTCAAAATCCTCATCATCCTTTTTCTGGGATGATTTAGGAGGAAAAGGCATGGGTTTCTGAACCCATGGTTCTCTTTCTTTACCGTGCTTCCTAGCAACAAAATCTCTCTTATCATGACGTTGATTCTTTGATTGTGGGTTATCAAGATCAACAACAGGTTCAATCTCTACATCATTATTATTGCTAGGTTGAGCATCAACATGAACATTATCATTAACATTATCACTAGGTTCATGCTCATCACCAGATTTTGTTTCAGTATCAGAAATAGAAATATCATTGAGATTCTCAGGTGTGTCTACAACAGGTTCACTAGAAGCATGCAAAGTCCTATCATTTTTCTTTTTCTTCTTTTTAGAACGACTAGGTGCATCTAAATTTCTCTAAGAATCTTGCTCAATTCTCTTAGGGTGGCCTTCAGGATACAAAGGTTCCTGAGTCATTTTACCAGTTCTAGTAGCCACTCTAACAACAAACTCATGTTTATTATTTAATTCATCGAGCAAATCATTTTGAGCTTTAAGTACTTGCTCTACTTGAGTAGTAACCATAGAAGCATATTTACTAATGAGTTTAGGTTCACCTTTAACTCTACCCATATAATCGCTCAAGCGTCCAACCATGTAAGCATTACTCTTTAATTCTCTACCAACATAAGCATTGAAAATTTCTTGTCTAGCCATAAAGTCATCAAATTCATCCAAACATTGGCTAGGAAACTTAGTAGACGGGATTTCAACTTTATCATATCTATAGACAGAATTTACCTTTACTACCTGTGTCGAGTTATCAAGACAATGTGTTTCTTCAATAGGTGGTATATTAAGACCATGTATTTCTTCAACAAGAGGCAAATTCTTAACATCTTCAGCTTTAATACCTTTTTCTTTCATAGACTTCTTTGCCTCTTGCATATCTTCAGGACTGAGAAATAGAACGCCCCTCTTCTTCGGAGTTGGTTTAGGAGTAGGCTCAGGAATTGGCTCAAGAAGAGTCCAATTATTTTCATTAGTCAACATATTATTCAATAGCAATTCAGCTTGATCGACTGTTCTTTCCCTGAAAACACAACCAGCACAACTACCCAAGTGGTCCTTGGAAGCATCAGTTAGTCCATTATAAAAGATATCAAGTATTTCATTTTTCTTAAGAGGATGATCAGGCAAAGCATTAAGTAACCGAATAAGCCTCCCCCAAGCTTGTGGGAGACTCTCTTCTTTAATTTGCACAAAATTATATATTTCCCTCAAGGCAGCTTGTTTCTTATGAGCAGGAAAATATTTAGCAGAGAAGTAATAAATCGTATCCTGGGGACTACGCACACAACCAGGATCAAGAGAATTAAAAAGTTTTAGCATCACCCTTTAATGAGAACGGAAATATCTTAAGGATATAATAGTAGCAAGACTTCTCATCATTAGTGAATAGGGTGGCTATATCATTCAACTTAGTAAGATGTGCCACAACAGTTTCAGATTCATAGCCATAGAAAGGATCAGATTCAACCAAGGTAATTATCTTAGGATCGACAGAGAATTCATAATCCTTATCAGTAACAAAAATAGGTGAAGTAGCAAAAGCAGGGTCATATTTCATTCTAGCATTTAGAGATTTCTGTTTCAGTTTAGCTAATAACTTCTTAAGATCATATCTATCGTTGCAAGCAAGAATATCTCTAGTAGTTTCTTCATCCATAACATAACCCTCAGGAACAACAGGCAATTCATACTTAGGGGGAGAACCTTCATCATCACTATCTTCAATAATTTCATTTTCAATAATTTCATTCTCTCTAGCCCTAGCAAGTTGTTCATCTAGAAATTCACCTAATGGCATAGTAGTATCAAGCACAAGAGTAGTTTCATCATAAGTATCATGCATAGTAGAAGCGGCATCATCAATAACATGCGACATATCAGAATTAATAGCAGAAGCAGGTTTAGGTGTCGCAAGTTTACTCATAACAGAAGGAGAATCTAGTGCAGAGCTAGATGGCAGTTCCTTACCTCCCCTTGTAGTTGAGGGATAAATGTTATTTCTTCCATCTTTCAAGTGACTCAAAGAATAGAGCTATGCTCCCCGGCAACGGCGCCAGAAAATAGTCTAGATAACCCACAAGTATAGGGGATTGCAACAGTTTTCGAGGGTAGAGTATTCAACCCAAATTTATTGATTCAACACAAGGGGCGCCAGAGAATATTCTCAAGTATTAGCAGTTGAGTTGTCAATTCAACCACACCTGGATAACTTAGTATCTGCAGCAAAGTATTTATTAGCAAAGTAGTACGGAAGTCACGGTAACAGTGGCAAAAGTAACAGTAACAGTTTTGTAGTAATTGTAACAGTAGCAACGGTAAAGTAAATAAGCAAAGCACAATATTTGAAAAGCTCGTAGGCATTGGATCAGTGATGGATAATTATGCCGGATGCGATTCCTCATGTAATAGTTATAACATAGGGTGACATAGAACTAGCTCCAGTTCATCAATGTAATGTAGGCATGTATTCCGAATATAGTCATACGTGCTTATGGAAAAGAACTTGCATGACATCTGTTGTCCTACCCTTCCGTGGCAGCGGGGTCCTAGTGGAAACTAAGGGATATTAAGGCCTCCTTTTAATAGAGTACCGGACCAAAGCTTTAACACATAGTTAATACATGAACTCCTCAAACTACGGTCATCACCAAGAAGTATCCCGATTATTGTCACTTCGGGGTTGTCGGATCATAACACATAATAGGTGACTATAGAATTGCAAGATAGGACCAATAACTCACATATATTCATGAAAACATAATAGGTTCAGATCTGAAATCATGGCACTCGGTCCCTAGTGACAAGCATTAAGCATAGCAAAGTCATAGCAACATCAATCTCAGAACATAGTGGATAATAGGATCAAACCCTAACAAACTAACTTGATTACATGGTAAATCTCATCCAACCCATCACCGTCCAGCAAGGCCTACGATGGAATTACTCATGCACGGCGATGAGCATCATGAAATTGGTGATGGAGGATGGTTGATGGTGACGACGGCGATTTAATCCCCCCCGGAGCCCCAAACGGACTCCAGATCAGCCCTCTCGAGAGACATTAGGGCTTGGCGGCAGCTTCGTATCATAAAACGTGATGAATCTTTCTGTTTGATTTTTTTCTCAAGGGGGGCCACGAGGCAGGGGGCGCACCCTAGGGGAGGGGGCGCGCCCCCCACACTCGTGGACAGGGTGTGGGCCCCCTGACGCTAATTCTTTCGACAGTATTTTTTATTAATTCTGAAAAGTTGCTCCGTGGATTTTTAGGTCATTCCGATAACTTTTATTTCTGCACAAAAATAACACCATGGCAGTTCTGCTGAAAACAGCGTCAGTCCGGGTTAGTTCCATTCAAATCATGCAGGTTAGAGTCCAAAACAAGGGCAAAAGTGTTTGGAAAAGTAGATACGACGGAGACATATCAGTAGGCATCTTTGTTGTACTTATTATTTGAATCTTATTTGTTGGTTCTGAATCTTGGAAGCTTGAAATCAATGAGATGTGTAGGCATCTTTGTTGTACTTATTATTTGAATCTTATTTGTTGGTTCTGAATCTTGCAAGCTGGGAAACACGGCATGATGATGCAGAGGACAACAACCATAACAAACTGTTCAAACTTGGTAGTATTGTCTGTGTGAAAGTGCGGCAAATGTGCTGATCATGTGCGTCATGAGAATAATAATTCTAATTTTGTGCATGTTGATCCTGTGGCACTGATAGAACGAGCCAATGCATTGCTTGTTTTAAGAATACATTTTAGTTAAAGCTAATTAAATTTAAGTAAAGTGACCACTAGCACTTGTTATTATAGTATCAATACAGACCCGCTCGTGAACCGACGTGTGCGGCCGGAATAGGTATCTTAATGGAGGCGTTTGAATGCGCCAAGGGTGCATATTCTGCTGGGCATGTAGTGGGCGAGGGAGGGGTAGTAACTGTTGTCGCTTATACACACTCAGTTTACTGTTGAATCCAGTTCCTCAAGAGCTGAAAACGAACTGCTGCTACCGCCTACTCACTCATTCACTTGAAGAGACTCCAATGGCGATCCGAGGGGTGAGCCTGCTGGATATGGACTTCGGCAAGGAGTTCACCTTTGAGTTCTCCGTTCAGTCCCATGGCAGCACCAAGTTGAATGTGATGTACACCAACGATCCGGACTCGGTGAAGCTCTGCCTCGCCGAGTACAAATAGTACCTACAGGACGAGAAAGCACAAGGTCGCAGGACTATACCTTGTGCCCATCCATTCGTCTCGTGCCAAGGACCAGCGGATCGCGGTCGCCCAGATATGCATGCGGGACGAGGTTCTCGTCTACCACTGCTGTAGGGACATCAAAGGTTCTGGAGCATTCTCCCCTTTCATTAGCAGCGCCGACTGCACCTTTGCTATGGTGGAGAGAAGGAAGAACGTGACGATTTGGCCATCTGGTGCAACAAGCTTGTCGACATCCAGAAGCAATACAAGATCATTGGCAATGGGCAGGAGAAGGACTCTGTGGTTGACCTCGCCGATACCATCATCAACCCCTGCTACGCCAACATGAAAGAAGACAACGATACCAAGGACCTGAACACATGGGAGGTACCTCTGAATCTAGCCTACATAATCTACACGGCCAAGGACGCATACGCATGCTACGACATGTACAGGCGGATCTTGGACATGAGGGCGTGCCTGCTTCCCGTAACCGACGAGTACATGGACAGCCGCAGCGTCATGATCAACCGTGCCAGGAAGGTCTAGATGTTGTACTTTATATGTTTAAGCACCTTTATCATCTCAGTGTTTCATGCATTAGCCTATGTTCTAAGAACCCATTAACCGGTTTGCTTTTTTTAGTGGCTATTTGCTTATGTATGTAACTAATTCACTCGTCCATTTTTAAAAAACTAGTTCACTCGGCTGCTGTGCTTTGAATCTCCTTCCTCCCAACATATTCCCCTTCTCAGGTGGACCCAGCAGGTCTCATACACATACATATGGGACCAACCACCTATCCATTTGTATTTCTTTATTTTGTTCAATCTTTCGTCCTCTTCCTATACATCGGCTGGCCATCATAGCCTATGGCGTTGGCCAGGCCATCCCTCTACTCCCACGTATTGTCCGGTGGCGGCAACTCCACCGGCCCACCCTGCACCCGAACAAGTCAACCCTCATACTCCCCTATGCCTGCGTATTCCCCTACTCTGGTTCGTTCGGTCCGCGGTCTCGACGTCGTCCTCCGCCTTGGTGCTCTCGCCGCGGCGCCGCCATCTGTCGTTCCCAACATGGTCAGCAGAACAAGAGGAATCGGGAGACAACTGTTCATCGAGAGACTGACAGTCGCGGGCCCATCAGGTCCATGGCCTAGGTTTTGTTGTTTAACATGGGCAGCCCATGACATGTTTCAACGTTCGGCCTCTGGGCCTCCCAACCTATAACATCAGCAGCCCAAGTTATGTTTGTTTTTTCAAGATGACGCACAGCTCAGTTCTATTTTTCTATAAGAATGCAAAACTGAACCTATGTTTTCCTTTCTATAATAGTATATATGTGTGTGTGTGTGTGTGTGTGTGTGTAGTAGTAAAATAAGATATATATATATATATATATATATATATATATATATATATATATATATATATATAATAGAAACAACATAAGGTTCATTAAACCCGCTGCTCATTCCAACCATTTTATAGACCTTCCCACTTCCTTTATTTTTTGTTTTCATTAATCATATATCTAAATTTTCTTCCGCTTTCTTTTTCGATGTAAACTGAGTTTTCTCCCAGTACTTTTCCCTAGAACCAACTCAATTGTCCCACGTCTAGCCTAAAAAATAATAATACCCCACGTCCTATTAACTCATCAGATTAAAATGATATTTTATTTCGTAAACTGAAAGTTCTTACAAAATAATAATAATAATTGTTTATATATAACTTGGCAAGTTAACTCCTAGTGATTGCGTACATAAGCTTGCAAAGATTTTACTGACCAATCCAGTAATAGACGTGCAATAATGTGTTTATGTTTTTATAACATTTCTCCGTCCAGCCCAACATGATATTTTCACCTAGCCCAGCAAGTCCGCGGATTTTAAGAAAAATGCAAATGAGCTTTAAATTCTACCATATGTATAAATGAGCTGCATAGAAGCTACAATATTTGTTTCATCCAGCCAACCAAATGGACTAAAAAAACAAATGGACTGGCTGACATGTGGGCCAGTAGGTTGAAGCCTAAGCAAGGCATTGGATTTACATCCAATGGCCGACATTCTTCTTCAATCTCTCTTCTTCTTCCCCCAACGCTACCGGGACCGCTTGCTCCAGCCTCTCGCGTCCAGCGGCGTTGTTTTGCGCGCCTTGCAACGAAACGCTACCCTGCCGATGGCCAGGCCATCCCTCCACTCCGCACCTCCTGTTATTCTCTATCGAGTGTAGGCCCATCCCGCACCCGAACCAGTTAAGTTTCCCACTCCTCTCTGTCTGCTACTCCACTGTCGCGTCTTCCCCATCTCCGAGTCATTCCAGTCTGGGGCCTCGCCGTCATACACTGCCTCGCTGCGCTCGGTGTAGTGTGGTCAACAAACGAGAGTCATCGGAAGAGGATTGTATGTGAGAGCCTAACGGCTGGGACCCACAAGGTCCATGGTCGCACGCAAGGAAAGTTGAAAGCACATTTGCTCCCTGGGTGGTTTTGGTAATTAATGACAACATACTTTGTGGTTGGACTAATGCTTTTATCAAGTATGTTTCAGGAAGTTCAATCACATTGGCATGGCAAAAGGACTAAAGAGGTGGACCCCTCAAAATGCTAAGGCAAGCATTGGCAAAAGCTCAAGACTCCATTTTTGGTTTAGTGATCCAAGATCACATTGAGTCCATAGGAAAAGCCAATACTATTAAAAGGGGATGAGGTTATGATGATGATCTGGTTGCTCAAGTGCTTAGTGATACATCTCCTAAACTATCAGCAACTTTCACTGCCATACACACTCATAAGTAGTCTCGGTCCCACCAATTTTCCAAACTCACCACACCGAGATGAACCACCTCAGCCATAAGCCAAACCCTAGCAAACTCGGATTTTCCGATTCTCAACTCGGTCTCACCAAACATGAGTTGCCAAGCTTCAGAATACTTGTCATCAAATCGGTGTCACCGAGATGATGAAGTCGGTCCCACCAAACTGGCATGCTCCTGTCATTGCACGAATTGACTCACCGAGATTGTATTTTCGGTCCCACCGAAAATCCTAACGCTCACATTATTTGAACTATCGGTCTCACCGAGTTGTCAACTTCGGTCCCACCGAGATTGCTCAAATGTGTGTAACGGTTGGATTTTTGTGGAGGCTATTTATACCCCTCCACCCCTCTTCATTCGTGGAGTGAGCCATCGAAAGAACTACCACTCCTACCTTACATTTTCGAGAAGAGAACTACCTACCCTTGTGTTGAGATCAAGTTGCTCCACTCCCACCATATGAAGCTTGATCTCTAGCCTTCCCAAGTTGCTTTCCACTCAATCCTTTCTTCCACCACAGCCAAATCAGTGAGGAGAGTTGAGTGTTGGGGAGATTATCATTTGAAGCACAAGAGCAAGGAGTTCATCATCATCTACAACATCTATTACCTTTTGGAGGGTGGTGCCTCCTAGATTGGTTAGGTGTCGCTTGGGAGCCTCCGTCATCGAGATGTGGAGTTGAACCAAGAAGTTTGTAAGGGCAAGGAGATCGCCTACTTCGTGAAGATCTACCCCGAGTAAGGCTAGCCTCCGTGGGCGTGAGGCCATGATGGAATAGACAAGGTTGCTTCTTCGTGGACCCTTCGTGGGTGGAGCCTCCGTGGACTCTCGCAGCCGTTACCCTCCGTGGGTTGAAGTCTCCATCAACGTGGAAGTACGATAGCACCACCTATCGGAACCACGAGAAAAATCACCGCGTCTCCAAATTGCGCTTGATCTTCTCCACTTTCTTTACTACTTTGCAATTTACTTTCCGCTGCCCATACTCTAGAATTGCATGTGTAGTGTGCTACTTGACTTGTGTGTTATGCAAAATCTGCCAAAATCTGTCCTTGATAAAAGACAGAATTTTTATCTTGTCGAGTAGTCTAATCACCCCCCCCTCTAGACACTCTCACCTTCTTCGATCCCTCAATTGGTATCAGAGCCTTTGTCTCCATTGCTTTGGTTTACACACCATTGAAGGAAGATGGACGTGTCTACGTTTGGGAGTTTTAGCCATAGAGTGCCTATTCTTAATGGAGTGTCCTATAACTCGTGGAGGATTGAAATGCTTATTATCTTTAAGACATAAAATTTGCGCAAATATGTTGAGACCCCCTATGTGCCTCCATTTGACCCCTTGCACCCTACCATGGATGAAGAGCTTGATTTGCTTCGTAACCTTAGAACTGTAAATCTTATCATTAGAGGGTTACCCGATAACTTGCTTAAGCTCGTTACAAACTTTGAGTGTGCCTATGCTATGTGGAAGTTCTTGGAAGAACTTTATCCGGACTACTCTTTGAGAGGTCTTGATGAAATTCTATACAAGACTATTGAATTTGATATGATGCGCCCCAATGATCCCAACTTTGATAAATGCTTCTTTGAGCTTCGTGATCTTATGAAAAGAAGGGTGATCCCGGTCTTATCAATGTTCTAATTAGAAATGCTCTTGTATTGCATTCCGATGATTATTGTCACATTGACAAAACTAATGTAAGTAGTTATCAAATTGACCTAGGTGTTGATGATGAACAATCTATGGGTCAATATGATGATGAGCATGAGCATGATGATGATTACTCCGATTCGGACACCGAGCTAGACAAGATCATGAAGAGTCTCAATCTTATGGCAAATCTGAGAGACTACATATCCGGCGGAAAAGAGTGGATTCTTGATAGTGGATGCACCGATCACATGACCGGAGACAAAGACATGTTTCGAGAGCTTGCAAAGAACGATGGTCCATGCAAGTATGTGACTTTTGGAGACAACTCCAAGGGTAAGGTACTTGGCCTTGGTAAGGTGGCCATATCTCATGATAGCTCTATTCAAAATGTCATGCTTGTAGAATCTCTTGGATACAATTTACTTTCCGTGTCTAGATTAGCTGACTTTGGATTCAATGTGCTATTCACTGAAGTAGATTGCCAATCTTTCGTCGTGACAATCATAACATGGCGTTTACCGGTATCCATAGAGGTGATCTATATATTGTTGATTTCACTAAGAAAGCCCAACCTAGAGCTTGCTTCATTGCTAAATCCGCTAAAGATTGGTTATGGCATAGAAGGCTTGGACATGTTGGTATGCGTAATCTAGACAAGCTGATCAAAGGTGATCATATTCTTGGCGTTAAAGATGTTTTCTTTGACAAAGATAGACTTTGTAGTGCTTGTCAAGCAGGAAAGCAAGTAGGTGGAAGTCATCCCGTGAAGAACATTATGACCACAAGGAGACCGCTTGAGCTTCTTCATATGGATCTCTTCGGTCCCAATGCTTACAAAAGCCTTGGTGGTAACTCCTTTGGTCTAGTTATAGTTGATGATTATTCCAGATTTACGTGGGTATTTTTCCTTGATGACAAATCGCAGGTTCAGAGAATCTTCAAAACCTTTGCCGAAAGGCCCAAAATCAATTTGAGGTGAAGATCAAGAAAGTTCGGAGGACAATGGAACGGAGTTCAAGAACGCCAATGTAGACTCTTTTGTCGATGAGGAAGGGATTCTACATGAGTTCTCACACGTACACTCCTCAACAAAATGGAGTTGTTGAGAGGAAGAACCGAACGCTCATAGAGATGGCGAGAATGATGCTTGATGAATACAAGACACCGAAGCATTTTTGGGGGGAAGCGGTCGAGACAGCTTGTCATGCTATCAACAGGCTTTATCTTCATAAGCTCCTCGGCAAGACATCATACGAGCTCCTCACCGGTAACAAACCCCAAGTGGGATACTTTCGTATCTTTGGTTCGAAATGTTATATCCTTGATAAGCATCGTCGGTCTAAATTTGCTCCAAAAACTCATGAAGGCTTTTTTCTTGGTTATGGATCAAACTCCCACACCTACCGTGTCTACAATAATTTCACCCGAAAGGTTGAAGAGACGGTAGACGTGAAGTTTGATGAATCTAATGGCTCGCAAGTAGAGCAAATGCCTATTGATGTAGGAGACAAGGACCCATCGGAAGCTATCCAAGATTTTGTTGGGGAACGTTGCAGAAAATTAAAATTTTTTCTACGGCTTCACCAAGATCCATCTATGAGTTCATCTAAGCAACAATTAACGGGAGAGAGTTTGCATCTACATACCACTTGTAGATCGCGCGTGCGGAAGCTTGCAAGGTGATGATGGAGTCGTACTCGAACGTGATTCAGATCACCGATGCCAAGTGCTGAACGGACAGCACCTCCGCGCTCAACACACGACGGACGATCGACGTCTCCTCCTTCTTGATCCAGCAAGGGGAAGGAGAGGTTGAGGAAGACAGCTCCACCGGCAAGACGACGGCGTGATGATGGTGGAGAAGCAAGATCTCGGCTGTGGCTTCACCGAGCTCTACGGAGGAGGAGATGTGTTGGGAGGGAGGGCTGCGCCTTGGGAGTTGTGTACAGCAGCCCCTCCCTCCCCCTTTATATAGGCCCCTGTAGTGGATGCCCCGAGATCCAATCTCCGGGGGCGGCGGCCAAGGGGTGGAGTACCCCCAAGCCGGTGGGCGCCCCACCCCTAGGGTTTCAACCCTAGGCGCAGGGGTGGACCTAGGGGCGCACCAGCCCCTTGTGGGCTGGTTCCTTCCCTCTCAGCCCATGGGGCCCTCCGGATAGGTGGCCCCACCGGTGGACCTCGGGACCCTTCCGGTGGTCCCTGATTTTACCGAAACCCCAAACTTTCCCGATGGCGAAACACCACTTCCTACATATTATTCTTTACCTCCGGACCCTTCCGAACTCCTCGTGACATCCGGATCTCATCCGGACTCGAACAACATTCGGTGGTCACATACTTGACTTCCTACTAACCCTAGCGCCACCGAACCTTAAGTGTGTAGACCCTACGGGTTCGGGAGACACGCAGACATGACCGAGACGACTCTCGGGCAATAACCAACAGCGGGTCTGGATATCCATGTTGGCTCCTACATGCTCCTCGATGATTTCATCGGTTGAACCACGATGTCGAGGATTCGATCAAACCTGTATACAATTCCTTTGTCAATCGATGCGTTATTTGCCCGAGACTCGATCGTCGGTATCCCAATACCTTGTTCGGTCTCACACGGCAAGTCACTTTACTCGCATCAGTAATGCATGATCCCATGGCCAACACCTTGGTCAACTTGAGCTCATTATGATGATGCATTACCGAGTGGGCCAGAGATACCTCTCCGTCATACGGAGTGACAAATCCCGATCTCGATCCATGTCAACCCAACAGATACTTTCGGAGATACCGTAATGCACCTTTATAGTCACCCGATTCGTTGTGACGTTTGATACACCCAAGGCACTCCTACGGTAACCGGAGTTACATGATCTCATGGTCGAAGGAATAGATACTTGACATTGGCAAAGCTTCTAGCAAACGAACTATACGATCTTTTATGCTATGCTTATGATTGGGTCTTGTCCATCACATCATTCTCCTAATGATGTGATCTCGTTATCAACGACATCCAATGTCCATAGTCAGGAAACCATGACTATCTATTGATCACAACGAGCTAGTCAACTAGAGGCTCACTAGGGACTCATTGGGTCTAAGTGTTCACACGGTATTATGATTTCGGATAATACAGCTTATAGCATGAACAAATGACAATTATCATGAACATTGAAATATAATAATCCTTTTATTATTGCCTCTAGGGCATATTTCCAACAGTCTCCCACTTGCACTAGAGTCACCAATCTAGTTACATTGTGATGAATCGAACACCCATAGAGTTCTCGTGTTGATCATGTTTTGCACGCGAGAGAGAGTTTAGTCAACGGATCTGCGACATTCAGATCCGTGTGCACTTTGCAAATCTCTATGTCTCCATCTTGAACATTTTCACGGATGGAGTTGAAGCGACGCTTGATGTGCTGGTCTTCTTGTGAAACCTGGGCTCCTTGGCTAGGGCAATAGCTCGGTGTTGTCACAGAAAAGTTTGATCGGCCCCGACGCATTGGGTATGACTCTAGGTCGGTGATGAACTCCTTCACCCAAATCGCTTCATGCGCTGCCTCCGAGGCTGCCATGTACTCCGCTTCACACGTAGATCCCGCCACGACGCTCGCTTGCAGCTGCACTAGCTTATCGCTCCACCATTCAACATATACACGATCCGGTTTGTGACTTAGAGTCATCCAGATCTGAGTCGGCTTAGCGCCGACGTAACCCTTTACGACGAGCTCTTCGTCTCCTCCATAAACGAGAAACATGTCCTTTGTCCTTTTCGGTACTTCAGATATTCTTGACCGCTGTCCGGTGTTCCTTGCCGGGTTACTTTGGTATCTTGCAACCAAACTTACGGCAAGGTTTACATCGGTCAGTACACAGATGGCATACATAATAGATCCTATGGCTGAAGCATAGGGATGACACTCATCTCTTCTTTATCTTTTGTCGTGGTGGGTGATCGAGCCGAGCTCAATCTCACACCTTGTAACATAGGCAAGAACCCTTCTTGGACTGATCCATTTTGAACCTCTTCAAAATCTTATCAAGGTATGTGCTTTGTGAAAGACCTATGAGGCGCCTCGATCTATCTCTATAGATCTTGATGCCTAATATATAAGCAGCTTCTCCAAGGTCCTTCATTGAAAAACACTTGTTCAAGTAGGCCTTAATGCTGTCCAGAGTTTCGTATCATTTCCCATCAAGAGTATGTCATCTACATATAATAGGAGAAATGCTACTGAGCTCCCACTCACTTTCTTGTAAACACAGGCTTCTCCATAAGTCTCAAGATAAACCCAAACGCTTTGATCATCTCATCAAAGCGAATGTTCCAACTCCGAGATGCTTGCACCAGTCCATAAATGGATCATTGGAGCTTGCATACTTTGTTAGCGTTCGAGGATCGACAAAACCTTCGGCTGCATCATATACAGCTCTTCCTTAAGATGTCCATTAAGGAATGCCGTTTTGACGTCCATCTGCCATATCTCATAATCATAGTATGCGGCAATTGCTAACATGATTCGGACGGACTTAAGCTTCGCCACGGAGAGAATGTCTCGTCAGTAGTCAATCCCTTGAACTTGTCGATAACCCTTAGCGACAAGTCGAGCTTTATAGATGGTAACATTACCATCGCGTCCGCCTTCTTCTTGAAAATCCATTTATTTTCTATCGCCGATCATCGGGCAAGTCTGTCAAAGTCCATACTTTGTTTTCATACATGGATTCTATCTCGGATTTCATGGCCTCAAGCCATTTGTTGGAATCCGGGCCCGCCATTGCTTCTTCATAGTTCAAGGTTCATTGTTGTCTAGCAACATGATTTCCATGACAGGTTGCCGTACCACTCAGTGCGGAACGTGTCCTCGTGGACCTTCGAAGTTCAAGAGTAACTTGATCCAAGTACCTTGATCATCATCAATGATTTCCTCTTGATTGGTGTGGGCATCACAGAACGGTTTCTACGCTGCACCACTTTCCCGCTCGAGAGGTAGTACTTCATCGAAGTTCTACTTTCCTCCCACTTACTTCTTTTCGAGAGAAACTCTTTCTCCGTAAAGCATCCGTTCTTGACAACAAAGATCTTGCCTTCGGATCTTAAGTAGAAGGTATACCCGACAGTTTCCTTAGGGTATCCTATGAATACGCATTTTTCCGACTTGGGTTCGAGCTTTTCAGTTGAAGTTTCTTGACATAAGCATCGCATCCCCAAATTTTTAGAAACGATACTTAGGTTTCTTCCCAAACCATAATTCATACGGTGTCGTCTCAACGGATTTAGACGGTGCCCTATTTAAAGTGAATGTAGCTGTCTCTAGAGCGTATCCCCAAAATGATAGCGGTAAATCGGTAAGAGACATCATAGACCGCACCATATCCAATAGAGTGCGACACGACGCTCGGACACACCGTTTATTTGAGGTGTTCCAGCGGCGTGAGTTGTGAAACGATTCCACATTTTCTTAAGTGTGTGCCAAATTCGTGACTTAAATATTCTCCTCCACGATCTGATCGTAGGAACTTTATCTTTCTGTCACGTTGATTCTCCACCTCACTCTGAAATTCCTTGAACTTTTCAAAGGTCTCAGACTTGTGTTTCATTAAGTAGACATACCCATATCTACTTAAGTCATCGTGAGAGTGAGAACATAACGATATCCTCCGCGAGCCTCAACGCCATTGGACCGCTTTTACATCGGTATGTATGATTTCCAACAAGTTGGTTGCTCGCTCCATTGTTCGGAGAACGGAGTCTTGGTCATTTTGCCTAAGAGGCAAGGTTCGCATGTGTCAAACGATTCATAATCAAGAGACTCTAAAAGTCCATCAGCATGGAGCTTCTTCATGCGCTTGACACCAATGTGACCAAAGGCGGCAAGTGCCACAAGTATGTGGGACTATCGTTATCAACTTTACATCTTTTCGCATCCACACTATGAACATGTGTAATATTACGCCGAGATTCATTAAGAATAAACCATTGACCATCGGAGCATGACCATAAAACATATCTCTCATATAAATCGAACAACCATTATTCTCGACTTAAATGAGTAGCCATCTCGATCAAACGAGATCCAGATACAATGTTCATGCTCAAACTTGGCACTAAATAACAATTATTGAGGTTTAAAACTAATCCCGAGGTAAATGTAGAGGCAGCGTGTCGACGGCGATCACATCGACCTCGAACCATTCCCGACGCAAGATCGTCACCTCGCCCTTCGCCAGTCTCCGCTTATTCCGCAGCTCCTGCTGTGAGTTACATATGTGAGCAACGGCACCGTATCAAATACCTGGGAGTTACTACGAGTAATCGGTAAGGTACACATCAATTACATGTATATCAAATATACCTTTGGTGTTGCCGGCCTTCTTATCCGCTAAGTATTTGGGGCAGTTCCGCTTCTAGTGCCCCTTCCCTTGCAATAAAAGCACTCGACCTCGTGCTTGGGTCCATTCTTTGACTTCTTCCCGCAGCAAGCTTACGGGCGCGGCAACATCTTTGCCGTCCTTCTTGAAGTTCTTCTTACCCTTGCCCTTCTTGAACTTAGTGGTCTTATTGACCATCAACACTTGATGTTCTTTCTTGATTTCAGCCTCTGCTGACTTCAAAGATCGAGAACACTTCAGAATGGTCTTTACCATCCCTCGCATGTTGTAGTTCATCACAAAGCTCTTGTAGCTTGGTGGGAGCGATCGAGGATTCTGTCAATGACCGCCTCATCTAGGAGGTTAATGTTCAACTGGGTCATACGCGTGCAACCCGGACATCTTGAGGATGTGTTCACCGATGTAACTGTTCTCCTCCATCTTACAACTATAGAACTTGTCGGAGACATCATATCTCTCGACCCGGGCATGAGCTTGGAAAACTAGTTTCAGCTCTTCGAACATCTCATATGCTCCGTGATGCTCAAAACGCTTTTGGAGCCCCGGTTCTAAGCTGTAGAGCATGCCGCACCGAACGAGGGAGTAATCATCAGACGAGTTTGCCAAGCGCTCATAACGCCTTGGTTCTTCAGGGACGGAGCGGCACCTAGCGGTCCTTCTAGGACATATTGCTTCTGGCAGCTATGAGGATGATCTCGTGTTCGGACCAAATCCGTATAGTTGCTGCCATCATCTTTCAGCTTGGTTTTCTAGGAACGCGTTGAAGTTCATGTTGACATTAGCGTTGGCCATTGATCTACAAGACATATTTGCAAAGGTTTTAGACTAAGTTCATGATAATAAAGTTCTTAATCAAAATTATGAACTCCCACTTAGATTAGACATCCTCTAGTCATCTAAGTGTTACACGATCCGAGTCGACTAGCCCGTGTCCGATCATCACGTGAGACGGACTAGTCATCATCGGTGAACATCTTCATGTTGATCGTATCTTCCATACGACTCGTGTTCGACCTTTCGGTCTCCGTGTTCCGAGGCCATGTCTGCACATGCTAGGCTCGTCAAGTTAACCCTAAGTGTTTTCGCTGTGTAAAACTGTCTTACACCCGTTGTATGTGAACGTAAGGATCCATCACACCCGATCATCACGTGGTGCTTAGAAACCATTTAACTGTAGCAACGGTGCACAGTTAGGGGAGAACACTTCTTGAAATTTTATAAGGGATCATCTTATTTACTACCGTCGTCCTAAGTAAACAAGATGTAAAAGCATAATAAACATCACATGCAATTATATAGTTGTGACATGATATGGCCAATATCATCAAGCTCCATTGATCTCCATCTTCGGGGCTCCATGATCATCTTGTCACCGCTTGACACCATGATCTCCATCATCATGATCTCCATCATCGTGTCTTCATGAAGTTGTCACGCCTAACGACTACTTCTACTTCTATGACTAACGCGCTTAGTAATGAAGTAAAGTAGTTTACATGGCGCTCTTCAATGACACGCAGGTCATACAAAAAATAAAGACAACTCCTATGGCTCCTGCCGGTTGTCATACTCATCGACATGCAAGTCGTGAATCCTATTACAAGAACATGATCTCATACATCACAATTCATCATTCATCACAACTTCTGGCCATATCACATCACATGATCAATCGCTGCAAAAACAAGTTAGACGTCCTCTAATTGTTGTTTGCATCTTTTACGTGGCTGCGATTGGGTTCTAGCAAGAACGTTTTCTTACCTACGAATCACCACAACGTGATTTTGTCAACTTCTATTTACCCTTCATAAGGGCCCTGTTCATCGATTCCGCCCAACTAAAGTGGGAGAGACAGACACCCGCCAGCCACCTTATGCAACTAGTGCATGTCATCGGTGGAACCGGTCTCACGTAAGCGCACGTAAGGTTGGTCCGGGCCGCTTCATCCCACAATACCGCTGAGCAAGAAACGACTAGTAGAGGCAAGTAAGATGACAAGATCAACGCCCACAACAAATTGTGTTCTACTCGTGCATTAGAGAACTACGATAGACCTAGCTCATGATGCCTTTGTTGGGGAACGCTGCAGAAAATTAAAATTTTTCTACGGCTTCACCAAGATCCATCTATGAGTTCATCTAAGCAACGATTAACGGAGAGAGTTTGCATCTACATACCACTTGTAGATCGCGTGCGGAAGCTTGCAAGGTGATGATGGAGTCGTACTCGAACGTGATTCAGATCACCGATGCCAAGTGCTGAACGGACAGCACCTCCGCGCTCAACACACGACGGACGATCGACGCCTCCTCCTTCTTGATCCAGCAAGGGGAAGGAGAGGTTGAGGAAGACAGCTCCACCGGCAAAGACGACGGCGTGATGATGGTGGAGAAGCAAGATCTCGGCTGTGGCTTCACTGAGCTCTACGGAGGAGGAGATGTGTTGGGAGGGAGGGCTGCGCCTTGGGAGTTGTGTACAGCAGCCCCCTCCTCCCCCTTTATATAGGCCCCTGTAGTGGCGGCCCTGGAGATCCAATCTCCGGGGCGGCGGCCAAGGGGTGGAGTGCCCCCTGCCGGTGGGCGCCCCACCCCTAGGGTTTCAACCCTAGGCGCAGGGGTGGACCCTAGGGGCGCACCAGCCCCTTGTGGGCTGGTTCCTTCCCTCTCAGCCCATGGGGCCCTCCGGATAGGTGGCCCCACCGGTGGACCGGGACCCTTCCGTGGTCCCAGATTTTACCGAAACCCCCAAACTTTCCCGATGGTCAAACACCACTTCCTACATATTATTCTTTACCTCCGACCCTTCCGAACTCCTCGTGACATCCGGATCTCATCCGGACTCAACAACATTCGTGGTCACATACTTGACTTCCTACTAACCCTAGCGCCACCGAACCTTAGTGTGTAGACCCTACGGGTTCGGGAGACACGCAGACATGACCGAGACGACTCTCGGGCAATAACCAACAGCGGGTCTGGATATCCATGTTGGCTCCTACATGCTCCTCGATGATTTCATCGGTTGAACCACGATGTCGAGGATTCGATCAAACCTCAGATACAATTCCTTTGTCGATCGGTGCGTTATTTGCCCGAGACTCGATCGTCGGTATCCCAATACCTTGTTCAGTCTCGCACGGCAAGTCACTTTACTGCATCAGTAATGCATGATCCCGTACAACACCTTGGTCAACTTGAGCTCATTATGATGATGCATTACCGAGTGGGCCCAGAGATACCTCTCCGTCATACGGAGTGACAAATCCCAGTCTCGATCCATGTCAACCCAACAGATACTTTCGGAGATACCTGTAATGCACCTTTATAGTCACCCAGTTACGTTGTGACGTTTGATACACCCAAGGCACTCCTACGGTAACCGGGAGTTACATGATCTCATGGTCGAAGGAATAGATACTTGACATTGGCAAAGCTTCTAGCAAACGAACTATACGATCTTTTATGTTGTGCTTATGATTGGGTCTTGTCCATCACATCATTCTCCTAATGATGTGATCTCGTTATCAACGACATCCAATGTCCATAGTCAGGAAACCATGACTATCTATTGATCACAACGAGCTAGTGAACTAGAGGCTCACTAGGGACTCATTGGGTCTAAGTGTTCACACGTGTATTATGATTTCCGGATAATACAGTTATAGCATGAACAAATGACAATTATCATGAACATTGAAATATAATAATCCTTTTATTATTGCCTCTAGGGCATATTTCCAACAGATTTATCTATTGGAAAGATCCGTCCCATGGAAGTGAAGGAGAGTACCTCATCTACATATGTGGAGCCCCCTACCTCACGGCGAGATGAACCTCAAGGCAACATGGAGGCCTCCACAAGTGGAACTCACCAAGATGCGGAAGTGCAACAAGAAGATCCACCACAACCTCCTTCTCCACCGCCTCAAGACAACACCAACAACAATGAAGAAGAAGAAGAGGAAGATGAAGATGATGAGGAAGCTCAGCCACAACCTCAACAAAAGCTATCCCGAGTCCGAGCAAGAGTCAAGAAAAATCATCCCGTGGAACAAATGATGAACGACATCAACTCCGGGAGAATTACTCGCTCTAAAACTCGCTTAGCTAACTTTTGTGAGCATTACTCATTTATCTCTAGTATTGAACCTATGAAGGTAGAAGAAGCACTTGAAGACCCGGATTGGGTGAACGATATGCACGAAGAGCTACACAACTTCGAGAGGAACAAGGTATGGACTTTGGTAGAGAAGCCCAAGGATGATCAAAACATCATTGGAACCAAATGGGTGTTTCGGAAGAAGCAAGATGAAGATGGACAAGTCATCCGCAACAAGGCTCGTCTCGTAGCTCAAGGTTACACACAAGTCGAAGGTATGGACTATGGTGAGACCTATGCCCCCGTTGCTAGACTTGAGTCCATTCGCATTCTTCTTGCTTATGCCAATCACCATGATATTACTCTCTATCAAATGGATATCAAAAGTGCTTTCCTAAATGGTGAAATTGAGGAGGAAGTATTTGTGAAACAACCTCCCGGATTTGTGAATCCCAAAAAGCCTAATCATGTTTACAAACTTCACAAAGCTCTTTATGGTCTTAAATAAGCTCCTAGAGCTTGGTACAAATGCTTGACTAGCTTTCTTCTTGAAAAAGGCTTTGAGATTGGAAAGATAGACTCAACGCTGTTCACGAAAAGGGTTGATGGTGAACTATTTGTGTGCCAAATATATGTTGATGATCTTATCTTTGGTTCAACTAACCCTCATTTTAGCGAGAAGTTTGGAAAGCTCATGTCGGAGAAGTATGAGATGTCCATGATGTGTGAACTCAAATTCTTCCTTGGGTTGCAAATCAAGCAATCTAAGGAGGGTACCTTTGTCTCACAAACAAAGTACACCAAGGATCTCTTCAAGAAGTTCAACATGCAAGAAAGCAAAGGTATGAGAACCCCCATGCCTACAAGTGGACATAATGACTTGACAAAAGATGGAGAACCCGCTGATCAAAAGGTTTACCGATCTATGATTGGTTCTCTACTATATCTTTGTGCTTCTCGTCCTGACATAATGTTGAGTGTATGCTTGTGTGCTCGATATCAAGCAACCCCTAAAGAATGTCATCTTAAAGCTGTTAAAAGGATTGTGAGATATTTGATACACACACCAAACTTTGGCATTTGGTATCCTAAGAGGGCCTCTTTCGACCTTGTTGGCTATTCCGACTCAGACTATGTCGGTGATGTGGTTGATAGAAAGTCAACTTCGGCACGTGTCAATTCCTTGGTCGATCCCTTGTATCTTGGTCCTCCAAGAAACAAAATTCGTATCATTATCCACCGCCAAGCGGAATATATTGCTGCTGGTTCGTGTTGTGCTCAATTACTATGGATGACACAAACGCTTAAGGATTATGGGATACATGTGAGACATGTTCCTTGCTTTGTGACAATGAGAGTGCGATTAAAATTGGACACAATCCCGTGCAACACTCTCGAATCTAAACATATTGAAGTTCGTCACCATTTCATTCGTGATCACATTGCCAAAGGTGACATCAATCTTAAGCATGTTCGTCTCGACAAACAACTTGTCGATATCTTTACAAAACCTCTTGATGAGAAGGTGTTTTGTCGCTTAAGGAGTGAGTTGAACATCATTGATGCTTCAAACTTGGAGTGAGAACTCCATTGATGCATGCAAGGCATGAGCTCACTTGACTAATCCTTGATATTTCTCTTATGATGGTGATCATATGTCTTGGACACATTTGCCTCCTTGTATTGCATCTAACTCCTTGCGTACTTGGATGATCTACATTCCACAAGATTACCACACACTCAAATCATGAGTAATCTTGTCATTGACCAAGTATCTAGCCCTTTGGGATGTTGAGTTCAAGGAACAAAATTCCACATATCCTTTTTGACATCTTATACATCTAGTATTTCACTCTTGTCATCTTGGATATCCTTGAGTATTTCCTTGCTTGCCTAACCCATGTAGGAAGATGAACTACACAAGTGGAAATGGCGCTCCAACCTCACATTCAACGAGCACCTACATCAAGTTCACCTACATGAACAAAGCAACAACAAGCCCAAGGTATGTTCTTCACATCTTTAAGGAGCTTTGCTCAAAGTCATGAGTACTAGCAGCTTCATAAGATGTGATCACATCGAATGCTTAATCTAAAAATGGCAACCCCATTTTGTCGGTGTACTAAGGTAGGGGTACCTCAGTACCCCAACTTGTGCACGGGCGGCTGCAGCCTCCCGCGGCAGGGTTTACCACGCGCTTGCCGGAGACCTTCCTACTCCATGTCAAACCATTTAAAGACAAAGTATACAAGACAGAAGATCGAGACCCCGGCAAGCGGAGCTTGCCGGGAAGGCCGTTCCAGGCTCAAGGTTACATCACTCACGCAAGGCCCTGGCGAGAGGAGCTCGCCAGGAAGACTAGAAGACTACATCATAGAAGACACGCCTCGGCGCTATGCGCGTCCCGGCGAAGGCCCGGGGAGCGACAAGTTACAGAGCCCGGCAAGCTCCCGGGCCCGGCAAGATCAAGACCCCGGCAAGGCGCTTGCCGGGAGAGTTGCGCTGTGTGCCCGCGCTCCAGCTCATCGGCCCACGCGCCGCCTGGGCCTTTCCAGGACGCTGCGTGGCGGATGGTCAGTGCAGCCTGGGGACACGGTGGCACTTCACGGTGGTGGATCCATCGCCGTGGCGACGGAGACGCAAGGGCGGGAGCTTTTGGGGTCGACGGCGACGGCATTAAATGCCCTTGTCCCCCCCATCACAAAGTAGGTAGCGACCACTGTTCATGCACTGTAGCTTCACTGTTCCCGCACTGTTCCAACTACCACCTCTTTTACATTTTTACCCCTTTCTCCTACGTTGACACCTATCGGTGACCCCTTGCACTATAAAAGGAGGCCCATGCACAACGTGGGGGGGGGTTCGGTTCGGTGGGAAACCTTTGCAACTCTCGCGCTCGGTGTAGCTGCTACTGTAGCTCTTCAAGCTCCCGAGCTCAATACAACACAAAGCAGCAGTAGGAGTTTTATCTCTCCGGAGAGCTCCGGCTGGGTAAAACCGCCAGCGTGCTCGCCTCGATCCGCTCTCTCAGGCTCCCTCCGCCTCGTACAAGATGCATAAGGGCTCCGCCCCATAGGTGTTCGCGGGCGGCGTTTCCCCGTATCTTTGGCGTGCGGTAGGGGCGCCGAGGTTGTGCGGACCTGATCCGGCGTTCACGCTGGTGCGTTCTTCATCAACCTCTCCAGCCTCATCAAGAACTTCATCAACAAATTGCGCCATGGCCCCAAGAAGAAGGCTGGGGTTGCAGTCTGCTCTGCGCCTCATCCGCCGCCACCGGAGCCAATGGTGGACGGAGGAGACGCTGTCGGAGGGGTGGTCACGGCGAGGACACTCGCGGCGCCACCAGATCCAAGGACAAGACGGATGACCGCGCCTCGGTCTCCGTGGACATCCGCGCCCATCTCAAGACACGACAACCCAGCATTGCCATACCACGGAGGTGGTATCCGCATCTTTGGGCAAGGACACACCGGAGGCTCGCGGGACATTCCGGACCACCATCCGGACACAAGCAAAGCGAAGGCGCCGGGGCAGGACCCTGCTCCTTCTAACCCTGTTAGGAGTCCGAGCATACCCCGCTCCTCGCACCGCTCGCTCCCGCTCCCTCCACTCCGCAGAAGCGCCGCAAGGCGCGAATCGCTCGACTTTCCTCCAGCCGCGGACAAGGTCAAGATCGAGGGCTACCATCCGGAGCCTGATCGCCTTCGCCAACAACGACCCTTCACAGCAGCCGGTGACCTCGCGGCCGCGGCAAGCTGAGAAGACGAAGGCCGACGGCGACAAGGCCGCCGGGGGTGCAACCACCGTGCACTCCCCGCCGCGGAAGCAAAAGACGCCGCCCCGCCGGAACAACGCCGACGATGGCTCCACGGCATCGTCGGATCCGCGGACTCGTCGGGATCAACGCCAGGTCCTCGACGACCGGCGACAAGAAGACGCTCGGACCACGATCGAGCGCCGCCGAGAAGCTCGGCGACAATCAGACCAGAGAGCTGGGAACGCTGTCGACGCGTAGCGCGCCCGGTGAACCAGGCGACTTGCCGTACGCGGCAGGCTGCCCTGCGTTCCCCGAGAAGCTGCGGCGCGTCAATGGCTCAAAGATGAAGAATTTCAAGCCCGACGCATCGAGAAATACGACGGCAAGACGCACCCTCGAATTCCTCGGCGTCTACACCATCGCGGTGCAGGCTGCCGGGGCGCGACGAGAAGATTTCGGCGAACCATTTCCGCTCGTGCTTAAGCCGAACGCTCGTTCTTGGCTTATGCACTTGCCGGAAGGCTCCATTTCTTCTTGGGCAGACCTTTACCACCGTTTGTTGGCGCCTTCACTTTGGCGGCCACAAACCCCACGGCCAGAGAGTGATTCCACATTTTGGCCCGAAGGAAGGAGAACCCCGCAAGTACATCCAACGCTTCACCGTGTGCAGACAACATCCTCGATGTCCACCTGCCGTGGTTATCGCGCGTTCCACCGAACGTGCGTAACCGCCGATGCGTGAAGAGATGGCGATGACCAAGATTCGGGATGTCACGAGCTCTATGCTCGGTTGATAAGTGCGCGACGCGGAAGAGGGAGGAGACTCCACAGGGGAGGATGTTTGGCGCAGGAGGAAGCGACAATGACGATGCCACCCCGCAAGGAAGAGCCGCGGCGGAGCAACCAAACAAGAACAAGAAGAGGTGCTTGCCGTCGAGAAGTCCGCAAGGAGGCTCCCGCCAAGCAAACGCAGGCTTGCTTCTCCGCAAAGAGCTGCCTCAGAAGCGGCAGCCGACAAGCGTGACGGCTCCGACAAGCAATATCAAAATCCACCGCACCAAGGGCCATGACCTCTCCAACTGCAAGCGCGCCGAGTATCTCGCCGAGCAGCAAAAAGCTGAGTACGAGAGGCGCGACAAGGAGAAGGCCCAAGGTGGCGGAGGAGAACCGAGCAAGAAGCGGCCGCTCAATGGCGGGAGGACGCCTTGTGCAAGGCCAAGCAGCGGCAAGGTGATCGACCCCCCCGGGGCTGCGACAAGGATGAAGAAGACGACGACGAAGATATGGAGGATGAGGATGACAGCAAGCAGGAGTTCCAGAAGGCCACGGAGGTCCTATGCGTTGACGGTGGTGCCTCTCTGCACACCTCCCACCGCCAGCTAAAGCAGTGGGTGCATGAGGTGAATGCAGCGGAGCCGCCCGTGGAGTCGCAAGCAGCTCCTCAAATGGTCCGCACGCCCATCATTTTTGATCTTGAGGATCACCCGACCGCACCACCGCGGTCGGGTGCTTGCCGATGCTGGTCTCACCCACCATCCGCAACCTCAAGGTCACCAAATGTTGGTTGACGGCGGGCGGGCTGAACTTGATCTCCTCTGCTGTGATCAAGAAACTCCAAATTTCAGATGGCGAGCTCAAGAGACCGGTTCTTTCCAAGGAATCAACCCGGGACGGAGCAAGCCCAAGGGAAAGATCACTCTGCCGGTGACCTTTGGCGGGGAGCTCAATTTCAGGACCGAGCGCATCACTTTCGACGTCGCCGATATTCCATTGCCATACAATGGAATACTCGGCCGCCCCGCCTCGCCAAGTTCATGGCAGCTTCCCATCATGCTTTAACGTACTCAAGATGCCGGGCCGATAAGCGCCATCACCGCCCACGGCGACAAGAAGGATGCACTTATCTGCGCCGACAAGATCTAGGGATGCAGCAGCTGCGCCGACAAGAATACACTTGCCGCTGAAGCTCCCGGGGAAGAAGACGAAGACCAAGTCCGCAAGTGCTCGGGGCCCACTCCGCAACCGCACCTCTTCGAGTGCTGCGCTGCCGCCGAGGACGCCCCGCCGAGCTCCACCGCAAGAGTAAAGGGAATGGCGCGCCCGCCGCAACCAAGAAGGTGTCCGCCAAGGAGGACGGCACGGTGGTACCTTCACCATCGCCACACTTGACAAAGAATAGGAAAGCGCGCTCGTTTTCCTCTGGGCGAATGTCGATGTGTTTGCATGGCAACCATCCGACATCCCCGTGTTCCTGTGAAGGTGATTGAGCACAAGCTTGCCGCTTGCCCTCATCGCGCGCCCATCAAGCAAAAAGTGAGGAAGCAAGCCGTGAGCGCCAAGAATTCATCGTGAAGAAATCAAGAAGCTAGAGGCAGCAGGCCTAGTTAGAGGTGTGATCCATCCGACGTGGTTAGCAAACCCAGTCACAGCGCAAGGCCAACGGAAATGGAGGCTGTGTATAGACTTCACCGATGTGAATAAAGCATGTCCCAAGGATCCATTCCCCTTGCCGCGCATTGACTAGATTGTTGACTCCACTGCCGGATGTGAGCTACTCTGCTTTCTTGATGCATACTCAGGCTATCACCAGATCTTTATGGCCAAAGAGGATGAAGAGAAGACGCATTTATCACTCCATGTGGCACTTATTGCTTCACGCATGCCATTTGGATGAAGAATGCAGGATCAACATTTGCAAGGGTAGTGTATATCGCTTTTGAGCCACAAATCCACGTAAATGTAGAGGCTTACATGGATGATATCGTGGTGAAGAGCAAGAGCAAGGATACGCTGATTCCAGATTTGGAAGAGACATTTCAGAACCTGCGCAAGATACAGCTTAAGTTGAACCCCGAGAAGTGCGTCTTTGGAGTTCCCTCCGGCAAACTTCTCGGGTTCTTTGTGTCACAGAGGGGGATTGAAGCCAACCCCGACAAGATTAAAGCTATTGAGCAGATCGAAGCCCCGAAGCGAGTCAAGGATGTCAGAAGGCTTGCAGGTTGTGTGGCTGCCCTCAGTAGATTCATTTCAAAGTCGGCAGAACGCGCCCTACCTTTCTTCAAAATCTTGAAGAAGGCAGGTCCCATGAAGTGGACTCCGGAAGCGGAGGCAGCGCTGCAGGATTTGAAACGATACCTATCCTCCACCCCAATACTTGTCGCACCTAGACCACAGGAGAAGTTGCTGCTGTACCTAGCGGCAACCATCCAGGTGGTTAGTGCTGCGTTAGTAGCGGAGAGGAGTCCGACGAGGAGGCTACACCACCGCAAGCGAGCCCGGCGACAAGCGTGGGGCTGCTCCGGCAAGCTCGCCCCGACAAGGACAACTCTGCAGCAGGAACAGGATGAGGTGCGGAAGAAGATGGTGCAGCGCCCAGTGTATTTTGTAAGTTCCCTTCTCCAAGGGGCTAGATCAAGATACTCTGGCGTGCAAAAGTTGCTTTTCGGCCTCCTCATGGCCTCGAGAAAGCTGCGCCATTACTTCCAGGCACACGAGATAACAGTGGTCACTCGCTTTCCGCTGAAGAGGATATTGCACAACCCAGAAGCAACGGGCAGGATCGTTGAGTGGGCACTGGAGCTGTCGAGCTTTGGACTCAAGTTTGAGAGTACTTTAACCATACAGAGCTGAGCTTTGGCAGAATTTATAGCAGAGTGGACCCCAACGCCCGATGAAGAAGTCCAAGAAACAAGTACACCCGTACAAGAAGCGACAAGTGAATGGGTAATGTACTTTGATGGTGCCTTCTCGCTGCAAGGCGCCGGTGCCGGCGTGGTACTCATCGCGCCCACCAGAGAGCACCTCAAGTATGTTATCCAGATGCACTTCCCAAGGGAGCAAGCGACAAACAACACTGCTGAATATGAAGGCTTGCTCGCCGCCTCGTGGATTGCGGCTGAACTTGGGATCGGAGGTTGATTGTGCGGGAGATTCTCGTTGGTGGTCCGCAAGTTAACAAGAGCTATCAGAGCCCTTTGATGGAAGCTTATGTCGATGAAGTGAGGAAGCTTGAGGAGCGCTTTGAAGGTTTGCAGATGGAGCACGTCCCGAGAGCTCAGAATGAAATCGCAGATGGCCTTTCAAAGTGTGCTTCAATGAAGTTACCTGTGGAACCGGGGACCTTCTTGCTCAAGCTGACTCAACCATCCGTCACGCCATCAGTTGGGCAGTCCAAGAAGAGAAAGTTGGTCTCTGGCGACTACTTGCCGGCGGGTCTCCCTGAGGCCGCCGCCAAGGTCCCCAAGATCAACGAACATAACGCTGAGGAACAGTTTGCTCCTGCAGATCCTCGGATCTGTACAGTTGAAGCAAGTGTTCCCGACAAACCTCGCCCCGGCGAGCTTGCCGGGACCTTCAGCCCGCAGAGCGAGGTTCTTGCCGAGAAGCCGAGGTTCCCGCAGCTGCCCTCATGCCTTTAGTCCTTGCCGCTGAGCCCCAAGCTCCGGCATGGGCGCAGCAAATCGTCTGTTTTACGCAAACCGGAGAACTTCCCGACGACCCGTAAGAAATAGAGAAGATAACCAGATAGTCAAGTATGTACCGGTTCGTGGATAATGAGCTGCATGTAAGAAGGCTCAATGGTGTCGATCAAGTGCATCTCGTGGAAGATGGACGAAGCTGTTGGCGAAATACACGGAGGCATATGCGGCCACCACATTGGCGCAAGAAGGGCGCTTGTCGAAAGCTTTCGGCAAGGGTTCTTTGGCAAGAAGCCTCCAAGATGCAAGCGCACTAGTAACCAAGTGTGAAGCGTGCGATTCTATGCAAAGCAGATTCATCACCAGCTCAAGCTCTCCAAACAATCCCTTTGTCCCGCCCTTCTCGATGCAGGGGCTCGATATCCTCGGCCCCTTCCCCTGTTGTCGGGGCTTTGAGTACTTGTACGTAGTAATCGACAAGTTCACAAAGTGGCGAAGTGGAGCCAGTGAGAAAGGTGACAGACAATCAGCGGTCAAGTTCTTCAGATCGATTGTGTGCGTTTCGATCCCTAACAGGATTATCACCGACAACGGTACACAATTCACCGATCGCACCTTCATGCAAGACGCCCAAGACCTTGGCGCCAAGGTCTATTTCGCTTCTATTGCTCACCCGAGGAGCAACGGTCAAGCGGAGAGGGCCAATGCTGAAGTGCTGCGCGGACTCAAGACAAGAACTTTCGACAGGCTACGCAAGTGCGGAAGAAATTGGATAGAGGAGCTACGGCGGCTCTTTGGTCGATCAGAACGACACCAAATCGAGCCACCGGACAGACACCTTTTGCTCTAGTCTATGGAGCAGAGGCAGTTCTCCCCACGGAACTCAGATACGGATCTCCTCGAGTGCTCGCTATGATGAGCTCGAGCAAGAGCAATCGGCAAGATGATGCATTGCTCCTTGAGGAGGGACGCTCTGCTCTCTCAGACGAGCTGCTCGATACCAGCAAGCCTTGCGCCGCTACCATAGCCGCAAGGTCAAAGCCAGGAGTCTCGAGGAAGGCGACCTTGTTCTTCGGCGTGTTCAGTCCGCCAAGAATTCCAACAAGTTGACGCCGAAGTGGGAAGGCCCTTATTGGGTGAGACAAGTCACGAGGCCCGGCGCTGTCCGCCTCGAGACCGAAGAAGGCTTACCAGTGAGCAACTCCTGGAATATAGAGCATCTTCGTAAGTTTCACCCATAAGGCGCGGTTGCCGTGATCCGCTCCGACAACCACCTTTTGTACAAGCTTTGCCGCTGTTGCATGTAACCCTTTGTACAAAGCCGGGCGCAGACCCCGTGCACCAGTAAAGTTTCTGTGTTTTGCGCTAGTTGCCTTTCCCGTGCTTTTCTTGGCTATTTGCATGTGTTATTTGGCATCTCTTGTGCGACACACATATCCGGTAAGCAATAGCACGCCGAAAGGCCATATACTTGTTTCCCTCTTCTTTTCCTTTGCCTCTTAAGCAGAAGGAACGTTCCTCGCCCACAAGTTTGCCGGGGGGGAAGGAAATGGAGGATGGACCAAGTGCTGTTCAAGAAAGAGAAGCTTGCCGGAGAAGGCACAGATCACGAAAGCTAAGTGATTAGAATTTGAGCAGTCCAAAATTTTAAATTTTAAGTTGCCTTCCTTGAACGATCACACTTTGTATGGAAAACCTGTGCACGGAGGGACCTACCCGTGGATAGCCGCACCCTTATCTTGTTTTCGAGCACGCTCAACGATTTAAGTGAGCTGCGACAAGTGTCGCGCCCTTGTTTCGTTTTCGAGCATGCTCAACGATTTAAGTGAGCTGCGACAAGTGTCGCGCCCTTGTTTCGTTTTCGAGTCCGCTCAGCAAGCTAAGTGCGTTGCGACTAGCCGCGGCAAGGCTGCTTGCCGGTAAGACCTTGGCCAGCAGGCTGCTTCGAGTCCAGCACTCAGCGCTCGCGGCAAGGGCCCCTTGCCGGCAAGTTCCCTAGAAGCGTAGGGTTGAAGCATACAAAGTTGAGGATCAGAACAAGGGAGATAACATTGCATCTATTGATCAAGATAAAGATAATATCTTACAAGGAATAACTTGTCGCAACAACTAATGAGTTCATAACACCCTATGCAGCAACAAAAAAAAAGAGAGATAAAGATAAAGGAGGCCTAGTCTACGCGGTCGCCCTCCACCCTGGAGATCTTGTTCACTTTGGCAATGATGTGGGCGACCTGCTCCTTCAGAGCCTCCATGTTCGCGTCGGCCGGCAAGCTGCGAAGAACGTTGGTGAGGTTTATGCCGGGATTGCGGTATACGATCTTCAAGACACGCCCATGGTTCCCGTGCACAGCCGGCGAGTCTCCTCGGCGAGTTGCGCGGGGATCTTCTTCCGCAGATTTGCAAGGGCCGGCGCGATCCCCCTGAAGAAAAGGCTGAGCTTGGCGCTGGGAGGGAGATTTGGGTCCGGAGAGTAGATGAGATGCTCCAGCTTCAGCGCCAGCAGTTCCTGGTCGATGTCGGACGCACAAGACACCAAGTCCTCGGTCCATATCTCGACGGTACGGCGGAAGTGCTCGGCTGCTTTGTTGGCGCTGTCCACCAAAGCTCGTTCCTCGCGGAGCTCCTCCTTCAACTTGGTCTCCCGATCCCGGGCGGCGTCAAGCGAGACCCTCAGCGCAGAGACTTGCAGCTCAAGATCCTCGATGGAGTCCTTGGCGGCCTTCAACTCGTCGCTCTTCTTGGAAAGACACACCTGGAGTTCTGAGTTGGTGTGGGCGTCCTTCTCGCGCTCCGTGTTGAGCGCGGCGACCTTCTCCACGCTCGCCTTCAGCAGCTCCTCCAGCTGCGCAACCTTGGCGGCGAGCTCCTCCTTGGCGGTCTCCGCGGCAGCCGCGGCGGCTTTCGCCTCCTTCAGTTCCCCGCCAAGGGCCTGCTCCCGAGCGGCAAGGTCTTCCTCGTGGGAGTCGAGGTTGACCTTCCGCTGGGCAAGTTCTCCTTCTCGCCGGGACAGCTCCACCCCGGCGAGCCGCTGCTGCTCTTCGGCCTCGGCCTTCTCCAGCAACCACTCTTCATACTCCCCGGCGAGTCGTTGGCGCTCCTCCGCCACCTCGCGGAGAGCAGCCTGGTTGGCGGCGCTGAGCTCCGCCGCACGCTTCTCCATCTCCTCGGCGGCTTTGGTGACGAGGGCCTCCCGAAGCGAAGCTACCGCTGGCCGGTAAAGGGCCGGAGCTGGTGAAGCAGCTTCTCCTCCTCGGGCCCGTCGCTCCCGCCGGCCCTCGACGATCTTCAAGCCCGGAGGCGAGGACCTCCCATCAAAGGCCTCGCCCCGCTGGAGTCATGACGAAGAGCCCCACGGCACTGGATGAAGACGCCGTTGGGGGCTTTCAAGTAGTAGCCGGACTGCTCTTCTCCGGCGGAAGGGTCGGCGACCGTGCAGCACTTGATGCTCCCGCCGCTTGGCTGGCGGTGCGATCGCCGCTTCTCCCGGCCGCTGCGTCCGCGCCGGAGCGGTCTCTCGACGATGGCCCGGCGGCTCCCCGCCGTGTCTCGGCAACAGGCGTCGCCGCTTATGCTTGCGTCCTCCTCCTCGACAATGACGACTTCCGTCTCCATCTGCTCGCGGGGAGGAGGATCTAGAAGAAGAAGAAAAAGCAAAAGAAGTTCAAGCAAATATCCAAAAAGAGACAACGCCAAGAAAACAAAGTTGCAGAACCTACCTTGGCGGACGTCATCAGCGGCGGGCTCCCCCGCCGGGGAGCTCCGCCTTGGCGGAGTGGCCGCCCTCGCCGGGCTGCTCGCTCTTGGCGGGGTACTCGCCCTTGGCGGAGTACCCGCCCTTGGCGGAGCGCTCTCCTTTGTCGGGGAGTTCGACCTTGGCGGGGACGGCGGGGCCTGCGGCTCCTCGGGGGCGACCTCCGGACGCTCCTGCAACCGTGGCTCCACCTCTACACAAGTCAAAACAAAAACATCAAGGCATTAGTACAAAACCAAGATCTTCAAACACGCCCGGCGAGCGAAAGTGCAGAACCCAGACTTACGCTGGGGGATGCGCTGGGGGCTGTTCCTCGGAACAGCGCTTGGGTCCGGCAAGCTTGGATCCGGCAAGTCCCGATCGCGCTTGTGGCGAAGTCGTCGTCGCGATTGATCACGGGCACCTTGGCCCTCTTCTCGCGTTGGGCCAAGGTCCTGGAATCAAAGCAAGAAACAAGATTAGTTTCAACAATAATCAGGGCGGAATTTGAGAAGATGAAGATCTCGGATACTTCCTGTTCCTCCTCGTCGTCTTCGCCAAGGCGGAGAAGTCATACTCCACAGGGGCGCGGCGCGAGGAGCAGGGGCGAAGATTCCCTCGGGCGCTTGGCGGTCCTCGGCGCAGCTTGGCTTCCCCGGGAAGTTTGCGCTGGTTGTTGCCGGGGGGCCTGCGCCCTCGCTTCCGTCGCCGCCTTGCGGAGGCTTGATGGAGAACGCCTAGGGCTTGCCCGGGCGGGGAGGTCTCGGACGACGAGGAGAGTCGTCGGCGCGAGATCCGTGGACTCCGCCGGCGCCTCGGCGGCCTCGGCGTCCTCCTCCTCCTCCTCTCGCCGGCTGGCTCGCCGGGCCCAGCGCCCTGCGCTGCAGCCCCTTTCCCTCTGGCGCCTCCGCTCTCTCCGGCGCATTCGCTTCCTGCAGCGCCTCTGCTCCCTCCGGCAGCGCCACCCCTTGCTTGCTGCCTCGGCCGCGTGCTGTGGATCCCGGAGTGCCTCGGGGGACCCGGCGAGCGTCGGGAGGAAGTTGCAGCGAGTCTGCAGATCTCCGTCTCCTCCGCTTGGCGGGACGCTTCCGCAGCCTCTGCCTCCTCGGGCGTGTAGCGAACTCTCCTGCCGCCCGCGGCTGCAGCCTCTTCAGCCCGAGAAGCTATGTACGCTATCTCTGGTCCGTGGTGTCCCGTGTCAGCCCGGGTCTCGTCCTTGTTCTTCGCCACCTCCTCAAGGTTGTCGAAGAAGCCGAGGACGCCTATTGGCTTGGGCGGAATCCATATGCGCTCCACGCCGCGCGAATCGCACGCGGGCATCATGGCGAGAAGACGATCCCGAGCTGTCTTTGTTGCAGAGGGCACCACTCCCGGGAGGTCTGAACCACTGGATGGGCGGGTCATATTTAAAGAGTTCCGGACCATCCCCTCGGCTCCAAAGATCGTGAAGTTGAAGTTCAGCCCGGGGCGCAGCCTCATTATATCCCCTGCGCCGCCATACTCCCAGGCCGGCCTTTTCCTGTCTTGGAGGGGGGCGATGCGGCGGCGGAGGAAATCTGCGCCTACTTCTGCAACGGACAGCTTTGCTGCTCGAAGACGAAGAATCCGGACAAGGGCGACGTTGAGCTTGACGTCGTCCGGATCCAGATCGCTCCAGTCCCGGCCGCGCACGATAGGAGTTGTGCGCGGCGCGGTGAAGTGCTGCGGCTCGTCTTCAACGATCCAGCACCAGTCTGCACGCCACTCTTCCCACTTGCCGCGGAGCTCCCCCGGCAAGTAAGACTCCTTCTTGTGCATTTAAAACCCAAGAAATTCCTCCAGAGAGGGGGCGCCGCCTCTGCTCTAGGAGTGAAGAAGTGCCTAAACAGCGCTACGCTTGGGTGTATCCCTATGAAGTTTTCGCACATGTAATGTAAAACCGCCATTGTAAGGATGGCGTTTGGGGTGAAGTCAAGAAGGTGGAAGCCGTATGTGTTCATGATGTCGCAGAAGAATTGAGAAAAAGGAGGGCAAAGACCGCGGTGGAAGAAGGCTGCGAAGAAGTAGTACCCGCCGGGTAGTTGTCCTTAGTGGCGGCGGATGAGCTCGTCCGAGGATGCGCATTGGTCTTCTTGGCCCGTAACAGGTAATATTTGTTCCAGAGTTCCCTTACGCCGAGCAGCGCGAGAAGACGACGTTCGCTTCAGCAGTAGGCGAAGCCGCCGCTGCTCAGATTTCTCCTTCTTGGTCTTCTCCGCCTTCCCCTTCCCGGCCTTCGGGGCCATAGCGGAGGCGGCGAGGGAAGGAGGACGAAGAGTCCGGCGGCGCCGCAGACGCAAGAGACGGCGGAGGAGATGCGGAGGCGGAGCGCAAGGAGGGATCTCTGGAGGAGGAAGAAGATGCAATGAGAGCGAAGAGAGGGAACCGCTCCTGCTTACTCTGCTTTTATGGGGAAGTGGGGCGTTCGCTCTTCCCATTAAAGAACGTGGGCACGCCCCATCCATGGCGCCGCAATCGACGCGTGCCGTTCTTGAGGGGCGCGCGAAGCGGAAGTGGATTCGACGCGCCGTGGGCCGCGTGTGCCCGTGCACTGTTTTGGGCCTGGCCCAATAGCGCTCGGCACCGTGTGTGGCCCAGGCCCGGGGGCTCCTGTCGGTGTACTAAGGTAGGGGTACCTCAGTACCCCAACTTGTGCACGGGCGGCTGCAGCCTCCCGCGGCAGGGTTTACCACGCGCTTGCCGGAGACCTTCCTACTCCATGTCAAACCATTTAAAGACAAAGTATACAAGACAGAAGATCGAGACCCCGGCAAGCGGAGCTTGCCGGGAAGGCCGTTCCAGGCTCAAGGTTACATCACTCACGCAAGGCCCTGGCGAGAGGAGCTCGCCGGGAAGACTAGAAGACTACATCATAGAAGACACGCCTCGGCGCTATGCGCGTCCCGGCGAAGGCCCGGGGAGCGACAAGTTACTGAGCCCGCAAGCTCCGGCCCGCAAGATCAAGACCCGGCAAGGCGCTTGCCGGGAGAGTTTGTTGTGTGCCCGCGCTCCAGCTCATCGCCCACGCGTCGCCAGGCCCTTTCGAGGGACGCGTGGCGGATGGCTGTGCAGCCCTGGGGACACGGTGGCACTTCACGGTGGTGGATCCATCGCCGTGGCGAGCGGAGACGCAAGAGGCGGGAGCTTTTGGGTCGACAATGACGGGCATTAAATGCCCTTGTCCCCACTATCAAAGTAGGTAGCGACCCTTGTTCATGCATCAGCTTCACTGTTCCCCGACTGTTCCAACTACCACCTCTTTTACATTTTTACCCCTTTCTCCTCGTTGACACTGTCGGTGACCCTTGCACTATAAAAGGAGGCCCATGCTGGCGTGGGGGGTTGATTCGATGGGAAACCTTTGCAACTCTCGCGCTCGGTGTAGCTGCTACTGTAGCTCTTCAAGCTCCCGAGCTCAATACAACACAAAGCAGCAGTAGGAGTTTTATCTCTCCGGAGAGCTCCGAAGCTGGGTAAAAACCGCCCGCGTGCTCGCCTCGATCTGCTCTCTGTGCTCCCTCCGCCCTCGTACCGCACAGACAAGGGGCTCCGGCCCCATAGGTGTTCGCGGCGGGCAGTTTCCCCCCGGCACATTTTGAGCTTAAATGATGAGTATGACCTATGATCAAATGTCCTCATTTGACTCCTAAGTCAATATACTCAAACATAGGTGACCTTGTCGCCGACCTTTATCTAGATGAAGTACATATGTTTTGGAGTCTTTCTATTTTCTCTCATTTTCTCTCATTGAGTTTTCATTAAAAAAAAACTTCATCTAGGAATTTTTTTATTTCTATTCTTCCGTCTTTGTGAATATCCTTACGCTCGATCAATTCCTCGAAAATCATTCACAAATTCATTGCAAATCCTTTGAAACATTCCTCGCAAAGTGAGCTGAATTATTTCAGTATTTCCTTGGAATTAAACTCGGCGCCACCGATTTAAATATTTCGTCCAACGAAAAGGATCTACCCTAAGTCCTCGACTTTCGGACCCACCGATCCATCTTAATTCGGTGTCACCGATTTATCTCTTCCAGGATATCATCTTCTGCAGCTCCACTCAATGATTCTCTATGCATGTTCCTTTTTGCCCTGTTGTGATTCTTAAGGATCCCACTTCTTTCCTTCCATCTTCCCTAACCTTCCTAGTTTGCTGTCCTTTTCGGCACTTGATGTCAAAGGGGAAGAAGACTTAGGGGGAGAAGAGAAGATTTAGGGGGAGAAGAAGAGCAATCTTATCTTAAGGGGGAGAGAATCACATCAAACCTTCAAAGTTTTTCCTTATAAGAGAATTTCTTGCCGTGATTCACATTGGACATTACAATTGGCGTCATTCTCATTTGGCATCATTCTTTTGATTTTGCTCTTTCCATCAAATCCCTTGATCTGAGAGAACTCAAAGGGAGAGGAATCTTCACAATTGATATCTTATGGAAAGCAAAATCTCTCAGAGTTCATTGAAAATCTCTTAGTTTCGGAGACATGTTTGCTGATTCAAGCTTGTGCTCAATATGAGACACTCTTTATACATGTCATCCTGGCTTGGTACTCTTGATGTTCTTGCAGTTGGTTGAAGAAATACTCTTGTGTTATCTAACCTTGTTTTCCCAAGTTTATTTCTTGGTACAATGCCAAGGAACCTCAAGGTAAGTATATGCACCTTGCAGAATGTGCATGATGGTGACTTGCTTGTGAATACTTGTTTGCAAGAAATCACCATGCACATATGCATTATCACTCACTTCTTTTCATCTCGCCTCGATGCATATAGCCAAGCTGCATGTAGCACATCTTGCTTCTCTCTTGTGTGCTTGTGGTAGTCCAAAACCATAATTTATGAAAATCTTGCACACTTGTAGGGGAGCCTGTACTACATGTTTGTCAAAGCTTTCGTGATAATTCTGTCTTTCTTTCAATAAGCTTTGATGTCTTGTTTAGTGTGTTGCCATCAATTACCAAAAAGGGGGAGATTGAAAGCACATTTGCTCCCTGGGTGGTTTTGGTAATTAATGACAACATACTTTGTGGTTGGACTAATGCTTTTATCAAGTATGTTTCAGGAAATTCAATCACATTGGCATGGCAAAAGGACTAAAGAGGTGGACCCCTCAAAATGCTAAGGCAAGCATTGGCAAAAGCTCAAGACTCCATTTTTGGTTTAGTGATCCAAGATCACATTGAGTCCATAGGAAAAGCCAATACTATTAAAAGGGGATGAGGTTATGATGATGATCTGGTTGCTCAAGTGCTTAGTGATACATCTCCTAAACTATCAGCAACTTTCACTGCCATATACACTCATAAGTAGTCTCGGTCCCACCGATTTTCCAAACTCACCACACCGAGATGAACCACCTCAGCCATAAGCCAAACCCTAGCAAACTCGGATTTTCCGATTCGAACTCGGTCTCACGAAACATGAGTTGCCAAGCTTCAGAACCTTCATCATCAAATCGGTGTCACCGAGATGATGAAGTCGGTCCCACCAAACTGGCATGCTCTGTCATTGCACGAATCGGACTCACCGAGATTGTATTTTCGGTCCCACGAAAATCCCAACGCTCACATTATTTGAACTATCGGTCTCACCGAGTTGTCAACTTCGGTCCCACCGAGATTGCTCAAATGTGTGTAACGGTTGGATTTTGTGTGGAGGCTATTTATACCCCTCCACCCCTCTTCATTCGTGGAGAGAGCCATCGAAAGAACTACCACTCCTACCTTACATTTCTCGAGAAGAGAACTACCTACCCTTGTGTTGAGATCAAGTTGCTCCACTCCCACCATATGAAGCTTGATCTCTAGCCTTCCCAAGTTGCTTTCCACTCAATCCTTTCTTCCACCACAGCCAAATCAGTGAGGAGAGTTGAGTGTTGGGGAGATTATCATTTGAAGCACAAGAGCAAGGAGTTCATCATCATCTACAACATCTATTACCTTTTGGAGGGTGGTGCCTCCTAGATTGGTTAGGTGTCGCTTGGGAGCCTCCGTCATCGAGATGTGGAGTTGAACCAAGAAGTTTGTAAGGGCAAGGAGATCGCCTACTTGTGAAGATCTACCCGAGTAAGGCTAGCCCTCCGTGGGCGTAGGCCATGATGGAATAGACAAGGTTGCTTCTTCGTGGACCCTTCGTGGGTGGAGCCCTCCGTGGACTCTCGCAGCTGTTACCCTCCGTGGGTTGAAGTCTCCATCAACGTGGAAGTACGATAGCACCACCTATCGGAACCACGAGAAAAATCACCGCGTCTCCAAATTGCGTTTGATCTTCTCCACTTCTCTTTACTACTTGTGCAATTTACTTTCCGCTGCCCATACTCTAGAATTGCATGTGTAGTGTGCTACTTGACTTGTGTGTTATGCAAAATCTGCCAAAATCTGTCCTTGATAAAAGACAGAATTTTTATCTTGTCGAGTAGTCTAATCACCCCCCCCCCCTCTAGACACTCTCACCTTCTTCGATCCCTCAAAAGTTCCTCCTTATTAAGTTGTTTCCTCCCCTTGACAGTTGGGACCCACCGGCTGTATCTTCGCACGGAAGGAAGTGCCTCCTTGTTATGTGAAAAAAACTATTCCTCCCGATGACAGCTGGGACCCAGCAAATTTGGTGGCTGACTTGTGGGCCTACTAAGCAGACGTGTACGCAGGGCTTTGTCAACTTAATCAACAAATGATTCTAGCATCTGGACCGTTGGAAGTTAATCCAACAGCCGTGCTCCTTCTTCAACCTCTATTCTTGCTCCTGTCTCCCGTGGGTGGTAGTGCTGCCGCGCACCCGAACCAGTCAAGTTTCCCACTCCTCTCCATCTGTTACTCCACTGTCGCGTCTTACCCATCTCCGGGTCGTTCCAGTCTGGGGCCTCGCCATCGTCCACCGGCCTTGGTGCGCTCGACACGGTGTGGTCAATGTGGTCAACAAACGAGAGTCATCGGAAGATGACTGTACGTGAGAGGCTGACGGTGGGGACGCACCACGCCCATGGACGCATGCATGCAACTGCATCCCTTTTACCCTGAAAAATAATGTTTTCTCCCCTTGACTGTTGTGACCCACCAGCTACATCTTCGCACGCAAGGAAGTGCGTCCATATTACGGGTAAAAGAAAATGATTCGCCCCCTGACTGCTGGGACCCACCAGCCATCTTCGCTCGCAAGGAAGTGCCTGACGGTCGGGACCCACCTGGTCGAAGCGTACGTATCGTTGTCACTCTGGTCGCGAACGTGTACGTGCATACTGGTCGATGTAGAGGTGTGCATGTGTCATAGTAGAGGCGCGCACGTAGCATGTCTTGGAAATATGCCCTAGAGGCAATAATAAAATGGTTATTATTATATTTCCTTGTTCATGATAATTGTCTATTGTTCATTATATAATTGTATTGATAGAAAACCGTAATACATGTGTGAATACATAGACCACACCATGTCCCTAGTGAGCCTCTAGTTGACTAGCTCGTTGATCAACAGATGGTCATGATTTCCTGACTACGGACATTGGATGTCATTGATAACGGGATCACATCATTAGGACAATGATGTGATGGACAAGACCCAATCCTAAGCATAGCACAAGAACGTGTAGTTTGTTTGCTAGAGCTTTTCTAATGTCAAGTATCATTTCCTTAGACCATGAGATCGTGCAACTCCCGGATACCGTAGGAATGCTTTGGGTGTACCAAACATCACAACGTAACTAGGTGGCTATAAAGGTGCACTACATGTATATCCGAAAGTGTCTGTTGGGTTAGCATGAATCGAGACTGGGATTTGTCACTCTGTATGACGGAGAGGTATCTCTGGGCCCACTCGGTGATGCATCATCATAATGAGCTCAATGTGACTAAGTAGTTGGTCACCAGATCATGCATTACGGAACGAGTAAAGTGACTTGTCGGTAACGAGATTGAACGAGGTATTGGGATATCGACGATCGAATCTCGGGCAAGTAACGTACCGATTGACAAAGTGAATTGTATACGGGATTGCTTGAATCCTTGACGTCGTGGTTCATCCGATGAGATCATCATGGAACATATGGGAGCCAACATGGGTATCTAGATCCCACTGTTGGTTATTGGTCGGAGATCTGTCTCGGTCATGTCTGCATGATTCCCGAACCCGTAGGGTCTACACACTTAAGGTTCGATGACGCTAGGGTTATAAGGAAGATATGTATGTGATTACTGAATGTTGTTCGGAGTCCCAGATTAGATCCGGGATGTCACGAGGAGTTCCAGAATAGTCTGGAGGTGAAGATTTATATATGGGAAGTCATCATACAGTCACCGGAAATATTCGGGGGTATATCGGTATTGTACCGGGACCACCAGAGGGGTTCTGGGGGTCCACCGGGAGGGTCCACCTGCCCCGGAGGGCCTTATGGGCTGTAGGTCGAAGGGAACCAGCCTCAAGTGGGCTGGGGCGCCACACCCGGCCCCCTAGGGCCCATGCGCCTAGGGTTTGGGGGATCCCTAAAGGGGGTGCCCCCCTTGGCTTGGGGGGCAAACCCCCTCCCCCCTTGGTCGCCGCCCCCTCTAGATCCCATCTAGAGGGGCTGGCCCCCCTTCCCCCTTCTCCCTATAAATAGAAGGGTGGAGGGAGGGGTGTAGCACCACATCCAAGGCACAGCCCCTCCCCTCCCCAACACCTCTCCTCCTCCGCAAGAGCTTGGCGAAGCCCTGCCGGAGAACTGCCACTCCATCACCACCACGCCGTCGTGCTGCTGCTGGAGCCTTCTTCCTCAACCTCTCCCTCCTCCTTGCTGGATCAAGGCGCGGGAGACGTCACCGGGCTGCACGTGTGTTGAACGCGGAGGTGCCATTGTTCGGTGCTAAGATCGGAATCCACCATGATCCGAATCGCTACGAGTACGACTCCTTCGTCCGCGTTCTTGTAACGCTTCGGTCTCGCGATCTTCAAGGGTATTAAGATGCACTCCCCTCTCTCTCGTTGCTAGTTACTCCATAGATTGATCTTGGTGATGCATATAATTTTTTTAATTTCTGCGATGATCCCCAACAGTGGCATCATGAGCTAGGTCTATGCGTAGTTTCTATGCACGAGTAGAACACAAGTTTGTTGTGGGCGTCGATTTTGCCAATTTACTTGCCACTACTAGTCTTACCTTGTTTCGGCGGCATCGTGGGATGAAGCGGCCCGGACCGACCTTACACATACGCTTACGTGAGACAGGTTCCACCGACTGACATGCACTAGTTGCATAAGGTGGCTAGCGGGTGTCTGTCTCTCCCACTTTAGTCGGATCAGATTAGATGAAAAGGGTCCTTGTGAAGGGTAAATAGCAATTGGCATATCACGTTGTGGTTTTGGCGTAGGTAAGAAACGTTCTTGATAGAAACCTATAGAAGCCACGTAAAAACTTGCAACAACAATTAGAGGACGTCTAACTTGTTTTTGTAGCATATGTCGTGTGATGTGATATGGCCAAAAGGATGTGATGAATGATATATATGTGATGTATGAGATTGCTCATGTTCTTGTAATAGGAATCATGACTTGCATGTCGATGAGTATGACAACCGGCAGGAGCCATAGGAGTTGTCTTAATTATTGTATTGTATGACCTGCGTGTCACTGAATAACGCCATGTAATTACTTTACTTTATTGCTATACCGTTAGCCATAGTAGTAGAAGTAATCGTTGGCATGACAACTTCATGAAGACACAATGATGGAGATCATGATGGTGGAGATCATGATGATGGAGATCATGGTGTCATGCCGGTGATGATGATGATCATGGCGCCCCGAAGATGGAGATCAAAAGGAGCAAAATGATATTGGCCATATCATGTCACTATTTGATTGCATGTGATGTTTATCATATTTTACATCTTATTTGCTTAGAACGACGGTAGCATAAATAAGATGATCCCTCATAAAATTTCAAGAAAGTGTTCCCCCTAACTATGCACCGTTGCGAAGGTTTGTTGTTTCGAAGCACTACATGATGATCGGGTGTGATAGATTCTAACGTTCGAATACAACGGGTGTAAGCCAAATTTACACATGCAAAACACTTAGGTTGACTTGACGAGCCTAGCATGTACAGACATGGCCTCGGAACATAAGAGACCGAAAGGTTGAACATGAGTCGTATAGAAGATACGATCAACATGAAGATGTTCACCGATGATGACTAGTCCGTCTCACGTGATGATCGGACACGGCCTAGTTGACTCGGATCATGTATCACTTAGATGACTACAGGGATGTCTATCTGAGTGGGAGTTCATTAAATAATTTGATTAGATTAACTTAATTGTCATGAACTTAGTCTAAAATCTTTGCAATATGTCTTGTAGATCAAATGGCCCACGCTAATGTTGCCCTCAACTTCAACGCGTTCCTAGAGAAAACCAAGCTGAAAGACGATGGTAGCAACTATACGGACTGGGTCCGGAACTTGAGGATCATCCTCATAGCTGCCAAGAAAGCATATGTCCTAGATGCACCGCTAGGTGAAGTACCCGTTTTCCCAGCAACTCAAGACGTTATGAATGCCTAGCAGTCGCGTAGTGATGATTACTCCCTGCTTCAGTGCAGCATGCTTTACAGCTTAGAACCGGGGCTCCAAAAGCGTTTTGAGCAGCACGGAGCATATGAGATGTTCCAAGAGCTGAAAATGGTTTTCCAAGCTCATGCCCGGGTCGAGAGATATGAAATCTCCGACAAGTTCTACAGTTGTAAGATGGAGGAGAATGGTTCTGTTAGCGAGCACATACTCAAAATGTCTGGGTTGCACAACCGCTTGTCTCAGCTGGGAGTTAATCTCCCGGATGACGCGGTCATTGACAGAATCCTCCAGTCGCTCCCACCTAGATACAAGAGCTTTGTGATGAACTACAATATGCAGGGGATGGTGAGAACCATTCCTGAGGTATTTTCAATGCTGAAATTAGCGGAGGTGGAGATCAAAAAGGAACATCAAGTGTTGATGGTCAATAAAACCACTAGTTTCAAGAACGGCAAGGGTAAGAAGAACTTCAAGAAGGACGGCAAGGGAGTTGCCGCGCCCGGTAAACCAGTTGCCGGGAAGAAGCCAAAGCATGGACCCAAACCTGAGACTGAGTGCTTTTATTGCAAGGGAAGCAGACACTGGAAGCGGAACTGCCCCAAGTACTTAGCGGACAAGAAGGCCGGCAACACCAAAGGTATATGTGATATACATGTAATTGATGTGTACCTTACCAGTACTCGTAGTAGCTCTTGGGTATTTCAAACCGGTGCGGTTGCTCATATTTGTAACTCAAAACAGGAGCTGCGGAATAAGCAGAGACTGGCGAAGGACGAGGTGACGATGCGCGTCGGGAATGGTTCCAAGGTCGATGTGATCGCCGTCGGCACGCTACCTCTACATTTACCTACGGGATTTGTTTTAACCTCAATAATTGTTATTTAGTGCCAGCTTTGAGCATGAACATTGTATCTAGATCTCGTTTAATATGAGATGGCTACTCATTTAAATCCTAGAATAATGGTTGTTCTATTTATATGAGAGATATGTTTTATGATCATGCCCTGCTGGTCAATGGTTTATTCTTAATGAATCTCGAATGTGATGCTACACATATTCATAGTGTGAATACCAAAAGATGTAAGGTTGATAACGATAGTTCCCCATACTTGTGGCACTGCCGGCTTGGTCACATTGGTGTCAGACGCACGAAGGAGCTCCATGCTGATGACTTTTGGAGTCTCTTGATTACGAATCATTTGACACATGCGAACCATGCCTCATGGGCAAAATGACCAAGACTCTGTTCTCTGAAACAATGGAGCGAGCAACCAACTTATTGGAAATCATACATACTGATGTGTGCAATCCAATGAGCGTTGAGGCTCGCGGAGGCTATCATTATGTTCTCACCTCACTGATGACTTAAAGTAGATATGGGTATGTCTACTTAATGAAACACAAGCCTGAGACCTTTGAAAAGTTCAAGGAATTTCAGAATGAGGTAGAGAATCAACGTGACAAAAAATAAAGTTCTTACGATTAGATCGTGGGGGAGAATATTTGAGTCACGAATTTGGTACGCACTTAAGGAAATGTGGAATTCTTTCACAACTCATGCCGCCTGGAACACCACACCGTAATGGTGTGTCCGAACATCATAATTGCACTCTATTGGATATGGTGCGATCTATGATGTCTCTCACCGATTTACCGCTATCATTTTGGGGATACGCTCTAGAGACAGCTACATTCACTTTAAATAGGGCACCGTCTAAATCCATTGAGACGACACCGTACGAATTATGGTTTGGGAAGAAACCTAAGCTGTCGTTTCTAAAAGTTTGGGGATGCGATGCTTATGTCAAGAAACTTCAACCTGAAAAGCTCGAACCCAAGTCGGAAAAATGCGTCTTCATAGGATACCCTAAGGAAACCATTGGGTATACCTTCTACCTCCGATCCTCAGGCAAGATCTTTGTTTCCAAGAACGGGTCCTTTCTGGAGAAAGAGTTTCTCTCGAGAGAAGTAAGTGGGAGGAAAGTAGAACTTGATGAAGTAACGCCTCTTGAACCGGAAAGTAGCGCAGCTCAGAAAATATTTCGTGGTGCTGCCTTTGGATAGAGAGGAAGTTAATGATGATGATCAAGGTACTTCGGATCAAGTTGCTCTTGAACCAGAGGTCCACAAGGACACATTCCACACCAGAATGGTATGGCAACCCTGTCCTGGGAATCATGTTGTTAGACAACGGTGAACCTTCGAACTATGAAGAATCGATGGCGGGCCCAGATTCCAACAAATGGCTAGAAGCCATGCAATCCGAGATAGGATCCATGTATGGAAACAAAGTATGGACTTTGACAGACTTGCCCGATGATCGGCGAGCGATAGAAAATAAATGGATCTTTAAGAAGAAGACGGACGCGGATGGTAATGTTACCATCTATAAAGCTCGACTTGTCGCTAAGGGTTATCGACAAGTTCAAGGGGTTGACTATGATGAGACCTTCTCACCCGTAGCAAAGCTGAAGTCCGTCCGAATCATGTTAGCAATTGCCGCATTCTATGATTATGAGATATGGCAAATGGACGTCAAAACGGCATTCCTTAACGGCTTCCTTAAGGAAGAATTGTATATGATGCAGCCGGAAGGTTTTGTCGATCCTAAGAATGCTAACAAGGTATGCAAGCTCCAGCGCTCCATCTATGGGCTGGTGCAAGCTTCTCGGAGTTGGAACATTCGCTTTGATGAAATGATCAAAGCGTTTGGGTTTATGCAGACTTATGGAGAAGCCTGCGTTTACAAGAAAGTGAGTGGGAGCTCTGTAGCATTTCTCATATTATATGTGGATGACATACTGTTGATGGGAAATGACATAGAACTCTTGGAAAGCATAAAGGCCTACTTGAATAAGTGTTTTTCAATGAAGGACCTTGCAGAAGCTGCTTACATATTAGGCATCAAGATCTATAGAGATAGATCGAGATGCCTCATAGGTCTTTCACAAAGCACATACCTTGATAAGATATTGAAGAAGTTCAATATGGATCAGTCCAAGAAAGGGTTCTTGCCTGTATTGCAAGGTGTGAAATTGAGCTCGGCTCAAAGCCCGACCACGGCTGAAGATAGAGAAAAGATGAGTGTCATCCCCTATGCCTCAGCCATAGGGTCTATTATGTATGCCATGTTGTGTACCAGACCTGATGTAAACCTTGTCGTAAGTTTGGTAGGAAGGTACCAAATTTATCCCGGCATGGAACACTGGACAGCGGTCAAGAATATCCTGAAGTACCTGAAAAGGACTAAGGATATGTTTCTCGTTTATGGAAGTGACGAAGATCTCGTCATAAAGGGTTACGTCGATGCTAGCTTCGACACAGATCTGGATTACTCCAAGTCACAAACCGTATACGTGTATATTTTGAATGGTGGGGCAGTAAGCTGGTGCAGTTGCAAGCAAAGCATCGTGGCGGGATCTACATGTGAAGCGGAGTACATGGCAGCCTCGGAGGCATCACATGAAGCAATATGGATGAAGGAGTTCATTACTGACCTAGGAGTTATTCCCAATGCGTCGGGCCCGATGACTCTCTTTTGTGACAACGCTGGAGCTATTGCCCTTGCCAAGGAGCCCAGGTTTCACAAGAAAACCAGACACATCAAGCGTCGCTTCAACTCCATTCGTGAAAATGTTCAAGATGGAGACATAGATATTTGTAAAGTGCATACGGATCTGAATGTTGCAGATCCGTTGACTAAACCTCTTCCGCGAGCAAAACATGATCAACACCAGAACTATATGGGTGTTCGATTCATCACAATGTAACTAGATTATTGACTCTAGTGCAAGTGGGAGATGTTGGAAATATGCCCTAGAGGCAATAATAAAATGGTTATTATTATATTTCCTTGTTCATGATAATTGTCTATTGTTCATGCTATAATTGTATTGATCGGAAACCGTAATACATGTGTGAATACATAGACCACACCATGTCCCTAGTGAGCCTCTAGTTGACTAGCTCGTTGATCAACAGATGGTCATGGTTTCCTGACTATGGACATTCTATGTCATTGATAACGAGATCACATCATTAGGAGAATGATGTGATGGACAAGACCCAATCCTAAGCATAGCACAAGATCATGTAGTTCGTTTGCTAGAGCTTTTATAATGTCAAGTATCATTTCCTTAGACCATGAGATCGTGCAACTCCCGGATACCAAAGGAATGCTTTGGGTGTACCAAACGTCACAACGTAACTGGGTGGCTATAAAGGTGCACTACAGGTATCTCTGAAAGTGTCTGTTGATGGGGAATGTAGTAATTTCAAAAAAATTCCTACGCACACGCAAGATCATGGTGATGCATAGCAACGAGAGGGGAGAGTGTTGTCCACGTACCCTCGTAGACCGAAAGTGGAAGCGTTAGAACAACGCGGTTGATGTAGTCGTACGTCTTCACGGCCCGACCGATCAAGCACCGAAACTACGGCATCTCCGAGTTCTAGCACACATTCAGCTCGATGACGTCCCTCGAACTCCGATCCAGCCGAGTGTCGAGGGAGAGTTCCGTCAGCACGATGGCGTGGTGATGATCTTGATGTTCTACCGTCGCAGGGCTTCGCCTAAGCACCGCTACAATATTATCGAGGAGGACTATGGTGGAGGGGGGCACCGCACACGGCTAAGAGATCAAGAGATCAATTATTGTGTCTATGGGGTGCCCCCCTCCCCCGTATATGAAGGAGTGGAGAAGCGGGCCAGCCAAGGGGGGTGGCGCGCCCTAGGGGGAGTCCAACCCCCACCAGGAGTAGGACTCCCCCCTTTCCTATTAGGAGAGGGAGAGGGAAGGAAGAGGAAGGAGGGAGGAAGGAAAGGGTGTCCGGCCCCCTCCCAATTCAGATTGGGCTAGGGGGCCCTCCTTTGCTCCTTTCCCCTCCTTTCCACTAGGCCCAATAAGGACCATATACCTCCCGGGGGTTCCGATAACCTCCCGGAGCTCCGGTATTGTCCCAATCTCACCCGGAACCTTTCTGGTGTACAAATATAGTCGTCCAATATATCGATCTTTATGTCTCGACCATTTCGACACTCCTAGTCATGTCCGTGATCACATCTGAGACTCCAAACAACCTTCGGTACATCAAAACTCATAAACTCATAATGTAACTGTCAACGAAACTTAAGCGTGCGGACCCTACGGGTTCGAGAACTATGTAGACATGACCGAGACACGTTTCCGGTCAATAACAAATAGCGGAATCTCGATGCTCATATTGGCTCCTACATATTCTACGAAGATCTTTATCAGTCAAACCGCATAACAACATACGTTGTTCCCTTTGTCACTGGTATGTTACTTGCCCAAAATTCGATCATCGGTATTTCAATACCTAGTTCAATCTCATTACCGGCAAGTATCTTTACTCGTTATGTAATGCATCATCCTGCAACTAACTCATTAGTCACATTGCTTGCAAGGCTTATAGTGATGTGCATTACCGAGAGGGCCCAGGTATACATCTCCGACAATCGGAGTGACAAATCCTAATATCAAAATACGCCAACTCAACATGTACCTTCGGAGACACCTGTAGAGCTCCTTTATAATCACCCAGTTACATGGTGACGTTTGGTAGAACACAAAGTGTTCCTCCGGTAAACGGGAGTTGCATAATCTCATAGTCATAGGAACATGTATAAGTCATGAAGAAAGCAATAGCAACATACTAAATGATCAAGTCCTAAGCTACCGGAATGGGTCAAGTCAATCACATCATTCTCCGAATGACGTGATCCCATTAATCAAATGACAACTCATGTCTATGGCTAGGAAACTTAACCATCTTTGATTCAACGAGCTAGTCAAGTAGAGGCATACTAGTGACACTCTGTTTGTCTATGTATTCACACATGTATCAAGTTTCCGGTTAATACAATTCTAGCATGAATAATAAACATTTATCATGAAATAAGGAAATAAATAATAACTTTATTATTGCCTCTAGGGCATATTTCCTTCAGTCTCCCACTTGCACTAGAGTCAATAATCTAGTTCACATCGTCATGTGATTTAACACCAATATTCATATCTGTATATGATTAATACCCATAGTTCACATCATCATTTGATCAACACCCAAAGGGTTTACTAGAGTCAATAATCTAGTTCACATCTCTATGTGATGAACACCCAAAGAGTACTAAGGTATGATCACGTTTTGCTCGTGAGAGAAGTTTAGTCAATGGGTCTGTCACATTCAGAGCCGTATGTATTTTGCAAATATTCTATGTCTACAATGCTTTGCACGGCGCTAATTGCTCCCACTTTCAATATGTCTCCCACTTGCACCGATGTAACTCTTTACGATGAGCTCTTTTATCACCTCCATAATTGAGAAACATTTCCTTAGTCCTTACTAAGGATATTCTTGACCGCTGTCCAGTGATCTACTCTTAGATCAGAATTGTATTCCCTTGCCAAATTCAGAGCGAGGTATACAATAGGTCTGGTACACAGCATAGCATATTTTATAGAACCTATGACTGAAGCATAGGAAATGACTTTTCATTCTCTTTCTATTTTCTGCCATGGTCGGGTTTTGAGTCTTACTCAACTTCACACCTTGCAACACAGGCAAGAACTCCTTCTTTGATTGTTCCATTTTGAACTACTTCAAAATCTTATCAAGGTATGTACTCTTTGAAAAATCTTATCAAGCGTCTTGATTTATCTTTATAGATCTTGATGATCAATGTGTAAGCAGCTTCATCGAGGTGTTTCATTGAAAAACTCTTATTCAAGTATCCTTTTATGATTTCCAAAAAAATTCTACATTATTTCGGATCAACAATATGTTATTCACATATACTTATCAGAAATATTGTAGTGCTCCCACTCACTTTCTTGTAAATACAGGCTTCTCCAAAAGTCTGTATAAAACCATATGCTTTGATCAACTCATCAAAGCATATATTCCAACTCCGAGATGCTTGCACAAGTGCATAGATGGATCGCTGGAGCTTGCACATTTTGTTAGCACCTTTAGGATTAACAAAACCTTCTAGTTGTATCATATACAACTCTTCTTTAATAAATCCATTAAGAAATGCATTTTTGACATCCATTTGCCAGATTTCATAAATGTGGCAATTGCTAACATGATTTGGACAGACTTAAGCATTGCTACGAGTGAGAAAATCTCATCGTAGTCAACACCTTGAACTTTGTCAAAAACCTTTTTCGACAAGTCTAGATTTGTAGATAGTAACACTACTATCAGCGTCCGTCTTCCTCTTGAAGATCCATTTATTTTCTATGGCTTGCCCATCATCGGGCAAGTCCACCAAAGTCCATACTTTGTTCTCATATATGGATCCTATCTCAGATTTCATGGCCTTCAAGCCATTTCACGGAATCTGGGCTCATCATCGCTTCCTCATAGTTCGTAGGTTCATCATGGTCTAGTAACATGACTTCCAGAACAGGATTACCGTACCACTTTGGTGTGGATCTTACTCTGGAAGACCTACGAGGTTCGGTAGTAACTTGATCTAAAGCTTCATGATCATCATCATTAGCTTCCTCACTAATTGGTGTAGGAATCACAGGAACTGATTTTCTGTGATGAACTACTTTCCAATAAGGGAGCAGGTACAATTACCTCATCAAGTTCTACTTTCCTCCAGTCACTTCTTTTGAGAGAAACTCCTTCTCTAGAAAGTATCCATTCTTAGCAACGAATATTTTGCCTTCGGATCTGTGATTAGAAGGTGTACCCAACAGTCTCCTTTTGGTATCCTATGAAGACACATTTCTCCAAGTTAGGTTCGAGCTTATCAGGTTGAAACTTTTTCACATAAGCATCGCAACTCCAAACTTTAAGAAATGGCAGCTTAGGTTTATTGCTAAACCATAATTCATATGGTGTGCTCTCAACGGATTTAGATGGTGCCCTATTTAAAGTGAATGCAGCTGTCTCTAATGCATAACCACAAAACGATTATGGTAAATCGGTAAGATACATCATAGATCGCACCATATCCAATAAAGTGGGGTTACAACGTTTGGACACACCATTATGTTGTGGTGTTCCATGTGGCATGAGCTATGAAACTATTCCACATTGTTTTTAAATGAAGGCCAAACTCGTAAGTCAAATATTCTTCTCCACGATCAGATCGTAGAAACTTTATTTTCTTATTACGATGATTCTCCACTTCACTATGAAATTCTTTGAACTTTTCAAATGTTTCAGACTTGTGCTTCATTAAGTAGAGATACTCATATCTGCTCAAATCATTTGTGAAGATCAGAAAATAATGATACCCGCCACGAGCATCAACACTCATTGGACTGCATACATCGGTATGTATTATTTCTAACAAGTCAGTAGCTCGTTCTATTGTTCCGGAGAACGAAGTTTTAGTCATCTTGCCCAAAAGGCATGGTTCGCAAGCATCAAATGATTCATAACCAAGTGATTCCGAAAATCCATCTTTATGGAGTTTCTTCATGCGCTTTACACCGGTATGACCCAAACGGCAGTGCCACAAATAAGTTGCACTATCATTATTAACTTTTGCATCTTTTGGCATCAATATTATGAATATGTGTATCACTATGATCGAGATCCAACAAACTATTTTCATTGGGTGTATGACCATTGAAGGTTTTATTCATGTAAACAAAATAACAATTATTCTCTAACTTTAAATGAATAACTGTATTGCAATAAACATGATCAAATCATATTCACGCTCAACGCAAACGCCAAATAACATTTATTTAGTGTAGGATCGAAAGTATGTCTAGAGGGGGGTGATTAGACTACTTGACAATATAAAAATTCAGCCTTTTGATAAAGACAAGTTTTTGGCAGATTCACGATTATGATCAAGTCAAGTATCACCCTACACATGCAATTCTAGAGTATAGGCAGCGGAAAGTAAATTGCACATGTAGTAAAGAGAGGTGGAGAAGAGCAAACGCAATTTGGAGACACGGAGATTTTTCTCGTGGTTCCGATAGGTGGTGCTATCGCCAATCCACGTTGATGGAGACTTCAACCCACGGAGGGTAACGGCTGCGAGAGTCCACGGAGGGCTCCACCCACGAAGGGTCCACGAAGAAGCAACCTTGTCAATGCCATCATGGCCTACGCCCACGGAGGGCTAGCCTTACTCGGGGTAGATCTTCACGAAGTAGGCGATCTCCTTGCCCTTACAAACTTCTTGGTTCAACTCCACATCTCGACGGAGGCTCCCAAGCGACACCTAACCAATCTAGGAGGCACCACCTCCAAAAGGTAATAGATGGTGTTGATGATGATGAACTCCTTGCTCTTGTGCTTCAAATGATAATCTCCCCAACACTCAACTCTCCTCACTGATTTGGCTGTGGTGGAAGAAAGGATTGAGTGGAAAGCAACTTGGGAAGGCTAGAAATCAAGTTTCATATGGTGGGAGTGGAGCAACTTGATCTCAACACAAGGGTAGGTAGTTTTCTTCTCGTAAATGTAAGGTAGGAGTGGTAGTTATTTCGATGGCTCTCTCCACTAATGAAGAGGGGGTGGAGGGTATTTATAGCCTCCACACAAAATCCAACTGCTACACACATTTGACCAATCTCGGTGGGACCGAAGTTGACAACTCGGTGAGACCGAAAGTTCAAATCATGTGAACGTTGGGATTTTCGTGGGACCGAAAATACAATCTCGGTTAGTCCGATTCGTCTAAAGACAAGAGCTTGCCAATCTCGGTGGGACCGACTTCATCATCTCGGTGACACCGATTTGATGATGTATGTTCTGAAGCTTGGCAACTCAAGTTTCGTGAGACCGAGTTCGAATCGAAAATCCAAAATTTCTAGGGTTTGGCTTTGTGGCTGAGGTGGTTCATCTCGGTGTGACTGGTTTGGAAAATCGGTGGGACCGAGATTACTTATGAGTGTATATTGCGGTGAGAGTTGCCGATAGTTTAGGAGATGTATCACTAAGCACTTTGAGCAACCAGATCATCAACATAACCTCATCCCCTTTAATAGTATTGGCTTTCCTATGGACTCAATGTGATCTTGGATCACTAAACCAAAATGGAGTCTTGAGCTTTTGCCAATGCTTGCCTTAGCATTTTGAGGGGTCCACTTCTTGGTCCTTGCCATACCCATATCATCTGAACTTTCTCAAATGATTCTCAAATAACTATTAGTTCAATGATATATATGTTGTTATTAATTACCAAAACCACCCGGGATTAGTTGCACTTTCAATCTCCCCCTTTTTGGTAATTGATGACAACATATAGATCAAAGCTTCGACAAAGGATATAATCAATGAATAATATCGTCGCTTTGAGAAGTATGTGATAAGCAAGAGCTCCCCTAAATTTGTGCATTATTTAAGATTTATGCTTGAATGCAAATGCACAATCTATTAGGATCATGGGTCACTCTTCCATGTCACATACATCTTGGTGGAGCGCACAAAATGATAAGAATGAACAGCATGCACCCAATCACCAAGACATGAGTAAATGGTCATACAAGATATGAATAGCATATGATAAGCATTAAGCACACATTAAGGCATAGTACGACCAAGCACTCATTAAGGTAGAATGAAACGAGTATCAAACACACGGAATGTCTCAAAAATCAAAAGTATCTCAAAGAAACCGCAAATGAACGAAAGAGCAAAAGCAACAAGACTCTCTCTCGAAGTCCTATGATCTATACAATTTCTCCCCTTTGGCAACAAGTTACCAAAAATTCGAAAAGGCATAGAGCTAAGCGCCACTTTGGGGACTCACTGGCGGCTCTGTGCAGGTTGATGTTGGAGTTGAGATGGCAGCATCGGCGAAGACTTGGTGATGTCTGTGGAGCTGGAGGAGTGGTCACCGAGCTGGAGCTGGAGCAACTGATGGAGCTGTGGAGGTGCCAAGCTGTAGTCCCGTGTCGATCCATCGAATAGCAGCTGATCGGGTCTTGTGGGAACCGGAGCGATCTGTTGATAATCATCTGGACTAAGTCATCCTGCATCTCACGCATGAGCTCTTCCTTCTCCCTCTTTGCTTCCTCAATATCTGCCTCAAGCTTGTTGATAGTTACTTGCACTTGATCGACTTCACATCCGAGCATGGATCTTGTCTTCAACAATCCTCTCAAGGCTCTCTCGAGACTGCATAATGCTGGCTGTGCATTGTTCAATCCTTTGGGTAGCTTCAAGGAGCTGCTCTCCAACACTCTTTGGTTTAGCTGCTGCCGCCGCTTCCTTGTCGACTTTGGCTTTCTTGGCAGCTTCAATCTTTGCTTGACCTTCAACCGACGTTGGATCCTCCTCATCCATCACAACAACATTGTCCTCATGCTCAGCTGCAGTGGCAAGTGTGGTCTATCCAACAAGTATGTGCCCATGCCAAACTTGGCATTGATAAGCATCTGAATATGGGCAAATCCACATGACCTTTTTCTCGTCACCGCAATCCTCTTGATGGTCTCAACTATCAAGTCCATCACCTTGAAAGGTGCTCTCTCATCAAGTATATGCAGCATGTTGATAGAGTATCCTCCGATCATGCGATGATCTCGCACTTGGGCATCAAGGTATGCCTCGTAATAGTGTTTGTGGTAGGTAGACCTGCTCGAGATAGTACATCGAGCCGAGCTTCCAGATTCCCAAATCCTTAGTGGAACCTCTTTGTACATATTCTTCATGGATTCATGGTTCTTCTTGGGAATACCATAGACATCAATGTCATCTTCTCTTTGCTTTGGAGCATTCAAGTTCTGCCCATTTCGCAACAGTTGAAGAGAATCTTTGGCCTTCACCATCCATGTGATCTTTCCATCTGGATAGAAATGAGCTGTGGCATAGAATTGCATAATCATTTCATCATTCCAACTGGTCAACTTCGACCCACAAAGTCTGCAACACCACATGCAAGTGAAGCTCTCATGCACATGTGGAAAGAAGTCTCGTGCTCTTTTCATCACAATGTATGCCCGGTCAACATATCGAGTGTCCGCAACTATGGGCTTCTTGTCCATCAAGACTGCCTCATAGAAGTCCCGCTGCTCTCGGTGTGGAATCTTGGATCAACAGCAGTTCTTCTCCTCACGGCATATGGGTCGATTGTCTCCATAGCCCGAGACCTCTATCCTTCCTTTCCTTCATGTTCTCACTTGAGGATGAGCATCATTGTGTAGTGGCAGTTTCGTCGAAGTTTCAGCAAGACCGGTGCTTCATCATCGACATGACTAGTGGCACATCATCTTTCTTCTTTTCTCGATGCTGGAATGTTCTCGATTGTCTTCTTGGGCTTGGCAGCAGGCTTTCTTGGAGCTGCCTTTGATCGAGCAGATTGCTTGGGCTTGAAGTGGCTCCAGCCCGATGGCATCACCCATGAACTTAGACTTCGAGGAGGCTGGGGTGCTTCCTCATCCTCATCTTCCTCTGCTGCATCATCATGCACAATCCTCTTCCTCTTGGAAGTTTTCTTCACCTTGCTTGAAGTTTCCTCTTCCAAACTCAGCTTCTTGGCAACAGTGGACTGCTTCACTTTTCTGGTGCCTTTCTTGGTTTGCTGACCCTGTGGCTCTTTGGAAACAACTTTTCTCTTGGGCTTTGAGGAGACCTCTTCCTCAACAATGAAATCAGAATCTTCATCATCAGAGTTCCTCTTCTTTCTGGCTCTGGTGGCTGCAGGAGGCAAACCACTTGGTGTACTCCTCTCACCATCATCTGATGAGCTGCTGGGATCAGGACTAGTGCCTGCCTCTGGAATTTCAGCAATAGGTGACTCTGACCTGTTCGCTGTCACTAGCATCGACATGGTCGACAACCCTGTGAATAGATAAGGTGTAGGCAGAGTAGAAGAGTTATCACAAACTGCAGAAGTTTTTGCAAACAAAATGAGTTCAAATTCTAGTATTAGGTTTTCACAGAAGACATTTCGTCGACCGAGTTTAAAATTCGTGAATCCAAGTGTTCAAACAGAAACATTCACACCACTTTCGGTTGGACGAAGTGGGTTTCGTCCCGCCGAAAACACTAGGGTTTCACTAAATCCTCATTTCGGTCGCACCGATTTGCACAACTCGGTTGGACCGAAAGGTGCAGTGCAATGGCCAGAGGCCAAATCGGTCATACCGAGAATGTAAAATCGGTCTCACCGAGATGTGTTCGGCGGAAACCTAACCCTAAAAATTTACTCGAATCTAGTCCAAAAGAACTAATCTGGTGTTCTGGAAGATTTCAAACGTGGCAAGATTATAGGCAAACCAAACGTGCATTGAATCGGAGATGGGAGCACGAGTGGGATCGAAACTCACCCTAACTTGGTGGAGTTCCTCTACAGCCGCAACGGCGCGGAGAAGATGTCCGCTGACGGCGACGGAGACCTGCGGCGAGGGCGCACAGCGCATTTACGGAGACGATCCGGAGACCACGGCGACGGCAAAGAAGGGGTGTGGGGCGAGGCGTTTGAAGTAGAAATCAACGCGCGCGCCCTCGGAGTATATATACCCTTTAGTTGTCGGTGGGACCGAGTTGTAAAACTCGGTGGCACCGAGATGGATAATCGCAGACGATTATGCACTTCGTCACGCCGAAAATTACAACTCGGTTTCACCGAGGTGAAAACCTAGATCAGTCCAAATGCTTTCGGTTTGACCGAGTTTGAGTGGGTTGGTCTCGACCGAAATCACTTAGAAGGTTTTGGAAGTTAGCCCTTGACGGATCGGTGGCTCGAAAGTGCTCCTCACTCTGAGGGTCCAAATTGACTTGTTCAAAGTTTGTGATGTAAGCATGAATAGAATTTGAGACAAGAAAGCATAGATAGCTAGGGGAGGTACTTAGGCATTCTTGTCCATCCATTTGGTCAGAAAAATCAAAGCAACCAAAACAACAAATGGATGTCCTTGAATGGATAAAATCATGCATCCAGCATGTTCACACAATAAGATAGCAAATGAAATATGTGTCAAACATGCACAATCAAAACTCTAGCTACTATCACACAATTTGTCGATGACTAGGTCATCTTTATATGAGTATATTGACTTAGGAGTCAAATGAGAACATTTGATCATAGGTCATACTCATCGTTTAAGCACAAGTGGGGTTACCACTTTTACATAAAGCATTGATGTGTTCACATCATTTGAAGATGCTTTAGCTCAATTCTTTAGAGCAAAGCTCCCCTAGATGTGAGAACCCCTTTAAAGGGTCAAACTAACCTTGGGTTGTCGAGAAGACTTCATGTAGATGTTGAAGATGTGGATGCTCAATGTTGATGAAGATCATCAAGAGTTGGGAGCAATCCTTTGGATTCGGGCACTTTCAGTACCTACATGGGTTAGTCCCACAAGGAACAAACAAGGATATCCATGGACATAGATTGAAGTTCACACTAGATGATGTCCATGAAAGCATTGATTACCTTGTCCCTTGACTTACCAACAAGAGGGTTTGTGACTCCATGAACTAGTGCACAATGTGGAAGTTGGTTGCACAAGTTTTTGCCAAAAAGAATGTGAGTGAAGTATGTTGGCGGAGTCACCCTCAAGAACTCTCTAGTTCTTCTTCTTCGGGATCCACATCATCTTGATGGGAATCCTTGGGGTAGTAGTTGAGCTTGACGAAGTAGAACTTGACGTTTCCTTGGGAACCCACTTGACCATGGCTTTAGGTGCTTCAACAAATGCATCAATCTCCTCTTGAAGCTTGTCCTTGCCTTTTAGCTTGTGGCCTTGTGGTGGAAGGTCATCTTGAGCTTGTTCCACATTGGAAGAAGTAGGATTGTACTTCTCCTTTTGAGGAATAAACTGTGGAGTGGGATATTGACCTTCTTCCCATTCAACACCTCGGCGTTGAACTTTCGCTCAAAACCAATTCCTTGATTCTTCCGTGCCTTCCTTGCTTGCGGACAATTTCTCAAAGTTCTTGCTTCCGACAAGGCTCTTGTAGACACCTTTCTCTATAATCCCTTTCAATAAACTATTTTCTTGCTCAAGTGTAACTTGGCTTGAAACATTGTTAGTGGAATCAAGAGAACTACTAGAAGCAACAATATTGGATTTAGCATGGTTATTGCTACTACTAGATGAAGAATTTTTCTTATGCTTTTCATGCTTAGTTTTAATAGGTGGCAAGAAATTAGACAAGAGAAGTCGTTTGGTAAGATATGAAGAACTCTTCTTTCGAAGATCGTCATTGATTGCTTTTAGAAACTCATGTTCTTGCTCTAGATTGAGCTTCTTGAAGCGTAGCTTCTCATGAGATCTTAGGAGCTCTCTATGATCTTCTTGAGTTGTTTCATGAGCTAACTTAAGAGTGTTTAGTTCTTTAGTTAGACGCTCAATCTCCTTCATAGCATTGTCATTCGACTCTTCTCGACTATAAAGACTACTAGCATGTTCATCATTACTAGGCTCACTAGATTTATCATGTAAGAGCTCATCTTCACCAAGCAAGTCATCCTCATCACTATCAAAGTCAATGAATTTGGGTGTGATACCTTGGGGCCTTTAGCCATGAAGCATCTTCCAATTCCCTCATTTGGTGAATCAAATAAGTCATAGGAGTTGGAGTTGGAGGATACAAGAGCAAGACCGCAACACCTTCATCTTGATCAGAGTCGGAGTTGGAGTGATAGCTTCTTTCGAATGATTGTCTGAGTCGGAGCCGGAGACCCATTCACCTACATGAGCTTGATGTTTTCTTCTTGTGTAGCTCCTTGATGACTTGTCTTTCTTCTCCTAATCCTTGCTTCTCCGAGAGGGTCTTCGCTCATAACGATCATCTCTACTCCTTCTCTCTTTCCGAGGTGACTCTTCTCTTGAGCTTATTCTTCTTGGAGATTCTTTCTTCTCTTGTGGCGAGCCGAGCACTCATTTGAGTAGTGTCCGGTCTTCCACAATTGTAGCAGCTTCGATCACGACTAGAAGATCTCTTTTCATCATATGATCTAGACTTTGAGCTTCTCTCTTTGCTTCTACTCTTGTAGAATTTGTTGAAGTTCTTCACCATTAGGCTTATCTCTTCATTGGAAACTAGCTTGTCACTTGAGGTTGTGGGAGCATCACTTGTAGCTTTGTAAGCACCACTTGACTTGTTGTGAAGCTCTTCCTTATCCTTAAGTGTCATCTCATGACCAACAATTCTTCCAATGACTTGGTTGGCTTGAGATTCTTGTAGTTTGGCATCATTTGGATCAAAGTGCACACGGTGTCATACTTTCCATCCAAAGCTCTGAGAATCTTCTTGATGATGAATCGGTCGGTCATTTCTTCGCTTCCTAAGCCGGCAATCTCATTTGTGATGAGAGCAAGCCTAGAGTACATTTCAGCGACTCCTTCACCTTCCTTCATCTTGAACTTGTCAAGTCGACCTTGAAGAACATCTAGCTTTGATTCCTTCACGGACTCGGTACCTTCGTGCATTTCGACCAAAGTATCCCAAATCTCTTTTGCATTCTCAAGACGGCTGATTTTGTTGAACTCCTCGGGACACAAGGCATTGAAGAGAATGTCACAAGCTTGAGCATTGTTTTGCAACATCCGCAATTCATCCGTAGTAGCTTCACGATCCGAACTTTTCCTTCCTCAAGAATTCACCTTGCATACCAACACAAATAATGCCCCATGCGGCTGGGTTATGGCCAAGAATATGCATTTTCATTTTATGCTTCCAACTAGCAAAGTTTGTACCATCAAAGTAAGGACCTCTATTTAAAATTACCTCACTAGACGCCATACTCTCCTAGGTTGTGAAACCAAGCTTATGGAGTCCAATGCAATGGAAACCAATACAATGGAGACCAAAGCTCGATACCACTTGTAGGATCGAAAGTATGTCTAGAGGGGGTGATTAGACTACTTGACAATATAAAAATTCAGCCTTTTGATAAAGACAAGTTTTGGCAGATTCACGATTATGATCAAGTCAAGTATCACCCTACACATGCAATTCTAGAGTATAGGCAGCGGAAAGTAAATTGCACATGTAGTAAAGAGAGGTGGAGAAGAGCAAACGCAATTTGGAGACACGGAGATTTTTTCTCGTGGTTCCGATAGGTGGTGCTATCGCCAATCCACGCTGATGGAGACTTCAACCCACTGAGGGTAACGGCTGCGAGAGTCCACGGAGGGCTCCACCCACGAAGGGTCCACGAAGAAGCAACCTTGTCTATGCCATCATGGCTCACGCCCACGGAGGGCTAGCCTTACTCGGGGTAGATCTTCACGAAGTAGGCGATCTCCTTGCCCTTACAAACTTCTTGGTTCAACTCCACATCTCAACGGAGGCTCCCAAGCAACACCTAACCAATCTAGGAGGCACCACCCTCCAAAAGGTAATAGATGGTGTTGATGATGATGAACTCCTTGCTCTTGTGCTTCAAATGATAATCTCCCCAACACTCAACTCTCCTCACTGATTTGGCTATGGTGGAAGAAAGGATTGAGTGGAAAGCAACTTGGGAAGGCTAGAAATCAAGTTTCATATGGTGGGAGTGGAGCAACTTGATCTCAACACAAGGGTAGGTAGTTTTCTTCTCGTAAATGTAAGGTAGGAGTGGTAGTTATTTCGATGGCTCTCTCCACTAATGAAGAGGGGTGGAGGGTATTTATAGCCTCCACACAAAATCCAACCGCTACACACATTTGACCAATCTCGGTGGGACCGGTTGACAACTCGGTGAGACCGAAAGTTCAAATCAAGTGAACGTTGGGATTTTCGTGGGACTGAAAATACGATCTCTGTTAGTCCGATTCGTCCAAAGACAAGAGCTTGCCAATCTCGGTGGGACCGACTTCATCATCTCGGTGACACCGATTTGATGATGTATGTTCATGAAGCTTGGCAACTCAAGTTTTGGTGAGACCGAGTTCGTAATCGGAAAATCCGAAATTTCTAGGGTTTGGCTTTGTGGCTGAGGTGCTTCATCTCGGTGTGACTGGGTTTGGAAAATCGGTGGGACCGAGATTACTTATGAGTGTATATTGCAAAGTGAGAGTTGCCGATAGTTTAGGAGATGTATCACTAAGCACTTTGAGCAACCAGATCATCAACATAACCTCATCCCCTTTAATAGTATTGGCTTTCCTATGGACTCAATGTGATCTTGGATCACTAAACCAAAATGGAGTCTTGAGCTTTTGCCAATGCTTGCCTTAGCATTTTGAGGGGTCCACTTCTTGATCCTTGCCATACCCATATCAATCGAACTTTCAAATGATTCTCAAGTAACTATTAGTTCAATGATATATATGTTGTTATTAATTACCAAAACCACCCGGGGATTAGTTGCACTTTCATTTAGGTTTAACACTAATCCCGAAAGTATAGGGAGTGTGCGATGATAATCATATCAATCTTGGAACTACTTCCAACACTCATCGTCACTTCACCCTCAATTAGTCTTTGTTTATTCTGTAACTCCTGTTTCGAGTTAATAATTTTTAGCAACCGAACAAGTATCAAATACTCAGGGGCTACTATAAACACTAGTAAAGTACACATCAATAACCTGTATATCAAATATACCCTTGTTCACTTTGCCATCCTTCTTATCTACCAAATATTCAAGGCATTTCCACTTCCAAAGGACCATTTCCTTTGGCAAGAGAAGCACTCGGTTTCAGTGCTTTGGTCCAGCTTTGGGCTTCTTCGCGGGAGTGACAACTTGCTTGCCATTCTACTTGAAGTTCCCTTTCTTTCCCTTTGCCTTTTTCTTGAAACTAGTGGTCTTTTCAATCATCAACACTTGATGCTCTTTCTTGATTTCTACCTTCCTCGATTTCAACATTACGAAGAGCTCGAGAATCATTTTCGTCATCCCTTGCATACTATAGTTCATCACGAAGTTCTAATAACTTGGTGATGGTGACTAGAGAACTCACAATCACTATCTTATCGGAAGATTAACTCCCACTTGATTCAAGCGATTGTAGTACCTGCATAATCGAGCACATGCTCACTAGTTGAGCGATTCTCCTCCATCTTTTAGCTATATAACTTGTTGGAGACTTCATATCTCTCAAATTGGGTATTTGCTTGAAATATTAACTTCAACTCCCGAACATCTCATATGGTCCATGACGCTCAAAACGCCTTTGAAATCCCGATTCTAAGCCGTTACATGGTGTACTAAACTATCAAGTAGTCATCATATTGAGCTAGCCAAACGCTCATAACGCCCTCAGATCCGCTCCTCGCAATAGGTCTGTCACCTAGCGGTGCATCAAGGACATAATTCTTCTGTGCAGCAATGAGGACAATCCTCAGATCATGGATCCAATCCACATCATTGCTACTAACATCTTTCAACATAATTTTCTCTAGGAACATATCAGGACTAAGTTCATGATAAATTAAAGTTCAATTAATCATATTACTTAAGAACTCCCACTTAGACAGACATCCCTCTAGTCATCTAAGTGATCACGCGATCCAAATCAACTAAACCATGTCCGATCATCACGTGAGATGGAGTAGTTTTCAATGGTGAACATCACTATGTTGATCATATCTACTATATGATTCACGTTCGACCTTTCGGTCTCCGTGTTCCGAGGCCATATCTGTGTTGGGGAACGTAGTAATTTCAAAAAAATTCCTACGCACACGCAAGATCATGGTGATGACATAGCAACGAGAGGGAGAGTGTTGTCCACGCACTCGTGAGACCAGAAGCGAAGCGTTATGACAACGCTGTTGATGTAGTCGACGTATTCACGATCCGACCGATCCAAGTACCGAACGCACGGCACCTCCGAAGTTCAGACACGCTCAGCTCGATGACAATCCCGGACTCCGATCCAAAGAAAGTGTCGGGATGAGTTCCACAAGACGACAGCGTGCAGGACGATGATGATGCTCTACCGGCGCAGGGCTTCGCCTAAACTCCGCGACGATATGACCGAGGTGGAATATGGTGGAGGGGGGCACTGCACACGGCTAAGGAACGATCCGTAGATCAACTTGTGTGTCTCTAGGGTGCCCCCCTGCCCCCGTATATAAAGGAGCAAGGGGGAGGCCGGCCGGCCCTAGGGGCGACTAAGGAGGGGGAGTCCTCCTCCTAGTGGGAGTAGGACTCCCCTTTCCTAGTCCCACTAGGAAGGAGGAAGGGGGAAGGAAAGAGAGGGAGAGGAAGAGGGAAAGGGGGGTGTCGGTGTCAAAACTGGCGGATCTCGGGTAGGGGGTCCCGAACTGTGCGTCTAGGCGGATGGTAACAGGAGACAAGGGACACGATGTTTTTACCTGTGTTCGCCCTCTCGATGGAGGTAAAACCCTACTCCCGCTTGATTGATATTAATGATATGGGTAGTACAAGAGTGGATCTACCACGAGATCAAGGAGGCTAAACCCTAGAAGCTAGCCTATGGTATGATTGTTGTAATGGTTGTTGTGTCTCACGGACTAAAACCCTCCGGTTTATATAGACACCAGAGAGGGATAGGGTTACACAGAGTCGGTTACAATGGTAGGAGATCTACATATTCGTATCGCCAAGCTTGCCTTCCACGCCAAGGAAAGTCCCATCCGGACATGGGACGGAGTCTTCAATCTTGTATCTTCGTAGTCTTGGAGTCCGGCGAACGATGATAGTCCGGCCATCCGGACACCCCCTAGTCCAGGACTCCCACAGTAGCCCCCGAACCAGGCTTCAATGACAATAAGTCCATACAGATATAGTCTTCGGCGCTGCAAGGCGGGTTCTCCTCCAAATTTCGTGTGTTTGCTTAACAAAGTGTCCGCCTCCTTATCAATGTTGCGCTTCTTGGCTTCCACGCCCAATAATGGCCATCTTCCACGCGTCGCATGAATGCGAAAAGCCAGGGTATCTTTTATGTTTTACCCCCTAGCTGTGCAAATAATCTGCCTATAAGAGAGGCAAGAATCCAGATCCAAATCACACCATCTTCCTTCCGAGTACTCATCGGAGCGCCCGACCAAAAATCCATTCCATCATGGACCATCGACGCGGCTCCTCCTCTCGGCCCCAGCCCATGCGCCAGAGATCTGGCGGAGATGTTCTTTCCGTGATAGCGAGCTGGTGACGCCTCAAGCAAAGGGATATCTCCTCCGCCTTCATGGTCCCAGACGAGCCGGGTTGGCCACCTACCAAGGTGGGAAGCAAGTGGAGGCTACCCCAAGTCCCAACAAAGGGGAGCGGGTATGCTTCGTCCAGATCCGATAAGGGGCTCGGATTTCCTATACATCCGCTCTCCGCTGGCTACCGGAGTTCTATGGACTCCAGCTCCATCACCCTTACGCCGCCTCTATCCCCGCACATCGCGGGTTACGAGCTCTTTTGCGAGCTGTTCCTGGGCGTTGAGCCCCATTTTGCACTGTGGAAGAGGTTGTTCTGCCTTGTGCCCCGCTCTCACGAGGGGTCTACATATCAAGTGGGCGGTGCCGAAATTTGGCGCACCGCTGGGACCGGATATCTATCCGGAACCCCTAAGAAGGTGTCCAAGACCGGCCTTCGTAATGGTTTTACGAGAAGACGCTCGCGCCGGACCTGCTCGATCGGCCTCCCGGAGTTCAGTAATGCTCCTTTGAAGAAGCACCTCAGCTGGCGCCCACGGAGCCCCCAGCTGGAGGAAGACAAGAGCGTCCACTATTTGATGGGCCGGATAAGGTTACTTGCCCATTCCGGGTTGACCATGATTGGAGTCATGGCAACATGCATTATGCGGGGGGTGCAGCCACTACAATACAGGGGCCACCCCATGTGGGATTTCAACGGGGAGGACGACGCCACCCGTCATGGCCGCAAAGGGCCGGGTTCGGCCGAGGACTCGCGAAGATCCTGTCCGCCTGTATAAGGGGGAGAAGGAGGACTTCTCGAGACGAACCCGCTGAATGGGTTCTCCATGAATAACCCTCGGCGCTGGGTAAGCTTAACACTTTACGTGTCCGACCCATGCTTTCAAAGTTTAAGTTTCTTATATTACGCTTTTTCGACGCAGAGCTGTGTCGGGTTGTGGAGGACATCTTTGAGTCCAGCTCGCAACCCGAGGATCCGAGAGATCCGTGATCCGCCTCCAAGAGGATCCGGACATAAAGGTGGAGCTAATCGACGGGTGTTCCACTAGCTCAGCATGGATAATGCTTTAGTCGCCATTACGGCCGACTACCCCGGACTATATCCGCTTCCTGTGTGATTGTGACGAAGTCCCGACACCATTATCTCTTCCTTGCTCATTTCGACCTTCGCATACGATGGTGTTTTGCAGAAGCGCCTTCAAGGCGGAAGCCGAGCCAGCAAGGCGGCCGACCAACAAAGGCCATCCGACTAGCAAGCGGAAGAGGAGGCGGTGCGGATCAAACGCCGCCGCAAAGGTATAGCTCACAGCTAATTATTTGGAGCAACGCTCCTAGGAAGCATTTGAGTGCTCATGACTTTTGTAGGAGAAAAAAAAGCGACGCTGGATCAAGGGCATAGAGGTTGCCAATCCAACCTCTACCAGCCGTGCTCTAGCACTGGTCTCGAGGGGGAGGCGGCGAAGGCGCGAGCCGACACTCCTCCAACGGAGGATGCCGACACCTGTCCGCCACCAAGTCCGAGGTGGAGAGCGCCATGAACCACAAAGCGCCGCTTGAACAAGATTTCGTGGCGTGCTTCTCCCCTAAGGCGTTGAATGCCTTTAACGTGGGGACGCGCACCTCGCGTGCTGCTTAAGATGGTTTTACCGAGCCACGAGCAAAGATGTAAAAGACATATGGGTAAGAGAATTTAATAGTTGTATATGCCAGTAGCCCCCGAGACTTAAAGTAGTTATATTAACTGATTTAAGGATCATTTGAAACGCAGGATCTTACGGAGAAGAATACCCAACTGTCTCAGAGCTGCAAGAGTGCAAGGCCCAACTCGAGGTCGCACTTGCTGCCGCAGGAGGAAGCACGTAAACCCTCCCGGTAACACATTATTTTAAAAGATAAGTGGTGTGGGCGCGCGCAAGTCTAATAATGACGCTAGAAGTGTGCGGACAAGATCCGGATAGGCAAGAACTATCTGCGCCCGGTGAAGGCCGTGAGAGGGTGCTGAATAGGGTGCAGCAGAAAGGAACAAGCTCCAGGATGCCCACGCCCAGCTCGGAGAAGAGTTGAAAGGTGTTCGGCCGAGCTGTCCCGCCGTTAATGAGACCGAGCGGCTTCGTCGCGGCATCTATAGTAAGTGCTTGAGCGGACTCCTTTGAAAAGAAGAGTTCGGCGAGGAAGTTAATTGGCAAAATATGTCTTGTAGGTATACTCATAGGTCGCCTCATGGAGGAGACGCTCAGATCAACGGGTGATCAACTTCCGAAGTTGTTGCAGCTGCTCGAACGAAGTTCGGCAGCAATGAGCGCGCCGTCTGTGCTTTATGGCCAGCCCTCTCCCTACCCGAGGGCCTGGGGAGCTTGCGGAGAAGCTTCAGGGAGTGCGGCAGCGCTTCCATTTATGGAAGATTTCGGCCTGCCGCCAAGGTGCCAGGGAGGCTTGGGCCATGTGAAGACGCGGTACAAGAAGGCGGATCCCAACCACATGGCCGAGGTCGGACCTGTGGGGCCCGATGGGAAGGAGATCCCTGTGAGTTTAGTATACGGCCAAGTAGAGTTGGCTGCTAAATTTTCCCAACGGGACTGTAAATTAGACAGCCTGTTAGACGGGATTGAGGAGGAATACGGTCAATAGATTTGACAATGTATTTTAAAATGACATGTGAAATGCCTTCTAGCCGGATTGTAGATCGTTTGTCTTTGCTGACCTTTTCGCTTCAACCTCGGGACCCTAGAGTCCGGAGTGTGTCTGAATACCTTCTCGGTTAAGAAACAACCGGGGTATGCATGGAGACCAGGCGTAGGGGTCATGAGTGCTTTATCAGACAAGTGCCCAACTAGTTATGTTATATTACATGGTTAGTAAGAAACATCTTCCAGGGAGAATAGTTCCGTTAAGGGTTCCTTTCCCTGGGAGGCATGCTCTAAAGTGCATGTCCGGACTGCGAAAAGAGCAGAAAAGCATCTGGGGGTAGATAAATAAGTAGGTAAAAAAAGATCATCTTTCAAATCACCGACCGAATATTCCCTTAAGAACGCTAGCTTTCGACTTCACCCAGTCTGTGTTGGGGAACGTAGTAATTTCAAAAATTTTCCTACGCACACGCAAGATCATGGTGATGTATAGCAACGAGAAGGGAGAGTGTTGTCTACATACCCTTGTAGACCCGAAGCGGAAGCGATCACAACGTAGAGGAAGTAGTCGACGTTCTCCTCGCGATCCGACCGATCCGGCGCCAAGTTATCTGACGCCCCGAGTTCTTGACACACGACAGCTCGATGACGCCCTTCAGACTCGATCCAGCCGAGTGTCGAGGGAGAGTTCCACAAGACGACGGCGCAGGACGATCTTGATGTTTCACTGCGCAGGCTTCGCTTAAGCTTCGCGACAGTATAACCGAGGTGGAATATGGTGGAGGGGGCACCGACACGGCTAAGGAACGATCTCACGATCAACTTGTGTGTTCCAAGGTGCCCCCTGCCTCAGATATAAAGGAGCAGGGGAGGGGGCGGCGGCCAAAGGAGGCGCTACTGGGAGTCCTACTCCTCCGGGAGTAGGATTCCCCCAATCCTAGTTGGACTAGGATTCCTGAGGGGAAAGAGAGAGAGGGGGCCCTTCTCCTAGTCCTAGTAGGACTAGGGGGGGAGGCGCGCGCCTCCTAGGGCTGCCCTTCTCCTTTCCACTAGGGCCCATCGAGGCCCATTTACCTCCCGGGGTTCGGTAACCTCCCAGACTCCCAGAATTCCGCTTTTGCCCGAACCATTCAACTCCAAACATAGGCTTCCAATATATCAATCTTTATGTCTCGACCATTCCGAGACTCCTCGTCATGTCCGTGATCACATCCGGACTCGAACTCCTTCGTACATCAAAATACATAAACTCATAATAACCGCCATCGAACCTTAAGCGTGCGGACCCTACGGTTCGAGAATAATGTAGACATGACCTAGAACTATTCACGGTCAATAACCAACAGCGGACCTGGATGCCCATATTGGTTCCTACATATTCTACGAAGATCTTTATCGGTCAGACCGCATAACAACATACGTTGTTCCTTTGTCATCGGTATGTTACTTGCCCGAGATTCGATCGTCGGTATCCAATACCTAGTTCAATCTCGCTACCGCAAGTCTCTTTACTCGTTCCGAATACATCATCTCACAACTAACTCATTAGTTGTAGTGCTTGCAAGGCTTGATGATGTGCATTACCGAGAGGGCCCAGAGATACCTCTCCGACAATCGGAGTGACAAAACCTAATCTCAAATACGCCAACCCAACATCCGCCTTTGGAGACACTGCAGTACTCCTTTATAATCACCCGATACGTTAGACGCTTGGTAGCACCCAAAGTGTTCCTCCGTAAACGGAGTTGCATAATCTCATAGTTACAGGAACATGTATAAGTCATGGATAAAAGCAGTAGCAACATACTAAACGATCGCGTGCTAAGCTAATTGAATGGGTCATGTCAATCGATCATTCTACTAATGATGTGACCTTGTTAATCAAATAACAACTCCTTGTTCATGGTTAGGAAACATAACCATCTTTGATTAACAAGCTAGTCTAGTAGAGGCATACTAGTGACATGTTGTTTGTCTATGCATTCACACATGTATCATGTTTCGGTTAATACAATTCTAGCATGAATGATAAACATTTATCATGAAATAAGGAAATAAATAATAACTTTATTATTGCCTCTAGGGCATATTTCCTTCAGCCTCCCACTTGCACTAGAGTCAATAATCTAGATTACATAAGAATGATTCTAACACCCATGGAGTCTTGGTGTCGATCATGTTTTGCTCGTGGAAGAGGCTTAGTCAACGGGTTCGCAACATTCAGATCCGTATGTATCTTGCAAATCTCTATGTCTCCATCCCGACTAAGTCCGGATGGAATTGAAGCGTCTCTTGATGTGTTTGGTCCTCTTGTGAAATCTGGATTCCTTCGCTAAGGCAATAGCTCCAAGATTGTCACGAAGATTTTCATTGACCCGATGCACTAGGTATGACACCTAGATCGGATATGAACTCCTTCATCCGACTCCTTCATTAGCTGCTTCCGAAGCTGCTATGTATTCCGCTTCACATGTAGATCCCGCCACGACGCTTTGTTTAGAACTGCACCAACCGACAGCTCCTCCGCTTAGTGTAAATACGTATCCGGTCTGCGATTTAGAATCGTCCGGATCGGTGTCAAAGCTTGCATCAACGTAACTGCCATTTATGAGCTCTTTGTCACCTCCATATACGAGAAACATATCCTTAGTCCTTTTCGTATTTCAGATGTTCTTGACCGCTGTCCGATGATCCTCTGGATTACTTTGGTACCTTCCTGCTAGGCTTATAGCAAGGCACACATCAGTCTGGTACACAAGATTGCATACATGATAGAGCCTATGGCTGAAGCATAGGAACATCTTTCATTTTCTCTATCTTCTGCAGTGGTCGGGCATTGAGTCGACTCAACTTCACACCTTGTAACACGTGCAAGAACCCTTTCTTTGCTTGATCCATTTTGAACTTCTTCAAAACTTTGTCAAGGTATGTGCTTTGTGAAAGTCCAATTAAGCGCCTTGATCTATCTCTATAGATCTTAATGCCCAATATGTAAGCAGCTTCACCGAGGTCTTTCATTGAAAAACTCTTATTCAAGTATCCCTTTATGCTATCCAGAATTCTATATCATTTCCGATTAGCAATATGTCATCTACATATAATATCGTAAATGCTACAGAGCTCCCACTCACTTTCTTGTAAATACAAAGCTTCTCCAAAAGTCTCAGATAAACCCAAATGCTTTGATCACACTATCAAAGCGCTTATTCCAACTCCGAGATGCTTGCACCAGTCCATATATGGATCGCTGGAGCTTGCACACTTTGTTAGCTCCTTTGGATCGATAAAACCTTCGGTTGCATCATATACAACTCTTCTTCCGTAAATCCATTCAGAATGCAGCTTTACATCCATTTGCCAAATTTCATAATCATAAAATGCGGCAATTGCTAACATGATTCGGACGGACTTAAGCATCGCTACGGGTGAGAAGGTCTCATCGTAGTCAATCCCTTGAACTTGTCGAAACCTTTTGCGACAAGTCGAGCTTTATAGACGAGAATATTACCGCCGTCGGTCTTCTTCTTGAAGATCCACTTGTTTTCTATTGCTTGCCTACCTCGGCAAGTCAACCAAAGTCCATACTTTGTTTTCATACATGGATCCCATCTCGATTTCATGGCCTCAAGCCATTTTATGAATCTGGGCTCACCATCGCTTCTTCATAGTTCGTAGGTTCATCATGATCTAGTAGCATGACTTCCGAACAGGATTACCGCACCACTCAGTGCGGATCTTACTCGTTGATCTACGAGGTTACAGAGTAACTTGATCTGAAGTTTCATGATCAACATCATCAACTTCCTCACTACTTGGTGAGGTGTCTCGTAAACCGGTTTCGTGATTTAACTACTTTCAAGTAAGGGAGAAGGTACTATTACCTCATCAAGTTCCACTTTCCTCCCACTCACTTCTTTCGAGAGAAACTCCTTCTCTAGAAAGGATCCATTCTTAGCAACAAATGTCTTGCCTTCGGATCTGTGATAGAAGGTGTACCCAACTGCTTCCTTTGGGTATCCTATGAAGACACATTTTCGATTTGGGTTCGAGCTTATCAGTTGAAGCTTTTTCACATAAGCATCGCATCCCCAAACTTTAAGAAACGACAACTTTGGTTTCTTGCTAAACCATAGTTCATAAGGTGTCGCCTCAACGGATTTCGACGGTGTTCTATTCAGTGTGAATGCGGCCGTCTCTAGAGCATAACCCCAAAACGATAGCGGTAAATCAGTAAGAGACATCATAGATCGCACCATATCTAGTAAAGTACGACACGACGCTCGACACACCATTACTGCTGTGGTGTTAGGGTGGCGTGAGTTGCTAAACTATTCCGCATTGTTTCAAATGTAGACCAAACTCAGAACTCAAATATTCACCTCCACGATCGATCGTAGAAACTTAATTTTCTTGTTACGATGATTTTCAACTTCACTCTGAAATTCTTTGAACTTTTCAAACGTTTCAGGACTTATGTTTCATTAAGTAGATATACCCATATCTCGCTTAAGTCATCTGTGAAGGTGAGAAAATAACGATATCCGCCACGAGCCTCAACATTCATCGGACCACATACATACGTATGTATGATTTCCAACAAATCTGTTGCTCTCTCCATAGTACCGAGAACGGTGTTCTAGTCATCTTGCCCATGAGGCACGGTTCTTAAGTGCCAAGTGATTCATAATCAAGTGACTCCAAAAGTCCATCAAGATGGAGTTTCTTCATGCGCTTTATAATCGATATGACCTAAACGGCAAGGCCACAAATAAGTTGCACTATCATTATCAACTCTGCATCTTTTGGTTTCAACATTATGAATATGTGTATCACTACTATCGAGATTCATCAAAATAGACCATTCCTCAAGGGTGCATGACCATAAAAGATATTACTCATATAAATAGAACAACCATTATTCTCTAATTTAAATGAATAACCGCCTCGCATCAAACAAGATCCAGATATAATGTTCATGCTCAACGCAGCACCAAATAACAATTATTTAGGTCTAAAACTAATCCCAAGGTAGATGTAGAGGTAGCGTGCCGACCGCGATCACATCGACTTTGGAACCATTTCCCACGCGCATCGTCACCTCGCCCTTTGCCGTTGTTCGCTAATCCAGTAGTCCCTGCTTTGAGTTGCAAATATTAGCAATGTAACCAAGATCAAATACCAGTGCTCTGCGAGCTCTAGTAAGGTACACATCAATAACATGTATATCACATATACCTTTGTTCACCTTGCCATCCTTCTTATCCGCCAAATACTTGGGGCAGTTCCGCTTCAAAGGACGATACCGCTTGCGGAGAGAAGCACTCGTTTCAGGTTTAGGGCCAGACTTGGGTTTCTTCTCCGAGCAAACAACTTGCTTGCTGTTCTTCTTGAGATTCCTTCTTCTTCCCTTTGCCTTTCTTCTTGAAACTAGTGGTCTTATTGACCATCAACACTTGATGCTCCTTCTGATTTCTACCTCCGCAGCCTTTAGCATTGCGAAGAGCTCGAGCATAGTCTTTACTAACCCTTGCATATTATAGTTCATCACGAAGCCTTTGTAGCTTGGTGGCGGTGATTGAGAATTCATCAATGACACAATCATCCGGAAGATTAACTCCCAATTGTGTCAAGTGATTGTAGTACCTGACATTACGAGTATATGCTCACTAATGTAACTATTCTCCTCCATCTTGCAGCTATAGAACTTATTGGAGACTTCATATCTCTCAATCCGGGCATTCTGTTGGAATATTAACTTCAACTCTGGAACATCTCATATGCTCCATGACGCTCAAAACGTCGTTGAAGTCCCGGTTCTAAGCCGTAAAGCATGGCACATCTGAACTATAGAGTAGTCATCGCTTTGCTCGCCAGACGCTCATAACATCCGGCGTTGCTCAAAGAAGAAGTCTGTCACCTAGCGGTGCATCCAGACGTAACTCTTCGTGCAGCAATGAGGATGATCCTCGTTACGGACCCAATCCGTAATTGCTACCATCATCTTTCAACTTTGCTTTCTCAAGGAACGCATTAAAATTCAACGGAACAACAAAGACGAGCCATCTATCTACAATCAAACATAAACAAGCAAGATACTATCAGTACTAAGTTCATGATAAATTTAAGTTCAATTAATCATATTACTTAAGAACTCCCACTTAGAAAGACATCCTCTAGTCATCTAAGTGATCACGTGATCCAAATCAACTAAACCATAACCGATCATCACGTGAAATGGAGTAGTTTTCAATGGTGAACATCTTATGTTGATCATATCTACTATATGATTCACGCCGACCTTTCGGTCTCCGTGTTCCGAGGCCATATCTCGCATATGCTAGGCTCGTCAAGTATAACCCGAGTATTCTGCGTGTGCAAAACTGGCTTGCACCGTTGTAGATGGACGAGAGCTTATCACACCCGATCATCACGTGGTGTCCGGGCACGATTTAACTTTGGCAACGGTGCATACTCGGGAGAACACTTCTTGATAATTTAGTGAGAGATCATCTTATAATGCTACCGTCAATCAAAGCAAGATAAGATGCATAAAAGGATAAACATCACATGCAAATCAATATAAGTGATATGATATGGTCATCATCATCTTGTGCTTCATGATCTCCATCTTGCAAAGCACCACCATGATCACCATCGCCACCGCGCGACACCTTGATCTCCATCGTAGCATCGTTGTCGTCTCGCCAAACTTATGCTTCTCGACTATCGCTACCGCTTAGTGATAAAGTAAAGCATTACAGTATGATTGCATTGCATACAATAAAGCGACAACCATATGGCTCCAGCCGATTGCCGATAACCGGTTACAAAACATGATCATCTCATACAATAAAATATAGCATCACGTCTTGACCATATCACATCACAACATGCCTGCAAAAACAAGTTAGACGTCCTCTACTTTGTTGTTGCAAATTTTACGTGGCTGCTACGGGCTTAAGCAAGAACCAGTCTCACCCACGCATCAAAACCACAACGATACTTTGTCAAATAGACTCGCTTTAACCTTCTCAAGGACCGGCGAGCTACACTCAGTTCAACTAAAGTGAGAGAGACAGCACCCACGGTCACCTTTAAGCAACGAGTGCTCGCGGCGGTGAAACCAGTCTCGCAGAAGCGCACGCGTAATGTCGGTCCAGGCCGCTTCATCTCACAATACCGCTGAACCAAAGTATGACATGCTGGTAGGTAGTATGACTTGTATCGCCCACAACTCACTTGTGTTCTACTCGTGCAAAACATCAAACCATAGAAAAACCTAGGCTCGATACCCTTTGTTGGGGAACGAGTAATTTCAAAATTTTCCCACGCACACGCAAGATCATGGTGATGTATAGCAACGAGAGGGAGAGTGTTGTCTACATACCCTTGTAGACCAAGCGAAGCGATCACAACGTAGAGGAAGTAGTCGACGTTCTCCTCGCGATCCGACCGATCCGGCGCCGTTACTCGACGCCCCGAGTTCTTGACACACGACAGCTCGATGACGCCCTCAGACTCGATCCAGCCGAGTGTCGAGGAGAGTTCCACAAGACGACGGCGTGGTGACGATCTTGATGTTTCACGGCGCAGGCTTCGCTTAAGCTTCATGACGGTATAACCGAGGTGGAATATGGTGGAGGGGGCACCGACACGGCTAAGGAACGATCTCACGATCAACTTGTGTGTTCAAGGTGCCCCCTGCCCCGTATATAAAGGAGCCGGGGGGGGGCGGCGGCCAAAGGAGGCGCATACTGGGAGTCCTACTCCTCCGGGAGTAGGATTCCCCAATCCTAGTTGGACTAGGATTCGGAGGGGGAAAGAGAGAGAGGGCGGCCCCTTCTCCTAGTCCTAGTAGGACTAGGGAAGGGGAGGCGCGCCTCCTAGGGCTGCCCTTCTCCTTTCCACTAGGGCCCATCGAGGCCCATTTACCTCCCGGGGTTCCGTAACCTCCCAGTACTCCAGTAAATTCCGTTTTGCGGAACCATTCAACTCCAAACATAGGCTTCCAATATATCAATCTTTATGTCTCGACCATTCCGAGACTCCTCGTCATGTCCGTGATCACATCCGGGACTCGAACTCCTTCGTACATCAAAATACATAAACTCATAATAACCGCCATCGAAACCTTAAGCGTGCGGACCCTACGGTTCGAGAATAATGTAGACATGACCTAGAACTATTCACGGTCAATAACCAACAGCGGACCTGGATGCCCATATTGGTTCCTACATATTCTACGAAGATCTTTATCGGTCGGACCGCATAACAACATACGTTGTTCCTTTGTCATCGGTATGTTACTTGCCCGAGATTCGATCGTCGGTATCCAATACCTAGTTCAATCTCGTTACACGCAAGTCTCTTTACTCGTTCCGTAATACATCATCTCACAACTAACTCATTAGTTGTAGTGCTTGCAAGGCTTCAGTGATGTGCATTACCGAGAGGGCCAGAGATACCTCTCCGACAATCGGAGTGACAAAACCTAATCTCAAATACGCCAACCCAACATCCGCCTTTGGAGACACTGCAGTACTCCTTTATAATCACCCGCGTTGTGGACGCTTGGTAGCACCCAAAGTGTTCCTCCGTAAACGGAGTTGCATAATCTCATAGTTACAGGAACATGTATAAGTCATGGATAAAAGCAGTAGCAACATACTAAACGATCGCGTGCTAAGCTAATTGAATGGGTCATGTCAATCAGATCATTCTACTAATGATGTGACCTTGTTAATCAAATAACAACTCCTTGTTCATGGTTAGGAAACATAACCATCTTTGATTAACAAGCTAGTCTAGTAGAGGCATACTAGTGACATGTTGTTTGTCTATGCATTCACACATGTATCATGTTTCCGGTTAATACAATTCTAGCATGAATGATAAACATTTATCATGAAATAAGGAAATAAATAATAACTTTATTATTGCCTCTAGGGCATATTTCCTTCAGTCTGAGGTACACATCCGGCTGACCCGGCAGTAACAATCGCAGAGGTGCTCCCTTTACCTCCTAGCCAAACAATCGGCAACGTAGGGGAAAGCACAGGAGCCAGGCAACCCAGCTTGGCCAAAATTTAAGTCATATCGATGCATATAATGGTGAATAAAAGGTACAAGTGGAAGCTTGACACATGTGCTGGGCATGAAGCCCTTATAATTAAGCTTCTGGTAAAGAAGCCCCCAGGTATAATGAGTGCGGATGGCACATCAAGTGTGTGCGAACAATGCGCAAGTAGGCCCTTAAGGGCTTTTAGGAAAGGGTTGAGGGAAGAAAGGGAAACAAAAGACAGCTGAAGTGTAAAAGTTTGGACGGGGGAAGGGGACGAACTCTTAGTCCGGCGCTAGGCATAGAATCTTCGGAGGCGGGCTGCGTTCCATGGGTTCGGCTCCAGTCGGTTGTTCGATGCATTTCGTAGACGGTACGCTCCGCCGGTCAGGACTTGATTGATAATGAAAGGGCCCTCCCATTTGGGCTTGAGTTTTTCCTTTTTCTTGTCCCGCAGGCATAGAACTAGTTCGCCAACATTGTAAGTCTTGGCCCGTACTTCTCTGCTTTGATATCTTCGAGCCTGCTGCTGATAGAATGCGAAACGAGCCTTGGCGACATCGCGTTCTTCCTCCAATGCATCCAAGCTGTCCTGCCGATCCAGCTCGGCTTCTCTTTCTTCGTACATGCGCACTCGAGGTGAGTCATGAATGATGTCACAGGGTAGAACTGCCTCTACGCCGTATACCATAAAGAGAATCCGGTAGTACGGTTGGGCGTTGTCCACAGCCCCAGAGTACGGAGTCGAGCTCCTCTACCCAATGCGTGTCAGATTTCGTAAGTGACCGCACTAGTCTGGGTTTGATGCCGCTCATTATTAGACCATTCGCTCGTTCCACTTGACCGTTGGTTTGAGGGTGATAGACTGAAGCGTAATCGAGCTTAATGCCCATATATTTGCACCCTGATTTAACCTCGTCGGCCGTGAAGTTCGCGCCGTTATCGGTGATGATGCTGTGGGGGACACCATAACGGTGTACTACCCCGGATATGAAGTCTATCATCGGTGCGGACTCGCCGCTTTAACCGGCTTGGCCTCTATCCATTTGGTGAATTTATCCACCATGACCAATAAGTACCTTTGCTTGTGGGTTCCCCTTTAAGGGTCCAACCATGTCAAGCCCCTAGACCGCGAACGCCGGTAATGGGTATAGTTTTGAGGGCAATGGGTGGCATATGGCTCGATTAGCGAAGAGTCGACAACCGACGATCTTGGACTAAGTCCCGAAAGATCTGCCTGGGCCGTCGCCAATAAAATCCTGACGGAATGCCTTTCCTACAAGGGCCCGAGCTGCTGCGTCGTGTCCGCCTAGTCCGACATGAATTTCAGCGGAAGGTTTAGCCCTTCTTCTTCGGAGATACACCTTTGAAGGACTCGGTTGTGCTTTTCTTATAGAGTTCTCCTCATGGACCTTGTAGGCTTTAGATCGCGGACTATGCAGCGGGCCTCATTTTGGTCTTCAGAAGTTCCGCCTAAGCAAGTAGGCTAGGAATGGCTCAGTACATGGGGCGATTCTGCCATTATGTCATGGGCTGAAGGTGTTATTTCATCGGCTGAATCGCTTGATTATGTCGATTGCTCGCGGTCGGTTGGTGCGGCTGCTTCCGGTTTGTTATTTCCGGACTCCTCTTCCCATAGTACGGATGGCTTAAACAGCTGTTCCAGGAAGATGTTTGGAGGGACAGCGTCACGTTTTGTGCCGATGCGTGCCAATACGTCGGCCGCTTGGTTATTATCCCTGGCTACGTGGTGGAATTCAAGTCCGTCAAACCGAGCTGACATTTTTAGGACAGCGTTACGATATGCTGCCATTTTCGGATCCTTGGCATCAAAGTCTCCATTTATTTGGGATATTGCAAGGTTTGAATCCCCGCACACCTCCAGGCGTTGAATGCCCATGGAGATTTCCATCCGGAGGCCATGTAAAAGGGCCTCGTATTCGGCTGCGTTGTTGGAGTCCGTGTACATTATCTAAAGTACGTATTGGACTGTGTCCTCGGTTGGGGACGTCAATACGACGCCAGCCCCCAATCCGGCCAACATTTTAGAGCTGTCGAAGTGCATAATCCAATTGGAGTATGCGTCGTAGTCTTTAGGGAGTTCGGCTTCGGTCCATTCAGCCAAAACTTGTGACTTTATAGCTCGCCGAGGTTTGTAAGTTATATCGAATGGTAAGAGCTCAATGGCCCATTTTGCAATCCTGCCCGTCGCGTCGCGGTTGTTTATAATGTCGTTGAGGGGTACTTTGGAGGCCACAGTTATCAAACACTCTTGAAAGTAGTGTCGGAGCTTCCGGGATGCCATGAACACCGCATACGCTATCTTTTGATAGTGCAGGTAACGGGACTTGCAGGGGGTTAACACGGTGGATCGTAGTACATTGGTTTTGAAGAGGGAATTTATGCCATTCTGTCTCTCGTTCGACGACGAGTACCGCGCTTACAACTTGATGTGTTGCCGCGATGTATAACAACATTGGTTCGCCCGGGTTGGGCGCAGCCAGGACCGGATTTGTTGCCAATATGGCTTTTATTTCTTCGAGTCCGGAAGTGGCAGCATCCGTCCACTCGAAGTGTTCGGCGCGCCTAAGGAGGCGATAGAGGGGCAATGCCTTTTCTCCTAGATGGGAGATAAAGCGGCTTAGAGCCGCCACGCATCCAGTCAATTTTTGTATTTCTTTGAGGTCTTTTGGAATATCTAGCTGTGACAGGGCTCGGATTTTGGCCGGGTTTGCTTCAATTCCTCTACCGGATACAATGAAGCCCAGGAGTTTTCCGGCTGGTACGCCGAAAACGCATTTTTCCGGATTCATCTTGATGTCATATGCTCTGAGGTTGTCAAATGTGAGCATCAAGTCGTCTACTAGAGTTTCGACGTGTTTGGTTTTGACGACTACGTCGTCTACGTATGCCTCTACTGTTTTGCCGATCTGGGTGGCGGACATGTTTGAACTGGCGCGCTGATATGTTGCGCCGGCGTTTTTAAGTCCGAAGGGCATCGTGTTGAAGCAGAATGGTCCATATGGAGTGATGAATGCGGTTGCGGCTTGGTCTGCTTCCGCCATCTTGATTTGATGGTAGCCGGAGTATGCGCCGAGGAAGCATGTTGAATCGTGAAACCGCGGTAGCGCCGATTATCCGTCGATGCGGGGAGGGGAAGGGATCCTTTGGGCAGGCCTTGTTGAGGTCTTTAAAATCGACACATAGGCACCAGGATTTGTCCTTCTTTGGTACCATTACCAGGTTTGCTAGCCAATCCGGATGTTTGATGTCTCTGATGAATCCGGCTTCCAATAGTTTGGCTAACTCTTCTCCCATTGCCTGTCTTTTGGGTTCGGAAAATGTCGAAGAGCCTGTTTGACTGTCTTGAATCCTTTTAGGATGTTTAGGTTGTGCTCTGCCAATCTGCGTGGGATTCCCGGCATATCTGAAGGGTGCCAGGCGAAGATCTCCCAATTTTCCCGAAGGAATTCTCGCAGTGCGGCATCTACATCAGGGTTCAACTGTGCCCCGATGGAGGCCGTCTTTGTCGGGTCCGTTGGATGGACCTGGAATTTTACTATTTCGTCCGCTGGTTTAAAGGAGGTGGACTTGGATCTCTTATCGAGTATCACATCGTCCCTATTCACCGTAGAGCGTAGCGCGGTGAGTTCTTCTGCCGCTAGGGCTTCGGATAGTGCCTCCAGGGCTAATGCGGCTATCTTGTTTTCGGCGCGAGTGCTATGTCCGGATCACTAACGAGAGTGATTATTCCACGGCCCGTGCATTTTGAGCTTCATGTACCCGTAATGGGGTACGGCTTGAAAAATTGTGAATGCCTCTCGCCCTAATATAGCATGATATCCGCTGTTGAACAGGGCCACTTGGAACGTGACTTCTTCGGATCTGTAATTGTCCGCAAGCTGAACACCACATCGAAGTGTGATTTTTCGGTGCAGCGTGCTTCCCGCTAGGGATTATTCCTTTGAAGGTTGTCTTTGCCGCTTGATGCGGCTCCGATCTATTTCCATTTTTGAAGAGTTTCCTCGTAGATGAGGTTTAATCCGCTGCCACCATCCATGAGGACCTTTGTAAGTCAAAAGCCGCCCACTATTGGACTAAGTACCAAAGTCTTGGCCGGTGCTCGGGTTGTTGAATTTAGGTTAAATCGGTGGCGTTGAAGGTGATGGCTGTGTCGCTCCATGGATTTGTTGTCGCTACTTGGTAGACTTGGCGAGGCTACGGATTGTTCGCTTCGTGATATTATTTGATGCGAAAGTCCCGAAGATCGCTGATACTGCATCGGTATTGTTGGAGTGCTTTCCCGGGGCTAGAAGCTTCTCGCCACTTTTGGCCACCTGCCGTAATATCCAACATGCTCGAAGGCTATGTGTTGGGGTGGCGCCCTCTGTACTGTGAATTTTACAGGGTCCGCTAAGCCACCCCTCCAGCACGGTTCCATGCCCTTTATGGGGTTTTTGCTTTTTGGGTTTTGTACCCGGTGCCTAAGTGTAGTGCGCCCTTTTGTTGCGGACTGGGGTTGTATTCGGGGACGGATTGTCCCAAAACTTAATTTCGGTTTTCCGGAAACTCTCCATCGCACAGTACTTTCGTACTATGGACACCTGTGTCGGGCGGCGTGTAACTTCACGATGGCCGATGGCGCTCAAGATTCCTCGTCGTGCAATTATTGCAAAAGATTGAGATTGCGTTTTCCTCTCGGCAGTCCTTTATCCTGTCCATAACCAGGAGGAATCTGGCCTAGTAATGATGTACTGTTTCAGCGGGCTCTTGCCGGATTAGAGATAGATCGCATATGTCTGGGCGGGTGGGTGGAATTGAGTCCGGAACCCTTACCCATCTCAAGGCTCAAGGGCCGAGAAGTTTCCGAATTTGGAAGCTTGGAAGGTGGAACATTGTCCAACGAGTCCGGTCCAATGCCTGACTTTAGGTTCAGTGCTTGATCGAAGTCCGTCCCTCCGTGGGAAACCGGCATGGAGGGTTCGGCAGCCCGGACATGACTAGTTTTCAATACAGGAGAAGATTTTCCGCATTGTTCCTCTACCACTTCGACGTGGTGGGTGACCTGGGGAGAGTTAATCTCTCTCAGATCGGTTTTAAGCCCAATCTGGTTGTAGTCTGTAGCGACTCCCAGGGCGGCGATGCGATCCAAGAGCTCGTTTATGGGCGAGACCACTATTGATCCAAATTACCAAAGAAATTCGAAATGACGTGAAGATTGCTTTTGACGACTTGAGAGGTCATTGTCGAAGCGGTGGCGGACAAAGCGGTCATAAGAAACCACCTAGCCGAACAGTTTGGCGGCGGCTAAGGCTCTTTGGCGAAAATACCATCCTTGAAGGCGGAGGAGGCATCCTTCCTATCGGTGGCAACGCAGAGGAACTCTCAATGAAAGCACCAATGTCGGTGTCAAACCGCGGATCTCGGTAGGGGGTCCCGAATCGTGCGTCTAGGCGGATGGTAACAGAGACAAGGGACACGATGTTTTTACCTGTGTTGGGCCTCTTGATGGAGGTAAAACCCTACTCCCGCTTGATTGATATTGATGATATGGGTAGTACAAGAGTGGATCTACCACGAGATCAAGGAGGCTAAACCCTAGAAGCTAGCCTATGGTATGATTGTTGTAATGGTTGTTGTGTCCTCACGGACTAAAACCCTCCAGTTTATATAGACACCGGAGAGGGCTAGGGTTACACAGAGTCGGTTACAATGGTAGGAGATCTACATATCCAGACGCCAAGCTTGCCTTCCACGCCAAGGAAAGTCTCATCCGGACACGGACGACGGAGTCTTCAATCTTGTATCTTCGTAGTCTTGGAGTCCGTGGACGATGATAGTCCGCCATCCGGACACCCCTAGTCCAGACTCCCTCGGGGCGCGCCCCTCCATAGTCCAATTCGGACTCCTCAAGGGCACGCCTTAAAACCCTATTGGACGCTTCGTTGTGTCGAGTTGTCGAGGCTTCGCACGAAGCCGAGACTAGCGATCAAGATGGGCGGCCAGCTTAGGAGATAGCACAGCGCTCAGAGTCCCGGTTTTGGGAACCTTGGAGGGTTCTGAGCAGTTTTGGGAACCTTCTAGAAGGTTCTTGAACCGGTTTCACCTGGTTTTTTTCTGTTTGCTTTTTCTTTATTGTTTTTCTTTTTTTTCTTCATTTTTCATTTCTTTATTTCATCTTTCAATTCCTTTTTCTTCTCTTTTTATTTTCTTTTTGTTCATGTTTCAAATCATGTTTGGGAGTTTCAAAAAATCATCCAATTTCAAAATTTGTTCATCAAATTCAAAAACTGTTCATGTTTTCAAATTTTGTTGCGAGTTTCCATAAATGTTTCCATTTAAAGAATTGTTATAAATTGCAAAAATGTTCATGCTTCAATTTTTGTTCGGGAGTTTCAAAAAAATGTACGCAAGTTTTAAAAATTGTTCATGTGTTCATGTTTTGTTCGAGAGTTTCAAAAAATGTTCCCAGTTTTAAAAAATGTTCGAGTATCCAAAATTTGTTTTCAAATTTGAAAAATGTTCGGGTTTTGGGAGAACAAAATGTTCCCATTTCAAAAAATTGTTTGCATTTTTTGAATTGTTGAGTTTTTACAAATTTTGTTCTCAATTTCTAAAAGTGTTCGCTGTTTCATACAACCTTCACGTTTTTTTCTCAACAATAGTGTTTCTCAAAAATGTTCGCACTTCCAAATTTGTTCGGAATTTTTCAAAATTGTTCTTTGTTTTAAAATATGTTCTGAAAAACAAAAAATGTTTGTGCTTTTAAAAATTGTTCGCGCTTCCAAATTTGTTTAGGATTTTTTAAAATTGTTCTTCGTTTCATAATTTGTTCTCAAGATTCAAAAAATGTTCGTGCTTCAAAAAATAGTACGCGCTTCCAAATTTGTTCTCAAGATTCAAAAATCGTTCATGCTTCATAAAACTGTTCACAAAATCCAAAAATGTTCAATTTCCAAAAAAATGTTTGGGACATTCAAACTTTTTGGTCTTCATAAAATTTGTTCACATGTTCAAAAAATGTTCATGTTTCAAAATTTGTTCACAAATTCAAAAAATTGTCCACATGTTTAATTTTTTTTTACTAATTCAAAAGAATGTTCATGTTTCCAAAATTTGTTCACATATTCCAAAAAATACTGCAGTTTTGGAAATTTGTTCACAAGTTTTTTTAAAATCATGATTTGGAAATCCATTTCCCAAATTCAAAAAATGCACAATTCTTGTAAAAAAAAGTTTAATTTTGAAAAATGTTCAGTTTTCCAATTTTGTTATTGTTTTCAAAATATTTGTTGCTTTTATGAAAAGGAGTTCATAACTTATAGTTTTTACCTATATATATATATATATATATATATATATATATATATATATATATATATATATATATATATATATATATATATATATATATATATATATATATATATATATATATATATATAGGGAAATCCATCCTACCACCCGTGGTAGTTACCCCACATGTCTCATATACTACCATGTGGTACTATATATACTATTTTATTATTTTAAATATGTTCATATACTATATCTAAGATATTTCAAAGCAAGTTACATGAAAAATTGCATATGAGCCCATAGTTTTGATATATTTGTAAAATACGTACATATTTGTGCGTAAAATGAGCATACTCAAAAATGGTACATACTACCTAAAATTAGTATATATATATATATATATATATATATATTCACGTATTGAATTTTTTGTTCCTGTTTTGTTTTTAAAAAATTGAGTCTCCTAATAATGTTTGCATTTCAAGAAGAGTTTCTTTTTATAAAATTATGCTTCAAATTTTAAAACAAGTTTTAGTGTGCATGGATTATAGTTCATATACTCCTGGCTGCCATTCTACATACTAAACCTCGCCATTACTACAGTGATTACGTACTCGCTTCTCTGGCGGGAGGACTTGAGTAGGACTGGTTTTTAATTTTTTGGTATTTGGCGGACTGGTTTTTTATTTTTCGCCATTGTCGTCGGTTTCTTTAAGCCTGGTGCTGCGAATGGTTCGAAGAAAACTCGCCGACGAGGTGGCTAGCTCGTTCTTGGCGTATATGCAGCAGGTCGCGGGTTCAAGTTTACATCGGTAGCACGATCATTTTTGCAAATTTACATTTCGCGAGACAATGGATGGGCGGCCCACTCGCTGCGCGCCTGTGTGCGTCGCGTGAGCTGTTGTTTGCAAAATGCGGCGTATAGAGCTCTCGGCACGCCACCTCCTGGCGGCTGCCCTCTCTCTCCCTCGGGCCCACTAAGGCCCATTACTTCTCCGGGGTTTCAAGTAACCTCCCAAGACTCCGATTTTCTCCGAAACCACCGGAACGCTTCGGTGTCCGAATATAGTCGTCCAATATACCAATCTTTATGTCTCGACCATTTGAGACTCCTTGTCATGTCCGTGATCATATCCGGACTCGAACAAACTTCGTACATCAAAACTTATAAACTCATAATAAAACTGTCATCGTAACGTTAAGCGTGCGGACCCTACGGGTTCGAGAACTATGTAGACATGACCTAGAACTATTCTCGGTCAATAACCAATAGCGGAACCTGGATGCCCATATTGGTTCCTACATATTCTACGAAGATCTTTATCGGTCAAACCGCATAACAACATACGTTGTTCCCTTTGTCATCGGTATGTTACTTGCCCGAGATTCGATCGTCGGTATCCAATACCTAGTTCAATCTCGTTACCGGCAAGTCTCTTTACTTGTTACGTAATGCGTCATTCCGTAACTAACTCATTAGTTACATTGCTTGCAAGTCTTATAGTGATTTGCATTACCGAGAGGGCCCAGAGATACCTCTTCGACAATCGGAGTGACAAAACCTAATCTCGAAATACGCCAACCCAACATGTACCTTTGGAGACACCTGTAGTACTCCTTTATAATCACCCAGTTACGTTGTGACGTTTGGTAGCACCCAAAGTGTTCCTCCGGTAAACAGGAGTTGCATAATCTCATAGTTACAGGAACATGTATAAGTCATGAAGAAAGCAATAGCAATATACTAAACAATCAAGTGCTAGGCTAACGGAATGGGTCATGTCAATCACATCATTCTCCTAATGATGTGACCCCATTAATCAAATGACAACACATGTCTATGGTTAGAAAACATAACCATCTTTGATTAATGAGCTAGTCAAGTAGAGGCATACTAGTGACGTTATGTTTGTCTATGTATTCACACATGTACCATGTTTCCAGTTAATACAATTCTAGCATGAATAATAAACATTTATCATGATATGAGGAAATAAATAATAACTTTATTATTGCCTCTAGGGCATATTTCCTTCAGTCTCCCACTTGCACTAGAGTCAATAATCTAGATTACACAGTAATGATTCTAACACCCATGGAGTCTTGGTGGTGATCATGTTTTGCTCGTGAGAGAGGCTTAGTCAATGGGTCTGCAACATTCAGATCCGTATGTATCTTGCAAATCTCTATGTCTCCCACTTGGACTTGGTCCCAGATGGAATTGAAGCGTCTCTTGATGTGCTTGGTCCTCTTGTGAAATCTGGATTCCTTTTCATGGCAATTGCACCAATATTGTCATAGAAGATCTTCATTGGTCCCGATGCACTAGGTATGACACCTAGATCAGAAATGAACTCCTTCATCCAGACTCCTTCATTTGCTGCTTCTGAAGCAGCTATGTACTCCGCTTCACATGTAGATCCCGCCACGACGCTTTGTTTAGAACCGCACCAACTTACGATCCACCGCTTAATAAAAACACGATCCGGTTTGCGATTTAGAATCGTCCGGATCGGTGTCAAAGCTTGCATCGACGTAACCATTTACGACTAGCTCTTTGTCACCTCCATATACGAGAAACATATCCTTAGTCCTTTTCGGTATTTCAGATGTTCTTGACCGCTGTCGATGATCCACTCTGGATTACTTTGGTACCTTCTGCCAAGCTTATTGCTAAGCACACGTCCAGTCTGGTACACAAGCATTGCATACATGATAGAGCCTATGGCTGAAGCATAGGAACATCTTTCATTTCTCTCTATCTTCTGCTGTGGTCGGGCATTGAGTCTAACTCAATTTCACACCTTGTAGCACGGGCAAGAACCCTTTCTTTGCTTGATCCATTTTGAACTTTTTCAAAACTTTATCAAGGTATGTGCTTTGTGAAAGTCCAATTAAGTGTCTTGATCTATCTCTATAAATCTTGATGCCCAATATATAAGCAGCTTCACCGAGGTCTTTCATAGAAAAACTTTTATTCAAGTATCCCTTTATGCTATCCAGAAATTCTATATCATTTCCAATTAATAATATGTCATCTACATATAATATCATAAATGCTACAGAGCTCCCACTCACTTTCTTGTAAATACAGGCTGCTCCAAAAGTCTGTATAAAACCATATGCTTTGATCACACTATCAAAGTGTTTATTCCAACTCCGAGATGCTTGCACCAGTCCATAAATGGATCGCTGGAGCTTGCACACTTTGTTAGCACCTTTTGGATCAACAAAACCTTCTGGTTGCATCATATATAACTCTTCTTCTAGAAATCCATTCAAGAATGCAGTTTTGACATCCATTTGCCAAATTTCATAATGATAAAATGCAGCAATTGCTAACATGATTCGGACAGACTTAAGCATCGCTACGGATGAGAAAGTCTCATCGTAGTCAACCCCTTGAACTTGTCGAAAACCTTTCGCAACAAGTCGAGCTTTATAGACAGTTACATTACCATCAGCGTCAGTCTTCTTCTTAAAGATCCATTTATTCTCAATGGCTTGCCGATCATCGGCAAGTCAACCAAAGTCCATACTTTGTTCTCATACATGGATCCCATATCGATTTCATGGCCTCTAGCCATTTTGCGGAATCTGGGCTCATCATCGCTTCCTCATAGTTCGTAGGTTCATCATGGTCAAGTAACATGACTTCCGAATAGGATTACCGTACCACTCAGTGCGGATCTCACTCTGTAGACCCACGAGGTTCAAGATCAAAACTTGATCTCAAGTTTCATGATCAATATCATTAGCTTCCTCACTAATTGGTGTAGTTGTCACAGAACCGGTTCTTCCGATTAACTACTTTCCAATAAGGGAGCAGAATCTGATTATCTCATCAAGTTCTACTTTCCTCCCACTCACTTCTTTCGAGAGAAACTCCTTCTCTAGAAAGGATCCGAATTTAGCAACGAAAATCTTGCCCTCAGATCTGTGATAGAAGGTATAGCCAACAGTTTCTTTTGGGTATCCTATGAAGACACATTTCTTCGATTTGGGTTCGAGCTTATTTGGTTGAAGCTTCTACATAAGCATCGCAGCCCCAAACTTTAAGAAACGACAACTTTGGTTTCTTGCCAAACCATAGTTCATGAGGCGTCGTCTCAACGGATTTTGATGGTGCCCTCTTTAACGTGAATGCGGCCGTCTCTAAAGCATAACCCCAAAACGATAGCGGTAAATCAGTAAGAGACATCATAGATCGCACCATATCTAGTAAAGTACGATTACGACGTTCGGACACACCATTTCGTTGTGGTGTTCCGGGTGGCGTGAGTTGCGAAACTATTCCGTATTGTTTCAAGTGTAGACCAAACTCGTAACTCAAATGTTCTCCTCCACGATCAGATCGTAGAAATTTTATTTTCTTGTTACGATGATTTTCCACTTCACTCTGAAATTCTTTGAACTTTTCAAATGTTTCAGACTTGTGTTTCATTAAGTAGATATACCCATATTCTGCTTAAATCATCTGTGAAGGTGAGAAAATAACGATACCCGCCGCGAGCCTCAACATTCATTGGACCACAAACATCAGTATGTATGATTTCCAATAAATCAGTTGCTCGCTCCATAGTTCCAAAGAACGGCGTTTCAGTCATCTTGCCCATGAGGCACGGTTCACAAGTACCAAGTGATTCATAATCAAGTGATTCCAAAAGCCCATCAGTATGGAGTTTCTTCATGCGCTTTACACCGATATGACCTAAACGGCAGTGCCACAAATAAGTTACACTATCATTATCAACTCTGCATCTTTTGGTTTCAACAATATGAATATGTGTATCACTACTATCGAGATTCAATAAAAATAGACCACTCTTCAAGGGTGCATGACCATAAAAGATATTACTCATATAAATAGAACAACCATTATTCTCTGACTTAAATGAATAACCGTCTCGCATCAAACAAGATCCACATATAATGTTCATGCTCAACGCTAGCACCAAATAACAATTATTTAGGTCTAAAATTAATCCCGATGGTAGATGTAGAGGTAGCGTGCCGACCGCGATCACATTGACTTTGGAACCATTTCCCACGCGCATCGTCACCTCGTCCTTAGCCAATCTTCGCTTAATCCGTAGTCCCTATTTCGAGTTGCAAATATTATGAGAACCGATATCAAATACTCGGGTGCTACTGCGAGCATTAGTAAGGTACACATCAATAACATGTATATCACATATACCTTTGTTCACTTTGCCATCCTTCTTATCCGCCAAATACTTGGGGCAGTTCCGCTTCGGTGTCCATCGCTTTGCAGTAGAAGCACTCGGCCAGCTTAGCTCCAGACTTGGGTTTCTTCTCTTGAGCAGCAACTTGCTTGCTGTTCTTCTTGAAGTTCCTTCTTCTTCCCTTTTCCCTTTTCTTGAAACTGGTGGTCTTGTTAACCATCAACACTTGATGCTCCTTCTTGATTTCTACCTCCGCGGCTTTTAGCATTGCGAAGAGCTCGGGAATAGTCTTGTCCATCCCTTGCATATTATAGTTCATCACGAAGCTCTTGTAGCTTGGTGGCGTGATTGAAGAATTACATCAATGACACTATCATCGGAAGATTAACTCCCGGTTGAATCAAGTGATTATTATACCCGACATTTTGAGTATGTGTTCACTTGTGTAACTATTCTCCTCCATCTTGCAGCTATAGAACTTATCGGAGACTTCATATCTCTCAATCCGGTATTTGCTTGAAATATTAACTTCAACTCTGGAACATCTCATATGCTCCATGACGTTTAAAACGCGTCGTTGAAGACCGGTTCTAAGCCGTAAAGCATGGCACATTGAACTATCGAGTAGTCATCACTTTGCTCGCAGACGTTCTTAACATCGTCGGTTGCATCAAGAAGAGGTTCGGCACCCAGCGGTGCTTCGGGGCGTAATTCTTCGTGCAAACAATGAGGATAATCCTCACTTACGGACCCGATCCGTGTAATTGCTACCATCATCTTTCAACTTTGCTTTCTCAAGGAATGCATTAAAATTCAACGGAACAACAAAGACGAGCCATCTATCTACAACAAACATAGACAAGCAAAATACTATCAGGTACTAAGTTCATGATAAATTTAAGTTCAATTAATCATATTACTTAAGAACTCCCACTTAGATAGACATCCCTCTAATCCTCTAAGTGATTACGTGATCCATATCAACTACACCATGTCCGATCGTCACGTGAGATGGAGTAGTTTCAACGGTGAACATCAATATGTTGATTATATCTACTATATGATTCACGCTCGACCTTTCGGTCTCCGTGTTCCGAGGCCATATCTGTTATATGCTAGGCTCGTCAAGTTTAACCTGAGTATTCCGCGTGTGCAACTGTTTTGCACCCGTTGTATTTGAACGTAGAGCCTATCACACCCGATCATCACGTGGTGTCTCAAAGACGAAGAACTTTCGCATAGCGGTGCATACTCGGGGAGAACACTTCTTGATAATTTTAGTGAGAGATCATCTTAAAATGCTACCGTCAATCAAAGCAAGATAAGATGCATAAAGGATAAACATCACATGCAATCGATATAAGTGATATGATATGGCCATCATCATCTTGTGCTTGTGATCTCCATCTTCGAAGCACCGTCGTGATCACCATCATCACCGGTGCGACACCTTGATCTCCATCGTAGCATTGTTGTCGTTACGCCATCTATTGCTTCTACGACTATCGCTACCGCTTAGTGATAAAGTAAAGCAATTACTGTATGCGTTGCATTTCATACAATAAAGCGACAACCATATGGCTCCTGCCAGTTGCCGATAACTTCGGTTACAAAACATGATCATCTCATACAATAAAATATAGCATCACGTCTTGACCATATCACATCACAACATGCCTTGCAAAAACAAGTTAGACGTCCTCTACTTTGTTGTTGCAAATTTTACGTGGCTGCTACGGGCTTAGCAAGAACCGTTCTTACCTACGCATCAAAATCACAACGATAGTTCGTCAAGTTAGTGTTGTTTTAACCTTCGCAAGGACCGGGCGTAGCCACACTCGATTCAGCTAAAGTGAGAGAGACAGACACCCGCCAGCCATCTTTAAGGACGACTGCTCGTAACGGTGAAACCAGTCTCGTGTAAGCGTACGCGTAATGTCGGTCCAGGCCGCTTCATCTCACAATACCGCCGAACCAAAGTATGACATGCTGGTAAGCAGTATGACTTGTATCGCCCACAACTCACTTGTGTTCTACTCTTGCATATGACATCTACGCATAAAACCTGGCGCTGATACCACTGTTGGGGAACGTAGTAATTTCAAAAAAATTCCTACGCACACGCAAGATCATGGTGATGACATAGCAACGAGAGGGGAGAGTGTTGTCCATGTACCCTCGAGACCGAAGCGAAGGCGTTATGAGAACGCGGTTGATGTAGTCGACGTCTTGACGATCCGACCGATCCAAGTACTGAACGTACGGCACCTCCGAGTTCAGCACACGTTCAGCTCGATGACGATCCCCGGACTCCGATCCAGCAAAGTGTCGGGGATGAGTTCCGTCAGCACGACAGCGTGGTGATGATGATGATCCTCTACCAGCGCAGGGCTTCGCCTAAACTCCGCGACCATATGACCGAGGTGGAACATGGTGGTGGGGGAGGGGCACCGCAAACGGCTAAGGAATGATCTGTAGATCAACTTGTGTGTCTCTAGGGTGCCCCCCTGCCCCCGTATATAAAGGAGCAAGGGGGAGGCCGGCCGGCCCTAGGGGGCGCGCCAAGGAGGGGGGAGTCCTCCTCCTAGTGGGAGTAGGACTCCCCTTTCCTAGTCCCACTAGGAAGGAGGAAGGGGGAAGGAAAGAGAGGGAGAGGGAGAGGGAAAGGGGGGGCCGCGCCCCCTCCCCTAGTCCAATTCGTACTCCTCAAGGGGGGCGCGCCACCTCCTGGGCTGCTGCCCTCTCTCTCCCCTCAAGCCCACTAAGGCCCATTACTTCTCCCGGGGGGGTTTCGGTAACCCTCCGGCACTCCGGTTTTCTCCGAAACCACCCGGAACGCTTCCGGTGTCCGAATATAGTTGTCCAATATATCAATCTTTATGTATCGACCATTTCGAGACTCCTCGTCATGTCTGTGATCATATCCAAGACTCCGAACAAACTTCAGTACATCAAAACTTATAAACTCATAATAAAACTATCATCGTAACGTTAAGCGTGCGGACCCTACGGGTTTGAGAACTATGTAGACATGACCTAGAACTATTCTCGGTCAATAACCAATAGCGGAACCTGGATGCCCATATTGGTTCCTACATATTCTATGAAGATCTTTATCGGTCAAACCGCATAACAACATACGTTGTTCCCTTTGTCATCGGTATGTTACTTGCCCGAGATTCGATCGTCGGTATCCAATACCTAGTTCAATCTCGTTACTGGCAAGTCTCTTTACTCGTTACGTAATGCATCATTCCGTAACTAACTCAGTAGTTACATTCCTTGCCAGGCTTATAGTTATTTGCATTACCGAGAGGGCCCAGAGATACCTCTCCGAGAATCGGAGTGACAAAACCTAATCTCGAAATACGCCAACCCAACATGTACCTTTGGAGACACCTGTAGTACTCCTTTATAATCACCCAGTTACGTTGTGACGTTTGGTAGCACCCAAAGTGTTCCTCCGGTAAACGGGAGTTGCATAATCTCATAGTTACAGGAACATGTATAAGCCATGAAGAAAGCAATAGCAATATACTAAACGATCAAGTGCTAGGCTAACGGAATGGGTCATGTAAATCACATCATTCTCCTAATGATGTGACCCCATTAATCAAATGACAACACATGTCTATGGTTAGGAAACGTAACTATCTTTGATTAATGAGCTAGTCAAGTAGAGGCATACTAGTGACGTTATGTTTGTCTATGTATTCACACATGCACCATGTTTTCGGTTAATACAATTCTAGCATGAATAATAAACATTTATCATGATATGAGGAAATAAATAATAACTTTATTATTGCCTCTAGGGCATATTTCCTTCAATCTGTATATGCTAGGCTCGTCAAGTTTAACCTGAGTATTCCGTGTGTGCAATTGTTTTGCACCCGTTGTTTTTTAACGTAGAGCCTATCACACCCGATCATCACGTGGTGTCTCAACACGAAGAACTTTCGCAATGGTGCATACTCAGGGAGAACACTTCTTGATAATTACTGAGAGATCATCTTATAATGCTAGCGTCAATCAAAGCAAAATAAGATGCATCAAGGATAAACATCACATGCAATCAATATAAGTGATATGATATGACCATCATCATCTTGTGCTTGTGATCTCCATCTCCGAAGCACCGTCGTGATCACCATTGTCACCGGCGCGTCACCTTGATCTCCATCGTAGCATCGTTGTCATTTCACCACCTATTGCTTCTACGACTATTGCTACCGCTTAGTGATAAAGTAAAGCAATTACAAGGCGTTTGCATTTCATACAATACAGCGACAACCATATGGCTCCTGCCAGTTGCCGTTAACTCAGTTACAAAACATGATCATCTCATACAATAAAATATAGCATCATGTCTTGACCATATCACATCACAACATGCCCTGCAAAAACAAGTTAGACATCCTCTACTTTGTTGTTGCAAATTTCACGTGGCTGCTACGGGCTGAGCAAGAACCGTTCTTACCTACGCATCAAAACCACAACGATAGTTCGTCAAGTTAGTGCTATTTTAACCTTCGCAAGGACAGGGCGTAGCCACACTCGGTTCAACTAAAGTTGGAGAAACTGACACCCGCCAGCCACTTGTGTGCAAAGCACGTCGGTAGAACTAGTCTCGCGTAAGCGTACGCGTAATGTCGGTCCGGGACGCTTCATCCAACAATACTGCCGAACCAAAGTATGACATGTTGGTAAGCAGTATGACTTGTATCGCCCACAACCCACTTGTGTTCTACTCGTGCATATAACATCTAAGCATAAAACCAGGCTCGGATGCCACTGATGGGGAACGTAGTAATTTCAAAAAAAATCCTACGCACGACCGAAAGCGGAAGCGTTAGAACAACGCGGTTGATGTAGTCGTACGTCTTCACGGCCCGACCGATCAAGCATCGAAACTACGGCACCTCCGAGTTCTAGCACATGTTCAGCTTGATGATGTCCCTCGAACTCCGATCCAGCCAAGTGTCGCGGGAGAGTTCCGTCAGCACGACGGCGTGGTGATGATCTTGATGTTCTACTGTCGCAGGGCTTCGCCTAAGCACCGCTACAATATTATCGAGGAGGACTATGGTGGAGGGGGGCACCGCACACGGCTAAGAGATCAAGAGATCAATTGTTGTGTCTATGGGGTGCCCCCTCCCCCATATATAAAGGAGTGGAGGAGGGGGCCGGCCAAGGGGGGTGGCGCGCCCTAGGGGGGGAGTCCAACCCCCACCGGGAGTAGGACTCCCCCCTTTCCTATTAGGAGTGGGAAAGGGAAGGAAGAGGAAGGAGGGAGGAAGGAAAGGGGGGGCCGGCCCCCCTCCCAATACGGATTGGGCTGGGGGGCGCCCCCTCCTTTGCTCCTTTCCCCTCCTTTCCACTAAGGCCCAATAAGGCCCATATACCTCCCGGGGGTTCCGATAACCTCCCAGAGCTCCGGTATTGTCCCAATCTCACCCGGAACCTTTCCGGTGTCCAAATATAGTCGTCCAATATATCAATCATTACGTCTTGACCATTTTGAGACTCCTCGTAATGTCCGTGATCACATCCGGGACTCCGAACAACCTTCGGTACATCAAAACTCATAAACTCATAATATAATTGTCATCGAAACTTAAGCATGCGGACCCTACGGGTTCGAGAACTATGTAGACATGACCGAGACATGTTTCCGTTCAATAACCAATAGCGGAACCTGGATGCTCATATTGGCTCCTACATATTCTACAAATATTTTTATCAGTCAAACCGCATAACAACATACGTTGTTCCCTTTGTCATCGGTATGTTACTTGCCCGAGATTCGATCGTCGGTATCTCAATACCTAGTTCAATCTCGTTACCGAGAAGTCTCTTTACTTGTTATGTAATGCATCATCCCACAACTAACTCATTAGTCACATTGCTTGCAAGGCTTATAGTGATGTGCATTACCGAGAGGGCCCAGAGATACCTCTCCGACAATCGGAGTGACAAATCCTAATATCGAAATACGCCAACTCAACATGTACCTTTGGAGACACCTGTAGAGCTCCTTTATAATCACCTAGTTACGTTGTGACGTTTGGTAGCACACAAAGTGTTCCTCCAGTAAATGGGAGTTGCATAATCTCATAGTCATAGGAACATGTATAAGTCATGAAGAAAGCAATAGCAACATACTAAATGATCAAGTGCTAAGCTAACGGAATGGGTCAAGTCAATCACATCATTGTCCTAATGATGTGATCCCGTTAATCAAATGACAACTCATGTCTATGGCTAGGAAACTTAACCATCTTTGATTCACGAGCTAGTCAAGTAGTGAAGGCATACTAGTGAAACTATGTTTGTCTATGTATTCACACATGTATCAAGTTTCCGGTTAATACAATTCTAGCATGAATAATAAACATTTATCATGAAATAAGGAAATAAATAATAACTTTATTATTGCCTATAGGGCACATTTCCTTCATCTGTTGGGTTGGCACGAATCGAGACTGAGATTTGTCACTCTGTATGACGGAGAGGTATCTCTGGGCCCACTCGGTGATGCATCATCATAATGAGCTCAATGTGACTAAGTAGTTGGTCACGGTATCATGCATTACGGAACGAGTAAAGTGACTTGCCGGTAACGAGATTGAACGAGGTATTGGGATACCGACGATCGAATCTCGGGCAAGTAACATACCGATTGACAAAGGGAATTGTATACGGGATTTCTTGAATCCTTGACATCGTGGTTCATCCGATGAGATCATCGTGGAACATGTGGGAGCCAACATGGGTATCCATATCCCGTTGTTGGTTATTGGTCGGAGATCTGTCTCGGTCATGTCTGCATGATTCCCGAACCCGTAGGGTCTACACACTTAAGGTTCTGTGACGCTAGGGTTATAAGGAAGATATGTATGTGATTACTGAATGTTGTTCGGAGTCCTGGATGAGATGCCGGACGTCACGAGGATTTCCAGAATAGTCCAGAGGTGAAGATTTATATATGGGAAGTCATCATACAGTCACCGGAAATATTCGGGGGTATACCGGTATTGTACCGGGACCACCAGAGGGGTTCCGGGGGTCCACATGCCCCGGAGGGCCTTATGGGCTGTAGGTGGAAGGGAACCATCCCCAAGTGGGCTGGGGCGCCATACCCCCCTAGGGCCCATGCGCCTAGGGTTTGGGGGGAACCCTAAAGGGGGCGCCCCCATTGGCTTGGGGGCAGCCCCTCCCCTTGGCCGCCCTCTAGATCCCATCTAGAGGGGCCGGCCCCCCTTCCCCCTTCTCCCTATAAATAGAGGGGTGGAGGGAGGGGTGCAACACCACATCCAAGGCGCAGCCCCTCCCCTCCCCAACACCTCTCCTCCTCCGCAAGAGCTTGGCGAAGCCCTGCCGGAGAACTGCCACTCCATCACCACCATGCTGTCGTGCTGCTGCTGGAGCCTTCTTCCTCAACCTCTCCCTCCTCCTTGCTGGATCAAGGCATGGGAGACGTCACCGGGCTGCACGTGTGTTGAACGCGGAGGTGACGTTGTTCGGCGCTAAGATCGGAATCCACCGCGATCTGAATCGCTACGAGTACGACTCCTTCATCCGCGTTCTTGTAACGCTTCCGTCTCACGATCTTCAAGGGTATGAAGATGCACTCCCCTCTCTCTCGTTGCTTGTTACTCCATAGATTGATCTTGGTGATGCGTAGAAATTTTTTGATCTCTGCAACGATCCCCAATAGCATGTACACGTACGTACAGCGGCCAGGGTGCAAGAAAGTAAATACGAGTACATACGGGCGTGGTCTCGAATGCCTACTCATGCATACGTATGGCCAGGGCTCGTATACATGGCTGGGTCAGAACGGAGAAACTGCGTCATCGTCATGTTCATGGGGAGGCAACGGAATGCGTCGTGTTCATCGGGAGGCAACGGAACACGTGCTATTCATCGGGAGCCAACCGGCTTGGACGGAACAGCCGATGGAAATGAGGCTTGGCCTACCGCGGGACGGAGGAAACAGCCTTGTGTTCGACCGACCACGGTCGAAACAGGATCCTGTTCGTCGGGAGGGGTTTGGCGTACTGCAAAACAGAGGAAACGGATTTCTGTTGGACCTCCTACGGTCGCGGGGTCCTGTTGATCGGGAGGGTTGTGGCGTACCACAAAACGGAGGAAACGGAGTTATGTTGGAGCGCTACAGTCGAAACGGGGTTCTGTTCATCGGGAGGGGTGTGGCGTACCACAAAAGAGGACTCCACGGGATATTGTTCATCTCCATCGCCGACCTCCTCTAGCCTCCACGGGCTACTGTTCATCCACCGTCGACCTCCTCTAGCCTCCACCTGTGACTGTTCATCCACGGGCTCCTGTTCATTAGCCTCCACTGCGCGCTCCTCCATCGGCTACTATTCAACCAGCTCTCTCCACGGGGTCCTGTTCAACCACCACTCCACAGGCTACTATTCATCCAACCCTCCACCGGCTACTATTCAACCTTCCCTCCATGGGGGTCCTGATCATCCAGCCCTTCACGGGGTCCTGTTCATCCACGCCCAACCGGCTCGATCGATCGTGGTCCTGTTCATCCAGTGGCAACACCACGGGGTCATGTTCATCCAATACCCCACCGGGAACTGTTCATCCAAACCCCCCAACAACGGTCATTGTTCATCTAGAGGCAGCATCGATCGGCTTCAGTTAGCAGCAATAGCGAAGGAATCGCTCGATCGGGTTCAGTTAACAGCCATCGATCAATCGCCGGGTTGAAGAACGCGTAACTGCGCGGCAATCACTGGTTTGATGGCGAACGCCTCGCTCGGGTTGATTAGAGCCCAATGCCTCGCACCCAGCGCGCACGACGTACGAGAAAGCAGCGATCGCTTGGCCCCCGACCACCCACCGTAACCAGGAACTCCCTGATATTTTCCTCGCCCTCGCTTCTACCACGGTTTTTTCTGTCATGCACGACCCAAAGAATGTCATGCAACTGTTTCTCCGGCCCGCCCAGGACGAAAAGCCCATTATCTGTTATGATTTTTTGTCATAGAAGTAGGAGCCCACCACATCTATAATGATACCGGGTTTTGTCACAATTATCGTCATAGAAGTGTCATAAGTATGACAGAAAAAAATTTCGTTCGGCCCAAAATGTCACGGATGTGTCTTTCTTTTGTAGCGCAATATTTATTCTAAAGTTTTATCGATTTGAGTTGAGTTGTCCAAATGCACAATGGACTGGTATGTGTTACTAGATGTAGTTCTTGAGCAGGCTTCTTTTTAATCTTCTCGGCATCTCAAAAGGAATCTAAAGCAAAAAAACATTGCAAGAAACTCTTATATTGCTTATCATTTGCTGTTTAGAGTCTTCACTTTTATTGATGCATATCATCAAAATACCAAACGAATATCAAATTCACATGATTACTTTTAACAAGATTTCTCCCGTGTCCTTAAGAACAAAAGTAACTACTCACAAAACATATTCATGTTCAAGATCAGAGGGGTATTGAATAGCACAATGGATTTGAACATATAATCTTCCACCAAATAAACCAACTAGCATCAACTACAAGATGTAATCAGCACTACTAGCAACCCACATGTACCAATCTAAGGTTTTGATACAAAGGTTGAATAGAAGAGATGAACTAGGGGTTGAGATGAGATGGTGCTGGTGAAAATGTTGATGGAGATTGATCCTCCCATGATGAGAGGTTTGTTGGTGATGACGATTGCTTCGATTTCCCCCTCCTGGAGGGAAGTATCGCAGGCGGAATCTCTCTGCCGGAGAGAAAAAGTGCTCCCGCCAAGTTCCGCCTCGAGACAGTGGCGCTCCGTCCCGGAAGTCATTTTTTTCTAGGACAAATGTCAATATATACCAGAAGATGGTCGCCAGAAGTGGGCCAGGGGCCCACTACCCACCAGGGCGCGCCTGGGGGGTGGGCACGCCCTGGTGTCTTGTGGGCACCTGGGTGGGGCCTCCTCCCGTAACTCTTTTCTCCAGTATTTTTTATATATTCCAAAATAATTCTCCGTAAAATTTCAGCCCATTTGGATATGTGCAGAGTAGGTATCTCTGACGTAGCTTTTTCAGGTCCAGAATTCCAGCTGACGGTATTCTCCCTCTTTGTGTAAACCTTGCAAATTATGAGAGAAAGAGCATTAGAATTACTCCCCCAAAGTGTTATATTGGATAAAAACGCTAAAAATAACAGTAAGAGAACATGATGCAAAATGGACGTATTATGTTTCGCTACTCAATTTTGCCACTAGGAATTTCAACTGCTAAAAATTGCCATCACTTCGTTAGGCGCATGCTTAAAAATGCCATTGGACAACATTATTGTCAACTCAAATCTCGTTTGCCATGTTATAATGATAAAAATGCATATAAACCAACATGTTAGCTCTTCCTCTACTCACTACAATAAAGTATGGGTGCCACTTGATCCCAATAGCGTTTTCATTTTCCTCTAAAATTATTCGCTTGCTTACTCCTAACAAGTAGGATCCACACTTATCATTGTGAGATAGAGAGAGCTGACATGTGGGTATAGGCGTATTTTCATCATATACCGAAAAAGGCTTTCACCCCGCTTTATATATAAAGCAAACCGCCACAGAGGATACAATCAGAGTCAAGTCCACACACACCCACCCAAGTCTCACAACAAAGTACATAGGTTCTGCTGAGGGCACAGCTCAACAAGCCCAGAAAATAAAAAAAATAAAACAGAACACGTTGGTCGAAGGAAGCTTCTAGTCTGGTTCTGGCGGTGGCGGTGGAGGCGGCGGCGACAGGCGGACGGCCATCGAGCGGAGGTCGGCGATGAAGGCTGAGATGGCGTCGCGGTCCGGGAGGTGGCTAAGCGGCCGCCAAGGCTGGAAGAAACCCGAGAGTTTGAAGAGAGCGTCAGTAGCCCGTCGAAGGGGAGTACGTTGAATCACAAGCTTATCGCGAACAGTCCAGAGGGTCCAGGCGAGAACCCCAACCTCAAGCCACCTAATGCGGCAAGAGGTCGCAGGGGACAGCTGGAGTTCAGCAAATAAGTCCGGGAAATTGGTGTGGCACCAATTTCCACCGACCACCTCTCGAAAGCAGCTCCAGAGGAACTGGGTGGAAACGCAGGAGAAGAAAATGTGGTTCGAGTCTTCGGGAACACCACAGAGCGGACAGATGCCTGTACCCGGGCCATTGCGCTTGCGGACCTCCACCCCGGACGGGACCCGACCGCGAATCCATTGCCACATGAAGATATGAATCTTCAGGGGTATGCGGATGGACCAAACCATCGACAGGGGAAGGGGGCACAGAATGGGGAAATGGCCAGGTAAAGCGACTTGGTGGAGAACTGGCCCGACGGCTCAAGGCGCCAGCGCACCAGGTCAGGGCCACCATCCACCAAAGGCTCATGGAGAGCAACACAGTCAAGAAACTCATGCCAGGCGGCGGATTCCGCGGGCCCAAAAGGCCGTCGGAAAGTAAGGCGCCCTAAGTCAAGAAGGGCCCTATCAACAGAGATCATGGGATCGACGGAGATAGAGAAGAGGACGGGGAAGCGGGCCGCAAAGGGAGTGTCCCCGGCCCAGCGATCAAACCAGAAGAGCGTCGAGAGACCGGATCCCACCAAGATGGAGGTCCATATGCGGAGGACCGGGAGAAGCTGGACAATAGACTGCCAGAACTGAGAGCCGCTCGATTTCTGGCAGAAGGCTAGGGGTTGTCCACGCAAGTATTTGTTCTGGATAATGTCAAGCCAAAGGCCACCGTGACCTTGCGAGATGCGCCAAAGCCAACGGGAGAGGAGGGAAATATTCATCCTTTTAGAGCACATAATGCCCAGGCCACCTTGCTCCCTGGGTTTGCAAATGTCAGGCCAGCTGACCATATGGTACTTCTGCCTGTCATTGTCTCCAGCCCAGTAAAAGCGGGACTGGATCTTGGCAATCTCCTTGTGGAGAGACTCGTGGAGGCTGTAGAAGCTCATAAGAAACAAGAGGAGGCTGGAGAGGGATGAGTTGATGAGAATAGTCCGGGCGGCCTTGGACAGCCACCTCCCTTGCCAGGGCTCGCATCGAGTTTGGAGCTTGGCCACAGAGGGGCGCAAGTCCATGACAGAGAGCCGCGAATCACTAATGGGCGTCCCCAGGTAGGAAGTGGGGAAGGAGCCCAGGCGGCAATTAAGTCTGTTGGCGATGGCCATAGACTCGGAGGGGGAGTATCCCATCACCATAACATCAGTCTCGTCGAAGTTGATCTTGAGGCCCGACATCTATTGGAAGCAGAGAAGGAGGAACTTGAGGTTGGCGATGTCCGCCTCCGAGCCTTCGACCATGATGATAGTGTCGTCAGCATATTGTAGGATGGAGATCCCAGAGCCACCGGAAAGGTGGGGAGTAATCCCACGAATGTGGCCAACGGCTTTTGCCTTATCCAGGATGGAGGCAGGAGTGTCTACGACCATATTAAACAGGAACGGGGAGAAGGGGTCGCCTTGACGAACCCCACAAAGGGTGGGGAAGAAAGGACCAATCTCACCGTTGATGTTCACCACCGTGCGACCGCAAGAGACCATTTGCATGACTCTAGTGATCCACCGGTCATCGAAGCCCTTCCGAAGAAGGGCTTCCCGGAGAAAGGACCAGCTAACCGTATCGTACGCCTTGTGGAAATCAATCTTCAGAAAAACCACCTTGAGGCGTTTGACGCGGACTTCATGAAGGACTTCATGAAGTACAAGGACCCCATCCAGGACGTACCGGCCCTTAATGAAGCCGACTGGTTAGGGTGAGTCACCCGGTCAGCCAGCAGGGTCACCCTATTGGCGTACCCTTTGGCCAGGATCCGGAAGATCACATTAATCACCGTGATCGAGGGAAATTGACGGATGTCGGACGCCCCAGGGACCTTGGGGATGAGAGAGATGATCCCGTGATTGAGGCGCCCAAGATCAATGGAGCCAACATAGAACTCATCGAAGATGGCCATGACCTCTGGTTTAATCATGTTCCAGAAGGCCTGGAAAAATTTGACCGGGAGGCCATCCGGTCCCGGTGCCGAGGAAGAATTCATGCCCTTGATGGCCTCCCAAACCTCCTGCTCAGAGAAGGGGGCCGTCAGGGCCGCGTTCTTCGAGGCAGACACCAACTGTGAACCAGCCCAACAATCGGGGGCGAGAGAGATGCCGCTCCTAGGAGCGGCAGAGAATAAGGACCTATAGAAACCGTCAATGTGGGCCCGGATGTCGTGCGGGTCTTGAAGGAGAGTCTCACCATCCCATAAGAGGGGGATGGTGTTGCGTCTATGGCGGCCATTGGCGATAGCCTAGAAGTATGCCGTATTCGCGTCTCCCTTCAAGACCCATTTCTGCGCGCCCCGAAGGCGCCAATAGGCCTCCTCATCGGTGTAGATGTAACGCCCTCGATGCGGCTATATCTCCCACGTGTCGAAGCACGACTTAGAGGCATAACCGCATTGAAAGCAATGTCGCAAGTGAGGTAATCTTCACACAACCCATGTATTACATAAGGGAAAGAGATACATAGTTGGCTTACAATCGCCACTTCACACAATTACATGAATAAAGCATTACATCATCCAGATACAATCAAGGTCCGACTACGGAACCAAAATAAAAGAAGAACCCCAAATGCGACAAAAGGTCCCCGATCGACCCCAACTGGGCTCCACTACTGATCAACTAGAACGAAACAACACAAAGGGCAAGATCTTCATCGAGCTCCTCCTTGAGCTTGGTTGCGTCACCGCTTTCGATAACATAGGCACCGCAAACTGGTTTTGGAAGTATCTGGTGAACCACGAGGACTCAGCAATCCCATTACCATGGGTATCAAGACTAGCAAAGCTTAATGGGAAAGGAAGGGGTAAAGTGGTGAGGTTGCAGCAGCGACTAAGCATGATATGGTGGCTAACATACGCAAATAAGAGCGAGAAGAGAACAAAGGAGCGGTCGTGAACTAGCAATGATCAAGAGGTGATCCTGAACACCTACTTACGTCAACCATAACACAGAAACCGTGTTCACTTCCCGGACTCCGCCGAAAAGAGACCATCACGGCTACACACGCGGTTGATGCGTTTTAATTCGGATCAAGTGTCAAGTTGTCTACAACCGGACATTAACAAATTCCCATCTGCCACATAACGCGGGCACGGCTCTCGAAAGTTTATACCTGCAGGGTGTCCCAACTTAGCCCATGACAAGCTCTCGCGATCATCGAAGAATAGACCTTCACCCAGAAGACCCGATCGGTCTCGGAATCCGGTACATCAAGACATTTCGACAATGGTAAAACAAGACCAGCAAAGCCGCCGAATGTGCCGACAAATCCGATAGGAGCTGCACATATCTCGTTCTCGTGGCACACCGGATTGTCCAAACTTCCGGTAGGCCAGCCCAGAGTTGCCCTGGTGACCACCGGCGGTGACGGTTTGGACCAACACTCACGACGAGCACCGCCCGGGGTAAAATAAGATGACCCTTGAGAGCGCGACTCCCAAGGGAAAAAGGGCTAGGTGAGGCAAATGGTAAAAGTCAATGTTGGGCCTTCTTTGGACAAGTTTTATTCAAAGCGAACCGTCGGGGGTCCCATAAATCACCCGACAGCGTTAGGAACGCAAAATCCGGGAACATAACACAGGTATGACGGAAACTAGGCGGCAAGAGTGGAACAAAACACTGCATAAGGCCGAGCCTTCCACCCTTTACCAAATATATATAGATGCATTAATAATATAAGAGATATTGTGATATCCCAACCAAAATCCTGTCCACCATGGAGAAAATCTTCAACTTCACCTGCAACTAGCAACGCTATAAGAGGGGCTGAGCAAAGCGGTAACATAGCCAAACAGTGGTTTGCATAGGAAAGGTGTCAAAGGTTAGGGGTTCATGGCAATATGGGATGGCTGGACAAACAGTAATAGGTAGCGCAGCATAGCGATAGAACGAGGCAACTAGCATAGCAATGATAGTAGTGAGATCCAGGGTAGCGGTCATCTTGCCTGAAATCCCGCAAGGAAGAAGAACGAGTCCATGAAGAAGATGAACGGATGAAGCCGAACCAACCGTAGACGAACGAATCCTCACGATCGCAACGAAACGGGAACTAACGAGAAGAAGCACACAACATGGGTAAACACACCACACATGAACAAGGCATGATGCACAACAAGCATGATGCATGACAAAGCTACATGAAGCTACTCATGGCAAGAGAAGATGCATACAAGAGCAACACATCAAGGCAAGTTTAAATGAGGCCGGAAACAACATATAACAATTCCGGTAAGTCCTCATATGCAAATTTCGAAATTGGTCCAGAACTGAATAAACCTTATGTTCAAGTTGTTAAACAGCAAGTTAAGATGCACCAAGATGAACTACACGAAATTCTAGTCAAGTTACATATAAAGTTCATTAGATTCGGAGCTACGGCCTAGAAGATATGAGCAAAACAAGTTAAGCCTGGCATTGATGCAAAATGCACCCAAACATCAAGCAAACACACCAAAACAAGGATGCAACATGATAATATGAAGCTACATGCAAAAACAAGCAAGTTTCATATGGAGCACACTCAAAACGGAGCAACGGTTCAACACATGCACACTATACAAGTCATAGCAACAATCTGTCCAAAACAGCAACTAGGCATCTTACAAGCATCAAAACAATATGCTACAGCACCCCAACATAATAACAAAAGACATGGGCATAAAGTACACGTAAAGCATAACAAAACATGAACACTGAGCCATCTCTAGAAACAACTAGAACATGCTCAAAAAGACATGGAGATATTGCAAATACTAACAGTTTCAGACTTTAGCAGAAATAACATCAGGTTGCAATGTTTAGAGCTATCAAACAACATGTTACAGGAACTTATCATGGCAAACAAAGGCATGGAATGAATCTACTAATTGCATATATCAAAAGACCCTTACTGACCATGAGCCAAAAAGGCACAGAAAATATGATGGCACCCATGTAAACATGGCAAGTTATATTACAGATTTATACATGGCAGGAACAACCATAAGTAGGCATGTTCGTGAGCTCGAACCACTCACCACAGAGCAATACATGGCATGGCAAGGCAACCAACAGTAAGAAGGCATGTTTTTGAAGCTAAGCATGGCAAGAGCAAGGTCATAGCATACACGGATCAACTACAACGACCTCGTGAAAATTGAATCTCATGCAAACAATCTGTCAGGAAACATTTTCAAGCAACTTTGAAGCAAGAAATGAACATGTTCCAGCAAGCTATAATTGCAACCAAGGGCATGAATGGATAGAGCAGGACATGTATATCAAAACATGTTTATAGAGCATCTCCATATTATGCATAGAATGATTAGTAGAAGCATGTTAACATAGCAACAAATTATAACAGAATCTGCCAGGAAAACAGCAACAGCAACTACCCTACTTAACAAGCTCAATGCACTCAGCACACAACTCACAAAAATACATGGTCAACACCCCTGGAAAGATGGCATGGCATAGTTCAACATTCATGTAGACATCAACCTCATAGGATGCACACATAAATCATGGCAAAATGATAAAACAAACAAGTTATAACAGCCAAAGAGATTAACATCAACATGCACTCTTCCAACAGCATTTCGGGCATCAAGATGAGCTCAAATGAAAATGATGCAATGGAATGAAATGTAGTACTCGTCGAGACGAACAATTTGACATATTACACGCGCAAAACGGAGCTACGGATGCAGAGATGTGATGGCATGAACATGGCATGAAAATATGCAAAATCGGGGACTTGGTGAAAATATGGACCTCGCAGGGGGGGTGGACATGTCCGGGCCAAACCGGACACGTCCGGCATGGGCGGCTGACGAGCGGGCCCCACGAGGTCGAGGACGACCGGGGCGACGGCGGCGCGCCGGCTCTCCGGCGAGGTCGGAGGAGGCGCAGGAGGTGGCCGGACCAGATCCGGCCGGATCCGGCCGGCGGGCGCGAAGACGGCGGGACGGGGAGGACGCGGGCGGGCGGCGAGGCTGGCGGCTGAACGGCGCGGAGGAGCCGCGGGAGGTCCGGCGGGCTCGGCGGCTCGGATCAGCGGGCGGGCGCGCGTGAGGGCAGGCGCGGCGGGCGGCGGGCGGGTGGCCATGGCGCATGGCGGGGGGGGCATGGCCGAAGTGGGCGCTGCCGAGGAGCTGCTGGCGGCGGGATCTGTGTGCGGCGAGGATGCTGTGGTGGCGGAGGCGGCTCCGTGTGGCGCGGGCGCGTGTGCGCTGGTCGGGGTCGGGCCGGCCTGCCCACGGCATGCATGCTGGCTCAGCCTGGCCTCATGGTGGAGGGAGCGAGGTGGAGGCGCGGTGGATGGCGGGTGGCGGCGGTTGGCCAGAGCGCGCGAGGCGACGTGTCACGCGCTGATTAGCTTGGGTGAGGTGTCCGTGGACGTGTCCCGTGGTGGACAACGCGTCCGGCGGCGTGGGGAAATTTAGGGTTTCGGGGGAAATCATCCGAGATTTGGAAAGGGGGGTGTATATATAGGCATAGAGGGAGCTAGGAGAGTCCAAATGAGGAGCGGTTTTGCCACGCGATCGTGATCGAACGACCAAGAGCATGGAGGGAGTTTGGTGGGTTTTGGGCCACTTTGGAAGGGTGTTGGGCTGCAACTCAAAGAGGGCTTTACTTGTTACCTTGTTAACTGTTGAGTACCAAACGACCTCCAAATGGCACGAAACTTGACAGCGGTTCACGGTGCTATACCAAGGTCGCTTGGCAAACCTCGGGCCATTCCGAGAAAGTTTAATACCCGCACAAGAGAAGAGGCAAAAGGGGAACGCCGGAGGACATAGGAGTGCCGGATTGCAAAATGGACGACGGAGAAAATGCTCGGATGCATGAGACGAACATGTATGCAAAATGAGATGCACATGATGACATGATATGAAATGCATATGATGACATGGCAAAGTGCAACACGCAAGCAAAGGACATGGCAATGACGGCGAATAACTGGCAGACACCTGGCGCATCGAATCCGGGGTGTTACAGTAGATGACGGAGAGCTGATCTTCAAGGTCATACCGGGAGAGCCACTCGTCCGGAGAGAGACCCACTGCGTCAGCCCGAAGGTTGAGTGCCTGAATCACGGATAACAACACCTTCTTACGCTCCCTAACGTCTCGACCCAAATTTGCACCCCAACCCTTCATGAACTGCCTGCCGCGTTTCGCATAGAAGTGCCACGTGTCAATGGTCGAAGGAGGCCGAGGGTGGGGGTGGGCCCGAGCCTCGATCCACCGAGCGCAGACGGCGTCGGTAAATCCAGCCTGGGAGAGCCAGAAAGTCTCAAAACGGAAACGAGGGGTGATCGGTGGACGCTCGTCCGCGCAGGAGAGAAGCAGGGGGACATGATCCAAGCCAATCCGAGTGATGGTGCGGAGGGAGTCTAGGGGACAGCGGAGGTCCCAATCCGGGGACACTAAGACCATGTCCAAGACAGACTGGGTCGGGGAGGCTTGCCGATTGGTCCAGGTGAACCGGGCACCAACCCTATCGATCTCCTAGAGGGCGAGGTCAGCAATGAAGTCATTAAACATTTGCATCCGCGCAAACCAGACATTATCATTGCTCTTGTCTTCTGCCACGCGCAGGAGGTTAAAATTGCCGCCCACTACCACAGGAAGGGAGGCAACAGAGATCTTCCGGTGGAGCTCCTCAAGGAAGACGGCCGACCTACCATGGTCGGCAGGCACGTAGACGATGATGACCTCCCACTTGAAGTTGAGAGATCTCTCGAACAACTCCATGCTGACGAAGAATTCTCCCTGATCCATGCTGCCCACCTCGAAGGTGGCATCCTTCACACCTAAAAGGATGCCACCCGAGTGACCTGCGCTCCCACTAGAAGGAAGCCAATGCCACGCAAAGAGGTGGGAGCTCAGACGGTCAAGCTCAGGAAGCGAGAAATCGAGGCGCATGGTTTCTTGAACGGCTACTATGTCGATGTGTTCCTCTCGCATGTACTCCACTAGTTGGCGGCGGCGACCATCATGGTCGAAACCACGGATGTTCCAGAACAGAGCCCGCATTAAGGAGCCATTGGGGGGCTGCTTGACCCTAGGACACGAGAGGCGCTTTGCGCACGGAGAGCCGCCGTGCGGGAACGAGTGCGACCACGGATCTCCTCCCCAACCACAGGGGGGAGGAGCCGTCAGCCGCAGCGCGGACGGTGGGGGGGCCACTCCAACCGCAGGGGGCGGAGGCAAGAGGAGAGCCGCACGGGCCTCCGCGAGTCTCCCATCAAGAATCTCGCGAGCTCTGATAGCCGCGATATGGGCTAAAGGGGGCCCAGCTTCCCCTCTAAAAATGATCGCGGAGTCGGAGGCCACCTTAGCGAGGTTGCCTAGAGGAATGGACTCAAGCGCAGAGAAGGAACATGACAAAGCAGAGGGGGGAACGGAAGGCGTACCTGGCTCCAGGTTACGAGCAGCAGCGTGTAGCTCCGCCCGCTCGGGGATGGGCAAAGCCGGGCTGCCCTCAGGGTGAGCAGCATCCAGCCTCGCACTCCGACGGGAAGCGATCACCGGGGAGGAGGTCGACCGGCCGCGGCGGGAGTAGGCGGCGGAGCGGGGGGAGGGGGCTAGGCAGCCATGGGAGTGGGTACCCTAGCCTCTCCCTCCCCTGGGCAGAGTCGCCGTGGGAGAGGCCAGAGGAGTGGGCCCGGAGCAGCCGAGGAGGGGCGGAGCAGGAGACGACGGCGCAGAGGGTGGGAGCATCGGCGCAGAGACGGCCTCGGGACCCGCAGCAGGGGCAGCCCGCGGGGGCGGCGAGGGAGGCGGTGCCTCAGGCCGAGAAGGGGAGGTGGCGGCGGGGGGTGGCGAGGCCGGAGGGGGGAGGTCCACCACAGGAGGCGACATCCCCACCGTGGGCGCCGTCAGAGCATTCGGGAGCAGGCCGAGGGACAGGACCGCCGAGTCCCGAGCGGAGGGGGAGGCGAGGAGGGGGAGCGCAGGGAGGAGGCCGGGCAGACAACCAGCCCCACACTGGAGATGTCGCTCCCCTCGGAGGACGACGCCGCCGAGACCGGAGGCCCGTCAAGGAGCAGGCTGGGCGCGGCCTGGCGGCTCTTGCCCCCCGCGGCGGGAGGGGAGCGAAGGGGACGAGGAGCGGGAGTCCTCCGAAGCCCCATCCTCATCCGAGCGGTGGGAGCGGGAGCGGGAGCGTGGCGGCCGTGGTAATCCCCATCGGTCCCCGGATTGCCACCGGGGAGACCGACGTCGAAGGAGCGGGGGCGGCCAACGTGGTTGGGGGGCTCGGGGGCGATCCTGAGGTCGAAGCCCTGGTCGTTGAAGAAAACGTGGACGGAGATGTGAAGCTTGGAGGAGTCGAGGCACTTGACCTTGACCCGGACCTCCTCCTCCTTGCGCAAAGAGAGCTCATCGACCGCCACCACCTTGCCCAAGAGGCGGGACATCTGGCGGATGACGGGCTCGGACCGCGCAATGTCGGGGAGGCCGGATATAAGGATCCAAGCGGTGTCGAGAACAGCCACAGCCTGGGCGTCGAGGATCGGCTCAGAGATCTCGACAACCAGCCGATTGAGAGCGAGAGTGATCCGGCCACTACGCGTCGCGTAGCCGTAGCTGACGGAGTCGGGGAAGACGACGGAGAAGATGTGGCCGGCGGTGGGGGTGACCACCCAGTCCCACTGACGACGGTAGAGATGGTTGAGCTCCGCCTCGATCATCTCCGGGGATGCCACCCCATCGACGACCGTGACGACTGCCTGGAGGGAGGGAGACGGCGGAGGGGCACGACACGTATGAATATGGATTTAAAAAACTCTTCTATCGGCAGAAATGGGTATTAATGTCCCAACTCATTGGTATTAATATCCCTGGCTTGTTTGATCCTGGCATGACACGTACATATGCTCCTGACGTACTCCCTCGTCCGAAAATACTTGTCATCAAAATGAATAAAAGGAGATGTATCTAGATGTATTTTAGTTCTACATATATCCCTTTTTGTCCATTTTGATGATAATTATTTTCGGACGGAGGGAGTACGACACAAAATAGGTCTGTGACTAGGATTTTGTTACACGGCAACGGTAGAAATGGGTTCCCCGAAAAAAACGGCAGAAATGGGTCTGGCACTTTGGCTATCCAAAATGGTACTGCTACATTTGAGTTTTTTTTTTTTTTTGACGAGCCGACGAGTCCAAGAATTATACCGGGGAAAGGGAGAGGGGGGAGGGGGAGATAAAATGATAAACCCACGCCGGGGCAAAACAAACAGGACGGAGAAGATTCCACCAACAAGAAGACAGCTGGCGGCTACGCGATCGACTCCGCCCGCCGCCACATTAAACACCAGGAGGAGCGCCACACACACCCATGCACAGACCGTCGCAGCCGCATTCGCAGTCGCATTCGCATCGCCGCTCTCCCTCCTCCCACGGCAGCGCGAGGCGCGAAAGAGTAGGGCGCTAGGCGGGAAGGTGGCGGCGGCCTCGGACCGATCTCTGGGCACCAGATGGCGCCGGCAGGAGGAGCGGGAGGCGCCGCCGCCCCGAAGAGGGTGCCGATGTACCGGCTGTTCGCGTTCGCGGACCGACGGGACGCGGCGCTGATGGCGGTCGGCGCCGCGGCGGCCATGGCCAACGGCGTCGCGATGCCCTTCCTCGCCTTCCTCGTCGGCGACCTCGTCGACGCCTTCGGCCCCGCCCACCGCGCCGACCTCGTCCACGCCGTCTCCAAGGTTCGCGCCGCCCCCGCCCCCGTCGAGGGTTCCCTCTCCTCTCTCCCACGCGCTCCTGGATGGTCGATGATTCAATGCCGCGTCGTCTACTTCCTCGCCCGCCTGTTTCGCCTTGCTCCCGCGTCGCTCGCTCGCTAGTTCTTCGCACTTCCGGTTTCTGCTGCGAGAGTTTTCGAGGGTTTTGGCATAGGCAGCATCGGACTCGAGTAAATCGAACCCTTCAGATCGAACGTTTAGTCTTTCGGCGATTGATTTAGTTATTATCTGAGAATAGTGTCGAACATATATTTATCATTAATTTGTTTCGATTGTTTCCCAGTGTGGAGCATAATTAATTAGTTTCTTTTGATATTTTTGGTATGGAGTTAATCTGCGTCACTATTTTTGGTATGGAGCTTACTTGATTTGTGATCGATTTATTCGAGGTTCCCGTGCTATACGTAGTAATTTAGAGTCCCAGAGCACCAGAATTTTCACGACTTGTTATGGATCTCGAAAGGTGGCAAGTACCAAAGTCCTACTGTTTGATATATGGATCTCAATTTGCTCTGCTAACGATTCTTGTAAGGATGACTGTGTGATCACAACTTCATAACTAAAGAGAGAACGAATTCCTCACCAAAGCCAGCAGAATTGATAGGGCTGGTCCTTTTCATGGTCAAAACGTTCCATGCACGAATGCCCAAAACACTATGGGAAATGGTTCAGTAGAATATATATATATATATAGGTCCGCTTGTATCTCAAAGTGTTTTTTGTGAGGGCTTGTATCTCAAAGTTAGCTGGCTGTATTCTCTTCTCCCCCAGGAATGTTATGCAGTACTAATTGCTATTTGGCGTGTACATGTATATTAGTTCTGTTTCTTTGTTTCATGCCTGATGCTCTTTTCTGTCAAGTTGAACATGTAGTGCAGTAGCACTTCTTACTGAAAATGAAATTTCATCAGCTGGCATTTATAATCTGAGTTGCTAGTTTTATTGGCACTACTTTTCACCATTTTATGTCGTATGCTTTTTTGTCTTTCCAGGTTGCTGTCAGATTTGTGTATCTAGCAGTAGCTTCTGGAGTAGCAGGGTTTCTTCGTAAGTATCAAAAGTAGCATTTCTATTATAGAAGCAGTTTGGAAGTGCATAATCCCATATTGTCTTCTGGTGTAAATTTCTCACATGTTATCCATATTTGCTTCGCTCATGGATATTTACGTAGTTTCTTATACAAAATGTGTACTCCACCTGTTCGGGACTCTGCATATATAGAAACTTCTGATTCAAGATGCATATGCTGAATATGCTGTTCTTCTTGAAAAGTATGAATGATTTCTATTGGTTCGAAAATTGGCAATCCTAATTTGGATGAAATGAAGACCAGAAATTATTTGCCGCAATGCTGGAAAGGAAGTAAATTATATGCACGTATCACTACCCATTTGTTGATGAGATCTATTAACTACACTCATAATATGCTATGTCAGACCCACCAGTTAATTCTACTGTACTCATTTATGCCCCATAAGGAAATAAATTTGTCTCTGGCATAGTATATGTGATGCATCCTACCCATTCATATTTTGAGGTTATTTATTTGGCATGCATTTTTTACTTATGTAGAAGTTCTAAGAACTTAATGGAATTTGTCACGACCAGCTTAATGGTTTTTGCATATCATTGCACTGGAGTGCTGGAAGAGTATTGCGCACCAGAAGCTAACTATTTATATTACCAGTTCTCCACACCAACCGAAGAAAACATAAAATCACTAAAATTTCCATTTTTAGAGTAAAAGAAAAGACATAATCCAACCAGCTGATGAACTCTAATTATATTAGCAATAATTTAATTGTAAGCTTTGATGTATTCTTTTGGTACAACATTGCTTGTTCAATATGTGGATTTATTAATTTGTTTGGGGATTTATTTTTAAGCATATTAATAGTGAAAAATTAACACTGGTTTTGGTATTATTTTTCATAAAGATGTCAGAAACTGCAATGGGATACATATAATTATCGTACTATCTCTTTGAACTCTGCTTCTGCATGCAGAGGTGTCATGCTGGATGGTGACTGGAGAAAGACAGGCTGCACGCATCCGTGGGCTGTACCTCGAGACCATACTTAGACAAGATATATCATTTTTCGATGTGGAGACGTCAACTGGAGAAGTTATTGAAAGGATGTCTAGTGACACAGTGTTAATTCAAGATGCAATTGGAGAAAAGGTGAGCCATATCTTATCCATGTGACTCCCTCTTAAATTTTAAATTTATGATTTTCCTATTTCTCAGGTACTTTAATGCATACCTTCACTTTACTGTTTCTATTACAAATTATCACACAACCAGGTCAAGTTAGTTCAAATATATGTCTCCTTTGCATGGATTTATAAAGATGATAAGCGTTATTTTAAGTGAATCGTGATTTTGATGTATGCTAGTTTTTTATAAAAAGCTTTGCAGTTTCAACTATGCAAAAAATTTGAGGCTACTTCCAGTATACATATTTACTGATTACAGCATGCTAGGCCCCTCCGGATGTGGCTTTGTCGGTGGGCTAGTGTTTCCTTTTGCCGTTTGTTTTTGGCTAGCTAAGGTTGTTTCTTAAGTTATTTTGTCCCTTTTCTTATCAGTGTTTTAGTCGCCTGCTCGCCGTTGTAACACCCGTGTCATCTTGATGCTTTCCTCGAATACAAAACTACTTGCACTTGGGTGCATGTTTCAGATTCTTTTTACTGATTACAGTAGCAAGAGTGTGTGATGCATAGAACACCATCTCTAGAAACTTGTGTTTAAGTGTTTAACACGCTTTAATTTGACTATTTATGAAGGTGGGCAAGTTTCTCCAACTGGTATCAACATTTCTGGGTGGATTTATCATCGCATTTACAAGAGGCTGGCTTCTGTCCCTTGTTATGTTGTCAAGTATTCCTCCTGTTGTAGCAGCTGCTGCAGTCATGTCACTTGTTCTATCAAAGTTATCAAACCGTTCCCAGATGGCCTATGCTGAAGCGGGGAAAGTGGTTGAACAAACAATAGGATCAATCAGAACGGTATATCTACCTTCTATAAACTTAACCCTTATAATTCTTGTGCCTAGCTAACTTCTCATTTCCTTCATGAAAACAGGTGATATCTTTCACTGGAGAGAGCAGAGCAATTAGTGAATACAAAGAGCATTTGAAAATATCATACAAGTCAGCAGTCCACCAGGGTATTGCCGGGGGGCTTGGAGTTGGTTCACTTCTGCTTATTGTTTTCTGCAGCTATGGATTAGCTGTATGGTATGGTGCAAAGCTGATTATTGAAAAGGGATATACTGGTGGCTATATCATTAATGTGTTGATGGCCATCATGACTGGTGCAATGTTAGTATTTTCATTTGCATGGCAGTATCTATTTTCAAGATACAAAGCTCCAAATTCAAATTAAATTGCCATCATTTGCATGACGCTTGTTTCTTCTAATTGTTTGTAGGGCTCTTGGCCAGTCTTCTCCATGCTTAACTGCTTTTGCATCAGGACAGATTGCGGCTCACAAAATGTTTGCAACCATTTATAGAAAACCTGAGATTGACGCGAGTGATAAGAGTGGCCTTATTTTGGAGAACTTTGTCGGAAATGTTGAGTTGAAAGATGTCCATTTCTGTTACCCTGCACGACCTGAGCAACTTATCTTCAATGGCTTCTCTATAAGCATTCCAACTGGCATGACGGTGGCACTGGTTGGGGAGAGTGGAAGCGGGAAATCTACTGTAATTGGCTTGGTAGAGAGATTCTATGATCCACAATCAGGTGAAGTTCTTTTGGATGGTGTTAATCTGAAACAGCTAAACCTTAGCTGGGTAAGACAGAAAATAGGGCTTGTTAGCCAAGAACCTATTCTTTTCACAACTACTATAAGAGAAAACATAGAATATGGAAAGAAGGGTGCGACAGAGGAAGAAATTAGGAGGTCAACTGTGCTTGCTAATGCTGCGAAGTTCATCGACAAGTTACCAAATGTATGCCCATTTAATCCCTTCTCATGCATTCTGCAATCTTGTATTTTTGCAGTATTATTTTCACCCCTAATTATAAGTTGACAACTATTACCAGGGACTGGATACAATGGTTGGTGAGCATGGAACACAACTATCTGGTGGACAGAAACAAAGGATTGCAATCGCAAGAGCAATTTTGAAGAACCCCAGCATACTACTTCTTGATGAAGCTACAAGCGCACTTGATGCCGAGTCTGAGCGTGTAGTTCAAGATGCACTAAATAATATCATGGTGAACAGAACCACAATAGTTGTAGCACATCGCCTGAGCACTATAAAAAATGCTGATACAATATCAGTGCTACATCGGGGACAGCTTGTGGAGCAAGGTAAGCTGAATTTCTGCATCACTTTTAGCTAGTCATACTGCATTTATTCAGCAAGGGTGAAGTTTCAGATTTTGATGTTAGAAACCAGCTCTAAATGCATGTTTGCACAACAGGGCCACATGTTGAGTTGATAAAGGATCCCGATGGAGCCTACTCCCAACTTTTACGGCTGCAAGAGGTTAATACGAAAAGGGAGGGATCTCATGGAAATGACTCCAGCAGGTTACAATCAGCATCTGATGCTGCAAATTCTGCAAGTCAACATAGCAGTATAAAGCCATCCTTTGGGAGATCTATGAGTAGATATTCACCACAGGGTGGAAGCAGAATAAACTCGCAAACATTCTCATTGCATGAACATGAAACCGATGGGGTTGATGATGCCAAGTCAGGGAAGAATGTGATCAGACGCCTGCTCTACCTCCATAAGCCTGAGGTTCCAATCCTTCTGTTAGGATGCACTGCTGCTGCAGCCAATGGTGCTATACTTCCTGTGTTTGGTATGCTGCTTTCAAGTGCCATTAACACATTCTATGAACCGCCACAACAATTGCGAAAAGACTCTGTATTCTGGGCAGAGATGTATGTGATGTTGGGTGTGATCTCCATCTTTGTCATCCCATTGCAATACGCTTTGTTCAACATGGCAGGTGGTAAACTTATCGAGCGCATACGTGCGGTTTCATTTAGTCGGGTTGTTTACCAGGAAATAGGATGGTTCGATGACCCTCTGAACAGCAGGTACTTCTGTGTTCACTTATTCATCTGATACATCAATATTGTAGAATGCCATTATTTTATGTTTCCTGATTCTCAATCATTGTTCCAATTCTCTAGTGGCGCAATAGGCTCCAGACTATCAGGGGATGCAGCGTCTGTTAAAAGCATTGCTGGGGATGTCTTGTCATTGATAGTGCAAAGCATAAGCACTGCTGTTGTCGGTATCGTAATAGCCATGATTGCAAACTGGAAACTAGCATGCATTGTATTGTGCTTCCTTCCTTGCGTGATTGCACAGAGTTATGCTCAAACGAGGTTAATGAGGGGCTTTGGTGCTGATGCCAAGGTATATGATCTGTTATTCCTTTTTCATGGTGATCATATCATTGTGTAGTTATTAGCTGAAATTCTTTGTAATGTTGCCTGCAGGAAATGTATGAACAAGCGAGCACAATTGCCACTGATGCCATCGGTAATATCAGAACTGTTGCTTCATTTTGTGCAGAAGAGAAGATAATTGAAAGCTACCGAAAGAAATGTGAAGGTCCTGTGAGACAAGGAGTTCGTCAGGGGGCTATAAGTGGCGTGGGTTATGGATTCTCATTCGCGTTGCTCTTCTGTTTTTATGCCATATCCTTTTACGTTGGAGCTCGCTTTGTACACAATGGGACTGCAGAAGTTGGGCAAGTCTTCAGGGTGAGAACCGAACAACTCATAGACTCAAAGAATTGATCTGGGTCTTCTTCTCATTGCCGCTGCTTTTTCTTGAAAATGCAGGTCTTCTTCGCTTTAACCATGATGGCTGTTGGAGTTTCTCAGTCGAGTTCCCTTGCTCGGGATTTTGCCAAAGTGCAAAATGCAGCTGCTTCCATTCTCAAGATTATTGATAGGAAATCCAAGATTGACGCAAGCCATGAGGTAGGAACGACACTAGAGGCAGTGGAAGGCAATATAGAGTTGCAGCACGTGAGCTTCAAGTACCCTGCTCGGACAGACGTGCAAATCTTCAGAGATTTGTGCTTGAGGATACCATCTGGCAAGGTACATTTGGTTTTCGGTTCTCTCCCATTTTTTACAGTACTGTTGAAGTACTCTGCTGTATAGAAGAACTTGAACAAGATGAAAATAACTTGACTGGGGTAAAAACAAGCTAGCTGCGCCACTGATCTCATGCATTGTCATCCTGGTTGTTTGTTGCAGACTGTTGCACTTGTCGGGGAAAGCGGAAGTGGGAAATCTACGGTGATAGCCTTGATCGAGAGGTTCTACGATCCTGACTCTGGCGGCATCTTTCTAGATGGGGTGGATCTGAAGACCCTCAAGCTCACCTGGCTCAGGCAGCAGATTGGTCTGGTAGGCCAAGAGCCGGTCCTCTTCAATGACACCATCAGAGCAAACATCGCCTACGGCAAGATGGAGCAGGTATCCGAGGATGAGATCGTTGCCGTTGCCAAGGCCGCCAACGCCGACAGGTTCATCTCCACCCTCCCAAACGGGTACAACACGAGCGTCGGCGAGCGCGGGGTGCAGCTGTCGGGTGGTCAGAAGCAGCGGATAGCCATCGCCAGGGCGATCCTCAAGAACCCCAAGCTGCTGCTCCTGGACGAGGCGACCAGCGCGCTGGACGCGGAGTCGGAGCGCATCGTGCAGGAGGCCCTGGACAGGGTGACGGTCGGGAGAACAACCGTGGTCGTGGCTCACCGGCTGTCGACTATCACCGCCGCCGACAAGATTGCCGTGGTCAAGAACGGGGTAGTCGCCGAGGAAGGGCGGCATGAGCAGCTCCTTCGCCTGCCCGGTGGTGCCTACGCGTCCCTTGTTGCCTTGCAGTCTAGCAGTTCCTGAAGCGGATACACGAGCAACGCTGTGCTCTTGCTTCGTAGGATGACGAGCATTGAATAGTCTTTTGCAGATTTCAGTTGGTTTTTCATTTTTAGTGTATCAAAATGACCACGCTCTCAACGTAGTAACAACAGAAGTTCCACTCCTTCCCAAGGTGTAAAGGATAGATATTCTCCAGGGTTTTGGCCTTGTTTTCGTTTCTTCTCCTTCCTATTTTTGTTATAGCTTTACGCTTTATAAAAGTGTAAATGGAAACATGGTATGATGCACAGATTCGTGACTCGTTTAGAAGTCCTTCATTCCGCTCTGGACGTTAAATTCTACACTTGCTTTTTCGTTCATTGGTTATGTATTCGGAAATCTGCCGATAGTTTCATGTGGTACTCATAAACAGCTTTGACGGATGAAACTTGTTAATGGTGTTGGCGGGTGACATTTTTGAAGAGGGAGTACCATGAAGAGGGAGTATATATCTCCGTTGACATCTATTTACGCTCGACTGGAGAATAAAATGCTTTTTTCGTTGTCATGTTCTGAACTTCACTCCTAATAATTGCTTATGCTTTAACTGATACCCATTCTGTTGCATATCTCGTGATTTGCTTACGACATAGGCGTATAGTGGTTCCTTCTTTTTCTTAACAAGTCAGTGTGTCGGGTAGTGCACAGTAAAGGCCTTCCTCGTCTGTTGTATGAACTTTTTTTTTTTGCGAGAAAATTTCCGATTTATTCATCTTCAATCATGGCAGTACAACGAATACCAGAAATAATAGAAATCACATCCAGATCCGTAGACCACCTAGCGACAACTACAAAGACCTTGAAGCGAGCGAAGCGCGCGCGCCGTCATCGCCCTCCATCACCGGAGTCGGGCACAACTTGTTGTAGTAGAGCGGTCGGAAGTCGTCGTGCTAAGGCCCGAGGACCAGCGCACTGCAAACAGCAACCGCCGCAGATGAAGAATAATGTAGATCGAAAAATCCAATCCGAAGACACACGAACGTAGACGAACAACGACGAGATCCGAGCAAATCCACCAAAGATAGATCCGCCGGAGACACACCTCCACACGCCCACCAACGATGCTAGATGCATCGCCGGAACGGGGGCTAGGCGGGAGACCTTTATTCCATCTTCGAGGAGCCGCCGCCTCGCCTTCCCGAGTAGGACACAAACCCTAGCAAAACTGAAAGAAACGACAGAACGGAGGCCCTCCGCTGACCCTTGCCGAGATCCATCTGCCCCCATGGCCCTAAGGCCATCGGAGAGGAGGTGGACCTGCGGCGGCGGCGGCGGGAGGCAAAAACCCTAGCTTTTTGTGGAGGAGAAGGAGGCGGCGGCTAAAAGGACTCAGGACTCCGGAGCCGACTAAGATTGAGAAATATTTTGCTATCGTCTGTTGTATGAACTTGATCAGGGGAACAACCGCTCTGATATATGTGCATCTGTCACACTCCTATGGCAACCGTTGTGATGCATGGGTGACGGCAGCCAGTGTGGGTGGCCGCCTGCGTTCATGGTTCTCCGACGCCCAAATGTGGCATCGACGACTTAGGTGCTAGCCGCGAAGCGGCAGCGGTGACCGGGACACCAAGAGGTGCGATGGTGGGTGGGGGGTGGTGTGTCTATGGCTTGAGACCACCATGGTGTTGACGCCTTGTCTCAGTGACATGTCGTTATCGGTATCCGCCACAAGGTTTCTAGAGCACATGCGCCTAAGATGGCTTCCGACGAAGTTCGACTCTTCGGCGTTTTGTAATGGTTTTGCGCTCCGCCACAAGGTTTCTAGAGCACATGCGCCTAAGATGGCTTCCGACGGCGTTCGACTCTTCGGCGTTTTGTAATGGTTTTGCGCTCACACACATAGATTTGGTCGTGTGGTGATATCCACACTACGGATATGCACGGAGATTAGCTACCTTCGGGCATGAATGCCATGGGAAGGATTAGATCTTAGTTTCCCGTGATCATGATGTGTGGGTGCCCTTTCATGTAGCTTCGTCTTCTTCGGCAAGGGATGGCGGCAACACGCGGTTTCTTCGACTTGGTGGTGCTCATTGAGCATTGGGTCTCTAGCTTCGTAGTGTAGGTCTGATCTTTGATGGTTGCATCTGATAATTGTGTTGTTTTATGCAGTGTGTCCTTATTGAATGCATTGCTTTGAAGCCTGCTTAGACGTACTCTTCGGGGTGAAAACCCAAGATTTGACGAAGTGTTTGGATCCCACAACAAAGGCACTTGCACGTTGGTATCTTCTTGGAGACATTGTTTCAGAGAACCTTTCACATAGCTCATGTGTTGTAAAGGATTGTGGATGGCGTTGTTGCTAGTATGTTGCAAGTTGTTGGCCATTGGACTTTGTCAAGGATTGTGGATGGCGTTGTTGCTAGTATGTTGCAAGTTGTTGGCCATGTGGACTTTGTTTCTTTTTCCTTCTTCCTTTTATCCTTTTTGGTTGTCTGCATCCTTGATTTCTCCACTAGCTTTTGATGCGTGTCCTTGCATAGACTAGGTGTAATTGATATCATCTTGATACTAATATATTCTCTGTTGTCAAAATAATAATCATATTTTCAGGTAACAACATCCCATATGTGATATCACTGGCGGAGGACCCCAGTGGGCAAGGTCTAGTTGCCGCCGCCATACCTTGTTTTGGTGCAAAAATATTTTTATACCTACACACACTTCTCTCGGTTGGCTACGCTCAATCTCGTCGCTGGAAAAATTGCTAAAGGGAGAGGTCGTACGCTGGATGGGCCAATCAGACATAGTTGAAAATTGGGCCACATATAGACACAGCATCCGGAAGCAGTTGGTCCATTTACACTTCACGGTGGCTAGCTCTCGCTCTCAATTGTCTCAAAAAAAAGCTCTCACTCTCAACGAACCGACCGAGAACCAGCTCCCCAGCTCAGATAGAGACGCACATGCAGGCGGCACGCAGCAAACCTAGCGCGCGGCAGCGGCTGGCCAGGACGAGGCGGAGTGGCGGATGACGATGGCTGTGGCCTGTGGTGGGCGTCAAGCAAGTGGGGCGCAGAGCGCTCCCGCGCAAGGCACAGTGACGTACTGTGGGGACCCCGACTCATAAGTCGTGATCACCGATTGTACGTGTACAGTGATCCCAGAGATCAATACTCACTGAACACACAGAAGCTGAATAACAAGAGTCTTACATCCATATATACCGTCTTACACAAGTAGGACCATTATGGTCAAGTCTTGAGTATAACATTGCATGAAATCTTCGCCGATAACTTGGACCCATGCCATCCGCCTTAACCCTACGGGCATTCTCGACGGGAAGCGCCCTAGATCGCATGTTCGCCAAGTATTCTTCATCATATCCTGTTCTTTCATGCCTGGCCAATAAAATAACCAGTGGCAAGCCAATGAGTACTTTGAATGTACTCGCAAGCAACCCAAGAGTGATAACAAAATAATTATGCAAGGCTCTACTGCTTAATTGGCATTGTTGCGGAAAGCTAGTTTTTCTCATGTAAGTATGATCAACATTTATCAAGGACAGGAATGCGTCTGCAACAAGCATCAGGACGTTACAGACATCAACATCGAGAAAGAGTTATGAACAACTCATGCTCAAGCTCATCGTGACTTCCTCACGAGTCACATCATCAATATCACCAAACGGTGTTGTTTGTCAGAAACATATGGACATAGTCTAAGCAGCACCGCCCAACTGTCCTTGACCGTGGACACGGCTATTCGAATAGTTTTACACTCTGCAGAGGTTGCACATGTACCAACAAGATCCGGGGAACTTCGTGTCATCCACGACCCACGATACCTCAAGTACCCGGGGTAAGCACCCAATCACTACCTTTCCCTAGACGACACTAACATGGAGTCCACTCGATTGGTAGTAACCCCCGTGCCTAACATTTCACATCATAAAGTTGTGGAGCCTCGCTCCCATATTCATCACATACCACAAGCACGGGGTACCAACGGTGTGTCCGGTGCCCTGTGAAAACAGTCATGGCCGCCCTACCTGGCACGACCCCGTCCCGAGAGAGCGCACCAACAACTCTCCTGTCACTAGTAATGCGGGCTCCAAGCTAGTATCGGTCTAGGTAATCAATAATGCCCTTTCCCATATAAGGGTAGAGTGGTTGCGCATGTAAGGTTGGGACAGTCATCAAATCTTAAATCTAATCCGTCTCTGTAAACAACACTTTCAACAAGCCTCGGTACACTACCTCTCCACCAAGTAGTGACATAGTTCATCATCATCTCCTAGGGGCATTAGTGGCACCCACTGGGCTATTTGCAAGTATGTCAAACCACACTTGGTTTCTTTCCATGCATAACCCTGACCCACTTTGCGTAGCAACTACTTTAGCATCCTATCTACTCCCACCGGCATAACCCTCATAAGAAGGTAGGGTCATGCACAATGCAAGTATCAATGAGGAAGTAACAGAGGCAGCCAACCAACGTGGTCTACCATCTCATCATGATTCCGATGCAACAATAATAAAGAGTTATATGTCATGCATAAAAAGGGTTTCATGGGCATGGTGAAAGGGCTTCTTGCCTGGTTCATCAGAGTCTTGAAATCTTCTGGTCCTTCTCCAAGTACTCCGTCTACTTCGTCAACTATCGTCGAAAGCAACCGTAATAAGCAACACAACAAGGCAGGAAATAAAAGTGCTCTAAAAATATGAGTTGGACTTTTCTGGCATACCTCTGGTCATATGAGGGATGACCAAAGTGGTTTCATTAGGATTTGATCAATGGACATCTCTGAACATTTCAATATGATGGAATCAATAGGTTTATGGATTTGCAAGAAGTGTACAGAAATATATTTTTGGAAAATGGGCAAAGATACCCATTTAACAAAGGATGATTTTAGAAGCATTTAGGATTTGGTTTCACTGGGTTTGGAGTTCAAATGAATATTCTATGGATTTGCAAAGTTGACAAACATGAAGAAATGGCTCATTATTTTGTGGGGTAAAGAAAGTATCAAGAAAAATGTTCATAAACTAGGTTATGAATTTAGATGCATCCAGGAATTGGAATCATGGCATTTGGAGCAAGTTTGAGCTCTCAGTGATTTTTCTAAAGTTCATCACAGAAAGAGGAAAAATAGGATTTGTAAATATTTGTGAAGAAAAGGTCTCTGGAAAAATGTGCATGTTGCACCACCAGGTAGATCATGATTTATAGAGTCACTAGAAATATGAATCATCAAATTTGGAGTTAATTTGAATATTCTATGGATTTTTGAAGTTGACTGGAAAAAGAATAAGGAAAAGGCTATACCACTTATTCTGCGCGTTGGGCGAGGGATAGCTGACGGGCTGGCCCAGCTGTGGAGCCGCGCAGGAGAAGAGGCCACGTCGAAGGAGGCTTCGCGGGGGTACGCCTTCGCGCAGGGGAGGCGGATCCGGCCGAAGCCGTTTCCACTTAAACGGCGGGGCCCGCCCACCGGGTCGCTGACGAGCGGGGCCTGGTGCTCAGGTCGTCTCCTACCTCCCGCTCGAACAGAGTAGAGGCAGGGGAGGCGAGGCCGAGCGGGCGCCGGCGCTCTTCCGGGCGGCACGGGCCACCTCCGGCGGTGCCCGGCACACCGGCGGACTCACGCCTGTGGCAAGACCCATCCAGGTGCTTCACGCCCGCGGGGGAGCCCGGGAAGAGGAGGAGCTTCGGGTGTGGCGGACCGGGCTGACGGCGGGGTTCGGCAAGGCGAGGAAGGCACGAGGATGAGGGGATGAAGTGCGGGGCGAGTCGGTGGTGGTGGTGAGGGGGCACTGGAGTGGCTAGGGAGAGAGGAGAGGCTCGAGATAGCCGAAATTTAGGCGAAGCCCGACGGCGGCACTCCGGCCATGGAGGGAGCAGGAGGGCACGAGGGGAGATGTGGGTTGGTCCAAGGGATGCACGGGAGGGAGAGAGGGCCAAAGGAGTGGAGAAGGGGCTCGGGGTGACCTTAAATACAAGGGGGCGAGGTGCACCACGGGCCGTGCGCCGGCGAGGCTGTTGCCATCGCTGCAAGCCACGGGGGCTCGTGTGGGCGTGTCTGGGGTGTTCCGGGATGTCGACTACGTCGGGAGATATAGAGAGAGGGAGTGGGGAGAGGTCAGAGGCGCGCGCGTGTGAGCCGCGCCATTGGCGCGCTCGGGCGGCCGATGTTCGCTAGCGCGGAGGTGCGGGGAGGAGGAGAGAGGAAGGGGACAGCGCCGTGTCGTGATGCGGTCGTCGAGGGACGTTGGTTGGCGCGAGGGGGAGGCTCGAGGTGGTCGGGGGACGACGCGTCAACGGTCGGGAGCACGCTGACGTGCTCCAGAGCGCGTCTTTGGCCGGCATGACATGCCTTTTTGCGGAATGGGCGCGGCCACTTGTGTCTGGAAGCTGCATGGGGGAGTAAACAATGGGAAAGTGGCATTGGATGCCCTGTAACATGCCAGGAGTGAGAGAGAGATGAGAAAGGGAGGAAAAAGTGGATGTCCAGAGAATAAAAATGGATCCCTGCCCCCCTTCATCATTGCCTCTCGGGCAGGGAAGCACACCAGAGGTAGAGGGGGATTAGTAGGGGCTGTGGTAAAAAGGAGAAGTCATGGAGATTAGTGAAAGGGGATAAAACATGAATTTTGAGATTCTGTCAGGAGGTGTTTGATGTTGGTTTGGGCAAGAAGATGATTTCCATTTGTCATGAGGCTCCACAGGGTGCAATGGCACATATAATTAGGGTCGTTCACCCATTTTGAGCTCATTTGGGCAAAGTTGCCAATGCAACTTTTGTAAACCCTAAAAATCAGCAGAATTGGACTCTCCAAGATTTGGTCATGCAAATCTTTTCTCCTTGATGCACCACTTGGTGTAGTGTCATCATTTGAGGATATGAACATGTCCACAAAAGTTGAGATCAAAAGGAGGAAGTTGCCAATGTAGAGTTGTTCAAATTTGGCTCTGGACAGGAAGGGTTTTGGGGCACTTTGATCACGTTAACTTGTTCTCCAACTTGTGCCACTTGGTCTAGATGAATAATTAGAACATATGAGCATGTTCACAAGGTTTGAGAACATTTGGAAATGTTTGGCAATGTAAAGTTGCTCAAACTTCAAAATGGACAGAAATGGTTTTGAGGGGATTTGATGATTTTATATTGTTCTCCATGTCATGAGACTTGGCAAGATCATCTAATATGTCAGATGTGACATGCTATAATTTTATTGGAATTTTTGGAGAATATTTCTTTGTAAATATTTCAAAAGCTTGAAATATCCAGAAAGGGTTTTTGAGGGATTTGACCAATATTTTGAACATGACCATGTGTTGAAACTCTTATATATGGAAAATATATGTCCACTGAGTTTCCCTAATTTTTGTCAAATATTTTTGAAACAGAAAAATAATTTTTCCCTATTAAAGACCATTTCTGGCCTTAAGAAAAAGCTTTTAAATAAAATATGAAAATAACTGTTAAAATTATATTTTTGTGGTTTCTGGGTATCCTATATCTAATAGGAGTCAAATATATTTTTGAAAGATTTTTACTGCCCTTAATTAAGTACTTGCAATTGCAAATCTCAATTCAGGGGTTTTGGAAAACTAATTTTGAAAATACTATTTGGTCAAATTATTTTGTAAGAAATTAATTTTATGTCCTATACACATGGCATGATCATTGGTTCAAGAGTTTGGAGCAAGGAGATGAAGTATAGGAGTTGGAGGATTTATTTGATTTTTAGAGCACTTGCAAACAGCAGACAAACATTCAATCAAAGCAAAGACAAAACACTCAAAAGTTTTTGTCAAACCACATTTTAGCATGATTTATTGACTTAACTGTTGTGGCATGAAAATCAGGGTGTGACAGACCTACCCCCCTTACAAGAATCTCGTCCCCGAGATTCCCAGACTAGGCGCGGAAAGGAGTATGGAAACTTGGATTTGGGGTAGTCTTCAAGTCCTCATGTTGCTTCTGCTTCCGTGTAGTGCTCCATTGAGCTTGAAGTACTTGCTGGTGTAGCTTCGTGTATGACGCTCTTCTTGATCCAAGTTGCTAATGGGTAGCTCGCGGTAGGTTAGATTGGGCTAGGGGTCGATGGCTCGGTAGTCAATGCCCTCGTAGAGATCGGGCAAGTTAGGAAGTTGGAAACACTTCCGGGGTTGTGATACATGGAAAGCATTGTGCACATCAGGTAACTCAGGTGGCAACTCCAACTGGTAACTGTCATCTCTTCATCTTGTAGTGATCTCAGAGGGGGTTGTTAAATCTTGGAGTGATCTCGAAGTGGGCCGATGAATCTTGGTGTGGGTCTCCTTGTCATGAAAATGCTTGGTTCCTTAGAGAGAAGTGGCTTGCAGATACACCTGGTCTTCGAAGCGGATGTTTACTTCTTGATGATGGCGGTAGTCCTTCCTCCTAGGCATGACGATCTTCAGATGTTCCTTGACCAGCTCAATGATTCTCCTTACGTCTTCGGGTAGACAAGTATGTCATCAAATAAAGATGGCAACTAACTTGTCCAAGCACTCCTTGAAGTCTATGGGGTACGTAAAGTGGGCTGAGGCATTGGTGATGGTCACGGTTGAGTATTGGCCAAGGTCTTATCGATCTAGAGCCAAAGCCCAAGGTCAGGACCCGACCATGTTGTGGCTTGGTAGGTCTTAAGGGTTTCAAGGATTCTAGGGTGCGAGTGAACGTTTATCCTTGAGCACAGTTTCTGAGATGCCAATAGTTCTACCTAGTCTTCACCTCATATTACCAAAAGAATCATCTCATATAGGTCAACTCCAATCATCACTCATGTTATTCATATCCTCATGACTCTCAAGAGGAGGTCTAACAAAATCATATATGTCTACAATCCCCAAACTCATGTGTGTGGCTACCCTTAAAATCCATGGGTAGAGCATCTAAGCTTGGATTTAATAACCACCATCCAAGTGCTCAGTCTATTGACCCAAGGTCCAAGATAAAGTACCTCTATCCTACGGAAACACGTCGTATGCCACTCCAAGATCTTGTTTCCTTCCTATGAATCAACTCCAACAACCCGTTAACTTCGATTAATCACTACACAATCCATTAATTCTACAAATCCAATGTTTATGGTGTTCCACATGATCTCCTAATGTTCCTATAATCCCCGAACACTTGAAAGGGCTATTTTTGCTATAGTCAGTCCACCGATTCCCATTGTCATGGTCAAGTAACACTCCAAGGTCAAGCTCATAAAGATGCCTAAATAAACTCCGACAATTAGTCCAATCTCCTAGTTTATGGTCCACCGAGAAACATGGTATCATGATCAAGATCATCAGTCTAAATCCAATTTACTCCGAACCAGGTAAAATTATCCTGCATCCATACTCCACTAGGGTAACCTATTTAAATCCAAATCTTGTGCCCAACGAGAATTTCCACACTTTCCCCCAAGTCATTTACGTAATATCAATTGTCTCCTATCAATATCATCTGATCAAGTCAAATCCTTGCACTTCCAGGAGTTCAGCTTGCGATCATAATTGTCCTATAAATCCAATTTACTTAGGGGTAATGAAAGCTATGCTAATCTATACTCATGATCCCACCAAGTTCATCTACCAGCATCAAAGCCTCATAATCCACCAAATAGTCTCATATAATTCCTCAAGTCATTGATATAAACTCATCAAGTCATTTGTCCTCTATTCCTATATCCTTGAATTGGTCTTCCCTATGGCATCATCAGTTTTGGTGCTATCTTAGGATGATAATGTGCTCGTTCACTATGTCCACTAGTTTCCTAATGAACCCAGTGATAAGCAAGGTGACGGAGGCTTAACAGGTTCTCTTGAAATTCTATGGTTTAAGCACATGGTTAAGGATTCGAGCTGGGGTATCTCGTGAAGTCTTGAAGGGTCTAGGAATAGGGTTCTAGTCTTGAGGTGTAAACATACAGGGTTGTACTTGGTCGAGGAGGTTGTAGCAAAAGTCTTCAGTGCTTGTTGGTCGCCGAGGTGGAATCCTTGGTGCATATTGTCTTGCTTGTCTTCAGTTGAGGAAAGAGATGAGAGGGAAAAGTAGCATAGAGGAGGGGAATGCCTAAAGGGGGTTCTATGGTGCAAGTGCAAACAAACAGGAGCAAAAGGGGCCAAACAGAAGAAGCAAGGTAAGGAAGGTGATATAGTCGCATACTTGTCGCTTAGGGCAAAAGTGCGACCTATATCAAAACACAAACAAATAAAAACAAGCAACACACCGTCATGGTTCTATTCGAACTATCATATGGACTCGACTGCGCATAGGGGGTACACGACTCATCCTACCCTAGGGGTTCTCGGACTTGGTAGTCGTGCCTTGTGCCTCATGCAGTCTTCTGAGTTTTCCTCAGGTGTTGCTACGTCTCTTGTAGTTGTTTGATGAAACAATCCGGGTTGAGCCTGAAGATTCTTCAACAACTTCTCGCCTGTTGAAGTGATGGGGTGAAGGTGGCTCCTCGTAACTGGCATTGACTTGGTCTTCTATTGTCTTCTTAATCATGACGATCACTTTTGCCTTTTTAAGGTGTTGGCGGTTCCAGGTGGCACTCCTTTATGTAAGGACACTAACAAGGCATAATAGAGGCCCAATCTGTCGGACACATTGTTGACAATATCGTCACCGAGAGCAGGGGATGAAGAGAACCGTTTTCCTGCTCACTATAGTGAGGCGGACCAAATGGCTAGGTTCTCATCCACCGGTGGTTGCCGATGCAACAATGATAGGCATGGTTGCTCTACTAGCGATGTATATCATGATCTTGCTTATCCCATTCCCTGGTCATCATAGGCCAAGGTTTCATAATCCTGGGCAATTTCAAAGGTGTCACCATCCTCTGGTCTTCGTGTCCTCATCCCTTGAGGGCGTACCTTCTGTTGGCATCATCTTGCTGTGGTGTTGCCAATCTTGTGTTTAGAAGAGGTGGGTGAGTGTCTGGCAAGGCGTCTTCCTTCTAAATTATCCACGAGGATTACAAGGAATCCCGTGGTCAGGGCATAAGGATTCTAGCGACCATTAAATTTGAAGGGGAAGAGGAAAGTATATCTTAGTTTTCGAAAAACTCAGAAGGGGAAGAGAAGTATAGATAGTTTTGAAAATTAGTAATAGTTTTGAAAATAGCTTTACCCTAACTAACGACCGTGCTAACTAAGGCTTCCTACAGTCAGGATGGCTATGATACCAGCTCTGTGGGGACCCCGACTCATAAGTCGTGATCACCGATTGTATGTGTACAACGATCCCAGAGATCAATGCTCACTGAACACACAGAAGCTGAATAACAAGAGTCTTACATCCATACATACCGTCTTACACAAATAGGACCATTATGGTCAAGTCTTGAGTATAACATTGCAGTGGAAATCTTCGTCGATAACTTGGACCCATGCCATCTGCCTTAACCCTACAGGCATTCTGACTGGGAAGCGTCCTCGCTCGCATGTTCGTCGCCGAAGTATTCTTCATCATATCCTGTTCTTTCATGCCTGGCCAATAAAATAACCAGTGGCAAGCCAATGAGTACTTTGAATGTACTCGCAAGCAACCCAAGAGTGATAACAAAATAATTATGCAAGGCTCTACTGCTTAATTGGCATTGTTGGGGAAAGCTAGTTTTTCTCATGTAAGTATGATCAACATTTATCAAGGACAGGAATGCGTCTGCAACAAACATCAGGAGGTTACAGACATCAACATCGAGAAAGAGTTATGAACAACTCATGCTCAAGCTCATCGTGACTTCCTCACGAGTCACATCATCAATATCACCAAACGGTGTTGTTTGTCAGAAACATATGGACATAGTCTAAGCAGCACCGCCCAACTGTCCTTGACCGTGGACACGGCTATTCAATAGTTTTACACTCTGCAGAGGTTGCACACTGCACTCCACAAGATCCGGGAACTTCCGTGTCATCCACGACCGCGATACCTCAAGTACCTCGGTAAGCACCCGATCACTACCTTTCCCTAGACGACACTAACATGGAGTCCACTCGATTGGTAGTAACCCCCGTGCCTAACATTTAACATCATAAAGTTGTGGAGCCTCGCTCCCATATTCATCACATACCACAAGCACGGGGTACCAACGGTGTGTCCGGTGCCCTGTGAAAACAGTCATGGCCGCCCTACCTGGCATGACCCCGTCCCGAGAGAGCGCACCAACAACTCTCCCGTCACTAGTAATGTGGGCTCCAAGCTAGTATCGATCTAGGTAATCAATAATGCCCTTTCCCATATAAGGGTAGAGTGGTTGCGCATGTAAGGTTGGGACAGTCATCAAATCTTAAATCTAATCCGTCTCTGTAAACAACACTTTCATCAAGCCTCAGACACTACCTCTCCACCAAGTAGCGACCTAGTTCATCATCATCTCCTGGGGCATTAGTGGCACCCACTAGGCTATTTGCAAGTATGTCAAACCACACTTGGTTTCTTTCCATGCATAACCTCGACCCAGTTTATGAAAGCAACTACTTTAGCATCCTATCTACTCCCACCGGCATAACCCTCATAAGAAGGTAGGGTCATGCACAATGCAAGTATCAATGAGGAAGTAACAGAGGCAGCCAACCAACGTGGTCTACCATCTCATCATGATTCCGATGCAACAATAATAAAGAGTTATATGTCATGCATAAAAAAGGTTTCATGGGCATGGTCAAGGGGCTGCTTGCCTGGTTCATCAGAGTCTTGAAATCTTCTGGTCCTTCTCCAAGTACTCCGTCTACTTCGTCCACTATCGTCGAAAGCAACCATAATAAGCAACACAACAAGGCAGGAGATAAAAGTGCTCTAAAAATATGAGTTGGAATTTTCTGGGATACCTCTGGTCATATGAGGGATGACCAAAGTGGTTTCATTAGGATTTGATCAATGGACATCTCTGAACATTTCAATATGATGGAATCAATAGGTTTATGGATTTGCAAGAAGTGTAAAGAAATATATTTTTGGAAAATGGGCAAAGATACCCATTTAACAAAGGATGATTTTAGAAGCATTTACGATTTGGTTTCACTGGGTTTGGAGTTCAAATGAATATTCTATGGATTTGCAAAGTTGACAAACATGAAGAAATGGCTCATTATTTTGTGGGGTACAGAAAGTATCAAGAAAAATGTTCATAAACTAGGTTATGAATTTAGATGAATCCAGGAATTGGAATCATGGCATTTGGAGCAAGTTTGAGCTCTCTGTGATTTTTCTAAAGTTCATCACAGAAAGAGGAAAAATAGGATTTGTAAATATTTGTGAAGAAAAGGTCTCTGGAAAAATGTGCATGTTGCACCACCAGGTAGATCATGATTCATGGAGTCACTAGAAATTATAATCATCAAATTTGGAGTTAATTTGAATATTCTATGGATTTTGAAGTCGATCGAAAAAGAATAAGGAAAAGGCTATACCACTTATTCTCGCTATTTGGGCGAGGGATAGCCGACGGCCGCCCACTGTAGCCGCAGCAGAGAAGAGGCCACATCAAGGCGGTTGCTGGGTACGCCGCAGGGAGGTGGATCCGCCAAGCCGCTTCCACTTAAACGGCGGGGCTCGCCCACGGGTCGCTGACGAAGCGGGCCCCGTGCTCAGTTGCGTCTCCTACCTCCCGCTCGAGCAGAGGCAGGGGAGGCGAGGCCGAGTGGGCGCCGGTGCTCTTCCGGCGGCACGGGCCACCTCCGGCGTGCCAGCACACCGGCGGACTCAAGGCTGCACAAGACCCATCCAGTGCTTCACGCCATGGGAGCCCGGAAGAGGAGGAGCTGGGTTTGGCGGACTGGCTGACGACGGGTTCGGCAAGGCGAGGAAGGCACGAGGATGAGGGGATGAAGTGCGGGGCGATCGGTGGTGGTGGTGAGGGAGCTTTGGAGTGGCTAGGGAGAGAGGAGAGGCTCGAGATAGCCGAAATTTAGGCGAAGCCTGACGGCGGCACTCCGGCCATGGAGGGAGCAAGAGGGCACGAGGGGAGATGTGGGTTGGTCCAAGGGATGCACGGGAGGGAGAGAGGGCCAAAGGAGTGGAGAAGGGGCTCGGGTGGCCTTAAATACAAGGGGGCGAGGTGCACCGCGGGCCGTGCGCCGGCGAGGCTGTTGCCATCGTTGCAAGCCTCGGGGGCTCGTGTGGGCGTGTTTGGGGTGTTCCTGGACGTCGACTACGTCGGGAGAGATATAGAGAGGGAGTGGGGAGAGGTCAGAGGCGCGCGCGTGTGAGCCGTGCCATTGGCGCGCTCGGGCGGCCGATGTTTGCTAGCACGGAGGCGCGGGGAGGAGGAGAGAGGAAGGGGACAGCACCGTGTCGTGATGCGGACGTCGAGGGACGTTGGTTGGCGCGAGGGGGAGGCTCGAGGTGGTCGGGGGACGACGCGTCAACGGTCGGGAGCACGCTTACGTGCTCCAGAGCGCGTCTTTGGCCGGCATGACATGCCTTTTTGCGGAATGGGAGCGGCCACTTGTGTCTGGAAGCTGCAGGGGGAGTATGAAGGAAATATGCCCTAGAGGCAATAATAAAGTTATTATTTATTTCCTCATATCATGATAAATGTTTATTATTCATGCTAGAATTGTATTAACCGGAAACATAATACATGTGTGAATATATAGACAAACAGAGTGTCACTAGTATGCCTCTACTTGACTAGCTTGTTAATCAAAGATGGTTATATTTCCTAACCATGAACAAGGAGTTGTTATTTGATTAACAAGGTCACATCATTAGTTGAATGATCAGATTGACATGACCCATTCCGCTAGCTTAGCACACGATCGTTTAGTATGTTGCTATTGCTTCCTTCATGACTTATACATGTTCCTATGACTATGAGATTATGCAACTCCTGCTTACGGAGGAACACTTTGTGTGCTACCAAACGTCACAACGAATCGGGTGATTATAAAGGTGCTCTACAGGTGTCTCCGAAGGTACTTGTTGAGTTGGCGATTTCGAGATTAGGATTTGTCACTCCGAATGTCGGAGAGGTATCTGTGGGCCCTCTCGATAATACACATCACTTAAGCCTTGCAAGCATTTCAACTAATGAGTTAGTTGTGAGATGATGTATTACGGAACGAGTAAAGAGACTTGCCAAGAACGAGATTGAAATAGGTATTGGATCTGCACGATCGAATCTCGGCAAGTAACATACCGATGACAAAGGGAACAACGATGTTGTTGTGCGGTTTGACCGATAAAGATCTTCAGAGAATATGTAGGAACCAATATGGGCATCCAGGTCCCGCTATTGGTTATTGACCGGAGACATGTCTCGGTCATGTCTACATTGTTCTCGAACCGTAGGGTCCGCACGCTTAAGGTTTCGATGATGCTTATATTATGAGTTTATGTATTTTGATGTACCAAGGTTGTTCGAGTCCCGGATATGATCACGGACATGACGAGGAGTCTCGAAATGGTCGAGACATAAAGATTGATATATTGGACGGATATATTTGGACACCGGAAAGGTTCCGGAGAAGTTTGGAGCCCGGAGGTTCTGGAACCCCGGAGGTATATGGGCCTTATTGGGCCCATGTAGGAGGAAGAGAGAAGGAGCAGGGGGGGCGCGCCCCAAGCCCAATCCGAATTAGGGAGGGGGCCGCCGCCTTTCCTTTCTCCTTCCCCTCTTCCTATTACTACTAGTAGTACTACTTCCTAATACTAGTACTCTTTCCTTCCCTCCAAATAAGATAAGGAAGAGAGGGAAACCTACTTGGAGTAGGTTTCCCCCCCATGGCGCGCCCCTTGAGGCCGCCACCTCCTCCCTCCCTCCTTTATATACGGGGTAAGGGGCACCCTAACACACACAAGTTGATCATTGATCGTTCCTTAGCCGTGTGCGGTGCCCCCTCCACGATATTACACCTCGATCATATTGTAGCGGCGCTTAGGCGAAGCCCGCGACAGAGAACATCAAGATCGCCACCACGCCGTCGGTCGACGGAACTCCCCTCGGAGCCTCTATGGATTGGAGATCGAGGGTGCGCCATCGAGCTGTACGCGTGTCAAGAACTCGGAGGTGCCGAGTAACGGTGCTTGGATCGGTTGGACCGGAGGACGACGACTACTTCCTCTACGCTGCGTCAACGCTTCGCTTCGGTCTCACGAGTGTACGAGACAACACTCTCCCCTCTTGTTGCTATGCATCACCATGATCTTGCGTGTGCGAGGAATTTTTGAAATTACTACGTTCCCCAACAAAGGGCATCGAGCCTAGGTTTTATGGTTTGATGTTATATGCACGAGTAGAACACAAGTGAGTTGTGGGCAATATAAGTCATACTGCTTACCAGCATGTCATACTTTGGTTTGGCGGTATTGTTGGATGAAGCGGCCCGGACCGACATTACGCGTACGCTTACACGAGACTGGTTTTACCACCGTGCTTTGCACACAGATGACTAGCGGGTGTCAGTTTCTCCAACTTTAGTTGAACCGAGTGTGGTTACGCCCGGTCCTTGCGATGGTTAAAACAGCATCAACTTGACAAACTATCGTTGTGGTTTTGATGCGTAGGTGAGATTGGTTCTTGCTTAAGCCCGTAGCAGCCACGTAAAACTTGCAACAACAAAGTAGAGGATGTCTAACTTGTTTTTGCAGGCATGTTGTGATGTGATATGGCCAAGACATGATGCTATATTTTATTGTATGAGATGATCATGTTTTGTAACCGGTTATCGGCAATCGGCAGGAGCCATATGGTTGTCGCTTATTGTATGAAATGCAAACACCTCTGTAATTGCTTTACTTTATCACTAAGCGGTAGCGATAGTCGAGAAGCAATAGATGGCGAAACGACAACAATGCTACGATGGAGATCAAGGTGTCGCTACCGGTGACGATGGTGATCATGATGGTGCTTCGGAGATGGAGATCACAAGCACAAGAAGATGATGGCCATATCATATCACTTATATTGATTGCATGTGATGTTTATCTTTATGCATCTTATCTTGCTTTGATTGACGGTAGCATTTTAAGATGATCTCTCACTAAAAATTATCAAGTAGTTTTCTCCCGAGTATGCACTGCTGCCAAAGTTCGTCGTGCCTGCACACCACGTGATGATAGGGTGTGATAAGCTCACGTCCATCTACAACGGGTGCAAGCCAGTTTTGCACACGCAGAATACTTAGGTTAAACTTGACGAGCCTAGCATATGCAGATATGGCCTCGAACACGGAGACCGAAAGGTCGAGCGTGAATCATATAGTAGATATGATCAACATAAGATGTTCACCATTGAAAAGTACTCCATCTCACGTGATGATCGGTTATGGTTTAGTTGATTTGGATCACGTGATCACTTAGATGACTAGAGAGATGTCTCTAAGTGGGAGTTCTTAAGTAATATGATTAATTGAACTAAAATTTATCATGAACTTAGTACCGATAGTATCTTGCTTGTCTATGTTGTTTGTAGATAGATGGCCCGTCTTTGTTGTTCCGTTGAATTTTAATGCGCCTTGAGAAAGCTAAGTTGAAAGATGATGGTAGCAACTACGCGGATCGGGTCCGTAATTTGAGGATTATCCTCATTGCTGCACTGAAAAATTACGCCCTGGAAGCACCGCTGGGTGCCAGCCTCGCTGCTAACGTAACCGACGACGTTAAGAACGTCTGCGCGAGCAAAGTCGATGACTACTCGATAGTTCAATGTGCCATGCTTTACGGCTTAGAACCGGACTTCAACGATGTTTTGAACGTCATGGAGCATATGAGATGTTTCAGAGTTGAAGTTGATATTCCGTAAGAGTGCCCGGATTGAGAGATATGAAGTCTCCAATAAGTTCTATAGCTGCAAGATGGAGGAGAATAGTTACGTCGGTGAGCACATACTCAAGATGTCCGGGTATTGTAATCACTTGATTCAACCGGGAGTTACTCTTCCGGATGATAGCGCCATTGATGTAATTCTCCAATCACTTCCACCAAGCTACAAGAGCTTCGTGATGAACTATAATATGCAAGGGATGGATAAGACGATTCTCGAGCTCTTCGCAATGCTAAAGGCTGGAGGTAGAAATCAAGAAGGAGCATCAAGTGTTGATGGTTAACAAGACCACTAGTTTCAAGAAAAGGGCAAAGGGAAGAAGAAGGAACTTCAAGAAGAACAGCAAACAAGTTGCTGCTCAAGAGAAGAAACCCAAGTCCGGACCTAAGCCCTGAAATCGAGTGCTTCTACCGCAAGCGATCGTCCCGAAGCGGAACTGCCCCAAGTATTTGGCGAATAAGAAGGATGGCAAAGTGAACAAAGGTATATGTGATATACATGTTATTGATGTGTACCTTACTAGAGCTCGCAGAGCACTGGTATTTGATACTGGTTCATTGCTAATATTTGCAACTCAAGCAGTGGACTACGGATTGCTTAACACCGCAAAGGACGAGGTAACGATGCGTGGGAAATGGTTCCAAAGTCGATGTGATCGCGGTCGCACGCTACCTCTACATCTACCTTTGGGATTAGTATTAGACCTAAATAATTGTTATTTGGTGCCGCGTTGAGCATGAACATTATATCTGGATCTTGTTTGATGCGAGACGGTTATTCATTTAAATCGAGAATAATGGTTGTTCTATTTATATGAGTAATATCTTTATGGTCATGCACCCTGAAGAGTGGTCTATTTTGATGAATCTCGATAGTAGTGATACACATATTCATAGTGTTGAAGCCAAAAGATGCAAAGTTGATAATGATAGTGCAACTTATTTGTGGCACCGCCGCTTGGGTCATATCGGTATAAAGCGATGAAGAAACTCCATCTCGATGGACTTTTGGAATCACTTGATTATGAATCACTTGGTACTTATGAACCGTGCCTCATGGGCAAGATGACCAAAACGCCATTCTCCGGTACTATGGAGAGAGCAACAGATTTGTTGGAAATCATACATATGATGTATGTGGTCCAATGAATGTTGAGGCTCGTGGCGGATATCGTTATTTTCTCACCTTCACAGATGATTTAAGCAGATATGGGTATATCTACTTAATGAAGCATAAGTCTGAAACATTTGAAAAGTTCAAAGAAATTCAGAGTGAAGTTGAAAATCATCGTAACAAGAAAATAAAGTTTCTACGATCTGATCGTGGAGGAGAATATTTGAGTTACAAGTTTGGTTTACACTTAAAACAATGTGGAATAGTTTCACACTCACGCCACCGGAACACCACAACAGAATGGTGTGTCCGAACGTCAGAATCGTATTTTTACTTGATATGGTGCGGTCTATGATGTCTCTTACAGATTTACCGCTATCGCTTTGGGGTTATGCTCTAGAGACAGCCACATTCACGTTAAATAGGGCACCGTCGAAACTGCTGAGACGACACCTTATGAACTATGGTTTGGCAAGAAACCAAAGTTGTCGTTTCTTAAAGTTTGGGGTTGCAATGCTTATGTGAAAAAGCTTCAACCCGATAAGCTCGAACCCAAATCGGAGAAATGTGTCTTCATAGGATACCCAAAGGAGACAGTTGGGTACACCTTCTATCACAGATCCGAAGGCAAGACATTCGTTGTTAAGAATGGATCCTTTCTAGAGAAGGAGTTTCTCTCGAAAGAAGTGAGTGGGAGGAAAGTAGAACTTGATGAGGTAACTGTACCTACCCCTTGTTGGAAAATAATACATCACAGAACCGGTTTCGTGACGCCAAAACCAACTAGTGAGGAAGTTGATGATAATGATCATAGAACTTCGATCAAGTTAATACGTAACCACGAGGTCGAGCGAGAATAAGATCCGCACTGAGTGGTACGGTAATCCTATTCGGAAGTCATGCTACTAGATCATGATGAACCTACGAACTATGAAGAAGCGATGGTGAGCCCAGATTCGCAAAATGGCTTGAAGCCATGAAATCTGAGATGGGATCCATGTATGAGAACAAAGTATGGACTTTGGTTGACTTGCCCGATGGTCGGCAAGCAATTGAGAATAAATGGATCTTCAATAAGAAGACCGACGACGGTAATGTTATCGTTTACAAAGCTTGACTTGTTGCAAAAGGTTTTCGACAAGTTCAAGGGGTTGACTACGATGAGACCTTCTCACCAGAAGCGATGCTTAAGTCTGTCCGAATCATGTTAGCAATTGCCGATTTTATGATTATGAAATTTGGCAAATGGATGTAAAACTGCATTCTGAATGGATTTCGAAGAAGAGTTGTATATGATGCAACCGAAGGTTTCATCGATCCAAAGGAGCTAACAAAGTGTGCAAGCTCCAACGCTCCATTTATGGACTGGTGCAAGCCTCTCGGAGTTGGAATAAACGCTTTGATAGTGTGATCAAAGCATTTGGTTTTATAGACTTTTGGAGAAGCTTGTATTTACAAGAAAGTGAGTGGGAGCTCTATAGCATTTCTAATATTATATGTGGATGACATATTATTGATTGGAAATGATATAGAATTTCGATAGCATAAAGGGATACTTGGATAAAAGTTTTTCAATGAAAGACCTCGTGAAGCTGCTTACATATTGGGCATTAAGATCTATAGAGATAGATCAAGACGCTTAATTGACTTTCACAAAGCACATACCTTGACAAAGTTTTGAAGAAGTTCAAATGGATCAAGCAAAGAAAGGGTTCTTTCTCAGATTGCAAGGTGTGAAGTTGAGTAAGACTCAAAGCCCCACCACACGCAGAAGATAGAGAGAAAATTAAAAGTGTTCCCTATGCTTCAGCCATAGGCTCTATCATGTATGCAATCTTGTGTACCAGACCGATGTGTGCCTTGCTATAAGTCTAGCAGGAGGTACCAAAGTAATCCAGAGTGGATCATCGACAGCGGTCAAGAACATCCTGAAATACCGAAAAGGACTAAGGATATGTTTCTCAGATATGGAGGTGACAAAGAGCTCATCGTAAATGGTTACGTTGATGCAAGCTTTGACACCGATCCGACGATTCTAAATCGCAAACCGAATACGTGTTTACATTAAACGGTGGAGCTGTCGGTTGGTGCAGTTCAAAGCAAAGCATCGTGGCGGGATCTACATGTGAAGCGGAATACATAGCTGCTTCGAAGCAGCCAATGAAGGAGTGCGGATGAAGGAGTTCATATCCAATCTAGGTGTCATACCTAGTGCATCGGGTCCAATGAAAATCTTTTGTGACAATATCGAGCAATTGCCTTAGCGAAGGAATCCAGATTTCACAAGAGAACCAAGCACATCAAGAGACGCTTCAATTCCATCCGGATCTAGTCCGGTGGGAGACATAGAGATTTGCAAGATACATACGGATCTGAATGTTGCGCACCCATTGACTAAGCCTCTTCCACGAGCAAAACATGATCAACACCAAGACTCCATGGGTGTTAGAATCATTACTGTGTAATCTAGATTATTGACTCTAGTGCAAGTGGGAGACTGAAGGAAATATGCCCTAGAGGCAATAATAAAGTTATTTTTTATTTCCTCATATCATGATAAATGTTTATTATTCATGCTAGAATTGTATTAACCGGAAACATAATACATGTGTGAATATATAGACAAACGGAGTGTCACTAGTATGCCTCTACTTGACTAGCTTGTTAATCAAAGACGGTTATGTTTCCTAACCATGAACAAGGAGTTGTTATTTGATTAACAAGGTCACATCATTAGTTGAATGATCGATTGACATGACCCATTCCGTTAGCTTAGCACACGATCGCTTAGTATGTTGCTATTGCTTCCTTCATGACTTATACATGTTCCTATGACTATGAGATTATGCAACTCCTGTTTATCGGAGGAACACTTTGTGTGCTACCAAACGTCACAACGAATCGGGTGATTATAAAGGTGCTCTCTGGTGTCTCCGAAGGTACTTGTTGAGTTGGCGATTTCGAGATTAGGATTTGTCACTCCGAATGTCGGAGAGGTATCTTCGGCCCTCTCGGTAATACACATCACTTAAGCCTTGCAAGCATTCCAACTAATGAGTTAGTTGTGAGATGATGTATTACGGAACGAGTAAAGAGACTTGCCGTAACGAGATTGAACTAGGTATTGGATCTGCACGATCGAATCTCGAGCAAGTAACATACCGATGACAAAGGGAACAACGATGTTGTTGTGCGGTTTGAGAGATAAAGATCTTCAGAGAATATGTAGGAACCAATATGGGCATCTAGGTCCCGCTATTGGTTATTGACCGGAGACATGTCTCGGTCATGTCTACATTGTTCTCGAACCGTAGGGTCCGCACGCTTAAGGTTTCGATGATGCTTATATTATGAGTTTATGTATTTTGATGTACCAAGGTTGTTCGAGTCCCGGATATGATCACGGACATGACGAGGAGTCTCAAATGGTCGAGACATAAAGATTGATATATTGGACGGATATATTTGGACACCAAAAGGTTCCGGAGAAGTTTGGAGCTCCGGAGGTTACCGAACCCCGGGAGGTATATGGGCCTTATTGGGCCCATGTAGGAGGAAGAGAGAAGGAGCAAGGGAGGGGCGCCCCAAGCCCAATCCGATTGGGGAGGGGCGGCCCCCTTCCTTTCTCCTTCCCCTCTTCCTATTACTACTACTAGTACTACTTCCTAATACTAGTACTCTTTCCTTCCCTCCAAATAAGATAAGGAAAGAGAGGGAAACCTACTTGAGTAGGTTTCCCCCTATGGCGCGCCCCTTGAGGCCGGCCACCTCCTCCCTCCCTCCTTTATATACGGGGTAAGGGGCACCCTTACACACACAAGTTGATCATTGATCGTTCCTTAGCGTGTGCGGTGCCCCCTCCACGATATTACACCTCGATCACATTGTAGCGGTGCTTAGGCGAAGCCCGCGACAGAGAACATCAAGATCGCCACCACGCCGTCGGTTGACGGAACTCCCCTGAGCCTCTCTTGGATTGGAGATCGAGGTGCGCCATCGAGTTGTACGCGTGTCAAGAACTCGGAGGTGCCGAGTAACGGTGCTTGGATCGGTTGGACCGGAGGACGACGACTACTTCCTCTACGCTGCGCCAACGCTTCGCTTCGGTTCACGAGGGTACGAGACAACACTCCCCTCTTGTTGCTATGCATCACCATGATCTTGCGTGTGCGTAGGAATTTTTTTGAAATTACTACGTTCCCCAACAGAGTAAACAATGGGAAAGTGGCATTGGATGCCCTGTAACATGCCAGGAGTGAGAGAGAGATGAGAAAGGGAGGAAAAAGTGGATGTCCAGAGAACAAAAATGGATCCCTGCCCCCCTTCATCATTGCCTCTCGGGCAGGGAAGCACACCAGAGGTAGAGGGGGATTAGTAGGGGCTGTGGTAAAAAGGAGAAGTCATGGAGATTAGTGGAAGGGGATAAAACATGAATTTTGAGATTCTGTCAGAAGGTGTTTGATGTTGGTTTGGGCAAGAACATGATTTCCATTTGCCATGAGGCTCCACAGGGTGCAATGGCACATATAATTAGGGCCGTCCACCCATTTTGAGCTCATTTGGGCAAAGTTGCCAATGCAACTTTTGTAAACCCGAGAAATCAGCAGAAATGGACTCTCCAAGATTTGGTCATGCAAATCTGTTCTCCTTGATGCACCACTTGGTGTAGTGTCATCATTTGAGAATATGAACATATCCACAAAAGTTGAGATCAAAAGGAGGAAGTTGCCAATGTAGAGTTGTTCAAATTTGGCTCTGGACAGGAAGGGTTTTGGGGCACTTTGATCACGTTAACTTGTTCTCCAACTTGTGCCACTTGGTCTAGATAAATAATTAGAACATATGAGCATGTTCACAAGGTTTGAGAACATTTGGAAATGTTTGGCAATGTAAAGTTGCTCAAACTTCAAAATGGACAGAAATGGTTTTGAGGGGATTTGATGATGTTATATTGTTCTCCATGTCATGAGACTTGGCAAGATCATCTAATATGTCATATGTGACATGCTAGAATTTTCTTGGAATTTTTGGATAATATTTCCTTTGTAAATATTTCAAAAGCTTGAAATATCCTGAAAGGGTTTTTGAGAGATTTGACCAATATTTTGAACATGACCATGTGTTGAAACTCTTATATATGGAAAATATATGTCCACTGAGTTTCCCTAATTTTTGTCAAATATTTTTGAAACAGAAAAATAATTTTTCCCTATTAAAGACCATTTCTAGCCTTAAGAAAAAGCTTTTAAATAAAATAGGAAAATAACTTTTAAAATTATATTGTTGTGGTTTCTGGGTATCCTATGTCTAATAGGAGTCAAATATATTTTTGGAAAGATTTTTACTGCCCTTAATTAAGCACTTGCAGTGCAAATCTCAATTTAGGGGTTTTTGGAAAACTAATTTTTGAAAATACTATTTGGTCAAATTATTTTTGTAAGAAATTAATTTTATGTCCTATACACATGGCATGATCATTGGTTCAAGAGTTTGGAGCAAGGAGATGAAGTATAGGAGTTGGAGGATTTATTTGATTTTTAGAGCACTTGCAAACAGCAGAAAAACATTCAATCAAAGCAAAGACAAAACACTCAAAAGTTTTTGTCAAACCACATTTTAGCATGATTTATTGACTTAACTGTTGTGGCATGAAAATCAGGGTGTGACACGTATCAAGCGGCCAAGACCTAGGTGCAGCGAGCGGCGGCTACTTCGCATCCTTCACACCACGGCCAGCGGGGCGCAGTGCGGCCGCACATCTTTGCCAGTTCGCCACACCTTTTTTTTATCCTCCGCCTCTGTGTGATATGGCATTGGATCGTACAGTTGTCGTGCTATTAAAGTCATCCAAAGTTGTTGCCTCTATCTCCATCTTTATATCTAGAATTTTTTTGAGACCTTATGTGAAAAGAGATGGAAGAATAGGCCTACATAAAGACAACTGACCTCATAGGTTTTGAAAAGCTCCATTACTCCTAAACCCTCATAGGTTAGAACCTAAGATTATTGAACACATTATGGTTGGGGGCACACCGCTTTCGAGACAGGCTGCAAACAAAGAAGAGAGAACTAGGAACCAACCAAACTTATCCAACACCATCGTGACACGTTGAAGCACTGAAAGCCAACCCGTTGAATCTAAAGCCGATGACCCATATGACGATAATGCCACATGTTATATCTTTTCATCTAGCAGCTAACCAAACCCTCAAAGTTGCAGAAGACGACGTTGAAGATGGGAGGAACCGAAAAGAACAATAATTGCAAAGAAGCAAAGTTTTCCTTTGGCGACTACATAGAGGCCTCCTATCAATTGCTCACTGTGGTAGACTGTTTTTAGGCAAACATGCAAAGCTCTATTAATTCAACTATAATATTTACAAGAACTAAAACTGGATCATAGGGGTGGCCTAATGAGAAATGGTGACCCACCTCAAAGAAGGAGCTTGCTTTGCGAGATTGTGATCTTCGTAATTGAGGTAGCGCACAAGCAATGGGGCCATGGGGCAGCCCATAGAGCAACACCTCTCGTATTGTGTTTAGCTTAAATTTTGTTTCTCTTTTGGGTTTTCCGGTTTTCCTTAGTTTGTTGTTGCTCATAATAAAACTAAACCTATACTTGTTAAAGAGAAGGTGAACCATTTTTCTAAAAAAATAAATCAAAATTAAACATTACTAAAAGACAATTTTATCAAAAATGTGCACCATTATTTTAATCAAAAAAATATATCTACAAAGTATACGTGAAGAATTCTAAATTTTAGATGAACATTTTTGAAAAATTGTTCCTTATGTATTTGTAAAAATGTCCATCATGAAATTTGGGAACACTTTTTTCAAATCCGAGACCATTTTTCTAAAATTTGGGAACATTTTTTTTGAAATTCGGATTCATTTTTTAATTTGTGAATATGTATTTTTAAATTTTAGAACCTTTTGTAATCCTGAATTATTTGAACATAGAATATAACAAAAACAAAAAATAAAAAAGGAAAAGTAGAAAAACAAAAAACAAAAAAAAACAATCATCCTACCCCGCGCATGGGCCAGCCCAACAGGGCACACGGTGGGGTGGAGGGTTCGTGTGTATAGGAGCCCCCGCGTTGTCGCGGCCGATGGGTGGCGCGGCACCTATGGGGCCGGGGCCCCTTCGTGTGTTGATGCACGGGCGGAGGCTCGCGGAGAGAGCGATCGAGGCGATGCACGCGGGATTTTACCCGGCTTGGCCGCGATGGTCGCAGAAACCCTCTTGCTGCATTGTGTTGTATTTGATCTTGCTCAAGAATGCGAGCAAAGTGGTGTGTGAAACCCTCGCGAGAGTAGCTAGTCCGGAACCCTCCTCTACGTTGTGCACGGGCCTCCTTTTATAGGGCAAGGGGTCACCGACAGGTGTCAATGTGAGGTAGAGGGTAAAACGTAAAGGGGTGGTAGTTGGAACAAGGGAACAAAGGCAGCCACGGTGCTTTCTACCTACTTTTGACAGAGGGGACAAGGGCATTAAATGCCGTCGCCGCCGCCCCAAAAGCTCCCGCCATTGCGTCTTTTTTCGCCACGGCGGCGGCCACCACCGTGGAGTGCCACCGATTCTTCATGCAAAGATGACCACCCGCCACGCGTCTCGGAGAAGGCCGGAGGCGACGCTGGGCAAATGAGCTGGAGAGGCGGCACGTAGCATAGCTCTCTCCGCAAGCACCTTGCCGGGCCTTGATCTTCTTGGCCCGGGCTTGTCTGCTCTGTGACTTGCCGCCTCGGTCTCGCCCGGGCGCGGGCGCCGAGGCGTGTCTTCGTGATGTGATCTTCGTCCTCCCGACGAGCTCCTCTCGCCGGGATCTGCAGGAGTAATGTAGCCTTGAGCTCGAATGGCCTTCCGCAAGCTCCTCTTGCCGGGTCTTGAGTTTCTATCTTATATACATTGTTCTTGAACGGCTTGGTGTGGAGCGGAGATGGTCTCCGCAAGCATTTGATGGATCTCGTTGCGGGGAGCTGGGGCTGCCCGTGCACAAGTTGGGGTACTGAGGTACCCCTACCTTAGTACACCGACACGCGTTCATTAGTCATTATTGTGTATTAGCCCTGGGGCGTCATGTATGGCTTGGCCAGCCTCATACCCCGACTCGTATCCCACATTCTGTAGTGTTTGATTACTAAAGTTGGCTTTACCCCTCAAAAAAATTAGTCATTATTGTGTGTTTTACAAATGGACGACTGAAAAGCCCCGCGCTAGGCTGGCCCATCTAGCGTTTATTTTTCTATTTTAAATCCCAAAAAGGCTGCTTGGGAAAGGGTTAGAACTTAGGATCCGTTCGAAGGCAACAATAGTAACCACTAGGCTAGCTTCCTTGATTTGTGGAGTTTGCTTTTTTCTTTCTTTTCTTACCTTCCTCGACTTTTCCCAGTTTGTTGTTTAGTTTCCACACCTTTTATTTCTTGTTTATTTTATTTTTTATTTGTTAAATGCATGGATTTTTGAAAAATCCAGTGAACTTTCTTTAAAATTGATGATGGTTTTTTTAAAATTTGATGATATTTTTCCAAATTAGATATTTTTTTCAAATTTGATGAACTTTTTCAAATTTCAAGAATGTTTTTTTCAAACTCAATGAAATATTTTCAAAATTAATGACATTTTTTCAACTTCTATGTACTCTTTTTAAAATTTGATGAACTTTCTTCTATTTTGTGAACTTTTTTGAAAATTCATGTACATTTTTGAATTCACATTTTTTTAATTTTTCAAAAAAATCAAAAGTTAATTGTTGACCACTCAACCGTGACAGTCAACACGATTGAGAGAACCAGGGGTAATGTGACCAAGCGAACCAGTCGGTAATTAGTTATTGGGCCAGCCCACGAGCTGAGGCGTGTGGGCGCCAAGAAGCTAAACCGGCACTTAAAGCGCCCTATAGAAGCTCCACTATTTCTTAGAACAAGGAACCCTGTAGTGGCGGTGGCTATATATAAGAAGACCCTCGCACGGTACGATCTCATCGTGGGCGCGGCGCGCCGTCTCCTCTCCGCGGCCGCAGCTTTCCTCAATCCCCTCTTTGGCGTTCGTCGATCTTCTTTCGATTTCTTCCTCGCTGCGTAGTTTTTCTCGATTTGATGTTTTTTTCCGTTGTACGGTTTCGCAAGATTAACTTCTTGTCTGGATCTCGTTACCCACGATCCTAGCCAATCGGCAAATCGTCCTGCCATCTTATTTTATCAAAAATGTGCACCATTATTTTAATTATATCTACAAAGTATACGTGAAGAATTCTAAATTTTAGATGAACATTCTTAAAAAATTGTTCCTTGTGTATTTGTAAAAATGTCCATCATGAAATTTGGGAACACTTTTTTCAAATCCGAGACCATTTTTCTAAAATTTGGGAACATTTTTTTTGAAATTCAGATTCATTTTTTATGTCATGAATATATATTTTGAAATTTTAGAACCTTTTTGTAATCCTGAATTATTTGAACATAGAATATAACAAAAACACGAAATAAAAAAACGAAAAGTAGAAAAAAAAAACAAGCATCCCGCCCGCGCATGGGCCAGCCCAACAGGCCACACGGTGGGGTGGAGAGGGTTCGTGTGTATATGACCCCCGCGTTCATTAGTCATTATTGTGTGTTTTACAAACGGGCGACTGAATAGCCCCGCGCTAGGCTGGCCCATCTAGCGTTTATTTTTCTATTATAAATCTCAAAAAGTGCGCTTGTGAAAGGGTTAGAACTCAGGATTTACAAACGGGCGACTGAATAGCCCCGCGCTAGGCTGGCCCATCTAGCGTTTAATTTTCTATTATAAATCTCAAAAAGGGTGCTTGCGAAAGGGTTAGCACTCAGGATCCGTTCGAAGGCAACAATAGTAACCACTAGGCAACTTCCCTAATTTGTGGAATTTCCTTTTTTTTTTCTTTTCTTACCTTCCTCGATTTTTCCCAGTTCGTTGTTTAGTTTCCACACCTTTTATTTCTTGTTTATTTTTTTTGTTAAATTAATGGATTTTTTTTAAAAATCCAGTGAACTTTCTTTAAAATTGATGATGGTTTTTTTAAAATTTATGATATTCTTCCAAATTTGATGAACTTTTTCAAATTTGAAGAATGTTTTTCAAATTCAATGAAATATTTTCAAAATTGATGAATTTATTTGCAAAACTGATGAGCATTTTTTCAACTTCTATGTACTCTTTTTAAAACTTGATGAACTTGTTTCTATTTTGTAAAACTTTTTGAAAATTCATGTACATTTTTGAATTCACATTTTTTTCTATTTTTTCAAAAAATCGAAAGTCAACTGTTGACCACTCAACCGTGGCGGTCAACACGATTGAGAGCACCAGGGGTAACGCGATCGAGCGAACCAGTCGGTAATTAGTTATTGGGCCGGTCCACGAGCGCCCTATAGAAGCTCCCCTATTTCTTAAAACAAGGAACCCTGCGGTGGCGGTGGCTATATATAAGCAGACCCTCGCACAGTACAATCCCATCGTGGGCGCGCCGCCTCCTCTCCGCGGCCGCAGCTTTCCTCAATCCCCTCTTTGGCGTTCGTCGATCTTGTTTCGATTTCTTCCTCGCTGCGTAGTTTTTCTCGATTTGATGTTTTTTCGGTTGCACGGTTTCGCAAGATCAGCTTCTTGTCTGGATCTCGTTACCCACGATCCCAGCCAATCGGCAAATCGTCCTGCCATCTTGCTAGATCGAACACCAAGCCGGCTTTCAACTCACCTGGATCTGATTACTCGATGATTTTCCGGGCCCTTTCCGTCGGCACATCACGTAAATTTCTTTGAGATCTCTCTACTATGAGTGGAAGAAAAGCAACCTCACTCTGTCCCAAAGCTTTTCCGTGTTTTGAGGCAATTTCTTCGTTTGCGAGATGGATCTAACCCAAATATCTTGTTCGCGAGGGAGGTACTCTTGTGATCTCGTGTAGGTGTTTTGGAGACATTTTCCTCTCGACTAAGTAGTTATAGTCATTTCGTTCGTGTGAGATTTATTTGGCTGGTGATGATTCAGGTCCGAAAGGATCTTAGCGGATTTCGGTGAGGCGGATTCGTCCGCCGTTGATCGATTATGTTGTTACACACACTGAAGCCTCTACCTTTCCACCATCTTCTGTCGATTTTACTGCTGTTTCCTCTGTTCTTGTGATGCAATGATGATTCATATAGGTTTTTGGCAGTGGTGGCATCTGTCACCGTGAGCCTCCAAACCAAAAACGACTTCTCTTTCCACTGACCATTGCTTGAAGTTGTGCCATTCTTTCCTTTTTGTACTACATCCTCTCCCTGTGAAGAGCATTGACCAGGAAGTGCCGTATGACACTGTAAACAGCAGCCGCTTCTCTGCTGCTGCAAGTGTCCATCCCTGTAGCATAACCTCTGTGGTTTGCTCTGGATGGAATACCATTTGCACCGGCTTGATTCAGCTGTGTGCGTGATTTGAAACGGGTCTCTGAGGGACTTAGCAATGGTGTCTGTTCTCTTGCACTTTTTTTTTGTTTTCTTGGGCCCGATGCCACGTCTCAGTTATCCGCAAGCCTTGACTGGAGATGCTACATTGTGCCAACAAAGATTTTCACATTTGATAGGAACCTGTGGCTGTGATTCAGTCGGTACACAGAGCCGTTTTTTGTGATTACACTTCTTGCTTCACTTTATATTTTTTGTAGTTCCTTGGGGAAATCAATGGCGATGATGATAGAACTAAGGCTTGTTTCTCAAAACATTCGCAGATGCCGCCTAAGAGCTTTCTCCTTGCCAGGCTTGAGGGCTAATGCTGCTAATTCCTTCCTTGGATGTCTGAGCCATGATGATTTCCCTAGTTTGTTTTCTTGTTTCTGTTGCGTCTGATCTTTCTTGCCTTTGACATTTTTCATTCTCTCAGTGGAACATAGGGTTCTTAAACTGGTTGACAAATGTTTGGGCTTACCTTTGGAATATTAATATCGTAGCTTTGGATATAAGCTGAATTTGCATCCAGGCCACAGTAGCTAATCTAATAATTAGCTGCCGATGAGCTTGTGTTTAGTAGCTGGCTGTGATGGCAGTCAACCTACAATATGACGCATTTGCATCCAGGCCACTGAGTTTACACCGACAGATCTGCATACTTTTTTGTTTTAATCAAATTAGAACTCTTGGCTCTGAGGCAACGTTCTATGGAGATGTGGATTTTCTTGTTGACAAAACAAAAGGTTGGTGCTGCACACATCTAGGGTCGGAGTGATAACTTTGATGCCAGTGTGCTCGCTGAGACCGTTGTGTGCGGGGTTTGTTATGTGTCCCTCAGCGGGTTGTGATGTTTAAAATCTTGGCTTATTAATGAACGCAGAAATCCTGCCATTTAATGTTTGGTTCACCAATCTTCGAAAGAAAAATCTTAAAATGAAGATTAAAGTTGCTCAAGAAATAGTGGCATTCCAAATTTCCAATCCTAGATCCGAATTTACAAGAAAGAACATTGACCTATCATACCCATTACATAAGAAACCCCGTCATGGTGTCGTCCTCGTAGGGTGTGATTGGTTCCTGTCACGTGCTGGAACGGCATGAGTTGGACCTGCCCCAGGTCCTTGTTCGTGCGTTTGGTTTGTAAATGGAACGGAACCGAGTCTGCCCAGCGAGCAAATATTCTGCCATTTGATTGACAAAATAAGCATTTTTCTTTAAAAACATATTGCTGAATAAATTGCAGAATGAGGTGAATAGTTTTTTATAGGACAATGTGATAGTTTTTGAAAATTCATGATGAATATTTTTATAAACTAAAAGATGAGCATTTTATAACTGTGCAATATACATTTTTTAAATGTGGTGACCATTTTTGAAACACATGATGAAAAACAAGTAAAACATCGTGAAATGTTCTCAAAATGCAACAAACATTTCATATAAGACAGTGACTACATTTTAAAACACGGTGAACATCTTTTGAAATGCTTAAAAAAAATATGTGATGTACATCTTAAAACGTGGTCAACTTTTTTACAAAATACACTATGAACATTTTTGAGTAATCGATGAAAAAAGAGACAATCGAATGAAAAAAACTAAGAAATAAAATTCAGAAATCAAAAATTAATTAAAATAATGATAAAAGGAAAGAAAGAAGGGAAAATAGAAAGAAAGATAAAAGAAACAAATTGAACTGACACACAGAAAAATTTGAAAATATATTTGTGAAATTAAAAAATGTCCACAAATTTGGAAAAAGATCATGATTATTTTTCTAAAGTGAAACATGAATTTAAAAACATGGTTATTTTAAAATTTCATAATTTTGGAAAATGATCATGACTCTTTATAAAATATAAAAATGAAAAAATACGATGAATATTTTATAAATGTGTAGATGAAACTTGCCGACAACACCACTCCCACCACTAATTGCAATCTTGTTGTTTTGAACGAAAAGTGATCAGTGTCTTGATCGATGGTTACTGGCCCCTTTTATTCGTCCCGAAGAGACACGACGATCCATCGCTAGGGGGCGTCGGTTCCACGAAATCAAAGGGAGGCGTCCGTTGCGGGAACAACCGCACGACGGTTGGGCAAGGGGAGATTTTCCCCTAATTACATAATTAGTTTTAACACTCCCCCTATTCTACGCTTGACCATGTCGAATTATCTTCACGATCGTTCAGGAAGCTCCATCATGTCAAAAGATTCTCCTTCAAAAGTTCTTCATAAAATCTTTGATGAGATCCTGAAACATAAACTCACAAAAGAGATAGCATAATGTGATGTCATTCAAATAAGGATATCTCAAGAAGAGACTCCCCTGACATGTGCAAGTCCCTAAGTCGTCGCATACCAATTCCATAAACATAATTTTGGAATGTTGAATTTGGTAGAGACTTGGTAAATAAATCAGCAAGGTTGTTGTCGGTGTCAAAATCGACAGATCTCGAGTAGGGGGTCCTGAAATGTGCGTCGGTATGAATATACCATACCAATTCGTTATGTATGGATGATGAATGAGATTCCATGGATAGAGAGCCAGTTCCAATAGACTTATGGAATGTTCCCGTTCGTGGGCATCCAGCAGGAATTGAACCCGCAAATTTACCAATTATGAGTTGGGCACTTTAACCATTCAGCCATGGATGCTTAACAGGGATCATCTCGGGTAGGGGGTCCCGAACTGTGCGTCTAAGGATCAAAGGTAACAGGAGGCAGGGACACAATGTTTACCTAGGTTTGGGCCCTCTTAATGAAGGTAATACCCTACTTCCTGCTTGATTGACTTTGATGAGTATAGGGATTACAAGAGTTGATCTACCTTGAGAACGTGATGGCTAAACCCTATATGTCTAGCCTGATTGTGATTGCCTCTACGAACTAAACCTTTCGGTTTATATAGACACGGGAGGCGACTAGGGTCGTACAAAGTCGGTTTACAAATGAAGGAAACTACACATCCGGACGCCAAGCTTGTCATCCACGCAAAGGAGAGTCCCATCCGGACACGGGGGAAGGCCTTCTGTCTTGTATCTTCACGGCCCATCAGCCCGACCCATATCACATAGGCTAGCTCCTTGAGGACCCCATAATCCAGGACTCCCTCAGTAGCCCTCGAACTTGCCTTCAATGACGACGTTATATCCGGCTTCATGTCTTCGGCTTTGCAAGGCAGATACTTCGTATAGCTCGGCTTTTACATTAAATACCATACCCTTCAGCTTCTGTGCCACCATCGCCTCGGCCTCCACATGTCAAACGAATACGAAGGGCTTAAGCATTTTTGCAAGTAACCCCTTGTCCATGTGGGGAAGGCGTCTATTTAAAGAGATAGAATCTTAGATACCATTCCTCACTAGGCGAAAATCCTTAGAGCTTGCCATAGGAATTCATCCAAACATGGCTGGCGCTCCTAGTTCTTCCTCGCACCCCCTCGGTCCTCAAAAAGGCGATTGGAGAGCTGCTCAATATCCTACGCCCAGTTGACCAAGCTTCAGACGTAGGGATATCTCCCACCCGCGGATCTAGTCCCCGTTCGGGCGGGATTAACTTCCATCAACGGCGAAACCCTAACGGAGAACTTCCTCAATCCTACTAAAGGGGAACGGGTGTGCTTTGTTTCTTTCCTGCTGAGAGGCATGGGATTTCCGATTCATCCTTTCCTCAGAGGTCTTCTAGGAAGATGACACTCGCACAGGGTGCGTCTTTGAAAAGAAAGGCAAACGACGATACTGCCGGGCCCTCTCCTTTGTCAAAGAGGTATAATTCTTTAACACACTCAGTGGATAGATCGGACGGTGACGTTTCCTTATGCCATATCGCAGGAGGAGTGTACGTCGTACTTTATCCGGAGACCTAGCCGGCCATGCACACACTAATCCGGCCCTGGACCCTGCCACAAGGACTGGACGGGAAGCGGGAGCAATGCCGGATTGTCATCTCCCAAAGGATTCCGATAATGTATTCGTCACGAACTCCGAAGTGGAGAGTACGATGAATCATCGACGGCGGAGAGCGGCTATGCGTGACCCGAATTTCACCGAAGAGGCATTCAACGCTTTCACCTCAACGGATGCTTACATCCGAGCTGCCCGGGATGGACTTGTTGGAGCCACTCACCAGCTTTCAAAGGATATGCAGGTAAATACTTTTTTTGCAGATTCAATAAGCATATACCAATAGCCCCCGAGTCTTGAAGCAGTTGGCCCAACTGATTTAAGGCTCGTTACATTCTCAGGTACTCATGGAGAGAAATAACACATTATCCAAGGAACTAGAAGAATGCCGAACTAAGCTAATTGTTGCCACCGCCGAACTGGAAAATTTAAAGAAATCCAAGAAGGCACCTGATGGTAAGTACAACAGTAGCCCGGAAATAAGATTCCGTGCCTACAACGATGTTGCTTAACTATGCATTGTTTCGTTGGTAGGGTCAAAAGATCAACTAGAGGAGAGGCTAAGGGCTGCTCAAGCGGACAAACAACATGCTGAAGGGCAAGAAGCTGCTGGTCATTGTGTATTGACACAGACCATTAATGAGAAGAACAAACTACAGGATGCAAATATCAAGCAAGCCGAAGAACTGAAGGATTTAAGAGCCCAACTATCAGATGCTTTGAAGGAGAACATGGAGCTGAAAGGCGGCATATTTAGTATGCTCTTTAACCTGACTTTCACATGGTCTCCTATTTGAAAATTTTATAAGTTTTTCTGTGGTGTGCTAACCGGACGTCTCGAGGGAGAAGTGTCTGGATTCCAAGGCGACCTGCTAAAAGAGCTTTCCAAGGTGCACGAGCGAGCTCGGAAAGCATTGAGGAACATGGCTAAGGCTTTATGGCCATCTGATCCACCTCCAGGAAGTATTGAGGAGCTCGTGAATTTATTCAAGGGAGCTCGTCGCCGTTTTGAGCTATGGAAGATATCAGCATGTCGGGAAGGTGCACGAGAGGCCTGTGCCATGGTGAAAACGCGGTACACCAGACTTGATCTGAATCATATGGCCTGGGTTGGACCTCGGGGACCAGATGGACAAGAAATTCTTGTTAGCTTAGTGTACGACCAAGTAAGAATAGCCGCTAAGTTTTCTCAACAGGATTGTAAAGTAGACAACTTGTTAGAGGGTCTAGAGGAGGAAGAAGTTTTTGAGTCCAAGTAGCAATGCACTTTTATCAACAAACTTATCTCCAGTCGAACTGTAAAACGATTGTCATGGAAGACTTTCTGCTTCGACCTCCGAAACCCGAGGTTTGGAGTGTTTCCAGATATTATACCATTGGTAAACACCAAAGTATGTTCGGAAACCAGGCAGTCCGGTCATAGTTGCTTGAACAGACAAGTTGTATTTGGGGAGTTATGTTATATTACATTTGATCATAAGAAACATCTTCTAGAGAGAATAGTTCCGTTAAGGGTTCCTCTCCCTGGGCCAGCATGCGTTTTTGTGTATGCCGGAGCTGTAATGCTAAGAATCACAATACTCGCTATAATTTGGGGGCTCATATTGCTGCGAGGGAAGTTCGTCTTTTGTCCGCCGACCAGTTATTTCCTTAAGAACGCTAGCTTTCGGCTTCACCCGTCTGAGGTACACGTCCGGATAACCCGGTTGTAACAATCGCAGAGGTTCTCCCTTTATGCCCTAGCCGAACAAGTGGGAACGTAGGGCATAAGCACAGGAACCAAGCAACCCAGCTTGGCAAAAACTTAAGTCATGAAGGTGCATATAACGGCGAAGACAAGACACATATGAGTAGACAACACATATATACGGTGAGCTTGATGCTTGAGAAATAATAATGATAATAAGCTTCTGTGAAAAGGAGCCCCTAGGTATTATGGGGTATGTACATTTAATGATGTATGCCCCTCAAGTATGCGATTTATCCGAACACTGGCCAGAAGTCGTATAAAAATGAGAAAGAATAAAAAGATGAAAAAGGAGAACAAAAGGGACGAGTATAAGTGCGGACTTTAGGTGTAGAATCTCCGGAGCCGGGCAACGTTCCATGGGTTTGGTTCCAAGCGATTATTCGAAGCATTGCGAAGGCGATAGGCTCCTCCGGTGAGGACTTCATCTATAATGAAGGGCCCCTCCCATTTAGGTTTGAGGTTGTCCTTTTTCTTCGCTGGTAGGCATAGAACAAGTTCACCGACATTATAAGCCTTTGCCTGTACTTCCCTGCTTTGATATCGCCGAGACTGCTATTGGTAGAATGTTGAAGGGCCTTCACGACGTCGCGCTCCTCCTGTCGTGGTACTAAGACTGACAGTAGAATGGGGGGTAGGTATGGAGAGGCAAGATCCTAGCTATGGAGTAGTTGTATACGCAAGGGATTTACGAGTTCAGGCCCTTCTCAGAGGAAGTAACAGCCCTACGTCTCGGAGCCCAGAGGTGGTCGACTGGATTATATGTGTATTAGTTACAGGGGTGCAAACCCTTTACACTGAGGAGGGGGCTGGCTTATATAGTGTCCGCTGCACCCTCCGCCCTCGCTATGCAGGTTTAAAGTACATAAAAGATTGGCGCATCGGTAACGCACTACATAAAGTGTCATCATGGCCATAAAGACTACTTAATTACAGACCGTTTGGATACAGAGTGACTCTTAATCTCTTGGTGGTCGAGTGAGTCTTCATGATCGAGTGCCTTCGAGTCTGTCGAGTGGAATCCCTCTTGGTCGACTGGAAGGCAGCTTCTTCTGAAGATGTCCTTGGGGAGGGTACTTTCGACAGGTCCATGACCCTACCCTAGGTACATGACTTCATCATTATCCCCCGAATGGATTGAGGTTTGAGTGAGGAAGGAGTTGATAATCTTTCCGACCTGTTTTTGTGTTCTGAGCATGTCTCATCCTGGATCAATGACCTTTTTTTAATGATGGCATCAACTATTCTTTCAGTCGCCTTGATCCATTCTTTTCCTCTGTCGAGTGAGCTTTTGAACTTGTAGAACTTCCGAGCGACGGATCGTAGGAAATCTACCGTCTGACAGGTTGCTCTACTGTTAGCGGATTTTGTGGGATCCGAATTTTGGGAAGCGTGCGAAGCGGGGTGGACCGCGGTACTCGGAGGGGATAAGGCGTAGACGCCTCGATTTCCGCGCCGCCTTTTTCGCCACGTATCGCGCGCGCGACTGTTTCGGGATTTGACAGGACCGCCCGGGCCTACCTGTCAGCCACTCGGAAGCGTCCCTATATAAGGTGTCGGGCGAGGGTTTTTGAACAGTGCGTCTCCATTCCCCTCTCTGCCTTCCTCACCCACGCCTGCTGCGCCCGCTTTTGCCTCCGCCCATCCACTCCTCGCGCGCCTCGCCTGCGATGATAGTGAAGGAGAAGACGGCGGCCTTGGAGCGAGCGAAGAAGGCGACGGCGACGGTGAAAGCAAAGGGAAGAGCGACCAGTCGGGGTGGATCTTCGTCGAGGTCCCGCCTGCCGCAAGGTTGGGTCCAAGGAGATTGGATCCGCTCGACCATCACCCAGGCGGATCTCAACGACCTGGCCAACGAGGGACTGATCTCTCATGGGTCAGCAAGACTTCCGGGGGCCGAGTGGCAACCGCAACCACTGGAGGGTGAGTGTGCCATTCAAGTAGACCGCGGATTCTCCCTGCCACTGAGTCTTTTCTTCTGAGGGTTTCTGAACTTCTTTGGGGCGCAACTTCACCATTTCACTCCCAATTCCATTGCCTACCTCGCCGCTTTTGTGTCTCTGTGCGAAAACTTCCTGGGTTGTCGACCGCATTGGGGTCTCTTTAAGCACATATTCACTTGTCGCTCCCAGACGGTGAAAAAGGCGAGTCCGGATGATGAGAGGACTAAAGTAATCCAGAGATGTCGGGGTCTTGGACTCCAAGTGAGGAGTAAGAGCGCTTTTCCAGCCATGACCCTTCTCGAGTCGGTTAGAGGGTGGCAATCGACTGGTTCTCTCGCTAAGACGAAGTCGACACCGGGGGGCGATCGTGGTCTCCTCCGTTCTCCATGGACCGAGTGAACAAGCCGTCTTCTCTGAAGGTGCTCCCGGAGGAGAAGGCTCAGGTTAAAATGTTGATGGAGCGTGTAGTCCAGCTCATTCTGGACGGAGTGACTGGCATGGACCTTCTAGAGGTTTTCCTTCGATGGTGTATTCAACCGCTCCAATACTGAGGCCACCCGATGTGGCTGTACCGCGGCACCGAAGATACCACTCGGGTCCATCCAGAGGCGGTCAGCGACGCCACACTGGAGAGGTGGATGGCTACCATCACAGGGAATAAGGATAACCCTCGAGGGGCTAGGAGGATCCCACCACTCGACCATACCTACCAACCGGACACGGTATGACCACTTATCCCCGGTTGTGATCTTGTTTTATTCATTCTGTTTCATTGCAAATCGGTCGATTGACCTTTGCCTTGTTTTGTTGTCTGTCAGGCCACCACTGAGTTGTACTTGATGCCCAATGGAGCGCAAGCGCCGACTGAGGAGGAGGAAGGAAGAGGGGGCGAAAGCCCGGAGGAGTGGGATTCGGATGCTGATGACAATGATGAAGATGATGACTCTGATGAGGAGGAAGAGGAGGAGGAGGAGGAAGTTGCACCTCCTCGTTCGGAAAGACGCTCGAAGCTTGTCCATGATCCTGCAGCCGAGCATGATAAGGGAGTTGCGCCCGTCACGCAGTCGACCAAGCGTCCTCGGACGATTTCCTCGGTGCCGACTGAGAAACCTCCGAAGCAATCTAGAGTGGCGCCGTCGAAGCCGACGAAGGTCTTGCCGAAGATGAGGATGGTGATCCCCACTATCTCAGGGTAATGGTGTAACTTGAGTTTTCTCGTTTCACATGAATTTATTCTTGGCCGATTCGTGAGCTGATCGACCGACTTCTGGAGCTGCAGTGCTGCTACTTCTGATACCTCGGCCAGGGCTGAAGATCACGAGATGGAAGATGCTGTCACTTCAAAACCTGGTATGACTTTTGTAGTTCCATCTTCAGTCGGTTGGCTCTTTGTCTTTAATTTTGACTCTTTTCTGCAGCTCCATCTAACGTCGTTATTGACCTTCCTGACGACGATGACGAGGAACCACTGAGGCAGAGGAGGAACAGGAAAGCGTCTGCTGGCAAGGCGACTCAGGACATGTCAGCACCCGAGACGTGGTCATGGAGGGGGACAACGTCACTCGGCCTACCGTATCCTTTGCGGTGCCGCTGACGAGTGCTTGCCCTCCGTCGTCGAGTGCTGCTCAGCCTTCACTTTTCTCGACCCACCACGTCCCAGAAGACCAAGCCAGTGCTTCTAAAGAGGCAATACTCCAGGCACGGGTCATGATGGAGCAAGTGAAGGCAATCCGAGACGCCAGTCAGGCGGCTTATGACGCCAGTTCAACCCTTCAGAGCAATGTTTAGGTCAGTCGGTCACCGCCTGTTCTGTTAGGATATGATATACGAAAATCCTTCTTTCTGAAAATTTTAGTGTCTGTCGTACACCCACTGGGTGCGTTGATTGAAATTCCGGATTAGTGGGGGCACGCTGAGTGCACCCACTGGGTGTAGTCCCCAAGGCTATGGTGGACTGCTGGCAGTCGACCATAGCCTTTATGTCTTAAGCTTTTTCTTTACTCGATCAGGTCGAATGGATTCATAGACCGGTGGGGGCACGCTGAGTGCACCCACTGGGTGTAGTCCCCGAGATCGTGGTCGATCACGGCTTGTGATCGACTACTGATCAAGATAACCTCTTTTTTACTATTTGTTGGGCGACTGATCGACTCTAACTGATAAAACTAGTGGGGGCACGCTGAGTGCACCCACTGGGTGTAGTCCCCGAGACTATGGTCGAATGTTTATATTCGGCTGTAGTCTTAGAAATGCTAAGATTTTTCCTTAGTCACTCGGAAGTGAACTGTTTTTGACATCTGTCGATTGGTTCTTCGCAGAAATCTTGCGAAGCTTATGCTCGTTACATCGAAGTTGGAGAACAAGCAAATCCAGCTCGAGCTTGATCTGAAACTTGTCCAGGAGAACTTCACGAAGTCAAAGGAGGAGGAAAAAGGTATGTTTGGTGAGAACCTCGATGATTGCTTTTGCCTCTCGTCCATTTCAGAGTCTGATCTCACTGTGACTTTGCAGACAAACTGAAGGATGCTCTGAAGAAGAAAGACCTTGACTTGGCTGAGGTGCAGAAAGCGGCTTTAGAGAAGACCAAGCTCGCAGATGAGAAGCTGGCTTCAATCACCAAGCTTGAAGAGGAAAATACTAATCTGAAAGCTGCTCTTGATGCGGCCAACAAGGAGGTCAGTCGACTGAAGAGTGACAAGATTGCCTTAAGTGACAAGGCCAGTGAGTTGGTGGGAAAGAAGAATGATCTGGAGACTTATCTGGGAGGACTCGCCAAGAAGCTATTCCTCATGCTTGAAGGTAATTTTTTGTATCAAATAGACATTTTAACTATGATCTCGCCATCAGACTGCTGTCTTGACTTTGGGGTTGTGCTTGCAGAGTTCTGCCAGAACTTTGAAGTGGAGACTGGTCGACTGGAAATAAACCTGGATCCCATCAACTCTCCTGTGAAAGACGAAGTCGCCATGAATGTGCTCCGACTTGAATCTCGTGTTGCTGTTGTTGTCGACTATCTCGCAAGGCTGAAGGTCGCAACTTCCCGCATCGACACAACACTCTGGCCAAGAGAGACGGCGTGAGCGACTCGAAGTCTCGCTGACTCGGTGAACGAGGTTCCAAGTCGAGTGCAAGAATGGAAGAAGTCTTCGCCAAAGCGGCGCGGATGTTGCTCGTCTCGCCCGTGTTCACCGCAAGGAGGCGCGAGAGGACAAGATGGCAGCCCTTAAAGTGGCCAACACCAAGAAGCATGATTTCCGATCTTTCATGGAGACCTTCATCGCTGCCGCCACTGGATTGCGATGGAATCAACTCGACGAATTTGTTGCGCCTTCCACCCTCCGCAAGAGGGGTAAAAACTTCGTGCTTGATACTTTTAATTTGCCTCGGTATGCCGAGTGATTTTTGTAACCGATAAGCCTTAACGGGCTTAGCGCCTGAGCACTTTCGGTTCAGTAAGATGTTATTTGAACTTGAATTCGGCGTTGAATATGTTGGCATCTGGTTTGAAGTGTCTTTTGCAGGCTAGGATGAAGCACTTATTGCAATCGACTTGTTCCTCAACACACTTAGGCGAGCACTGGGCTGCAGCTAAGCCTCCGAGTGGGAGGTCCGCCTCCACTCGGTAGGATTTTCAAAACTTAGGCGAAGGCTGGGCTGCAGCTAAGCTCCCGAGTGGGAGGTCCGCTCTCCACTCGTTAGGATTTTCAAAAACTTAGGTGAGCGCTGGGCTGCAACTAAGCCCCCGAGTGGGAGGTCTACTCTCCACTCGGTAGGATTTTCAAAAACTTAGGCGAGCACTGGGTTGCAGCTAAGCCCCCGAGTGGGAGGTCTGCTCTCCACTCGGTAGGATTTTCAAAAACTTAGGCGAGCACTGGGTTGCAGCTAAGCCCCCGAGTGGGAGGTCTGCTCTTCACTCGGTAGGATTTTCAAAACTTAGGCGAGCACTGGCTGCAGCTAAGCCCCCGAGTGGGAGGTCTGCTCCTCACTCGGTAGGATTTTCAAAAACTTAGGCGAGCACTAGGCTGCAGCTAAGCCCCCGAGTGGGAGGTCTGCTCTCCACTCGGTAGGATTTTCAAAACTTAGGCGAGCACTTGGCTGCAGCTAAGCCCCGATTGGGAGGTCTGCTCTCCACTCGGTAGGATTTTCAAAAACTTAGGCGAGCACTGGCTGCAGCTAAGCCCCGAGTGGGAGATCTGCTCTCCACTCGGTAGGATTTTCAAAAACTTAGGCGAGCACTGGGCTGCAGCTAAGCCCCCGAGTGGGAGGTCTGCTCTCCACTCGGTAGGATTTTCAAAAACTTAGGCGAGCACTGGGCTGCAGCTAAGCCCCCGAGTGGGAGGTCTCCACTCGGTACGATTTTTGCGGCGTTCCTCCGAGGAAGAAAGCATCAATCGACCTGCACCTCGTCTTCCTTGCGGAGCGCACATTATACTTGTGGCATAGCTCGGAAGGAGAAGTGGCAGTCGACCCGTTCCTCGTCCTCCTTGCGGAGAGCACATTATACTTGTGGCGTAGCTTGGAAGAAGAGGGTAGCAGTCGACCTGCACCTCATCTTCCTTGCAGAGCGCATGTTATACATGTACTTAGGCGAGCGCTATGCTGCAGCTAAGCCCCCGAGTGGGAGGCTAGCTCTCCACTCGGTAGGATTTTATTAAAACTTAGGCGAGTACTTGGACTGCAGCTAAGCCTTCGAGTGGGAGGCTGGCTCACCACTTGGTAGGATTTTATTAAAACTTAGGCGAGTACTTGGACTGCAGCTAAGCCTCCGAGTGGGAGGCTGGCTCACCACTCGGCAGGATTTTAAAGTACTTAGGCGAAATGGATTCGCAGCTAAGCCCCTGAGTGGGAGGCTGGCTCACCACTCCGCAAGGATTTTTTTACAAACTTAGGCAAAACGGATTCGCAGCTAAGCCACCCACTGGGAGGGGATTTTATTGAACAAACAAAAGTGACAACAATCACTGGGAAAATTATAACACTATTGTCTTTTGAAAAATGAACTACAGAAGTGCTTTTATTACATTTCCAAGTGGCTACTTAAGTGTAAAAGGGGCGGAGCAGCTCCACGTTCCAAGCTTGGGGCTCGTCGATCTTGTGCTCGACGTTGTAAAGACGGTACGCTCCGTTGTGGAGAACCTTGGTGACGATGAAGGGACCTTCCCAAGAAGGAGCAAGCTTGTGTGGTTTCTGCTGATCCACTCGGAGAACCAAATCTCCTTCCTGGAAGGCTCGACTCTTCACGTTTTTGGCATGGAAGCGACGCAAGTCTTGATGGTAAATGGTCGATCGGATCAAAGCCATCTCCCTTCCTTCCTCTAGAAGGTCGACTGCATCCTGCCGTGCTTGTTCTGCTTCAGCTTCGGTGTAGAGCTCAACTCGAGGAGCGTTGTGAAGCAGGTCACTCGGCAAGACCGCTTCAGCTCCGTAGACCAAGAAGAACGGAGTTCTCCCAGTCGACCGGTTAGGCGTGGTCCTTAACCCCCAAAGCACTGAGGGAAGCTCATCGACCCATGCTCCAGCTGCATGCTTGAGATCACGCATCAATCGGGGTTTCAACCCTTTGAGAATCAAGCCATTGGCCCGCTCTGCTTGTCCATTCGACTGAGGATGAGCGACTGAAGCATAGTCGACTCGTGTGCCTTGAGATGTGCATAACGCCCTAAATTCCTCGGAATCAAAGTTTGACCCGTTATCAGTGATGATGCTATGTGGAACTCCATATCTGAATATCAACTCTCTGATGAAGCTGACAGCGGTGCCGGCATCAAGGTTCTTGATGGGTTTAGCCTCAATCCACTTGGTGAACTTGTCGACTGCTACTAGCACATGTGTGAAACCGCTTCTGCCTGTTCTCAAGGGTCCAACCATATCCAGCCCCCATACCGCAAAGGGCCAGAGGAGTGGTATGGTCTTTAAAGCTGAGGCGGGCTTGTGTGACATATTGGAGTAAAATTGACATCCCTCACACTTGTCGATTATCTCCTTTGCCATTTCATTCGCTCTTGGCCAGTAAAATCCGGCTCGGTATGCTTTGGCTACGATGGTCCGAGAGGACGCATGATGGCCACAGGTCCCCAAGTGGATGTCGTCAAGGATTATTCGACCTTCTTCTGGCTTTATGCATTTCTGACCAACTCCAGTCGCGCTTTCTCTGTACAACTGTCCCTTTATCACGGAAAAGGCTTGAGATCGACGGACGATCTGTCGAGCCTCCTCTTCATCCTCTGGGAGCTCTTTCCTTAAGATATACGCGATATACGGCACTGTCCAATCGGGAGTGATCACCAAAACTTCCATGATCAGGTCGACCACTGCTGGAACTTCAACAACAGTCGGATCCATGACACTTTTAGGCTGCAGAGCTTCTTCGATAAAAGGATCTTCTTTGACTGATGGAGTATGGATATGCTCCAAGAACACATTACTGGGAATGGCTTCTCTCTTGGAACCTATCTTCGCCAAATCATCAGCTGCTTGATTCTTCAGTCGGGGTATATGGTGGAGCTCTAACCCTTCGAATTTCTCTTCAAGCTTCCTCACTGCATTGCAGGGCTGGGCTTCTAACGTCCCACTCCTTCATCACCTGATTGACCACCAAATCTGAGTCGCCATAAACCATAAGGCGATGGACGCCGAGTGAAATGGCCATGCGCAACCCATACAAAAGTGCTTCATATTCTGCTTCATTATTGGAGGAATAAAAGTGGATCTGGAGCACACATCTGAGCTTATCTCCTCGGGGGGAAACCAAAACTACCCCAGCACCGGAACCATTTAACATCTTAGAGCAATCAAAGAACATGGTCCAATGCTCCGAGTGAACTTGAGCCGGCTGCTGTTGTTCAATCCACTCGGCAAGGAAATCTACTATCGCTTGAGACTTAATGGCTTTCTTTGCCTCAAACTTGATATCAAGGGGAAGGAGTTCAATCGCCCATTTCGCCACTCGACCGGTTGCATCTTTGTTGTGCAGAATCTCTGACAGTGGGGCGTCGCTGACGACTGTAATGGAATGATCAGAGAAATAATGATCAACCTTCTTCGTGGTCATGTAGATCTCATACACAAGCTTCTGATAATGAGGATATCTTTGCTTCGATGGAGTCAAAACTTCAGAGAGATAATACACTGGGCGCTGAACTTTGAAGGCTTTCCCTTCTTCTTCCCGCTCGACCGTAAGTACTATACTGATGACTTGTCCTGTGGCTGCAATGTAAAGCAACAGAGGCTCTTTGCTGATTGGAGCAGCAAGCACCGGCTGGGTGGAGAGCAGCGCTTTTAGCTCGGCAAACGCTGCATCAGCTTCTGGAGTCCACTCGAACATCCGCCTTCTTCATCGATCGGTAAAGAGGCAATGCCTTTTCACCGAGGCGAGATGAATCGACTTAACGCGCCAAGCATCCGAAGAAGCTTCGACATCATGCACACGCATGTATGCGTTTCATTGAGTATAGTGCCAACTTTTTACGGGTTAGCGCCGATTCCTCTTTCTGAAATGAGAAAACCGAGTAACTTTCCACCAGGAACTTCGAATGTGCACTTTGATGGATTAAGCTTGATATCATACCTCCTGAGATTGGCAAATGTTTCGGTGAGGTCAGTCAACAGGTCGGAACCTTTTCGTGACTTGACCACGATATCATCCATGTACGCTTCCACATTCCGACTGATTTGAGTGAGTAAACACTTTTGAATCATCCTCGTGAATGTGGCTCCAGCATTCTTGAGGCCGAATGGCATGGTGACATAGCAGAAGCACCCGAATGGAGTTATGAAAGCTGTTTTGATCTCATCGGGTCCATACAGACGGATCTGATGGTACCCGGAATAGGCGTCCAAAAAAGACAATCTCTCGCATCCCGCAGTCGAGTCGACAATTTGGTCGGTGCGAGGGAGAGGAAAATGATCTTTTGGGCAGGCCCGATTGATATGTTTGAAATCGATGCACATGCGAAGTGACTTGTCCTTCTTGGGGACCATGACGACATTGGCGAGCCACTCGGAGTGGTATATCTCTCGGATAAACTCTGCTGCCAGGAGTCGAGCCACCTCCTCGCCAATGGCCTTTCTCTTCTGGACGGTGGACCGTCCAAGATGCTCTTTGACAGGTTTTGCTTTTGAGTTGACTCTTAGACGATGCTCAGCCACCCCCCAGGAACACCGGCATGTCGTGAGCTTCCATGCAAAGATGTCCCGTTCTCACAGAGGAACCGGATGAGCGCTTCTTCCTATTTAGAGTCGAGTGTTGTGGAAATATGGGTGAAGCTGCTTACTGGGTCGGTCGGGTGAATGTGAACGGGTTTCGTCTCACCAGACGACTGGAACGCTGACTCTATGGCGAGCTTCTTGGCCCGCAACAAATCACTCGAATCTGCATTTTTCTTCTATTCCTATAGCTCTACCACTGTTATCTGGGAATCGGCAATCTTCGAGCCTTTCTGAAAACACTCTTCTGCCTTCTTCCGATTGCCAGTGATAGTGATCACGCCTTTGGGGCCAGGCATCTTCAATTTGAGGTACACGTAACATGGTCGAGCCATGAATCGTGCATAAGCTGGTCTCCCCAAAATAGCGTGGTAAGCGCTCTCGAAATCCACGACTTCAAATGTCAGCTTCTCTTTGCGGAAATGCTTCGAGTCGCCGAACACCACATCTAGAGCTATTTGGCCGAGTGACTCAGCCTTCTTTCCAGGAATGACTCCATGAAAACTCATGTTGCTGGAGCTGAGTCTGGACATCGGAATGCCCATTCCCTTTAGCGTCTCCGCATACAATATATTCACTCCACTACCACCATCCATCAGCACCTTCGTTAGTCGAGTGCCTTCGATGACTAGGTCGACCACCAAAGCTTGCCTCCCAGGGGTGGCTATGTGTGTCGGATGATCAGACTGGTCGAATGTAATTGCAGTCTGAGACCATTTCAGATAACTTGGTGTCGCCGGAGCGACCATATTCACCTCACGGTTGATGACTTTCAGTCGACTTTTGCTCTCCACATTAGCAAAAATCATTAGGGTGGAATTGACATGGGGGTATCCTCCATCACTGTCCTCCTTGTCCTCAGCCTTGTCCGACTCCTTTTCCTTGTCCTTGGGCTGTTTTCCTTGAAACTGCTGGATTAAGAGCCGGCACTGGCGAGTGGTATGTTTCGGGTAGATGAAGTTACCCTCTTCGTCTTTCTTCGTGTGGATGTGACACGGCAGATCCATCACGTCATTTCCTTCCTTATCTTTCACCTTCTTGGGGTTCCAAGATCCTTCGGGCTTCCCTTTGAATTTGCTTTGAGTCACGGCCAGAGCCTCTCCAGGAGCAGCTGGCTCGGCTTTCCGCTTCTGCTTCCGACTGGAGTTTCCTTTTTCCAACGGACTTGGCTTGTACTTTCCACTCCGGAGTCTATCCTCTTCTTCACCATTGGCGTATTTGGTGGCAATCTCCATCATTCGACTCAGGGTCATATCTCCGGTTCGACCAAACTTCAGACTTAACTCTCTGTTCTTGACACCATCCTTGAAGGCACAGACCGCTTGATGATCAGACACATTCTCCACGGTATGATGCAAAGTGATCCATCTCTGGATGTAATCTCTCAGGGTTTCATTCGACTTTTGCACGTAGACTTGTAGCTCCGTCAATCCTGCTGGTCGCTTGCAAGTTCCCTCAAATGTCCTGACAAACACTCGGGAAAGATCTTCCCAAGTGTAAATGCTGCTAGGAGCTAACTAATTCAACCAGGCCCTGGCCGAACCCTCCAACATGAGTGGTAAGTGCTTCATGGCCACCTCATCATTACCGCCGCCAATCTGTACCGCCACTCGGTAGTCTTCAAGCCAGGTTTCGGGCTTGGACTCACCAGTGAACTTACTTACCCCAGTCGCCAACCTGAAGTTGGGGGGTATCACTACAGCTCTGATGGCTCTGCTAAAGCATTCGGGACCTGAAACATGGACTCGGCTGCTAGTGGGCGCATCTCTGTCGTGACCACCTCGATGAGCTCTGTTCCGATCGACCAAACCTTGCACGATGATGGATCTCGCGTCAAAGCCTTGTTCCCTGGGGTCGACCGGAGCTCTTCGCCCAACACTGAGTTGGCGCCTGTCATCTTGCTGCCGATGGGCGTAAGACCCACCCCTTGGGGGAGGAGTGGGCAATCGATGCCTATCATCACGATCAAATCGGTCATCATACTGGTCACGCCAACCTTCACGTCCTTCGCGCCACGGAGGCGATCTTGGGCTATGAGTCGACTGGACAGTATTTGCAGCGATGGATCGACTGTGAATCCTGTTGCATGACTGTGACACAGCTGAATTCTGATCCCCTGCTGCCTGGAGCAAATCCCGGATCTGCATCAAGCCTCTGCCAGCCTCCGACTGAGAGGGCTGAATTGACTCTGCTATGCGGGTCGAAGCTGCTAAATTCTGAATCGGGGTTCGATATACCTGAGTTGGTTGCGGAAAGAGCTGACGTCGACTAGAGTCGGGGACTCATTGCCGCGCACGCTCGTCGAGTGCTCGCTGGAGGTTCTCCAGTCGAGTGCGTTCAGCCAAGTTGGCCAAACGCGCCTCTTCCAAGGCACGAGCCTCGGGAGTTTCTCCTGCGATGGGAGTATGCAGGGCATCCATGTCCCGGCGGCGAAGATCTTCTCTTGGCAGAGAAGTGAGTGGCTCGGGTTGATATTCCTTGTGGGCCTGAGCGGGGTCGCCTCCGCCGTCTATCCCATCGGTGCGGGGGAAGCCGGGAGGACTACGAGGCCCATTGACCATCAGAACCTCCGCCATGGATCATCTTTGTCGCTTTTCGGATGCGATCTCTACGAGCCGGTCGACGGATCGAACAGACGAGAGATTCGTCGGGCTCGATTGCCGCGACTTGGGTGGTGGCCGATTGGCGAGCCACTGCGTGTCTCACTAACCGCTGGAGCCTCAACCGGCCAGAGCGCTTGCGCTGGCGGGAGACAGGGAGGGAGGACGATACGGGAGTCGACCGATACGGAGTCGACGGTTGCCGCAGCAGGATGCCGTGGACACACGCCCGAAAATGTGTCGCACCGCGGACGGGGAGCGCGTCAATGTTGAGTGGAGCCTCCCGGAGCCAAGCGGAGTCGTCGGCGATGAAAGTGAGCGCACCGAGACGGATCTCGCGGCCCTCGACCAGAACTCCGCCAGAAACCATGATGAAGGCAATCGGAACAATTGCAACTTCTCCAAAAAGTCGCTAAGACACCTGCCCCAAGGTGGGCGCCAACTGTCGTGGTACTAAGACTGATAGTAGAATGGGGGGTAGGTATGGAGAGGCAAGATCCTAGCTATGGAGTAGTTGTATATGCAAGGGATTTACGAGTTCAGTCCCTTCTCAGAGGAAGTAACAGCCCTACGTCTCGGAGCCCGGAGGCGGTCGACTGGATTATATGTGTATGAGTTACAGGGGTGCGAACCCTTTACACTGAGGAGGGGGTGGCTTATATAGTGTCCGCGGACCCTCCGCCCTCGCTATGCAGGTTTAAAGTACATAAAAGATTGGTGTTACTGGTAACGCCCTACATAAAGTGTCATCATGGCCATAAAGACTACTTAATTACAGACCGTTTGGATACAGAGTGGCTCTTAATCTCTTGGTGGTCGAGTGAGTCTTCATGATCGAGTGCCTTCGAGTCCGTCGAGTGGAATCCCTCTTGGTCGACTGGAAGGCAGCTTCTTCTGAAGATGTCCTTGGGGAGGGTACTTTGGACAGGTCCATGACCCTACCCTAGGTACATGACTTCATCACCTCCTCCAGGCCATCCAGATCATCCTACCAATCAAGCTTGGCTGCTCTCTCTTCGTACATGCGCACTCGAGGTGAGTCATGAATAATGTCGCAAGGCAAGACTGCCTCCACACCGTACACCATGAAGAAAGGTGTATATCCGGTCGTGCGATTGGGCACGGTCCACAGCACCCAAAGTACGGAATCGAGTTCCTCGACTAGTGCTTGTCTGATTCTTGCAGAGATCGTACTAGTCTGGGTTTGATGCCGCTCATTATCAGGCCATTAGCCCATTCGACCTGACCGTTTGTCTGAGGGTGATATACGGAGGCGTAATCAAGCTTGATGCCCAAATTAGCGCACCAAGTTTTCACCTCATCAGTCGTAAAGTTAGAGCTGTTGTCAGTAATAATACTGTGCGGGAAACCATAACAGTGTACAACACCGGATATAAAGTCTATAACTGGTCCGACTTCGGCCGTTTTGACTGGTTTGGCTTCTATCCACTTAGTGAACTTGTCGACCATAACCAGTAAATATTTTTTCTTATTGCTGTTGAAAATATGCCCTAGAGGCAATAATAAAAGGGTTATTATTATATTTCCTTGTTCATGATAATTGTCTATTGTTCATGCTATAATTGTATTAACTGGAAACCGTAATACATGTGTGAATACATAGACCACAACATGTCCCTAGTGAGCCTCTAGTTGACTAGCTTGTTGATTAATATATGGTTATGGTTTCCTGACCATGGACATTGTATGTCATTGATAACGGGATCACATCATTAGGCGAATGATGTGATGGACAAGACCCAATCCTAAGCATAGCACAAGATCGTGTCGTTCGTTTGCTCAGAGCTTTTCTCATGTCAAGTATCATTTCCTTAGACCATGAGATTGTGCAACTCCCGGATACCGTAGGAATGCTTTGGGTGTACCAAATGTCACAACGTAACTGGGTGGCTATAAAGGTACACTACAGGTATCTCTAAAAGTGTTTGTTGGGTTGGCATGAATCGAAACTGGGATTTGTCACTCCGTATGATGGAGAGGTATCTCTGGGCCCTCTCGGTAATGCATCATCATAATGAGCTCAATGTGACTAAGGAGTTAGTCACGGGATCATGCGTTACGGAACGAGTAAAGAGACTTGCCCGTAACGAGATTGAACGAGGTATTGGGAGATCGACGATCGAATCTAGGGCAAGTAACATACCGGTGGACAAAGGGAATTGTATATGGGATTGATTGAATCCCCAACATCGTGGTTCATCCGATGAGATCATCGTGGAACATGTGGGAGACAACATGGGTATCCAGATCCCGCTGTTGGTTATTGGCCGGAGAACGTCTCAGTCATGTCTGCATGGTTCTCGAACCCGTCGGGTCTACACACTTAAGGTTCGGTGATGCTAGAGTTGTGATGGGAAATAGTATGTGGTTACCGAAGGTTGTTTGGAGTCCCGGATAAGATCCCAGACATGATCAGGAACTCCGGAATGGTCCGGAGGTGAAGATCGACATATTGCACGAAGGGTATTGGAGTCTGGAATTATTCCGGGGGTATCGGGTGACGACCAGTGTGTCCGAAAGGGGTTTTGGAGGCCCCGGCAAGCGTTGGGGGGCCTTATGGGCCAAGGGGATGGGGCACATCAGCCCACTAGGGGGCTATGCGCCCCTCCCACCCCATCTCACGTAACCTGGAGAGGTGGGGGCGCCTCCCCTGGGGCAGCCGCCCCTCCCGGCTTGGGGGGCAAGTTTCCTAGGGGTGGGGGCGCCAAAACCCATCTAGGGTTTCCCCTGTGGCCGCCGCCCCTCCCCTAGGGAAACCCTAGGGAGACTCCTCCTCCCCCCTTCCCCCTATATATAGTGAGGGAGAGAGAGGGAAGCCGCACCCCTTCCCCTGGCGCAACCCCTCCCTCCTCCAACACCTCCTCCCCCTCCATAGTGCTTGGCGAAGCCCTGCAGGAGAACCACAAGCTCCACCACCACGCCGTCGTGCTGCCGGAGCTCTCACTCAACTTCTCCTCTCCCCTTGCTGTATCAAGAAGGAGGAGACGTCCCCGGGCTGTACGTGTTGAAAGCGGAGGCGCCGTCCGCTCGGTGCTAGATCAGATCTCCCGCGATTTGAATCGTCGCGAGTACGACTCCATCAACCGCGTTCTTCTAACGCTTCCGCTTAGCGATCTTCAAGGGTATGAAGATGCTCTCCCTACTCTCTCTGGTTGCTAGCATCTCCTAGATTGATCTTGGTGACACGTAGGAAAATTTTGAATTATTACTACGTTCCCCAATAGTGGTATCAGAGCTAGGTCTATGCGTAGATTCTATGCACGAGCAGAACACAAGTAGTTGTGGGTGATGGTTTGTTCAATTTGCTTACCGTTACTAGTCCTATCTTGGTTCAGCGGCATTGTGGGATGAAGCGGCCCGGACCAACCTTACACGTACGCTTACGTGAGACAGGTTCCACCGACTGACATGCACTTGTTGCATAAGGTGGCTAGCGGGTGTCTGTCTCTCCCACTTTTGTCGGATCGGATTCGATGAAAATGGTCCTTATGAAGGGTAAATAGCAATTGGCATATCACTGTTGTAGCTTTTGCATAGGTAAGAAACGTTGTTTCTAGAAACCCATAGCACCCACATAAAACATGCAACAACAATTAGAGGACGTCTAACTTATTTTTGCAGGGTATGCTATGTGATGTGATATGGCCAAAAGGATGTGATGAATTATATATGTGATGTATGAGATTGATCATGTTCTTGTAATAGGAATCGTGACTTGCATGTCGATGAGTATGACAACCGGCAGGAGCCATAGGATTTGTCTTAATTTATTCTATGACCTGCGTGTCAATGAGAACGCCATGTAATTACTTTACTTTATTGCTAACCATTAGCCATAATAGTAGAAGTAATAGTTGGCAAGACAACTTCATGAATACACGATGATGGAGATCATGGTGTCATGCCGGTGACGAAGGTGATCATGTTGCGCCTCAAAGATGGAGATCAAAGGCGCAAGATGATATTGGCCAGATCATGTCACTTTATGATTTGCATGTGATGTTTGTCATGTTTACATCTTATTTGCTTAGAACGATGGTAGCATAAATAAGATGATCCCTCACTAAAATTTCAAGAAAGTGTTCCCCCTAACTGTGCACCATTGCAAAAGTTCGTTATTTTGAAGCACCACGTGATGATCGGGTGTGATAGATTCTAACTTCCGCATACAACGGGCGTAAGCCAGATTTACACACGCGAAACACTTAGGTTGACTTGACGAGCCTAGCACGTACATATATGGCCTCGGAACACGAGAGACCGAAAGGTCGAACATGAGTCGTATGGTAGATACGATCAACATGGAGATGTTCACCGTTGATGACTAGTCCATCTCACGTGATGATCGGACACGGTCTAGTCGATTCAGATCATGTTTCACGTAGATGACTAGAGGGATGTCTATATGAGTGGGAATTCATTAAATAATTTGGTTAGATGCACTTAAATTATCATGAACATAGTCAAAAGGTTTTTGCAAATTATGTCGTAGCTTACGCTTTAGTTCTACTGTTTAAGATATGTTCCTAGAGAAAATTTAGTTGAAGGTTGACAGTAGCAATTATGCGGACTGGGTCTGTATACTGAGGATTGTCCTCATTGCTGCATAGAAGGATTATGTCCTTAATGCACCGCTCGGTGTGCTGAACCTCGAACATCGTATGTGGATGTTGCGAACATCTGACATACTAGTTTTGATGACTACGTGATAGTTTAGTGCGTAATGTTAAACGCTTTAGAATTGAGGCACCGAAGACATTTTTGAAACGTTGCAGAACATATGAGATGTTCCAAGAGCTGAAATTGGGATTTCAGGCTCGTGCCCACGTCAAGAGGTATCAGACCTCGGACAAGTTTCTTAGCCTGCAAACTAAGGGAGAAAAGCTCAATCGCTGAGCATGTGCTCAGATTGTCTGAGTACTACAATCGCTTGAATCGAGTGGGAGTTAATCTTCCATATGAGATAGTGACGGTTCTCCAAAGTCACTGCCACCAAGCTACTAGAGCTTCGTGATGAACTATAACATATCAGGGATAGATATGATGATCCTTGAGCTATTCGTGATGTTTGACACCACGAAAGTAGAAATCAAGTAGGAGCATCAATTGTTGATGGTTAGTAAAACCACTAGTTTCAAGAAGGGCAAGGGCAAGAAGGGATACTTCATGAAACGGCAAATTAGTTGCTGCTCTAGTGAAGAAACCCAAGGTTGAACCCAAACCCGAGACTAAGTGCTTCTGAAATGAAGGGAACGGTCACTAAAGCAGAACTACCCTAGATACTTGGTAGATGAGAAGGCTGGCAAGGTTGACAGAAGTATATTGGATATACATTATATTAATGTGTACTTTACTAGTACTCCTTGTAGCACCAGGGTATTAGATACCGGTTCAGTTGCTAAGTGTTAGTAACTTGAAATAAAAGGCTACAGAATAAATGGAGACTAGCTAAAGGTGAGATGACGATATGTGTTGGAAGTGTTTCCAAGGTTGATGTGATCAAACAACGTACGCTCCCTCTACCATCGGGATTGGTGCTAAACCTAAATAATTGTTATTTGGTGTTTGCGTTGAGCATAGACATGATTGGATTATGTTTATCGCAATACGATTATTCATTTAAGGATAATAATGGTTACTCTGTTTATTTGAATAATACCTTCAATGGTTACGCACCTAAAATGAATGGTTTATTGAATCTCGATAGTGATACACATGTTCATGCCAAAAGATATAAGATAGTAATGATAGTACCACATACTTGTGGTAATCGCCATTTGAGTCATATTGGTATAAAACGCATGAAGAAGCTCCATGTTGATGGATCTTTGGACTCACTCATTTTTAAAAGGGATTGAGACATGTGAACCATGTCTATTGCTATATACGCATGAAGAAACTCCATGCAGATGGATCGTTTGGACTCACTTGATTTTGAATCACTTGAGACATGCAAATCATACCACATGGGCAAGATGACTGAAAGGCCTCATTTTCAGTGAGATGGAACAAGAAAGCAACTTGTTGGAAGTAATACATTTTGATGTGTGCAGTCCAATGAGTGCCGAGGCACGCAGTGGATATCATTATGTTTTACTTCGTAGATGATTTGACTAGATGCTGAGTATATTTACTTGATTAAACACAAGTCTGAATTATTGAAAGGTTCAAGTAATTTCAGAGTGAAGTTGAAGATCTTCGTGACAAGAGGATAAAATGTCTATGATATGATCATAGAGATGAATATCTGAGTTGCAAGTTTGGTACACAATTAAGACATTGTGGAAATTGTTTCACAACTAATACCGCCTGGAACACCATAGTGTGATGGTGTGTCCGAACATCATAGCTGCACCCTATTGGATATGGTGCATACCATGATATCTCTTATTGAATTACCACTATCATTTATGGGTTTAGGCATTAGAGACAACCACATTCACTTTAAATAGGGCACCACGTAATTCCATTGAGATGACACCGTATGAACTATGGTTTAGAGAAACCTAAGCTGTCGTTTCTTAAAAGTTTGGGGCTGCAACGCTTATTTGAAAAGTTTTAGCCTGATAAGCTCGAACCCAAAGCGGATAAATGCATCTTCATAGGAGACCCAAAACAGTTGTGTATACCTCCTATTTCAGATCCGGAAGCAAAAGTGATTGTTCTAGAAACGGGTCCTTTCTCGAGGAAAAGTTTCTCTCGAAAGAATTAAGTGGGAGGATGGTGGAGACTTGATGAGGTAATTGAACCGTCACTTCAACTAGTTTGTAGCAGGGCACAAGAAGTTGTTCCTGTGGAGCCTCCACCAATTGAAGTGGAAGCTGATGATAGTGATCATGAAACTTCAGATCAAGTCACTACCAAACCTCGTAGGTCAACAAGGATGCGTACTACTTCTGAGTGGTACGTAATCCTGTCTTGGAGGTCATGTTGCCAGACAACAATGAACCTATAAGCTATGGAGAAGCGATGGTGGGCCCGGATTCTGATGAATGGCTCGAGGCCATAAAATCCGAGAGAGGATCCATGTATAAAAACAAAGTATAGACTTGGGAAGAACTACTTAATGGTCGTAAGGCTGTTGGGTACAGATGGATTTTAGAAGGAAGACAGACAATGGTGGTAAGTGTCACCATTAAGAAAGCTCGACTTGTCGCTAAGATGTTTTCCGACAAGTTCTAGGAGTTGACTACGATGAAACTTTCTCACTCGTAGCGATACTAAGAGTCTGTTTGAATTATATTAGCAGTTACTGCATTATTTATGAAATCTTGCAGATAAGATGTCAAAAACCATTGTTTCCTCGACAATTTTCTTGAGGAAAGGTTGTATGTGATACAACCAGAAGGTTTTGTCGATCCTAAAAGATGCAAATAAGTATGCAAAGCTCCAGCGATCCTTGTAAGGACTGGAGTAAGCATCTCAGAGTTGGAACATACGCTTTGATGAGATGATCAAAGATTTTGGGTTTATACAAAGTTTATGAGAAACTTGTATTTCCAAAGAAGTGAGTGGGAGCACTATAGAATTTCTGATGAGTATATGTTGTTGACATATTGTTGATCAGAAATTATGTAGAATTTCTGGAAAGCATATAGGGTTGTCTGAAAAGGTGTTTTTCAATGGAAAACTGTATTAAGCTACTTGAACATTGAGCATCAAGATCTATAAGGATAGATCGAAACACTTAATAGTACTTTCAAATGAATATATACATGACAAGATTTTGAAGGAGTTCAAAATAGATCAGCAAAGAAGGAGTTCTTGGCTGTGTTATAAGGTGTGAGTATTGAGTAAGACTCAAAACCTGACCATAGCAGAAGAGAGATAAATGACGAAGGTTGTCCCCTATGCTTTAGACGTAGGCTCTAAAGTATGCTGTGCTGTGTACCACACCTGAAGTGTGCCTTGCCATGAGTCAGTCAAGGGGTACAAGAGTGATCCAGGAATGGATCACAGGACAACGGTCAAAGTTATCCTTAGTAACTAGTGGACTAAGGAATTTTTCTTGATTATGGAGGTGGTAAAAGTGTTCGTTGTAAAGGGTTACATCGATGCAAACTTTGACACTAATCCGGATGACTCTGAGTAGTAAACCGGATTCATATAATATAGCAGTTATTTGGAAAAGTTCCAAATTGCGCGTGGTAGCTGCATCTACAAGATGACATAGAGATTTAAGTTCCAAATGTCTAGGGGGGGGGTGATTAGACACTAAGTACCAAAGTTGCAGTTTTTAAGATCTTTAAGTTTAAGTGGAGTTTAGGCACACGTTTAACATTCACAATACATAGCAAGCAAGCATGCAAAGAGTATATGAGCAGCGGAAAGTAAAGCATGCAACTTGCAAGAATGTAAAGGGAAGGGTTTTGGAGGATTCAAATGCAATTGGAGACATAGATTTTTTTGGCGTGGTTCCGATAGGTGGTGCTATCGTACATCCACGTAGATGGAGACTTCAACCCACGAAGGGTAACGGTTGCTCGAGTACACGGAGGGCTCCCACGAAGGGTCCACGAAGAAGCAACCTTGTCTATCCCACCATGGTCGTCGCCCACGAAGGACTTTCCTCACTAGCGGTAGATCTTCACGAAGTAGGCGATCTCCTTGCCCTTACAAACTCCTTGGTTAACCTCCACAATCTTGTCGGAGGCTCCCAAGTGACACCCAGCCAATCTAGGAGACACCACTCTCCAAGAAGTAACAAATGGTGCGTTGATGATGAACTCCTTGCTCTTGTGCTTCAAATGATAGTCTCCCCAACACTCAACTCTCTCTCATGGGATTTGGATCTGGTGGAAAGAAGATTTGAGTGGAAAGCAACTTGGGGAAGGCTTGAGATGAAGATTCATATGGTAGAAATGGAATATCTTGGCCTCAACACATGAGTAGGTAGTTCTCTCTCAGAAAATGTATGCTGGAAGTTTAAGTTCGTTCTGATGGCTCTCTCCACGAATGAAGAGGAGGTGGAGGGGTATATATAGCCTCCACACAAAATCTAACCGTTACACACAATTTACAAAACTCGGTGGGACCGATTCAACAGACTCGGTCAGACCGATTTAGTAAACCTAGTGACCGTTAGGATTTTCGGTGGGACCGACATGCAACTCGGTAGGACCGATATGGTTAGGGTTAGGGCATAACGTAATCTCGGTGAGACCAATTACACAAACTCGGTGAGACCGATTTTGGTAATAAGCTGTCCAGAGAGTTGGTCAGGCAAACTCGGTTGGACCGATTACACAAACTCGGTAGGACCAATTTTGGTAATGAGTCAACCAGGAAGTTTGCATTGTAATCTCGGTAGTACCCATTGCTCAAACTCGGTGAGACCGATTTATGTAATGGACATACACAGAAAGATTACAATCCCATCTCGGTGAGACCGAGATCCCTATCGGTAAGACCGATTTGCCTAGGGTTTGTGACAGTGGCTAAGACATTTGAACTCGGTGGCGCCGGATGGAAAGAATCGGTGGGGCGAGTTTGACTTTAGGTTTAGGTCATTTGTGTGGGAGTGGGAAAGTAGTTGAGTGTTTTGGAGCATATCACTAAGCATCGTGGAGCAAGAAACTCATTAAGCAACACCTCATCCCTCTTGATAGTATTGGCTTTTCCTATAGACTCAATGTGATCTTGGATCACTAAAATGTAAAATGAAGAGTCTTGAGCTTGAAGCTTGAGCCAATCCTTTGTCCTTAGCATCTTGAAGGAGTTCCCACATCCTTTAGTCCATGCCACTCCATTGTTGAACTTATCTGAAACATACTAGATAAAAGTGTTAGTCCAACAAGAGATATGTTGACATTAATTACCAAAACCACCTAGGGAGCACTTGTGCTTTCAATTTCCCCCTTTTTGGTAATTGATGACAGCATACATCAAAGCTTTAGATAAAGATATAAAGAATAGCAAGTAAAGCTTTGGAAATACATGTAACAAGCATAGGATCCTCCTACATGTATGCAATCATGTGAATATGGAATATAAAAGCATGTGAGAGCATAACCATGATAGAGTAGGCAATGTGTTACATGTATCTTGGCCATATGCATTAGAGCAAAGAATATTAAAGAAAATACCTTCATGCCCGTGAGTCCTTCTTGCAAACAGTATGTACATCAGCAAGAATTCGTCATACACATGATTGTGATGCATATACTTACCTTGTAGTCTTGAGTTGGCTTAGGATGGAATGAACCTGCGTAAACAAGGTTAGATAACACGGGTACATCTACTAGCTAGAGCAAACAGAAGAAACCACAAAAATACCAAGATTGGGATGACATGTAGAGAGTGAGTACTAAGTACCACATTGGATTAGACATGTCCCCAAGAGTAAAGATATGCAATGAATTTAAATGATTTCTTTCCCTTAGATGTCTTGCTCCCCCTAAATCTAGCATGGGATACTGGGAGAAGATAGGGAACAGAAAATCAGAGCTGAAAGATATAAATGAATAGAGCTAATGCAAATAGGCACATATGAACATGTCTTTTCCCCTCAATAAGACATGTGGCATCTCTCCTCTTGAACACCAAGCATCTGGGATCCTTGAGAAATACTTTCTACTTGAGTATTCTCTCCCCCTGGAGATCTCTTTCTCCCCCTGAGGAGGTGATACTCTCTTTCTCTGATGTGATCTCTCTAAGTGATAAGCTTTGATGTGATCTCTCTCTCCCCTTTGACATCAATTTCCAAGAAGGTTCTTCTGGAATTTGTCGTGAATGGGTTTGGTCCTTGAGCCACAACACAAAGCAATGTTAAAAATGTGATGCTTGTAGAGGACAAGATTCATTGAGTGGAGCTGGATCAGAAGAAACACAGAATAAGTGGCAAACTATTTTTCCTGTTGTGAAATCGGTGGCACCGAGTGGTATGCTTCGGTTGTACCGAAAGGATTCGGTTGGACCGAAAACATCAAATCGGTGAAACCGAGTTCATCGCAGAGAAAACACTTGTCACCTCTGCTCACTAGACTAGTAAGATCTCACAAAGATTTGCAAGGAATTTACTGAATGATACGCAATGAATTGGATGCAGAAAAATGCAGAGCAAACAGAAAGAAATCTAGATGAAGTTTTAATTTTTTTTAAATTTTTTTGAAAGGGGAAACCAATATGCATGAGACAAATGCAAAAACACAGAAAAAATACAAGAGAACTTCATCTAGAGATGGTCGGCGACAAAGTCACCTATGTTAGAGTATATTGACTTAGGAGTCAAGTGAGATCACTTGATCATAGGTCATACTCATCGTTTAAGCTCAAAATGGGGTTGCCATTTTTCGTTTAAGCATCTTGATGTATTCACATCTTGTCGAGTTGCTTTAGCTCATAACTTGGAGTAAAGCTTCTCTAAGATGGAATAACATAACTTGGTTGGTGGTGTTGTCCATGTAGTTGAACTTGTGTGGGTTGCTCAAGGTTGATGTAGTTCATCAAGAGTTGGGAGCACCACTTGGAATTTGAGTCCATCTTCCTACATGGGTTAGTTCTTGCAAGGAAGAGCACTTGTGTATCCAAAAATGACAATCATGAAGCTCAACATATAATTTGTCAAAGGATATGTTTGAATGGTTCCGTGCTTCCTTGTCCTCAACCACCATAGTGTAGAAACTTGGTGATGTAGAGATTGCTCAAGATGTGAGTAGATTACAATCTCATGGAATTTGATTCAACCAAGTACCTACATGGGTTAGATAACATGCAAGATGCAAATATATCCAAGACATAAGATTTTCATCATAAGAGAAATATCAAGGATTAGTCATAAGCTCATGTCTTGCATGTATCCAATGGAGTTTCTACTCCAAGTTTGAAGCATCAATGATGTTCAATTCTCCTCTTAACCTGCAAAACACTTTCTCATCAAGAGGTTTAGTGAATATATCCGCTAATTGCTTTTCGGTGCGAACATGCTTAAGATCAATGTCACCCTTAGCAACATGATCTCAAATGAAATGATGACGAACTTCAATATGCTTAGGTTGAGAATGTTGTATGGGATTATGACCAATTTTGATAGCACTTTCATTGTCACAAAGCAATGGAACATGTCTCACATATATCCCATAATCTTTAAGAGTTTGGGTCATCCAAAGTAATTGAGCACAACATGAACCAGCGGCAATGTATTCCGCTTCGGCGGTGGATAAGGATACCGAGTTTTGTTTCTTGGAGGACCAAGACGCAAGAGATCTACCAAGAAATTGACAAGTACTCGAAGTGGACTTTCTATCAACCTTGTCTCCGGCATAGTCCGAGTCGGAGTAGCCAACAAGATCGAAAGAGGCCCTCTTAGGATACCAAATGCCAAAATTTGGTGTATGGATTAAGTATCTCACCATCCTTTTCACGGCCTTAAGATGACATTCTTTAGGAGCAGCTTGATATCGTGCACACATGCACACACTTAGCATGATATCGGGACGTGAAGCACATAGATATAACAATGAGCCAATCATAGAGCGATAAACCTTTTGATCAACCGGTTCACCATCTTTGGTCAAGTCAAGATGTCCACTAGTAGGCATGGGTGTAGTCATACCTTTGCATTCTTGCATATTGAACTTCTTGAATAAGTCCTTGGTGTACTTCGTTTGAGAAACAAAGGTACCTTCCTTAGTTTGCTTGATTTGCAATCCAAGAAAGAATTTGAGTTCACTCATCATAGACATCTCAAACTTCTCCGACATTAGCTTCCCAAACTTTTCACTAAAATGAGGGTTAGTTGAACCAAATATAATATCATCAACATAGATTTAGCACACAAATAGTTCTCCATTAACCCTTTTAGTAAAAAGAGTAGAATCAATTTTCCCAATTTCAAAGCCTTTTTAAATAAGGAACTTGGTCAAGCATTTATACCACGCTCTAGGAGCTTGTTTAAGACCATAAAGAGCTTTGTGAAGTTTGTAACATGATTTGGTTTCTTAGGATTGACAAAGCCGGGAGGTTGTTTAACATAAACTTCCTCCTCTATTTCACCATTTAGAAAAGCACTTTTAATGTCCATTTGGTACAAGGTGATATGATGATGATTAACATAGGCAAGTAAGATGCGAATGGACTCAAGTCTAGCAACAGGAGCGTAAGTCTCACCATAGTCCAAACCTTTGACTTGTGTGTAGCCTTGGGCTACAAGACGTGCTTTGTTGCGAACTACTTGTCCATCTTCATCTTGCTTGTTGTGAAACACCCATTTGGTACCGATGATGTTGTGGTTGTTGTCGGGCTTCTCAACCAATGTCCAAACTTGGTTCCTCTCAAAGTTGTGTAGCTCTTAATGCATAGCATTTATCCAATCCGGATCTTCCAATGCTTCTTCGACCTTCATAGGTTCAATGCTAGAGATGAAAGAATAGTTTTCACAAAATTTAGCTAAACGAGTTTTAGAGCGAGTGATTCTCCCGGTTTGAATATCATCGTAGATTTGCTCGACGGGATGGTCTTTAGCAATTCTTGCTCGAACTCGTGAAAGCTTTTGCTTGGTTCTTGGTTGAACTTCTTCTTCATCTTGTTCTTCTTCTTGGCCTTCTTCATTGTTGGCGTTGTTGTTCTCTTGTCGTGGTGGAGAAGGAGGTTGTTGATGTTCATCTTGATGCACTTCCTCGTTTTCTTCATCTTGGTGTGTCCTGCTTGTGGATGCTTCCGTATCAACTCTTGGTTCACCTTGTCGTGAAGTAGAAGCTTCCACTTGGACGGACGAGGTACTCTCCTTCACCTCCGTTGGACGAACCTTGCTAATAGACAAGTCTTGGATTGCTTCCGAAGGATCTTTGTCTCCTACATCAATTGGCAATTGCTCTACTTGCGAGCCGTTAGATTCATCAAACTTCACATCTACCGTCTCTTCAACCTTTCGGGTAAAATTGTTGTAGACATGGTAAGTGTGAGAGTTTGAGCCATAGCCTAGTAGGAAACCTTCATGAGACTTAGGAGCAAATTTAGAACGACGATGCTTATCAGGAATGTAGCACTTTGAGCCGAATACTTGAAAGTATCCAACTTGGGGTTTGTTACCGGTGAGGATCTCGTATGCCGTCTTGCTGAGTAGCTTGTGAAGATACAAGCGATTTGTTGCATGACAAGCTGTCTCAACCGCTTCTGCCCAAAAGTGCTTTGGTGTCTTGTATTCATCAAGCATCGTTCTCGCCATTTTGATGAGCGTCCGGTTCTTCCTCTCGACAACTCCATTTTGTTGAGGTGTGTACGTAGCCGAGAACTCGTGTGAAATCCCTTCTTCGTCAAGAAAGGTGTCCACATTTGTGTTCTTGAACTCCGTTCTGTTGTTGCTGCGAACCTTCTTGATCTTCACTTCAAATTGATTTTGGGCCTTCCTAGCGAAGTTTTTGAAGATCTTTTGGACGTGCGATTTATCATCGAGAAAGAACACCCGCGTAAATCTTGAAAAATCATCAACTATAACTAGACCAAAAGAATTTCCACCGAGACTCTTGTAGGAGTTGGGACCAAAGAGATCCATGTGAAGTAGCTCGAGTGGCCTCCTTGTGGTCATGATGTTCTTCACGGGATGCCTTCCTCCAACCTGTTTACCTTGCTGACAAGCGCTGCAATGTCTATCCTTATCAAATATGACATCATTAACACCAAGGATATGATTTCCTTTAATAAGCTTGTTAAGGTTTCGCATACCAACATGACCTAATTGTCTATGCCATAACCAACCTTTTGAGGATTTAGTGATGAAGCAAGTTTTAGGTTGAGACTTTTTAGTGAAATCAACAATGTATAGATCACCTCTACGCACACCGGTAAAGTCCATTTTATGATTATCTCGACAAAACACTTGGCAATCTACTTCAGTAAATAGGACATTGAAACCGAAATCAGCACGTCTAGATACTGAAAGTAAGTTGTATCCAAGAGATTCAACGAGCATGACATTTTGTATGGAGCTATCATGTGATATGGCCACCTTACCGAGGCCAACCACCTTACCCTTTGAGTTGTCACCGAAAGTGACATACTTTCGAGGACTATCATTTTCAACAAGCTCACAAAACATGTCTTTATCTCCGGTCATGTGACCGGTACATACACTATCAAGAACCCATTCCTTTCCTCCTGACATATATCCACGAAGATTTGCCATAAGACCAAAATGTCTCATTGCATCATCAAGATCGAAGTCACTATCATCATCCTCATCATAGTATCCATGTTCAACATCGTCATGTGGTGGATCAAATCCTAGAGAGGGTGATTCGTTAGAGTGAGTTTGACAATGATCTTGCTTATGAATTTTTATAGCTTCGGAAATAATATCACTAATAATTCCAACATCTCCTTTGGCACGCATAAGGTTTGTAAGCTCAAATAGACGATCACCAAACATAGGATCACTAGTATTCATCTTACTTAAAGCAATAGACTTATGGAGAATTTCATCTAGATTTTTCAAGGAATAATTTGGAAAGCGTTCCTCAAGAAATTTCCATATAGTGTAGGCACACTTAAGAGTAGGCAAACATCCAATCCAGTTTCTAGGAAATCCTCTAATGATAAGTTCGGCAGTTCTAAGATTCCTAATCATGTCAATTGACTCATTAAGAGTAGGATGCATAGGGTCAAAATGAGGTGCACAAGGGCTAGCAATGTACTTGTTCAAATGATATTGATTGAAAATTACAAGCATCTCATTTTTCCACTCATGAAAATACTCTCCATCAAGAATAGGAACTCTATGTCTAAGACTCCCCAAAGTAGACTCATCCATCTTCCTCCAATGGTGATTAAACCAAGGCAATGGAGACCAATGCTCTGATACCACTTGTAGGACCTTGAGAAGAGGTGTCTAGAGGGGGGTGATTAGACACTAAGTACCAAAGTTGCAGTTTTTAAGATCTTTAAGTTTAAGTGGAGTTTAGGCACACGTTTAACATTCACAATACATAGCAAGCAAGCATGCAAAGAGTATATGAGCAGCGGAAAGTAAAGCATGCAACTTGCATGAATGTAAAGGGAAGGGTTTTGGAAGATTCAAACGCAATTGGAGACACGGATGTTTTTGGCGTGGTTTCGATAGGTGGTGCTATCGTACATCCATGTTGATAGAGACTTCAACCCACGAAGGGTAATGGTTGCCCGAGTCCACGGAGGGCTCCACCCACGAAGGGTCCACGAAGAAGCAACCTTGTCTATCCCACCATGGCCGTCACCCACGAAGGACTTGCCTAGTGGTAGATCTTCACGAAGTAGGCGATCTCCTTGCCCTTACAAACTCCCGGGTTCAACTCCACAATCTTGTCGGAGGCTCCCAAGTGACACCTAGCCAATCTAGGAGACACCACTCTCCAAGAAGTAACAAATGGTGCGTTGATGATGAACTCCTTGCTCTTGTGCTTCAAATGATAGTCTCCCCAACACTCAACTCTCTCTCATGGGATTTGGATCTGGTGGAAAGAAGATTTGAGTGGAAAGCAACTTGGGGAAGGCTAGAGATCAAGATTCATATGGTAGGAATGGAATATCTTGGCCTCAACACATGAGTAGGTAGTTCTCTCTCAGAAAATGTATGCTGGAAGTGTAGGTTCGTTATGATGGCTCTCTCCACGAATGAAGAGGAGGTGGAGGGGTATATATAGCCTCCACACAAAATCTAACTATTACACACAATTTACCAAACTCGGTGGGACCGATTCAACAGACTCGGTCAGACCGATTTAGTAAACCTAGTGACCGTTAGGATTTTCGGTGGGACCGACATGCAACTCGGTAGGACCGATATGGTTACGGTTAGGGCATAACGTAATCTCGGTGAGACCAATTACACAAACTCGGTGAGACCGATTTTGGTAATAAGCTGTCCAGAGAGTTGGTCAGGCAAACTCGGTTGGACCGATTACACAAACTCGGTAGGACCAATTTTGGTAATGAGTCAACCAGGAAGTTTGCATTGTAATCTCGGTAGTACCCATTGCTCAAACTCGGTGAGACCGATTTTGGTAATGGACATACACAGAGAGATTACAATCCCATCTCGGTGAGACCGAGATCCCTATCGGTAAGACCGATTTGCCTAGGGTTTGTGACGATGGCTAAGACATTTGAACTTCGGTGGCGCGGATGGAAAGAATCGGTGGGGCGAGTTTGACTTTAGGTTTAGGTCATTTGTGTGGGAGTGGGAAAGTAGTTGAGTGTTTTGGAGCATATCACTAAGCACTATGGAGCAAGAAACTCATTAAGCAACACCTCATCCCCTCTTGATAGTATTGGCTTTTCCTATAGACTCAATGTGATCTTGGATCACTAAAATGTAAAATGAAGAGTCTTGAGCTTGAAGCTTGAGCCAATCCTTTGTCCTTAGCATCTTGAAGGAGTTCCCACATCCTTTAGTCCATGCCACTCCATTGTTGAACTTATCGAAACATACTAGATAAAAGTGTTAGTCCAACAAGAGATATGTTGACATTAATTAACAAAACCACCTAGGGAGCACATGTACTTTCAACATGTGTGAATACATAGTAGACCACAACATGTCCCTAGTGACCCTCTAGTTGACTAGCTCGTTGATTAATAGATGGTTATGGTTTCCTGACCATGGACATTGGATGTCATTGATAAAGAGATCACATCATTAGGAGAATGATGTGATGGACAAGGCCCAATCCTAAGCATAACACAAGATCGTGTAGTTTGTTTGCTAAGAGCTTTTCTAATGTCAAGTATCATTTCCTTAGACCATGAGATTGTGCAACTCCCGAATACCGTAGGAATGCTTTGGGTGTACCAAACGTCACAACGTAACTGGGTGGCTATAAAGATACACTACATGTATCTCTGAAAGTGTTTGTTGGGTTGGCACGAATCGAGACTGGGATTTGTCACTCCGTATGACGGAGAGGTATCTCTCGGCCCTCTCGGTAATGCATCATCATAATGAGCTCAATGTGACTAAGGAGTTAGTCACGGGATCATGTGTTACGGAACGAGTAAAGAGACTTGCCGATAACGAGATTGAACGAGGTATTGGGATACCGACGATCGAATCTCGGGCAAGTAACATATCGGTGGACAAAGGGAATTGTATACGGGATTGATTGAATCCCCGACATTGTGGTTCATCTGATGAGATCATCATGGAACATGTGGGAGCCAACATGGGTATCCAGATCCCGCTATTGGTTATTGGCCGGAGAACGTCTCAGTCATGTCTGCATGGTTCCTGAACCCGTAGGGTCTACACACTTAAGGTTTGGTGACGCTAGAGTTGTTATGGGAAATAGTATGTAGTTACCGAAGGTTGTTCGGAGTCCCGGATGAGATGCCGGACGTGATGAGGAACTTCGGAATGGTCCGGAGGTGAAGATCGATATATTGGACGAAGGGTATTGGAGTCCGGAATTGTTCCGGGGGTACCGGGTGACGACCAGCGTGTCCGAAAGGGGTTTCGGAGGCCTCGACAAGCGTTGGGGGGCCTTATGGGCCAAGGGTATGGGGAACATCAGCCTACTAAGGGGCTGTGCGCCCCTCCCACCCCATCTCACGTAACCTGGAGAGGTGGGGGCGCCTCCCCTAGGGCAGCCGCCCCTCCCGGCTTGGGGGGCAAGTTTCCTAGGGGTGGGGGTGCCAAAACCCATCTAGGGTTTCCCCTGTGGCCGCCGCCCCTCCCCTAGGGAAACCCTAGGGCGACTCCTCCTTCCCCCTTCCCCCTATATATAGTGAGGGAGAGAGAGGGAAGCCGCACCCCTTCCCCTGGCGCAACCCCTCCCTCCTCCAACACCTCCTCCCCCTCCGTAGTGCTTGGCGAAGCCCTGCAGGAGAACCACAAGCTCCTCCACCATGCCGTCGTGCTGCCGGAGCTCTCCCTTAACTTCTCCTCTCCTCTTGCTGGATCAACAAGGAGGAGACGTCCCCGGGATGTACATGTGTTGAATGCGGAGGCGCCGTCCGTTCAGCGCTAGATCGGATCTTCCGCAACTTTAATCGCCGCGAGTATGACTCCATCAACCGCGCTCTTGTAACGCTTCTGCTTAGCGATCTTCAAGGGTATGAAGATGCTCTCCCTACTCTCTCTCGTTGCTAGCATCTCCTAGATTGATCTTGGTGACACATAGGAAAATTTTGAATTATTACTACGTTCCCCAACAATGGCTTCCCCCTTTAAGGGGTCCGACCATGTCTAGCCCCCAGACCACAAAAGGCCAAGCAATGGGGATTGTTTGTAGGGTGGTGGGCGGCATGTGGCTTTGATTGGCAAAAAGCTGGCATCCAACACAAGATCAGACGAGGTCATAAAGGTCTGCCGGGCCGTGGGCCAAAAGAAACCCGTACGGAAGGCCTTACTTACAAGGGCCCGAGCTGCGGCGTGGACACCAAGACCGGCATGTATTTCAGCCAAAAGTTGTTGTCCCTCTTCTTTAGAGATACATCTTTCAAGTACCCCGGTAGTACTTTTCTTGTACAGTCCCCTCTCATGAACTTTGTAGGCCTTCGAGCGTCGAACAATACGACGGGCCTCAGTCTGATCATCAGGGTGCTCATTCCTAGTAAGGTAGGTGAGGAAAGGTTCAGTCCACAAGGCAATTACAGCCATGATTTCGTGGGCCGATGGTGTTAGTTTGGTGCCCGAACCCCCGATGATATCGAAATTGTGTTCAGAATCTGGGGGTATGATCGGCTCCGGAACAGTGTTGCCGCTTTCGTCTTGCCACACTACGGATGGCTTGAAGAGCATCTCCACAAAGGTGTTAGGTGGTACGGGGTCGCCTTTGGCACCCATGTGGGCAAGAATGTCCGCAGCTTGATTACTCTCTTGAGCCATGTGATGAAACTCGAGCCCCTCAAACCAAGCTGAAATTTTGAGTACGGCGTTGCGGTAATCCGCCATCTTCAAATCTTTTGCATCGAAATCTTTGTTTATTTGGGATATTGCGAGGTTTGAATCCCCGCGTACCTCGAGGCATTGTATGCCCATGGAGACAGCCATCCTGAGACCGTGCAATAGGGCCTCGTATTCGGCTGCATTGTTAGAGTCTGTATATAGTATTTGGAGCACCTAACGGACCGTGTCTCCTATGGGGGATGTCAAGACAACACCAACCCCCAGTCTGACTAGCATTTTGAGCCGTCGAAGTGCACCACCCAGTTGGAATATGTGCCATACTCTTTAGGGAGTTCTGCCTCTGTCCATTCGGCGACGAAGTCAGCCAACACCTGAGATTTAATGGCTCAGCGTGGCTTGTAAGTTATTTCAAATGGTAAGAGCTCAATGGCCCATTTGGCAATCCGGCCGGTGGCGTCCCGGTTGTTTATGATGTCATTAAGTGGTACTTCGGAAGCCATCGTGATCGAGCACTCTTGAAAGTAGTGTCGCAGCTTGCGGGATGCCATAAAGACCCCATATGTTATCTTTTGATAATGCAAGTATCGGGATTTGCATGGTGTAAGGACCGTCGATACGTAATATAATGGTTTTTGAAGTGGGAATTTATGTCCCTCTTCATCTCATTCGACGACGAGCACCACACTCACCACCTGGTGAGTTGCAGAGATGTAGAGCAACATCAGTTCACCGATGTTTGGTGGGGCCAGGATTGGGTTACTTGCTAACAGAGCTTTTATTTCTTCTAGTCCGGCTGTGGCAGCGTTCGTCCACACGAAGTGGTCAGTGCGGCGGAGCAGGCGATATAATGGCAACGCCTTTTCCCCTAGTCTGGAGATAAAACGGCTCAAAGCTGCCACGCAGCCAACTACTTTTTGGACCTACTTGAGGTCTGTTGGTGTTGCCAACTATGATAGGGATCAGATTCTGGCTGGGTTTGCTTCGATTCCTCTATTGGAGACAATGAACCCAAGCAATTTTCCGGCTGGAACACGGAAAATGCATTTTTCTGGATTGAGTCGTATGTCATATGCTCGGAGGTTGTCGAATGTAAGGCGTAAGTCTTCCACCAATGATTCGACATGCTTGGTTTTGATGACTATTCCATTTACATATGCCTCCACAGTTTTGCCAATTTGCTTTTCCAGGCATGTTTGAATCATGCGTTGGTAGGTTGCACCGGCGTTCTTGAGCCCGAAAGGCATCGTGTTGAAGCAGAAGGGCCCATACAGAGTGATGAATGTCGTTGCAGCTTGGTTGGATTCTTTCATCTTAATTTGATGGTATCTAGAGTATGCATCGAGGAAGCACAGGGAATTGTGTCCTGCGGTTGCGTCAATAATCTGGTCAATGTGAGGTAGTGGGAAGGGGTCCTTAGGGCAAGCCTTATTAAGGTCTTTGAAATCGACACACAGGCGCCAGGATTTATCCTTCTTCGGTACCATGACCAGGTTTGCTAGCCAGTCCGGATGTTTGATCTCTCTGATAAACCCGACTTCGAGTAGCTTGGCTAGCTCCTCCCACATAGCCTGTCGTTTGGGTTCGGAAAATCGGCGCAGAGTTTGCTTGACTGGTTTGTATCCTTTCAGTATATTGAGACTATGTTAGGCCAGTCTTTGTGGGATACCTGGCATATTCGAAGGGTGCCAGGAAAAAATGTCCCAGATCTCACGCAGGAATGCGTGTAATGTGGCGTCGACCGTCGGATCCAACTGTGCCCCAATGGAAGTTGTCTTCTTGGGGTCCGTCGGGTGGACTTGAAATTTGACTATTTCGTCTGCTGGCTTGAAGGAAGTGGATTTGGGTCTCTTATCGAGGATTACATCGTCCCTATCCACTGTGGAACGTAGGGTGGTTAGTTCTTCAGCCGCGAGGGCCTCGGATAAAGCCTCGAGGGCCAGAGAGGCAGTTTTGTTTCCGGCGTGGAGTGCGGATCACTGGAGATAGTGATAACTCCATTGGGCTCGGGCATTTTGAGTTTCATATACCCGTAATGGGGTACGGCTTGGAAGCGTGTGAATGCGCCTCGCCCCAGCAGGGCGTGATACCCGATGTTGAAAGGTGCCACATGGAAGAGTAACTCTTCGGACCTATAGTTTTTCGGTGTGCCGAATACCACGTCGAGTTTGATTTTTCCCGAGCATCTTGCTTCCCAACTGGGGTAATACCTCGAAAGGTTGTGTTACTTTGCTCAATATAACTCCTGTCCATTTGCATTCTATTGAGCGTGTCTTCGTAGATGAGGTTCAGTCTGCCGCCGCCGTCCATTAGCACTTTAGTGAGCCAAAAGCCGTCTACGATTGGGTTTAGGACCAAAGCGGCTAGTGTCTGGACTGAGCGGGATCTTGGTTCGCCATCGGCATTGAAAGTGATGTTGTATCATTCCAAGGATTTACTGCTGCCACCTGGCAGACTTCGGCAAGGTCGCGGAGCACCCTTTTGTGCCGATTATTTGATGAAAAGGTCTCGAAGACCGTGAATACTTTGAGATCGTTGTCCTCCGAAGAGTAGTTCTCTGGGGTATTGTTGGTGAGGATACCCTCGCCGCTCTTGGCCACTTGCCGGAATATCCAACATGCTTGGAGGCTATGCATTGGTTCGGTGTTCGGTGTCATGTGATTTTGACAGGGCTTGTCGAGCCATTCCTTGAGGACCATTCTATGCCCTGTAAAGGGCTTGATTTTCTTGTCCACGGGATGATGATTAGGTGCTCCGTGAGGGTGCATCCTTTTCCCCATCCGGGAGGTGGCCTAAAGGCCTGCGGTTCCCAGCATGCTGTCTGGGTTTTCCAAGCGCTTTCCATTGCGCAGTACTTCTGTACTATGTGTGCCAAATTTGCAAAGTGCAGTACACAATGGTGGTTGAGGGCATTAAGGATTCCCTCATCCATAAAATTGTTGCAAAATACCGAGATCGCGTCGTCGTCGCATCAATCTTTGATCTTGTTTTTAACAAGGAGGAATCTAACTCAAAATTGGTGGACTGTTTCCTGAGGCTGCTGCCGCACGTACATTAAGTCGCATATGTCCGGAGGACCGGAATTGCTTGGGGAATATTGCTCGTGGTTGGTGGGTGGGCTTAAATTCGAACCCTGGCCCACTGTGAAGTCTGGATTCTGAAAAATTTCCGAGGTTACAAGCCTGGGCTTCAGAGCGTTCGGTGAGTTTTTAGGCTCAACGCCCTATTCTATGTTCGGAGGACAAGAAGTGTCCTCCCGAAGATGGGTGCCCGGCTCTTCGAGCTCGGAAATCCGAACATACTTTGTTCTCAACGTAGGAGAAGAGTTATTGTCAGCTTGTTCCTCCACAATTGCCACTGGGTGATCGGTGGAGATCTGATTTCTCTTTGATCGGGTTTAAGCCCAATCCGGTCATAGTCGGTTGCGACTCCCAAGGCGGCGATGCGATCTAGCAATTCGTTTAAAGCCGATACATCTGCCAGATCCATCTTGTCGGAGTATTCAGGGCCAACATGGAGACGATTTTTGGTGACAGGCTGGGTTTCCTTTGGCTTAATTGCTGAATGAGCGCCCATGGTGAAGCTGCCAAGCGGAGGGTTTGCCCTAAAGCTAGGGCTCCTCTGGAAGTGATACTGTCTTTGATGACTAGGCGAGCCATCAACCCTTCTATCGACGGCACAGAGGAACTCTCAATGAAAGCACCAATGTCGTGTTAAAACCGGCAGATCTCGGGTAGGGGGTCCCGAACTGTCCGTCTAAGGATCAAAGGTAATAGGAGGCAGTGGACACGATGTTTTGGGCCCTCTTAGTGGAGGTAATACCCTACTTCCTGCTTGATTGATTTTGATGAGTATAGGGGTTACAAGAGTCGATCTATCTCGAGATTGTGATGGCTAAACCCTAGATGTCTAGCTTTGTATGATTGTGATTGCCTCTCTGAGACTAAACCCTCCGGTTTATATAGATATCGGAGGGGACTAGGGTCATACAAAGTTGGTTTAAAGATGAAGGAAACTACACATCCGGACGCCAAGCTTGTCATCCACGCAAAGGAGAGTCCCATCCGGACACGGGGGTGATACGTCTCCAACGTATCTATAATTTTTTATTGTTCCATGCTATTATATTACCCTTTTGGATGTTTATGGGCTTTATTTTACACATTTATATCATTTTGGGACTAACCTACTAACCGGAGGCCCAACCCATATTGTTGTTTTTTTGCCTATTTCAGTATTTCGAAGAAAAGGAATATCAAACGGAGTCCAAACGGAATAAAACCTTCGGGAGCATGATTTTTGGAACGAACGTGATCCAGAGGACTTGGGGTGCAAGCCAAGAAGCTTCCGAGGCTCCCACGAGATAGGAGGGCGCGCCCCCCCTATAGGGCGTGCCCCCTCTCTCGTGGGCCCCTCGGGCAGCCACCGACGTACTTCTTTCTCCTGTATATACCTACGTACCCTGAAAACATCCAGGAGCAGGACGAAACACAATTTCCACCACCGTAACCTTCTGTATCCGCGAGATCTCATCTTGGAGCCTTCGCCGGGACTCTGCCAGAGGGGGAATCGACCACAGAGGGCTTCCACATTGACGGTGTCCTGGACTAGGGGGTACTCACCACGTCGTCTCTCGATCAGTTGGATTGGGCCGAGGACCCCCATGGCCGTATACTCATGGGCCAGTCCGGACAGCTGCCGCATACAAGGAAGATTCCACAAGACTTGGCGATCAAGACAAGGACCCCTCCCCCACCGGCGTATTCGGCTAAGACTCTTGTTATCTTAGGCCTCTGGTGCATTATATAAACCAGGGCCTAGCTAGTCGATAGACGAACAACAACCATACCATAGGCTAGCTTCTAGGGTTTAGCCTCCTTGATCTCGTGGTAGATCTACTCTTGTACTACCCATATCATCAATATTAATCAAGCAGGAGTAGGGTTTTACCTCCACCGAGAGGGCCCGAACCTAGGTAAAAGCATTGTGTCCCTTGTCTCCTGTTACCATCCGCCTAGACGCACAGTTCGGGACCCCCTACCCGAGATCCGCCGGTTTTGACACCGACATTGGTGCTTTCATTGAGAGTTCTGCTGTGTGTTCGGCAAAAGGTCGATGGCTCGCCTGCAGATCAACTGCGACTTCGCCATCGTCGTCACCAGCTCGACTGGTCACCTTGGTTCGACCAAGGACTACGCCCTACCTCCGATCGTCATGTTCGGATGAGGGCCTTCATCAACATCAATTCCGATCTCTATCAAGATCATGGAGGAATCATCCAGGGAGCCCGGGGGCTCAGCGCCAACATTGCCCTCGGGCGACCGTGTTATTTTTCTGGACAACGAACTTGTGTCCGCCGCCACCGCCTCCTTGATTGTTGTTTTAACGATTGCTTCAGTGGAATTGTGCGGAATTGAGTCTGCAACAACCCTGGAAAATTTCGTCGAGTTCCGATGGAGGAATCTTCGGCAATCTCTGATATTACGGAGCCGTATTGAATCTGGACGAGAATCTGGATGAGTTTAGGGCGTGGTGTCCAGCTTCTAGCTCGGAGGTCCTTTGGAAGATCCAACCGTTGATCGGCTGCGGAATTCCTATATCTACCACCCTTCAAAATTTCAGCTCGATCCGACCGTCCAAACTCCGGGATCCTTCCGATTAGTGCATCACTTTTCGTATCTGTTTTCTGCGCGAAAACGAATCCGACCTGAGTTCGTCTTTTTTATGAACGTGATTTTGGACATCCTTTTTGAAGGAAGTTTTTATGGAGTATTGTGTTTTGTTCCCGAACACATCCCACTAACTTTAAAATCTTTCGAACATGATCTTTAACATCATCTTTGGTGTTAAACCGGTCCGCAATATTGCTCCACGGTGCCGACTGCGCTAGACATCGTCGTCACTTTGTTGAGCCGAGCTCAACTTCTTCGGATCATCATCTCGGCAAGCCGAACAAGAGTTCGGCATCGTGAAGGATAAATCGTCATCAACATCGCTGCCCCACGGATTACATGGAGCAGGCACATCGGCATCGCCGCACGGTCACTTCATCAAGCCGGCATTGACCACGTCACGACCTGCATCGGCAGGGCCACACTATTGCTTATTCAAGCCGGTGTCCATCATGCTGATCTACTTCGACTCATCGGCTGACATCGAGGCTTCGACGTCTCGGCTGGACCAGGGGCTTCGCCATCTCTTCATCAACCTACTCCGGTGACTTTGGCATCACCGGCCAGCCAGCTTCGTCACGGTTAGCTGGACCGAGGGCTTTGCCTCGGCAAGCCTATCTTTGCCGGCATTGCCATGCCGTTGCCCTATTGCCCATCAGGCAATGGGTGTGCGGATTGAGTCCCAATTATTACTCCGGTTTGTCCATCATATGTACGCAGGTCTATCAAATGGTGGTAGCATTAACGACGATCGCACGGTGGTTCGGTCAGTTTCCGTACATAGTCCGGCGAACGCCGCATCCGGAACTCGGACCGACCTATGAATTCAGGCTTTGTCACGCCTTTACCGCAACACGCTGACGCCCTGCATCGACATTGACTTCGGCGCCAGGCCATATTTCTTCTATTACTCACTTTGCATAAATTATTTATTATGCAATGATTTTTTTATTTATTATTATTACTATTATCTCCGGTTTGTACTATTTTTTGTGCACAGGAAAATGATCCAGCCGGACTATATCCTTTCGCGTCACCTCGGCTGGATGGGGGGCTTTGTCAACACCTCATTACCCCATGCCGGGGACTTCGGCATCACTCTGCTGGCCTGCATTGCCCGTGCTATGTCACCACTTCGGAGTGCCGAGCTCTTTGCTCCGCCACCTCGGGACCAGCTTGGGGGATGGAACCTTGTCCCGCATCAAGCTCGGACCACGTCATCAATACTGAACACATTAACCAGCTAAGTTGCCTTCATGCTCAAAGTTTTAATTTTTAACTTGTGTTCGGTTCGACGAAGCATTATACTTTTTTGGAAAAAAGTTGCTTGTAAAAAATTTTCTTGTCCAAACTTCGTTTGTGACACACAAATTCAAATACCCCGTTCACTTGGGGGCTTCCTTCATGAAGCTTTTTCCTCTTGCATATGATTATACTTGTACGGCTTCGTTCCTTGTTCGTGTATTACGCCACAATATTCACCATATTGACTTAAGCGATTTGCAAGCTGGGTTGCCTGGCTCCTGTGCTTACCCCTACGTTCCCGATTGTTCGGCTAGGGAGTAAATGGAGCACCTCTGCGATTGTCACGACCGGGTCCTCCGAGCTCTGACCTCAGACTAGGTGAAGCCGAAAGCTAGCGCTCTTATTGTTTTCAATCATGGTCAGCACACAACAGAACTCATGAGTACAAAAAATCTATTGCACAAGTCTCATAGTAATAATGAGCACCGAAGAAAGGTATCGGTGGGGGTACTATTTTCTTCGAAGATGCTTCTTACACTTTGTTAGTAATATAGCATAAGTTCCTTGAGCGCGCTTTGTCTGTTACAGCCTTATGGCCTGATTGCCTGGTTATTGGAAACACCGTCGATATTCTCGACAGATGGAGTACATAACACTTTTCGGCCCTTGCTGAAGAGGGAGAAGCCGACGGTCGGTTAAGACGCGTATAAAGTTCGCGTGAACATAGATATGGTATAAGTACTTCGGTACATACAATCATTCTTTTACCCAAGTCACTTGGGGGCTCTTAAGTTTATTTGAGCCGTTTTATAATAAGTGCTTTTCTTCTTAGTCGTTGCAAAGTTATTATTATTACTATTTATCACTCCTTTTTTCGACGCGAGTGTGCGGTCAATAGCCGGGGCACCTAATTTCTCTCTCAAAGCCGCTAAAGTTTGCTAAACTGGCCTAACGAGAAGTACTCCGCCTTCGGGATAGGAGGTTGATGCCATAGGCTGACCCGCTTGAAGTCTCGAGATAGGATGTGTCATGTTAAAGCACGGCAGAAGCACTTTTTTTTCCAATTTTCGATTTGGCACCGAACACTTGATCTAGTTCGGACATTAAACTTTTGAATAAGTTTTTTGGCTTTTCGAGCCTATGGCACTCTTAAACTATTTATGCGTTTCCAGCATTAGTCTCGCAGTGCAACGTCGGACACCTTTAGGGATTCAGCAAAAACATTCTCGGATATTGCTATATATGCATCGGTTTCGAATTGTGTCTTCGGTCAATAGTTGGGTTGCCCGGCTCCTGTGTTTACCGCCTACGTTCCGCTTTGTTCAGCTAGGTGTGCCAAGGGAGAACCACTACGATTGTGCTTCCAGCTCGCATGGTCAAGCACCTCAGTGGAGAAAGCCGAAAACTGACTATCACAATAGGTGTAAACTGGTCAGCGATCCGATGACTATATTAAATGACGGGCCGTTCATAACATTGGCCGAAGTGTTTATGGCTTGACCTCGACTGTCGTCGAACACTACCGGGGGCTAGTAACTGGCCTCCCAAACTAAATCCTCAATATTTTGCTCTTCCATTAGAGCTGAGGTTTCGTGATCATGCTTAGCATGACAACACAAAGAAAGGAACCGATAGCGGGACTATTTTCTTTGGAAGACATTTCCTATGTTAAACAGTGATATAACATATCTCTCTACGTACCTTTGTTTATAAAACCGTATGGCCAGATTGCCTTGTTTGTCGTAAATCTTTGCCCTCATAAAGGCTTTATAAAGTAGGACAAACACTCCTCGGCTACTGGCCGAGGAGGTTGAAGCCGATGGTCGGTCAACAAAGTTTTGTACAATGCGGATCCGAGCATTAATGACATAAAGTACTTGGATACATAGAGTCATTACACATAATTTGTGATTTTACTAGGGATATCGATCCTTAATTCGGCCACCCGTGCCCGCGTTAAGGCTCGGTTGCTATTGGGCTTTGGGCTTATTATTTACAAATATTAAAGGGGCACATCGATCCCCTGATCTGGTGTTGCCACCCGACCAGTGTCTCGGGGGCTCTTGCATTGCATGTTCTATGCGAAAATTTTAAGTGCAATCAGATTTCGAGGAGATTTTGATCCTCGGGTTGGTCGGCCGCACCCAACCCGAGTCTCGAGGAGTGAGCACGCCGCTTTTGTGTCCCAAGTATTCTCATTGAGCTAGGACTTGATCCTCGGGCGGTTGCAAATCAACTTTGAGTCTCGTGATTCTTGGGATCGGCGGTCTTATGTCATCCTTCGGTACATCTCGGTTTTAGACCGATACACACCTTGAGGTCTCTGGCTATATATCTCGTCGAGAATAAATTGCATCAATAAAAATATAGACCAAAAATCAGCCCATGACCGAGGTCTTGAACCACCTCGAAGCGATTCGACATATAGCTCGGATGCAAGTGGCTGGCTCCTTAGAGGGCATTTCCGGCATTAAGCTCGGCTAAACTCCTTCAACTTTTTTGGACCAAGATGATCTATGACATCTTGGATATAGTCCGGCGTTGGAGCTTGGACACAGTCCAGCGTTGGAGCTCGGATACATTTCGGTGTTGGAGCTCGAAAGCAGTCCGGCATTGGTGCTCGGCTGCAAAAGATACCTCGAATGCAGTCCAGCGTTAGAGCTCGGATGCAAGAGGGCACTGCCTCCCGAGAACAACTACAAACCCGAGGTGTGGCATAAAAATAACAAGGCATTGATAAAGGCCGGAAGCTTAAGGGGGCTCCTCGGATACCCGACGTATAAACTCGTCGAATGCATTTCGGCGATCCTTAAGATCGAAGTTGAGAAGATTTTTTGAACCAGTTTTAAAGACCGGCAACCGAAGATGAAGAACAGTTCAGAAGAATCGAGGAGCATCCCTAACTTGAAGACCGGTTCAGGGGCTACTGATGGTGTCCTGGACTAGGGGGTACTCACCACGTCGTCTCTCGATCAGTTGGATTGGGCCGAGGACCCCCATGGCCGTATACTCATGGGCCAGTTCGGACAGCTGCCGCATACAAGGAAGATTCCACAAGACTTGGCGATCAAGACAAGGACCCCTCCCCCACCGGTGTATTCGGCTAGGACTCTTGTTATCTTAGGCCTCTGGTGCATTATATAAACCAGGGCCAAGCTAGTCGATAGACGAACAACAACCGTACCATAGGCTAGCTTCTAGGGTTTAGCCTCCTTGATCTCGTGGTAGATCTACTCTTGTACTACCCATATCATCAATATTAATCAAGTTGTAGTCTTAGAAATGCTAAGATTTTTCCTTAGTCACTCGGAAGTGAACTGTTTTTGACATCTGTCGATTGGTTCTTCGCAGAAATCTTGCGAGCTTGCGGCTCATTACACTGAGTTGGAGAACAAGCAAATCCAGCTCGAGCTTGATCTGAAACTTGTCCAGGAGAACTTCACGAAGTCAAAGGAGGAGGCAAAAGGTATGTTTGGTGAGAACCTCGATGATTGCTTTTGCCTCTCGTCCATTTCAGAGTCTGATCTCACTGTGACTTTGCAGACAAACTGAAGGATGCTCTGAAGAAGAAAGACCTTGACTTGGCTGAGGTGCAGAAAGCGGCTTTAGAGAAGACCAAGCTCGCAGATGAGAAGCTGGCTTCAATCACCAAGCTTGAAGAGGAAAATACTAATCTGAAAGCTGCTCTTGATGCGGCCAACAAGGAGGTCAGTCGACTGAAGAGTGACAAGATTGCCTTAAGTGACAAGGCCAGTGAGTTGGTGGGAAAGAAGAATGATCTGGAGACTTATCTGGGAGGACTCGCCAAGAAGCTATTCCTCATGCTTGAAGGTAATCTTTTGTATCAAATAGACATTTTAACTATGATCTCGCCATCAGACTGCTGTCTTGACTTTGGGGTTGTGCTTGTAGAGTTCTGCCAGAACTTTGAAGAGGAGACTGGTCGACTGGAAATAAACATGGATCCCATCAACTCTCCTGTGAAAGACGAAGTCGCCATGAATGTGCTCCGACTTGAATCTTGTGTTGCTGTTGTTGTCGACTATCTCGCAAGGCTGAAGGTCGCAACTTCCCGCATTGACACAACACTCTGGCCAAGAGAGACGCTTCAGAACGACCTCGAGTCTCTATTGACTCGACTGAACGAGGTTCCAAGTCGAGTGCAAGAATGGAAGAAGTCTTCTGCCAGGTGCGGCGCGGATGTTGCTCTGTCTCTGGCCCGTGTTCACTGCAAGGAGGCACGAGAGGACAAGATGGCAGCCCTTAAGGTGGCCAACACCAAGAAGCATGATTTCCGATCTTTCATGGAGACCTTCATCGCTGCTGCCACTCGGATTGCAGATGGAATCAACCTGGACGAATTTGTTGCGCCTTCCAGCCCTCCGCAAGAGGGGTAAAAAACTTCTGTGCTTGATACTTTTAATTTGCCTCGGTATGCCGAGTGATTTTTGTAACCGATAAGCCTTAACGGGCTTAGCGCCTGAGCACTTTCGGTTCCGTAAGATGTTATTTGAACTTGAATTCGACGTTGAATATGTTGGCATCTGGTTTGAAGTGTCTTTTGCAGGCTTGGATGAAGCACTTATTGCAATCGACTTGTTCCTCAACACACTTAGGCGAGCACTGGGCTGCAGCTAAGCCTCCGAGTGGGAGGTCCGCTCTCCACTCGGTAGGATTTTCAAAAACTTAGGCGAGCGCTGGGCTGCAGCTAAGCTCCCGAGTGGGAGGTCCGCTCTCCACTCGTTAGGATTTTCAAAAACTTAGGTGAGCGCTGGGCTGCAACTAAGCCCCGAGTGGGAGGTCTACTCTCCACTCGGTAGGATTTTCAAAAACTTAGGCGAGCACTGGGTTGCAGCTAAGCCCCCGAGTGGGAGGTCTGCTCTCCACTCGGTAGGATTTTCAAAAACTTAGGCGAGCACTGGGCTGCAGCTAAGCCCCCCGAGTGGGAGGTCTGCTCTTCACTCGGTAGGATTTTCAAAAACTTAGGCGAGCACTGGGCTGCAGCTAAGCCCCCGAGTGGGAGGTCTGCTCTCCACTCGGTAGGATTTTCAAAAACTTAGGCGAGCACTGGGCTGCAGCTAAGCCCCCGAGTGGGAGGTCTGCTCTCCACTCGGTAGGATTTTCAAAAACTTAGGCGAGCACTGGGCTGCAGCTAAGCCCCCGAGTGGGAGGTCTGCTCTCCACTCGGTAGGATTTTCAAAAACTTAGGCGAGCACTGGGCTGCAGCTAAGCCCCCGAGTGGGAGGTCTCCACTCGGTAGGATTTTTGCGGCGTTCCTCCAAGGAAGAAAGCATCAATCGACCTGCACCTCGTCTTCCTTGCGGAGCGCACATTATACTTGTGGCGTAGCTCGGAAGGAGAAGTGGCAGTCGACCCGTTCCTCGTCCTCCTTGCGGAGAGCACATTATACTTGTGGCATAGCTTGGAAGAAGAGGGTAGCAGTCGACCTGTACCTCATCTTCCTTGCAGAGCGCATGTTATACCTGTACTTAGGCGAGCGCTATGCTGCAGCTAAGCCCCCGAGTGGGAGGCTGGCTCTCCACTCGGTAGGATTTTAATAAAACTTAGGCGAGTACTTGGACTGCAGCTAAGCCTTCGAGTGGGAGGCTGGCTCACCACTTGGTAGGATTTTATTAAAACTTAGGCGAGTACTTGGACTGCAGCTAAGCCTCCGAGTGGGAGGCTGGCTCACCACTCGGCAGGATTTTAAAGTACTTAGGCGAAATGGATTCGCAGCTAAGCCCCTGAGTGGGAGGCTGGCTCACCACTCTGCAAGGATTTTTTTACAAACTTAGGCAAAACGGATTCGCAGCTAAGCCACCCACTGGGAGGGGATTTTATTGAACAAACAAAAGTGACAACAATCACTGGGAAAATTATAACACTATTGTCTTTTGAAAAATGAACTACGGAAGTGCTTTTATTACATTTCCGAGTGGCTACTTAAGTGTAAAAGGGGCGGAGCAGCTCCACGTTCCAAGCTCGGGGCTCGTCGATCTTGTGCTCGACGTTGTAAAGACGGTACGCTCCGTTGTGGAGAACCTTGGTGACGATGAAGGGACCTTTCCAAGAAGGAGCAAGCTTGTGTGGTTTCTGCTGATCCACTCGGAGAACCAAATCTCCTTCCTGGAAGGCTCGACTCTTCACGTTTTTGGCATGGAAGCGACGCAAGTCTTGCTGGTAAATGGTCGATCGGATCAGAGCCATCTCCCTTCCTTCCTCTAGAAGGTCGATCGCATCCTGCCGTGCTTGTTACGCTTCAGCTTGTGTAGAGCTCAACTCGAGGCGTTGTGAAGAAGGGTCACTCGGCAAGACCGCTTCACTCCGTAGACCAAGAAGAACGGAGTTCTCGGTCGACCGGTTAGGCGTGGTCCTTAACCCCCAAAGCACTGAGGGAAGCTCATCGACCCATGCTCCAGCTGCATGCTTGAGATCACGCATCAATCGGGGTTTCAACCCTTTGAGAATCAAGCCATTGGCCCGCTCTGCTTGTCCATTCGACTGAGGATGAGCGACTGAAGCATAGTCGACTCGTGTGCCCTGAGATGTGCATAACGCCCTGAATTTCTCGGAATCAAAGTTTGACCCGTTATCAGTGATGATGCTATGTGGAACTCCATATCTGAATATCAACTCTCGATGAAGTCGACAATGTGCGGCATCAAGGTTCTTGATGGGTTTAGCCTCAATCCACTTGGTGAACTTGTCGATCGCTACCAAAGACATGTGTGAAACCGCTCACTTTGTTCTCAAGGGTCCAACCATATCCAGCCCCCATACCGCGAAGGGCCGACGAGTGGTATGGTCTTTAAAGTCGAGGCGGCTTGTGTGACATATTGGAGTAAAATTGACATCCTCACACTTGTCGATTATCTCCTTTGCCATTTCATTCGCTCTTGGCGGTAAAATCCGGCTCGGTATGCTTTGGCTACGATGGTCCGAGAGGACGATGATGGCCACAGTCCCCAGTGGATGTCGTCAAGGATTATTCGACCTTCTTCCGGCGTTATGCATTTCGACCAACTCGATCGCGCTTTCTCGCATAACTGTCCCTTATCACGGTAAAGGCTTTAGATCGATGGACGATCTGTCGAGCCTCCTCTTCATCCTCTGGGAGCTCTTTCCTTAAGATATACGCGATATACGGCACTGTCCAATCGGGAGTGATCACCAAAACTTCCATGATCAGGTCGACCACTGCTGGAACTTCAACAACAGTCGGATCCATGACACTTTTAGGCTGCGGAGCTTCTTCGGTAAAAGGATCTTCTTTGACTGATGGAGTATGGATATGCTCCAAGAACACATTACTGGGAATGGCTTCTCTCTTGGAACCTATCTTCGCCAAATCATCAGCTGCTTGATTCTTCAGTCGGGGTATATGGTGGAGCTCTAACCCTTCGAATTTCTCTTCAAGCTTCCTCCTTTGCATTGCGATATCCATCATGGCTGGGCTTCTAACGTCCCACTCCTTCATCACCTGATTGACCACCAAATCTGAGTCGCCATAAACCATAAGGCGATGGACACCGAGTGAAATGGCCATGCGCAACCCATACAAAAGTGCTTCATATTCTGCTTCATTATTGGAGGAATCAAAGTGGATCCGAGCACACATCTGAGCTTATCTCCTCGGGGGGAAACCAAAACTACCCCAGAACCGGAACCATTTAACATCTTAGAGCAATCAAAGAACATGGTCCAATGCTCCGAGTGAACTTGAGCCGGCTGCTGTTGTTCAATCCACTCGGCAAGGAAATCTACTATCGCTTGGGACTTAATGGCTTTCTTTGCCTCAAACTTGATATCAAGGGGAAGGAGTTCAATCGCCCATTTCGCCACTCGACCGGTTGCATCTTTGTTGTGCAGAATCTCGACAAGCAAGGCGTCACGACGATCGTAATGGAATGATCGAGAAATAATGATCAACCTTCTTCGTGGTCATGTAGATCTCATACACAAGCTTCTGATAATGAGGATATCTTTGCTTCGATGGAGTCAAAACTTCAGAGAGATAATACATTGGGCGCTGAACTTTGAAGGCTTTCCCTTCTTCTTCCCGCCGACCGTAAGTATCTGCATCGATGACTTGTCCTGTGGCTGCAATGTAAAGCAACAGAGGCTCTTTGCTGATTGGAGCAGCAAGCATTGGCTGGGTGGAGAGCGCTTTTAGCTCGGCAAGCGCTGCATCGACCTCGAGTCCACTCGAACATCCGCCTTCTTCATCATCGGTAAAGAGGCAATGCCTTTTCACCGAGGCGAGAGATGAATCGACTTAACGCGCCAAGCATCCAAAGAAGCTTCGACATCGTGCACACGCATGTATGCGTTTCATTCGGAGTATAGTGCCAACTTTTTCTGGGTTAGCGTCGATTCCTCGTTCTGAAATGAGAAAACCGAGTAACTTTCCACCAGGAACTTCGAATGTGCACTTTGATGGATTAAGCTTGATATCATACCTCCTGAGATTGGCAAATGTTTCGGTGAGGTCAGTCAACAGGTCGGAACCTTTTCGTGACTTGACCACGATATCATCCATGTACGCTTCCACATTCCGACTGATTTGAGTGAGTAAACACTTTTGAATCATCCTCATGAACGTGGCTCCGGCATTCTTGAGGCCGAATGGCATGGTGACATAACAGAAGCACCCGAATGGAGTTATGAAAGCTGTTTTGATCTCATCAGGTCCATACAGACGGATCTGATGGTACCTGGAATAGGCGTCTAAAAAAGACAATCTCTCGCATCCCGCAGTCGAGTCGACAATTTGGTCGATGCGAGGGAGAGGAAAATGATCTTTCGGGCAGGCCCGATTGATATGTTTGAAATCGATGCACATGCGAAGTGACTTGTCCTTCTTGGGGACCATGACGACATTGGCGAGCCACTCGGAGTGGTATATCTCTCGGATAAACTCTGCTGCCAGGAGTCGAGCCACCTCCTCGCCAATGGCCTTTCTCTTCTGGACGGTGGACCGTCCAAGATGCTCTTTGACAGGTTTTGCTTTTGAGTTGACTCTTAGACGATGCTCAGCCAGCCCCCTGGGAACACCCGGCATGTCAGCAGGCTTCCATGCAAAGATGTCCCAGTTCTCACGGAGGAACTGGATGAGCGCTTCTTCCTATTTAGAGTCGAGTGTTGTGGAAATATGGGTCGAAGCTGCGCTGGGGTCGGTCGGGTGAATGTGAACGGGTTTTGTCTCACCAGACGACTGGAATGCTGACTCTATGGCGGGCTTCTTGGCCCGCAACAAATCACTCGAATCTGCATTTTTCTTCTATTCCTATAGCTCTACCACTGTTATCTGGGAATCGGCAATCTTCGAGCCTTTCTGAAAACACTCTTCTGCCTTCTTCCGATTGCCAGTGATAGTGATCACGCCTTTGGGGCCAGGCATCTTCAATTTGAGGTACACGTAACATGGTCAAGCCATGAATCGTGCATAAGCTGGTCTCCCCAAAATAGCGTGGTAAGCGCTCTGGAAATCCACGACTTCAAATGTCAGCTTCTCTTTGCGGAAATGCTTGAGTGCGAACACCACATCTAGAGCTATTTGGCCGAGTGACTCAGCCTTCTTTCCAGGAATGACTCCATGAAAACTCATGTTGCTGGAGCTGAGTCTGGACATCGGAATGCCCATTCCCTTTAGCGTCTCCGCATACAATATATTCACTCCACTACCACCATCCATCAGCACCTTCGTTAGTCGAGTGCCTTCGATGACTAGGTCGACCACCAAAGCTTGCCTCCCAGGGGTGGCTATGTGTGTCGGATGATCAGACTGGTCGAATGTAATGGCAGTCTGAGACCATTTCAGATAACTTGGTGTCGCCGGAGCGACCATATTCACCTCACGGTTGATGACTTTCAGTCGACTTTTGCTCTCCACATTAGCAAAAATCATTAGGGTGGAATTGACATGGGGGTATCCTCCATCACTGTCCTCCTTGTCCTCAGCCTTGTCTGACTCCTTTTCCTTGTCCTTGGGCTGTTTTCCTTGGCCGCTGGATTAAGAGCCGGCACTGGCGAGTGGTATGTTTCGGGTAGATGAAGTTACCCTCTTCGTCTTTCTTCGTGTGGATGTGACACGGCAGATCCATCACGTCATTTCCTTCCTTATCTTTCACCTTCTTGGGGTTCCAAGATCCTTTGGGCTTCCCTTTGAATTTGCTTTGAGTCACGGCCAGAGCCTCTCCAGGAGCAGCTGGCTCGGCTTTCCGCTTCTGCATCCGACTGGAGTTTCCTTTTTCCGACTGACTCGGCTTGTACTTTCCACTCCGGAGTCTATCCTCTTCTTCACCGTTGGCGTATTTGGTGGCAATCTCCATCATTCGACTCAGGGTCATATCTCCGGTTCGACCAAACTTCAGACTTAACTCTCTGTTCTTGACACCATCCTTGAAGGCACAGACCGCTTGATGATCAGACACATTCTCCACGGTATGATGCAAAGTGATCCATCTCTGGATGTAATCTCTCAGGGTTTCATTCGACTTTTGCACGTAGACTTGCAGCTCCGTCAATCCTGCTGGTCGCTTGCAAGTTCCCTCAAATGTCCTGACGAACACTCGGGAAAGATCTTCCCAAGTGTAAATGCTGCTAGGAGCTAACTAATTCAACCAGGCCCTGGCCGAACCCTCCAACATGAGTGGTAAGTGCTTCATGGCCACCTCATCATTACCGCCGCCAATCTGTACCGCCACTCGGTAGTCTTCAAGCCAGGTTTGGGCTTGGACTCACCGATGAACTTACTTACCCTACCGCCAACCTGAAGTTGGGGGTATCATCTTGCTCGATGGCTCTGCTAAAGCATTCGGGACCTGAAACATGGACTCGGCTGCTAGTGGGCGCATCTCTGTCGTGACCACCTCGATGAGCTCTGTTCCGATCGACCAAACCTTGCACGATGATGGATCTCGCGTCAAAGCCTTGTTCCCTGGGGTCGACCGGAGCTCTTCGCCCAACACTGAGTTGGCGCCTGTCATCTTGCTGCCGATGGGCGTAAGACCCACCCCTTGGGGGAGGAGTGGGCAATCGACGCCTATCATCACGATCAAATCGGTCATCATACTGGTCACGCCGACCTTCACGTCCTTCGCGCCACGGAGGCGATCTTGGGCTATGAGTCGACTGGACAGTATTTGCAGCGACGGATCGACTATGAATCCTGTTGTATGACTGTGACACAGCTGAATTTCGATCCTCGCTGCTGGAGCAAATCCGGATCTGCATGAAGCCTCCGCCGACCTCCGACCGAGAGGGCTGAATTGACTGGCGCGGGTCGGTTGCTAAATTCTGAATCGGGGTTCGATATACCTGAGTTGGTTGCGGAAAGAGCTGACGTCGACTAGAGTCGGGGACTCGTTGCCGCGCACGCTCGTCGAGTGCTCGCTGGAGGTTCTCCAGTCGAGTGCGTTCAGCCAAGTTGGCCAAACGCGCCTCTTCCAAGGCACGAGCCTCGGGAGTTTCTCCTGCGATGGGAGTATGCAGGGCATCCATGTCCCGGTGGCGAAGATCTTCTCTTTGCAGAGAAGTGAGTGGCTCGGGTTGATATTCCTCGTGGGCCTGAGCGGGGTCGCCTCCGCCGTCTATCCCATCGGTGCGGGGGAAGCCGGGAGGACTACGAGGCCCATTGACCATCAGAACCTCCGCCATGGATCATCGCTGTCGCTTTTCGGATGCGATCTCACGAGCCAGTCGACAGATCGAACAGGCTGTAGAGAGATTCGTCGGGCTCGATTGCCGCGACTTGGGTGGTGGCCGATTGGCGAGCCACTGCGTGTCTCACTAACCGCTAGAGCCTCAACCGGCCAGAGCGCTTGCGCTGGCGGGAGACAGGGAGGGAGGACGATACGGGAGTCGACCGATACGGAGTCGACAGTTGCCGCAGCAGGATGCCGTGGAGACACGCCCGAAAATGTGTCGCACCGCGGACAGGGAGCGTGTCAATGTCGAGTGGAGCCTCCCAGAGCCAAGCGGAGTCGTCGGCGATGAAAGTGAGCGCACCGAGACGGATCTCGCGGCCCTCGACCAGAACTCCGCCAGAAACCATGATGAAGGCAATCGGAACAATTGCAACTTCTCCAAAAAGTCGCTAACACACCTGCCCCAAGGTGGGCGCCAACTGTCGTGGTACTAAGACTGATAGTAGAATGGGGGGTAGGTATGGAGAGGCAAGATCCTAGCTATGGAGTAGTTGTATATGCAAGGGATTTACGAGTTCAGTCCCTTCTCAGAGGAAGTAACAGCCCTACGTCTCGGAGCCCGGAGGCGGTCGACTGGATTATATGTGTATGAGTTACAGGGGTGCGAACCCTTTACACTGAGGAGGGGGTGGCTTATATAGTGTCTGCCAGACTCCTCCGGCCCTCAGTTATGCAGGGTTTAAAGTACATAAAAGATTGGTGTTACTGGTAACGCCCTACATAAAGTGTCATCATGGCCATAAAGACTACTTAATTACAGACCGTTTGGATACAGAGTGGCTCTTAATCTCTTGGTGGTCGAGTGAGTCTTCATGATCGAGTGCCTTCGAGTCCATCGAGTGGAATCCCTCTTGGTCGACTGGAAGGCAGCTTCTTCTGAAGATGTCCTTGGGGAGGGTACTTTGGACAGGTCCATGACCCTACCCTAGGTACATGACTTCATCACCTCCTCCAGGCCATCCAGATCATCCTACCAATCAAGCTTGGCTGCTCTCTCTTCGTACATGCGCACTCGAGGTGAGTCATGAATAATGTCGCAAGGCAAGACTGCCTCCACACCGTACACCATGAAGAAAGGTGTATATCCGGTCGTGCGATTGGGCACGGTCCACAGCACCCAGAGTACGGAATCGAGTTCCTCGACTAGTACTTGTCTGATTCTTGCAGAGATCGTACTAGTCTGGGTTTGATTGCGCTCATTATCAGGCCATTAGCCCATTCGACCTGACCGTTTGTCTGAGGGTGATATACGGAGGCGTAATCAAGCTTGATGCCCAAATTAGCGCACCAAGTTTTCACCTCATCAGTCGTAAAGTTAGAGCTGTTGTCAGTAATAATACTGTGCGGGAAACCATAACAGTGTACAACACTAGATATAAAGTCTATAACTGGTCCGACTTCGGCCGTTTTGACTGGTTTGGCTTCTATCCACTTAGTGAACTTGTCGACCATAACCAGTAAATATTTTTTCTTATGGCTGTTGAAAATATGCCCTAGAGGCAATAATAAAAGGGTTATTATTATATTTCCTTGTTCATGATAATTGTCTATTGTTCATGCTATAATTGTATTAACTGGAAACCGTAATACATGTGTGAATACATAGACCACAACATGTCCCTAGTGAGCCTCTAGTTGACTAGCTTGTTGATTAATATATGGTTATGGTTTCCTGACCATGGACATTGTATGTCATTGATAACGGGATCACATCATTAGGCGAATGATGTGATGGACAAGACCCAATCCTAAGCATAGCACAAGATCGTGTCGTTCGTTTGCTAAGAGCTTTTCTCATGTCAAGTATCATTTCCTTAGACCATGAGATTGTGCAACTCCCGGATACCGTAGGAATGCTTCGGGTGTACCAAACGTCACAACGTAACTGGGTGGCTATAAAGGTACACTACAGGTATCTCTAAAAGTGTTTGTTCGGTTGGCATGAATCGAAACTGGGATTTGTCACTCCGTATGATGGAGAGGTATCTCTGGGCCCTCTCGGTAATGCATCATCATAATGAGCTCAATGTGACTAAGGAGTTAGTCACGGGATCATGCGTTACGGAACGAGTAAAGAGACTTGCCCGTAACGAGATTGAACGAGGTATTGGGAGATCGACGATCGAATCTAGGGCAAGTAACATACCGTGGACAAAGGGAATTGTATACGGATTGATTGAATCCCCAACATCGTGGTTCATCCGATGAGATCATCGTGGAACATGTGGGAGAAAACATGGGTATCCAGATCCCGCTGTTGGTTATTGGCCGGAGAACGCCTTAGTCATGTCTCAGATGGTTCTTGAACCCGTCGGGTCTACACTTAAGGTTCGGTGATGCTAGAGTTGTGATGGGAAATAGTATGTGGTTACCGAAGGTTGTTTGGAGTCCCGGATAAGATCCCTGACATGATCGTGAACTCGGAATGGTCCGGAGGTGAAGATCGATATATTGCACGAAGGGTATTGGAGTCTGGAATTTTTCCGGGGGTATCGGGTGACGACCAGTGTGTCCGAAAGGGGTTTTGGAGGCCCCGACAAGCGTTGGGGGGCCTTATGGGCCAAGGGGATGGGGCACATCAGCCCACTAGGGGGCTATGTGCCCCTCCCACCCCATCTCACGTAACCTGGAGAGGTGGGGGCGCCTCCCCTGGGGCAGCCGCCCCTCCCGGCTTGGGGGGCAAGTTTCCTAGGGGTGGGGGCGCCAAAACCCATCTAGGGTTTCCCCTGTGGCCGCCGCCCCTCCCCTAGGGAAACCCTAGGGAGACTCCTCCTCCCCATTTCCCCCTATATATAGTGAGGGAGAGAGAGGGAAGCCGCACCCCTTCCCCTGGCGCAACCCCTCCCTCCTCCAACACCTCCTCCCCCTCCATAGTGCTTGGCGAAGCCCTGCAGGAGAACCACAAGCTCCACCACCACGCCGTCGTGCTGCCGGAGCTCTCACTCAACTTCTCCTCTCCCCTTGCTGTATCAAGAAGGAGGAGACGTCCCCGGGCTGTACATGTTGAAAGCGGAGGCGCCGTCCGCTCGGTGCAAGATCAGATCTCCCACGATTTGAATCGTCACGAGTACGACTCCATCAACCGCGTTCTTCTAACGCTTCCGCTTAGCGATCTTCAAGGGTATGAAGATGCTCTCCCTACTCTCTCTGATTGCTAGCATCTCCTAGATTGATCTTGGTGACACGTAGGAAAATTTTGAATTATTACTACGTTCCCCAATAGTGGTATCAGAGCTAGGTCTATGCGTAGATTCTATGCACGAGCAAAACACAAGTAGTTGTGGGTGATGGTTTGTTCAATTTGCTTACCGTTACTAGTCCTATCTTGGTTCAGCGGCATTGTGGGATGAAGCGGCCCGGACCAACCTTACACGTACGCTTACGTGAGACAGGTTCCACCGACTGACATGCACTTGTTGCATAAGGTGGCTAGCGGGTGTCTGTCTCTCCCACTTTAGTCGGATCGGATTCGATGAAAATGGTCCTTATGAAGGTTAAATAGCAATTGGCATATCACTGTTGTGGCTTTTGCATAGGTAAGAAACGTTGTTGCTAGAAACCCATAGCATCCACATAAAACATGCAACAACAATTAGAGGACGTCTAACTTGTTTTTGCAGGGTATGCTATGTGATGTGATATGGCCAAAAGGATGTGATGAATTATATATGTGATGTATGAGATTGATCATGTTCTTGTAATAGGAATCACGACTTGCATGTCGATGAGTATGACAACCGGCAGGAGCCATAGGATTTGTCTTAATTTATTCTATGACCTGCGTGTCAATGAGAACGCCATGTAATTACTTTACTTTATTGCTAACCATTAGCCATAATAGTAGAAGTAATAGTTGGCAAGACAACTTCATGAAGACACGATGATGGAGATCATGGTGTCATGCCGGTGACGAAGGTGATCATGTTGCGCCTCAAAGATGGAGATCAAAGGCGCAAGATGATATTGGCCAGATCATGTCACTTTATGATTTGCATGTGATGTTTGTCATGTTTACATCTTATTTGCTTAGAACGATGGTAGCATAAATAAGATGATCCCTCACTAAAATTTCAAGAAAGTGTTCCCCCTAACTGTGCACCATTGCAAAAGTTCGTTATTTTGAAGCACCACGTGATGATCGGGTGTGATAGATTCTAACTTCCGCATACAACGGGCGTAAGCCAGATTTACACACGCGAAACACTTAGGTTGACTTGACGAGCCTAGCACGTACATATATGGCCTCGGAACACGAGAGACCGAAAGGTCGAACATGAGTCATATGGTAGATACGATCAACATGGAGATGTTCACCGTTGATGACTAGTCCGTCTCACGTGATGATCGGACACGGTCTAGTCGATTCAGATCATGTTTCACTTAGATGACTAGAGGGATGTCTATCTGAGTGGGAATTCATTAAATAATTTGGTTAGATGCACTTAAATTATCATGAACATAGTCAAAAGGTCTTTGCAAATTATGTCGTAGCTTACGCTTTAGTTCTACTGTTTAAGATATGTTCCTAGAGAAAATTTAGTTGAAGGTTGACAGTAGCAATTATGCGGACTGGGTCTGTATACTGAGGATTGTCCTCATTGCTGCATAGAAGGATTATGTCCTTAATGCACCGCTCGGTGTGCTGAACCTCGAACATCGTATGTGGATGTTGCTAACATCTGACATACTAGTTTTGATGACTACGTGATAGTTTAGTGCGTAATGTTAAACGCTTTAGAATTGAGGCATCAAGACATTTTTGAAACGCTGCGTAACATATGAGATGTTCCAAGAGCTGAAATTGGGATTTCGGGCTCGTGCCCACGCCAAGAGGTATCGGACCTCGGACAAGTTTCTTAGCCTGCAAACTAAGGGAGAAAAGCTCAATCGCTGAGCATGTGCTCAGATTGTCTGAGTACTACAATCGCTTGAATCGAGTGGGAGTTAATCTTCCATATGAGATAGTGACGGTTCTCCAAAGTCACTGCCACCAAGCTACTAGAGCTTCGTGATGAACTATAACATATCAGGGATAGATATGATGATCCTTGAACTATTCGTGATGTTTGACACCACGAAAGTAGAAATCAAGTAGGAGCATCAATTGTTGATGGTTAGTAAAACCACTAGTTTCAAGAAGGGCAAGGGCAAGAAGGGATACTTCATGAAACGGCAAATTAGTTGCTGCTCTAGTGAAGAAACCCAAGGTTGAACCCAAACCCGAGACTAAGTGCTTCTGAAATGAAGGGAACGGTCACTAAAGCAGAACTACCCTAGATACTTGGTAGATGAGAAGGCTGGCAAGGTCGACAGAAGTATATTGGATATACATTATATTAATGTGTACTTTACTAGTACTCCTTGTAGCACCAGGGTATTAGATACCGGTTCAGTTGCTAAGTGTTAGTAACTCGAAATAAAAGGCTACAGAATAAATGGAGACTAGCTAAAGGTGAGATGACGATATGTGTTGGAAGTGTTTCCAAGGTTGATGTGATCAAACATCGTACGCTCCCTCTACCATTGGGATTGGTGCTAAACCTAAATAATTGTTATTTGGTGTTTGCGTTGAGCATAGACATGATTGGATTATGTTTATCGCAATACGATTATTCATTTAAGGATAATAATGGTTACTCTGTTTATTTGAATAATACCTTCAATGGTTCTGCACCTAAAATGAATGGTTTATTGAATCTCGATCGTAGTGATACACATGTTCATGCCAAAAGATATAAGATAGTAATGATAGTACCACATACTTGTGGCACTGCCATTTGAGTCATATTGGTATAAAACGCATGAAGAAGCTCCATGTTGATGGATCTTTGGACTCACTCATTTTTAAAAGGGATTGAGACATGTGAACCATGTCTATTGCTATATACGCATGAAGAAACTCCATGCAGATGGATCGTTTGGACTCACTTGATTTTGAATCACTTGAGACATGCAAATCATACCACATGGGCAAGATGACTGAAAGGCCTCATTTTCAGTGAGATGGAACAAGAAAGCAACTTGTTGGAAGTAATACATTTTGATGTGTGCAGTCCAATGAGTGCTGAGGCACGCAGTGGATATCATTATGTTTTACTTCGTAGATGATTTGACTAGATGCTGAGTATATTTACTTGATTAAACACAAGTCTGAATTATTGAAAGGTTCAAGTAATTTCAGAGTGAAGTTGAAGATCTTCGTGACAAGAGGATAAAATGTCTATGATATGATCATAGAGATGAATATCTGAGTTGCAAGTTTGGTACACAATTAAGACATTGTGGAAATTGTTTCACAACTAATACCGCCTGGAACACCATAGTGTGATGGTGTGTCCGAACATCATAGCTGCACCCTATTGGATATGGTGCATACCATGATATCTCTTATTGAATTACCACTATCATTTATGGGTTAGGCATTAGAGACAACCACATTCACTTTAAATAGGGCACCACGTAATTCCATTGAGATGACACCGTATGAACTATGGTTTAGAGAAACCTAAGCTGTCGTTTCTTAAAAGTTTGGGGCTGCAACGCTTATTTGAAAAGTTTTAGCCTGATAAGCTCAAACCCAAAGCGGATAAATGCATCTTCATAGGAGACCCAAAACAGTTGTGTATACCTCCTATTTCAGATCCGGAAGCAAAAGTGATTGTTCTAGAAACGGGTCCTTTCTCGAGGAAAAGTTTCTCTCGAAAGAATTAAGTGGGAGGATGGTGGAGACTTGATGAGGTAATTGAACCGTCACTTCAACTAGTTTGTAGCAGGGCACAAGAAGTTGTTCCTGTGGAGCCTCCACCAATTGAAGTGGAAGCTGATGATAGTGATCATGAAACTTCAGATCAAGTCACTACCAAACCTCGTAGGTCAACAAGGATGCGTACTACTTCTGAGTGGTACGTAATCCTGTCTTGGAGGTCATGTTGCCAGACAACAATGAACCTATAAGCTATGGAGAAGCGATGGTGGGCCCGGATTCTGATGAATGGCTCGAGGCCATAAAATCCGAGAGAGGATCCATGTATAAAAACAAAGTATAGACTTGGGAAGAACTACTTAATGGTCGTAAGGCTGTTGGGTACAGATGGATTTTAGAAGGAAGATAGACAATGATGGTAAGTGTCACCATTAAGAAAGCTCGACTTGTCGCTAAGATGTTTTCTGACAAGTTCTAGGAGTTGACTACGATGAGACTTTCTCACTCGTAGCGATACTAAGAGTCTGTTTGAATTATATTAGCAGTTACTGCATTATTTATGAAATCTTGCAGATAAGATGTCAAAAACCATTGTTTCCTCGACAATTTTCTTGAGGAAAGGTTGTATGTGATACAACCAGAAGGTTTTGTCAATCCTAAAAGATGCAAATAAGTATGCAAAGCTCCAGCGATCCTTGTAAGGACTGGAGTAAGCATCTCGGAGTTGGAACATACGCTTTGATGAGATGATCAAAGATTTTGGGTTTATACAAAGTTTATGAGAAACTTGTATTTCCAAAGAAGTGAGTGGGAGCACTATAGAATTTCTGATGAGTATATGTTGTTGACATATTGTTGATCAGAAATTATGTAGAATTTCTGGAAAGCATATAGGGTTGTCTGAAAAGGTGTTTTTCAATGGAAAACTGTATTAAGCTACTTGAACATTGAGCATCAAGGTCTATAAGGATAGATCGAAACACTTAATAGTATTTTCAAATGAATATATACATGACAAGATTTTGAAGGAGTTCAAAATAGATCAGCAAAGAAGGAGTTCTTGGCTGTGCTATAAGGTGTGAGTATTGAGTAAGACTCAAAACCTGACCATAGCAGAAGAGAGATAAATGACGAAGGTTGTCCCCTATGCTTTAGACGTAGGCTCTAAAGTATGCTGTGCTGTGTACCACACCTGAAGTGTGCCTTGCCATGAGTCAGTCAAGGGGTACAAGAGTGATCCAGGAATGGATCACAGGACAACGGTCAAAGTTATCCTTAGTAACTAGTGGACTAAGGAATTTTTCTTGATTATGGAGGTGGTAAAAGAGTTCGTTGTAAAGGGTTACATCGATGCAAACTTTGACACTAATCCGGATGACTCTGAGTAGAAAACCGGATTCATATAATAGAGCAGTTATTTGGAAAAGTTCCAAATTGCGCGTGGTAGCTGCATCTACAAGATGACATAGAGATTTAAGTTCCAAATGTCTAGAGGGGGGGTGATTAGACACTAAGTACCAAAGTTGCAGTTTTTAAGATCTTTAAGTTTAAGTGGAGTTTAGGCACACGTTTAACATTCACAATACATAGCAAGCAAGCATGCAAAGAGTATATGAGCAGCGGAAAGTAAAGCATGCAACTTGCAAGAATGTAAAGGGAAGGGATTTGGAGGATTCAAATGCAATTGGAGACATAGATTTTTTTGGCGTGGTTCCGATAGGTGGTGCTATCGTACATCCACGTAGATGGAGACTTCAACCCATGAAGGGTAACGGTTGCTCGAGTCCACGGAGGGCACCCACGAAGGGTCCACGAAGAAGCAACCTTGTCTATCCCACCATGGTCGTCGCCCACGAAGGACTTTCCTCACTAGCGGTAGATCTTCACGAAGTAGGCGATCTCCTTGCCCTTACAAACTCCTTGGTTCAACTCCACAATCTTGTCGGAGGCTCCCAAGTGACACCCAGCCAATCTAGGAGACACCACTCTCCAAGAAGTAACAAATGGTGCGTTGATGATGAACTCCTTGCTCTTGTGCTTCAAATGATAGTCTCCCCAACACTCAACTCTCTCTCATGGGATTTGGATCTGGTGGAAAGAAGATTTGAGTGGAAAGCAACTTGGGGAAGGCTAGAGATCAAGATTTATATGGTAGAAATGGAATATCTTGGCCTCAACACATGAGTAGGTAGTTCTCTCTCAGAAAATGTATGCTGGAAGTTTAAGTTCGTTCTGATGGCTCTCTCCACGAATGAAGAGGAGGTGGAGGGGTATATATAGCCTCCACACAAAATCTAACCGTTACACACAATTTACAAAACACGGTGGGACCGATTCAACAGACTCGGTCAGATCGATTTAGTAAACCTAGTGACCGTTAGGATTTTCGGTGGGACCGACATGCAACTCGGTAGGACCGATATGGTTAGGGTTAGGGCATAACGTAATCTCGGTGAGACCAATTACACAAACTCGGTGAGACCGATTTTGGTAATAAGCTTTCCAGAGAGTTGGTCAGGCAAACTCGGTTGGACCGATTACACAAACTCGGTAGGACTGATTTTGGTAATGAGTCAACCAGGAAGTTTGCATTGTAATCTCGGTAGTACCGATTGCTCAAACTCGGTGAGACCGATTTTGGTAATGGACATACACAGAGAGATTACAATCCCATCTCGGTGAGACCGAGATCCCTATCGATAAGACTGATTTGCCTAGGGTTTGTGACAGTGGCTAAGACATTTGAACTCGGTGGCGCCGGATGGAAAGAATCGGTGGGGCCGAGTTTGACTTTAGGTTTAGGTCATTTGTGTGGGAGTGGGAAAGTAGTTGAGGGTTTTGGAGTATATCACTAAGCACTGTGGAGCAAGAAACTCATTAAGCAACACCTCATCCCTTCTTGATAGTATTGGCTTTTCCTATAGACTTAATGTGATCTTGGATCACTAAAATGTAAAATGAAGAGTCTTGAGCTTGAAGCTTGAGCCAATCCTTTGTCCTTAGCATCTTGAAGGAGTTCCCACATCCTTTAGTCCATGCCACTCCATTGTTGAACTTATCTGAAACATACTAGATAAAAGTGTTAGTCCAACAAGAGATATGTTGACATTAATTACCAAAACCACCTAGGGAGCACTTGTGCTTTCAATTTCCCCCTTTTTGGTAATTGATGACAACATACATCAAAGCTTTAGATAAAGATATAAAGAATAGCAAGTAAAGCTTTGGAAATACATGTAACAAGCACAGGATCCCCCTACATGTATGCAATCATGTGAATATGGAATATAAAAGCATGTGAGAGCATAACCATGATAGAGTAGGCAATGTGTTACATGTATCTTGGCCATATGCATTAGAGCAAAGAATAGTAAAGAAAATACCTTCATGCCCATGAGTCCTTCTTGCAAACAGTATGTACATCAGCAAGAATTCGTCATACGCATGATTGTGATGCATATACTTACCTTGTAGTCTTGAGTTGGCTTAGGATGGAATGAACCTGCGTAAACAAGGTTAGATAACACGGGTACATCTACTAGCTAGAGCAAACAGAAGAAACCACAAAAATACTAAGATTGGGATGACATGTAGAGAGTGAGTACTAAGTACCACATTGGATTAGACATGTCCCCAAGAGTAAAGATATGCAATGAATTTAAATGATTTCTTTCCCTTAGATGTCTTGCTCCCCCTAAATCTAGCATGGGATACTGGGAGAAGATAGGGAACAGAAAATCGAAATGAAAGATATAAATGAATAGAGCTAATGCAAATAAGCACATATGAACATGTCTTTTCCCTCAATAAGACATGTGGCATCTCTCCTCTTGAACACCAAGCATCTGGGATCCTTGAGAAATACTTTCTACTTGAGTATTCTCTCCCCCTGGAGATCTCTTTCTCCCCCTGAGGAGGTGATACTCTCTCTCTCGATGTGATCTCTCTAAGTGATAAGCTTTGATGTGATCTCTCTCTCTCCCTTTGACATCAATTTCCAAGAAGGTTCTTCCGAATTTGTCGTGAATGGGTTTGGTCCTTGAGCCACAACACAAAGCAATGTTAAAAATGTGATGCTTGTAGAGGACAAGATTCATTGAGTGGAGCTGGATCAAGAAACACGTAATAAGTGGCAAACTATTTTTTTTGTAGAAATCGGTGGCACTGAGTGGTATGCTTCGTTGTACGAAAGGATTCGTTGGACCGAAACATCAAATCGGTGAAACCGAGTTCATCGCAGAGAAAACACTTGTCACCTCTGCTCACTAGACTAGTAAGATCTCACAAAGATTTGCAAGGAATTTCTTGAATGATACGCGATGAATTGGATGCGTAAAATGCAGAGCAAACAGAAAGAAATCTAGATGAAGTTTTAATTTTTTTAATTTTTTTGAAAGGGGAAACCAATATGCATGAGACAAATGCAAAACACGTAAAAAATACAATAGAACTTCATCTAGAGATGGTCGGCGACAAAGTCACCTATGTTAGAGTATATTGACTTAGGAGTCAAGTGAGATCACTTGATCATAGGTCATACTCATCGTTTAAGCTCAAAATGGGGTTGCCATTTTTCATTTAAGCATCTTGATGTATTCACATCTTGTCGAGTTGCTTTAGCTCATAACTTGGAGTAAAGCTTCTCTAAGATGGAATAACATACCTTGGTTGGTGGTGTTGTCCATGTAGTTGAACTTGTGTGGGTTGCTCAAGGTTGATGTAGTTCATCAAGAGTTGGGAGCACCACTTGGAATTTGAGTCCATCTTCCTACATGGGTTAGTTCTTGCAAGGAAGAGCACTTGTGTATCCAAAAATGACAATCATGAAGCTCAACATATAATTTGTCAAAGGATATGTTTGAATGGTTCCGTGCTTCCTTGTCCTCAACCACCATAGTGTAGAAACTTGGTGATGTAGAGATTGCTCAAGATGTGAGTAGATTACAATCTCATGGAATTTGATTCAACCAAGTACCTACATGGGTTAGATAACATGCAAGATGCAAATATATCCAAGACATAAGATTTTCATCATAAGAGAAATATCAAGGATTAGTCATAAGCTCATGTCTTGCATGTATCCAATGGAGTTTCTACTCCAAGTTTGAAGCATCAATGATGTTCAATTCTCCTCTTAACCTGCAAAACACTTTCTCATCAAGAGGTTTAGTGAATATATCCGCTAATTGCTTTTCGGTGCGAACATGCTTAAGATCAATGTCACCCTTAGCAACATGATCTCGAATGAAATGATGACGAACTTCAATATGCTTAGGTTGAGAATGTTGTATGGGATTATGACCAATTTTGATAGCACATTCATTGTCACAAAGCAATGGAACATGTCTCACATATATCCCATAATCTTTAAGAGTTTGGGTCATCCAAAGTAATTGAGCACAACATGAACCAGCGGCAATGTATTCCGCTTCGGCGGTGGATAAGGATACCGAGTTTTGTTTCTTGGAGGACCAAGACGCAAGAGATCTACCAAGAAATTGACAAGTACCCGAAGTGGACTTTCTATCAACCTTGTCTCCGGCATAGTCTGAGTCGGAGTAGCCAACAAGATCGAAAGAGGCCCTCTTAGGATACCAAATGCCAAATTTGGTGTATGGATTAAGTATCTCACCATCCTTTTCACGGCCTTAAGATGACATTCTTTAGGAGCAGCTTGATATCGTGCACACATGCACACACTTAGCATGATATCGGGACGTGAAGCACATAGATATAACAATGAGCCAATCATAGAGCGATAAACCTTTTGATCAACCGGTTCACCATCTTTGGTCAAGTCAAGATGTCCACTAGTAGGCATGGGTGTAGTCATACCTTTGCATTCTTGCATATTGAACTTCTTGAATAAGTCCTTGGTGTACTTCGCTTGAGAAACAAAGGTACCTTCCTTAGTTTGCTTGATTTGCAATCCAAGAAAGAATTTGAGTTCACTCATCATAGACATCTCAAACTTCTCCGACATTAGCTTCCCAAACTTTTCACTAAAATGAGGGTTAGTTGAACCAAATATAATATCATCAACATAGATTTAGCACACAAATAGTTCTCCATTAACCCTTTTAGTAAAAAGAGTAGAATCAATTTTCCCAATTTCAAAGCCTTTTAAATAAGGAACTTGGTCAACATTTATACCACGCCTAGGAGCTTGTTTAAGACCATAAAGAGCTTTGTGAAGTTTGTAAACATGATTTGGTTTCTTAGGATTGACAAAGCCGGGAGGTTGTTTAACATAAACTTCCTCCTCTATTTCACCATTTAGAAAAGCACTTTTAATGTCCATTTGGTACAAGGTGATATCATGATGATTAGCATAGGCAAGTAAGATGCGAATGGACTCAAGTCTAGCAACAGGAGCGTAAGTCTCACCATAGTCCAAACCTTTGACTTGTGTGTAGCCTTGGGTGACAAGACGTGCTTTGTTGCGAACTACTTGTCCATCTTCATCTTGCTTGTTGTGAAACACCCATTTGGTACCGATGATGTTGTGGTTGTTGTCGGGCTTCTCAACCAATGTCCAAACTTGGTTCCTCTCAAAGTTGTGTAGCTCTTAATGCATAGCATTTATCCAATCCCGATCTTCCAATGCTTCTTCGACCTTCATAGGTTCAATGCTAGAGATGAAAGAATAGTTTTCACAAAATTTAGCTAAACGAGTTTTAGAGCGAGTGATTCTCCCGGTTTGAATATCATCGTAGATTTGCTCGACGGGATGGTCTTTAGCAATTCTTGCTCGAACTCGTGAAAGCTTTTGCTTGGTTCTTGGTTGAACTTCTTCTTCATCTTGTTCTTCTTCTTGGCCTTCTTCATTGTTGGCATTGTTGTTCTCTTGTCGTGGTGGAGAAGGAGGTTGTTGACGTTCATCTTGATGCACTTCCTCGTTTTCTTCATCTTGGTGTGTCCTGCTTGTGGATGCTTCCGTATCAACTCTTGGTTCACCTTGTCGTGAAGTAGAAGCTTCCACTTGACGGACGAGGTACTCTCCTTCACCTCCGCTGGACTTAACCTTGCTAATAGACAAGTCTTGGATTGCTTCCGAAGGATCTTTGTCTCCTACATCAATTGGCAATTGCTCTACTTGCGAGCCGTTAGATTCATCAAACTTCACATCTACCGTCTCTTCAACCTTTCGGGTAAATTTGTTGTAGACATGGTAAGTGTGAGAGTTTGAGCCATAGCCTAGTAGGAAACCTTCATGAGACTTAGGAGCAAATTTAGAACGACGATGCTTATCAGGAATGTAGCACTTTGAGCCGAATACTTGAAAGTATCCAACTTGGGGTTTGTTACCGGTGAGGATCTCGTATGCCGTCTTGCTGAGTAGCTTGTGAAGACACAAGCGATTTGTTGCATGACAAGCTGTCTCAACCGCTTCTGCCCAAAAGTGCTTTGGTGTCTTGTATTCATCAAGCATCGTTCTCGCCATTTTGATGAGCGTCCGGTTCTTCCTCTCGACAACTCCATTTTGTTGAGGTGTGTACGAGTCGAGAACTCGTGTGAAATCCTTCTTCGTCAAGAAATGTGTCCACATTTATGTTCTTGAACTCCGCTCGTTGTCGCCGCGAACCTTCTTGATCTTCACTTCAAATTGATTTTGGGCCTTCCTAGCGAAGTTTTTGAAGATCTTTTGGACCTGCGATTTATCATCGAGAAAGAACACCACGTAAATCTTGAAAAATCATCAACTATAACTAGACCAAAAGAATTTCCACCGAGACTCTTGTAGGAGTTGGGACCAAAGAGATCCATGTGAAGTAGCTCGAGTGGCCTCCTTGTGGTCATGATGTTCTTCACGGGATGCCTTCCTCCAACCTGTTTACCTTGCTGACAAGCACTGCAATGTCTATCCTTATCAAATATGACATCATTAACACCAAGGATATGATTTCCTTTAATAAGCTTGTTAAGGTTTCGCATACCAACATGACCTAATTGTCTATGCCATAACCAACCTTTTGAGGATTTAGTGATGAAGCAAGTTTTAGGTTGAGCCTTTTTAGTGAAATCAACAATGTATAGATCACCTCTACGCACACCGGTAAAGTCCATTTTATGATTATCTCGACAAAACACTTGGCAATCTACTTCAGTAAATAGGACATTGAAACCGAAATTAGCAAGTCTAGATACTGAAAGTAAGTTGTATCCAAGAGATTCAACGAGCATGACATTTTGTATGGAGCTATCATGTGATATGGCCACCTTACCGAGGCCAACCACCTTACCCTTTGAGTTGTCACTGGAAGTGACATACTTTCGAGGACTATCATTTTCAACAAGCTCACAAAACATGTCTTTATCTCCGGTCAAGTGACCGGTACATACACTATCAAGAACCCATTCCTTTCCTCCTGACATATATCCCCGAAGATTTGCCATAAGACCAAAATGTCTCATTGCATCATCAAGATCGAAGTCACTATCATCATCCTCATCATAGTATCCATGTTCAACATCGTCATGTGGTGGATCAAATCCTAGAGAGGGTGATTCGTTAGAGTGAGTTTGACAATGATCTTGCTTATGAATTTTTATAGCTTCGGAAATAATATCACTAATAATTCCAACATCTCCTTTGGCACGCATAAGGTTTGTAAGCTCAAATAGACGATCACCAAACATAGGATCACTAGTATTCATCTTACTTAAAGCAATAGACTTATGGAGAATTTCATCTAGATTTTTCAAGGAATAATTTGTAAAGCGTTCCTCAAGAAATTTCCATATAGTGTAGGCACACTTAAGAGTAGGCAAACATCCAATCCAGTTTCTAGGAAATCCTCTAATGATAAGTTCGGCAGTTCTAAGATTCCTAATCATGTCAATTGACTCATCAAGAGTAGGATGCATAGGGTCAAAATGAGGTGCACAAGGGCTAGCAATGTACTTGTTCAAATGATATTGATTGAAAATTACAAGCATCTCATTTTTCCACTCATGAAAATACTCTCCATCAAGAATAGGCACTCTATGTCTAAGACTCCCCAAAGTAGACTCATCCATCTTCCTCCAATGGTGATTAAACCAAGGCAAGGGAGACCAATGCTCTGATACCACTTGTAGGACCTTGAGAAGAGGTGTCTAGAGGGGGGTGATTAGACACTAAGTACCAAAGTTGCAGTTTTTAAGATCTTTAAGTTTAAGTGGAGTTTAGGCACACGTTTAACATTCACAATACATAGCAAGCAAGCATGCAAAGAGTATATGAGCAGCGGAAAGTAAAGCATGCAACTTGCATGAATGTAAAGGGAAGGGTTTTGGAGGATTCAAACGCAATTGGAGACACGGATGTTTTTGGCGTGGTTCCGATAGGTGGTGCTATCGTACATCCACGTTGATAGAGACTTCAACCCACGAAGGGTAATGGTTGCCCGAGTCCACGGAGGGCTCCACCCACGAAGGGTCCACGAAGAAGCAACCTTGTCTATCCCACCATGGCTGTCACCCACGAAGGACTTGCCTAGCGGTAGATCTTCACGAAGTAGGCGATCTCCTTGCCCTTACAAACTCCCGGGTTCAACTCCACAATCTTGTCGGAGGCTCCCAAGTGACACCTAGCCAATCTAGGAGACACCACTCTCCAAGAAGTAACAAATGGTGCGTTGATGATGAACTCCTTGCTCTTGTGCTTCAAATGATAGTCTCCCCAACACTCAACTCTCTCTCATGGGATTTGGATCTGGTGGAAAGAAGATTTGAGTGGAAAGCAACTTGGGGAAGGCTAGAGATCAAGATTCATATGGTAGGAATGGAATATCTTGGCCTCAACACATGAGTAGGTAGTTCTCTCTCAGAAAATGTATGCTGGAAGTGTAGGTTCATTATGATGGCTCTCTCCACGAATGAAGAGGAGGTGGAGGGGTATATATAGCCTCCACACAAAATCTAACTATTACACACAATTTACCAAACTCGGTGGGACCGATTCAACAGACTCGGTCAGACCGATTTAGTAAACCTAGTGACCATTAGGATTTTCGGTGGGACCGACATGCAACTCGGTAGGACCGATATGGTTAGGGTTAGGGAATAACGTAATCTCGGTGAGACCAATTACACAAACTCGGTGAGACCGATTTTGGTAATAAGCTGTCCAGAGAGTTGGTCAGGCAAACTCGGTTGGACCGATTACACAAACTCGGTAGGACCAATTTTGGTAATGAGTCAACCAGGAAGTTTGCATTGTAATCTTGGTAGTACCCATTGCTCAAACTCGGTGAGACCGATTTTGGTAATGGACATACACAGAGAGATTACAATCCCATCTCGGTGAGACCGAGATCCCTATCGGTAAGACCGATTTGCCTAGGGTTTGTGACAGTGGCTAAGACATTTGAACTCGGTGGCGCCGGATGGAAAGAATCGGTGGGGCCGAGTTTGACTTTAGGTTTAGGTCATTTGTGTGGGAGTGGGAAAGTAGTTGAGTGTTTTGGAGCATATCACTAAGCACTGTGGAGCAAGAAACTCATTAAGCAACACCTCATCCCCTCTTGATAGTATTGGCTTTTCCTATAGACTCAATGTGATCTTGGATCACTAAAATGTAAAATGAAGAGTCTTGAGCTTGAAGCTTGAGCCAATCCTTTGTCCTTAGCATCTTGAAGGAGTTCCCACATCCTTTAGTCCATGCCACTCCATTGTTGAACTTATCTGAAACATACTAGATAAAAGTGTTAGTCCAACAAGAGATATGTTGACATTAATTAACAAAACCACCTAGGGAGCACATGTACTTTCAACATGTGTGAATACATAGTAGACCACAACATGTCCCTAGTGACCCTCTAGTTGACTAGCTCGTTGATTAATAGATGGTTATGGTTTCCTGACCATGGACATTGGATGTCATTGATAAAGAGATCACATCATTAGGAGAATGATGTGATGGACAAGACCCAATCCTAAGCATAACACAAGATCGTGTAGTTTGTTTGCTAAGAGCTTTTCTAATGTCAAGTATCATTTCCTTAGACCATGAGATTGTGCAACTCCCGAATACCGTAGGAATGCTTTGGGTGTACCAAACGTCACAACGTAACTGGGTGGCTATAAAGATACACTACATGTATCTCTGAAAGTGTTTGTTGGGTTGGCACGAATCGAGACTGGGATTTGTCACTCCGTATGACGGAGAGGTATCTCTGGGCCCTCTCGGTAATGCATCATCATAATGAGCTCAATGTGACTAAGGAGTTAGTCACGGGATCATGTGTTACGGAACGAGTAAAGAGACTTGCCGATAACGAGATTGAACGAGGTATTGGGATACCGACGATCGAATCTCGGGCAAGTAACATATCGGTGGACAAAGGGAATTGTATACGGGATTGATTGAATCCCCGACATTGTGGTTCATCTGATGAGATCATCATGGAACATGTGGGAGCCAACATGGGTATCCAGATCCCGCTATTGGTTATTGGCCGGAGAACGTCTCAGTCATGTCTGCATGGTTCCTGAACCCGTAGGGTCTACACACTTAAGGTTTGGTGACGCTAGAGTTGTTATGGGAAATAGTATGTAGTTACCGAAGGTTGTTCGGAGTCCCGGATGAGATGCCGGACGTGATGAGGAACTTCGGAATGGTCCGGAGGTGAAGATCGATATATTGGACGAAGGGTATTGGAGTCCGGAATTGTTCCGGGGGTACCGGGTGACGACCAGCGTGTCCGAAAGGGGTTTCTGAGGCCTCGACAAGCGTTGGGGGCCTTATGGGCCAAGGGTATGGGGAACATCAGCCTACTAAGGGGCTGTGCGCCCCTCCCACCCCATCTTAGGTAACACGGAGAGGTGGGGCGCCCCCTAGGGCAGCCGCCTCCCGGCTTGGGGGCAAGTTTCCTAGGGGTGGGGTGCCAAACCCATCTAGGGTTTCCCGTGGCCGCCGCCTCCCTAGGGAAACCCTAGGCGACTACTCCTTCCCCTTCCCCTATATATAGTGAGGGAGAGAGAGGGAAGCCGCACCCCTTCCCCTGGCGCAACCCTCCCTCCTCCAACACCTCCTCCCCCTCCGTAGTGCTTGGCGAAGCCCTGCAGGAGAACCACAAGCTCCTCCACCATGCCGTCGTGCTGCCGGAGCTCTCCCTTAACTTCTCCTCTCCTCTTGCTGGATCAACAAGGAGGAGACGTCCCCGGGATGTACATGTGTTGAATGCGGAGGCGCCGTCTGCTCAGCGCTAGATCGGATCTTCCGCAACTTTAATCGCCATGAAAGTACGACTCCATCAACCGCGTTCTTGTAACGCTTCTGCTTAGCGATCTTCAAGGGTATGAAGATGCTCTCCCTACTCTCTCTCGTTGCTAGCATCTCCTAGATTGATCTTGGTGACACATAGGAAAATTTTGAATTATTACTACGTTCCCCAACAATGGCTTCCCCCTTTAAGGGGTCCGACCATGTCTAGCCCCCAGACCACAAAAGGCCAAGCAATGGGGATTGTTTGTAGGGTGGTGGGCGGCATGTGGCTTTGATTGGCGAAAAGTTGGCATCCAACACAGCACTGTACGAGGTCATGTGCGTCTGCTCGGGCCGTGGGCCAAAAGAAACCCGTACGGAAGGCCTTACTTACAAGGGCCCGAGCTGCGGCGTGATGGCCACCAAGACCGGCATGTATTTCAGCCAAAAGTTGTTGTCCCTCTTCTTTAGAGATACATCTTTCAAGTACCCCGGTAGTACTTTTCTTGTACAGTCCCCTCTCATGAACTTTGTAGGCCTTCGAGCGTCGAACAATACGACGGGCCTCAGTCTGATCATCAGGGTGCTCATTCCTAGTAAGGTAGGTGAGGAAAGGTTCAGTCCACAAGGCAATTACATCCATGATTTCGTGGGCCGATGGTGTTAGTTTGGTGCCCGAACCCCCGATGATATCGAAATTGTGTTCAGAATCTGGGGGTATGATCGGCTCCGGAACAGTGTTGCCGCTTTCGTCTTGCCACACTACGGATGGCTTGAAGAGCATCTCCACAAAGGTGTTAGGTGGTACGGGGTCGCCTTTGGCACCCATGTGGGCAAGAATGTCCGCAGCTTGATTACTCTCTTGAGCCATGTGATGAAACTCGAGCCCCTCAAACCAAGCTGAAATTTTGAGTACGGCGTTGCGGTAATCCGCCATCTTCAAATCTTTTGCATCGAAATCTTTGTTTATTTGGGATATTGCGAGGTTTGAATCCCCGCGCACCTCGAGGCATTGTATGCCCATGGAGACAGCCATCCTGAGACCGTGCAATAGGGCCTCGTATTCAGCTGCATTGTTAGAGTCTGTATATAGTATTTGGAGCACCTAACGGACCGTGTCTCCTATGGGGGATGTCAAGACAACACCAACCCCCAGTCTGACTAGCATTTTGAGCCGTCGAAGTGCACCACCCAGTTGGAATATGTGCCATACTCTTTAGGGAGTTCTGCCTCTGTCCATTCGGCGACGAAGTCAGCCAACACCTGAGATTTAATGGCTCAGCGTGGCTTGTAAGTTATTTCAAATGGTAAGAGCTCAATGGCCCATTTGGCAATCCGGCCGGTGGCGTCCCGGTTGTTTATGATGTCATTAAGTGGTACTTCGGAAGCCATCGTGATCGAGCACTCTTGAAAGTAGTGTCGCAGCTATGGATGCCATAAAGACCCCATATGTTATCTTTTGATAATGCAAGTATCGGGATTTGCATGGTGTAAGGACCGTCGATACGTAATATAATGGTTTTTGAAGTGGGAATTTATGTCCCTCTTCATCTCATTCGACGACGAGCACCACACTCACCACCTGGTGAGTTGCAGAGATGTAGAGCAACATCAGTTCACCGACGTTTGGTGGGGCCAGGATTGGGTTACTTGCTAACAGAGCTTTTATTTCTTCTAGTCCGGCTGTGGCAGCGTTCGTCCACACGAAGTGGTCAGTGTGGCGGAGCAGGCGATATAATGGCAACGCCTTTTCCCCTAGTCTGGAGATAAAACGGCTCAAAGCTGCCACGCAGCCAGCTACTTTTTGGACCTACTTGAGGTCTGTTGGTGTTGCCAACTATGATAGGGATCAGATTCTGGCTGGGTTTGCTTCGATTCCTCTATTGGAGACAATGAACCCAAGAAATTTTCCGGCTGGAACACGGAAAATGCATTTTTCTGGATTGAGTCGTATGTCATATGCTCGGAGGTTGTCGAATGTAAGGCGTAAGTCTTCCACCAATGATTCGACATGCTTGGTTTTGATGACTATGCCATTTACATATGCCTCCACAGTTTTGCCAATTTGCTTTTCCAGGCATGTTTGAATCATGCGTTGGTAGGTTGCACCGGCGTTCTTGAGCCCGAAAGGCATAATGTTGAAGCAGAAGGGCCCATACAGAGTGATGAATGTCGTTGCGGCTTGGTTGGATTCTTTCATCTTAATTTGATGGTATCTAGAGTATGCATCGAGGAAGCACAGGGAATCGTGTCCTGCGGTTGCGTCAATAATCTGGTCAATGTGAGGTAGTGGGAAGGGGTCCTTAGGGCAAGCCTTATTAAGGTCTTTGAAATCGACACACAGGCGCCAGGATTTATCCTTCTTCGGTACCATGACCAGGTTTGCTAGCCAGTCTGGATGTTTGATCTCTTTGATAAACCCGACTTCGAGTAGCTTGGCTAGCTCCTCCCACATAGCCTGTCATTTGGGTTCGGAAAATCGGCGCAGAGTTTGCTTGACTGGTTTGTATCCTTTCAAGATATTGAGACTATGTTAGGCCGTCTTTGTGGGATACCGCATATTCAAGGGTGCCGTGAAAAATGTCCTGATCTCACGCAGAATGCGTGTAATGCGGCGTCGACCGTCGGATCCAAGCGTGCCCCAATGGAAGTTGTCTTCTTGGGGTCCGTCGGGTGGACTTGAAATTTGACTATTTCGTCTGCTGGCTTGAAGGAAGTGGATTTGGGTCTCTTATCGAGGATTACATCGTCCCTATCCACTATGGAACGTAGGGTGGTTAGTTCTTCAGCCGCGAGGGCCTCGGATAAAGCCTCGAGGGCCAGAGAGGCAGTTTTGTTTCCGGCGTGGAGTGCGGATCACTGGAGATAGTGATAACTCCATTGGGCTCGGGCATTTTGAGCTTCATATACCCGTAATGGGGTACGGCTTGGAAGCGTGTGAATGCGCCTCGCCCCAGCAGGGCGTGATACCCGATGTTGAAAGGTGCCACATGGAAGAGTAACTCTTCGGACCTATAGTTTTTCGATGTGCCGAATACCACGTCGAGTTTGATTTTTCCCGAGCATCTTGCTTCCCGACTGGGGTAATACCTCGAAAGGTTGTGTTACTTTGCTCAATGTAACTCCTGTCCATTTGCATTCTATTGAGCGTGTCTTCGTAGATGAGGTTCAGTCCGCCGCTGCCGTCCATTAGCACTTTAGTGAGCCAAAAGCCGTCTACGATTGGGTTTAGGACCAAAGCGGCTAGTGTCTGGACTGAGCGGGATCTTGGTTCGCCATCGGCATTGAAAGTGATGTTGTATCGTTCCAAGGATTTACTGCTGCCATCTGACAGACTTCGGCAAGGTCGCGGAGCACCCTTTTGTGTCGATTATTTGATGAAAAGGTCTCGAAGACCGTGAATACTTTGAGATCGTTGTCCTCCGAAGAGTAGTTCTCTGGGGTATTGTTGGTGAGGATACCCTCGCCGCTCTTGGCCACTTGCCGGAATATCCAACATGCTTGGAGGCTATGCATTGGTTCGGTGTTCGGTGTCATGTGATTTTGACAGGGCTTGTCGAGCCATTCCTTGAGGACCATTCTATGCCCTGTAAAGGGCTTGATTTTCTTGTCCACGGGATGATGATTAGGTGCCCGTGAGGGTGCATCCTTTCCCCATCCGGAGGTGGCCTAAAGGCTGCGGTTCCCAAAGATCTTGTCTGGTTTTCCAAGCGCTTTCCATTGCGCAAGATTTGTACTATCTGTGCCAAATTTGCAAAGTGCAAGATACAATGGTGGTTGAGGGCATTAAGGATTCCTCATCCATAAAATTGTTGCAAAATACCGAGATCGCGCTCGTCGTCGTGATCAATCTTTGATCTTGTTTTTAACAAGGAGGAATCTAACTCAAAATTGGTGGACTGTTTCGAGAAGGCCGCCAAGACGTATATTAAGTCGCATATGTCCGGAGGACCGAATTGCTTGGGGAATATTGCTCGTGGTTGGTGGGTGGGCTTAAATTCGAACCCTGGCCCACTGTGAAGTCCGGATTCTGAAAAATTTCCGAGGTTACAAGCCTGGGCTTCAGAGCGTTCGGTGAGTTTTTAGGCTCAACGCCCTATTCTATGTTCGGAGGACAAGAAGTGTCCTCCCGAAGATGGGTGCCCGGCTCTTCGAGCTCGGAAATCCGAACATACTTTGTTCACAACGTAGGAGAAGAGTTATTGTCAGCTTGTTCCTGCACAATTGCCACTGGGTGATCGGTGGAGATCTGATTTCTCTTTGATCGGGTTTAAGCCCAATCCGTCATAGTCGGTTGCGACTCTGATGCATGATGCGATCTAGCAATTCGTTTAAAGCCGATACATCTGCCAGATCCATCTTGCCGGAGTATTCAGGGCCAACATGGAGACGATTTTTGGTGACAGGCTGGGTTTCCTTTGGCTTAATTGCTGAATGAGCGCCCATGGTGAAGCTGCCAAGCAGGAGGGTTTGCCCTAAAGCTAGGGCTCCTCTGGAAGTGATACTGTCTTTGATGACTAGGCGAGCCATCAACCCTTCTATCGACGGCACAGAGGAACTCTCAATGAAAGCACCAATGTCGTGTTAAAACCGGCAGATCTCGGGTAGGGGGTCCCGAACTGTCCGTCTAAGGATCAAAGGTAATAGGAGGCAGTGGACACGATGTTTTGGGCCCTCTTAGTGGAGGTAATACCCTACTTCCTGCTTGATTGATTTTGATGAGTATAGGGGTTACAAGAGTCGATCTATCTCGAGATTGTGATGGCTAAACCCTAGATGTCTAGCCTGTATGATTGTGATTGCCTCTACAGACTAAACCCTCCGGTTTATATAGATATCGGAGGGGACTAGGGTCATACAAAGTTGGTTTAAAGATGAAGGAAACTACACATCCGGACGCCAAGCTTGTCATCCACGCAAAGGAGAGTCCCATCCGGACACGGGGGTGATACGTCTCCAACGTATCTATAATTTTTGATTGTTCCATGCTATTATATTACCCCTTTTGGATGTTTATGGGCTTTATTTTACACATTTATATCATTTTTGGTACTAACCTACTAACTGGAGGCCCAACCCATATTGTTGTTTTTTTGCCTATTTCAGTATTTCGAAGAAAAGGAATATCAAACGGAGTCCAAACGGAATAAAACCTTCGGGAGCATGATTTTTGGAACGAACGTGATCCACAGGACTTGGGGTGCAAGCCAAGAAGCTTCCGAGGCTCCCACGAGATAGGAGGGCGCGCCCCCCCTATAGGGCGTGCCCCCTCTCTCGTGGGCCCTCGGCGACCACCGACGCATTTCTTCTTCCTCAGATATACCCACGCACTCGAAAACATCCAGAGCAGGACGAAACACAATTTCCACCACCGTAACCTTCAGATCCGAGATCTCATCTTGGAGCCTTCACGGACTCTACCGAGGGGAATCGACCACGAGGGCTTCCACATTGACGGTGTCTGGACTAGGGGTACTCACCACGCCGCTCTCGATCGCTTGATTGGGCCGAGGACCCCCATGGTCAGATACTCATGGGCAGTCCGGACACCGCCGATACAAGGAAGATTCCACAAGACTTGGCGATCAAGACAAGGACCCTCCCCACCGGCGATTCGGCTAGGACTCTTGTTATCTTAGGCCTCTGGTGCATTATATAAACCAGGGCCAAGCTAGTCGATAGACGAACAACAACCATACCATAGGCTAGCTTCTAGGGTTTAGCCTCCTTGATCTCGTGGTAGATCTACTCTTGTACTACCCATATCATCAATATTAATCAAGCAGGAGTAGGGTTTTACCTCCACCGAGAGGGCCCAAACCTAGGTAAAAACATTGTGTCCCTTGTCTCCTGTTACCATCCGCCTAGACGCACAGTTCGGGACCCCCTACCCGAGATCCGCCGGTTTTGACACCGACATTGGTGCTTTCATTGAGAGTTCTGCTGTGTGTTCGGCAAAAGGTCGATGGCTCGCTCGCAGATCAATCGCGATTTCGCCATCGTCGCCACCACCGATTGGTCACCTTGGTTCGACCAAGGACTACGCCCTACCTCCGATCGTCATGTTCGGATGAGGGCCTTCATCAACATCAATTCCGATCTCTATCAAGATCATGGAGGAATCATCCAGGGAGCCCGGGGGCTCAGCGCCAACATTGCCCTCGGGCGACCGTGTTATTTTTCTGGACAACGAACTTGTGTCCGCCGCCACCGCCTCCTTGATTGTCGTTTTAACGATTGCTTCAGTGGAATTGTGCGGAATTGAGTCTGCAACAACCCTGGAAAATTTCGTCGAGTTCCGATGGAGGAATCTTCGGCAATCTCTGATATTACGGAGCCGTATTGAATCTGGACGAGAATCTGGATGAGTTTAGGGCGTGGTGTCCAGCTTCTAGCTCGGAGGTCCTTTGGAAGATCCAACCGTTGATCGTCTGCGGAATTCCTATATCTACCACCCTTCAAAATTTCAGCTCGATCCGACCGCCCAAACTCCGGATCCTTCCGATTAGTGCATCACTTTTCGATCATTTTCTGCGCGAAAACGAATCCGACCCGAGTTCGTCTTTTTATGAACGTGATTTCGACATCCTTTTGAAGGAAGTTTTTATGGAGTATTGTGTTTTGTTCCCAAACACATCCCACTAACTTTAAAATCTTTCAACATGATCTTCAACATCATTTGGTGTCAAACCACCGCAATATTGCTCCACGGCTGCCGACCTGCGCTAGACACGTCGTCACTTTGTTGAGCCGAGCTCAACTTCTTCGGATCATCATCTCGGCAAGCCGAACAAGAGTTCGGCATCGTGAAGGATAAATCGTCATCAACATCGCTGCCCCACGGATTACATGGAGCGGGCACATCGGCATCGCCGCACGGTCACTTCATCAAGCCGGCATTGACCACGTCACGACCTGCATCGGCAGGGCCACACTATTGCTTCTTCAAGCCGGTGTCCATCATGCTGATCTACTTCGACTCATCGGCTGACATCGAGGCTTCGACGTCTCGGCTGGATCGGGGGCTTCGCCATCTCTTCATCAACCTACTCTGGTGACTTTGGCATCACCGGCCAGCCAGCTTCGTCACGGTTAGCTGGACCGAGGGCTTTGCCTCAGCAAGCCTATCTTTGCCGGCATTGCCATGCCGTTGCCCTATTGCCCATCAGGCAATGGGTGTGCGGATCGAGTCCCAATTTTGGGAATCACCTTTCTTCGGATTGCTACAACAAATAAACCAGGTGCTATTAATCCTAGTATTTTTTGCTTGTTTGGGTTCATTTTTCCCAAGGAATTATTACTCCGGTTGGTCCATCATATGTACGCAGGTCTATCAAATGGTGGTCGCATTAACGACTATCGCACGGTGGTTCGGTCAGTTTCCGTACATAGTCCGGCGAACGCCGCATCCGGAACTCGGACCGACCTATGAATTCAGGCTTTGTCACGCCTTTACCGCAACACGCTGACGCCCTGCATCGACATTGACTTCGGCGCCAGGCCATATTTCTTCTATTACTCACTTTGCATAAATTATTTATTATGCAATGATTTTTTTATTTATTATTATTACTATTATCTCCGGTTTGTACTATTTTTTGTGCACAGGAAAATGATCCAGCCGGACTATATCCTTCGTGTCACCTCGGTTGGATGGGGGCTTCGTCAACACCTCATTACCCCATGCCGGGGACTTCGCATCACTGGCTGGCCTGCATTGCCCGTGCTATGTCACCACTTCGGAGTGCCGAGCTCTTTGCTCCGCCACCTCGGGACCAGCTTGGGGGATGGAACCTTGTCCCGCATCAAGCTCGGACCACGTCATCAATACTGAACACATTAACCAGCTAAGTTGCCTTCATGCTCAAAGTTTTAATTTTTAACTTGTGTTCAGTTCGACGAAGCATTATACTTTTTTGGAAAAAAGTTGCTTGTAAAAAATTTTCTTGTCCAAACTTCGTTTGTGACACACAAATTCAAATACCCCGTTCACTTGGGGGCTTCCTTCATGAAGCTTTTTCCTCTTGCATATGATTATACTTGTACGGCTTCGTTCCTTGTTCGTGTATTACGCCACAATATGCACCATATTGACTTAAGTGATTTGCAAGCTGGGTTGCTTGGCTCCTGTGCTTACCCCTACGTTCCCGATTGTTCGGCTAGGGAGTAAATGGAGCACCTCTGCGATTGTCACGACCGGGTCCTCCGAGCTCTGACCTCAGACTAGGTGAAGCCGAAAGGTAGCGCTCTTATTGTTTTCAATCATGGTCAGCACACAACAGAACTCATGAGTACAAAAAATCTATTGCACAAGTCTCATAGTAATAATGAGCACCGAAGAAAGGTATCGGTGGGGGTACTATTTTCTTCAAGATGCTTCTTACACTTTGTTAGTAATATAGCATAAGTTCCTTGAGCGCTTTGTGCATTATGCCTTATGGCCTGATTGCTCGGTTATTGGAAACACCGCCGATATTCTCGATGATGGAGTACATAACACTTTTCGCCCTTGTCAAGAGGGAGAAGCCGACGGTCGGTTAAGACGCGTATAAAGTTCGCGTGAACATAGATATGGTATAAGTACTTCGGTACATACAATCATTCTTTTACCCAAGTCACTTGGGGGCTCTTAAGTTTATTTGAGCCGTTTTATAATAAGTGCTTTTCTTCTTAGTCGCTGCAAAGTTATTATTATTATTACTATTTATCACTCCTTTTTCGACGCGAGTGTGCGGTCAATAGCGGGCGCCTAATTAATTTCTCTCAAAGCCGCTAAAGTTTGCTAAACTGGCCTAACGAGAAGTACTCCGCCTTCGGGATAGGAGGTTGACGCCATAGGCTGACCCGCTTGAAGTCTCGAGATAGGATGTGTCATGTTAAAGCACGGCAGAAGCACTTTTTTTTCCAATTTTCGATTTGGCACCGAACACTTGATCTAGTTCGGACATTAAACTTTTGAATAAGTTTTTCTGGCTTTTCGAGCCTATGGCACTCTTAAACTATTTATGCGCTTCGGCATTAGTCTCATGAGGCAACGCCGACACCTTTAGGGATTCGCAAAAACATTCTCGGATATTGCTATATATGCATCGGTTTCGAATTGTGTCTTCGGTCAATAGTTGGGTTGCCCGGCTCCTGTGTTTACCGCCTACGTTCCGCTTTGTTCGGCTAGGTGTGCCAAGGGAGAACCACTACGATTGTGCTTCCAGCTCGCATGGTCAAGCACCTCAGTGGAGAAAGCCGAAAACTGACTATCACAATAGGTGTAAACTGGCCAGCGATCCGATGACTATATTAGATGACAGGCCGTTGATAACATTGGCCGAATTGTTTATGGCTTGACCTCGACTGTCGTCGAACACTACCGGGGGCTAGTAACTGGCCTCCCAAACTAAATCCTCAATATTTTGCTCTTCCATTAGAGCTGAGGTTTCGTGATCATGCTTAGCATGACAACACAAAGAAAGGAACCGATAGCGGGACTATTTTCTTTGGAAGACATTTCCTATGTTAAACAGTGATATAACATATCTTTCTGTGTACCTTTGTTTATAAAACCGTATGGCCAGATTGCCTTGTTTGTCGTAAATCTTTGCCCTCATAAAGGCTTTATAAAGTAGGACAAACACTCCTCGGCTACTGGCCGAGGAGGTTGAAGCCGATGGTCGGTCAACAAAGTTTTGTACAATGCGGATCCGAGCATTAATGACATAAAGTACTTGGATACATAGAGTCATTACACATAATTTGTGATTTTACTAGGGATATCGATCCTTAATTCGGCCACCCGTGCCCGCGTTAAGGCTCGGTTGCTATTGGGCTTTGGGCTTATTATTTACAAATATTAAAGGGGCACATCGATCCCCTGATCTGGTGTTGCCACCCGACCAGTGTCTCGGGGGCTACTGCATTGCATGTTCTATGCAGAAAATTTTAAGTGCAATACAGTTTCCGAGGAGATTTTGATCCTCAGGTTGGTCGGCCGCACCCAACCTGAGTCTCGAGGAGTGAGCACGCCGCTTTTTGTGTCCCGAAGTATTCTGCTGAGCTAGGACTTGATCCTCAGGCCGGTTGCAAATCAACCTGAGTCTCAGCGGTTACTGGGATCAGCGGTCTTATGTCATCCTTCAGGTACATCTCGGGTTTTAGACCGATACACACCTTGAGGTCTACTGGCTATATATCTCGTCAGAGAATAAATTGCATCAATAAAAAATATAGACCAAAAATCAGCCCATGACCGAGGTGCTGAACCACCTCGAAGCGATTCGACATATAGCTCGGATGCAAGTGGTCGGCTCCTTAGAGGGCATTTCCGCATTAAGCTCGGCTAAACTCCTTCAACTTTTTTGGACCAAGATGATCTATGACATCTTGGATATAGTCCGGCGTTGGAGCTTGGACACAGTCCAGCGTTGGAGCTCGGATACATTTCGGTGTTGGAGCTCGAAAGCAGTCCGGCATTGGTGCTCGGCTGCAAAAGATACCTCGAATGCAGTCCAGCGTTAGAGCTCGGATGCAAGAGGGCACTGCCTCCCGAGAACAACTACAAACCCGAGGTGTGGCATAAAAATAACAAGGCATTGATAAAGGCCGGAAGCTTAAGGGGGCTCCTCGGATACCCGACGTATAAACTCGTCGAATGCATTTCGGCGATCCTCAAGATCGAAGTTGAGAAGATTTTTTGAACCAGTTTTCAAGACCGGCAACCGAAGATGAAGAACAGTTCAGAAGAATCGAGGAGCGTCCCTAACTTGAAGACCGGTTCAGGGGGCTACTGATGGTGTCCTGCACTAGGGGGTACTCACCACGTCGTCTCTCGATCAGTTGGATTGGGCCGAGGACCCCATGGTCAGATACTCATGGGCGATTCGGACAATTGCCGATACAAGGAAGATTCCACAAGACTTGGCGATCAAGACAAGGACCCCTCCCCCACCGGTGTATTCGGCTAGGACTCTTGTTATCTTAGGCCTCTGGTGCATTATATAAACCAGGGCCAAGCTAGTCGATAGACGAACAACAACCGTACCATAGGCTAGCTTCTAGGGTTTAGCCTCCTTGATCTCGTGGTAGATCTACTCTTGTACTACCCATATCATCAATATTAATCAAGCAGGAGTAGGGTTTTACCTCCACCGAGAGGGCCCAAACCTGGGTAAAAACATTGTGTCCCTTGTCTCCTGTTACCATCCGCCTAGACGCACAGTTCGAGACCCCCTACCCGATATCCGCCGGTTTTGACACCAACACACATCAACATCCTTGCCCCTTCAATGAGTTGTGAGTAGTTTACCACAGACCTACGGGTCCATAGTTATTAGCTAGATGGCTTCTTCTCTCTTTTTGGATCTCAATACAATGTTCTCCCCCTCTCTTGTGGAGATCTATTCGATGTAAACTCTTTTTGAGGTGTGTTTGTCAAGATCCAATGAATTGTGGGTTTATGATCAAGTTTATCTATGAACAATATTTGAATTTTCTCTAAATTCTTTTATGCATGATTGAGTTATCTTTGCAACTCTCTTCGTATTATCAGTTTGGTTTGGCCTACTAGATTGATCTTTCTTGCCATGGGAGAAGTGCTTAGCTTTGGGTTCAATCTTGGAGTGTCCTTACCTAGTGACAGAAAGGCTTGCAAGGCACGTATTGTATTGTTGCCATCGAGGATAACAAATGTGGTTTATATCATATTGCTTGAGTTTATCCCTCTAATCATGTCATCTTGCTTAATGCGTTACTCTGTTCTTATGAACATAATACTCTAGATGCAGGCAGGAGTCGGTCGATGTGTGGAGTAATAGTAGTAGATGCGGGCAGGAGTCGGTCGATGTGTGGAGTAATAGTAGTAGATGCAGGCAGGAGTCGGTCTACTTATTGCGGACGTGATGCCTATATACATGATCATGCCTAGATAATCTCATAATTATTTGCTTTTCTATCAATTGCTCGACAGTAATTTGTTCACCCACCGTAATACTTATGCTATCTTGAGAGAAGCCACTAGTGAAACCTATGGCCCCCGGGTCTATCTCTTATCATATTTACTTTCAATCTACTTTTATTTGCATCTTTACCTTTTGCATCTATATTATAAAATACCAAAAATATATTTATCTTATCTTACTATCTTTATTAGATCTCACTTTCGCAAGTGGCCGTGAAGGGATTGATAACCCCTTTATTGTGTTGGTTGCGAGTTCTTTGTTGGTTTGTGTAGGTGCGTGGGCTTTTGAGGAGCCTCCTACTGGATTGATACCTTGGTTCTCAAAAACTGAGGGAAATACTTACGCTACTATTGCTGCATCAACCTCTCCTCTTCGAGGAAAACCAACGCAAGCTCAAGACGTAGCAATAAGGATTTCTGGCGCCGTTGCCGGGGAGGTCTTCGCTCAAGTCAAGACACACCAAGTACCCATCACAAACCCATCTCCCTCGCATTTACATTATTTTCCATTTGCCTCTCGTTTTCCTCTCCCCCACTTCACCCTTGTCGTTTTATTCGCCCTCTCTTTCCCAATCTCCTCCTCTCTTTTTCACTTGCCTTTTTCTGTTTGCTTGTGTGTGGGATTACTTGTTGCCATGGCGCAAGATAATACCAAATTGTGTGATTTCTCGAATACCAATAATAATGATTTCCTTAGTACTCCGATTGCTCCTCTTAATGATGTTGAGTCTTCTGAAATCAATACCACTTTGCTGAATCTTGTTATGAAAGATCAATTCGCCGGCCTTCCTAGTGAAGATGCCGCTACTCATCTAAACAATTTTGTTGATTTGTGTGATATGCAAAAGAAGAGAGATACGGATAACAATATTGTCAAATTGAAGTTATTTCCGTTTTCACTTAGAGATCGTGCTAAAGTTTGGTTTTCATCTTTGCCTAAAAATAGTATTGATTCTTGGAACAAGTGCAAACATGCTTTTATCTCTAAGTATTTTCCTCCCGCTAAGATTATCACTCTTAGGAACGATATTATGAATTTTAAACAACTTGATCATGAGCATGTTGCCCAATCTTGGGAAAGAATGAAATTGATGCTTCGCAATTGCCCTACTCATGGTTTGAATTTATGGATGATCATACAAAATTTTTATGCCGGTTTGAACTTTGCTTCTAGAAACCTTTTAGATTCGGCCGCGGGAGGCACGTTTATGGAAATCACGTTAGGAGATGCAACAAAACTTCTTGATAATATTATGGCTAATTATTCTCAATGGCACACCGAAAGATCTTCTAGTAAAAAAGTGCATGCTATAGAAGAAATCAATGTTTTGAGTGGAAAGATGGATGAACTTATGAAGATGTTTGCTACTAAAAATACTCCTCTTGATCCCAATGATATGCCTTTGTCTTCTTTGATTGAGAATAATAATGAATCTATGGATGTGAATTTTGTTGGTAGGAATAGTTTTGGAAACAATGCTTATAGAGGAAACTTTAATGCTAGACCGTTCCCTAGTAATTCTTCTAATAATTATGGAAATTCCTACAATAATTCTTATGGTAATTTTAATAAGATGTCCTATGATTTTGAGAATAGTGTGAAAGAATTTATGGTTTCTCAACAGAATTTTAATGCTTTGCTTGAAGAAAAATTGCTCAAAGTTTATGATTTAGCTAGGAATGTTGATAGACTTTCGCTTGATGTTGATTCTCTTAAACTTAGATCTTCTTCTCCTAAACATGATATCAATGAGTCTCTCAAAGTAATGAGAATTTCCATTGATGAGTGTAAGGAAAGAACCGCTAGATTGCGTGCTAAAAAAGATAGCTTTATAAAAGCGTGTTCTTCTAGTTTCCATGAAAATAAGGATGAGGATCTTAAAGTTATTGATGCGTCTCCTATTAGATCTTTGTTTTTCAATATGAATTTTGATGATTATGGGACTGATGATGAATCAACTTTGCCTAGAAGGCGTCCCAAGAATTCGGAGTCTTTAGATCTTGGTGCTAAATTTGGTAAAAGTAGGATTGGAGAGTCCTCAACTTCTAATAACATTGAACCTACTATCTCGGATTTCAAGGAATTTCATTATGATAATTGCTCTTTAAAAGGTTGTATTTCCTTGTTGCAATCCGTTGTTAATTCTCCTCATGCTTATAGTCAAAATAAAGCTTTTACCAAACATATCGTCGATGCCTTGATGCAATCTTATGATGAAAAACTTAATTTGGAAGTTTCTATACCTAGAAAACTTAATGATGAGTGGGAACCTACTATAAAGATTAGAATTAAAGATCATGAGTGTTTTTCTTTGTGTGATTTGGGTGCTAGTGTTTCCACGATTCCGAAAACTTTATGTGATATTCTAGGTTTCCATGATCTTGATGATTGTTCTTTAAACTTGCACCTTGCGGATTCCACCATTAAAAAGCCAATGGGAAGGATCAATGATGTTCTTATTGTTGCAAATAGAAATTTGGTGCCCGTGGATTTTATCTTTCTTGATATAGATTGCAATCTTTCTTGCCCTATTATTCTTGGTAGACCTTTCCTTAGAACGATTGGCGCGATTATTGATATGAAGGAAGGGAATATTAGATTCCAATTTCCATTAAAGAAAGGCATGGAGCACTTTCCAAGAAATAAAGTCAAATTACCTTATGAATCTATCATGCAGGATACTTATGAATTTAGTGCCAAAGATGGCACTCGTTAGATCTATCTTCGCTTTTATGCCTAGCTAGGGGCGTTAAACGATAGCGGTAGTTGGGAGGCAACCCAATTTTCTTAATGTTTTTTGTTTTTGCTCCTGTTTAGTAATAAATCTTGCATCTACCTTCTGTTTAGATGTGTTTTATCTTTTAATTAGTGTTTGTGCCAAGTAGAACCTATAGGATAACCTATGATGATAGTTGATTTGATTTCGCTAAAAAATGAAACTTTTGCGCGCATTTAATATAATTTTGTTAAATCACAGGAACGTGATTTTGCGTTGATTCTTCTTGCTGCTGATCAATAAACAAATTGTCCAGGACTTCCTATTTTGGTAGTGCTAGCACACATGCCCGTGCGTTGCAACGGGCTATAAAATTACATGCCTCTAGCTCAATATAAGAATGGCACAAGACCCCTGCAGTGGGCGACCGATGGGAGGCTCGAACTATATGCCGCTCAGTGTGAAAAATAAGGTTTCCCAGCTGCATGCGCAGGATATAAATGGGTGGCATTTCTGGGCGTTAGCGTGTGTGGCCCGCTTACGAAATTATGAACAAACTCTTTTTTTTCATCTTTTCTAGCAGATGGACCATAAAAATTTAGTACCACCTCAGATATAGAAATAATATTTTCGGTGGTGAAAGGATGGAAAATTAGGAGAAATGCACCTTGCTTTGTTAGTAGGTAATGGTGAACAATTTTGGAAAATGGAAACTTATTTTCATCATTCAAAACAATTTTTCAAAAATGTCTTTTTAATCATGAACATTATTTTGAGTTTGTGAACATTTCAATAAAAGAACATTTTTCGAATATCTATGGTTTTTAAAATGAAATAAACTTTACAACTCTCGAACAATTTTGGAATTCTTTTTCAAAAAATGTTTGCATTTTTTAAATATCAAACAAATTTTGAACGAAAATAAAAAACTTAAAGTTCCAAAGATTTTGAAAATGGGAAATAATTGAATTTCTTAAATTTAACAAAAATTAGTACAAAAAACGAAATTTTGGAAAATTATACAAAATAAATTTATGGAAAAGGATAAAATAACTTGGAAAGTAAAATATAAAAATAAAAAAGAAACACAAACAAACTAAACTGGGCCGGCCCAACAATTGGCGACCGATGGGAGGCTCGAACTATATGCTGCTTAGTGCGAGAAATAAGGTTCCCAGCTGCATGCGCAGGATATAAATGGGTGGCATTTCTGGGCCTTAGCGCAGCGGCCCGCGCATTTAAATTTTGGACAAACTTTTTTTTTTTTTCTAGAAGATGGACCATAAAAATTTAGTACCACCTCAGATATAGAAAAAATATTTTCGGCGGTGAACGGATGAAAAAATTGGAGAAACGCACCTTGCTTTATTAGTAGGTATAGATTTTTAGAGTTCCATAAGTTTTCATTAGTTACAGATTGCTACAGAATATTCTGTTTTTGACAGATTCTGTTTTTCGTGTGTTGTTTGCTTATTTAGATGCATCTATGGCTAGTAAAATAGTTTATAAACCATAGAGAAGTTGGATTACAGTAGGTTTAACACCAAAATAAATAAAGAATGAGTTCATTGCAGTACTGTAACGCCCTCGATGCGGCTATATCTCCCACGTGTCGAAGCACGACTTAGAGGCATAACCGCATTGAAAGCAATGTCGCAAGTGAGGTAATCTTTACACAACCCATGTAATACATAAGGGAAAGAGATACATAGTTGGCTTACAATCGCCACTTCACACAAATACATGAATAAAGCATTACATCATCCAGATACAATCAAGGTCCGACTACGGAACCAAAATAAAAGAAGAACCCCAAATGCGACAAAGGTCCCCAATCGACCCCAACCGGGCTCCACTATCGATCAAATAGAACGAAACAACACAAAGGGCAAGATCTTCATCAAGCTCCTCCTTGAGCTTGGTTGCGCCACCGCCGGTAACATAGGCACCGCAAACCGGTTTTGAAGTATCCGTGAGCCACGAGGACTCAAAGAATCCCATTACCATGGGTATCAAGACTAGCAAAGCTTAATGGGAAAGGAAGGGTAAAATGGTGAGGTTGCAGCAGCGGCTAAGCATGATATGGTGGCTAACATACGCAAATGAGAGCGAGAAGAGAAACAAAGGAACGGTCGTCAACTAGCAATGATCAAGAGGTGATCCGAACACCTACTTACGCCAAACATAACACGAAACCGTGTTCACTTCCGGACCACGAGAAGAGACCATCACAGCTACACACGCGTTGATGCGTTTTAATTCGGATCAAGTGTCAAGTTATCTACAACCGGACATTAACAAATTCCCATCTGCCACATAACCGCAGGCACGGCTCGAAAGTTTATACCTCGCAGGGTGTCCCAACTTAGCCCATGACAAGCTCTCGCGATCAACGGGAATAGACCTTCTCCCAGAAGACCCGATCAGTCTCGGAATCCCGGACATCAAGACATTTCGACAATGGTAAAACAAGACCAGCAAAGCCGCCCGATGCGCCGACAATCCCGATAGGAGCTGCACATATCTCGTTCTCAGGGCAACACCGGATAAGCGAAGCGTCTGTACCGACGTAACCCAAGATGCCAAGGGATGGTCCCGACGGTGCTCTAGTTTGGACCAACGCTTAGACAAGCACCGCCCGGGGGCTATAATAAAGATGACCTCGAGAGAGCGACTCCCAAGGGAAAAGTAGGTGGTGGTGAGGCAAATGGTAAAAGTCAATGTTGGGCCTTGCTGGACAAGTTTTATTCAAAGCGAACTCGTCGGGGGTCTCATAAATCACCCGACGCGTTAGGAACGCAAAATCCGGGAACATAACACCGTATGACGGAAACTAGGGCGGCAAGAGTGGAACAAAACACTGCATAAGGCCGAGCCTTCCACCCTTTACCAAGTATATAGATACATTAATAATATAAGAGATATTGTGATATCCCAACCAAAAATCCTGTCCACCATGGAGAAATCTTCAACTTCACCTGCAACTAGCAACGCTATAAGAGGGGCTGAGCAAAAGCGGTAACATAGCCAAACAACGGTTTGCTAGGAATGGTGTCGAAGGTTAGAGGTTCATGGCAATTTGGGATGGCTGGACAAACAGGTAATAGGTAGCGCAACATAGCGAAAGAACGAGGCAACTAGCATAGCAATGATAGTAGTGAGATCCAGGGTAGCGGTCATCTTGCCTGAAATCCCACAAGGAAGAAGAACGAGTCCATGAAGAATACGTACGGATGAAGCCGAACCAATCATAGACGAACGAATCCTCACGATCGCAACGAAACAGGAACTAACAAGAAGAAGCACACAACATAGGTAAACACACCACACATGAACAAGACATGATGCACAACAAGCATGATGCATGACAAGGCTACATGAAGCTACTCATGGCAATAGAAGATGCAAACAAGAACAACACATCAAAACAAGTTTAAATGAGCCGGGAACAACATATAACAATTCCGGGAAGTCCTCATATGCAAATTTCGAAATGGGTCCAGAACTGAATAAACCTTATGTTCAAGTTGTTAAACAGCAAGTTAAGATGCACCAAGATGATCTACATGAAATTCTAGTCAAGTTACATATAAAGTTCATTAGATTCGGAGCTACGGCCTAGAAGATATGAGCAAAACAAGTTAAACATGGCATTGATGCAAAATGCACCCAAACATCAAGCAAACACACCAAAACAAGGATGCAACATGATAATATGAAGCTACATGCAAAATCAAGCAAGTTTCATATAGAGCACACTCAAAACGGAGCAACGGTTCAACACACACACACTATACAAGTCATATCAACAATCTGTCCATAACAGCAACTAGGCATATTACAAGCATCAAAACAACATGCTACAGCACCCTAACATAAGAACAAAAGACATGGGCATGAAGTACACGTAAAGCACAACAAAACATGAACACTGAGCTATCTCCAGAAACAACTAGAACATGCTCAAAAATACATGGAGATATTCCAAATAATAACAGTTTCAGACTTTAGCAGAAATAACAACAGGTTGCAAGGTTTAGAGCTATCAAACAAGATGTTACAGGAACTTATCATGGCAAACAAAGGCATGGCATGACTCTACTAATAGCCTAGATCAAAAGACCCTTACTGACCATGAGCCAAAAAGGATCAGAAAATATGATGGCACCCATGTAAACATGGCAAGTTATATTACAGATTTATACATGGCAGGAACAACAATAAGTAGGCATGTTCGTGAGCTTGAACCACTCATCACAGAGCAATACATGGCATGGCAATGCAACTAACAGTAAGAAGGCATGTTTGTGAAGCTAAGCATGGCAATAGCAAGGTCATAGGATACATGGATCACTAGGAAAACACATGGGAACAAGTGAACTTAATGTAAACAGGCTGACAAACAACATTTTCAAGCAACTTTGGAGCAAGGAATAAACATGTTCCAGTAGGCTATAATTTCAACCAAGGGCATGAATGGATAGAGAATGACATGTAGGTCAAAACATGTTTATAGGACATCTCCAGATTATGCATAGAATGATTAGTGGAAGCATGTTAACATAGCAACAAAATATAACAGAATCTGTCAGGAAAACAGCAATAGCAACTACCCTACTTAGCAAGCTTGATACACTCAGCACACAACTCACAAAAATACAAGGTCAACACCCCTGGAAAGATGGCATGGCATAGTTCAACATTCATGTAGACATCAACCTCATAGGATGCACACATCAATCATGGCAAAAAAGATAAAACAAGCAAGTTATAACAGTTCCAGCAGATTAACATCAACATGCACTCTTCCAACAGCATTTTAGGCATCAAGATGAGCTCAAATGAAAATGATGCAATGGAATGAAATGAAGTACTCTTCGAGGCGAACAATTTGACATATTATATGCACGAAACGGAGCTACGGATGCAGAGATGTCATGGCATGAACATGGCATGAAAATTACAAAAACTGGGGACAGTCATTCGGGAACAACCTCCAGATCTGAGCATGGATTCCGACGCACGCCGGGGAGTTCGCCGGAGTTCGCCGGAGATGCACGGAGAGGACGCCGGCGAGGCCGGGGAGGCGCGGGGCGACCGGATCCAGGCAGCGCCGGCCCGGATCTGGCCGGAGGAGGGCCGGCGGAGGCGAGGGGCGGAGCCGCTGGCGGAGCTCCATGGCCGAGCCGCCATTCATGGCGATAACGGTGGTGGTTGCCGCGGGCGCTGGGCGGCGGGCGAGGCCACGAGGCGACGACGGAGAGGCGACGGCGGCGCGGAAGAGCCGGCCAAAGCGCGCGGGCGGCGGGTCAGCTGGGCGGCGAGATGCCGCGACGGCGAAGCGGCGGCGGATTCCGCGACGGGCGAGGTCGCCGCGGAGGCGCGAGGTGGCGGGCGCGGCGGCGCTGGGTCGGGCGAGGCACGTCCTCGGGGCCCAGATCGCCCGGGCGACTCGCGAGGCTCTCGCGGCTCGCGGGCGGCGGCTTGGTGGCGGTGGACGCGTGGCGCCCCGGGACTGGCTGCGGGCGCGAAGGAGCTGATGGCGGCTGCCTATTGGCCGGGGTGAGCTAGCTGGCGGCGGTGGACGCGTCCGGCGGCGCGCGGACATGTCCGGCGGGCGAGAGGGAGGCTAGGCTAGGGTTTCATCCGCGAAAATGGAAGGGGAAGGACGTTTTTATAGGTAGAGGGAGCTAGGAGAGTCCAAATGAGGAGCGGTTTTCGGCCACGCGATCGTGATCGAACGACCGAGAGCATGGAGGGGAGTTTGGTGGGTTTTGGGCCACTTTGGAGGGGGTGTTGGGCTGCAACAAAAGAGGGCTTTACGGTTACCCGGTTAACCGTTGGAGTATCAAACGACCTCCAAATGGCACGAAACTTGACAGCGGTTCTACGGTGCTATACCAAGGCCGCTTGGCAAACCTCGGGCCATTCCGAGAAAGTTTAACACCCGCTCACAACAGGAGAGAGGAAGGGGACGCCGGATGACATAGGAGTGCCGGATTGCAAAACGAACAACGGGGAAAATGCTCGGATGCATGAGACGAACACGTATGCAAAATGAAATGCACAAGATGACATGATATGAAATGCATATGATGACATGGCAAAGTGCAACACGCAAGCAAATGACATGGCAACAACGACGAATAACTGCCGGACACCTGGCGCATCGGATCCGGGGCGTTACAACACTCCACCACTACGAGAGGATCTCGTCCCGAGATCTAGGATGGCACCGGAGGGAAAACGGAAGAGGAAGAGAAGAGGTAAAACTAAGTTGCTTCTTTGACGAACGAGTGAAACCACGAACCTTGAGAGGTTGAGCAATTTAAAAGAAAGAGTAACAACAGAGATGAACGAGATTGCAAACAATCCGGTAGAAAAGAGGAACAAGGAGAATTACGAGAATTTGAAGGTTGAAAGACATGGAAATAAGAGCTTCACGAACGAAAAGAATATGACCACATCGGTATAATGAGATAGCCAAGGAACAAGAATGGCTGAATTTGGATAGCTCTCCGGTAGAAAAGAGAAGAAAAACTTGATGAGATGAAAAGATATTGAAGAGATGATACAACACTCCGGTAAAATGGATAAGCAAGAAAAGAACACGATCCTCAAAAAAACGAGGTGATGTGTGAAGAGCACAACATCACAATGCCTCCATAACGAAAGAATAGAAGTTAGATCATTGGGATAAAGGGACGGAGAATAAAATGACAACTTTTGCCACAAGTGAACTTGGAAAGCATCCTTGCAAAGAAGAATCGAATGGAGTTGTTGGAAAATCAACAACGAGAAGCACAAGCTTGTTGTGGGCTTATGTAAACATCTCAAAACTTGAGGTGAAATTCTGCCACTATCAAAATCAATTGCTTGCTTGAGATCAATGAAGAGATGAAAACTTCTTCACCAAGATGATAGAGATATAACTTGGATCATTGATAAGCACCACAAATAGCAATATTCCTTAGGGAAGGCTTTAGGTGAAATCTATACCAAGATAACTCCGACAAAGGGATTGATGGATTTAAAATACCTCACTTTTGACAACAATATGAATCATGAAACATGAAGGAAATTGTCAAGAGTGACAAAACACCACCTCAAAAGATAAGATAGAAGGAATTGCACTTTGGAATGCAAGACGGAGAATACTTGAGCTTCTCAAAACAAAACAAGTGTTGGGCACCCTGTTTAATTTTGAGTATAGCTTGACTGATCATAACTTCGAGAGAAAACTTGAAGAACAATTTAGGAATGAAAGAATCCTTGATGAACCACCATGTAGAGCCTCCATGAAGAACTCCGGTAATAAAAGGATGATAGAAAGAAAGAGAAATTGAAAACACAAGGTGAAACCTTACAATGATTTAGCTGGAGCTTCGTGACGAGACATCCAAGAAAACTTGGAACTCCGGAAAGAAAAGATGAACACTAGAACCGAGAATTACTTCATCATGAACAAACTTCGGAAGAAAAGAATTGAATCACCTCGAGGAAATAAGAATAAGATTTATTGTATGCTTATCCTTCATCAAATTAAATTGATGACAAGCAATGGATTTGGCATACTACTTATTCCCATTGAAAAAAGGATTAAAAAAAGATATATCAAAACTTGAGAAGGTCTTCAACGAACCACCGGTAGGATTGGAACAACAAATGAATTGATATGATGAACAAGGAAGAGAGATCTTGAAAGAACCACCGTAAGAATTGAAAATGAACGTAGCAAAGGCACAATTCAGCGGGAAGAATTTGAAAACAAATGAGGATACTTGAAGGGATTTAGATACATGAGAATTAAGAGATCATGAACTAATTAGAGGATATTTGAACGAATCACCGGTAAGATTTGGAGAACGATAGCTACACGCTGAGAATGAAGAATTATGACATGATGGCCTTCAGAAGAAAGAAATGGAAACACCTCATGAAATGCTCCGGATGGTAAGAAAAGAATTGTCACAATCGAAAACAATTATGAGAGGATGGCATCAAGCTAGAACCATGAATATTCAAGAGAATGGACCAAGATTTAAAAGAAATCCTTCTTCGGTCTTCACATGTTGAGAATGACAACGAGAAACACCACCAAGAATTATTGAGGCACACCGGAAGAATCAAAAAGCGAAGAGGTTGAGCCAACTATGAAAAGAATTTGAAAGATCTTGGACAAAAGCATTTGACTGATGACAACTCATTCTTACGTCAAACTTGGAGAAGAATTTAGGATAGCTCTGGGAAAATAGAAGAGTCAGGTAAGATCCTGGGAAAAGACCTGTGGGTTAGGGCCCACTCAAAAGAACACCGTTGAGAATGATATTGAAGAGAGATTGCACTGGTTGAATTAAATGGCTTGAATGAGATAACAATCTCCAAATGGCTTGAACGGATTAAGAATGGAAACACAAATCTTCCAAGATATCTTCAGTACTCCAGAACAAATGAATAGGAAGAAGTGAATGATTAAGAGGTGCATCGGTATGAGAAGACATTGAAATGAGGAAAAAGGTATGATCAACAAAACTTGACTTGAATCCACCGGAGAAGAAACAATAATGAAGGATGATGAACTTGAAGCTCATGAGCATCTTCATGGGAAATCACCGGATAAGAACATTGATTGAAAAGAATGAAGAGACTTCACATGAATAAATGGATACTTGATTAAGAAATCTGTGTCCTTGAAGAAAAAGGGGGGAGGGCGGAAAAACAAAGACAACATGGGATGGATGAAACAAACACCATTGAGAAAACTTAGAATTGATCTTGCGGATGGGGAGAATGATGGGATCATCTCGAAGAGAAACGCACCCGTTGGAAAAGAATTAACATGACGACCTCGATGATCAAGAAGGATTAGTATTCCCATAGAAATATGAGAACACCGTTTAGGAAAGGTATGGAATCAACACTTGACTTGGAAGCAACTCGAATACCACAAATAAAACAAAACAAAGGATTTGGCTTGCAGAATAAGCCGGAACAAACATATGATAGAGATTTACCCAATCCCATATCATGCATCTGTCGGAAAGATATTCTAGGAGCTACTTGAATTCCCACCTATAAAACTCCCAAACTTTCTCGGTTATGCAATCTGGTGTTGGGGATACAGGAAGCAATATATCTCACCCAAACTAACAATCCCTACATCCAAATTTGTATCCATCCGTCAACACATAACCAAGAAACCTTCGAAATCGTGGTACCTCAACCTTCAAAAGCATCCGTTATACGAGTCATGGCAATACTCCGCACTCACCTCAAGATCGGGTTAGCGGGTTATCTCACCAACAACCGCATAAAAGAGATTTTCGATGTCGGCGTATTAAACTCAGGTATTCCAGAACTGCAACGATAAAATTATGACGACAACACCTCAGAGCTCAACTCCCCGGGACACCTCCACTAAAAAAACCCCTGCTGACGGGAGGCAGCAAGACAATGTTGTCATCATAAAACCATCGGAACGATTCTAAGATACCCGCGTGATCCTAAAAAAAAAATTTAGTGAAATTTGAGGAGAGGAAAGTCAAAACTTCTACGTCAGGATGCCTTACCAGAGCGATGAAGAGACTGAGGAGTAAAAAGAATTCCTAACTCTCCGATATATATAATCCTAAATGACTCAAAACATTTTTCTAGACACAACTCGGCCGCTAAAAACGATCAAGCAGTGGGGCTCCTAAGGTCGGGAAGGCTCGATTACCAACTTGTAGCGCCTCGATGCGGCTATATCTCCCACGTGTCGAAGCACGACTTAGAGGCATAACCGCATTGAAAGCAATGTCGCAAGTGAGGTAATCTTCACACAACCCATGTAATACATAAGGAAAGAGATACATAGTTGGCTTACAATCGCCACTTCACGTAAATACATGAATAAAGCATTACATCATCCAGATACAATCAAGGTCCGACTACGGAACCAAAATAAAAGAAGAACCCCAAATGCATAAAGGTCCCCAATCGACCCCAACCGGGCTCCACTCATCGATCAACTAGAACGAAACAACACAAAGGGCAAGATCTTCATCAAGCTCCTCCTTGAGCTTGGTTGTGTCACCCGCTTTCATTAACATAGGCACCGCAAACTGGTTTTGAAGTATCTAGTGAGCCACGAGGACTCAAGAATCCCATTACCATGGGTATCAAGACTAGCAAAGCTTAATGGGAAAGGAAGGGTAAATGGTGAGGTTGCAGCAGAATGCTAAGCATGATATGGTGGCTAACATACGCAAATGAGAGCGAGAAGAGAAACAAAGGAACGGTTGTCAACTAGCAATGATCAAGAGGTGATCCCGAACACCTACTTACGCCAAACATAACACGTAAACCGTGTTCACTTCCGGACTCCGCCGAGAAGAGACCATCACGGCTACACACTCGGTTGATGCGTTTTAATTCGGATCAAGTGTCAAGTTATCTACAACCGGACATTAACAAATTCCCATCTGCCACACGGCTCTCGAAAGTTTATACCCTGCAGGGGTGTCCCAACTTAGCCCATGACAAGCTCTCGCGATCAACGAAGGAATAGACCTTCTCCCAGGAAGACCCGATCAGTCTCGGAATCCCGGTACATCAAGACATTTCGACAATGGTAAAACAAGACCAGCAAAGCCACCCGATGCGCCGACAATCCCGATAGGAGCTGCACATATCTCGTTCTCAGGGCAACACCGGATAAGCGAAGCGTACAGGTACCGACGTAACCCAAGTTGCCAAGGGATGGACCCGCACGGTGCTCTAGTTTGGACCAAAGCTTAGACAAGCACTGGCCCGGGGGGGGCTATAATAAAGATGACCCTCGAGAGAGCAACTCCCAAGGGAAAAGTAGGTGGTGGTGAGGCAAATGGTAAAAGTCAATGTTGGGCCTTGCTGGACAAGTTTTATTCAAAGCGAACTGTCAGGGGGGTCCCATAAATCACCCGACCGCGTTAGGAACGCAAAATCCGGGAACATAACACCGGTATGACGGAAACTAGGGCGGCAAGAGTGGAACAAAACACCAGGCATAAGGCCGAGCCTTCCACCCTTTACCAAGTATATAGATGCATTAATAATATAAGAGATATTGTGATATCCCAACCAAAAATCCTGTCCACCATGGAGAAATCTTCAACTTCACCGCAACTAGCAACGCTATAAGAGGGCTGAGCAAAAGCGGTAACATAGCCAAACAACGGTTTGCTAGGAATGGTGTCGAAGGTTAGAGGTTCATGGCAATTTGGGATGGCTGGACAAACAGGTAATAGGTAGCGCAACATAGCGAAAGAACGAGGCAACTAGCATAGCAATGATAGTAGTGAGATCCAGGGTAGCGGTCATCTTGCCTGAAATCCTGCAAGGAAGAAGAACGAGTCCATGATGAAGACGTACGGATGAAGCCGAACCAATCATAGACGAACGAATCCTCACGATCGCAACGAAACAGGAACTAACAAGAAGAAGCACACAACATAGGTAAACACACCACACAGGAACAAGACATGATGCACAACAAGCATGATGCATGACAAGGCTACATGAAGCAACTCATGGCAAGAGAAGATGCAAACAAGAACAACACATCAAAGCAAGTTTAAATGAGGCCGGGAACAACATATAACAATTCCGGGAAGTCCTCATATGCAAATTTCGAAATGTGTCCAGAACTGAATAAACCTTATGTTCAAGTTGTTAAACAGCAAGTTAAGATGCACCAAGATGATCTACACGAAATTCTAGTCAAGTTACATATAAAGTTCATTAGATTCGGAAATACGGCCTAGAAGATATGAGCAAAACAAGTTAAACATGGCATTGATGCAAAATGCACCCAAACATCAAGCAAACACACCAAAACAAGGATGCAACATGATAATATGAAGCTACATGCAAAATCAAGCAAGTTTCATATAGAGCACACTCAAAACGGAGCAACGGTTCAACACACACACACTATACAAGTCATATCAACAATCTGTCCATAACAGCAACTAGGCATATTACAAGCATCAAAACAATATGCTATAGCACCCCAACATAAGAACAAAAGGCATGGGCATGAAGTACACGTAAATCACAACAAAACATGAACACTGAGCTATCTCCAGAAACAACTAGAACATGCTCAAAAATACATGGAGATATTGCAAATAATAACAGCCAGACTTTAGCGTAAATAACATCAGTTGCAAGGTTTAGAGCTATCAAACAAGATGTTACAGGAACTTATCATGGCAAACAAAGGCATGGCATGACTCTACTAATAGCCTAGATCAAAAGACCCTTACTGACCATGAGCCAAAAAGGATCAGAAAATATGATGGCACCCATGTAAACATGGCAAGTTATATTACAGATTTATACATGGCAGGAACAACAATAAGTAGGCATGTTCGTGAGCTTGAACCACTCACCACAGAGCAATACATGGAATGGCAATGCAACTAACAGTAAGAAGGCATGTTTGTGAATCTAAGCATGGCAATAGCAAGGTCATAGGATACATGGATCACTAGGAAAACACATGGGAACAAGTGAACTTAATGTAAACAGGCTGACAAACAACATTTTCAAGCAACTTTGGAGCAAGAAATGAACATGTTCCAGTAGGCTATAATTGCAACCAAGGGCATGAATGGATAGAGCATGACATGTAGATCAAAACATGTTTATAGGACATCTCCAGATTATGCATAGAATGATTAGTGGAAGCATGTTAACATAGCAACAAAATATAACAGAATCTGTCAGAAAACAAAGAATAGCAACTACCCTACTTAGCAAGCTTGATACACTCAGCACACAGCTCACAAAAATACAAGGTCAACACCCCTGGAAAGATGGCATGGCATAGTTCAACATTCATGTAGACATCAACCTCATAGGATGCACACATCAATCATGGCAAAAAGATAAAACAAAGAAGTTATAACAGCCAGAGATTAACATCAACATGCACTCTTCCAACAGCATTTCGGGCATCAAGATGAGCTCAAATGAAAATGATGCAATGGAATGAAATGAAGTACCATTCGAGACGAACAATTTGACATATTATATGCACGAAACGGAGCTACGGATGCAGAGATGTCATGGCATGAACATGGCATGAAAATTACAAAAACTGGGGACAGTCATTCGGGAACAACCTCCAGATCTGAGCACGGATTCCGACGCACGCCGGGGAGTTCGCCGGAGTTCGCCGGAGATGCACGGGGAGGACGCCGGTGAGGCCGGGGAGGCGCGGGCGACGGATCGGCAGCGCCGCCCGGATCTCGCCGGAGGAGGCCGGCGGAGGCGAGGGGGCGGAGCTGCTGGCGGAGCTCCATGGCGGAGCCGCCATTCATGGCGACGACGGTGGCGGTTGTCGCGGGCGCTGGGCGGCGGGCGAGGCCACGAGGCGACGACGGGAGAGGCGACGGCGGCGCTGGAAGAGCGGCCGGCGGCGCGCGGCGCGGGTCACAGCTGGGCGGCGATGCCGCGACGGCGGGCGGCGGCGGATTCCGGCGACGGGCGAGGTCGCCGGTGGAGGCGCGAGGCGGCGGGCGCGGCGGCACGGGTCGGGCGAGGCACGGTCCTCGGGCCAGATCGGCTCGGGCGGCTCGCGGAACCTCGGCGGCGGGCGGCGCTGGTGGCGGTGGACGCGTGGCGCCCCGGGACTGGCTGCGGGCGTGGAGGAGCTGATGTGGCGGCTGCCTATTGGCCGGGGTGAGGTGGCTGGCGGCGGTGGACGCGTCCGGCAGCGGGCGGACATGTCCGGCGGGCAGAGGGAGGCTAGGCTAGGGTTTCATCCGCGAAAATGGAAGGGGAGGGACGTTTTTATAGGTAGAGGGAGCTAGGAGAGTCCAAATGAGGAGCGGTTTTCAGCCACGCGATCGTGATCGAACGACCGAGAGCATGGAGGGGTGTTTGGTGGGTTTTGGGCCACTTTGGAAGGGGTGTTGGGCTGCAACAAAAGAGGGCTTTACTTGTTACCCTTGCTAACTGTTGGAGTATCAAACGACCTCCAAATGGCACGAAACTTGACAGCGGTTCACGGTGCTATACCAAGGCCGCTTGGCAAACCTCGGGCTATTTCGAGAAAGTTTAACACCCGCTCACAACAGGAGAGAAGAAGGGGACGCCGGATGACATAGGAGTGCCGGATTGCAAAACGGACAACGGGGAAAATGCTCGGATGCATGAGACGAACACGTATGCAAAATGAAATGCACAAGATGACATGATATGAAATGCATATGATGACATGGCAAAGTGCAACACGCAAGCAAATGACATGGCAACAACGACGAATAACTGGCGGACACCTAGCGCATCGGATCCGGGGCGTTACAAGTACCTTATGTGGTGGTTTTGTTTTCTTTCACTAACAGAGCTTAAAGATTTCCTGTTAAGTTTTGTGTTGTGAAGTTTTCAAGTTTTGGGTAAAGCTTTTATGGACTATGGAATAAAGGGTGGCAAGAGCCTAAGCTTGGGGATGCCCATGGCACCCCAAGATATTCAAGAATAGCCAAAATCCTAAGCTTGGGGATGCCCCGGGAAGGCATCCCCTCTTTCGTCTTCGTTCATTGGTAACTTTACTTGGAGCTATATTTGTATTCGCCACATGATATGTGTTTGCTTGGAGCGTCGTGTATTATATTAGTCTTTGCTTTTTAGTTTACCACAATCATCCTTGATGTACACACCTTTTGGGAGAAGCCTATTTGATGGTATTTGCTATGGTTATAAAATTGGTCCTAGAATGGTAGGCATCCAAGTTGGGTATAATAAAAACTATCATAGGAAGTGAATTGGATGCTATGATCAATTTGATACTTGATAATTGTTTTGAGATATGGAGGTAGTGACATTAAAGTCATGCTAGTTGGGTGATTATGAATTTAAAGAATGCTTGTGTTGAAGTTAGCAAGTCCCGTAGCATGCACGTATGGTTAAAGTTGTGTAACAAATTTGAAACATGAAGTGTACCTGGCTTGTGCATCCTTATGAGTGGCGGTCGGGGACGAGCGATGGTCTTTTCCTACCAATCTATCCCCCTAGGAGCATGCGCGTAGTACTTGATTTTTGATGACTTCTAAATTTTTACAATAAGTATATGAGTTCTTTTGACAAATGTTGAGTCCATGGATTATACGCACTTTTACCTTTCCGCCTTTGCTAGCCTCTTCGGTACCGTGCATTGCCCTTTCTCACCTTGAGAGTTGGTGCAAACATTGCCGGTGCATCCAAACCCCGTGATACAATACGCTCTATCACATATAAACCTCCCTATATCTTCCTCAAAACAGCCACCATACCTACCTATTTTGGCATTTCCATAGCCATTCCGAGATATATTGCCATGCAACTTTCCACCGTTCCGTTCATCATCATCATGACATACTTTAATTTTGTCATATTGCCATTGCATGATCATGTAGTTGACATCGTATTTGTGGCAAAGCCACCATGCATTATTTTTCATACATGTCACTCTTGATTCATTGCACCATCCCGGTACACCGCTGGAGGCATTCATATAGAGTCATATCTTGTTCTAGTTTCGAGTTGTAATTCATATGTTGTAATCAATAGAAGTGCGATGATCATCATTATTAGAGCATTGCCCAAAAAAGGCCAAAAGAAAAAAAAGAAAGGCCCAAAATAAAAAAAAAGAGAAAATGGAAAAAAAGAGAAAAAAAGAAAATAAATAAAAGGGCAATGTTACTATCTCTTTTTCCACACTTGTGCTTCAAAGTAGCACCTTGTTCTTCATGTAGTGAGTCTCATATATTGTGCTTCAAAGTAGCACCATGTTTTTCATATAGTGAGTCTCATAAGTTGTTTTTTTCATACTAGTGGGAATTTTTCATTATAGAACTTGGCTTGTATATTCCTACGATGGGCTTCCTCAAATGCCCTAGGTCTTCGTGAGCAAGCAAGTTGGATGCACACCCACTAGTTTTCTTTTGTTGAGCGTTCATTTATAGCTCTAGTGCATCCGTTGCATCGCAATCCCTACTCCTCATGTTGACATCAATTGATGGGCATCTCCATAGCCCATTGATTATCCTCGTCAATGTGAGACTTTATCCTTTTTTGTCTTCTCCACACAATCCCCATCATCATATTCTATTCCACCCATAGTGCTATATCCATGGCTCACGCTCATGTATTGCATGAAGGTTGAAAAAGTTTGAGATTATTTAAGTATGAAACAATTGCTTGGCTTGTCATCGGGGTATAGAAGTTGGGAACATCTTTCTGTGACGAAAATGAAGCATAGCCTAACTATATGATTATGTAGGGATGAACTTTCTTTTGCCATGCTATTTTGAGAAGACATGATTACTTTGATTAGTATGCTTGAAGTGTTACTATTTCTTTTATCAATATGAACTTTTATTTTGAATCATTTGGATCTGAACATTCATGCCACAATAACGAAAATTAGATTGAGAATTATGCTAGGTAGCATTCCACATAAAAAATTCTCTTTTTATCATTTACCCACTCGAGGACGAGTAGGAATTAAGCTTGGGGATGCTTAATATGTCTCCAACGTATCTATAGTTTTTTATTGTTCCATGCTATTATATTACCCCTTTTGGATGTTTATGGGCTTTGTTTTACACATTTATATCATTTTTGGGACTAACCTACTAACCGGAGGCCCAACCCATATTGCTGTTTTTTGCCTACTTTAGTATTTCGAAGAAGAGGAATATCAAACGGAGTCGAAACGGAATGAAACCTTCGGGAGCATGATTTTTGGAATGAACGTGATCTAGAGGACTTGGGGTGCAAGCCAAGAAGCTGCCGAGACTCCCACGAGATAGGAGGGCGCCCCCCCTATAGGGCGTGCCCCCTGTCTCGTGGGCCCTCTCATGCCACCGACGCATTTCTTCCTCCTATATATACCCACGCACTCGAAAACATCCAAGAGCAGGACTAAACACAATTTCCACCATTGTAACCTTCAGATCCGCTGATATCTCATCTTGGAGCCTTCACGGACTCACGGAGGGGGAATCGACCATGGAGGGCTTCTACATCAACATCCTTGCCCCTCCGATGAGTTGTGAGTAGTTTACCACAGACCTACGGGTCCATAGTTATTAGCTAGATGGATTCTTCTCTCTTTTTGGATCTCAATACAATGTTCTCCCCCTCTCTTGTGGAGATCTATTCGATGTAAACTCTTTTTGCGGTGTGTTTGTCGAGATCCGATGAATTATGGGTTTATGATCAAGTTTATCTATGAACAATATTTGAATCTTCTCTGAATTCTTTTATGTATGATTACGTTATCTTCGCAACTCTCTTCGAATTATCAGTGTGGTTTGGCCTACTAGATTGATCTTTCTTGCCATGGGAGAAGTGCTTAGCTTTGGGTTCAATCTTATGTGTCCTTACCCAAAGGATGTAAAGGGTTGCAAGACACGATTGTATTGTTGCCATCGAGGATAACAAGATGGGGTTTATATCATATTGCTTGAGTTTATCCTCTACATCATGTCATCTTGCTTAATGCGTTACTCGTTCTTATGAACTTAATACTCTAGATGCAGGCAGAGTCGGTCGATGTGTGGAGTAATAGTAGTAGATGCGCGCAGAGTCGGTCTACTTGTTGCGGACGTGATGCCTATATACATGATCATGCCTAGATAATATTTGGTTTATCATTCTGCAAAGCCATACACATTCGCATGTTGCTTCAAATAATGAAATTATTTCAGAATGATTGGTAGAAGTTGCCACCAGAGTCTGTTTCGAAGACTTCCATGATATAGAAGTGGCACCACGTAGGAACACAAAGCCGGTCTATGATCTGGCATTATGGGGATCAGACAAATAGTCGGCATCTGCATATCCAATCATATCAGACTCCTGATTTTTCTGGAACTGGAAAAATAGACCAAGATCCTTTGTGCCTTGGAGATATCAAAAGATAGTCTTCACTCCAGACCAATGACTTTTGGTGGGAGTTGCGCTATGTCTAGCAAGTAGATTCACTGCAAATGCAATATCAGGTCTTGTGCAATTTGCAAGATACATAAGTGCTCCAACGACATTGAGGTATGGAACTTCAGGTCCCAACACCTCTTCTCCATCATCCCTTGGTCTGAACGGATCTTTCTCCACATCTAGAGATCTAACCACCATGGGAGTTTTAGATGGATAGGATTTGTCCATATTGAATTTCGCCAATGTTTTCTGGATATAGGCAGATTGGTGTACCATGACTCCTAAGGGAAGGTGCTCAAGTTGAATGCCTAAGCAAAATTTGGTTTTACCCAAATCTTTCATCTCAAATTCCATCTTTAGGTGATTGCGTGTTCATCAATGTCTGGTGTGCTACCGATGATGTTGATATCATCAACATACATAGAAATGATGCAAAATCATGTCAAGGATTTCTTGATGAAAACACATGGGCAATCAACACTATTGGAGTAACCTTTCTGAAGAAGGAACTCACTGAGTCAGTTGTACCACATCCGTCCCGGCTGCCTTAAGCCATATAATGACTTATTCAGCTTTACACAATACATGTTGCATTTTGCATTTTTATTCGGGACAGAGATTCCATCGGGAACCTTCGTATATATGTCCGAGTCTAGTGACCCGTAAAGATATGCGGTCACGACGTCCATCAACTACATAGATCGACGATTTTGCACTGCCAAGGATATAAGATATCGGAAAGTGGTTGCACTCATTACTAGAGAATATGTTTCAGTGAAATCAATGCCGGGTTTCTGCGTGAAACCTTGTGCTATGAGCCTTGCTTTATATCTCACCACATCATTGTTCTCATTCCGTTTTCAGAGAAAAACCCATTTGAATCCCACAAGGAAAACACTAGGAGGTGTAGGTATTGCTTCAGTGAATACCTTTCTTTTGTTAAGCGAGGCAATTTATGCTTGGATTGCATCCTTCCATTTAGGCATGTCAGAGCACTTTTGGCACTCAACAATAGATCTTGGATCCTGATCGGTGAGAAGGGTATCTGCAATCTTTTCAGCAAAATATATGTCGATGGTCGTAGTCTTAGGGTCAAATGATTCTCAAGAATCAACATACTTGATGGAAATTTCCTGCACCCCTAGTGACTCTTCGTGATTTCCCAATATGATTGAGTCTCGGTGTTCTGATGTCCCAGCTAGTTTGTGCATACCGGAGCTAGGTTGTGGAGGGTTGCCCATCCACTGGGTGTACACAACCCATCAGGTGTTTGTCAACGTTGAGTTGACCTGCATTTACTGACTCCGAGGTTTTTCTCCTCAATTTCCTTTGCTACTTGCTAGAAGCATGCTCCAGGTTACAGGCCGTACTACTCCCCCTCTTTTTAGGAATAGGGAGTTGAGTGGTTTTTATTGGTACCTCCACTCTTTCTGGCGTGTTTCTGGCCGGATTTAAGGATTTTGTACCACCTTTCATATCAGTAAATGAATCTGGCAGATTATTTGCAAGATCTTGCAAATTAATGATCTTCCAAACTTGAAGTTTGGTCTCTTGGGTACGTGGATCAGACGATGAAATGGCATGAGCATTCCAATCAATTTCCGGGCATTCTTTCTGGTACTTGAAATCTCCCCCTAATGCCAGAAAATGTTCCTCATTAATATGCAATCAGCGTGACGGACTATGAACAGATCCCCAGTTAGGGGTTCCAGGTAGTTGAAAATCAATGGCGATTTGTACCCCACATAGATCCCCAACTTCCTGTGTGGGCCCATAGTTGTCCGTTGCGGTGGTGAGATCAGGATGTATGCAACACATCCGAACTTACACAGATGGGAAATGCTTGGAGGATTTCCACCTACCAATTCCTGAGGGAAAGAACTGTAAGCAGCGTGTAAAACAGCGTGACCCCAACAAAAGGTTGGCAAGTTGCAATTTGTCAACAAAGGTCTTGCAATGAGTTTAATCCTCTTAATTAATTCTTAAACCAAACCATTTTTTGTATGGACATATGGAACAGAGTGCTGAACTTCAATCCCCAAAGCCACGCAATAATCATTGAAAGCACGTGAGGAGAATTATGCAGCATTGTCCATTCGAATTGACTGAATTCGACTTTCAGGATAATGGCCTTGCAACTTAATGACTTGACTCGTTATCTTGGCAAATGCATGGTTCCGTGTGGATAGAAGGCACACATGTGACCATCTTGTAGATGCGTCAATCAAAACCATGAAATACCTGAAAGGTCCAGATAATGGCTGAATGGGACCACAAATGTCTCCTTGAATATGTTTAAGGAACTAAAGTGGTCCGGCTTGTATTTTGAGGTGCGAGGGCCTCAAAATTAGCTTTCCCGTGGCACAAGATGTGCACACAAAATTTGAAGATTGAGGAAATTTTGACTCAAGCAAGTTATGACCAATGGAATTGCTAGTAATTTTTCTCATCATCCCGATTTCGGGATGTCCTAAGCGATCATGCCAGGTTTGGAATGCGTTAACATTATAAAAAATTACTTCGTATGCAACATGTTCCACGGGTTTGATGTACGTATTGTACAAACCAGACGATAGAGAAGGAATTTTATCATGTACCTTTTTGCCATACTCGTGATCTTTAGTAAAGAGTAGATACTCCTCTTTGTTGTCTTCATGGATTTCAATATGAAAACCATTCTTATGGATATCTCGATAACTGATCAGTGTACATGATGAGTCGGGATACAATAAAGCATCCTCAATCGTCACTTGTGTACCACTTGGGAGAGTGAATATGGCACATCCAGTACCAACAATCACTATATCACGTCCAACGATAGTTAGAATATCTCCATTCATCTTTTTCAGAGTTTGGAAATATTTCATCTCCCTTGGTATGGAGTTTGTGGTACCACTGTCCAGAAGGTATAATTCCACATCCATCAGATTGTCCCCGTAGAAAATGGCAAGTCTCGAACTCTTTATCTCTTCCTCTTCTCTGTGTTTTTTCGCTCTCTGGTAGAGTCCTACGGGCTGATAACGTGTTTCGAACCAAAAGTGATCGAGTGTCTTGATCGATGGTTACAGGCCCCTTTTATATGTCCTGCAGAGACACGATGTAACGCCCCGGATTCGATGCTCCAGGTGTCTGCCAGTTATTCGCCGTCGTTGCCATGTCATTTGCTTGAGTGTTGCTTTTTATCATGTCATCATGTGCATTTCATTTTTCATACGTGTTCATCTCATGCATCCAAGCATTTTTTCCCTGTTGTCCATTTTGCAATCCGACACTCCTATGTCCTCCGGCGTTCCCCTTTTGTCTCTTGTTGTGAGCGGGTGTTAAACTTTCTCGGAATGGACCGTGATTTGCCAAGCGGCCTTAGTACACCACCGGTAGACCGCCTGTCACGTTTCGTGCCATTTGGAGTCCGTTTGATACTCCAACGGTTAACCGGGTAACCGTAAAGGCCTCTTTTGTGTGCAGCCCAACACCCCTCCAAAGTGGCCCTATAACCCATCCAAACCCTCTCCATGCTCTCGGTCGTTCGATCACGATCGCTGGCCGAAAACAGCTCCTCATCTGGAGTCTCCTAGCTCCCCCTACCTATATATATGCCTCTCCCCCCGATTTTTCGAGCAGTCCAAACCCTAGCCCCTTCTCCTCGCGCCACGGACACGCCGCCGACCAACCACAGCCGCCACGCCACCCCGCCGCCTCCTAGACCAACCACCGCCCGCCACCTCCTGCGCCTGCGCCCACGCCCGCCATGCTGCCCGTGGAGCCCATCGCGGCCCTCGACGCCCGCTGGCCGGGCTGGACCGCTCAGCCCGGCTCCCTCCGACGCCGGGCCCCTCGCCGAACCCCGCCGCCGGTTCGCCCGCCACCGTCTGGACCTCGCCATCGGCCGGATCCGGCGAGATCCGGCCCGGAGGAGCCTCGCCGTCACATCCCGAGCTCGCCGGAGGAGCTCGTCGCCCGCGTTGAGTTTTCCCTCGAGGCTCGTTTTTTCCCTAAGTCCCTGGAGATTTCACATCATGTGCATTAGTTTGACCTAGTGTAACTTCATGCATACTGCTCCGTTTTGCATGTGTAATATATCAAAATGTTCGCCAGGAGATGCTCTTCATTTCAATCCTTTGTGCCATGCTTGTTTGAGTTCATCTTGATGCCCAAATCATCGTTGCAAGAGTGCTATGTGATGTTAACCTGCTCAAACTGTTATAACTTGATGATTTGTCTTTTTTGTTGCATTTTGTGTGTGCATCCTATGAGCTTGATGTCTACATATGTTTTGTGCTACATCATGCCATCTTTACAGGGGTGCAATCCATGTATTTTTGTGAGTCTTGTAGTGAGTGCATCAAGCTTGTTAAGTAGGGTACTTGTTGTTGTTGTTTTGCTAGACTGATTCCGTTATATTATGATGCTAAGTAAACCTGCTGCTACAAGTCATTCTATGCATAATCTTGAGATGTTCACTAAGGATGTTTTGTTATACATGTCATGCTCTATCCATTAATGCCCCTGGTCGCATTTATAGCCTGTTGTAACTTGTTGTTATCTTGCTCCAAACTTGCTAAATAAAGTTGATGTCAGCCTGTTAACATTAAGTTCAATGTTGCTATGATTTTTGTTAGTGATCCAAGCATGTTATGAACTTGCTCTTGCCATGCTTAGCTTTATAAAATGCCTTCTTACTGTTGGTTACCTTGTCATGCCATGTATTGATCTGTGGTGAGTGGTATAAGCTCACCAACATGTCTACTTATTGTTGTTCCTGCCATGTTTGAATCTGTCATATCTCTTGCTATGTTTACATGGGTGCCATCATATTTTCTGTGCCCTTTTGGCTCATGGTCAGTAAGGAACTTTTGTTATATGAGATTAGTAGATTCATTCAATGCCTTTGTTTTCCATGATAAGATCCTGTAGCATGTTGTTTGATAGCTCTAAACATTGCTGAAGGAAGTATGCCCTAGAGGCAATAATAAAGTTATTATTTATTTCCTTATTTCATGATAAATGTTTATCATTCATGCTAGAATTGTATTAACCGGAAACATGATACATGTGTGAATGCATAGACAAAACAATATGTCACTAGTATGCCTCTACTAGACTAGCTTGTTAATCAAAGATGGTTATGTTTCCTAACCATGAACAAAGAGTTGTTATTTGATTAACAAGGTCACATCATTGGTAGAATGATCTCGATTGACATGACCCATTCCATTAGCTTAGCACACGATCGCTTAGTATGTTGCTACCGCTTTTATCCATGACATATACATGTTCCTCGTAACTATGAGATTATGCAACTCCCGTTTACGGAGGAACACTTTGGTACTACCAAACGCCACAACGAATCGGGTGATTATAAAGGAGTACTACAGTGTCTCCAATGGCGATGTTGGGTTGACGATTTCGAGATTAGGTTTTGTCACTCCGATTGTCGGAGAGGTATCTCTGGGCCCTCTCGGTAATACACATCATCGAAGCCTTGCAAGCACTACAACTAATGAGTTAGTTGTGAGATGATGTATTACGGAACGAGTAAAGAGACTTGCTGGTAACGAGATTGAACTAGGTATTGATACCGACGATCGAATCTCGGGCAAGTAACATACCGATGACAAAGGAACAACGATGTTGTTATGCGGTCCGACCGACAAAGATCTTCAGAGAATATGTAGGAACCAATATGGGCATCCAGGTCCCGCTATTGGTTATTGACCGAGAATAGTTCTAGGTCATGTCTACATTGTTCTCGAACCGTAGGGTCCGCACGCTTAAGGTTTCGATGGCGGTTATTATGAGTTTATGTATTTTGATGTACCGAAGAAGTTCGAGTCCCGGATGTGATCACGGACATGACGAGGAGTCTCGAAATGGTCGAGACATAAAGATTGATATATTGGAAGCCTATGTTTGGAGTTCGAATGGTTCGGGTGAAAACAGAATTTATTTGAGTACCGGAGGTTACCTGGAACCCCCGGAGGTAAATGGGCCATAGTGGGCCTTGGTGGAAAGGAGAAAGGGCCAGCCCTAGGTGGTCGCAAGGCCCCCCTTCCCTAGTCCTACTAGGACTAGGAAAGGGGCCGCCCCTCTCTCTCTTTCCTCCAGGAATCCTATTCCAACTAGGATTGGGGGAATCCTACTCCCAGAGGGAGTAGGACTCCTGGCGCGCTCCCTTGGCCGGCCGCCCCTCCCCTTGCTCCTTTATATACGGGGCAAGGGGCACCCTAGAACACACAAGTCGATCTACGGATCGTTCCTTAGCCGTGTGCGGTGCCCCTCCACCATATTCCACCTCGGTCATACCGTCGCAAGCTTAGCGAAGCCTCGCGCCGGTGAAACATCAAGATCGTCACCACGCCGTCAGGCCGACGAACTCTCCTCGACACTCGGCTGGATCGAGTACGAGGGACGCCATCGAGCTGTACGTGTGTCAAGAACTCGGGCGCCGAGTAACGGCGCCGGATCGGTCGGATCGCGAGGAGAACGACGACTACTTCCTCTACGCCAGATCGCTTCGCTTCGGGTCACGAGGGTACGAGACAACACTCTCCCCTCTCGCTGCTATTCATCACCATGATCTTGCGTGTGCGTAGGAAATTTTTGAAATTACTACGCTCCCTAACAAAGGGCATCCGAGCCTAGGTTTTATGGTTTGATGTTTTGCACGAGTAGAACACAAGTGAGTTGTGGGCAATACAAGTCATACTACCTACCAAAGATGTCATACTTTGGTTCAGCGGTATTGTGAGATGAAGCGCCTGCACCGACATTACGCCAGACGCTTACGCGAGACTGGTTTCACCGCTGCGAGCACTCGTTGCTTAAAGGTGGTGGTGGGTGCCTCTCTCTCACTTTAGTTGAACTGAGTGTGGCTACGCCGGTCCTTGAGAAGGTTAAACGAGTCTATTTGACGAAGTATCGTTGTGGTTTTGATGCGAGGTGAGACCGGTTCTTGCTTAAGCCCGTAGCAGCCACGTAAAATTTGCAACAACAAAGTAGAGGACGCCTAACTTGTTTTTGCAGGCATGTTGTGATGTGATATGGTCAAGACGTGATGCTATATTTTATTGTATGAGATGATCATGTTTTGTAACGAAGATATCGCAATCGGCAGGAGCCATATGGTTGTCGCTTATTGTATGCAATGCATCGCTTCGTAATGCTTTACTTTATCACTAAGCGGTAGCGATAGTCGTAGAAGCATAAGTTTGGCGAGACGACAACGATGCTACGATGGAGATCAAGGTGTCGCGCCGGTGACGATGGTGATCATGGTGGTGCTCCGGAGATGAAGATCACGAAGCACAAGATGATGATGACCATATCATATCACTTATATTGATTTGCATGTGATGTTTATCCTTTTATGCATCTTATCTTGCTTTGATCGACGGTAGCATTATAAGATGATCTCTCACTAAATTATCAAGAAGTGTTCTCCCGAGTATGCACCGCTGCCAAAGTTCGTCGTGCCTGCACACCACGTGATGATCGGTGTGATAAGCTCACGTCCATCTACAACGGTGCAAGCCAGTTTTGCACACGCAGAATACTCGGGTTATACGAGCCTAGCATATGCAGATATGGCCTCGAACACGGAGACCGAAAGGTCGAGCGTGAATCATATAGTAGATATGATCAACATAAGATGTTCACCATTGAAAACTACTCCATTTCACGTGATGATCGGTTATGGTTTAGTTGATTTGGATCACGTGATCACTTAGATGACTAGAGAGATGTCTTTCTAAGTGGGAGTTCTTTAGTAATATGATTAATTGAACTTAAATTTATCATGAACTTAGTACCGATAGTATCTTGCTTGTTTATGTCTCGATTGTAGATAGATGGCTCGTGGCCGTTGTTCCGCTGAATTTTAATGCGTTCCTTGAGAAAGCAAAGTTGAAAGATGATGGTAGCAATTACACGGATCGGGTCCGAACTCGAGGATTATCCTCATTGCTGCACGTAAGAGTTACATCCTGGATGCACCGCTAGGTGCCAGCTCGCCGCCGATGCAACCGACGACGTTAAGAACGTCTCGCGAGCAAAGTCGATGACTACTCTATAGTTCAGATGTGCCATGCTTTACGGCTTAGAACCGGGACTTCAACGACGTTTTGAACGTCATGGAGCATATGAGATGTTCCAGAGTTGAAGTTGATATTCCAAATGTAATGCCCGGATTGAGAGATATGAAGTCTCCAATAAGTTCTATAGCTGCAAGATGGAGGAGAATAGTTTCGTTAGTGAGCACATACTCGTAATGTCCGGGTACTACAATCACTTGACACAATTGGGAGTTAATCTTCCGGATGATTGTGTCATTGATGTAATTCTTCAATCACGCCACCAAGCTACAAAGGCTTCGTGATGAACTATAATATGCAAGGATTAGTAAAGACTATACTCGAGCTCTCCGCAATGCTAAAGGCTGCGGAGGTAGAAATCAAGAAGGAGCATCAAGTGTTGATGGTCAATAAGACCACTAGTTTCAAGAAGAAAGGCAAAGGGAAGAAGAAGGGAACTTCAAGAAGAACAGCAAGCAAGTTGTTTGCTCAGAGAAGAAACCCAAGTCCGGACCTAAGCCTGGCCGAGTGCTTCTACCGCAAGCGATCGGTCACCGAAGCGGAACTGCCCCAAGTATTTGGCGGATAAGAAGGATGGCAAGGTGAACAAAGGTATATGTGATATACATGTTATTGATGTGTACCTTACTAGAGCTCGCAGAGCACTGGTATTTGATATCGGTTACATTGCTAATATTAGCAACTCAAACAGGACTACGGATTGCTTAACACCGCAAAGGACGAGGTGACGATGCGCGTGGGAAATGGTTCCAAAGTCGATGTGATCGCGGTCGGCACGCTACCTCTACATCTACCTTGGGATTAGTTTTAGACCTAAATAATTGTTATTTGGTGCTGCGTTGAGCATGAACATTATATCTGGATCTTGTTTGATGCGAGACGGTTATTCATTTAAATCGAGAGAATAATGGTTGTTCTATTTATATGAGTAATATCTTTTATGGTCATGCACCCTTGAGGAATGGTCTATTTTGATGAATCTCGATAGTAGTGATACACATATTCATAATGTTGAAACCAAAAGATGCAGAGTTGATAATGATAGTGCAACTTATTTGTGGCACCGCCGCTTAGGTCATATCGGTGTAAAGCGATGAAGAAACTCCATACCGATGGACTTTTGGAGTCACTTGATTATGAATCACTTGGCACTTGCGTAACCGTGCCTTATGGGCAAGATGACCGAACCCGTTCTCGGTACTATGGAGAGAGCAACAGATTTGTTAGAAATCATACATACTGAGATGTATGTGGTCCGATGAATGTTGAGGCTCGTGGCGGATATCGTTATTTTCTCACCTTCACAGATGACTTAAGCAGATATGGGTATATCTACTTAATGAAACATAAGTCTGAAACATTTGAAAAGTTCAAAGAATTTCAGAGTGAAGTTGAAAATCATCGTAACAAGAAAATCAAATTTCTTCGATCTGATCGTGGAGGTGAATATTTGAGTTATGAGTTTGGTCTACATTTGAAACAATGCGGAATAGTTTAGAACTTACGCCACCCGAACACCACAACGTAATGGTGTGTCCGAACGTCGAATCGTACTTTCATCGGATATGGTGCGATCTATGATGTCACTTACAGATTTACCGCTATCGTTTTGGGGTTATGCTCTAGAGACGGCCGCATTCACACTGAATAGAACACCGTCGAAACCGCTGAGATGACACCTTATGAACTGTGGTTTGGCAAGAAACCAAAGTTGTCGTTTCTTAAAGTTTGGGGATGCGATGCTTATGTGAAAAAGCTTCAACCCGATAAGCTCGAACCCAAATCGAGAAATGTGTCTTCATAGGATACCCAAAGGAGACAGTTGGGTACACCTTCTATCACAGATCCGAAGGCAAGACATTCGTTGTTAAGAATGGATCCTTTCTAGAGAAGGAGTTTCTCTCGAAAGAAGTGAGTGGGAGGAAAGTGGAACTTGATGAGGTAATAGTACCTTCTCCTTACTTGAAAGTAGTTCGTCGCAGAAACCGGTTTCGAGACACCTACACCAAGTAGTGAGGAAGTTGATGATGTTGATCATGAAACTTCGATCAAGTTACTACTGTAACCACGAGATCAACCAGAATAAGATCCGCACTGAGTGGTACGGTAATCCTGTTCGAAATCATGCTACTAGATCATGATGAACCTATGAACTATGAAGAAGCGATGGTGAGCCCAGATTCCGCAAAATGGCTTGAGGCCATGAAATCGAGATGGGATCCATGTATGAAAACAAAGTATGGACTTTGGTTGACTTGCCCGAGGGTAGGCAAGCAATAGAAAACAAGTGGATCTTCAAGAAGAAGACCGACGCCGACGGTAATGTTATCGTTTATAAAGCTCGACTTGTCGCAAAAGGTTTTCGGCAAGTTCAAGGGATTGACTACGATGAGACCTTCTCACCAGAAGCGATGCTTAAGTCCGTCCGAATCATGTTAGCAATTGCCGCATTTTATGATTATGAAATTTGGCAAATGGATGTAAAGACTGCATTCTGAATGGATTTACGGAAGAAGAGTTGTATATGATGCAACCGAAGGTTTTATCGATCCAAAGGAGCTAACAAAGTGTGCAAGCTCCAGCGATCCATCTATGGACTGGTGCAAGCATCTCGAGTTAGAATAAACGCTTTGATAGTGTGATCAAAGCATTTGGGTTTGTCTGCACTTTTGGAGAAGCCTCAGATTTACAAGAAAGTGAGTGGGAGCTCAGAGCATTTCGATATTATATGTAGATGACATATTGCTGATCGGAAATGATATAGAATTCTGGATAGCATAAAGGGATACTTGAATAAGAGTTTTTCGATGAAAGACCTCGGTGAAGCTGCTTACATATTAGGCATTAAGATCTATAGAGATAGATCAAGACGCTTAATTGACTTTCACAAAGCACATACCTTGACAAAATTTTGAAGAAGTTCAAAATGGATCAAGCAAAGAAAGGGTTCTTGCCGTGTTACAAGGTGTGAAGTTGAGTAAGACTCAATGCCCCACCACCGCAGAAGATAGAGAGAAAATGAAAGATGTTCCTATGCTTCAGCCATAGGCTCTATCATGTATGCAATGCTATGTACTGCACTGATGTGTGCCTTGCTATAAGCCTAGCAGGAGGTACCAAAGTAATCCAGAGTGGATCATCGGACAGCGGTCAAGAACATCTGAAATACCGAAAAGGACTAAGGATATGTTTCTCAGATATGGAGGTGACAAAGAGCTCATCGAACGGTTACGTTGATGCAAGCTTTGACACCGATCCGGACGATTCTAAATCGCAGACCGGATACGATTTACACTAAACGGAGGAGCTGTCGGTTGGTGCAGTTCCAAACAAAGCGTCAGAAGGGATCTACATGTGAAGCGGAGTACATAGCAGCTTCGGAAGCAGCTAATGAAGGAGTGCGGATGAAGGAGTTCATATCCGATCTAGGTGTCATACCTAGTGCATCGGGTCCAATGAAAATCTTCGTGACAATATCGAGCAATTGCCTTAGCGAAGGAATCCAGATTTCACAAGAGGACCAAGCACATCAAGAGACGCTTCAATTCCATCCGGGACTTAGTCCGTGGGAGACATAGAGATTTGCAAGATACATACGGATCTGAATGTTGCGCACCCGCTGACTAAGCCTCTTCCACGAGCAAAACATGATCAGCACCAAGACTCCATGGGTGTTAGAATCATTACTATGTAATCTAGATTATTGACTCTAGTGCAAGTGGGAGATCAAGGAAATATGCCCTAGAGGCAATAATAAAGTTATTATTTATTTCCTTATTTCATGATAAATGTTTATCATTCATGCTAGAATTGTATTAACAGGAAACATGATACATGTGTGAATGCATAGACAAAACAATATGTCACTAGTATGCCTCTACTAGACTAGCTTGTTAATCAAAGATGGTTATGTTTCCTAACCATGAACAAAGAGTTGTTATTTGATTAACAAGGTCACATCATTGGTAGAATGATCGATTGACATGACCCATTCCATTAGCTTAGCACACGATCGCTTAGTATGTTGCTACTGCTTTTATCCATGACATATACATGTTCCGTAACTATGAGATTATGCAACCCGTTTACGGAGGAACACTTTGGTACTACCAAACGTCACAACGAATCGGGTGATTATAAAGGAGTACTACAGGTGTCTCCAATGGCAGATGTTGGGTTGACGTATTTCGAGATTAGGTTTTGTCACTCCGATTGTCGGAGAGGTATCTCTGGGCCCTCTCGGTAATACACATCACTTGTAACGCCCTCGATGCGGCTATATCTCCCACGTGTCGAAGCACGACTTAGAGGCATAACCGCATTGAAAGCAATGTCGCAAGTGAGGTAATCTTCGCACAATCCATGTAATACATAAGGGAAAGAGATACATAGTTGGCTTACAATCGCCACTTCACACTATTACATGAATAAAGCATTACATCATCCAGATACAATCAAGGTCCGACTACGGAACCAAAATAAAAGAAGAACCCCAAATGCGATAAAGGACCTCGATCGACCCTAACCGGGCTCCACTATCGATCAACTAGAACGAAACAACACAAAGGGCAAGGTCTTCATCGAGCTCCTCCTTGAGCTTGGTCGCCACCGCTTTCGGCAACATAGGCACCGCAAACTGGTTTTGAAGTATCCGTGAGCCACGGGACTCAAAGCAATCTCGCACCACGAGATCAAGACTATTTAAGCTTATGGGTAAGGTAAAGGCATGAGGTGGAGCTGCAGCAAGTTTACTAGCATATATGGTGGCTAACATACGCAAATGAGAGCGAGAAGAGAAGGCAAAGCACGGTCGATAAAAGTATGATCAAGAAGTGATCCTATAGCAACCCACGTCAAGCATAACTCCAACATCAGAGTTCACTTCCGGACTCCACGGAAAGAGACCATCACGGTTACACACTCGGTTGATGTATTTTAATTTAAGGTCAACTTCAGGTCTTCTACAACCGGACGTTAACAAATTCCCATCTGCCACATAACCGCGGGCACGGCTTTGAAAGATCAAATCCTCGCAGGGTGTCCCAACTTAGCCCATGACAAGCTCTCACGGTCAACGGAGGAATAGACCTCCACCCAAGACACTCCGATCGACTCGGTATCCCGTACAACAAGACATTTCGACAGGTAAAACTAAACCAGCAACACCGCCCGAATGTGCCGACAAATCCCGATAGGAGCTGCACATATCTCTTTCTCGGGGCACACTCGGATGAGACTAGCTACGAGTAAAACCAACCTCAAGTTTCCCGAGGTGGCCCCAGCAGTAGCTCGGTTCGGACCAACACTCAGAGGAGCACCGCCCGGGGTTAAAATAAAGATGACCCTTGAGTCTGCAGAACCCAAGGGAAAGAAAAGGGCTAGGTGAGGCAAATGGTAAAACCAATGTTGGGCATTGCTTTGGAGAAGCTTTACTTAAGGCGAATCGTCAAGGGGTTCCCATTATAGCCCAACCGTAAGGAACGCAAAATCCGGGAACATAACACCGATATGACGGAAACTAGGGCGGCAAGAGTGGAACAAAACACTGTGCATAAGGCCGAGCCTTCCACCCTTTACCAAGTATATAGATGCATTAATTAAATAAGATATATTGTGATATCCCAACAAGTGAACATGTTCCAGCCAGGAACATCATCTCCATGTTCCAACAAGGAACAATCTTCAATCTTCACCTGCAACTAACAACGCTATAAGAGGGGCTGAGCAAAGCGGTAACATAGCCAAACAACGGTTTGCATAGGAAAGGTGTCAAAGGTTAGGGGTTTGACATGGCAGTTTGGGAGGCTGACAAGCAAATGGTAGGCATCGTGGCATTGGCATAGCAAAAGAGCGAGCAAACTAGCATAGCAAAGATAGTAGTGATTTCGAGGGTATGATCATCTTGCCTGAAATCCCGCAAGGAAGAAGAACGATTCCATGAAGAAGACAAACGGGCAAAGTCGAACGAATCCTCACAACTCCGGAACGAAACCGAAGCTAACGAGAGAAAGCACCCGGAAAGAAACAAACAACATGGTAAACAACCATCACATAAAACATGGCATGATGCGCAAGCAAGTATGATGCATGTCCGGTTTAAAGAGGCATGGCATGGCAAAGTGCAACGAACAATACTACAAATTAAGTGGAGCTCAATATGCAACGAGTTGCATATTGACAAAACACCACATCAATTATTTAGTTCTCTCTCGTTAAGGCTAACCAACAGTATTAAATGTTGTTAAGCATGGCAAGAGGTGAAGCATAATTAAACTAACAAGTTAGTCAAGTTTAAATGAGGCCGGAACAACAACCAACAATTCCGGAAAATCCCCATATGCATTTAGCAATTTAATGCAACAGCAATTTTAAATATTTTAATTGTTGTTATAATGATGCGGATGACATATGCAAGTTTTATGCAATTTTTATGAAAAAGTAGACAAGAGCATGTTATGAAGCATTTGTCGCCATGGCGGAACAAAAAGGGGTGCCACGGCGGCGAAACGAAAAGGGTGCCACGGCGGCGAAACGAAAAGGGTGCCACGGCGGCGAAATCCGAAATGATGCCACGGCAACATATCGGTGGTCCGACAACTCCTCGAGATGTCGGTGCAAAAGAAAGGTGACGCGAGCGTGCGGAACATGCTAGAGATGGTGGGGGCTCCGACTACCGGGTTCCCACGGACGGTGGCATGGCAACGAGTGACAAATGGACACGATGCAAAAACGGGCATCTCATAACCAAGCATGCATTCGTTCACGGGCGTCGTCTCGGTGTTATACCTTCGAAGCGTGCGTTTCGGGGCGGTTCGCGTTTCATAGAGGGAAGTAGTCGTTCTCGCGATGATCGTCGAGGGAAGTAGTCGTACACGGCGTACTGGAAGTTGTTGTTCACGGGTCGTCGTGGAAGTAGTCGTGCTCGGCGTAGATGTTCGGGTCCGGCGAGGAACTTGATGACCACGGGGTCGACGGTAGAGGAGGTAGTGGTACTATTCGTTGATCGTCGTGGTACTTGGGGTCTTCGAACTTGCCGGTCTCGGTTCTTGCAACGGTAGTGGTACATGGCAACGTTGGGGTACTTGTCGGTCCGGTTTTTGCGTCCGTAGAAGTGCAGCGGCAATCGTAGTGGTACTTGACGGTTTTGTGTAGTCAATCTTGTCGGTCTTGGCGATCCAAACGGCAAACAGCAGCCTCGAGGCAGGGGCCACAGGAGCCGGCAGGGACGCTGGGTCGCGCCGGTGGCGACGGGCTCGCCGGGCGGATCCGCCGGAACGGGTGAACGGCGGCGGGCGGAGGCGACAGAGACGAAGGCCGGCGGCGTGGAGGCGGCAGAGGCAGCGGCGGGCGGCGACGGGCGGGCTCGCGCCGGGCGGAGGCGGCGGCGGCGGGATCCGCAACGCGATTGCGAGGCGGCGGGCGGCGGATGCGGCCGGAGGGAGCCAGGGCGTGGATCCGGTCGGCCCGGACCCGATCCGCCCGGATCCGCGACAGTGGTGGCGAGCTCGGCGGGGCAGCCGGGATCGAGCGCGGAGCGGGCGGGCGGCGGCTATGGAGGCTTGAAGGCGATGGGGCCGCTGGAGTGGCAACGCGAGGAGAGGAGGGGAGACGACCGAGAGGGGCGAGGAATCGGGCGCGGTGGCGGCACCGAGGCGCGCGGATCGGGAGCAGGGGACCGGGCGCGATCTTGGTGTCTTGTGATGACGGCGCGAGGGAGGAGAACGAGGAGAGTGGGGGATCGGGCAGGCTAGGGTTAGAAAGGGTGGGCGGTGGGCTGCTTTGGTTGGGCCTAGCTGGGCTGCAGGTAAGGTTTTTTCTTCCTGTGTTATTTTATTCTCCTGCTTACAAAATAAACATGATTGGGAGAAAAATAACACGGGCTTAGGGAAGGAATCCGGAGATAAAATATATCCATGGAGTCCAGGATTAAGCACTATTTGATAAAATTGCTTTGGGAGATTTTAGAGACAGAATTTAAACAAGTTTGAATTTGGTTCAAACTTGAGTAAATTATTAGCCCAACCAAAACAACTTTAATAGAGATGAAATTTGACAGAGAAAGTGCGGTGCATGGTGAATTAGATATAGAGAAAGAATGAACATTAATGGAGGAAGGAAAATAAATACCCCAAATAAATGGAAAAGAAGGAAGGAAGAAGGTGATCACGCAAAGCTTCGTGGGTGGAGAAGAAGATGAAGAGAAGGAGTTGCAATGCACGTGATGCTCATGGTAACAACATGAATGAACAAATGCAATATGACAAGAGGTAGACATGGCAATGCAATATAACCAATGATGAACATGATGCAAGAAGCAAAAAAAAATGACAAGGCACTCAACATGATCATGGCATAAACACATCGGAATGAAATATGCAAAACAATTATGATAATGCAACAAACATAATAAACACACGACGAAACTCGGAGTAGCTGGAAGTCTTCTGGAGCATCGGTCTCGGGGTGTTACAACACTCCACCACTATGAGAGGATCTCGTCCCGAGATCTAGAATGGCACCGGAGGAAAAACGGAAGAGAAAAAGAAAGGTAAAACTAAGTTGCTTCTTTGACCAACGAGTGAAACCATGAACCTTGAGAGGTTGAGCAATTTAAAAGAAAGAGTACAATAGAAATGAACGAGATTGCAAACAATCCGTTAGAAAAGAGGAACAAGGAGTATTACGAGAATTTGAAGGTTGCAAAGACATGAATCAAGAGTTTCACGATCGAAAAGAATATGACCACCTCGGTATAATGAGATAGCCAAGGAACAAGAATGACAGAATTTGGACAGCACTCCGGTTGAAAAGAGAGGCAAAACTTGATAAGATGAGAGAGCAACATCACAATGCCTCCGGAAGAAAGAAAAGAAGATAGATCATTGGAATAAAAGAACGGAGAAGAAAATGACAACTTCTACCACAATTGAATTTGGAAGGCATCCTTGCAAGAAGGTTAGAATAGAGTTGTTGGAAGACCAACAACGAAAAGAATAAGTTTGCAGTGGGCTAATTGAAAACATCTCAAAATGATGAGGTGACAAACGGCCACTAACGGAAACAATTGCTTGATATTAACGAAGAGATGAAAACTGCTTCACCAAGATGATAGAGATATAACTTGGATCATTGATAAGCACCACAAATAGCAATATTCCTGAGGGAAGGCTTTAGGTGAAATCTATACCAAGGTAACTCCAACGAAGAGATTGATGGATTTAAAATACCTCATTCTTGACAACATGTGAATCATGGAACATGAACTCAAATTATCAAGAATGACATAATACCACCTCCAAAATATGGTAAAAGAATTGCACTCCGGATTACCATATGAAGAAAGCTTGAGCTCCTTATGAAACAATCTCGATGAAAACTTTGAGAAGGGAATTAAATCCTTGATGAACCATCATGTAGAACCTCCATGAAGAACTCCGGTAAACAAAAGGAATGAAAAGAAAGAGAAATTGAAAACACAAGGTGAATCCTTGCAATGATTTAGATGGATCTCCGTGATCATTAGAGCTTGGAAACTCCGGGAAAAAGAGAAGATGAAACAAATGAAACCGAGAATTTTAAGGGCCTCCGGAATAAAGAATTAATCACTTGGATGAATCAAAAATAAGAATTATGTTATGCGTATCCTTCATCAATTAAATTGATGACAATCAACGGATTTGGCATACTACTTATTCTCGTAGAAAGGATTAGAAGAGATATATCAAAACTTGAGAAGGTCTTCAACGAACCACCGGTAGTATTCGGAAAGAACGAATTAATTAAATGATAAAGAAAGAGGTGAAATCTTGAACGAACCACCGTAAGAATTGGAAATGAAAATAGCAAAGGCACAATTCACCGGGAAGAATTGAAAAATGAATGAAGATACTTGAGGGTATTTAGATACAAGAGAACGAAGAGATCATGAACTTATAGAGGATATTTGAACGATGCACCGGTAAGATTTGGAGAATGATAGCTACACGCTGAGAATGAATAATACTGAGATGATGGGCTTCAAAGAATGAAAACGAAAAGACTCCTAAAATGCTCCGGATGGGTGAAAAAGATTCTCACAATCGAAAACAATTATGAGAGGATGGCAACAAGCTAGCACCATGAATCTTGAAGAGAATAGAGCGAGATTAAAGAGAAACTCTTCTTCGGTCTTCAAATGATGAGAATGACAACGAGAAACACCACCAAGAATTATTGAGGCACACCGGAAGAATCAAAAGCGAAGAGGTTGAGCCAACTATGAAAAGAATTTGAAAGATCTTGGAGAAAAGCATTTGACTGACGATAACTCATTCTTACGTCAAACTTGGAGAAGAATTTAGGATAGCTCCGGAAGAATTAGAAGAGTCAGGTAAGATCCTGGGAAAAGACCTGTGGGTTAGGGCCCACTCGAAAGAACACCGTTGAAATGATTTAAAGAGATATTGCACCGGTTGAATTGAAAGGCTTGAATGAGATAACAACCTCGAAAGAGCTTGAACGAATGCAGAGTGGAAACATGAATCTTCGAGATATCTTGAGCACTCCAAAATAACAAATAGCGAGAAGAAAAATGATAATGAGGTGCACCGGTATGAGAAGACATTGAAATGAGGAAAAAGGTATGATCAACAAAACTTGACTTGAATCCACCGGAGAAGAGAAAAGAATGAGGAATGACGAACTAGAAGAACATCTTCTTGAGAACCACCGGGTAAGAACATTGATTGAAAAGAATGAAGAGACTTCACATGAATAAATGGATACTTGATTAAAATATCTGAATCCTTGAAGATAAAAGGGTGGGAGGGCGGGAAAGAACAAAGGCAACTTGGAGATGGATGAAACAAACACCGTTGAGAAAATTTAGAATTGATCTTGCGGATGGGGAGAATGATGGGATCCACTTGAAGAGAAGCACACCGGTAGGAGAAGAATTAACATGACAACCTCAATGATCAAGAAGGATTAGTATTCACATAGCAATATGAGAACACCGTTTAGGAAAGGTATGGATTCAACATTTGACATTGAAGCAACTCGAATACCACAACTCAAAACAAAAACAAAGGACTGGCTTGCAGAATAAGCCGGAACAAACATATGATAGAGATTTCGTCCGAAGTTTTCGTGGTGGGGCCTACACGGGCTCAATCGTACAGCACCATCATGTACAAGGCAGTGCACATGACATACGAAGCGTCCCCGAGTCGGCATAGCCAAGGACTCTTTAAGACACAACGAGACCACTGTAAAACCAACCGTGAATAGGCGGACCACTAGACGTCGAACCCCAATTTCATATCATACATCCGTCGGAAAGATATCCTAAGAGCTACTTGAATTCCCACCTATAAAACTCCCAAACTTTCGGTTATGCAATCTGGTGTTGGGGATACAGGGAGCAATAATATCTCACACAAACTAACAATCCCTACATCCATTGTATCCATCCGTCAACACATAACCAAGAAACCTCCGAAATCGTCTACCTCAACCTTCAAAAGCATCCGTTATACAAGTCATGGCAATACTCCCGCACTCACCTCATCTTTGGGTTAGCGGGTTATCTCACCAACAAGCGCATAAAAGAGATTTTCGATGTCGGCGTATTAAACTCGGGTATTCCAGAATCGCAACGATAAAATTATGACGACAACACCTCGGAGCTCAACTCCCCGGACACCGCCACAACCCCTAAATGACAGGAGGCACCAAGAACAATGTTGTCATCATAAAACCATCGGAACGATTCCAAGATACCCGCGTGATCCTAAAAAAAAATTTTAGTGAAATTTGAGAAGAGAAGAGTCAAAACTCTACGTCAGGATACCTCACCGTAAGGTCAAGGACTGGGAGTAAAAAGAATTCCTAAACTCTCCGATATATATAATCCTAAATGACTCAAAACATTTTTCTAGACACAGCTCGGCCACTAAAAACGATCAAGCAGTGGGGCTCCTAAGGTCGGGGATGGCTCTGATTACCAACTTGTAACGCCCTCGATGCGGCTATATCTCCCACGTGTCGAAGCACGACTTAGAGGCATAACCGCATTGAAAGCAATGTCGCAAGTGAGGTAATCTTCGCACAATCCATGTAATACATAAGGGAAAGAGATACATAGTTGGCTTACAATCGCCACTTCACACTATTACATGAATAAAGCATTACATCATCCAGATACAATCAAGGTCCGACTACGGAACCAAAATAAAAGAAGAACCCAAATGCGATAAAGGACCTCGATCGACCCTAACCGGGCTCCACTCTCGATCAACTAGAACGAAACAACACAAAGGGCAAGGTCTTCATCGAGCTCCTCCTTGAGCTTGGTAGCGCCACCCTTTCGGCAACATAGGCACCGCAAACTGGTTTTGAAGTATCCGTGAGCCACGGGACTCAGCAATCTCGCACCCACGAGATCAAGACTATTTAAGCTTATGGGTAAGGTAAAGGCATGAGGTGGAGCTGCAGCAAGCGACTAGCATATATGGTGGCTAACATACGCAAATGAGAGCGAGAAGAGAAGGCAAAGCACGGTCGATAAAAGTATGATCAAGAAGTGATCCTATAGCAACCCACGTCAAGCATAACTCCAACATCAGTGTTCACTTCCCGGACCACGGAAAGAGACCATCACGGTTACACACTCGGTTGATGTATTTTAATTTAAGGTCAACTTCAGGTCTTCTACAACCGGACGTTAACAAATTCCCATCTGCCACATAACCGCATGGCACGGCTTTGAAAGATCAAATCCCTGCAGGGTGTCCCAACTTAGCCCATGACAAGCTCTCACGGTCAACGGAGGAATAGACCTCCACCCAAGACACTCCGATCGACTCGGTATCCCGTACAACAAGACATTTCGACGTGGTAAAACTAAACCAGCAACACCGCCCGAATGTGCCGACAAATCCCGATAGGAGCTGCACATATCTCTTTCTCGTGGCACACTCAGATGAGACTAGCTACGAGTAAAACCAACCCTCAAGTTTCCCGAGGTGGCCCCCAGTAGCTCGGTTCGACCAACACTCTGAGGAGCACCGCCGGGGGTTAAATAAAGATGACCCTTGAGTCTGCAGAACCCAAGGAAAGAAAAGGGCTAGGTGAGGCAAATGGTAAAACCAATGTTGGGCATTTTGGAGAAGCTTTACTTAAGGCGAATCGTCAAGGGGTTCCCATTATAGCCCAACCGTAAGGAACGCAAAATCCGGGAACATAACACCGATATGACGGAAACTAGGGCGGCAAGAGTGGAACAAAACACCAGGCATAAGGCCGAGCCTTCCACCCTTTACCAAGTATATAGATGCATTAATTAAATAAGATATATTGTGATATCCCAACAAGTGAACATGTTCCAGCCAGGAACATCATCTCCATGTTCCAACAAGGAACAATCTTCAATCTTCACCTGCAACTAACAACGCTATAAGAGGGGCTGAGCAAAGCGGTAACATAGCCAAACAACGGTTTGCATAGGAAAGGTGTCAAAGGTTAGGGGTTTGACATGGCAGTTTGGGAGGCTGACAAGCAAATGGTAGGCATCGTGGCATTGGCATAGCAAAAGAGCGAGCAAACTAGCATAGCAAAGATAGTAGTGATTTCGAGGGTATGATCATCTTGCCGAAATCCCGCAAGGAAGAAGAACGATTCCATGAAGAAGACAAACGGGCAAAGTCGAACGAATCCTCACAACTCCGAACGAAACCGGCTAACGAGAAAGCACCGGAAAGAAACAAACAACATGGTAAACAACCATCACATAAAACATGGCATGATGCGCAAGCAAGTATGATGCATGTCCGGTTTAAAGAGGCATGGCATGGCAAAGTGCAACGAACAATACTACAAATTAAGTGGAGCTCAATATGCAACGAGTTGCATATTGACAAAACACCACATCAATTATTTAGTTCTCTCTCGTTAAGGCTAACCAACAGTATTAAATGTTGTTAAGCATGGCAAGAGGTGAAGCATAATTAAACTAACAAGTTAGTCAAGTTTAAATGAGGCCGGAACAACAACCAACAATTCCGGAAAATCCCCATATGCATTTAGCAATTTAATGCAACAGCAATTTTAAATATTTTAATTGTTGTTATAATGATGCGGATGACATATGCAAGTTTTATGCAATTTTTATGAAAAAGTAGACAAGAGCATGTTATGAAGCATTTGTCGCCATGGCGGAACAAAAAGGGGTGCCACGGCGGCGAAACGAAAAGGGTGCCACGGCGGCGAAACGAAAAGGGTGCCACGGCGGCGAAATCCGAAATGATGCCACGGCAACATATCGGTGGTCCGACAACTCCTCGAGATGTCGGTGCAAAAGAAAGGTGACGCGAGCGTGCGGAACATGCTAGAGATGGTGGGGGGCTCCCGACTACCGGGTTCCCACGGGACGGTGGCATGGCAACGAGTGACAAATGGACACGATGCAAAAACGGGCATCTCATAACCAAGCATGCATTCGTTCACGGGCGTCGTCTCGGTGTTATACCTTCGAAGCGTGCGTTTCGGGGCGGTTCGCGTTTCATAGAGGGAAGTAGTCGTTCTCGCGATGATCGTCGAGGGAAGTAGTCGTACACGGCGTACTGGAAGTTGTTGTTCACGGGTCGTCGTGGAAGTAGTCGTGCTTTCGGCGAGATGTTCGGTCCGGCGAGGAACTTGATGACCACGGGTCGACGGTAGAGGAGGTAGTGGTACTATTCGTTGATCGTCGTGGTACTTGGGGTCTTCGAACTTGCCGGTCTCGGTTCTTGCAACGGTAGTGGTACATGGCAACGTTGGGGTACTTGTCGGTCCGGTTTTTGCGTCCGTAGAAGTGCAGCGGCAATCGTAGTGGTACTTGACGGTTTTGTGTAGTCAATCTTGTCGGTCTTGGCGATCCAAAACGAAGCAACAGCAGGCCTCGAGGCAGGGGCCACAGGAGCCGGCAGGGACGCGGGGTCGCGCGCTCGGGGTGGCGACGGGCTCCTGCCGGCGGGATCCGCCGAACGGTGAACGGGCGGCGTATGGAGGCGACAGAGACGAAGGCCGGCGCCGTGGAGGCGGCAGAGGCAGCGAAGGGCGGCGACGGGCGGGCTCGGGCGCCGGGCGGAGGCGGCGGCGGCGGGATCCGCAACGCGATTATGCGGCGGCGGCGGCATGCGGCCGGAGGGAGCTGGGCGTGGATCCGGTCGGCCCGGACCCGATCCGCCGGATCCGGCGCGTGGTGGCGAAGCTCGGCGGGGCAGCCGGGGATCGAGCGCGGGAGCGGGCGGGCGGCGGCCATGGAGGCGCGAAGGCGATGGGGCCGCTGGAGTGGCAACGCGAGGAGAGGAGGGGGAGACGACCGAGAGGGGGCGAGGGAATCGGGCGCGGTGGCGGCACTGGAGGCGCGCGGATCGGGAGCAGGGGACCGGGCGCGATGCGGGTGTGCGCGGTGACGGCGCGAGGGAGGAGAACGAGGGAGAGTGGGGGATCGGGCAGGCTAGGGTTAGAAAGGGTGGGCGGCTGGGCTGCTGGTTGGGCCTAGCTGGGCTGCAGGTAAGGTTTTTTTCTTCCCTGTGTTACTTTATTCTCCTGTTTACAAAATAAACATGATTGGGAGAAAAATAACACGGGCTTAGGGAAGGAATCCCGGAGATAAAATATATCCATGGAGTCCTGGGATTAAGCACTATTTGATAAAATTGCTTTGGGAGATTTTAGAGACAGAAAATTTAAACAAGTTTGAATTTGGTTCAAACTTGAGTAAATTATTAGCCCAACCAAAACAACTTTAATAGAGATGAAATTTGACAGAGAAAGTGCAGGCATGGTGAATTAGATATAGAGAAAGAATGAACATTAATGGAGGAAGGGAAAATAAATACCCCAAATAAATGGAAAAGAAGGAAGGGAAGAAGGTGATCACGCAAAGCTTCGTGGGTGGAGAAGAAGATGAAGAGAAGGAGTTGCAATGCACGTGATGCTCATGGTAACAACATGAATGAACAAATGCAATATGACAAGAGGTAGACATGGCAATGCAATATAACCAATGATGAACATGATGCAAGAAGCAAAAAAAAATGACAAGGCACTCAACATGATCATGGCATAAACACATCGGAATGAAATATGCAAAACAATTATGATAATGCAACAAACATAATAAACACACGACGAAACTCGGAGTAGCTGGAAGTCTTCTGGAGCATCGGTCTCGGGGTGTTACATCACTGAAGCCTTGCAAGCACTACAACTAATGAGTTAGTTGTGAGATGATGTATTACGGAACGAGTAAAGAGACTTGCCGGTAACGAGATTGAACTAGGTATTGGATACCGACGATCGAATCTCGGGCAAGTAACATACCGATGACAAAGGGAACAACGTATGTTGTTATGCGGTCTGACCGACAAAGATCTTCGTAGAATATGTAGGAACCAATATGGGCATCCAGGTCCCGCTATTGGTTATTGACCGAGAATAGTTCTAGGTCATGTCTACATTGTTCTCGAACCGTAGGGTCCGCACGCTTAAGGTTTGATGGCGATGCTTATTATGAGTTTATGTATTTTGATGTACCGAAGAAGTTCGAGTCCCGGATGTGATCACGGACATGACGAGGAGTCTCGAAATGGTCGAGACATAAAGATTGATATATTGGAAGCCTATGTTTGGAGTTCGAATGGTTCCGGTGAAAACAGAATTCTCGGAGTACCGGAGGTTACGGAACCCCGGAGGTAATGGGCCATAGTGGGCCTTGGTGGAAAGGAGAAAGGGCCAGCCCTAGGTGGCATGGCGCCCCCTTCCCTAGTCCTACTAGGACTAGGAAAGGGGCCGCCCCTCTCTCTTTCCCCTCCGGAATCCTATTCCAACTAGGATTGGGGGATCCTACTCCCTGAGGGAGTAGGACTCCTCCAGCGCCTCCCTTGGCGGACGGCCCCTCCCCTTGCTCCTTTATATACGGGGCAAGGGGCACCCTAGAACACACAAGTCGATCTACGGATCGTTCCTTAGCCGTGTGCGGTGCCCCCTCCACCATATTCCACCTCGGTCATACCGTGTGAAGCTTAGGCGAAGCCCTGCGCCGGTGAAACATCAAGATCGTCACCACGCCGTCGGCCGACGGAACTCTCCTCGACACTCGGCTGGATCGAGTACGAGGGACGCCATCGAGCTGTACGGTGTCAAGAACTCGGGGCGCCGGAGTAACGGCGCCGGATCGGTCGGATCGCGAGGAGAACGACGACTACTTCCTCTACGCCAGATCGCTTCCGCTTGGTCTCACGAGGGTACGTAGACAACACTCTCCCTATCGTTGCTATTCATCACCATGATCTTGCGTGTGCGTAGGAAAATTTTTGAAATTACTACGTTCCCTAACAATTGCAACCTGATGTTATTTCTGCTAAGCCTGAAACTGTTATAATTTGCAATCTTGCCATGTCCTTTTGAGCATGTTCTAGTGATTTCTGGAGTTAGCTCGGTGTTCATGTTTTGTCATGCTTTACCTGTACTTCATGCCCATGCCTTTTGTTTTCACGTTGAGATTCTGTAGCATACTGTTTTGATGCTTGCTATATGCCTAGTTGCTGTTTTGGACAGTTTGTCCTTTAAACTTGTATAGAGTGTATGTGTTGCACCTTTGCTCCGTTTTGAGTGTGCTCTATATGAAAACTTGCTTAGAATTGCATGTAGTTTCATATTATCATGTTGCATCCTTGTTTTGAGGTGTTTGCTTGATGTTTGGATGCATTTAGCATCAATGCCATGTTTAACTTGTTTCGCTCATATCTTCTAGGTCGTAGCTCCGAATTAAGTGAACTTTATATGTAACTTGACTAGAATCTCGTGTAGATCATCTTGGTGCATCTTAACTTGCTGTTTAACAACTTGAACATAAGGTTTATTCAGTTCTGGACCAAATTCTAAATTTGCATATGAGGACTTACCGAATTGTTATAAGTTGTTTCCGGCCCCATTTAAACTTGCCTTGATGTGTTGTTCTTGTTTGCATCATCTATTGCCATGAGTAGCTCATCTAGCTTTGTCATGCATCATGCTTGGTTGTGCATCATGTCTTGTATATGTGTGGTGTGTTTACCATGTTGTGTGCTTCTTCTCGATAGTTCCTGTTTCGTTGCGATCGTGAGGATTCGTTCGTCTACGCTTGGTTCGTCTTCATCCATTCGTCTTCTTCATGGATTCGTTCTTCTTCCTAGCGGGATTTCAGGCAAGATGACCGCTACCCTGGATCCCACTACTATCATTGCTATGCTAGTTGCTTCGTTCTATTGCTATGCTGCGCTACCTATCCCTTGTTCCATCAAGCCTCCCAAATTGCCATGTCAGACTCTAACCGTGTCACCCTTCCTAGCAAACCGTTGCTTGGCTATGTTACCGCTTTTGCTCAGCCCCTCTTATAGCGTTATTAGTTGTAGGTGAAGTTGAAGATTGCTCCTTGGTGGACAGGATGATGTTGGGATATCACTATATCTCTTATTTAGTTAATGCATCTATATACTTGGTAAAGGGTGGAAGGCTCGACCTTATGCCTGGTGTTTTGTTCCACTCTTGCCGCCCTAGTTTCCGTCATACCGGTGTTATGTTCCCGGATTTTGCGTTCCTTACGCGGTTGGGTGATTTATGGGACCCCCTTGACAGTTCGCTTTGAATAAAACTCCTCCAGCAAGGCCCAACCTTGGTTTTACCATTTGCCTCACCTAGCCCTTTTTCCCTTGGGTTTCCGGAGCCCGAGGGTCATCTTTATTTACCCCCCCCCCCTGGGCCAGTGCTCCTTCGAGTGTTGGTCCAACCTGAGCGATGTCCGGCGCATCCTGGGCAACCAGGGTCTATGCCAACCCAACGTCTGGCTCATCCGATGTGCCCTGAGAACGAGATACGTGTGACTCCTATCGGGATTTGTCGGCACATCGGGCGGCTTTGCTGGTCTTGTTTTATCATTGTCGAAATGTCTTGTAAACCGGGATTCCGAGACTGATCGGGTCTTCCTGGGAGAAGGAATATCCTTCGTTGATCACGAGAGCTTATCATGGGCTAAGTTGGGATACCCCTGCAGGGTATAAACTTTCAAGAGTCATGCCCGCGGTTATGTGGCAGATGGGAATTTGTTAATGTCCGGTTGTAGATAACTTGACACCAGATTCGAATTAAAACGCATCAACCGCGTGTGTAGCCGTGATGGTCTCTTCTCGGCAGAGTCCGGGAAGTGAACACGGTTTTTGGGTTATGTTTGACGTAAGTAGGAGTTCAGGATCACCTCTTGATCATTGCTAGCTTCACGACCGTTCCATTTGCTCTCTTCTCGCTCTTATTTGCGTATGTTAGCCACCATATATGCTTAGTCGCTGCTGCAACCTCACCACTTTACCCCTTCCTTTCCCATTAAGCTTTGCTAGTCTTGATACCCATGGTAATGGGATTGCTGAGTCCTCGTGGCTCACTGATTACTACAACAACAGTTGCAGGTACAGGTTTATGCGAAGATCATGACGCGAGAGCGATGTTTGGTTGTTTTGGAGTTCTTCTTCTACTTCTTCTTCGATCAGGGGATAGGTTCCAGGTCGGCAGCTTGGGCTAGCAGGGTGGATGCCGTTCGAGTTTCTGTTTGTGTTTCATCCATAGTCGGATGTTGCTCTTATGTATTGTGAAGTTGTATTCGTGTGGCATTATATGCCTGTTGTATGTATCCCCATCTATTATGTAATGTTGATGTAATGATATCCACCTTGCAAAAGCGTATCAATATGCGGTTCTATCCTTGGTGGGACCTTCGAGTCTCTTTAGGATAGTATCGCATATTGGGCGTGACAAGTTGGTATCAGAGCCTTAATCGACCATAGGAGCCCCCTTGACTGATCATGTAGTTTGGCCGCTGTTGAGTCTAGAAAAAATTGTTTTCGGAGTCTTCGTTATATCGGAGAGTAGGAATTCTTTTTACTCCTCAGCCCCTTCGTCGCTCTGGTGAGGAATCTTGACGTAGGTGTTTTGAATTACTTCTCTTCCCGTTCAAATTCTTCTTTAGGATCACACGGTTAGATTTCGTTCGTTGTCCATCCTCTTTTATCCGGTGCATTTCTCGTCAAGTTGATTTGACCCTCTTTGTTTTAAGAGATCAATCCTCAGTTCTTTCTCAATGTCGTCCTCAGTTGTCTTCTTTTCCCACCCGCCCACCCCTTTTTCTCCTCGGAGTTGGAGTCCATAATCGAGTATCCATCCTACTCGTGTGAAGTATTTGCCTTCTTTCTTCAATGATTTCAACCGGTGTTTTCCCTTCAAGATATTCGTTGGTTCCCCTTCCAAGTTGCCTTTCTTTTTCCCACCCTCCCACCCTCTTCTTCCCGGAGCCTGAGTCTCTTTCGACCATCAATTTCATTCGTACGAAGCCTCTTCAGTCTTCCCCCAATTGTTCAAACCGGTGAATTCTCTTTGGTTTGACATTCTTCATCTCTATTCCGGTGGATTCAATTCAAGTTTTTTTTCGTTGTCGATCGTATTCTTTCCCTCAGCTTAAATATTTCCCTTTGCTCGTTCGCCTCTCGCCAGTTTATCCTTCCGGAGTGTTCAAGACATCTCAGGAGATTCGTCTATGTTCCAATTAATTCGAGGTTGTCACCTCATTCAAATATTTCAATTGTTCCGATGCATCATCTATGTGTTCAACATCCCTTTCCAATGGTGTTATCTCTTCAGTGGGCCCTAACCCATAGGTCTTTTCCCAGGATCTTACCTGACTCTTCTAATTATTCCGGAGATATTCTCAAATTCTTTTCAAAGTGTGATGTAAAAATGGATCCCATCAGTCACATGCCTTCTCCAATATCTCTTTCAAATTCTTTTCATTGTTGGCTCAACCTCTTCGCTTTTCATTCTCCCAGAGTATTTCAACAATTTTGATGGTGATTCTTGTCGTCATTTGAAGATCGAAGAAGTGTTTTTCCTCTAAATCTTGTCTGTTCTCTCGAAGTTTCGTGCTTCTAGCTTCATGTTATCCTGGTGAATTATTCCATATGTCATATATTCTTTTCATCCATCCGGAGCATTTCAGGAGTTGCTTTCTCTCTCGATCATCCGGAGGCCATCTTTTTGGAAGATTTCTTCGTTCTAAGTTTTCAGATTCGTTCTCCAATTATTCTATATCTGTGCCCTTTCGTTCGTCTCAATATTCTTCCGGTGCTTCGTTCAAGTATTCTTCAATCAGTTCGCGATCTCTTCGCACTTTTGCATCTAAATCCCCTCAAGCATATTTGTCTTCTAATTCTTCCCGGTGATTCATTCTCTTTCGTCAGGCTTTTCCGAATTCTTATGGTGGTTCGTTCAAGATTCTTTTTCTTTGATTACCATATTAATTCATTCGTTCTTACCAATTCCACCGGTGGTTCATGAAGACTTTCTCAAGTTTTGTGCTATATCCCCCTTAATCCTTTTCAACAAGAATAAGTTGAATGCAAAAATCCGGTTGTCATCAATTAAATTTGATGAGGATAAGCATAACGTAAATCTTATTCTTATTTCATCCAAGTGAGTAATCCCTTCCTTTGGAGTTTGTTCGTGAGGAATAAATTCTAGTTCCAAGTGTTTTCATCTTTTCTTTTCCAGAGTTCAATTTCCTCGGCCATTTCGTCGGAACCTCCATCTAAATCATCGCAAGGCTCATCTTATCCCTTTCATCCTTCATTCTATCTCATCATCCTTTTTTTTGTCACCGGAGTTCTTCATGGTGGTTCTTCATGATTTAATTCATTCTTCAAGAGTTCACTAAGATTTTGTTGGTGGAGTTCAAGTATCTATTCTTCTCGCATCTCGAAGTGCAATTAATTCTCCGTATTCTCTTCAAGTGGAGTTTTGCTTTTCTTCGTTATTCCCAGATATTCAAGCATTTGCTTGTGGCACAGTTTCACCTCAAATTTGAGAGGATTTTTCATAAGTCCACAACAAGCTTATTCTTTTCGTTGTTGAATTTTCTCAACAACTCCGTTCAATCTTTTCTTCTAAGGTTTCATTCTATTTCATTCGTGGAAGAAGATGTCATCTCCTTCTCCGTTCTTTTCATTCAACTCTTTCAATTCTTTCCGGAGGTTTTTTGTGTCATGTCTTCACCAAGTATCATTCCATCTTCTCAAGTTCTTGCTCTACTCTTTCCATGTTTAGCCGGAGTGCTGCCTAAATCCTAGCAATCTTGCCATGTCCTTTTGAGCATGTTCTAGTGATTTCTGGAGTTAGCTCAGTGTTCATGTTTTGTCATGCTTTACCTGTACTTCATGCCCATGCCTTTTGTTTTCACGGTGAGATGATGTAGCATATTGTTTTGATGCTTGCTATATGCCTAGTTGCTGTTTTGGACAGTTTGTCCTTTAAACTTGTAAAGAGTGTATGTGTTGCACCTTTGCTCCGTTTTGAGTGTGCTCTATATGAAAACTTGCTTAGAATTGCATGTAGTTTCATATTATCTTGTTGCATCCTTGTTTTGAGGTGTTTGCTTGATGTTTGGATGCATTTAGCATCAATGCCATGTTTAGCTTGTTTCGCTCATATCTTCTAGGCCGTAGCTCCGAATTAAATGAACTTTATATGTAACTTGACTAGAATCTCGTGTAGATCATCTTGGTGCATCTTAACTTGCTGTTTAACAACTTGAACATAAGGTTTATTCAGTTCTGGACCAATTTCTAAATTTGCATATGAGGACTTACCAGAATTGTTATAAGTTGTTTCTGGCCCCATTTAAAATTGCCTTGATGTGTTGTTCTTGTTTGCATCATCTCTTGCCATGAGTAGCTCATCTAGCTTTGTCATGCATCATGCTTGGTTGTGTATCATGTCTTGTATATGTGTGGTGTGTTTACCATGTTGTGTGCTTCTTCTCGATAGTTCCTATTTCGTTGCGATCGTGAGGATTCGTTCGTCTACGCTTGGTTCGTCTTCATCCATTCGTCTTCTTCATGGATTCGTTCTTCTTCCTAGCGGGATTTTAGGCAAGATGACCGCTACCCTGGATCTCACTACTATCATTGCTATGCTAGTTGCTTCGTTTTATTGCTATGTTGCGCTACCTATCCCTTGTTCTATCAAGCCTCCCAAATTGCCATGTCAGCCTCTAACCGTGTCACCCTTCCTAGCAAACCATTGCTTGGCTATGTTACCGCTTTTGCTCAGCCCCTCTTATAGCGTTGTTAGTTGCAGGTGAAGTTGAAGATTGCTCCTTGGTGGACAGGATGATGTTGGGATATCACTATATCTCTTATTTAATTAATGCATCTATATACTTGGTAAAGGGTGGAAGGCTCGACCTTATGCCTGGTGTTTTGTTCCACTCTTGCCGCCCTAGTTTCTGTCATACCGCTGTTATGTTCCCGGATTTTGCGTTCCTTACGCGGTTGGGTGATTTATGGGACCCCCTTGACAGTTCGCTTTGAATAAAACTCCTCCAGCAAGGCCCAACCTTGGTTTTACCATTTGCCTAACCTAGCCCTTTTTCCCTTGGGTTTCCGGAGCCCGAGGGTCATCTTTATTTACCCCCCCCCCTCAGGCCAGTGCTCCATCGAGTGTTGGTCCAACCTGAGCGATGTCTGGCGCCCCCTGGGCAACCAGGGTCTATGCCAACCCGATGTCTGGCTCATCCGATGTGCCCTGAGAACGAGATACGTGCGACTCCTATCGGGATTTGTCGGCACATCGGGCGGCTTTGCTGGTCTTGTTTTACCATTGTCGAAATGTCTTGTAAACCGGGATTCCGAGACTGATCGGGTCTTCCTGGGAGAAGGAATATCCTTCATTGATCGCGAGAGCTTATCATGGGCTAAGTTGGGACACCCTGCAGGTATAAACTTTCGAGAGCCGTGCCCGCGGTTATGTGGCAGATGGGAATTTGTTAATGTCCGGTTGTAGATAACTTGACACCAGATTCGAATTAAAACGCATCAACCGCGTGTGTAGCCGTGATGGTCTCTTCTCGGCGGAGTCAGAGAAGTGAACACGGTTTTTGGGTTATGTTTGACGTAAGTAGGAGTTCAGGATCACGACCGTTCCATTTGCTCTCTTCTCGCTCTTATTTGCATATGTTAGCCACCATATATGCTTAGTCGCTGCTGCAACCTCAGCACTTTACCGCTTCCTTTCCCATTAAGCTTTGCTAGTCTTGATACCCATGGTAATGGGATTGTTGAGTCCTCGTGGCTCCTGATTACTACAACAACAGATTGCGGTACAGGTTTATGCGATGATCATGACGCGAGAGCGATGTTTACTTGTTTTGGAGTTCTTCTTCTGCTTCTTCTTCGATCAGGGGATAGGTTCCAGGTCGGCAGCTTGGGCTAGCAGGGTGGATGTCGTTCGAGTTTCTTTTTGTGTTTCATCCGTAGTCGGATGTTGCTCTTATGTATTGTGAAGTTGTATTCGTGTGGAATTGTATGCCTCTTGTATGTGTCCCCATCTATTATGTAATGTTGGTGTAATGATATCCACCTTGCAAAAGTGTATCAATATGCAGTTCTATCCTTGGTGGGACCTTCGAGTCTCTTTAGGATAGTATCGCATATTGGGCGTGACAAGTTGGTATCAGAGCCTCGACCGACCATAGGAGCCCCCTTGACTGATCGTGTAGTTTGGCCGCTGTTGAGTCTATAAAAAAATTGTTTTCGGAGTCTAGTTATATCGGAGAGTAGGAATTCTTTTTACTCCTCAGCCCCTTCGTCGCTCTGGTGAGGAATCTTGACGTAGGTGTTTTTAATTACTTCTCTTCCCATTCAAATTCTTCTTCAGGATCACGCGGTTAGATTTCGTTCGTTGTCCATCCTCTTTTATCCGGTGCATTTCTCGTCAACTTGATTCAACCCTCTTTGTTTTACGAGATCAATCCTCGGTTCTTTCTCAATGTCGTCCTCAGTTGTCTTCTTTTACCACCCGCCCACCCCCTTTTCTCCTCGGAATCGGAGTCCATAATCGAGTATCCATCCTACTCGTGTGAAATCTTTGCCTTCTTTCTTCAATGATTTCAACTGGTGTTTTCTCTTCAAGATATTCGCCGGTTCCCCTTCGAAGTTGCCTTTGTTTTTCCCGCCCTCCCACCCTCTTCTTCCCGGAGCCTGAGTCTCTTTCGACCATCAATTTCATTCGTACGGAGCCTCTTTAGTCTTCCCTCAATTGTTCCAACCGGTGAATTCTCTTTGGTTTGACATTCTTCATCTCTATTCCGGTGGATTCAATTCAAGTTTTTTTTCATTGTTGATCGTATTCTTTCCCTCATCTCAAATATTTCCCTTTGGTCGTTCGCCTCTCGCCAGTTTATCCTTCCGGAGTGTTCAAGAAATCTCAGGAGATTCGTATGTGTTCCAATTAATTCGAGGTTGTCACCTCATTCAAATATTTCAATTGTTCCGGTGCATCATCTATGTGTTCAACATACCTTTCCAACGGTGTTATCTCTTTAGTAGGCCCTAACCCACAGGTCTTTTCCCAGGATCTTACCTGACTCTTCTAATTATTCCGGAGATATTATCAAATTCTTTTCAAAGTGTGATGTAAAAATGGATCCCATCAGTCACATGCCTTCTCCAAGATCTCTTTCAAATTCTTTTCATTGTTGGCTCAACCTCTTCGCTTTTCATTCTCCCGGAGTATTTCAACAATTTTGGTGGTGTTTCTCGTCGTCATTTGAAGATCGAAGAAGAGTTTTTCCTCTAAATCTTGTCTGTTCTCTCGAAGTTTCGTGGTTCTAGCATGTTATCCTCATGAATTATTCCATTTGTCAGATATTCTTTTCATCCATCCGGAGCATTTCAGGAGTTGCTTTCTCTCTCGATCATCCGGAGGCCATCTTTTTGGAAGATTTCTTCGTTCTAAGTTTTCAGATTCGTTCTCCAATTATTCTATATCCGTGCCCTTTCTTTTGTCTCAATATTCTTCCGGTGCTTCGTTCAAGTATTCTTCAATCAGTTCGCGATCTCTTCGCTCTTTTGCATCGAAATCCCCTCAAGCATATTTGTCTTCTAATTCTTCCCGGTGATTCATTCTCTTTCGTCAGTCTTTTCTGAATTCTTACGGTGGTTCGTTCAAGATTCTTTTTCTTTGATTACCATATTAATTCGTTCGTTCTTACGAATTCTACCGGTGGTTCATGAAGACTTTCTCAAGTTTTGTGCTATATCCCCCTTAATCCTTTTCAACAAGAATAAGTTGAATGCAAAAATCCGATTGTCATCAATTAAATTTGATGAGGATAAGCATAACATAAATATTATTCTTATTTCATCGAGTAATCCCTTCCTTCGGAGTTTGTTCGCGAGGAATAAATTCTAGTTCCAAGTGTTTTCATCTTTTCTTTTCCAGAGTTCAATTTCCTCGGCCATTTCATCGGAACCTCCATCTAAATCATCGCAAGGCTCATCTTATCCCTTTCATCCTTCATTCTATCTCATCATCCTTTTTTTTTGTCACCGGAGTTCTTCATGGTGGTTCTTCATGATTTAATTCATTCTTCAAGAGTTCGCTAAGATTTTGTTGGTGGAGTTCAAGTATCTATTCTTCTCGCATCTCAAAGTGCAATTAATTCTCCGTATTCTCTTCAAGTGGAGTTTTGCTTTTCTTCGTTATTCCCAGATATTCAAGCATTTGCTTGTGGCACAGTTTCACCTCAAATTTGAGAGGATTTTCCATAAGTCCACAACAAGCTTATTCTTTTTGTTGTTGAATTTTCTCAACAACTCCGTTCAATCTTTTCTTCTAAGGTTGCTTTCTATTTCATTCGTGGAAGAAGATGTCGTCCCCTTCTCCGTTCTTTTTGTTCAACACTTTCAATTCTTTCCAGAGGTTTTTTGTGTCATGTCTTCACCAAGTATCATTCCATCTTCTCAAGTTCTTGCTCTACTCTTTCCATGTTTAGCCGGAGTGCTGTCTAAATCCTTTCAGTCTTATTCTTTTCTTATCTCGTTTTAGCCGGAGTGGTTTCTTAGTCTACCTGATTCCGTGAGTTTTCGATTCTCGTTATTTTCGTCGTTCCCCTCTTATTCTCGAGTGCTCTCTATTCTTTGCTTCGTCTCTTGAGTTCTCGTTTCACCTCACCCCTTTTACCTTCCGTCTCGGTCCTAAGATCTCGGGACGAGATCTCTTGTTAGTGGAGGAGTGTTGTAACGCCCCGGATTCGATGCGCCAGGTGTCTGCCAGTTATTCTCTGTCGTTGCTATGTCATTTGCTTGCGTGTTGCTTTTTATCATGTCATCGTGTGCATTTCATTTTTCATACGTGTTTGTCTCATGCATCCGAGCATTTTCCCCGTTGTCCGTTTTGCAATCCGACACTCCTATGTTCTCCGGCGTTCCCCTTTTGTCTCTTGTTGTGAGCGGGTGTTAAACTTTCTCGGAATGGACCGTGATTTGCCAAGCGGTCTTGGTACACCACCGGTAGACCGCCTGTCAAGTTTCGTGCCATTTGGAGTCCGTTTGATACTCCAACGGTTAACCGGGTAACCGTAAAGGCCTCTTTTGTGTACAGCCCAACACCCCTCCAAAGTGGCCCTATAACCCATCCAAACCCTCTCCATGCTCTCGGTCGTTCGATCACGATCGCGTGGCCGAAAACCGCTCCTCATTTGGAGTCTCCTAGCTCCCCCTACCTATATATATGCCTCTCCCCCCGATTTTTCGCGCAGTCCAAACCCTAGCCCCTTCTCCTCGCACCGCCGGACGTGTCCGCCGGACACGTCGCCTCGACCAACCACAGGCCGCCATGTCACCCCCGCCGCCTCCTGGACCAACCACCGCCCGCCACCTCACCCGCGCCCGCGCCACTCACGTCATGCCCATGAGCCCATCATGCGGGTCCCAGCAGTTCGCCCGCCGCCCGGCTAGCCCGCTCGCCCGGCTCCCTCCATACCGGGCCCCTCGCCGAACCCCCGCCGGTTCGCCCGCCGCCGTCTGGACCTCGCCACCGGCCGGATCCGGCGAGATCCGGCCCGGAGGAGCCTCGCCGTCGCATCTCGAGCTCGCCGGAGGAGCTCGTCGCCCGCGTTGACTTTTCCCTCGAGGTCGTTTTTTCCCCAAGTCCCTGGAGATTTCACATCATGTGCATTAGTTTGACCTAGTGTAACTTCATGCATACTGCTCCGTTTTGCATGTGTAATATATCAAAATGTTCATCAGGAGATGCTCTTCATTTCACTCCTTTGTGCCATGCTTGTTTGAGTTCATCTTGATGCCCTAATCATCGTTGCAAGAGTGCTATGTGATGTTAACCTGCTGAAACTGTTATAACTTGATGATTTGTCTTTTTCGTTGTATTTTTTGTGTGCATCCTATGAGCTTGATGTCTACATGTGTTTTGTGCTACATCATGCCATCTCTACAGGGGTGAAATCAATGTATTTTTGTGGGTCTTGTAGTGAGTGCATCAAGCTTGTTAAGTAGGGTACTTGTTGTTGCTGTTTTGCTAGACTGATTCTGTTATATTATGATGCTATGTAAACCTGCTGCTACAAGTCATTCTTTGCATAATCTGGAGATGTTCACTAAGGATGTTTTTTTATACATGTCATGCTCTATCCATTAATGCCCCTGGTTGCATTTATAGCCTGTTGTAACTTGTTGTTATCTTGCTCCAAACTTGCTAAATAATGTTGTTGTCAGCCTGTTAACATTAAGTTCAGTGTTGCCATGATTGTTGTTAGTGATCCAAGCATGTTATGAACTTGCTCTTGCCATGCTTAGCTTCATAAACATGCTTGCTTACTGTTGGTTACCTTGTAATGCCATGTATTGATCTGTGGTGAGTGGTATAAGCTCACCAACATGTCTATTTATTGCTATTCCTGCCATGTTTGAATCTGTCATATCTCTTGCTATGTTTACATGGGTGCCATCATATTTTCTGTGCCCTTTTGGCTCATGGTCGGTAAGGGACTTTTGTTATATGAGATTATTAGATTCATGCCATGCCTTTGTTTGCCATGATAAGTTCCTGTAGCGTGTTGTTTGATAGCTCTAAACATTGCAACCTGATGTTATTTCTGCTAAGCCTGAAACTGTTATAATTTGCAATCTTGCCATGTACTTTTGAGAATGTTCTAGTGATTTCTGGAGTTAGCTCAGTGTTCATGTTTTGTCATGCTTTACCTGTACTTCATGCCCATGCCTTTTGTTTTCACGTTGAGATGCTGTAGCATACTGTTTTGATGCTTGCTATATGCCTAGTTGCTGTTTTGGACAGTTTGTCCTTTAAACTTGTATAGAGTATGTGTTGCACCTTTGCTCCGTTTTGAGTGTGCTCTATATGAAAACTTGCTTAGAATTGTATGTAGTTTCATATTATCATGTTGCATCCTTGTTTTGAGGTGTTTGCTTGATGTTTGGATGCATTTAGCATCAATACCATGTTTAACTTGTTTCGCTCATATCTTCTAGGCCGTAGCTCCGAATTAAATGAACTTTATATGTAACTTGACTAGAATCTCGTGTAGATCATCTTGGTGCATCTTAACTTGCTGTTTAACAACTTGAAGATAAGGTTTCCTCAGTTCTGGACCAATTTCTAAATTTGCATATGAGGACTTACCGGAATTGTTATAAGTTGTTTATGGCCCCATTTAAACTTGCCTTGATGTGTTGTTCTTGTTTGCATCATCTCTTGCCATGAGTATCTCATATAGCTTTGTCATGCATCATGCTTGGTTGTGCATCATGTCTTGTATATGTGTGGTGTGTTTACCATGTTGTGTGCTTCTTATCGATAGTTCCTGTTTCGTTGCGATCGTGAGGATTCATTCGTCTACGCTTGGTTCGTCTTCTTCATGGTTTCGTTCTTCTTCCTAGCGGGATTTCAGGCAAGATGACCGCTACCCTGGATCTCACTACTATCATTGCTATGCTAGTTGCTTCGTTCTATTGCTATGTTGCGCTACCTATCCCTTGTTCTATCAAGCCTCCCAAATTGCCATGTGAGCCTCTAACCGTGTCACCCTTCCTAGCAAACCGTTGCTTGGCTATGTTATCGCTTTTGCTCAGCCCCTCTTATTGCGTTGTTAGTTGCAGGTGAAGTTGAAGATTGCCCCTTGGTGGACAGGATGATGTTGGGATATCACTATATCTCTTATTTAATTAATGCATCTATATACTTGGTAAAGGGTGGAAGGCTCGGCCTTATTCCTGGTGTTTTTTTCCACTCTTTCCGCCCTAGTTTCTGTCATACCGGTGTTATGTTCCCGGATTTTGCGTTCCTTACACAGTTGGGTGATTTATGGGACCCCCTTGACAGTTCGCTTTGAATAAAACTCCTCCAGCAAGGTCCAACCTTGGTTTTACCATTTGCCTCACCTAGCCCTTTTTCCCTTGGGTTTCCAGAGCCCGAGGGCCATCTTTATTTACCCCCCCCCCTCCCCCGGGCCAGTGCTCCTTCGAGTGTTGGTCCAACCTGAGCGATGTCCGGCGCCTGGCAACAGTGGTCTATGCCAACCCGACGTCTGCTCATCCGATGTGCCCTGAGAACGAGATACGAGCGACTCTTATCGAGATTTGTCAGCACATCGGGCGGCTTTGCTGGTCTTGTTTTACCATTGTCGAAATGTCTTGTAAAACGGGATTCCGAGACTGATCGGGTCTTCCTGGGAGAAGGAATATCCTTCGTTGATCGCGAGAGCTTATCATGGGCTAAGTTGGGACACCCCTGCAGGGTATAAACTTTCAAGAGCCGTGCCCACGGTTATGTGGCTGATGGGAATTTGTTAATGTCCGGTTGTAGATAACTTGACACCAGATTCGAATTAAAACGCATCAACCGCGTGTGTAGCCGTGATGGTCTCTTCTCGGCGGAGTCCGGGAAGTGACCACGGTTTTTGGGTTATGTTTGACGTAGTAGGAGTTCAGGATCACCTCTTGATCATTGCTAGCTTCACGACCGTTCCATTTGCTCTCTTCTGGCTCTTATTTGCGTATGTTAGCCACCATATATGCTTAGTCGCTGTTGCAACCTCACCACTTTACCCCTTTCCCATTAAGCTTTGCTAGTCTTGATACCCATGGTAATGGGATTGCTGAGTCCTCGTGGCTCCTGATTACTACAACAACATTGCAGTGCAGTTTATGCGATGATCATGGCGCGAGAGCGATGTTTACTTGTTTTGGAGTTCTTCTTCTGCTTCTTCTTCGATCAGGGGATAGGTTCCAGGTCGGCAGCTTGGGCTAGCAGGGTGGATGTCGTTCGAGTTTCTGTTTGTGTTTCATCCGTAGTCGGATGTTGCTCTTATGTATTGTGAAGTTGTATTCGTGTGGCATTGTATGCCTCTTGTATGTATCCCCATCTATTATGTAATGTTGATGTAATGATATCCACCTTGCAAAAGTGTATCAATATGCGGTTCTATCCTTGGTGGGACCTTTGAGTCTCTTTAGGATAGTATCGCATATTGGGCGTGACACACGATGATTCGTCGCTAGGGGGCGTCGGTTCCAGGGAATCGAAGGGAGGCGTTGGTTCCAGGGAATCGAAGGGAGGCGTCCATTGCGGGAACAACCGCACGACGGTTGGGCAAGGGGAGATTTTTCGCTAATTACATAATTATTTTTAACACTCACTACGGGCATGCAGTTGCATGTCGAGTGTGGACTTCCAACAAGGACAAAAAGCAATTGGGCCCAATTGCATGTCGAGCGTGGACTTGTAGCTCAGAAAAAATGGGTCGAGCCCCATTTACAACATTTTAATTAATAATATGATAAATACTATGATAACGGAGAACCCATGTAGATGGGTCTTACATCGACCTGGCACGATTTATTTAGGATAATACAATAACAATGACAAGAAACTATTAGACTCTGTGCGAACTTAGATTTTGATTTTGTGCGGATTTGTCTTTCTCTCCTCGGTAGGGGAAGCTAGCGTTCGGCCTGAGCCCTTGCATACCGGCGATGAACTCCTGCAGCGGTGCCATCTCCATGAGCATAAGCTACATCCCAATCACTGCGGGGAACTCAGGCGGTGGGATGGCCATTATCCCCTGTTGTATCTCCACCTCGGCGGCCAAACCGAGAGGAAGAGGCATTGATACGTCTCCGTCGTATCTATAATTTCTTATTGTTCCATGCCAATATTCTACAACTTTTACATACTTTTGGCAACTTTTTATACTATTTATGGGACTAACATATTGATCCAGTGCCCAGTGCCAGTTCCTGTTTGTTTCATGTTTTTTGTTTTGCAGAAAATCCATATCAAACGGAGTCCAAACGCGATAAAAACTTATGGAGATTTTTTTGGAATATATGTGATTTTTTGGGAAAAAGAATCAACACGAGACGATGCCCGAGGCAACGACAAGGCAGGGGGGCGCCCAGGGGTAGGGGGCATACAGGCCCTTGTGGTCACCCGTAAAGGCAGTTGGTGCCCATACATTGCAAGAAAGCTAATATCCGGATAAAAATTGTGTTAAAATTTCAGCCCAATCGGGGTTACGGATCTCCGGGAATTTAAGAACTGGTGAAAGGCCATAATCTGGGAGCGCAGAAACAGAAGGAAACATAGAGAGAGAGAGAGAGAGAGAGAGAGAGAGAGAGAGAGAGAGAGAGAGAGAACCAATCTCGGAGGGGCTCCCGCCCCTCCGCCGCCATGGAGGCCATGGACCAGAGGGGAAACCCTTCTCCCATCTAGGGGGGAGGTCAAGGAAGAAGAAGGAGGGGGCTCTCTCCCCCTCTCTCCTGGTGGCGCCGGAATGCCGCCGGGGTCATCATTGGGACGGCAATCTACACCAATAACTTCGCCGTCGTCATCACTAACTCTCTCCCCCTCTATGCAGTGGTGTAACACCTCTTCTCCCCGGTGTAATCTCTACTTAAACATGGTGTTCAACGCTATATATTATTTTCCAATGATGTATGGCTATCCTATGATGTTTGAGTAGATCCGTTTTGTCTATGGGTTGATTGATGATCGAGATTGGTTTGAGTTGCATGTTATATTATTGGTGTTGTCCTATGGTGCTCTCCGTGTCGCACAAGCGTGAGGGATCCCTGCTGTAGGGTTTGCAATATGTTCATGATTTGCTTATGGTGGGTGGCATGAGTGACAGAAGCACAGGCCCAAGTAAGTAGGTTGTTTGCATATGGGAATAAAGAGGACTTGATACTTTAATGATATGGTTGGATTTTACCTTAATGATCTTTAGTAGTTATGGATGTTTGCTAGAGTTCCAATCATAAGTGCATATGATCCAAGAAGAGAAAGTATGTTAGCTTATGCCTCTCCCTCATATAAAGTTGTAATGATGATTACCGGTCTAGTTATCGATTGCCTAGGGACAAATAAGTTTCTTGTGACATAAAGCTCTCTACTAAAACTAATTTAGTTGTTTATTTATCTAAACAACCCCTACTTTTTATTTGTGTGCTCTTTATTATCTTGCAAACCTAACCTACAACACCTACAGAGTACTTCTAGTTTCATACTTGTTCTAGATAAAGCGAACGTTAAGTGTGCGTAGAGTTATATCGGTGGCCGATAGAACTTGAGGGAATATTTGTTCTACCTTTAGCTCCTCGTTGGGTTCGACACTCTTACTTATCGAAAGAGGCTACAACTGATCCCCTATACTTGTAGGTTATCAGGCATCACCATAAGCATCTAGTGCATGTCCACTCCTTGTGGCGAAGCCCGGCGTTGGAGGCATCGAACTCACAGGTGGTGGCATCGAAGAGCTGGAGCGGCAACGGTGGAGGCGGGGGCACCGAGAGCTTAGGACAGATATCGATGTGATAGGCCTCCATGAGAATCTGGTTGGCGCGTACGGAGACGGTGGCCTTCACGTGCATGAGTGAGGTAACTAAGGCCGCCATGTCCTCATACCTATCTTGCACATGTCGGGGTCGAGCCACGCGGCAATATGTTCTTCGTCGGCGCGCATCTCGGCTAGGGCCTCGTTCGGGTGCTTCTTCCGCTTCTTCCTCTACGCTAGCTCTGTGCGGATCTCTCTGTGCTGCCAGTGCAACGTCTGCAATCTGTTGTCAGCGGTGGCGCCCTCAAGATCCACACCGTCCCCCACCATGAAGCGGTTGACGACAACGTCGGTGGATGAATGGCTGAAGAAGAAGGCCTTTCAACTAGGCGAGAAGACGACGGCGGCCGCCAGGGTGCCGGAAGCATGGTCAGCGTGCTGGCCTTGCTGAACAGCCCCCACTTACGCCTGGAAAAGCACACATGCCGGGCGTCCTTCTTGAGGATCGAACAGAGGACGGTCTTCTTCCGGCCGTTGCCACCCTTCCGCTTGGCCGCCATTGCTTGCTCGCTCAGGGTCGTGGATGAAGGAAGAGAAGAGAGGAGGTGGATGAAGATCTCTCAGGGCCGGGAGGTTTTTATAGCAGCGGCCGGAGAGGAAATTGCTTGGCTGAGCTGGGTACTGCATTCAGAATCATGATTTAGTACCATAAAAATAGATTATGTATATATTTTCTGCCACATAATGATCTGACTTGTGTATTACGACATTAAAACTCAAAAGCTGACCTCTCCTGTGTTGAAATGTATTTTTTTGCATGGTAATACGTGTCTCATTCATATCATAAAAAACAAAGTACAAGTCACGTAAAGACCGACATGACCGAACCGAAAAGATAGCATAACATCAAAATATTGCAGTACGTACGTACATATTTCCTGTTTGCGGCCTGGTACGCTGCAGTACACATACACAATATTACCTGTTTGCGGTCTGGTACGCTGCAGTACACATACACAATATTGCAGTACGTACATACATATTTCCTTCTAACGTGCGCGTACTGATCCAATATAAAAATAATACTCTTTCCCGGTCGCATCCTAGAGCCAAATGTCAGTACCTACCCAAGTATATATAGTGCATTCACGCTGTGGTGGCGGCTGCATCGATCCAGCACGTCGCAGTACAATTCATGAATGTATTGTTTGACGCATTTTTTAAAAAAATTATTTTTTGTAACAAATTCTGATAATGTATGACCTAATTTGTAATTGCAATTATATGACCACGTCGGTCTTCTATAGGCCGAAAAGGAACTCTTTGGTCTCACTTAAGCTGAAAAGCTCTTTTCGGGTTTCTCTGGGCCGAAGACCAGACTACCTCATCCGAAAGCTTGTCTTTGGTGTGCAGTCGGTCGAAGAGATGCCCTTCATATACGTGATAACCGAGCAGGTCTTCGGCTCGTGATGGCCTCCAAATGCTATCATTCCTTCTGTTGTAGGACGAAAGCAGAAAGGACAAATAAGAGTCCAAATGATTCACTAATTCCATTGCAACGTTATTGATAGACATCTCCCGAAAGGCATCCCTCTCATACAATTTATCACATTTTTTTCAACACTCCCTCTTGATCAATTCTGTCGTGTGTATATTGCAAACTAAAAACTCCTCCAGGAACGCTTCAAGGAGAAACATCATAATAATATGACATCAAAACTCCTTTAAAACCGAGTGGGAAAATATAAGGAGAAACCAATATGGTATATATCCGCATTTGTATTTATATTGTCTCGTTAAAACCTTAAATGAGAAATACCAATTCCGTGAAACTAATTCTGGAATATAAAAGTTGGTAGAGACATTGTGAATATCACATTAATATGTTTGCATATTCTCCTCTTACATTTATGTAATTCACAAGGATAAATATAACCCATAAGCAATAAAAGTGACATTATCTTGGTTAATAATGATAGCTTTTTTGAATGAATCTGCACATAATCTCACATGTGACCAGTCATTCTGTGAAGTCATACACATCTTGTGATGCTTCAACTAAAATACAACAAAATGATCACTGGAAGGACTTGTTTAGAGTCTATTCTAAAGGCTCCCCTTAGAATATTCTTCCAGTAAATCCAGCCTTTGATATGGCATTGTTGTTATCAAATTATTAGCAACTATCTAGATATAACACCATATTCCCATCTTGATATCACCGATGGAATTAATCAAGTCCTTTTGTGTCTTTGACATATTTGAGGATATTCCTTACATCAACCATTCACTACTACACGATCCTGCTAACGCGACATTACGATTCGAGACCCTTTAACGAAATTGTGTGTGATGCATTAATCGCAAACGGTGATGTAAAAAAATGTCAAAAAGATGCAAAACGTTTGTGATGGTGGATACATCAAACATGGTTCAGATTTTAGTTGCGTGTGCGATGCGGGGCGTACGGTTGATCCATAAGAACTGTTTGCTATGAGACATAACAACAGAAATGGGCGGCCATAACAAGGTGTGTGCGATATACGGCATACAGTTTGCTGCGATGGACTGCTTGCTATTAGGGAATGTAACAAAAACGGTTAGCCAGATTAAGGTGTGTGTGATATACGACATATGGTCCCTATTTCTTACCTACTACGCACCCACTCTCTCGCTCCACTAAATGGGCATGTCCAACACAATAGATGTTGTAGCAGTTTTAAGAAGGTTCGATTGACCGGTCCAGGTCCATTTTTGAAACTTTCGTGTTTTTTATTCTTCTTCCATTTCTCTCTGTTATTCTATTAGTTTCTCAATCATGGTTTTTAGTTTTACTTTGATTTTATTTGGGTATCTTGTTTCCTGGTTACTATTTATTTTGATTTTTTTTCTTATTTTTCAGTACACCTACATTTATCGACAACGTTGTAACATTTTTGTGTACATCAAAAACAGTTTTTTAGACATACTGAACATTTCTTAAATACATGAATAACATTTCTTAAATACTCCCTCTGATCCAAAATAAGTGTTGTGGTTCTGAACTAGGGTTAGTTCAAAACTATGACATTTATTATGGATTGGAGGTAGTAGATGTTTTCAACATTTTTTTATATATGTGCCAAGCATTTTTCAAATAAAAGTTGATTTTTTTGAATGATAAGTATTTTTCTTAAAATAACATAGACATTATCTTACATTGTATAAGTTTTCAAAAAAATGAACACTTTTTTAAAAGCTTGAACTTTTTTAGATTGGGTAAATGTTTTCTAAAACTGACTACGAGGATTTCTTTGTAAAGCGTGAACAGTTTTGTTTTTAAATGACACAAACATGTTTTCAATGCTATCTACATTTTTCTTAAACCACTCTAACAAAAGAATAAATTTTTTCATTTCATGGTTTTTAGAGAAATTATATATTTTTAGTTTTGTAATATATTTATTTAGAATATTTTCAAAAATATGAAAAAAAAAAGTGAAATTGATGAACAAAAAAAGAAGCAGAAAAATGAACTAACCTGCAGAAGCTACTTTGGGTCGGTGCAATAGTAGCAACGAGGAGGGTGCCCGTGAGGCAAAACCTTCTTTGGTGTTGCTACAAGCCAGATATACACGGAGAGGTCCTATTTTAACGCGCTTTGCCTCAAATAGTCGAACTTTTTTGCATCTGTGCAGCGACCGACTTGGCCGGTTCACAAGCATTGTGATTTGTAGCGCTAAACAATCAAAATCCGCCAAAAGTCGTGCTCGCTAGGAATGAATCACAAGACCTCACATTCATGTGAGGGTGCTGATAGCCCGCGGGACTAAAGAGAATCCTTGACTAAAAAGCTGCGCAAAACTTTAAGAACTAATGACGTTGGTAGAAACAAACATTTTTTAGAAAAAATTCTAAAAAGTGAATATTTTGAGAAACACAAATCCTTTTAGCATCTACGACAAAAAATCAACGTTATTGGGTGCGTGAACAATTTTTAAAATTCAGAAGTAAATTTTGTCAACATGATTTTTTTTGGGAAAATGAACATTTTTTAATATGTAAACAATTTTAAAATGGGATTTTTTTTAATTTATGAACAATTTTGAAATCGTGAACTATTTTGAAATTTTTAGAACATTTTTTCAAATTTCGAACATCTATCAAATCATCAACATTTTCTGAAAATTAGAGATTTTTCTTTACAAAATGTGTTTTTTTTTATTCTAATAGTTTTAAAAAGCAAACAATTTTGGAAAACTCCAAGCCAATTTTGTAGATTTCTATATATATTTTACAAATAAAAATAAGTAAAAAACGAAATCCCCCCAAAAAAGACCGAACGATAATCAAAAAACAAGTGAAAGAAACAAAAAATTGGTCCTGGAATATTCCAGAAAGCTCCTAAAACCGTACAGAAAGTTTCCTCAAACCGGGAGTCACGCATCTGCTTTACTGGGCCGGCCCAATATCTCGTCGCTCGTTCCTAGCCTCTGTAGAGGTCCGCCTATTTTGATGTGGAATGCGTCAAATAGAGAATTCCAGCTATCCCCGCCCACTTTGTCCCGGAAAAAAAATATCGCCTCCCACTTTCAAACCCTATGCGCACTATAGGTGAAATCACCAGTTAACAATTACCCTTTGCAAAGGTCACACCCCACCTTGCCGGGCGCTAACAAGTGGAGCATTTCGTGTGTGTCTGACTTGTCGTAGCCTGCGAGTTTTCTTTTTTCTTCGTATATTTGTTTATTCAAAATGTTTTATCTCTTGAACTGTGCGCCCAAATACTTAACCTTTTTACTATTGGATTTCTCACGTCGAGATCTTCAAAACTAGATCACATGTTAATAGTTTTCAACGAACTTTTTTTAACTAAAAAACAAAAATCCAAAAAGAAAAAATGAATAAAAACAAAATCCAAATAGCAAAAACCGAAAACGAAAAAATAATACCAAAAAAGGAAGAAAAAATCTAGAGCGTGAAAGCACGGTTGTGATTTTTACTATTTTTTGGCAAGCACATGCTATGTATTTTTTTTGCAGAAGTATAGGTTGTGCTTTTTTCTTTTCAAGTAGAAGCACATGTTGTTCTTCTCGGAGAAGCAAAAATGTGCTTATACGAGAAACACATCCGTGCTTCTCGTGGAAACACTTTTTTTTTTTTTTGAGAAACACTAATGTGCTTCGCAAAAAAAAAACTTCAAAACCTAGGAAAAACCAAGCAAAATCAAAAGGCCAAAAAAATCTAATACCCACAAATATGTACAGAAAAATAATAAAAACTAGAATCCCGAGGGAGCGTCCAGCACGCGACACATGGTAGCGGCTGGACGCTCCCCTTGACGCGCTTCTAGGCTATCAAAAGTGATCCCTAAAGACCGCCCAAGGGGTAACCGATCGTTAGTCACTAGGCCCAAGGCTTCAGTTGTTTCAAGCCCTGTTTCTGGTTTCCTCCAAATCGATTATCTTGTGTAAGCAGTTCTAAAAAAAGAAACTATTTTTTTGCAAGCAATTATGGAGTGGAGCCATGATTAATGTAGCATCGTATGATAGATTCAGAGATCAATAATTAGAGTAACTAGCTTGACCCCAATCCCATGAACTAAAGGCAGACACACGACCACTAAAGGCAGACACATGACCACTAAAGGCTAGCTACTAATTGAGCATGCAAATGCATTTTGACCAGGCGAGCCCCACATGCATGCATATTTGGCCATAAAAATTGCCAGGAACATGATAACTTCCATTGCAGTCTGTCTACTTGTCGTATTGAAGACCGTTCAAAAAGAACTCAGCAGTTTGAAGGATATGTTTTTGTCGTATGGAGGACGACTTACCCTCATAAACACTATCCTCACTAGTCCATTGATGTTCATGCTATCCTTTTTTGAGTTACCTAAAAGGGTGTTGAAAATGCTAGAATTTTAATGGGTTAGATTCTTTTGGCTATGCAAGGAGCGAAAGCAGAAGTACATACTTGCTGAATAAGACATTTTGTGTAGTCCTAAGGATCGAGGTGGATTAGATATATGTAACCTCGAAATAAAGCAAGTGCCTACTCATCAAATTGTTATATAAGCTACTTAACTAGGAACGTGCTTGACAAGTGTTGCTGCATGATAAATACATGAAGTCCAACACGTTACTCTAAGTCATCCTTCTTAAGAGAGATTCCTTTAAATTTGATGATGGACAATCACGAGTTTTTAGGAAGATACCTAGTTGGGTGACTCTTTGTTAACTCTACAGTACCCGATGTTGTATAGTATTGTGTTCAAAAAAAGAGGATTTGGTACTCAGTGACAAATGAACCAACTCAGATGCTAAATTTGTCCCAATGGTGGTTAATCACCAATGATGTCTTTACTATGAAATCTATGTATGCGGATCTTATGATTTTGGAACCTATTTTTCGCAGAAAAGATATTTGAAAAACAAAGATTCCTTCCAAGATACAAAATTTCCTGTGTTTTTTGCAGAGCAAGATAGTTCTTACCAAAAATACCCTTGCCAAACATAACCAATGTGGTAGCAAAAGTATATTGTTTTTGTGATGAGAATGAGACAATTCATCATCTTTTTCTGGCATGTATGTTTACTACCTTGATCTGAGGCACAATTCATGTTGCATAAAATTTAGCACCGCCAATGAGTATTCCAAATTTATTTGAAAACTACCTAGGTGGTATTCATCATAAGTTGAAGGGCTAAGTCCATGTGGGAGTTTGTGTCATTCTCTCGCAATATGGAATTGTCGGAAGCGTTTTTAACATATCCTCTACTCTTAATTTCTTACAGGATATCTACAGAGATATGACTTCAATCCATATGTGGTTCTCACTTCAGCATGTGGACGCGCGAGTGCTTATGGCCTCTGGATGAAGCTGGCTAGAAGGTTGCGCATGTAATTTTCAACCAGTTTGGCTGGCAAGCCACTCGTAGATTATGTGGATTAGCTATTGAATCTCGAGTTGGACCTGTTGTGGTCATGTTCCCTTTTTTATTTGCATTACCATCTAGTACTCGGTGACCGTACTTAATTCACATTTAGTAAAAATGTCTGTGTTCATCATGTGATGCAGAGGCCTGGGACTCCGCTTTTCGAAAAAGAAAAAACTGATTGGTAGTAGGAACTGTTAAGAGTTTAATTCTATGTCTTTTAGTTGTACACGCTAAATGCAACTTCTTGTGAAGTTAATCCGGCGAAAGTGCCTATTCAATTTAGTTATACTTTCACAAAAATAAATAATTCTCCGTACCAACTATCTGAAGGTTTTCTTGTGAGAATCCGAAATTCTAACTATCCCATAGAAGATATGCTGATGTAGAATTAAATATTTTGAGATCTAGTACTCAAACTTAAAGCTATGCAACAAAGGAAAATATACATTGAAGAACGAAGAAAAATATACATTGATGGAGGAGCAAGTAACTACACATTATGTTCACCCAACAATATTTGTCATTCGGCCCCAGGCCGAGCAATTATTCGGATCCTAACCCTGGGCCACGCTATGAGTGCTTCGTGGGCCACACGGCTTTAGCACTCCAGTACAAACAAACAAATCAAACAGAGCTTTGCCTACATTGTCTTCATCGTTTCAACAGGACACAAATCATGGACCATTTCCTAATCCCATGCTCGGTCTCAAACAAAGGCCGGAGTAGGTTCACTAGTGCCACTTTCTGAGGATCAAACAAAAACATAGTAGCTGGTATCAACTCTTCCATCAATTGAAAATGCTCCCACACTTAATTAATTAAGGTGGGAGTTGCACGCAGAAGCAGAAGCAGAAGCAGTAGCCTAGCTAGCTAGTTTCTTTATTTATTTTTAAGGAACAGATCAGGAAACATATACTCTGGTGATCACAAATGATTCCAAAGGCTCTTCTTTTCATGTAAGAAGGAATATCTGGAACTGGTACTCCTGAGAGGGAATATACCCTTTCGCAAAATCTTCCAAACGGACAGCAAAAAAGGTGACACACTAATGAAGCATAAAATACACGTGCCGCAGTGTAGAGAACCAAGACACATTAGTATATACTCCCTCTGTTCATTTTTACTCCGTGTATAAATCTGTTTGAAGTCAAAATTTATAAAATTTGCTCATATATATATATATATATATATATATATATATATATATATATATATATATATATATATATATATATATATATATATATATATATAGAGAGAGAGAGAGAGAGAGAGAGAGAGAGAGTATATACTACCACATGATAGTATATGAGAAACGGTGTAGCTACACCGGGAGTAGGATTTTCTACAATAGCTTGCCTGAGTAACTAGTTAAGGTTTTCGACGGTGTATAAGTTCTCAAAATTCTGAAAAAATACCGAACCATCACACCTATAATATAACATGATCCAACGGAGGGATTGAAAAATATGACTGCATGTGTCCTGGACAAAAGAACAAAATTTTCAATATATATTGATCCCAGAGTGAGTGAAATGCTTGTTTTTCTCGCTGAGGACACATAAATGCATATTTTCACAATCACACCGTTGGATCATCTTATTATATTAGAGTGAGGCTCCCCTATTTATTTCATATTTTTTACTTACTTTTAAACCGTTAAATGTTTTGCAAGCCTTAACTAGTTCTGTGGCAAGCTATGATAGACACAGTTTGAAAATTAACATCTATAATACTAAAGTAATACAAGATGAAAATTAAATTCATGAGCATCCAATGATATTCATTTCGTATTGTGAATGTTGGTATTTTTCTCCGTAAAGTTGGTCAAACTTTTTGAAGTTTGACTTCAAACAAATTTTATATGCAGAGTAAACAGGACTGAAGAAAGTACATGAGCAACTCTAGCAACGGCGTCGTATCGGCCCCATCACCTTAATAGGTGTCAGCTTTTTTTATCAAAAGACCATTGTAGCAAAATTATTATCATGTCCTCAATTGTTATAAATTTTGTAGTGCGCTCCCAACCAAGCCGTGAGCCTTCATATTTGAAGGTTATGCGAGGCAATATGGCACACCTTCCTGATATGGACCGAAGCTCGACGGCGAGATCCGATCCGTTGTTGCGGCCCGACCTTTCACGACACTCCACCTTCAGCAGCAGTAGCCTCTCGCCCGCGCACGCGATATGCACGAAATAGAGGATTTGAACCTTGCGGCCCAGCACGAGAAAATCAATCTCGACAATGATACTCACGCTGCAAAGAAATCGCAGCATAGAGGTTTTCTAAAGATCCCTCTAAAACTTGATACGGGTGTCTACCCTTGAAAACACATCGTGTCTATTTTATCCAAATATAACCTGCCTTTACATTGAACATACCATGGCTATTTATAATAGCCGGACACAAGTTTCGCCTATGGCCGTCACACACGCACACACCTATAACAAATCTAAGAAAATAACCGACTTGAATTAAAAAACGAATGCCAGATAGACACCGGCCAAAGAAGTTGCTAAATAAAACTTGGACTCTAATCACGTTGGACTCTCTTGGTGGGCCCCATCCAGTTTCCTTCAAAGAAAACAATCTCCACCATTGTAACATGCTGACGTGCACCTCTAGCTCCGGAGGTCTCGATCGGGAGAAGTAGTAGCTGCTTATAATCTCAAAGCAAATCTCTTGTACGTGTATAACTTGGAATTGTTTTGGACGGGGCAACCAAAATAAACCTTGATCAAACGTACATGAATCCTTCCTTCCATGCACACACGTGTACCCCTCCCCATATAATGCATGCACGTTCCATATCTTTTTTTCCTCAATCTCATGTTTTATTTCTTCTTATCAACCTTCAGACTTGGGATAACAGAAACATCACTAACGACTTCATCAACAATTGGATTAATATTGCTAATGATTTGCATGGCCGTATCATCCTCTCCCCCTTGAAACGAAACCGTCCTCGGTTTCGAGTCAATTTCTTCAACAATATTTTTATCTCTAGACTGAACGACGATCATAGAAATTTTAGTAGCTTCGACCATATTCTTTTTTTCATCTTCCTCTTCTTTTATCTTCTTCTGGTGTTCACTCCTCCAAGCAATAAAACGATCCTCACCCATGGGCACGAGGCTGCACAACTTACCCTTCTTGACAATATATGTGTGTGTGGGAAAATCATACACAACATCGTGCTTTTTGTACCACGGCTCGCCCAACAACAAGTGACATGAAATCATCGGTGCCGGAATCACGTCGCACAAAACCTTACAAAAATAATTACCCAACAAAAACGGTACCTTGGTTTGATGTGTAACAGTGAGCACTTCGCGACCCCAACGGAACAAGTATGGTTGTGCTCGTGGTGTCATTGATAGATCTAGCTTCTCCACCATCTCGATGCTTGCAGCGTTGATCAAACTCATGTGGTCGATTGTCATGGCACATGATCTCTCCTGCACCACAACACGAGTATGAAAAAGCCCATCCCATCGACCTTCCTCCTCCAATTGAAATCCATAGCTTAGCTTCCATGATAATCCAGTCATCTAACTCCGCAGTGTCGTGAACAACCTTGCTCTGAATACCACCTGATATGGACCGAAGCTCGACGGCGAGATCCGATCCGTTGTTGCGGCCCGACCTTTCACGACACTCCACCTTCAGCAGCAGTAGCCTCTCGCCCGCGCACGCGATATGCACGAAATAGAGGATTTGAACCTTGCGGCCCAGCACGAGAAAATCAATCTCGACAATGATACTCACGCGCAAAAACAATTTCTGCAAAGAAATCGCAACATAGAGGTTTTCTAAAGATCCCTCTAAAACTTGATACGGGTGTCTACCCTTGAAAACACATCGTGTCTATTTTATCCAAATATAACCTGCCTTTACATTGAACATACCATGGCTATTTATAATAGCCGGACACAAGTTTCGCCTATGGCCGTCACACACGCACACACCTATGACAAATCTAAGAAAATAACCGACTTGAATTAAAAAACGAATGCCAGATAGACACCGGCCAAAGAAGTTGCTAAATAAAACTTGGGACTCTAATCACGTTGGACTCTCTTGGTGGGCCCCATCCAGTTTCCTTCAAAGAAAACAATCTCCACCATTGTAACATGCTGACGTGCACCTCTAGCTCCGGAGGTCTCGATCGGGAGAAGTAGTAGCTGCTTATAATCTCAAAGAAGCAAATCTCTTGTACTTGCATAACTTGGAATTGTTTTGGACGGGGCAACCAAAATAAACCTTGATCAAACGTACATGAATCCTTCCTTCCATGCACACACGTGTACCCCTCCCCATATAATGCATGCACGTTCCATATCTTTTTTTCCTCAATCTCATGTTTGTATTTCTTCTTATCAACCTCTAGACTTGGGATAACAGAAACATCACTAACGACTTCATCAACAATTGGATTAATATTGCTAATGATTTGCATGGCCGTATCACTTCCATTCATTAAAATCTTAGCGCCACTGAGGTTTCAGAATGTGTGCTTCCTTTTGTCGCCGCCCACATCCCTGCGCCACATTCGTTTGGTGCCACATGGACCATCCGGACCGCCATGATTTAGCCTCGGTTTCCTTCACTGAGTCGTTTCCAGACCTTCCATGCCAACGATGTGCTTTAGAGGCTACCAATATGATGAATCTGTTAGAGTTGTTGTATATATTTAGCCGACTATTTAAACCAACATGACTTCCTAATGCAAACGAATCAAGAGTGTATTGTAAAATACTACTTCCACTGTAAAGAAATATAATACTCACTCTGTTTCCAAATATATGCCTTTTCAAGATTTCAATACGGATTACATACGAAGCAAACTGAGTGAATATATATTCTAAAATACATATATATACATTCACATGTAGTCCGTATTGATTTTTTTGAAAGGTTTATATTTTAAAACGGGTGGAGTACCTCCTAGGTCACGAAGAGGGCTACTACAAGTGTGTTTGGTAGGGTGCATGGAGGGTGCATGAGGACAAAAATTCTCAATCCGACCCACTTTTGCTTCTTTGGTAGGGTGCATGGGCTTACCTGAGATATTGCCCATCTGATGCAAAAAGGGCCCTCAGCCATGCCCATCTCATGCACCCAAGAGAGGATGCATGGAGGCGGCCATGCTCGCCCCAACCATTGTCCCCAGCCACCAGACCACGTCTAGATATGTTCAAAAAAAGTAGAATGTCAAAATTTGTTTAAATTTTTGAACAAGTTCAGAATTTCAAATTTGTTTAAATTTTAAAAAATGTTCAGAATTTCAAATTTACTTTGAATTTTCAAAAAAATGTTCAGAATTTCAATTTTTGTTTGAATTTTTTAAAAAGTTCTAAATTCAAATTGTGTTTAAATTTAAAGTCTAGAATTTCAAAATATATTTAAATTTTCAAAAATATTCAGAATTTCAAAATTTATTTAAATTTCAGTAAAAGTTTAGAATCTCAAATTTTGTTTAAATTTTCAATAAAAGTTTAGAATTTCAAAATGTGTTTAAATTTTTTCAATTTTTTTCATCATTCAAAAAAATTATTCGAAATTTGAAATAGTTCAGCATGTATAAACACATGCAGGCTGCCAAACAAAGTCTCAACTCAGCATGTCTCAGCGCATACACCGCTGCCAAACAACAACAAATGCATCGACTCAGCATGTGTATACTCAGCATGCATCAGAGGAGTCAGAATTTCAAAATGTGTTTAATTTTTTTCAATTTTGTTCATCATTCAAAAAAAATATTCGGAATTCAAAATTGTTCAACATGTCTAAACACATGCAGGCTGCCAAACAAAGTCTCAGCTTTTTGTTTTGAGGGATAAACAAAGTCTCGGCTCAGCATGTTTCAACGCATACAGTGACGGACCTAGCCCACTGGGCAGGGTGGGCCAGCAGTGTACTGTACATATACACTTATTTTTTCTTTTATTTTTTAGCTTTTCTCTTATGGTATAAATGTTGTTGTCATATCTCAGGGTGGGCCATGGCCCACCCTGGCCACCCTCTACCTCCGTCACTGGCGCATACACTGCTGATAAACAACAGCAAATGCATCGACTCAGCATGTATCAGAGAAGAACAATTAGGCTAGGTCCATACATGCTACCAAACACACCCTACTAGTACTTCCTCCGTTTCTTTTTTACTCCGCGTATAAGTTTTGGTCAAAGTCAAACGACACAAAATTTGACCAAATTTATATTAAAAAATATGCACATCTACAATATTTAAACTACATAATATGAAAATACATTTCATGGTGCATCTGAAAATGTTGATTTCATATTATGAATGTTGATATTTTTTTAATATAATGTCAGTCAAACCGTGCAAAGATTGACTTTGACCAAACCTTATATGCAGACTAAAAATAAATGGAGGGAGTACGACAACAGATTTGTTCCATTTAAGTTTCTCTACCCGGAACGAGCGAGCGGTGGTTGGGAGCCACAAATTAAGCACAAGAAACAAACAACACTGGTCGAAGGACGAGGCAGAGCAGAGGCAGTGACAAACGATGGGAAGGGCTTGTTGGCGTCGCATCACCACCCGCAGACACATCGCCATTGTTCGCTCGGAACCTTGTACAGTAGACAGGTCGTGTAGTTGTACCGGCGGCAGCATTTGCGTCTCTCTCGACCCATCGAGTGCGGTGAGTGACGCACGGAGGAGAGCGACATCGGTCGGCATACGTCCTTTGCTGCTGGTTTGTTTGTTTCCCGGTATAAAATGGTGAGGTATTTCTCGCTGAAAAAATTGCCGCTGCTATAGTTGCAGATGTCTGAATTTATGGCTTCTGAAAATTGATCAGTGGGTGAGTTGAGCGTTATTTCTGCGCCCCTGTGCGCATGAGCATGACCACCACCATGAAGCGGACGTAAATGGCCGCCATAAACCTTTGCAGGGCGTGGTGGTGAGGTAGAGCATGGTCCACGGTCGGTCTGGCACGGAGGAATATCTAGTTTCTCGTGAAGTGCACCGGCGCCCTGCTCTTGTCAATTTATTTACTTCTCCAACCCGGGTGAAAGTGAAACCAGAGTCGTCGTGGGAAGCAGATTTCACACGGAGGGAGGGAAGGAAGCGAGCCAGAATGATGTCAAGGGCACCTGTCTGACCTGCTGCTGTTAATGTTTAGTTGGAGCTAGCGTGTTAGTTTATGCAAAGATTCTTGGATGATTTCGTTGAGTGATGCTGCCTGCGCGCACACGTACGGAAGGAGTATTACGTAGATCGATGGATGGATGGATTGATCTTTAGGCCACGTGAAAGATCTTTGAGTTTAGCTCTATCCGGCTACCCAAAGCGGGGTGGTTTCCTCTTGAGGTAATAGCACTGCACGTCCCTGAACTTGCATGTCAGGTGATGGTTTGGTCCTTGAAGTTGAAAAAGTGAACTATTTCATCCCTCAACTTGTCATGGATGTGCAAATTTAGTCCAGGGCCAATCAGAACTCGCCAAGTGGATGCCAAGTGGCCTGGCTGGTCAGCGCGCGGCATTTTGCACTTAGCCCCCTGCCTTTGTGACGAATCAACCCGCAGTTTACTTGCGATAGCTTGGTATCCATGTGTGGTGGCCTGGTGGGTGCCTTGACCGGAAGCGATAGTTCCACAGTCTGATCATAAACATGTAGAGGAAGATGATAGGCATGATGAGCTCCAGGTAGCAGATCAGTATGAGGAACAACATGTTCACCAGCATTGTTGTGATGGGGTTTCGCCAGCTCCTGATGCCATCATACCACTTGGCCATTGAGGCAAAACCACATAACAGAGAGGTGATGCGATAGAAGTTGGCCTTCTGCACGGAGATCGAACATGTGCGAGCCCACATCGGCGTGTACTCGACCACCTCCTGCGAGAGGAGGCTCAAGACGACTAAGCCTTCTTTGAAACAATCTGCATCGCTGGTGCCTCGGGTAGTCCAACTGCATCACCGATATTGGTTGTGAGTAGTGCATTTTTGGCTGACGAAGAATGACGGCCATACATTGCCATCATGTTCACCCATGCCGTGCAAGTAAACCGCCTGACCAAATGCAGCCCCCGGTCTTCTTGAGGCCACTTGGCTTAAGAGCTAACAAAGGATAGAAATGGGTGTACACCGGTCGGTCTCGATGTCGAGAGACAATTCGACCTTGCCAATACTTTCATCTCGGCATCACCATTCTTGCTCCCAATCGGCTATTGTCAAACACCACCACCGTGATCACGGTGCAAGGATCAAACACCTCCTGTATACCGCTCATTCCATCGGGATTCGAGGTGTTCATGATAGTTCTTGCGCACCCATTTCGGACCATACTTGGCAACACAAGATGGCGTCGGTCTGCGACCATCCTTGGTCTTCATGGGAATCAAGTTGCGTGCATCTAGAACCCCACCTCAAGGATACCAATGCTCGGCTTCCGGTGTGCTTTGATGATGGTCGGAGATCATTTGTAGTAAGTCGACTCGTCAAGAACATGGTAGCCAAAGTCCGGCGACATCCGGTCAGTATCTTGCTCGCGAACTTGCCTCCTTCTTCTCGCCGTCATTGGGGCGCAAGGTCATACAGCATGCTCCACGGGCTTGCCGAATCGGTCATGGCGCGACATTGCGGCGTTGAGGGCGACAGATATCGCGCCGGCGGCTCGCCGCGGCTTCGCCCGACGCGGTCTTCCACGGTGACGAGCACGGGCTCGTCGAGCGGCTCCGACGCGACAAACATGAACTCCTCTTTCCACATCGGGTCGGGCGTCCCGGCCCCGCCCGAAGCGCAGCGTCTCGACCGCTTTTGCCGGCATGCGGCTTGAGCGGATGCGTTCATGGGCGCTATGACGTGTCGTGGGGCACTGAGTCCGGCCCCGACGGCGGCGACGCGTAGGTACACGAGCTTAGGCGAGAAGTATACCTTAAGCGCGTGTGGCGGCGGACGGCCGACCGACCGCCACGCGCGATCGGAATGCCAGCCTCCGAACGCCTCATCGGCACGGGTCCCGAGCGGACTAACCGCATGATCTCGCGCGGTGGAGCTTCTTCCGGGCTTGCCTTGAGCTGTACCAATGAGGGCGGTGAAGTCCGGCAAGACGCGGACCAAGCACTCGGAGAGGTCGAAAGCCATGACCGACCATGTCATCGCCACGGCGAGATCCTTAGCCTTGACGGCGACCTCGGCGAATCTGTTGGAGGTGTGTGGTCGAGAAGGCGAAGACTGGTGCCGGGAAGGGTTGTGGTGGCGGCGAGGACGGCGGTGGTGCCTTGAAGTTGCTGAGCTTGACCTCGACGAAGGGTCGATGGAGCCGGTGGGGAGACGGCGGGTGGTCCGCGCCTTGACCACGTGCATGTAGAGGAAGCACATCGGCTCGACGAGGTCGTAGGTGGAGGAGATCTTGCCACGGCGTTGGCGGCATGCAGGAGGGTTGAGGCCGGGATGTTGAAGCGGGCGCGGCATGGCGGCGGCCAAGCACATAAGTTAGGGGTCTAAGTGCAAAATGTCACAATGACCGGCCGAGCCACTTGGCATCCACTTGGCAAGTTCTGATTGGCCCTGGACTAAATTTGCACATCCATGACAAGTTAAGGGATGAAATAATCCACTTTTCTCTACTACTATTAAACAATCGAACAAGAATTTTCTTACGTGCACCCCGCAATTAGACCCACAACACTGTGCAAACCAATGAACACCGCACGATTTGTCCCACATATCTCAATCTAACAGTCATCCTTGATCTAATAAATCTATGGTGTGTACTTAGCAATTTGCAATGGCTGACCATACTCCACCATCCCGTAAGCCTTCCCTCGAACTACCCAGTCCCATATCCCCTGCAATCACGCACCCGCATTTGCAACCCCTCCTCCAATCACGCAAGACACGCAGAAAAAAAAGGGAAAGGGATCCCCTCCGCACAGACTGCTCCATCTCCGGCGCCCTTGACGGGTGTCTCTTCCGCCCAACCCCTGCTCCACTCTCAACGGGCTAGCGCCGGCCAAAGGTTGTGTTTCAGCTAGAGCGGTTGCCCAGGCACAGGCGAGCGATGCGGTCAACGGGGGGTGGCGGCGGCAGCTCGATGTAGGGAACAGTGATGGCCAAGGCGTGCACTCCGGTGGGGCTGGCGTGGATCTGGAGGAAGGCAGCCGGATCGGGTCGACGATGGGCGGCGCCGGCGAGTCGGAGGGATGACGGTGGCGGCTGAGCTCCTCCATGGCCTGCTGCGTTTCCAGGAGATAGAGAAGGACGGAAGGAAGGGAGAGGAGGAAGGGCAGGGGTGCGGCGGCCTCGACGGTGAACACCCGGTGGCGACGGTCTCCGGCGAGAGGCAATGCACGATGCCGGCGCGAGTCTATGGGGCGGATGCGGCGGCTGCTTGGAGCTGTGGGACATTGGGCATTTTGGATACTTTGGATGGCAAGCCAAAGATTGTGCATATTCGGTATGTATGGATCGCTATCAAACCTGGCCTTACAAAATATTGGCATGATTTATCCTGCTGTTGGCTATATATCTGAAGTATTACGTACCAAACTGATGATTGTTTATGTTTTCAGGCTTATGCATGATGATTCGGTCAACACACTAGGATCCTGTAGGTAGAACCATAAGAAGACTGATCACGGTAGGCCTTCAAACCCCATTTAGGAGTTATAGGACACACTAGCTATGTTTTGCTTGCCAGCTGCTGGAGTTAATTCCAAAAGTCTAGAATCTGAATGCTATACAGTTTTCATCCTCCTGGAAACGACAGCTCCTCGACGCCGGCGTCCACTTCTTGCAAGATTCATATTGGTTCGTCTTGGTTCGAGCCATATAAGCCCGTGGATCGACCCGGTGCTGCTGAATCTAAAGCACTGGATAGGGAGACACCCCTTCGTGTATGCCTAGATAGCGACGCACCACCAGAGATAGAGTATTATGACCTGTCCCACGAGTTCGACATGAAGATGCTTCACCAGGTCAGGGACGGCGATCTGCAGGTGTTCTCGGCGAGATTCAACAAGGTCTTCGGCAAATGCCAGGGCCTGGGCAATGTCTGCTTCCTACATGGCATCTCGACGCGGAATGGGAGGGTATGATATTTTCTGACAGAGACTTGCTATTGGGTTGCCTGTGAATGAATCAATGAAGATGGTATTGTGGCTCAGTTTTGTTTCGTGTATTTCAGCTTTGTGTAGCGATGAGGTTTTCCCAAGGATCCATCAGGGATAGGATGGCTCAACTTAAAGGTGGAAGGCTCCCTTTGTCAAATGTTTTAAGGTATGGTGGATGTCTCCACATTTTAGTACATATTTGATGTTCTGAATACTGAATGTTGGTCGGATTATCATAAGGATTCATTTTTCTGCAGATGCAAATATATCCATTTTTAGATAAGAGTCACCTAAGCATGCAGTTTGCAACTTTGTACCGCCTGCCACTCCTGTGCTCGACCACCGCTGCTGGCACGTTGAGGCCCTCGCCACCAAGCGGCATGCTTTCCTGTGAGCTAGCTTCTTCAATACATGCTTCTCTGAATTTCTACAAGCTAAATTACTACATGTTTTTTGACTGTTGGCCTGCCAATTGGTATTGGGTTCTTGTATGTTATGATTTGCCCAATCTGCTCTTCCTACACCCATGGATAGGACAAGAAAAATAATTAATAAGCATGAAAGATGCCAATCTATACTTTCTGCTGGATATACCAATTGTTGTAGCTCTTCCTACACCCAAGCGCCACATTCTAAAATCTGAAGGCTCAGGCTCGAATTCTGGTCTGTTCATATGTTGCAATATGTCTGATACTGGGTCTTTGTATTTTCAATCGCCGAGCATTTTCCTCATGATCTGGTGCATGTGCACATAATTTGTAACACATCAATTCATATTTTCGTTCAGCTTTGAATTTGCTTCTTTTATAATGGTTGGAGATGTCGTGTAGGAGGATCAGCAGAATGGCAAACATGCCAGCGAGCCCCGAGCCCGGTGGCTTGTGCAATATGAAGAAGACCATCCGGACAAAGGGCGGATACACAAATAGCCAAGAACGCAAGGAGACGTGCAGGTCTGCGTTTCCGAGTATCTCTTTTAGCACTAGGGATTGAATGGTCTGGAGTTGGTGGTCAGGCGTGCTTGCCTAAAATGTACTTTGGTAGTTGCCAGAGCCATGCTAGCTTCATATGTTGTTCTTGCAGCCTCAACTAGCTAATTTTATTTGAAGGAAATGTTGTTCTATCCTTCCAATTACTCTTATTCAGATCTTTTTTTGATCATTCAGAGTACAAATGTTATGAAAATTTCAGGAATTTTGATTTTATGTTCAGAAAAGCCTACTTTAAAGCTGTGTAAATCCATTATTTCCTTTGAGTTTGCCGTGGAGGTGAGTTGGGAACCTTATTTTTAACTTGGTGGATGCTTTGTTGTAGTGACGGAGAGTTGCCTGAATGTTGTTTTCCTCTGCGAGAAGTGCTTAGAATTCTCAAAGGCGTCAACAAGTCCCGAAGGAGATTGACAAGGTGCAGGCAAGACTGCTGATCTCAAGTTCATTGATGTCTTTTTCTGTCTGAACATTTGATTATTTGGACTTGCGTCCGGTTTATGGTGTATCAACCGACTTGGCTTAGGATGTATTGTAGTTGGTTTGGTCGCATCAACCAACAAGGCTTATTATGTATTGCAGTCCGTTTGGTACCATCAGCCGACTAGCCAGTTAGAAAACCAGCGGGGAAAACATCTACTGTGAGCTCCCCTCGCATTCAGAGTTTAGAGCTTGACGAGCCATGTTGTGTGAGCTTGTTGATGGTCTGCTATTTTTCACAAAATTGGGACATATTGGATGGTCAATGTGAGGTTCTCTATGTAAAGAAATTCCTCATTTGTCCATTCTGATAGTATGATGGATTTTATTGATAAAAACCTACAGTTTCTTTAGTACTCCCTCCGTCCCAAAATTCTTGTCTTACATTTATCTAGATACGGATGTACCTAATACTAAAACGTGACTTGATACATCCGTATTTGGCAAATCTAAGACAAGAATTTTGAGACGGAGGGAGTAAGTTTGGGTTAGGAGTTCCTTACATATGCGCCAAGAAAGTATGTAGGGAAATCATGATATGCTTTTTTTGCAGTGCCAACGCTAAAAATGTAAAGTGTGTCATGCATGACTTTTATATGTGTTTTAGGATTTGGAGGATAGCTCTATAAAAATTTTCCTTATTCTGCACTTCTATGCTTTGCTTGTCAGGAAGGAAGAGCGAAGGCATGGTTTGCATGACAATATCCTCAATGGGCTAGAGATAGCGGGGATCATTGATTGGAGATATGTAAATGTTGATACTTGATTTTCTCGCCTGGCAGCTTCTCACTTCTGTGGAAGACACTTAATTTTATCATAGTAATAGTTATTTATTATTGTTGATACATAAATGGTTATTTACTGAATGGTCCTTGTATGTGTATATGGAGAGTGGTGATTAACCTTTTAAATAATCAATTGTCCAACAAGGTGATTCTAATTTCTGATTAGATTATACTATAACAATATGATTAGCAAAATTCAAATGGTTGTATATTTGACACATACTGCAATGGGCCCAAGACCGCCTGGAAATTTTGTTCAAATACTGAAATTCATTTACAGGAGATTATAATCATTTGGGCACTATGCATTGAGAAAGTGTGCATTTAGATAAGAGATTATATCATTAACGCAAAAGATGTGCGATATTTGTTTCAACAAGAATGTTGATCATGAAGAATGATAATCAAATTACTTGTATGAGTCGAGAATTAGGTATTATGCACTTTGTATGAAATTTCAAAAATTTCAAGAAATCTATCTATATTTTGTTACAATTTTTCGTGTTTGATACGTGCGTTGCACGTGCATGATTACTAGTTCAACTTTAAGGACCAAACCATCACCTGACATGCAAGTTCAGGGACCTACAGTGCTATTACCTCTTTCCTCTTTCATGTGCGCTTCGCTCTGAACCACCTGATGGGAAAAAAATGTAACATGATCTAGCACACGTATCTTACCGCTGTCACCGCAGCAGCACCCAGAAAAGGCGTAATAATGCCGACAAAACAAAAACAAAACAGGCCTTGGCCGTTCCTTCCGTTTCCTCCGCGCCTTTTCATGGACGTTTTTCATTTTTAAGCATGTCGGTAGAGCATAAAAAATTGTGGCAGTGGCGGCAGCAGTCAGTACGTTTTTATTTTATACAATGGCAGCAGTACGTACTAGTACAACGTACATTGCACGCCACGTGCCAGCGCGCGAGATCACGTGCGCGGAGCCCCCTCCGTCGGACACAGATCAGGTGACGTTTGCATGTCACCGTGTGCCTTGCGGCCGAAATTCAAGTTTAAATATTGTGAAAAAATCTAAAAATAATTATGCATGTTCACAGCATATATTAAGATAACCCCTAAAAATTTCAGATCAAAATTCGAAACATATATCGAGATACAAAAAAGAGAAACTCATATGTGAATAGTCTACAGAGAACCATTCGCGAACTATTTATGACAGATTTCTCTTTTTTGTTTCTTGATGTATGTTTCGAATTTTGATCTGAATTTTTTAAGGGTCATCGTAATATGTGCTGTGAACATGCATGATTTTTTCCATATTTTTTTCGCAATGTAAATTTGAATTTCGGCCGCAAGGCACACGGTGACATGCAAACGTGCATGTCACCTGTCCTCCTCCTCGGCCATGTCCCGTCGGGCCGTACGATCGCAGGGGTCTTCCTGCTAGGCCGTCCGATGGGCCTCAAGATGCGCACTCGTGGCCCGTCCGCATGCCGATAGAGGAGCCCTCTTTTTGTCGATGAGAGAAAATGTACTTCCTCATCCCTGTTTTTGTGCTTTCCTGAATTGATTTGCATAAAATATCTCGAAAGCTGTCCTAAAAGCATCTATAACCGCCGATAGCAAATTCGGCGTCCAACCCCTTGCACGTGTTCGGGCGCGCCTGCAATCGGCCACACTTTAAAAAATTCACTCTGTATTTGGATACCTCATACTTGAAATCTTAAGTCTTTCCTTATATAATAATAATAAAGCGGCTATTGCTTCTGCCCGCTCACCATCATAGCGTCTTAAAAAAAGCACTCATCTTTTCTAGAATAAACACGCAGTCCAAAAATAAGTGGAAAAAAGATTCAAAAATTCGCTTGTCTTCTGGTCGCCCGACCGGGCCTTCGCAGGCGCCCCGCAGCCCTGTCGCCCGAGCCGCTCGGCCCCGATGGCTCAGGACGAGGGGAACCACGGTGACAGGGGTCGAGTGGGCCCGGGAGGGTGGCACGATGTTCCTCTCTCCCCTGGCGGCGCTCCGACATGAGGAAGACGAGGGATATCGAGAGGGTGGGTGGGGGTAAAAGCCGCCGGCCTGGCTGCGGTTGGCCTGCGGGCATGGCCGAGGCGATGCGGATCTTGTAGCAGCGCGCCATGGGAGGCGGTTGCGAGGAGGTGTGCGGCGGTGGATTAAGGGGGCCCCGGAGCTCGCGGACGATGCTGGAGCCGGCAAGCAGCATGTTGGCGCGGGAGGTCGACGCGACGGAGAAGGACGCACAACGGCTACCCAGCGGCCGACCATGGTGGTTGCGGCCGGAGACGTGCAGCTCGCGTCCCAATGCATGAGGCGCGGGCAAGGAGAGGCAAGGGTTCCAGCCGGCAAGGTCCGACGACGCGGCAGATGCGGGCGCCATGGAAGGAGGGAGTTGGGGAGATGGGGATCGAGCGGGGCTCTCCCCTGGCGGCTGATGTCTACTACACAACCTTCTTCTTGTAGACATTGTTGGGCATCCAAGTGCAGAGGTTTGTAGGACAGTGGCAAATTTCCCTCAAGTGGATGACCTAAAGTTGATCAATCTGTGCGAGGCGTGGGATGAAGATTGTCTCTCTCAAACAACCCTGCAACCAAATAACAAAGAGTCTCTTTTGTCCCCAACACACCCTATACAATGGTAAATTGTATAGGTGCACTAGTTTGGCGAAGAGATGGTGATACAAGTGCAATATGGATGGTAGATATAAATTTTTTGTAATCTGAAAATATAAAAACAGCCAGGTAAGTAATGATAAAAGTGAGCGTAAACGGTATTGCAATGCTAGGAAACAAGGCTAGGAAACAAGGCCTAGGGTTCATACTTTCACTAGTGCAAGTTCTCTCAACAATAATAACATAATTAGATCATATAACAATCCCTCAACATGCAACAAAGAGTCATTCCAAAGTCATTAATAGCGGAGAACAAACGAAGAGATTATGGTAGGGTACGAAACCACCTCAAAGCTAACTTTCTGATTGATCTATTCAAGAGTCTGTAGTAAAATAACACAAAGCTATTCTTTCCGTTCAATCTATCCTAGAGTTCATACTAGAATAACAACTTCAGATACAAATCAACCAAAACCCTAATGTCACCTAGATACTCCAATGTCACCTCAAGTATCCGTGGGCATGATTATACGATATGCATCACACAATCTCAGATTCATCTATTCAACTAACACAAAGAACTTCAAAGAGTGCCCCAAAGTTTCTACCGGAGAGTCAAGACGAAAACGTGTGCCAACCCCTATGCATAAGTTCATTGAACCCGCAAGTTGATCACCAAAACATACATCAAGTAGATCACGTGAATATCCCATTGTCACCACAGATAAGCACGGCAAGACATACATCAAGTGTTCTCAAATCCTTAAAGACTCAATCCGATAAGACAACTTCAAGGGGAAAACTCAATTCATCACAAAAGAGTAGAGGTGGAGAAACATCATAAGATCCAACTATAATAGCAAAGCTCGCGATACATCAAGATCGTGCCAAATCAAGAACATGAGAGAGAGAGAGAGATCAAACACATAGCTACTGGTACATACTGAAGGAAATATGCCCTAGAGGCAATAATAAAGTTATTATTTATTTCCTTATTTCATGATAAATGTTTATTATTCATGCTAGAATTGTATTAACCGGAAACATAATACATGTGTGAATACATAGACAAACATAGTGTCACTAGTATGCCTTTACTTGACTAGCTCATTAATCAAAGATGGTTATGTTTCCTAGCCATAAACATGTGCTGTCATTTGATTAACGAGATCAAATCATTAGGAGAATGATGTGATTGACATGACCCATTCCGTTAGCCTAGCACTTGATCGTTTAGTATATTGTTATTGCTTTCTTCATGACTTATACATGTTCCTGTAACTATGAGATTATGCAACTCCCGTTTATCGAAGGAACACTTTGTGTGCTACCAAATGTCACAATGTAACTGGGTGATTATAAAGGAGCTCTACAGGTGTCTCCAAAGGTAAATGTTGGGTTGGCGTATTTCGAGATTAGGATTTGTCACTCTGATTGTCGGAGAGGTATCTCTGGGCTCTCTCGGTAATGCACATCACTATAAGCCTTGCAAGCAATGTAGCTAATGAGTTAGTTACGGAATGATGCATTACGTAACGAGTAAAGAGACTTGCCGGTAACGAGATTGAACTAGGTATTGGATACCGACGATCGAATCTCGGGCAAGTAACATACCGATGACAAAGGGAACAACGTATATTGTTATGCGGTTTGACCGATAAAGATCTTCGTAGAATATGTGGGAGCCAATATGAGCATCCAGGTTCCGCTATTGGTTATTGACCGGAAACGTGTCTCGGTCATGTCTACATTGTTCTCGAACCCGTAGGGTCCGCACGCTTAAGGTTTCCATGACAGTTATATTATGAGTTTATGAGTTTTGATGTACCGAAGGAGTTCGGAGTCCCGGATGAGATCGGGGACATGACGAGGAGTCTTGAAATGGTCGAGACGTAAAGATCGATATATTGGACGACTATATTCGGACTTCAAAAAGGTTCCGAATGATTCGGGTATTTTTTGAAGTACCGCAGAGTTACGGGAATTCGCCGGGGAGTATATGGGCCTTATTGGGCCATACGGGAATAGAGGAGAGAGGCCGAAAGGAAGGAGGCTCGCGCCCTCCGTCCGACTGGACAAGGGCGCAGCCCCTTTCCTTCTTCCTCTCCCCCTCTTTCCCCTTCTCCTACTCCAACAAGGAAGGAGGGAGTCCTACTCCCGGTAGGAGTAGGACTCCCCTTGGCACGCCCCCTCCTAGGCCGGCCGCCCCCTCCCCCCTTGCTCCTTTATATACGGGGGCAGGGGGGCACCTCTAGGCACAACAACAATTGATCCCTTGGATCTCTTAGCCGTGTGCGGTGCCCCCCTCCACCATAGTCCACCTTGATAATATCGTAGCGGTGCTTAGGCGAAGCCCTGCGATGGTAGAACATCAAGATCGTCACCACGCCGTCGTGCTGATGGAACTCTCCTCGACACTCGGCTGGATCGGAGTTTGAGGGACGTCATCGAGCTGAACGTGTGCTAGAACTCGGAGGTGCCGTAGTTTCGGTGCTTGATCGGTCGGGCCATGAAGACGTACGACTACATCAAGCTGCGTTGTTCTAACGCTTCGCCACGGTCACGAGGGTGCGTGGACAACACTCTCCTCTCGTTGCAATGCATCACCATGATCTTGCGTGTGCGTTTAAAATTTTGAAATTACTACGTTCCCCAACAGTGGCATCCGAGCCTAGGTTTTATGCGTAGATGTTATATGCACGAGTAGAATACAAGTGAGTTGTGGGCGATACAAGTCATATCGCTTACCAAAGATGTCATACTTTGGTTTGGCGGTATTGTTGGATGAAGCGGCCGGACCGACATTACGCCAGACGCTTACGCGAGACCGGTTTTACCGCCGTGCTTTGCACACAGGTGACTAGCGGGTGTCTGTTTCTCCAACTTTAGTTGAACCGAGTGTGGCTACGCCCGGTCCTTGCGAAGGTTAAAACATCACTAACTTGACAAACTATCATTGTGGTTTTGATGCGTAGGTAAGAACGGTTGTTGCTCAGCCCGTAGCAGCCACGTAAAATTTGCAACAACAAAGTAGATGACGTCTAACTTGTTTTTGCAGGGCATGTTGTGATGTGATATGGTCAAGACGTGATGCTATATTTTATTGTATGAGATGATCATGTTTTGTAACCGAAGTTATCGGCAACTGGCAGGAGCCATATGGTTGTCGCTTTATTGTATGAAATGCAAATGCCCTGTAATTGCTTTACTTTATCACTAAGCGATAGCGATAGTCGTAGAAGCAATAGATGGCGTAACGACAACGATGCTACGATGGAGATCAAGATGTCGCGCCGATGATGATGGTGATCATGATGGTGCTTCGGAGATGGAGATCACAAGCATAAGATGATGATGGCCATATCATATCACTTATATTGATTGCATGTGATGTTTATCCTTTATGCATCTTATCTTGCTTTGATTAATGGTAGCATTTTAAGATGATCTATCACTAAAAATTATCAAGAAGTGTTCTCCCTGAGTATGCACCGTTGCGAAAGTTCTTCGTGCTGAGACACCACGTGATGATCGGGTGTGATAGGCTCTACGTTCAAATACAATGGGTGCAAAACAGTTGCACACGCGGAATACTTAGGTTAAACTTGACGAGCCTAGCATATAACAGATATGGCCTCGGAACACGGAGACCGAAAGGTCGAGCGTGAATCATATAGTAGATATGATCAACATATTGATGTTCACCGTTGAAACTACTCAATCTCATGTGATGATCGGACATGGTGTGGTTGATATGGATCACGTAATCACTTAGAGGATTAGAGGGATGTCTATCTAAGTGGGAGTTCTTTAGTTATATGATTAATTGAACTTAAATTTATCATGAACTTAGTCCTGGTAGTATTTTGCAAATTATGTTGTAGACCAATAGCTTGCGTTGTTGCTTTCATATGTTTATTTTGATATGTTCCTAGAGAAAATTATGTTGAAAGATGTTAGTAGCAATGATGCGGATTGGATCCGTGATCTGAGGTTTATCCTCATTGCTGCATAGAAGAATCATGTCCTTAATGCACCGCTAGGTGACGGACCTATTGCAGGAGCAGATGCAGACGTTATGAACGTTTGGGTAGCTCAATATGATGACTACTTAATAGTTTAGTGCACCATGCTTAACAGCTTAGAATCGGGACTTCAAAGACGTTTTGAACGTCATGGACCATATGAGATGTTCCAGGAGTTGAAGTTAATATTTCAAGCAAATACCCGAGTTGAGAGATATGAAGTCTCCAACAAGTTTTATGGCTAAAAGATGGAGGAGAATCGCTCAACTAGTGAGCATGTGCTCAGATTGTCTGGGTACTATGATCGCTTGAATCAAGTGGGAGTTAATCTTCCAGATAAGATAGTGATTGACAGAGTTCTCTAGTCACCATCACCAAGTTAGTAGAACTTTGTGATGAACTATAGTATGCAAGGGATGACGAAAATGATTCCCGAGCTCTTCGTGATGTTAAAATCGACGAAGGTAGAAATCAAGAAAGAGCATCAAGTGTTGATGATTGACGAGACCACTAGTTTCAAGAAAGGGCAAAGGAAAGAAAGGAAACTTCAAGTAGAATGGCAAACAAGTTGTCACTCCCGTGAAGAAGACCAAAGCTGGACCAAAGCCAAACCGAGTGCTTATAATCGCAAAGGGAATGGTCACTCGAGCGGAAATGCCCCTGAATATTTGGTGGATAAGAAGGATGGCAAAGTGAACAAGGGTATATTTGATATCTGTGTCTTTGATGTGTGCCTTACTAGTGTTTATAGTAGCCCTGAGTATTTGATACTTGTACGGTTGCTAAGATTAGTAACTCGAAACAGGAGTTACATAATAAACAGAGACTAGTTGAGGGGAAGTGACGATGAGTGTTGGAAATAGTTCCAATATTGATATGATCATCATCACACACTCCCAATATTTTCGAGATTGGTGTTAAACCTAAATAAATGTTATTTAGCGTTTGTGTTGAGCATGAATATGATTTGATCATGTTTTGCGATACGGTTATTCATTTAAAGTCAAAGAATAATTGTTGTTCTGTTTACATGAATAAAACCTTTGATGGTTATACACCCAATGAAAATAGTTTGTTGGATCTCGATCGCAGTGATACACATATTCATAATATTGATGCCAAAAGATGCAAAGTTAATAATGATAGTGCAACTTATTTGTGGCACTGCCATTTGGGTCATATCGGTGTAAAGCGCATGAAGAAACTCCATAAAGATGGATTTACGGAATCACTTGGTTATGAATCATTTGATGCTTGCGAACAGTGCCTTTTGGGCAAGATGACTAAAACTCCGTTCTCCGGAACAATGGAACAAGCTACTGACTTATTGGAAATAATACATACCGATATATGCGATCCAATGAGTGTTGATGCTCGTGGCAAGTATCGTTATTTTCTGACCTTCACAAGATGATTTGAGCAGATATGGGTATATCTACTTGATGAAACATAAGTCTTAAATAGTTGAAAGGTTCAAAGAATTTCAGAGTGAAGTGGAAAAGTCATCATAACAAGAAAATAAAATTTCTGCGATCTGATCGCGGAGACGAATATTTGAGTTACGAGTTTGGTCTTCAATTAAAACAATGTGGAATAGTTTCACAGCTCACACCACCTGGAACATCACAACATTATGGTGTGTCCGAACGTCGTAACCACACTTTATTGGATATGGTGCGATCTATGATGTCTCTTACTGATTTACCACTATTGTTTTGGGGTTATGCATTAGAGACAGCTGCATTCACGTTAAAAGGGCACCATCTAAATCCGTTGAGACGACACCATATGAACTGTGGTTTAGCAGGAAACCCAAGTTGTCGTTTCTTAAAGTTTGGGGCTGCGATGCTTATGTGAAAAAGTTTCATCCTGATAAGTTCAAACCCAAATCGGAGAAGTGCGTCTTCATAGAATACCCAAATGAAATTGTTGGGTACACCTTCTATCACAGATCCAAAGGCAAGATATTCGTTGCTAAAAATGGATCCTTTCTAGAGAAGGAGTTTCTCTTGAAAGAAGTGAGTGGGAGGAAAGTAGAACTTGATGAGGTAACTGTACCTTTTCCCGAATTGGAAAAATAGTTCATCACTGAAATCAGTTCTAGTGATTCCTACACCAATTAGTGAGGAAGCTAATGATGATGATCATGAAACTTTGGATCAAGTTACTACAGAACCTCGTAGGTCTTCCAGAGTATGGTCCGCACCAGAGTGGTACGGTAATCCTGTTCTGAAAGTCATGTTACTAGACCATGATAAACCTACAAACTATGAGGAAGCGATGATGAGCCCAGATTCCGCAAAATGGCTGGAGGCCATGAAATCTGAGAAAGGATCCATGTATGAGAACAAAGTGTGGACTTTGGTGGACTTGCCCGATGATCGACAAGCCATAGAAAATAAATGGATCTTCAAGAGGAAGACAGATGACTGATAGTAGTGTTACTATCTACAAAGCTAGACTTGTCGAAAAAAGGTTTTTGACAAAGTTCAAGGTGTTGAATACAATGAGATTTTCTCACTCATATCGATGCTTAAAAGTCTGTCCGAATCATGTTAGCAATTGCCACATTTTATGAAATTTGGCAAATGGATGTCAAAACTACATTCCTTAATGGATTTATTAAAGAAGAGTTGTATATGATACAACCAGAAGGTTTTGTCAATCCTAAAGGTGCTAACAAAATGTGCAAGCTCCGATGATCCATCTATGGACTGGTGCAAGCATCTCGAGTTGGAATATACGCTTTGATAAGTTGATCAAAGCATATAGTTTTATCTGAGACTTGCGGTGAAGCTTTGTATTTACAAGAAAGTGAGTGGGAGCACTACAACATTTTCGATAAGTATATGTGAATGACATATTGTTGATCGGAAATAATGTAGAATTATTCGCAAAGCATAAAGGAGTGTTTGAAAGGAGTTTTTTTCAAAGAAAGACCTCGACAAAGCTACTTACATATTGAGCATCAAGATCTATTGAGATAGATCAAGACACTTGATAAGATTTTCAATGAGTACATACCTTGACAAGATTTTGAAGTAGTTCAAAATGGAGCGATCAAAGAAAGAGTTCTTGCATGTGTTGCAAAGGTATGAAATTGAGTAAGACTCAAATCCCGACCACAGCAGAAAATAGAAAAGAGAATGAAAGTCATTCCCTATGCCTCAGTCATAGGTTCTATAAAGTATGCTATGCTATGTACCAGACCTATTGTATACCTTGTTCTGTATTTGGTAAGGGAATACAATAGTGATCTAGGAGTAGATCACCGGACATTGGTCAAGAATATCCTTAGTAAGGACTAAGGAAATATTCTCGATTATGGAGGTGATACAAGAGCCCGTCATAAAGAGTTACATCGGTGCAAGCTTTTACACCAATCCAGATGACTCTAAGTCTCAATCTGGATACATATTGAAAGTGGGAGCAATTAGCTAGAGTAGCTCCGTGCAGAGCATTGTAGACATAGAATATTTGCAAAATACATATGGCTCTGAATGTGACAGACCCGTTGACTAAACTTCTCTTGTTGGGTAACGTAGTAATTTCAAAAAAAAATCCTACACACACGCAAGATCATGGTGATGATATAGCAATGAGAGGGGAGAGTGTTCGTCCACGTACCCTCGTAGACCGTAAGCGGAAGCGTTAGCACAACGCGGTTGATGTAGTCGTATGTCTTCATGATCCGACCGATCCAAGCACCGAACGTACGGAGCCTCCGAGTTCAGCACACGTTCAGCTTGATGACGATCTCCGGCCCTCCGATCCAGCAAAGGCTCCGGAGATGAGTTCCGTTAGCACGACGGCGTGGTGACGATGATGATGTTCTACCGGCGCAGGGCTTGGCCTAAACTCCGCGATGATATGACCGAGGTGGAATATGGTGGAAGGGGGCACCGCACATGGCTAAGGAATGATCCGTAGATCAACTTGCGTGTCTTTGGGATGCCCCCTCGCCCCCGTATATAAAGGAGCCAGGGGGAGGAGGCCGCCGGCCAAGGAGGGCGCGCCAAGGGGGGATTCCTACTCCCACCGGGAGTAGGACTCCCTCTTTCCAAGTAGGAGTAGGAGAAGGGGGGAAAGAGGAGGAAGAGGAGAAGGAAAGTGGGGGCGCCGCCCCCCTTCCCTTGTCCTATTCGGACTAGGAGGGGGAGGGGCGTGCGGCCCCCTCCTGGCTCCTTCCCTCTTCTCCCTCTTGGCCCATGTAGGCCCATGAACCCCCGGGGGGTTCCGGTAACCTCCCGGTACTCCGGTAAAATGCCGATTTCACCCGGAACCATTCCGATGTCCAAATATAGGCTTCCAATATATCAATCTTTATGTCTCGACCATTCCGAGACTCCTCGTCATGTCCGTTATCATATCCGGGACTCCGAACAAACTTCGGTACATCAAAACTTATAAACTCATAATAAAACTGTCATCGAAACGTTAAGCGTGCGGACCCTACGGGTTCGAGAAATATGTAGACATGACCTAAAACCATTCTCGGTCAATAACCATTAGCGGGACCTGGATGCCCATATTGGTTCCTACATATTCTACGAAGATCTTTATCGGTCAAACCGCATAACAACATACGTTGTTCCCTTTGTCATCGGTATGTTACTTGCCTGAGATTTGATCGTCGGCATCCAATACCTAGTTCAATCTCATTACCGGCAAGTCTATTTACTCGTTCTGTAATATGTCATCTCATAACTAACTCATTAGTTATAATGCTTGCAAGGCTTAAGTGATGAGTATTACCGAGAGGGCCCAGAGATAGCTCTCCGACAATCGGAGTGACAAAACCTAATCTCGAAATATGCCAACTCAACATGTACCTTCGGAGACACCTGTAGTACTCCTTTATAATCACCCAGTTACGTTGTGACGTTTGGTAGTACCCAAAGTGTTCCTCCGGTAAACGGGAGTTGCATAATTCTCATAGTTACAAGAACATGTATAAGTCATGAAGAAAGCAATAGCAGAATACTAAACGATCATGTGCTAAGCTAACGGGATGGGTCATGTCAATCACATCATTCTCCTAATGATGTGATCCCATTAATCAAATGACAACACATATCTATGGTTAGGAAACATAACCATCTTTGATTAATGAGCTAGTCAAGTAGAGGCATACTAGTGACTATATGTTTGTCTATGTATTCACACATGTATCATGTTTCCGGTTAATAAAATTCTAGCATGAATAATAAACATTTATCATGATATGAGGAAATAAATAATAACTTTATTATTGCCTCTAGGGCATATTTCCTTGATCTCCCACTTGCACTAGAGTCAATAATCTAGATTACATAGTAATGATTCTAACACCCATGGAGTCTTGGTGCTGATCATGTTTTGCTCGTGAGAGGCTTAGTCAACGGGTGCGCAACATTCAGATCCGTATGTATCTTGCAAATCTCTATGTCTCCCACTTGGACTTGGTCCCGAATGGAATTGAAGCGTCTCTTGATGTGCTTGGTCCTCTTGTGAAATCTGGATTCCTTTGCCAAGGCAATTTCACCGATATTGTCACGAAGATCTTCATTGGTCCCGATGCACTAGGTATGACACCTAGATCGAAATGAACTCCTTCATCCAGACTCCTTCATTTTTGCTTGAAGCAGCTATGTACTCCGCTTCACATGTAGATCCCGCCACGGCGCTTTGTTTAGAACTCGCACCAACTTACAGCTCCACCGTTTAATATAAATACGTATCCGGTTTGCGATTTAGAATCGTCCGGATCGAGTGTCAAAGCTTGCATCGACGTAACCTTTTACGACTAGCTCTTTGTCACCTCCATATCGAGAAACATATCCTTAGTCCTTTTCGGTATTTCAGATGTTCTTGACCGCTGTCAAGTGATCCACTCTGGATTACTTTGGTACCTTCCTGCCAAGCTTATTGCTAAGCATCGTCAGTCTGGTACACAACATTGCATACATGATAGAGCCTATGGCTGAAGCATAGGGAACATCTTTCATTTTCTCTCTATCTTCTGCTGTGGTCGGGCATTGAGTTTGACTCAACTTCACACCTTGTAGCACAGGCAAGAATCCTTTCATCCATTTTGAACTTTTTCAAAATTTTGTCAAGATAAGTGCTTTGTGAAAGTCCTATTAAGCGTATTGATCTATCTCTATAGATCTTGATGCCCAATATATAAGCAGCTTCACCGAGGTCTTTCATTGAAAAACTTTTATTCAAGTATCCCTTTATGCTATCCAGAAATTCTATATCATTTCCAATTAACAATATGTCATCTACATATAAAACTAGAAATGCTACTGAGCTCCCACTTACTTTCTTGTAAATACAGACTTCTCCAAAAGTGCATATAAAACCATATCTTTGATCACACTATCAAAGCGTTTATTCCAACTCGAGATGCTTGCACCAGTCCATAAATGGAGCGCTGGAGCTTGCACACTTTGTCGACACCTTTTGGATCAACAAAACCTTCCGGCTGCATCATATACAACTCTTCTTCTAGAAATCCATTCAAGAATGCAGTCTTGACATCCATTTGCCAAATTTCATAATCATGAAATGCAGCAATAGCTAACATGATTCAGACAGACTTAAGCATCGCTTCTGGTGAGAAAGTCTCATCGTAGTCAACCCTTGAACTTGTCGAAAACCTTTCGCAACAAGTCGAGCTTTATAAACGATTACATTACCATCGTCGGTCTTCTTCTTAAAATCCATTTATTCTCAATGGCTTGTCGATCATCGGGCAAGTCAACCAAAGTCCATACTTTGTTTTCATACATGGATCCCATCTCAGATTTCATGGCCTCTAGCCATTTTGCGGAATCTGGGCTCATCATCGCTTCCTCATAGTTCGTAGTTTCATCATGGTCAAGTAACATGACTTCCAGAATAGGATTACCGTACCACTCTGGTGCGGATCTTACTCTAGTAGACCTACGAGGTTCTGTAGAAACTTGATCTGATGTTTCATGATCAATATCATTAGCTTCCTCACTGATTGGTGTAGTTGTCATAGGAACCGGTTCTTGTGATGAACTACTTTCCAATAAGGGAGTAGATACAGTTATCTCATCAAGTTATACTTTCCTCCCACTCACTTCTTTCGAGAGAAACTCCTTCTCTAGAAAGGATTTGAATTTAGCAACGAAAATCTTGCCCTCAGATCTGTGATAGAAGGTGTGCCCAATAGTCTCCTTTGGGTATCCTATGAAAACACATTTATCCAATTTGGGTTCGAGCTTATCTGGTTGAAGTTTCTTCACATAAGCATTGCAGCCCCAAACTTTAAGAAACGACAACTTTGGTTTCTTGCCAAACCACAGTTCATAAGGCGTCGTCCCAACGGATTTTGATGGTGCCCTATTTAACGTGAATGCGGCCGTCTCTAAAGCATAACCCCAAAACGATAGCGGTAAATCAGTTTGAGACATCATAGATCGTACCATATCAAGTAAAGTACGATTACGACGTTCGGACACACCATTTCGTTGTGGTGTTCCAGGTGGCGTGAGTTGCGAGACTATCCCGCATTGTTTCAAGTGTAGACCATACTCGTAACTCAAATATTCTCCTCCGCGATCAGATCGTAGAAACTTTATTTTCTTGTTACGATGATTTTCCACTTCACTCTGAAATTCTTTGAACTTTTCAAATGTTTCAGACTTGTGTTTCATTAAGTAGATATACCCATATCTGCTTAGATCATCTGTGAAGGTGAGAAAATAACGATATCCGCCACGAGCCTCAACATTCATTGGACCACATACATCTGTATGTATGATTTCCAACAAATCTGTTGCTCTCTCCATAGTACCGGAGAACGGTGTTTTAGTCATCTTGCCCATAAGGCACGGTTCGCAAGTACCAAGTGATTCATAATCAAGTGATTCCAAAAGCCCATCAGTATGGAGTTTCTTCATGCGCTTTACACCGATATGACCTAAACGGCAGTGCCACAAATAAGTTGCACTATCATTATCAACTCTGCCTCTTTTGGTTTCAACACTATGAATATGTGTATCACTACTATCGAGATTCAATAAAAATAGACCACTCTTCAAGGGTGCATGACCATAAAAGATATTACTCATATAAATAGAACAACCATTATTCTCGATTTAAATGAATAACCGTCTCGCATCAAACAAGATCCAGATATAATGTTCATGCTCAACGCGGCACCAAATAACAATTATTTAGATCTAATACTAATCCCGATGGTAGATGTAGAGGTAGCGTGCCGACCGCGATCACATCGACTTTGGAACCATTTCCCGCGCATCGTCACCTCGTCCTTAGCTAATCTTCGCTAATCCGTAGTCCCTGTTTGAGTTGCAAATATTAGCAATGAACCAGTATCAAATACCCGGTGCTCTGCGAGCATTAGTAAGGTACACATCAATAACATGTATATCACATATACCTTTGTTCACTTTGCCATCCTTCTTATCCGCCAAATACTTGGGGCAGTTCCGCTTCCGATGTCGATGCGCTTGCGGTAGAAGCACTCGATTTCGAGGCTTAGGTCCGGACTTGGGTTTCTTCTCTTGAGCAGCAACTTGCTTGCGTTCTTTTGAAGTTCCCTTCTTCTTCCCTTTGCCCTTCTTCTTGAAACTAGTGGTCTTGTTAACCATCAACACTTGATGCTCCTTCTTGATTCCTACCTCCGCGACTTTCAGCATCGCGAAGAGCTCGGGAATAGTCTTGTTCATCCCTTGCATATTATAGTTCATCACGAAGCTCTTGTAGCTTGGTGGCGATGATTGGAGAATTCATCAATGACACTATCATCGGGAAGATTAACTCCCGGTTGAATCAAGTGATTATTATACCCAGACATTTTGAGTATGTGTTCACTGACAAAACTATTCTCCTCCATCTTGCAGCTATAGAACTTATTGGAGACTTCATATCTCTCAATCTGGGCATTTGCTTGAAATATTAACTTGAACTCCTGGAACATCTCAGATGCTCCATGACGTTCAAAACGTCGTTGAAGGCCCGGTTCTAAGCCGTAAAGCATGGCACCTTGAACTATAGAGTAGTCATCGACTTTGCTCGCCAAAGCGTTCTCAACGTCGTCGGTTGCATCGGCAGCAGCACAGAACCCAACGGTGCTTCGGGGCGTAACTTCTGTGCAGCAATGAGGATAATCCTCGAGTTTCGGACCTAGTCCGTGTAATTGCTACCATCATCTTTCAACTTTGCTTTCTCAAGGAACGCATTAAAATTCAACGGAACAACAGCACGAGCCATCTATCTACAAACAAACATAGACAAGCAAGATACTATCAGGTACTAAGTTCATGATAAATTTAAGTTCAATTAATCATATTACTTAAGAACTCCCACTTAGACAGACATCTCTCTAGTCATCTAAGTGATCACGTGATCCAAATCAACCAAACCATGTCCGATCATCACGTGAGATGGAGTAGTTTCAATGGTGAATCTATGTTGATCATATCTACTATATGATTCACGTTCGACCTTTCGGTCTCCGTGTTCCGAGGCCATATCTGTATATGCTAGGCTCGTCAAGTATAACTGAGTATTCGCGTGTGCAACTGTTTTGCACCGTTGTACTTGAGCGTAGAGCCTATCACACCCGATCATCACGTGGTGTCTCAAAGACGAAGAACTTTCGCATAGCGGTGCATACTCGGGAGAACACTTCTTGATAATTAGTGAGAGATCATCTTAAAATGCTACCGTCAATCAAAGCAAGATAAGATGCATAAAGGATAAACATCACATGCAATCAATATAAGTGATATGATATGGCCATCATCATCTTGTGCTTGTGATCTCCATCTTCGAAGCACCGTCATGATCACCATCGTCACCAGCGCGACACCTTGATCTCCATCGTAGCATCGTTGTCATTCGCCATCTATTGCTTCTCGACTATCGCTACCGCTTAGTGATAAAGTAAAGCAATTATGTAGCGTTGCATTTCATACAATAAGCGACAACCATATGGCTCCTCGCCGATTGCCGATAACCGGTTACAAAACATGATCATCTCATACAATAAAATATAGCATCACGTCTTGACCATATCACATCACAACATGCCTGCAAAAACAAGTTAGGCGTCCTCTACTTTGTTGTTGCAAATTTTACGTGGCTGCTACGGACTTAGCAAGAACCGTTCTTACCACGCATCAAAAACCACAGCGATAGTTCGTCAAGTTGGTGCTGTTTTAACCTTCGCAAGGACCGGGCGTAGCCACACTCGATTCAGCTAAAGTGAGAGAGACAGACACCCTTGATCACCTTTAAGCACAAGTGCTCGTAGCGGTGAAACCAGTCTCGCGTAAGCGTCTGGCGTAATGTCGGTCGAGCCGCTTCATCTCACAATACCGCCGAACCAAAGTATGACATGCTGGTAAGCAGTATGACTTGTATCGCCCACACCTCACTTGTGTTCTACTCGTGCATATAACATCAACGCATAAAACCTGGCTCGGATGACTGTTGGGTAATGTAGTAATTTCAAAAAAAAATTCCTACGCACACGCAAGATCATGGTGATGATATAGCAACGAGAGGGGAGAGTGTTCGTCCATGTACCCTCGTAGACCGTAAGCAGAAGCGTTAGCACAACGCGGTTGATGTAGTCGTACGTCTTCACGATCCGACCGATCCAAGCACCGAACGTACGGAGCCTCCGAGTTCAGCACACGTTCAGCTCGATGACGATCTCCGGCCCTCCGATCCAGCAAAGGCTCCGGAGATGAGTTCCGTCAGCACGACGGCGTGGTGACAATGATGATGTTCTATCGGCGCAGGGCTTGGCCTAAACTCCGCGATGATATGACCGAGGTGGAATATGGTGGAAGGGGGCACCGCACACGGCTAAGGAACGATCCGTAGATCAACTTGTGTGTCTTTGGGATGCCCCCCCCCGCCCCCGTATATAAAAGAGCCAGGGGGGAAGAGGCCTCCGGCCAAGGAGGGCGCGCCAAGGGGGGAGTCCTACTCCCACCGGGAGTAGGACTCCCTCTTTCCAAGTAGGAGTAGGAGAAGGGGGGAAAGAGGAGGAAGAGGGGAAGGAAAGGGGGGCGGCGCCCCCCTTCCCTTGTCCTATTCGGACTAGGAGGAGGAGGGGCGCGCAGCCCCCTCCTGGCTCCTTCCCTCTTCTCCCTCTTGGCCCATGTAGGCCCATTAACCCCCAGGGCGTTCCGGTAACCTCTTGGTACTCCGGTAAAATGCCGATTTCACCCGGAACCATTCCGATGTCCAAATATAGGCTACCAATATATCAATCTTTATGTCTCGACCATTACGAGACTCCTCTTCATGTCCATTATCATATCCGGGACTCCGAACAAACTTCAGTACATCAAAACTTATAAACTCATAATAAAACTGTCATCGAAATGTTAAGCGTGCGGACCCTACGGGTTCGAGAAATATGTAGACATGACCTAAAACCATTCTCGGTCAATAACCAATAGCGGGACCTGGATGCCCATATTGGTTCCTACATATTCTCTGAAGATCTTTATCGGTCAAACCGCATAACAACATCGTTGTTCCTTTGTCATCGGTATGTTACTTGCCCGAGATTTGATCGTCGGTATCAATACCTAGTTCAATCTCGTTACCGGCAAGTCTCTTTACTGGATTCGTAATATGTCATCTCATAACTAACTCATTAGTTATAATGCTTGCAAGGCTTAAGTGATGAGTATTACGAGAGGGCCAGAGATACCTCTCCACAATCGGAGTGACAAAACCTAATCTCGAAATCGCCAACTCAACATGTACCTTCGGAGACACTGTAGTACTCCTTTATAATCACCCAGTTATGTTGTGACGTTTGGTAGTACCCAAAGTGTTCCTCCGTAGCACGGAGTTGCATAATTCTCATAGTTACAGGAACATGTATAAGTCATGAAGAAAGCAATTGCAGAATACTAAACGATCATGTGCTAAGCTAACGGGATGGGTCATGTCAATCACATCATTCTCCTAATGATGTGATCCCATTAATCAAATGACAACACATGTCTATGGTTAGGAAACATAACCATCTTTGATTAATGAGCTAGTCAAGTAGAGGCATACTAGTGACTATATGTTTGTCTATGTATTCACACATGTATCATGTTTCCGGTTAATACAATTCTAGCATGAATAATAAACATTTATCATGATATGAGGAAATAAATAATAACTTTATTATTGCCTCTAGGGCATATTTCCTTCATCTCTCACGAGCAAAACATGATCATACCTTAGTGCTCTTTGGGTGTTAATCACATAGCGATGTGAACTAGATATTGACTCTAGTAAACCCTTTGGATGTTGGTCACATGAAGATGTGAACTATGGGTCTTAATCATATACAGATATGAATATTGGTATTAAATCACATGGCGATGTGAACTAGATTATTGACTCTAGAGCAAGTGGGAGACTGAAGGAAATATGCCCTAGAGGCAATAATAAAGTTATTATTTATTTCCTTATTTAATGATAAATGTTTATTATTCATGCTAGAATTGTATTAACCGGAAACATAATACATGTGTGAATACACAGACAAACATAGTGTCACTAGTATGCCTCTACTTGACTAGCTCATTAATCAAAAATGGTTATGTTTCCTAGCCATAGACATGTGCTATCATTTGATTAACGAGATCACATCATTAGGAGGATGATGTGATTGACATGGCCCATTCCATTAGCCTAGCACTTGATTGTTTAGTATATTGCTATTGCTTTCTTCATGACTTATATATGTTCCTGTAACTATGAGATTATGCAACTCCCGTTATCGGAGGAACACTTTGTGTGCTACCAAACATCACAACGTAACTGGGTGATTATAAAGGAGCTCTACATGTGTCTCCAAAGGTAAATGTTGGGTTGGCGTATTTCGAGATTAGGATTTGTCACTCTGATTGTCGGAGAGGTATCTCTGGGCCCTCTCGGTAATGCACATCACTATAAGCCTTGCAAGTAATGTAGCTAATGAGTTAGTTACGGAATGATGCATTACGTAACGAGTAAAGAGACTTGCCGGTAACGAGATTGAACTAGGTATTGATACCGACGATCGAATCTTGGGCAAGTAACATACCGATGACAAAGGGAAAACGATGTTGTTATGCGGTTTGACCGATAAAGATCTTCGAGAATATGGGAGCCAATATGAGCATCTAGGTTCTGCTATTGCTTATTGACCGAAACGTGTCTCGGTCATGTCTACATTGTTCTCGAACCTGTAGGGTCCGCACGCTAAGGTTTTGATGATGCTTATATTATGAGTTTATGAGTTTTGATGTACCGAAGGAGTTCGAGTCCCGGATGAGATCGGGACATGACGAGGAGTCTCGAAATGGTCGAGACGTAAAGATCGATATATTGGACGACTATATTCGGACTTGGAAAGGTTCAGTGATTCGGTATTTTTCGAGTCTGGGAGAGTTACGGGAATTCGCCGGGGAGTATATGGGCCTTATTGGGCCATACGGGAATAGATGCGAGAGGCCAAAAGGAAGGAGGCGTGCGCCCCCCCTCTGGTCCGAATTGGACAAGGGGCGCAGCCCCCCTTTCCTTCTTCCTCTACCTCTCTTTCCCCTTCTCCTACTCCAACAAGGAAGGAGGAAGTCCTACTCCCGGTAGGAGTAGGACTCCCCTTGGCGCGCCCCTCCTAGGCCGGCCGCCCCCTCCCCCTTGCTCCTCTATATACGGTGGCAGGGGGCACCTCTAGGCACAACAACAATTGATCCCTTGGATCTCTTAGCCATGTGCGGTGCCCCCCTCCACCATAGTCCACCTCAATAATATCGTAGCGGTGCTTAGGCGAAGCCCTGCGACGGTAGAACATCAAGATCGTCACCACGCCGTCGTGCTGACGGAACTCTCCCTCGACACTCGGCTAGATCGGAGTTCGAGGGACGTCATCGAGTTGAACGTGTGCTAGAACTCGGAGGTGCCGTAGTTTCGGTGCTTGAGCGGTCGGGCCGTGAAGACGTACGACTACATCAACCGCGTTGTTCTAACGCTTCCGCTTACGGTCTACGAGGGTACGTGGACAACACTCTCCCCTCTCGTTGCTATGCATCACCATGATCTTGCGTGTGCGTAGGAAAATTTTGAAATCACTACGTTCCCCAACACATACCCTCAGCCCCAAGGGTGAACTACTCCCTCCTCGTCATGGAGAGCGTCGAGATGATGAAGATGGCCACCGGTGAGGGATCTCCCCTCCAGCAGGGTGCCGAAATAGGGTCCCGATTGGTTTTTGGTGGCTACAGAGGCTTGCGGCGGCAGAACTCCCGATCTATTGTCCTCCCCGATGTTTTTAGGGTATATGGACATATATAGGCGAAAGAAGTCGATCAGGGGAGCCACAAGGGGCCCACGAGGGTGGGGGCGTGCCCAGGGGGGTATGGTGCGCCTCCCTGCCTCGTGGCCACCTTGAAGCTTCCCTGTCTTCCACTCCAAGTCTCCTGGATTGCTTCCGTTCCAAAAATAACCCTCCCAAAGGTTTCATTCCGTTCAGACTCCGTTTGATATTCCTTTTCTTTGAAACACTGAAATAGGCAAGAAAACAACAATTTGGGCAGGGCCTCCCGTTAATAGGTTAGTCCCCAAAAATGATATAAAAGTGTAAAGTAAAGCCCATAAACATCCAAAAGGGGTAATATAATAGCATGGAACAATAAAAAATTATAGATACATTGGAGACGTATCAGCAGCGTGAGGTGGAGGAGACGAGGGGGAGTGGGGAATCGAGAGAGGGTGGAGGGGATTGGGCTAGCTCAGGGGATTAGGAGTGGATGCGGCTTGGCCTTTGGCAGGCCAGATGGGCTGTGCACCACAGCTCTCTCTCTCTCTCTCTATCTATCTATCTATCTATCTATCTATCTATCTATCTATCTATCTCTAAATTCCTTTATAGAAATTAGAAAGAAGAAGAGGAAAAGAAAATGATGGAAAAGAAATGGCTAGGGTGCATGGAAAATATTGAAACTTTTAATGTAGAGCCTAAGATTTATACTTAGCTCAACAAAAAAGTTTCACCCAATATGGAAGAGTTGAATTCAAACTCACAAGTTAGGGCACACACGGCAGACTCAAAAAATGTGTTTCACGTCCCACCTACAAATTATCCTTTTGATTACACATTTCCTGGTATATAAATTATTGCAACGTCAGTTATTTAATTTAATGGGTTAGAACAGGTGGTGTTTTTCCTCCCGTTGCAACACATGGCTCTTTTGCTAGCCCATACAAAACATGCAAAAGAGAGAACCTATATACTACGTAGATCAAATAATCTACACTAACCTCTGGCAAAAAAAATCTACACTACCCTAATCCTTGTCAGAGATGTCTGCGATCTCCGTGCCCGGCTCTGGGTACACGGGCGAGAGCTGCAACTCCGGCTGGTCCTCCGGCACCTCCTCATTGGCCTCTACCTCTGCCTCTAATTCAACGAGAAGTGTGCCGGTCGTCGCCCGTTCCTGCCGGATGAACCGCCGGTTGGCCAAGACATAGGCCTCATCCTAGATGGACTCCAGGATAGTCTACTACTCTGGCATCTCTGCCGCTTGGGCGGCCGGGAACTCCGCCATGACATCCTACATGTTGAAGACCGCACCGGGTCAGCTTCTCCTCCAACTACTCTGCATCGTCCTCCGCCGGATCCCCTGCGTCCTCCTTCTCGGGATCCACCACCTCCATTGGAACTGAATGTTGCTCTGTCTCTGGCTGCTTCTCCTCCTCCTTCAGCTCGAGCGAGTCCGGAGGCAGGCCGACTGTGTTGAGGGTGGCGCGCCTCGCTCGGATCTTCTCCTAAATCCCGAACCGACACTCCGATTCTTAGCACAACATATGTCGTATTCTTTTGTCGAGCCATGGCGAAGCCGGATGCCGAGGGAAGAGTGAGACAGAGAGGGAGAGACATGGATGGGCTCGGGCTAGCGGCGCGGGGATGGACGAAGTGGATGTGGCTATGGATAGGGACGCCGTCCGGCTTAAATAGTCAGATTTTGGTCCTCGGGCAGCAAGCTAGAGCGACGCCACATGGCATTCACACCCCACCGGTGTCCGCAGACAAAAAACGTTGCCCAATTCATAGACCCATTCCTACTTTCTGTCTGTTTTCTGTCCGCTTCGACCCATATCCATCCCAAATTTGCGCCACATTTGCATCAGAGGCGGACAGAAGGCAGACGTTGTCCTCTTTGTCCATCTCTGTCTGCTACATGTCCCACGCAGCCCACCTGCCATCCACTCATGTAACCTTTTTTTCTCTCTCCTCTCTCTCTCTTCTCTCTGTTATGCTCGTCACGCTCGCCGTGCTGCCCCTGCCATGTTGCGCCGTGCTCATCATGCTTCGTTTGGCCAGCGTGTGGGTTCGAGCTCGACCGTCAGCGTGCTCCTCCGCGCTTGCGCCACCGAGGTTGCCCTACCGCGCCATGCCTCCCCTCCCTGCTCTTCCTAGTCGGACATGTCCTGCACCCCCATCCCCGTGCCGTGCCGTGCTCGTTGTGCCTCCTCTCATCGGCGTGTAGTTCGAGCTCGACCGCCAGCGTGCTCTTCTGCATTCGCTCTGCTCGCGGACCTTAGAGGAGCAGCTCTCTTGCTGCCTGCTTCCCCGCTCGTGGCCAAAATGCAGCGTGTGACAGCCTTTCAGTGTCGCGCCGAGTCTGGCAAGCCGCCGCACCCTAACCTCGCAGCACTACCTCCTCCTCGATGACGATTACGTCGTCCCTTCATTGTCGTCTCGGCCATGGTTAACGTGCACCGGCGCCATTCCTTGCCGCGAGTTCCGACTGTATGGTGTTTGATACGTCCATTTTGCATCATGTTTAGCTACTGTTATTTATGTTGTTTTATTGCTTAATAATGCTTTTTGGAGTAATTCTAATAAATTTTCTCTCATAATATGCAAGGTACACACGAAGGGGAAGAATTCTGGCAGCCGGAAATCTGGACCTGAAAAAGCTATGTCAGGCTACCTATTCTGCACAACTCCAAATGAGCTGAAACTTTACGAGGAATTTTTATGGAATAAATAAGAATTTTTGGAGTCAATAAGTACCAGAGAGGGCCCACCAGGTGGGCACAACCCACCTGGGCGCGTCAGGGAGCCCAGGCGCGCCCTGGTGGGTTGTGCCCACCCAGGCCCTCCTTTGGTGCCCTCCTTCTGGTACACAAGTCATTTTGACCTAGAAAAAATAAGGAGAGGACTTTCGGGACGAAGCGCCCCCGTCTCGAGGCGAAACCTGGGCAGGAGCACCTTTGCCCTCCGGCGGAGCAATTCCACCAGGGAAACTTCCCTCACGGAGGGGGAAATCATCGTCATCATTATCATCACCAACAACTCTCCCATCTTGGGGAGTGCTATCTTCATCAACATCTTCAACATCATCATCTCATCTCAAATCCTAGTGTTGGGGAACATAGTAATTTAAAAAAATTCTTACGCACACGCAAGATCATGGTGATGCATAGCAACGAGAGGGGAGAGTGTTGTCCACGTACCCTCGTAGACCGAAAGCGGAAGCGTTATGACAACGCGGTTGATGTAGTCGTACGTCTTCACGATCCGACCGATCCAAGTACCGAACGTACGGCACCTCCGAGTTCAGCACACGTTCAGCTCGATGACGATCCCCAGACTCCGATCCAGCAAAGTGTCGGGGATGAGTTCCGTCAGCACGATGGCATGGCGACGATGATGATGTTCTACTGGCGCAGGGCTTCGCCTAAACTCCGCGACGATATGACCGAGGTGGAATATGGTGGAGGGGGCACCGCACACGGCTAAGGAACGATCACGTAGATCAACTTCTGTGTTCTAGGGTGCCCCCCTGCCACCGTATATAAAGGAGCAAGGGAGGGGGTGGTCGGCCTAGGAGGAGGCGCGCTAGGGAGGAGTCCTACTCCCACCGGGAGTAGGACTCCCTCCTTTCCTAGTCCAACTAGGAGAGAGGAAGGAAGGGAAGGAGAAGGAGAAGGAAGGAGAGGGAGGAAAAGGAGGAAAGGGGGGCCGGCCCCCTAGTCCAATTCGGTTTGGGCTAGGGGGGCCGCGCGCCCCGCCTCCTCTCTTCCACCACTTGGCCCATGAGGCCCATTGCTTCTTCCTCGTATTCCCGTAACTCCCCGGTACCCCCGAAAATACCCGAATCACTCGGAACCCTTCCGATGTCCGAATATAGTCGTTCAATATATCGATCTTTACGTCTCGATCATTTTGAGACTCCTCGTCATGTCCCCGATCTCATCCGGGACTCCGAACTCCTTCGGTACATCAAAACTCATAAACTCTTAATAAAACTGTCATCGAAACCTTAAGCGTGCAGACCCTACGGGCTCGAGAACTATGCAGACATGACCGAGACACGTTTTCGGTCAATAACCAATAGCGGAACCTGGATGCTCATATGGCTGCTACATATTCTACGAAGATCTTTATCGGTCAAACCGCATAACAACATACGCTGTTCCCTTTGTCATCGGTATGTTACTTGCCCGAGATTCGATCGTCGGTATCTCAATACCTAGTTCAATCTCATTACTGGCAAGTCTCCTTACTCGTTACGTAATGCATTATTCCGTAACCAACTCATTTGCCACATTGCTTGCAAGGCTTATAGTGATGTGCATTACCGAGAGGGCCCAGAGATACCTCTCCGACAATCGGAGTGACAAATCCTAATCTCGAAATACGCCAACCCAACATGTACCTTGGAGACACACTGTAGAGCTCCTTTATAATCACCCGATTATGTTGTGACGTTTGGTAGCACACAAAGTGTTCCTCCGATAAACGGGAGTTGCATAATCTCATAGTCATAGGAACATGTATAAGTCATGAAGAAAGCAATAGCAACATACTAAACGATCAAGTGCTAAGCTAATGGAATGGTTCAAGTCAATCACATCATTCTTCTAATGATGTGATCCCGTTAATCAAATGACAACTCATGTATATGGTTAGGAAACTTAACCATCTTTGATTAACGAGCTAGTCAAGTAGAGGCATACTAGTGACACTATGTTTGTCTATGTATTCACACATGTATTATGTTTCCGGTTAATACAATTCTAGAATGAATAATAAACATTTATCATGAAATAAGGAAATAAATAATGACTTTATTATTGCCTCTAGGGCATATTTCCTTCAGTCTCCCACTTGCACTAGAGTCAATAATCTAGTTCACATCACCATGTGATTTAACACCAATATTCACATCTGTATGTGATTAATACCCATAGTACACATCGTCATGTGATCAACACCCAAAGGGTTTGCTAGAGTCAATAATCTAGTTCACATCGCTATGTGATTTACACCCAAAGAGTACTAAGGTATGATCATGTTTTGCTCGTGAGAGAAGTTTAGTCAATGGGTCTGTCACATTCAGAGCTGTATGTATTTTGCAAATATTCTGTGTCTACAATGCTCTGCATAGAGCTACTTTAGCTAATTGCTCCCACTTTCAATATGTATCCAGACTGAGACTTAGAGTCATCTGGATCGGTGTAAAAGCTTGCACCAATGTAACTCTTTACGACGGGCTATTTTATCACCTCCATAATCGAGAAATATTTCCTTAGTCCTTACTAAGGATATTCTTGACCGCTGTCCATTGATCTACTCCTAGATCACTATTGCACTCCCTAGCCAATACTACGTGGTAGGGTATGCAATAGATCTGGTACACAGCATGACATACTTTATAGAACCTATGGCTGAGGCATAGGGAATGACTTTCATTCTCTTTCTATTTTCTACCATGGTCGGGTCTTGAGTCTTACTCAACTTCACACCTTTGCATCACAGGCAAGAACTCCTTCTTTGACTGTTCTATTTTGAACTATGTAAAAAAATTATCAAGGTATGTACTCATTGAAAAAATCTTATCAAGCGTCTTGATCTATCTATATAGATCTTGATGCTCAATGTGTAAGCAGCTTCACCGAGGTCTTTCATTGAAAAACTTTTATTCAAGTATCCTTTTATGCTATCCAAAAATTCTATATCATTTCTGATCAACAATATGTCATCTACATATAGTATCAGAAATGCTCTGACTCCCACTCACTTTCTTGTAAATACAGGCTTCACCGCAAGTCCGTATAATACTATATGCTTTGATCAACTTATCAAAGCGTATATTCCAACTCTGAGATGCTTGCACCAGTCCATAGATGGATCGCTGGAGCTTGCACGTTTTGTTAGTACCTTTAGGATTGACAAAACCTTCTGGTTGCATCATATACAATTCTTCGTTAAGAAAACCATTAAGGAATCCAGTTTTGACATCCATTTGCCAGATTTCATAAAATGTGGCAATTGCTAACATGATTCGGACAGACTTAAGCATTGCTACAGTTGGGAAAATCTCATTGTAGTCAACACCTTGAACTTGTTGAAAACCCTTTTGCGACAAGTCGAGCTTTGTAGATAGTAACACTACTATCAGTCATCTGTCTTCCTCTTGAAGATCCATTTATATAATATGGCTTGCCGATCATCGGGCAACTCCACCAAAGTCCACACTTTGTTCTCATACATGGATCCCATCTCAGATTTCATGGCCTCAAGCCATTTCGCGGAATCTGGGCTCATCATCGCTTCCTCATAGTTCGTAGGTACATCATGGTCTAGTAACATGACTTCTAGAATAGGATTACCATACCACTCTGGTGTGGATCTTAATCTGGAAGATCTACAAAGTTCGGTAGTAACTTGATCTGAAGCTTTATGATCATCATCATTAGCTTCCTCACTAATTGGTGTAGGAATCATTGGAACTGACTTCTTTGATGAACTACTTTCCAATTCGGGAGAAGGTACAAATTACCTTATCAAGCTCTACTTTCCTCCCACTCACTTCTTTCGAGAGAAACTCCTTCTCTAGAGAGGATCCGTTTTTAGCAACGAATATCTTGCCTTCGGATCTGTGATAGAAGGTGTACCCAACAGTTTCCTTTGGGTAGTCTATGAAGACACACTTCTCCGATTTGGGTTTGAGCTTATCAGGATGAAACTTTTTCACATAAGCATCACAGCCCCAAACTTTAAGAAATGACAACTTGGGTTTCTTGCTAAACCACAGTTCATATGTTGTCGTATCAACGGATTTAGATGGTGCCCTTTTAACGTGAATGCAGCTGTCTCTAATGCATAACCCCAAAACAATAGTGGTAAATCAGTAAGAAACATCACAGATCGCACCATATCCAATAAAGTGCGGTTACGATGTTCGGACACACCATAACGTTGTGGTGTTCTAGGTGGCGTGAGCTGTGAAATTATTCCACATTGTTTAATTTGAAGACCAAACTCGTAACTCAAATATTCGTCTCCGCGATCAGATCACAGAAATTTTATTTTCTTGTTACGATGATTTTTCCACTTCACTCTGAAATTCTTTGAACCTTTCAACTATTTCAGACTTGTGTTTCATCAAGTAGATATACCCATATCTGCTCAAATCATCTTGTCAAGGTCAGAAAATAACGATACTTGCCACGAGCATCAACACTCATTGGATCGCATACATCGGTATGTATTATTTCCAATAAGTCAGTAGCTTGTTCCATTGTTCCGGAGAACGGAGTTTTAGTCATGTTGCCCAAACGTCACGGTTCGCAAGCATCAAATGATTCATAACCAAGTGATTCCGATAATCCATCTTTATGGAGTTTCTTCATGCGCTTTACACCAATATGACCCAAACGGCAGTGCCACAAATAAGTCGCACTATCATTATTAACTTTGCATCTTTTGGCATCAATATTATGAATATGTGTATCACTACGATCGAGATCCAACAAACTATTTTCATTGGGTGTTTGACCATTGAAGGTTTTATTCATGTAAACAGAACAACAATTATTCTCTGACTTTAAATGAATAACCGTATTGCAATAAACATGATCAAATCATATTCATGCTCAACGCAAACGCTAAATGACATTTATTTAGGTTTAACACTAATCCCAAAGGTATTGGGAGTGTGCAGTGATGATCATATCAATCTTGGAACTACCTCCAACACTCGTCATCACTTCCCCTTCAACTACTCTCTATTTATTCTATAACTCCTGTTTCGAGTTACTAATCTTAGCAACCGAAGACGTATCAAATACTCAGGGGCTACTATAAACCCTAGTAAGGCACACATCAATAACCTGTATATCGAATATACCCTTGTTCACTTTGCCATCCTTCTTATCCACCAAATATTCAAGGTATTTCCGTTTCCAGTGACCATTTCCTTTGCAGTGTAAGCACTTAGTTTCAGGCTTTGGTCCAGCTTTGGGCTTCTTCACGAGAGTGACAACTTGCTTGTCATTCTACTTGAAGTTCCCTTTCTTTCTCTTTGCCCTTTTCTTGAAACTAGTGGTCTTGTCAATCATCAACACTTGATGCTTTTTCTTGATTTCTACCTTCGTCGATTTCAACATCACAAAGAGCTCAGGAATCATTTTCGTCATCCCTTGCATACTATAGTTCATCACGAAGTTCTAGTAACTTTAGTGATGGTGGCTAGAGAATTCTATCAATCACTATCTTATCTGGAAGATTAACTCCCACTTGATTCAAGCGATTGAAGTACCCAGACAATCTGAGCACATGCTCACTAGTTGAGCGATTCTCCTCCATCTTTTAGCTATAGAACTTGTTGGAGACTTCATATCTCTCAACTCGGGTATTTGCTTGAAATATTAACTTCAATTCCTGGAACATCTCATATGGTCCATGATGTTCAAAACATCTTTGAAGTCCGATTCTAAGCCGTTAAGCATGGTGCACTAAACTATCAAGTAGTCATCATATTGAGCTAAAGCGTTCATAACATCGCATCTGCTCCTGCAATAGGTGCGTCACCTAGCGGTGCATCAAGGACATAATTCTTCTGTGCAGCAATGAGGATAAACCTCAGATCACGGATCCAATCCGCATCATTGCTACTAACATCTTTCAACATAATTTTCTCTAGGAACATATCAAAATAAACATATGAAAGCAACAACGCGAGCTATTGATCTACAACATAATTTGCAAAATACTACCAGGACTAAGTTCATGATAAATTTAAGTTCAATTAATCATATTACTTAAGAACTCCCACTTAGACAAACATCTCTCTAGTCATCTAAGTGATCACGTGATCCAAATCAACTAAACCATGTCCGATCATCACGTGAGATGGAGTAGTTTCAACGGTGAACATCAGTATATTGATCATATCTACTATATGATTCACGCTCAAACTTTCGGTCTCCGTGTTCCGAGGCCATATCTGTTATATGCTAGGCTCGTCAAGTTTAACCTGAGTATTCCGCGTGTGCAACTGTTTTGCACCCGTTGTATTTGAGCGTAGAGCCTATCACACCCGATCATCACGTGGTGTCTCAAAGACGAAGAACTTTGCAATGGTGCATACTCAGGGAGAACACTTCTTGATAATTAATGAGAGATCATCTTAAAATGCTACCGTCAAACTAAGCAAGATAAGATGCATAAAGGATAAACATCACATGCAATCAATATAAGTGATATGATATGGCCATCATCATCTTGTGCTTGTGATCTCCATCTTGAAGCACCGTCGTGATCACCATCGTCACCGTAGCGACACCTTGATCTCCATCGTAGCATCGTTGTCGTTCACCACCTATTGCTTCTCGACTATTGCTACCGCTTAGTGATAAAGTAAAGCAATTCTGAGGCGTTTGCATTTCATACAATAAAGCGGCAACCATATGGCTCCCGCCGATTGCCGATAACCGGTTACAAAACATGATCATCTCAAACAATAAAATATAGCATCACGTCTTGACCATATCACATCACAACATGCCCTGCAAAAACAAGTTAGACGTCCTCTACTTTGTTGTTGCAAATTTTACATGGCTGCTATGGGCTGAGCAATAACCGTTCTTACCTACGCATCAAAACCACAATGATAGTTCGTCAAGTTAGTGCTATTTTAACCTTCGCAAGGACCGGGCGTAGCCACACTCGATTCAACTAAAGTTGGAGAAACAGACACCCGCTAGTCACCTGTGTGCAAAACACGGCGGTAAAACCAGTCTTGCGTAAGTGTACGCGTAATGTCGGTCTAGGACGCTTCATCCAACAATACCGCTGAACCAAAGTATGACATGTTGGTAAGCAGTATGACTTGTATCGCCCACAACTCACTTGTGTTCTACTTGTGCATATAATATCAACGCATAAAACCTAGGCTCTGATGCCACTGTTCGGGAACGTAGTAATTTCAAAAATTTCCTACGCACATGCAAGATCATGGTGATGCATAGCAACGAGAGGGGAGAGTGTTGTCCACGTACCCTCGTAGAACGAAAGCATAAGCATTATGACAACGCGGTTGATGTAGTCGTATGTCTTCACGATCCGACCGATCCAAGTACCGAACGTACGGCACCTTCGAGTTCAGCACATGTTCAGCTCGATGACAATCCCCGGACTCTGATCCAGCAAAGTGTCGGGGATGAGTTCCGTCAGCACGACGGCATGGTGACGATGATGATGTTCTACCGGCATAGGGCTTCGCCTAAACTCCGCGACGATATGACCGAGGTGGAATATGGTGAAGGGGGGCACCGACACGGCTAAGGAACGATCACGTAGATCAACTTCTGTGTTTTAGGGTGCCCCCTGCCCCCGTATATAAACGAGCAAGGGAGGGGTGGCCGGCCTAGGAGGAGGCGTGCTAGGGAGGAGTCCTACTCCCACCGGGAGTACGACTCCCTCCTTTCCTAGTCCAACTAGGAGAGGGGAAGGAAGGGAAGGAGAAGGAGAAGGAAGGAGAGGGAGGAAAAGGAGGAAAGGGGGGCTGGCCCCCTAGTCCAATTCGGTTTGGGCTAGGGGGGGCGCCTCCTCCTCTCTTCCACCACTTGGCCCATGAGGCCCATTGCTTCTTCCTCGTATTCCCGTAACTCCCCGGTACCCCCGAAAATACCCGAATCACTCGGAACCCTTCCGATGTCCGAATATAGTCGTTCAATATAACGATCTTTACGTCTTGATCCTTTTTAGACTCCTCGTCATGTCCCCGATCTCATCCGGGACTCCGAACTCCTTCGGTACATCAAAACTCATAAACTCATAATAAAATTGTCAACGAAACCTTAAGCGTGCAGACCCTACGGGTTCGAGAACTATGTAGACATGACCGAGACACGTTTTCGGTCAATAACCAATAGCGGAACCTGGATGCTCATATTGGCTCCTACATATTCTACGAAGATCTTTATCGGTCAAATCGCATAACAACATATGTTGTTCCCTTTGTCATCGGTATGTTACTTGCCCGAGATTCGATCGTCGGTATCTCAATACCTAGTTCAATCTCGTTACCGGCAAGTCTCTTTACTTGTTACGTAATGCATCATTCTGTAACCAACTCATTTGCCACATTTCTTGCAAGGCTTATAGTGATGTGCATTACCGAGAGGGCCCAAAGATACCTCTCCGACAATCGGAGTAGCACACAAAGTGTTCCTCCGGTAAACGGGAGTTGCATAATCTCATAGTCATAGGAACATGTATAAGTCATGAAGAAAGCAATAGCAACATACGAAACGATCAAGTGCTAAGCTAACGGAATGGGTCAAGTCAATCACATCATTCTTCTAATGATGTGATCCCATTAATCAAATGACAACTCATGTCTATGCTTAGGAAACTTAACCATCTTTGATTAACGAGCTAGTCAAGTAGAGGCATACTAGTGACACTATGTTTGTCTATGTATTCACACATGTATTATGTTTCCGGTTAATACAATTTTAGCATGAATAATAAACATTTATCATGAAATAAGGAAATAAATAATGACTTTATTATTGCCTCTAGGGCATATTTCCTTCAGTCTCCCACTTGCACTAGAGTCAATAATCTAGTTCACATCACAAGGTGATTTAACACCAATATTCACATCTGTATGTGATTAATACCCATAGTTCACATCGTCATGTGATCAACACCCAAAGGGTTTACTAGAGTCAATAACCTAGTTCACATCGCTATGTGATTTACACCCAAAGAGTACTAAGGTATAATTATGTTTTGCTCGTGAGAGAAGTTTAGTCAACGGGTCTGTCACATTCAGAGCCGCATGTATTTTGCGAATATTCTATGTCTACAATGCTCTGCATAGAGCTACTTTAGCTAATTGCTCCCACTTTCAATATGTATCCAGATTGAGACTTAGAGTCATCTGGATCGGTGTAAAAGCTGAAGGAAATATGCCCTAGAGGCAATAATAAAGTTATTATTTATTTCCTTATATCATGATAAATGTTTATTATTCATGCTCGAATTGTATTAACCGGAAACATAATACATGTGTGAATATATAGACAAACAGAGTGTCACTAGTATGCCTCTACTTGACTAGCTTGTTAATCAAAGATGGTTATGTTTCCTAACCACAGACAAAGAGTTGTTATTTGATTAACGGGATCACATCATTAGTTGAATGATCGATTGACATGACCCATTCAGTTAGCTTAGCACCGATCGTTTAGTATGTTGCTATTGCTTTCTTCATGACTTATACATGTTCCTATGACTATGAGATTATGCAACTCCGTTTACGGAGGAACACTTTGTGTGCTACCAAGCGTCACAACGTAACTAGGTGATTATAAAGGTGCTCTACAGTGTGTCTCGAAGGTACTTGTTGAGTTGGCGTATTCGAGATTAGGATTTGTCACTCCGAATGTCGGAGAGGTATCTCTGGGCCCTCTCGGTAATGCACATCACTTAAGCCTTGCAAGCATTGCAACTAATGAGTTAGTTGTGAGATGATGTACTACTGAACGAGTAAAGAGACTTGCCGTGCGAGATTGAACTAGGTATTGGATACCGACGATCGAATCTCGGGCAAGTAACATACCGATGACAAAGGGAACAACGTATGTTGTTATGCGGTTTGACCGATAAAGATCTTAGTAGAATATGTAGGAACCAATATGGGCATCCAGGTCCCGCTATTGGTTATTGACCGAGCGTGTCTCGGTCATGTCTACATTGTTCTCGAACCGTAGGGTCCATGCACGCTTAAGGTTTCGATGCGGTTTTATTATTAGTTTATGAGTTTTGATGTATCGAAGGAGTTCGAGTCCCGAATGAGATCGGGGACATGACGAGGAGTCTCGAAATGGTCGAGGCGTAAAGATCGATATATTGGACGACTATATTCAGAGTTCGGAAGGTTCCGAGTGATTTGGGTATTTTTCGAGTAACGGAGAGTTTGAGGAATTCGCCGGGAGAAGTCTTGGCCTTATTGGGCCTCAAGGGAAAGAGAGAGGGGCTGCCTAGGGCAGGCCGCCCCGTGGCCTAGTCCGAATTGGACTAAGGGAGGCCGCACTCTTCTTCCTTCCTTCTCTCTTCCCTTCCTTGTCTCCTACTCCTAATACATGGAAGGTCTCCTAGTTGGACTAGGAAGGGAATCCTACTCGGTGGGAGTAGGACTCCCCTAGGGCGCATAGTAGAGAGGCCGCCCTCCCTCCTCCACTCCTTTATATACGGGGGTAGGGGGCACCCCATAGACACACAAGTTGATCATCGTGATCGTTTCTTAGCCGTGTGCGGTGCCCCCCTCCACGATATTACACCTCGGTCATATTGTAGCGGTGCTTAGGCGAAGCCCTGCAACAGTTGAACATCAAGATCGTCACCACGCCGTCGTGCTGACGGAACTCCTCCCCGCGCCTTTGCTAGATCGGAGATCGGGGTGCGTCATCGAGTTGTACGTGTGTCAAGAACTCGGAGGTGCCGGAGTAACGGTGCTTGGATCGGTTGGACCGGGAGGACGTACGACTACTTCCTCTACGTTGTGTCAACGCTTCCACTTCGGTCTACGAGGGTACGTAGACAACACTCTCCCCTCTCGTTGCTATGCATCACCATGATCTTGCGTGTGCGTAGGAAAATTTGTGAAATTACTACGTTCCCCAACAGTGGCATCCGAGCCTCGGTTTTTATGGTTTGATGTTATATGCACGAGTAGAACACAAGTGAGTTGTGGGCGATATAAGTCATACTGCTTACCAGCATGTCATACTTTGGTTCGGCGGTATTGTTGGATGAAGCGGCCCGGAGCGACATTACGCGTATGCTTACACGAGACTGGTTTTACCGCCGTGCTATGCACACAGGTGACTAGCGGGTGTCAGTTTCTCCAACTTTAGTTGAACCGAGTGTGGCTACGCCCGGTCCTTGCGAAGGTTAAAACAGCATCAACTTGACAAACTATCGTTGTGGTTTTGATGCGTAGGTGAGATTAGTTTCTTGCTTAAGCCCGTAGCAGCCACGTAAAACTTGCAACAACAAAGTAGAGGACGTCTAACTTGTTTTTGCAAGGCATGTTGTGATGTGATATGGCCAAGACATGATGCTATATTTTATTGTATGAGATGATCATGTTTTGTAACCGAAGTTATCGGCAACTAGCAGGAGCCATATGGTTGTCGCTTTATTGTATGAAATGCAACGCCTCGTAATTGCTTTACTTTATCACTAAGCGGTAGCGATAGTCGAGAAGCAATAGATGGCGAAGCGACAACGATGCTATGATGGAGATCAAGGTGTCGCGCCGGTGGCGATGGTGATCATGATGGTGCTTCGAGATGGAGATCACAAGCACAAGATGATGATGGCCATATCATATCACTTATATTGATTGCATGTGATGTTTATCCTTTATGCATCTTATCTTGCTTTGATTGACGGTAGCATTTTAAGATGATCTCTCACTAAAAATTTTCAACAAGTGTTCTCCCTGAGTATGCACCGTTGCCAAAGTTCGTCGTGCAAAGACACCACGTGATGACCGGGTGTGATAAGCTCTACGTCCATCTACAACGGGTGCAAGCCAGTTTTGCACACGCAGAATACTCAAGTTAAACTTGATGAGCCTAGCATATGCAGATATGGCCTCGGAACACGGAGACCGAAAGGTCGAGCGTGAATCATATAGTAGATATGATCAACATAGTGATGTTCACCATTGAAAACTACTCCATCTCACGTGATGATCGGTTATGGTTTAGTTGATTTGGATCACGTGATCACTTAGATGACTAGAGAGATGTCATCTAAGTGGGAGTTCTTAAGTAATATGATTAATTGAACTTAAATTTATCATGAACTTAGTCCCGTAGTATTTTGCAAATTATGTTGTAGATCAATAGCTTGCGTTGTTGCTTTCATATGTTTATTTTGATATGTTCCTAGAGAAAATTGTGTTGAAAAATGTTAGTAGCAATGATGCGGATTGGATCCGTTATCGAGGTTTATCCTCATTGTTGCCTGTAAGAATTATGTCCTTGATGCACCGCTAGGTGACAGACCTATTGCAGGAGCAGATGCAGACGTTATGAACGTTTGGCTAGCTCAATATGATGACTACTTGATAGTTTAGTGCACCATGCTTAACGGCTTAGAATCGGGACTTCAAAGACGTTTTGAACATCATGGACCATATGAGATGTTCCAGGAGTTGAAGTTAATATTTCAAGCAAATACCCGAGTTGAGAGATATGAAGTCTCCAACAAGTTCTATAGCTAAAAGATGGAGGAGAATCGCTCAACTAGTGAGCATGTGCTCGATTGTCCGGGTACTACAATCGCTTGAATCAAGTGGGAGTTAATCTTCCGGATAAGATAGTGATTGATGAATTCTCTAGTCACCATCACCAAGTTAGTAGAACTTCGTGATGAACTATAGTATGCAAGGGATGATGAAAATGATTCCGAGTTTTTCATGATGATGAAATCGATGAAGGTAGAAATCAAGAAAGAACATCAAGTGTTGATGGTTAACAAGACCACTAGTTTCAAGAAAAGGGCAAAGGGATAGAAGGGAACTTCAAGAAGAACGGCAAGCAAGTTGCTGCTCAAGTGAAGAAGCCCAAGTCTGGACCTAAGCCTTAGACTAAGTGCTTCTACTGCAAAGGGACTGGTTACTGGAAGCAAAACTACCCCAAGTATATGGCGGATAAGAAGGATGGCAAAGTAAACAAAGGTATATTTGATATACATGTTATTGATGTGTACTTTACTAGTGTTTATAGCAACCCCTCGGTATTTGGTACTGGTTCAGTTGCTAAGAGTAGTAACTCAAACGGAGTTGCGAATAAATGAAACTAGTTAAGGGTGAAGTGACGATGTGTGTTGAAAGTAGTTTCAAGATTGATATGATCATCATCGCACACTCCCTATACTTTCGGGATTAGTGTTGAACCTAAATAAATGTTATTTGGTGTTTGCATTGAGCATGAATATGATTTGATCGTGTTTATTGCAATACGGTTATTCATTTAAGTAAGAGAATAAACTGTTGTTCGCATTTACATGAATAAAACCTTATATGGTTACACACCCAATGAAAATGGTTCATTGGATCTCGATCGTAGTGATACACATATTCATAATATTGAAACCAAAAGATGCAAAGTTAATAATGATAGTGCAAATTATTTGTGGCACTACCGTTTAGGTCATATTGGTGTAAAGCGCATGAAGAAACTCCATGCCGATGGGATTTTGGAATCACTTGATTATGAATCACTTGATGCTTGCGAACCATGCCTCATGGGCAAGATGACTAAGACTCGTTCTCCGAACAATGGAGCGAGCAACCGACTTATTGGAAATAATACATCTTGATGTATGCGATCCAATGAGTGTTAAGGCTCGCGGCGGGTATCGTTATTTTCTGACCTTCATAGATGATTTGAGCAGATATGGGTATATCTACTTGATGAAACATAAGTCTGAAATAGTTGAAAGGTTCAAAGAATTTCAGAGTGAAGTGGAAAAATCATCGTGACAAGAAAATAAGGTTTCTACGATCTGATCGCGGAGACAAATATTTGAGTTATGAGTTTGGTCTTCAATTAAAATAATGTGGAATAGTTTCACAAATTCATGCCACCTAGAAGACCACATCATAATGGTGTGTCCGAACGTCATAACCGTACTTTATTGGATATAGTACAATCTATGATGTTTCTTACCGATTTACCAATATCGCTTTGGGATCATGCATTAGAGACAACTACATTCACGTTAAATAGGGCACCATCTAAATCCGTTGATACGACACTATATGAACTGTGGTTTAGCAAGAAACCAAAGTTGTCGTTTCTTAAAGTTTGGGGCTGCGATGCTTATGTGAAAAAGTTTCATCCTGATAAGCTCAAGCCCAAATCGGAGAAGTGCGCCTTCATAGAATACCCAAAGGAAATTGTTGGGTACACCTTCTATCACAGATCCGAGGCAAAACATTCGTTGCTAATAAATGGATCCTTTCTAGAGAAGGAGTTTCTCTCGAAAGAAGTGAGTGGGAGGAAAGTAGAACTTGATAAGGTAATTTGTACCTTCTCCCGAATTGGAAAGTATTTCATCACGGAAATCAGTTCCAGTGATTCCTACACCAATTAGTGAGGAAGCTAATGATGATGATCATGAAACTTTAGATCAAGTTACTACAGAACCTCGTAGGTCTTCCAGAGTACGGTCCGCACTGAGTGGTACGGTAATCCTGTTCGAAAGTCATGTTACTCGACCATGATAAACCTACGAACTATGAGGAAGCGATGATGAGCCCAGATTCATGAAATGGCTGGAGGCCATGAAATCTGAGATAGGATCCATGTATGAGAACAAAGTGTGGACTTTGGTGGAGTTGCCCGATGATCGGCAAGCCATATTGTATAAATGGATCTTCAAGAGGAAGACGGACGTTGATAGTAGTGTTACTATCTATAAAGCTCGACTTGTCGAAAAAGGTTTTTGACAAAGTTCAAGATGTTGAATACAATGAGATTTTCTCACTCGTATCGATGCTTAAAAGTCTGTCTGAATCATGTTAGCAATTGCCACATTTTTGAAATCTGGCAAAAGGATGCCAAAGCTGCATTTCTTAATGGGTTTATTAAAGAAGAGTTGTATATGATGCAACCAGAAGGTTTTGTCAATCCTAAAGGTGCTAACAAAATGTGCAAACTCTAGCGATCCATCTATGGACTGGTGCAAGCATATCGGAGTTGGAATATACGCTTTGATAAGTTGATCAAAGCATATAGTTTATACAGACTTGCAGTGAAGCCTGTATTTACTAGAAAGTGAGTGGGAGCACTACAGCATTTCTGATAAGTATATGTCAATGACATATTGTTGATCGGAAATAATGTAGAATTATTCTGCAAAACATAAAGGAGTGTTTGAAAGGAGTTCTTTAAAATAAAGACCTCAGTAAAGATACTTACATATTGAGCATCAAGATCTATTGAGATAGATCAAGACGCTTGATAAGATTTTCAATGAGTACATACCTTGACAAGATTTTGAAGTAGTTCAAAATGGAACAGTCAAAGAAGGAGTTCTTGCCTGTGTTGCAAGGTGTAAGACTCAAGACCCGACCATGGCAGAAAATAGAAAGAGAATGAAAAGTCATTCCCTATGCCTCAGTCATAGGTTCTATAAAGATATGCCATGCTATGGACCAGACCTATTATATACTCTGCCCTGGTTTGGCAAGGGAGTACAATAGTGATCTAGGAGTAGATCACTAGACATTGGTCAAAATTATCCTTAGTGGAATAAGGATATGTTTCTCGATTATGGAGGTGACAAAAGGTTCGTCGTAAAGGGTTACGTCGATAAAAGTTTTGGCACTGATCCAGATGATTCTAAGTCTTAATCTGGATACATATTGAAAGTGGGAGCAATTAGCTAGAGTACCTCCGTGCAGAGCATTGTAGACATAGAATATTTGCAAAATACATACGGCTCTGAATGTGAAAGACCCGTTGACTAAGATTCTCTCACAAGCAAAACATGATCACACCTTAGTACTCTTTGGGTGTTAATCACATAGCGATGTGATCTAGATTACTGAATCTAGTAAACCCTTTGGGAGTTGGTCACATGGCGATGTGAACTATGGGTGTTAATCACATGATGATGTGAACTATCGATATTTAATCACATGGTGATGTGATCTAGATTATTGACCCTAGTGCAAGTGGGAGAGTGAAGGAAATATGCCCTAGAGGCAATAATAAAGTTATTATTTATTTCCTTATATCATGATAAATGTTTATTATTCATGCTAGAATTGTATTAACCGGAAACATAATACATGTGTGAATATATAGACAAACAGAGTGTCACTAGTATGCCTCTACTTGACTAGCTTGTTTATCAAAGATGGTTATGTTTCCTAACCACGGACAAAGAGTTGTTATTTGATTAACGGGATCACATCATTAGTTGAATGATCTGATTGACATGACCCATTCAGTTAGCTTAGCACCCGATCGTTTAGTATGTTGCTATTGCTTTCTTCATGACTTATACATGTTCCTATGACTATGAGATTATGCAACTCCGTTTACGGAGGAACACTTTGTGTGCTACCAAACGTCACAACGAATCGGGTGATTATAAAGGTGCTCTCAGGTGTCTCCGAAGGTACTTGTTGAGTTGGCGATTTCGAGATTAGGATTTGTCACTCCGAATGTCGGAGAGGTATCTCTGGCCCTCTCGGTAATGCACATCACTTAAGCCTTGCAAGCATTGCAACTAATGAGTTAGTTGTGAGATGATGTATTACGGAACGAGTAAAGAGACTTGCCGGTAACGAGATTGAACTAGGTATTGGATACCGACGATCGAATCTCGGGCAAGTAACATACCGATGACAAAGGGAACAACGTATGTTGTTATGCGGTTTGACCGATAAAGATCTTCGTAGAATATGTAGGAACCAATATGGGCATCCAGGTCCCGCTATTGGTTATTGACCGGAGACGTGTCTCGGTCATGTCTACATTGTTCTCGAACCGTAGGGTCCGCACGCTTAAGGTTTCGATGACAGTTTTATTATTAGTTTATGAGTTTTGATGTACCGAAGGAGTTCGGAGTCCCGGATGAGATCGGGGACATGACGAGGAGTCTCGAAATGGTCGAGACGTAAAGATCGATATATTGGACGACTATATTCAGAGTTTGGAAAGGTTCCGAGTGATTGGGTATTTTTGAGTACCGAGAGTTACGGAATTCGCCGAGGAGAAATCTTGGGCCTTATTGGGCCCTCAAGGGAAAGAGAGAGGGCTGCCTAGGGCAGGCCGCCCCTCGTGGCCTAGTCCGAATTGGACTAAGGGAGGCCGCACCCCTTCTTCCTCCCTTCTCTCTTCCCTTCCTTGTCTCCTACTCCTAATACATGGAAGGTCTCCTAGTTGGACTAGGAAGGGGAATCCTACTCCGGTGGGAGTAGGACTCCCCTAAGGCGCGCATAGTAGAGGGTCGGCCCTCCCTCCTCCACTCCTTTATATACGAGGGTAGGGGCACCCATAGACACACAAGTTGATCATCGTGATCGTTCCTTAGCCGTGTGCGGTGCCCCCTCCACGATATTACACCTCGGTCATATTGTAGCGGTGCTTAGGCGAAGCCCCGCTGCAGATTGAACATCAAGATCGTCACTGCCGTCGGCCGACGGAACTCCTCCCCGCGCCTTTGCTGGATCGGAGATCAGGGTGCGTCATCGAGCTGTACGTGTGTCAAGAACTCGGAGGTGCCGGAGTAACGGTGCTTGGATCGGTTGGACCGGGAGGACGTACGACTACTTCCTCTACGTTGTGTCAACGCTTCTGCTTCGGTCTACGAGGGTACGTAGACAACACTCTCCCCTCTCGTTGCTATGCATCACCATGATCTTGCGTGTGCGTAGGAAAATTTGTGAAATTACTACGTTCCCCAACAAAAGCTTGCACCAATGTAACTCTTTATGACGGGCTCTTTTATCACCTCCATAATCGAGAAATATTTCCTTAGTCCTTACTAAGGATATTCTTGACCGCTGTCCATTGATCTACTCCTAGATCACTATTGCACTCCCTTGCCAATACTACATGGTAGGGTATGCAATTGATCTGGTACACAGCATGACATACTTTATAGAACCTATGGCTGAGGCATAGGGAATGACTTTCATTCTCTTTCTATTTTCTGCCATGGTCGGGTCTTGAGTCTTACTCAACTTCACACCTTTGCATCACAGGCAAGAACTCCTTCTTTGACTGTTCTATTTTGAAAAAATTATCAAGGTATGTACTCATTGAAAAAATCTTATCAAGCGTCTTGATCTATCTATATAGATCTTGATGCTCAATGTGTAAGCAGCTTCACCGAGGTCTTTCATTGAAAAACTTTTATTCAAGTATCCCTTTATGCTATCCAGAAATTCTATATCATTTCGATCAACAATATGTCATCTACATATAGTATCGTAAATGCTACAGAGCTCCCACTCACTTTACGTAAATACAAAGCTTCACCGCAAGTCAGATAATACTATATGCTTTGATCAACTTATCAAAGTGTATATTCCAACTCTGAGATGCTTGCACCAGTCCATAGATGGATCGCTGGAGCTTGCACATTTTGCTAGTACCTTTAGGATTGACAAAACCTTCTGGTTGCATCATATACAATTCTTCGTTAAGAAAACCATTAAGGAATGCAGTTTTGACATTCATTTGCCAAATTTCATAAAATGTGGCAATTGCTAACATGATTCAGACAGACTTAAGCATTGCTACAGTTGAGAAAATCTCATTGTAGTCAACACCTTGAACTTGTCGAAAACCCTTTTGTGACAAGTCGAGCTTTGTAGATAGTAACACTACTATCAGTCATCTGTCTTCCTCTTGAAGATCCATTTATACAATATGGCTTGCCGATCATCGGGCAACTCCACCAAAGTCCACATTTTGTTCTCATACATCGCGTCATGTATTGGGCCGTTCGGCAGTTTAGATGCATTTTTTTCCAGCAAACCGGAGACAAAATGAGGGACTTTGCGGGCGTCCAGACCGCTGCCACACCCGCGTCTGACCACCATTACTAACCCGAACACCCACTTGCCTCTCCTGCGCTTTACATCCAACGCCCGCGATGCTTGTCGTGTCGCATTCATGCTGGCCCAAAGCTTGGAGCGTCCGGCATTGATGTCAAGTGACGCGACCGGACGTGAAAGCGATGCTGACCGACGTGACCTCTTGGGCATCGCTGCTTCAATGCAGATGTCGCGTCTCGAGAAACCAACTCTACCCGCTGCGCCGCATTGAAGCATGATGACCGCCCGTTCACCTGGCCTAGTCGCGGCTATATACGCGTGCTCCGATGATGCACATCCACACCTAGTCTGCTCGGACCCCCTCCTCGTCTCCGAGCCCGTCCTCTACCTTTTCGAGCCCCTCCTCCTACAGCGCCGATGCCAAAGTCATGGTGTTCCACGCCGACAAGCACATAATTCATCAAAGTTCGGCCATGAATTATAGAAAATAGACCGCAACACTCAAAGTAATTATTAAAATAGCATAATTCATCCATGCAAAAAATCTCTAGTAAAACAATACTTCAAATTCAACGAGATACCGAATGTTAAACAAGTTTTTTAGAATCATCCCAAATTCAATGATACTAGAGCCAGAACCGGCACATGTCATCCCACACAAACTGCCCCTTGAGCTTCATCCAACAATGTATTTGCGTGAATTGTCTGTCGTTGGTCTCGTAGTACATCATGACAGTGCATGTAGACTACACAACATGTATAGCAACATTGACTAAATTGATAAATTAACCAACATGTAGAATAAACACAAAGCAACACTTACGATCACCATGGTTGACAAGCCCAATGGCTACTTTTAGGTCCACTTGGTGAATCGTACCACAAAACTTTATGACGGAGTTGCATATGGTGTACCACCGACACGTTAGCGATTACACATTGTGAGCATGGATCGTGCATGTTGCATGGCGCGAAGTTCTTTTGTTCATGGAACAATGCGTGCAAGCTTTGCCAAAAGGTAAGGCCCTTGTTCATGCCTACAAAGCACTCAGAAACGACTAATCACTCATCGCGAAACAACTCATTCTCAAAACTGAGTACCCCTGACATCATGTGTCTCTAGAAAATAATAAGAAGTTCGAAAAAAACTCAATGGCACTTGACCAAACACCTATCGGGCGCGGTGTCTGGAATGGACGTGTCGGCATGGGTGCGGAGAGTATCTAGTTGTGCTGTAGTCCATGGCAGGCAGTCGTGTGGGTGAAGAGGTACAACGGCGGCGGCGGACGACGAGAGGGTACAGATGTAAGGAAGGGGAGCAAGTGTGGAGTGAAAGAAAAAGGGACCGGGAGGGGGATATTAGTGGGGCATGCATGTCATAGTCCAACGTGGCTGTTGTTCGGTCCCCCCCATGAGTTTGCCTCCAGACTGCAGGAAAAAGGACATCCAGACATGTCTGCTGATGGATACAGGACCGCGTTAGATGATAAAACACGTCATGTGGTCCGGTCAAATGCGTGTGGTTTGAGGGGCATTACTTGCAACATAAACCTATCTCTAAGTGCAACACGTCCGGATCTGCCGTGCCCATGTCCGGTGGGTGACTGCGCTCCTCAGAGTGTTGGTCCGGACGTCAACGAGGTACAGTAGGGCATGGGACACGAACCGGCTCATGGGACTCAAGGCGCCGCCATCTCCCATGCCCTACTCTTCCTCATCAGAGCCCAAAACCATGACGGTGATGGTGGACGTCAGATCGATGGTGGATCCGTCCTGGGAGTACCCGACTATATCCACCATGACACGGTTGCGGCTCCCGGACTAGAGCACCATACGAGGTGCCGGAGAATGCGACTCCGCCTCGCGAACATCCACTGCCGTAAGGGCTGGCGCCACCTCCCACGCCCACTGCCTCGCAAGGCGGGCACACCGCGCCATGTTTGTGTCGGAGGACGCCCATGGTGTTTCCTCCGCCTCGGCACGTCAACAGAGGAGTTGATCATCCGCCATCGCGCTCGGAGGCAAGACGGACCACACCACCTCCGATGAGGCAGCGATGGCACACCTAGCGACGGATCCATGCGACATTGGGCGAACGCAATGAATTCCCGACAGAAGGAGTCTGAGCACTGTCTTTGGGCGGCCTTCTCTCGGGAGAGGCGGAGCGCAAGCCGAACGGTCAGCTCCTCCTCAGGGCCGCTTGGGATGAGCTCCGGGTCGATGTAACTGGAGGTGTAGGACTTGGATCTGCTGCCTGCCATGCCGAAGAAGGTCGGAGATAGCTGAACGAGAGCTTGGAGGCGAAGTGGAGCAGAGGGGAGTGGCTTGAGTTTGGTGCAGGGAGCGGATGGGGAGGAATATATGTGGCCTGAGTTTGGTGCAGGGAGCTCAGGCCTTTCCATATCCACACCATAGTTGAAATTTGGATATGAGGGTGTCGGTCGATATGGGCGTTAAGAAGTGCGAGGCGCCCAACTCGGTCGGTTTTATCGATCCTTTGGTCGACTGTGCTGCGGGCGTATGAGGATGGAGACCTCCTCAGTGGCGCGTGTAGATAAAACCAGCGCCCACGCACCTGGGTACATGGGTCGGCCCAAGACCAAGTCGAAGTGATCGGTCACAACGCGCGCGTTTCCCCCGGCTTCCCTGATCGATCAGTTTCTCGTTGACCGACATTGAATTTTCGAGAATAAAAGTCAATAATTTAGAAAAAAAATTCAAAATAAATAGTCACAGATTATAAAAAGTTCATCCCAATTCTGGAAAAAGTTCAATTTTTTTGAAAAAAATCATTGAGCTTGAACAAAGGTTCATTAAATTTTAAAAAGCATGGAAAAAAATTGAAAAAAGGATCACTCATTTTGAAAATAGTTCATCAAATTTGAAAAAGTATATGAAATCCAAAAATAGTTCCCAAATTTGAAAAAAATCACCGATTTTGGAAAAAGTTCATCGGTTTTGAAAAAAGTTCATTTAACTTGAAAAAAACTTCATCCAATTTGGCAAAAAGTTCATCTATTTAAAAAAATCCTCAAATTTGAAAAAAGTTCACAAATTAAAAAAATTGTTCATCGATTTTCAAAAAAGTTCAATAAATTTTAAGAAGTTCATCAATTTTGAAAATAGTTCACCAAATTTGTCAAAAGTCCACCGTTTTACAAAAAAGTTCGTCGAAACGTTCAATAGTTCACATATTTGAAAACAAATATCATCAAATTTGAAAAGGGAAAAATAAAAACAAAAGGAATAGAAAATAAAAATGAAAAACAAAAAGGAACTAGGAAAAGGAGAACGAGAAAAGAAAAAAAGAAAAAAGGGAAAATGGAAAGAAATAGAAACAAAAAAATAAACAATTTGGGGCACGAGTGAAGAAGACGAATAGATAGAACATTTCACGAAGAGGTACCCTGGCGTATTGGTTACTACACCTCGTATCTAACCACTTAGACGCGGGTTTGATTCTCATAGCCGCATCTTTTTGCGAGTTTTGAACAGGAAAAAAAGTAAGCTGGGCCAGCCCCGCGCGTTGGGGGTATGCGCCCGTTTATAGAATCAGACTGTATCGGGCGAAAAAGATGCCGAATAAGAATAGAATTTGCCATGAGGATAGTTTAAGGCGCCCATGCTTTTAAAATTTATTCCCTTCGTCTCATAATATAAGAATTTTGTTTACATTAGTAATGTTAAAAATGTTCTTATATTATAGTAAAACGGAGGGAGTATATTAGAAAAGTTGATACCCATTAAAAAAACTGAACCCGGGCAGACCCGGTTGGGCCCGCAACTGAGGCCAGTCGCAGTCAGCTTTGTCAATGTCGGGCCATCGCTGTCCCCGTAAAGCGGTGAGACCAATGGCTACTTGTCCGTGCCCTCTGCCTCCCTGACGGGTGGGCCCGACGTATACCAGGATCGTCTGCGCTTCAGCACAGCACTGGATACGGTGGCTCGCCCCTTGCTGGTAGCAAGTCAAAGAATATACCCCGTGCAAAATCTTTAGACGGACAGCAAAAAAGGTGCCACACCGGATGAAGCATAGAATATACACATGCAGCGTAGACAAGCCGAAACGCGAGACTGCTAATTAAATCCACACGACTTGCTAATGGAATCGAACCAAAGTACTGTCAATCGTCAATCGTGGTAGTAGTGCCTGCGCTCGGATAGTGGTTACATCGCCAGTGGGAGGATCAGAGAGAGCGGAGTAGGGCACAGAGGATCCGGCGTGCTTACGACTGCCAGTACAACGGAGTTAACCGTCCAGGCGTGGGTTACCGAGCGGGCAGGCGTGCGCAGGCGCAGGGTTCTGCACCGCCCTGGGATTCCGTGGAGAATCCAAAATTTTGCGTGACGCGTCGGACCTCGCATCCTTTGTCACCTGGTACAGGCAGGGTATAATCATTTCCAATTCAACGATCGATGTCACCCGGCCGTCCCTGTCCAAACAACCATAGCCACCCGAAAGCAAACTTCTTTGCGAGCATTTTGTTTGAAAAGATGTTTTTTTGGGGAATATTAGAGAACTACCAGTATAATTCTTTTTCGAAAAAATGGGGATTTCTTTTCTTCTTGTAATTCGTTTTCTTACTAGCACTAGGAAAATTTTAACCACTCCAACATCTTGAAAAGAATTATACCTTTTTCGGTACAGAATTGATTAGTTCTAAAAATATTCAAGATTACATGACATTCTAATTGTGTGTTTTTTCTATTCCATTATTTTATTAATAAAGTCAATGGAAAAGAATATTAACTCAAATCGCAGCCAATTCGTCCAACTGCAAATCATGTTTCTTTTATAACTACTTTCAACTCTAGCCATATTCTAGGAGCGTAGTCATTAAGAAAACATTAAGGCTTCGTTGGCACAAAGGGATTTGGGAGGATTTGGGTGGCGTGGATTTGGGAGGATTTGGTGAACCCCTCCCTTCCACCCAATCCCCTTCATTCCCCAATTCCCCTCCAGCCCCAATCCTCTTTGTACAAAAAAACTTATTTGGTTGACAGGGCTTGGAATATAGAGATGACATGGTGCTAAACAGTTAAAAATCCAATCTTTATAAGTTATCAAACACCATAGTAAGAAAAACTTGCTACAAAACATTTCGTTGGTAGGCATATGGCTATCAACTTGAAATTAGAGCAGAATGCGAGTATTACATAATTATCATGAATCAAACATAGGATAACTATCGTTGATAACACACTACTGACAAAAATAAAATGTCCTCAAAACCACCAGAACACAACAAAACAGGCCCTCCGTTCATCGCTTAGCAACCACAGTGCACCTAAAACAGATGAAACAAAAAACCATGAAATCGTGAATAAACCATATATATTAAGAAAAGTAAATGTGTAAAAATCGTGAATTAAACCTTGTCAACCACGACACATCCATGTAAATCGTGTAAAACAGGAGCATGATACAACATTGCATTTTTCCATGCTATTAAGTATATGGCGAACAGAGCATCGAGTAACAACTACTGTTTCGACGACGGACCAAAGAACATCATAAAGTCATAATAAAAAAATATTAGTTGAGTCCAAGAATAGCATCAGGTCAAGAACTTCAAATACTTACAGTAAACATTTGACAGGAAAACTGTATGAAAGAAAATATGGAAAATTCAGGAAGCTAGCTAGTTCAGTACAGTACTAAACTAGCATGTATTAAGTATACTACATGTTCCTGTGACCCTATGCCCAAAAGTCCATCCATGCAGCTCATAACATCTTTAAATTTAAACCATTCATGCACCTCACATCATTTGAACAAGAAAACAAGACCTGATCCAATCAGGATGGATGGGTTAATCATACATAATCTGCTAGCTCAACGCCAACAGCTAGCAAATAGACACAACAACGCCGCCACCAGTCAATTGCCACATTCAAATGGACCAACCGAGCCAATTGCCAATTGCTGCAGCTGTGAAGAAATTGGATGCAGCCAGCCAATTGCCACATGATATTAAGCAGTTGGAAGATTACATCTCTCTAATTTTCCAAAAGAAAAGCATATGGTGACAAATACTCCTAGATAATATCAATTACAATCACATAACAGTTGGGCCATGCATCAAATTAGTAACTAGGTTCGGAACCATGGTTTCCCAAGAGATGCACCAGATCGTTACTATATTTCAGATCAGCTAGAAAGGAATGGAAATGAACATGTTTCAAACTGGTCTCAACTGATGATAGAGGGTGGGTGATAAAGGAACTTGAAGCATCTTTTTTTGAGGACCATCTTCAAAATTCCATTCCAAGGGTAAATAAATAAGGGTATAGTGGCCATCTTATTAAAGTCGATATACACATACCATGCACGTTCAAGGCTCGATGTTCACAGAGTATCTATGCTTGAATAATGCAATTGATATATCACAAAAACAGTCTGTATGTGAAAACTGGTGACTATTCTTAATTAATCAAGTTCTTATGCAAAAGACATAACTATTGCTTATTCCTAATTATCCATAGATAAAATTCCAAAAAGGTGCCAAAACCAGAAGTTTCTAAAATTCATCAATTGTTTCTAAAATGATCTGTACATATCTTGCTGCTCAGACTAAATTGGTACACAGATTCAGTTTGTTTAAATTTTTATTTGCTTAATAAACATTAGAAAACATATGACATGTGCATAGTGAAATAGGGTGCACGAGGGTCAGTTCTGACCCTTTCTAAATGAAAATATTATGTCAGTTCTGGTCCTTTTTGAATTAAAAGACCAAAGCTAGTTGTCAGGAACACCAAGATGAGTGTCCATACAATTCACTGCATGTTGATAAAAAACAACTAAATAGCCACCTGAATTGCAACAGATATTTGAAGGCTACTGAAGCTAAGTACCGTGCTCTGCAATTAGAAGAGACAGACAGCGAACTGGCCATGTGTGGCCAACGAGGCAGCGAACTACAAGCTAAACTCCACGGCAAAGCCAGGTAGGAGAGGAGAAGGATGGCCATGGAGGCAGCGAACTACTGCAGAACGGAACCATGGCCGCTGGGTGTCGGACGAGGAGCAAGAAGAGGCGGCCCTAGGGTTTGAAGGGGAGGGGGTGGACAAGTGGAGGAGAGGGGAGGAATCACCTCGGGGAGAACCGGCGGAGGAGGACGTCGACGCTCTGGCGGCGGCGAGGCGGTGAAGATCCGGCAGCGGGGCGCCTCCTCTCGTTGGCGGCGTCGCGTTCCCTGCGTTCCCTGCGTGTGCCCTCGAGGGTTGGGAGACACGTGGATAGAAGGGGATCGAAGGGGGATGGGAGGGATTGGGCTGTGCAAAACCCGCGAAACAAATGGGCCGTCGAGGGTTAGGGAGGTTTCTGGGGCCCACGGGGTTAACCCTCTGAGACCCCTCTCAATCCCCTTCCGTCAAACGAGGCCTAAGGGAAAAACTCAACCTCGAGGGAGACTACACAGGAGAGGGGGAAGGGGCCAACTCATTCTTCTCTTACTTGGCCTTCTCCCCTAATTAGAGGGATGTTTTCCTAAAACGGATTTTTAGAACATGGGGCAACGGAGCACTTTATTTTGAACTACTCCAAAAAGGTGCTTGAAATATTTGTATTTTTTTACATGAATACACATGCATGTGGTCTAGGTATCTGTATAATTTTGTTCAATATATTTTGTATTACGCGCTGCGCAAAAATAAAAAAAATGGCCCAAAAACAACAAAAAAACAAGCCCCTAATTTTCATGTATTTTGTCGTTTTTGTATCTTTTACATGTAAGCATGTATATTGCTGAAATTTTGGCATGTTATAATGTATTGCTATATGTTCATGCACACAAAAATTTGAAAAACTTTGAGCCAAAAAGACTATGGGTTTTTGAACTTCAAAATAACAGGCACAAAGTGCCAGTGCTCAGGTGTTATTTTTCGGGTGTTATCCCCTCTAGTTTCATGGCTATGGTGGCCCCGAGTGCGAGAGCCTCCCCAGAGATTGGATCTTTCTATTTCATGTCTACTATGTTTCGTTGTTTTCAGAGTCATTTCACTCTTTCTTAAATATTCGGTGACCCGTAAGTCCAATTAGGCTGAAACTTTGAGGGCAGTTCAAAAACTTCTAGAGCATTCTTGCGGCCCAAGGAGAGCCCCAATTGACTTCCACATCCTCCAGGCGGCCTTACTATGTGACCAAGGGGCGCTTGGAGCCCCTAAAGACTCCCTTGGGATAGGTCTAGGTCCCCTCGGTCCTTGTTAAAACAACCATATTCGATTCTCCCAATTTTTTCGGCTCCCAAAATTTCCTTTTATGCAAGGTCCAAAAACACCAAAAAACAACTAGCCATGCATTGGATTAATATGTTAGTCCAATTCAAATAATATAAAATTGTGCCAAAACCATACATAAATGATGTGTATATAGCATGGACACTTCAAAAATTATAGACATTTCAGAGGTATCAATACCCCAAAGGTTGTTGCGGGGATATTCTGTGATATATTTCAATGAGATTTGTTTCTATAGAATATGAATATTTGAAGTAATAATATAATAATTTAAACTACTAATATATATAATTTATTATCTTTGATTAGAGTTGTAAAATATTTCTCTAATATAAATAGCATAATAGATTGGAAATTCTCATGCATTTTTGTATATTAAGGTTGGCTCTTCTTCATACATGGTTGCATGATTAGATGATATTTTTATCCCATGCATGTTGCATGCTGCGGTAGTATATTTGCATGTTGAGAGAAATAGGTTAGTGAGGGCTAACTATTGAGATATGGAAGATAAATATAAGTAGTGGCAATCAACGAATAATGATTTCTTTTCACATGCATGCTAAATGGGCCTTTGATGAAGTGACATTTGTGCAGATAGATAGAGGTAGTGGGATGAACCATTTGGGTATGCCAAAAGAAAATAATTGTATAGTTATATAAAAGATTTGTTAAATATAAGCAGCTTAATGTAATTACAAAAATTAAGCTTTTTGCATGCATGGTTGGATGGTAAGGTGGCATTTTTCTATGCATGGTTGCATGTTGAGGTGACATAGTTGCATGCAGAGATAAATACGCTAGCGTGGAGCAACTACTTAGCTATATAGGGTATGATTCACTAATAATGGGAACTACTTGACAGTCTCTGGCCCACAAGGCACAATTTGCGGTTCTCGCCAGTAATGCCATAAACCGACCGTTTTGAAAGCATAAGCTTATTCAAAGTGCAAATCCTTCGCTTGGTTGGTTGTTCACAATAGTATCTAGACCGGCTGTTAGATTACATCATAGGGATTGGCCCAACTATTGCATTTAGCCCCTCTGCAAGCAAGTGCAAGAGTCGGCGGTGCTTCTTCTCTAGCAGTGCCGATACACGGTTAGAGTTTAGGTTAACGTGGCTTGACTTACATGACATCTCGCCCATTGAGCGGGGTAATATGACTTAGATTAAAGGTTGATGAACCAAAACTATTCGCAAAAGGACTCAATCTAGAAGAGCTTTCATATTGCCTGATAGATTTGGAAAGAATGCGATGGGAGAGTTATGTGCCGCACGGCTGTCCCTATTGGATCATCTTTGCAATGATCAATGGAGGAGTTTCGTTTTAGGGCCTCGCGGGAGCCATCCACTTAAGTAACGCAACGTGGGGAGTATATAACTTTTCCTTTACCGGCTTTTTCAAGCTTTGTCTCAAACGTTCTCCCTTAATAAATGAAAAATACCAAATCTCCTGCCCCGTTTCAAGAAAAAAGATAACATTTTGTGTCGACGTGACGTTACAATTATATCAGTTGTTTATGGTGACTTTATCGGTCTTAAAGCTCCACAACTTCGGTTTTTCGTACACTTGGGTAAGTGTATACATATGGTGAGATGTACACACACACACACACACACACACACACACACACACACACACACACACACACACACACACACACACACACACACACACACACATATATATATATATATATATATATATATATATATATATATATATATATATATATATAGTATTTGGTGTTTCTTAGGGAAAGACTTTTCATCTAGAATAAGAATGACATCCTGACTAGTGAGCTAACACATCTTTGTTAACAGCTAAACATAAGTAACCAGCTGGGCCCACATAAGGATTACTGGATAGACACAAATCAGTAGAAGTAATAACAGTGAAAACAATGTAGCACTGTTGTGCCCTGTACGGGTGCTAGAACCCAAAGGCCAAAGCCACACTGCTTTATCAAGAAAGCAAGCTCACAGGCCGAACAGAGCGAGAGATACCACCACAGAAAAGAGAAAAGATTGAATTACCACGAGAATGTATCAGCTCAGGGAATCGCTTTCCATCGCTTTATACCTTTGCAGCCTGCATCATCATCGTCGCCAGTATTCCGGGCGACAGACACTCAGCTTCGAAACTAGAGAAAAAAGCCTACTCACTGTATACGAGTACTGTATTTCCCCCTCTCTTTTTAATTCTCTGCAGTGCAGCGCAGCGCGGCGCAGCGCCAGGAAAGAAGAGAAGAGAAAAGAAAAACCCTAAAGGCCCAATGATTGTACGTACGCGAGATGCAATAAGAAACTGGGGCGAGATCATGAGAAGATTTCGATGTTTAGCTAGTTAATTGGTGGAGGAACTGTTAGGTGGGGGCGATTGATTGGTCGGTCCTTGATCATGATGATGGTGCAGGTTTTTGATTCATTTTTGGCACTCATTTGGCCGGGGTAAAACATGATGCTGGCGACTGATTGATGCAAGCTTTTTGTTTTGAAGGATACAGAATGATTGATGGAGTATTTGCTTATGTTGGGAGTGGGAGGGGGTATAACTGTGGGGATTTAATGGTATAGGTTTGAAGGAGCGAGCTGGTACATGACTGTAGTGGAGTACTACAAGTAATGTGTTTTGGACATTTTCAGTCATCAGTAATGTGTTTTGAAGGAGCGAGCTAGTACATGACTGTACTAGAGGGCTGACTGGCCGAGAAGCGTCCATGTTCATCCAATGCCCGAACCTGCTCTCCTCACTAACCTCCAAGTGAGTGAATTGTAACTGCATACAGAAAATACAAGGAACCGAGCCTAGGTTCAACGAATGTAAGCTTTCACAACATATGTATTACTCCCTCTGTCCCAAAATAAATGTTTCAAACTTAGTACAATTTTGTACTAGAGTTAGTATAAAGTTGAGACACTTATTTTGGGACGAAGGGAGTAGTATTGTCTTACATGAAAAGAAATATGAGGAGATATTAATCCTACAACACCTACAAAAAATTGAATTCGAAATACCGCCGCGTACGAAGTCACTGTGTATTATTATTGGCGCCAGAGCAGAGTAAAGTGACAAGGCCCTATGGCGCAGTATTGAAGGCGAGCTACGGTATTGTACAGTGCCGCATCGAACGATTGTACTCTGGAAGGGTTCCATACGCAAGGCGTATTTGAGGAGGAGCACTGTTAAAATTGTTGCGTCTACCTCTGTTCCGTTCTCTGACATCCCCATGAATGGCGACGCCAACTCCAACGGGTCCTCATTGGTTGCTGTATTTCACAAGCCACCACTCAGAGCATCTCTAGCAGGTCCTGTATATTGTCTGACCCGTAAAGTAACATTAAATACGGGTTCGCACGAAAAATGCCGTACGGTCAGATCCGGCAAACGCGGGTTCTCCCCCTCGCCCCGTCGTTACCCTGTATATAGCTGTAGCGGTTGGCGGGGGGTCATTACAACCCGCGCTTATCCCCACCCACCACCGCCCCTCTCCTCCTCGTCCTGCGTGTTTCCCCACCCACCGCCGCCGGGCCGCCGCCTACGGTTCCGGCCATACCAGTCGCCGGGGTCACGCTGGCGGGCCGCCACACGCCCGAGATTGTCCTCCGCCACTTCCTCCTTCCTCGGACGTCCGAAAAGTTGCAGATCGGCGCCTGTTTGTCGCGGCCGTCGAATTTGGCGTTTCTGGCCACCGGTTGCTGCGCCAAACAATGGATTGGTCGGGAAGCACCCCGACCAGCCCCGGCAAAGCCCCAGCACCGCATGCAGGTACTGGTTCGTCCTCTAGCCGCCGTCGTGGTTTGCCGGCAAGGACTCGGCCGGCCGTCGCCCGGGCTCGGCGCTCGCACAGCGGCTCGCCGGCTCGTCGATGCCGCTCATACAGTGCGACGACTGCACGCAGACGGTGCTGCGGCTAACATCTAGCAGGCCGAAACACCCCGATGGGTATTCTTCATATGCGCAAACGACGGGGCATGTCTTGTTTTCATTCAGCTTTGTCAACCTATTCGGTTCAATTTCGATAGCTTATTGAGATGGTCATCTGTGTAGGAAGGTGGATGCTCATTTTGGTTTTGAGAAGAAGATTACATCGATTTATTGATGGAAAGAAACTTAATAGATATTCTGCACTCGTTGGTAGAATTGAGGCTATTGATGTGGCTTCATGTGCAACTAGAGAAGAAACTAGAGGGGAAGCAACGTCTATTTCTTTAGAATAAAAAAATAATGAAAAATGCAAGGTGAAGAAACCGCAGATCAACAATGAAGGCATGGAGAAGATATTGGCCCAACTTGTGGGAGCAGTTATGAAAGTTGGGTATCTTCTAAAATGCCTAATTGCGGTTCTTGTTTTCTTTGGTCTTACTATTTTCTAGCAAAGTTTTGGTGAATAATTATGTATCCAATGTCATTGAAGAAAAATAAAGAAGGAAAAAGATGTGTTTTCATGCCTGAAATTGAAATGCAAATTAATGATTTACTGGCCGGCGCGGGCGGCGACCGAGCAGACCCCACAAAGCGGACCCGTAAAAAGGATATTATGCGGCCAGTTTTTCGTGAACTGTAAACACATTTTGCGGGTCGGCATTATACGGGGTCTGCTAGAGATGCTCTCACCACCTCCTTCTCTCTCTCATTTTGATGCATGGGAAAGTGACAGACGCATAGAGAACCTTAACAAATTATGAATATGCGTCTAAAATTATGAATATGCGTCTAAAATCAAAAAATAGTAAAAAACAAAAAAAATGAACTTTTTTGGAGACTAACTTTAACGAATTATGAATATGCGTCTAAAATTTCATGAAGAAACAACATTCCAAAAATGCTACCGTAAAAAATAAAATTGACGCTTCAAAAAGTCTTTTTCTTAAAGCATCAATTTTGTTTCTTACGGCAACAGTTTTGGAATGTTTTTTCTCATGAAATTTGCGCACATGTTCAAAATTCGTCAAATTTTCTCTGAAAAAATGATTTTTACTATTTTTTTAAAATTTTACTGTTCACGAGGGTGCATATGAGCTCGGGTGCAGAACCTTCATGTCCAGAGTAGGAGCGGTACAATGTGGTTTGGTTACAACTGTGCTCCCGTGCCTAGCTCGCTTGCTTTTTTCTCCCCCACCACCCCTTTCATGAAAATTGACGAATCTGACATTTCTTTAAAACTTTTACGCAAAATAAACCTAATTAAAAAAATCACGAAATGACTCGGTTTTGCATGATGCCCCATCCAGGGCGTCGTGCTCTATAGCATGGCGCCCCAACCCAAGGCGTCATGTTGTCTAGCATGGAGCCCCAGCCTGGCGTAATGCAAATATGCCATTTTGTGAAAAAGAATTGTATGGAGTTCATTTTGTGCTTAAGTTTCAGAAAAGGGCTAGATTTGTCCATTTTCACCCTCCCCTCCCTTTATCACTCTCCTCATACCATCTTTAATCTATCACTACGTCACCATTTGTCCGAATGGACGAGTTGGACAATGCCCAAACAGAAGAGAGAAAGAAAACCACTACCCAGCCGACTTTACAAGTCGTTCCTATATGTGCGAATTGTCCGTAAACTCAAAATTCAACCCATATATGGATAGGAGATGAGGGTGTCTGTGCGTGTCCAGCCAGTCAGCCACGTCGGACGTGGCCCACCATAGAGCATTTTATCCCTTCTTTTTTCGCTCTCTCTCTCTCTCTCTCTCTCCCTCCATTTTCACCAATCATATCAATGTGTTCGGACAATTTAGTGGGAGACGTTTGTCTGTAAAACAAACGAGGGTTCGAAGCGAACACACCCTGACATTGTGACATTGTCTGGACGTGTCCACGGAAAATGAGGGGCCAAATTAGCCCAGTTCGGTTGGAGATGTCTCGGCTCTTCGTCATCTCCCACATCGAGCCACTTTTTGTGCATAGTGCATGTGTCGGGTGGGATGAAGAAAGAAAAGATATATTCCCGCTAGTAGAGTACCTAGCAGAAGAAGCAAGAGAGGAAAAAGAGAAAGGTAAGGGCGGCGGCAGTGGTGGGGTTGATTGTTTCCCTCGTTTCTTTCGTGTTGTGCGTAGCCGCAAGATGCAAGATAGTGTTGCAGATTTGTGATCTTTTTTTCTGCTCTTGATCGCCTGGTTTCAGGCGGTTGACGAGCTCTGGGGCATGGCCGCCGATGCCGTGGAGGATGGTATCCGACAAGGGCCCGGGCTCACGAGGAGAGGTCAAGCCGCATGTTAGGGAAGGCACGCGGTTTGTCGTGTCGTGGCTACACCCCCTCGCAAGTGGATTGGAGGGGATTTTGGGGGTGGGGGTGACTTGTCGGGGATGTAATCCCCCTCAATTCCTGCCAATGCCTTTCAATTCCCTGTCAATCGAACATGCCTGAAGGAAGCATGGATGGATTGTCGTGCTGCCATGCCCATCCCTACTTTCGACGTGGACCTGGAGTGGCCATCAATAATGGTCAAACAAAATGGTCAACAATCTCATGTATAATATGCCCTGCATGGGAGTAAGAAGCCACCATGGCGCCAACACAGACGATGAACAATGATAGGCGGCTAATTCTACTCTCTATATAAATGAGCTATGCAACTATCTAGTTTTCAATCTAAGTTGCCTACCGCCGAGGCTTTGCCGGTAGGTTGTTAAACCCTACCGCCATCGAGGTTGGCGGTAGGAAAATGGTCAGATCTGGAAAAATTCACAAAGCTGGGTCAGATCTGGCAGAAATTTCAAAAAAAGGTCAGAACAGTGATTTCGGCCCTGCGGTTTCAAACCATGGAATTCATGGTCTGCTTATCTAGAGTGGTGAAAAATTAACCAGAGTAATACTTTTAGTCAAGGGTTAACCCAGAAGATCAATTGTGCTCTAATTTGACTTTATCTTTTAACGGATAGTTGAAATATTTGTTAGTTTCACAAATATTGCACCAGTTTTTCTGAAAAAAACTGAACGAAGCCACTATTTCTTTTGATAATCCTAAAAATGTCCGTGTTTACATGAAAAATCTTTTTTTTGCGGGTGTACATGAAAAATCATAGCCAAAAGAAAGCGGAAATGTTAACGCCCACACGTGTGGGCGTTCACCACTCCGTCCACACGCAAGCATCGCCGTTGGTTTAGTTTTGCACGAATATTGGAGCAAAAGGGTTGGTTTTCGGCGCCACGTAGGACGATTTTAGTGTGCGGTGTGCGAGTGGGTTCGCCCGCACGGTAGTTGCCATCCGGGGTCAGCGGTTGCCACTGAGAGGCGTGCAGTGGAACTGCCATGCGCCCGCACGCCACGTTCCGACCGCAGTTGACGTCAAAGACGTTGCACACCCCTCCACCATTTCCTTCACGGTTCCATTCACTCTCCCTCACGTCGCATTTACTGGCACAACCCACTCGCATTGCAGTCCACTGGAGGAGAAGGCGAGGCGAGAAGGCGACGGCGGAGGCGGGACAGTCGACGGTGTTCACGGGCGTTGGTGGCGCTCGTCGGGAGCGGAGCGGCGTCGCCGGAACGCGTGCGGCTCGAAGGTAATGCTCGCTTCATCTATCGCGCACCCTCCCTGATTTTGTTCCCCTCTTTCCTCCCTGTTCGATTTCTAGATCCATTCCTAGAAATTCCGGCGATTCGGCGGTGCGCCGGCGTTCCCGCCGATGCGGCGGTGCGCCATAGTTGTGCGCCTGCCATTGCTTCGGAGGAGTGGGCAGTTTCGTCGCCGCCGCTGCGGCGGCATCATCGGTGAGGCTGCAGCCATTTCGCGCATTAGTCTTGCATTTGGATTTTGAGAGTGTCCGCCGGGTTGATTTGGTGCGGGGTTGGTTCAAAATTTGTGGCTGCAGCCATTTCGCGCGTGAATTGTATGGGTGATTTTAAGGTTGAAGCAGTTGCCGTTGAAACCTAGATCTAGTCTAGTTTGGGGGGCTAAAAATGCAGACTGTGGCGAAATTGGTAGTACGATTTTTTGAACGTGGACAAATGTGCGGCAACTAAACTACCTGAATAAACGTGGTAGTTGCCACAAACGTGTTCTCCCATGTGGGCAACAGATTTCCGAAAATGACTGTAATAGTTGCCACCCCAAACCGAGGTGGCAACTAATTTCATTGAACTCATGTGGCGGTTGCCACACACGTGCTCTTCCGTATGGCAAATTTTAATTCGATGAACTTGTGCGATAAGTAACCAGAGAGAAATATGCTTTCGAATGTGGCAACTATGGCAATATGACCGAGCGTGATCGGTGTGTGGCAACTAAAGTACAAGAACAAATGTGGCGGTTGCCACAAATGTGTTCTCTTCTGCGGCAACATATTTTCTCAAATCGATCATCATAGTTGCCACGAATGTGTTCAAGCTCACACACAAGTAGGGGGCAACTAAAATTTTACGAATGAATGAGATAGTTGCCACATACACTCTTTTTTAAACGAGGCAAACTGTTTTTTGCTGAATTTACATAATAGTAACCTCAAACATTCTTTTTCATTTGTGAGACTTGTTTTTTTCTGAATTATTTTATGACAGTTTCCATACTTTTGATAGTTGCCACAATCGGTAGCTTTGGGCGGAAATAATGTGCACATTGAGTGGGCGTGTTTGCCACTTGGATTTTTGTATAATCATGTTACAATACAGTTTTGTGAACACAATGTCTGTTGCCACAACACAGATATGGCAATGTGGCAAATTGGCTGCATAGTATGGCAACCACATTTGCATTCAAATAGTTAACATTTTTTTCTGTTGGGTGGCAACTGCTTACCCATTGCACTTTACATTTTCGCCATTAACAATTTGGTCTGTTCCTACATCAGCAGAATGGCTCGCGGCGATCATCAAAGTGATGACAACGATTTCATTGATCCACCTCAACGTAACCGGGCAACTGGTCGGAGAAAAGAGGGCGATGAGGTAACTGTCTGCACACCCGCCCCCCTTCCTGATTTATGTTATTTGCTGCACCTATATCTTTTATATAGTCGTCCATTTATGAACTAAATTTTCGTAGCATTGCAAAAACATGGCAACAGCTCAAAACTTTTGTGTTTGTTTTTTTGCAGAAGAAGAAACGTATTCGCAACAGAGCCTCCCAGGAACGTCTGACCGTGCTGATTGACAAATTCGATGGCGATCAAAAGGGAGCTCTTTCTTGAGATGGGTATCAGAGTTCGATGGATGTCCGGTGCACGAACCTTGTCAACCCGGTATGCGACTGGCTTGGTGAGATATACGATCCCGCCTCCAGGGAATTCGTGATCCCGGGACGGGGAAGACTCCCATTGAATGAGGAATCCGTGTTCTACACTTTGGGTGTGCCTCGGGGACATATCAAAGTCCCGTATGAGGTTAATAATGAGATTGAGGAAGAGCTGTTCGCCCGTTTGTTTCCTGGGTTGGAGGCAATGCCGAACACATCTGTACTGGCAGATTCTCTGCAGGCCATGACGACACACGGAGAAGTTTTCAAGATGAAGCTGCTCATGTATCTCATATCAGCTGTTTTCGCGCCGACCACTTCTCTTCGCCCAAGCAACAAATGTTTCCCCATCCTGGTGAATGATCCATGCTTACTACTGCCAGTGTTTTCGTTGCGCTTATTTCCGTTTGATTTCTGACATGGCAAACCTTTTTTGCCCTGAAAATTTCGTGTCGTGCAGGCGAATCTGAAAAACGTGAAGAATATGAACTGGTGTAAATTCATTGCCGACTTTCTCCACGATGCTTTCAAAAACAAGATGTACCAGAAGGGTTGTCGCCTACATTTAATGGTATTTATTTTTACCAGGTGTCTGTGTGAACTCTTTGTTTATGACGCACTTTCGTTCATGCATGACAATCTGGTCACAACAAGATGGCAACTGCCATAGCGACAATGTGGCAACTGCCATACTGACAACGTGGCAATTGTCATTCTGACAATGTGGCAACTGCCTTCATATTAGCATGGCAACTGCCATCACAGTAGGATGGCAACTTCCATCACACTTTGATGGCCACTACCACATACATTTTATCGTTGGCTTATACATTGATCCTGCTCTTTATTGTTTTCCAAACTACAATTTACCGATGATGGCAACTGATATTTTCTTTTTCTTTGCAAAAATTGTTTTCAAATCAGCTTATGTATGTCGACTGTCTTGATCAGTCCACCATGGATTTCACTGGGGTAGGAGGCCCGCCGCCTATGCACAAGTTTGCTGTTTCTGCGTGGACCATCAACGCTGTCAAGGCTGTGCTTGCTGCAGACAGGGCAACTGATGGCACGTATGGAAAACTACAGGTTAGTTCCTGTTTATGTTTTTTTTCACACGACATGCTTACAAATTTGACACGACGCAACCGTCCGTGGTTTATAAGCTATGCTTACATTTTCTTTTTTTGTTTTTCATAGCTGATGGCCAAGCATGCTATACACTACAGCGTGTTTGGGGGGCCTCAAAAATTTGAAAAGTGGATGGACGTGCACTCAGCTCCGTCTTGCCCTTACGAGGTAATCAAAATGTCCACATCCATGGGGTTCTTTGTGGATTACATGTTTGATGTTGCGGAAGTTACTTCAATCTGGGGTTGTTTCTTGATGCTTCTTGTTTTCGTGGACGGCGAGGCACCGATTGAGCATCTAATTGGGCGGTTTGCTTCGGAATGACCGGATTGCTCGGGAAGTTGGTCGAGGGTGGGCGTCCCTCGGTGCCTCCGGCAACACGGTTGCGAGGCGATTCACTTCATTTGTTCGAGCGCACACACCGGCCAACCGCCGTCGTGGTGGCGACGACTAACAGTTCCCAAGAGCCCGGCGACACACAAGATGATGTAAGCGGAGACGCTGGCCTCGGCAAGGATGGCGACGGCGACATGGACAATGTGCATCGGACACGGATGACGATGAACAAGCTGAAGTTCGCAAAGGCGGCAACAGGGCAAGGATGCAACAGATGCCCCACCACGGAGAAAGTGAAAGAACGAGCGGCTGCGAGAGGCGGGGGTGTTGCCATCAAGGAGGGGGAGGGCTCCAGATGATGTTGGGCAGGGTTCTCATGGCAAGAAGTCCAAGACGGATCCCGTAGCTGCCAGGAGGAGGTTTGACTTTCAATTTTTAGTTTTTTGCTGTGTCTATTTTCTTGGAACAATCTCATCCAATTTTCTTTACACTTTTATGTTGTCAAGCGCGGCAACGGGTTTGTTGTCTGACATTTGCCACCTTGTCTTTTCCCTCCATCTGTTATTTTTGCAGCGAGCCGACTGCTGGTGGACGAGCAATTACGAAGAAACAGGCGCCAACGCCAACCCGTGCTTCTGCTCGCTTGAACAAAGGTGCACCCATTGCTGGTGACACCCCTTCCACCAGGTTGTCTCCTCGTACGACGACGACCAACACCGGGGATCCTGTTGTGTTGCCAGACATGAGGAAGCCAGTCAACAAGTACGTTAATCAATGTGGTTTCATTTTCATATTTGTGTTTTTTCCTTCAATTTTCCAATGCTTTTTTTGTTCAGCTTTGTCACATGATATTCTTTCACCGTCACCCACGCGGCAACCCCTCTCCCCCCAAATGATTTCTTCATTCAATTCTCTTTTTAGTTTTACGGCAACTCATATTTTTTGGTCTTCACATTGCAACTGGCATCTAGTGCAACTGGCATCTAACCCTCTACCTCATGGGCAACTGCCATTTTTTCACCTACGGCTTTGAAAGCTCATCCCATACACAGTTTTCAAATTGCATTCCTGCCAGAACATACATCAGTTTTTCATTCTTCAATTTTTTTGCTAAAACACGGCAACTACTGCTGAATTGCATCTGCTAACCAGGACACATGGCAACTCAAGTTCCCATTACATGGCAACTACAAACTTTCCACATGTTTTTCATTCACTTTAAGGTTTCCACCATTTTTTGCAAAACATGTTTTTTGCTCATTTTTTCAAATCTTTTCTCATGTGATTTTTTCTTTTTTCAGGGTTAAGAAGACTACTACGCGCGGGGCCAAGCATAGGATAAATGATCCGCTTGAACGACTACATTCAAAGTTGTCAACTGGGGGCAACTCAAATGTACATGAGGCACCCGCCGACAATACTGCTGCTACACCGATGACGGCTTCCACCAACCCTGATGCGAGTGGCCGATCATCTTCACCGGCTGCGGATGCCGAGGCTACAACAATAGGCATCCGTACATCGGGGAGTGATGAGTCCATATCTGCCAGGACAGCTGAAATATTGCCAACTCTTCTGGCAATGAAGGAAGCCGTAGTGAGCCACGCCACCCCATCAGCAAGTGTTGAAGTGGACGCTCCCGAGACGAACATAGGCAAGGAAGATTCCCGCACTTCAGATACTGACTCCAAGGGCGTGCGTGATGGCGCACCTGTGTCCACGACAGAAGCCGCTGAGGCGGCATTTCATAAGGATATGCCATCTTCAGGAGAGATTCCTGCCACAACAGCTCCAGCCCCTGTCGGTGCAGATACTGCTAAGGTTACGGTGGCGCGTGCTGGTCTTCCACCTAGGCGTCGCAGCCCCCGTAAGCAAGCAACAGTCGTACCCAATGTACCAGCTGTACCTAGTAGCAGGAGAGATGAGTCTGGGTATGTTCCTGCATCCACTTTGTTCCCGCCAATCGCGCAAAGCAATGTGATGGAGAACCCGCAAGACCGAACAAAAGCGAGGCGGTTGTCAAGGTGGCATGAGTTACGCGGTGAGCGGCCGAGCAAATCGCGCTTTACTCGCAGTGGAAATCCCCAACATAAATCTGCGCACTTCCAGGCTGCCAGTCAATGTTGGTGTCCCCTACAGCCCAAACAAGAAGATCGCCATGAAAGCTGCTGCTGATACCGCTGACAAGACGCCCCGCTCTACAAACAAGCCTGAACATTCTGTAGCGGCGGATTCAGATATGTTTGTTGATCTTTCACCATTGGATTCTGCCCCGCAAATCGTTCGTGGTCCGGCCAGTAGGAATGAGAGGCACCCAATGGCATTTACCCCACCGAGCTTCAGCCTTGGCGTAAGTCAAGGCCAAGCGGTGGTGCATGATCCTATGCCAGTTGCCTTTGCTTTTCCAGGAGGCACGGCGGCAATGATGGCGCAGCCAATTGTCGAGGGCCGGAAGGCTGTCAAGTTCGCAGAGCCAATTGTGCAAGGTACACTTGTCATGTCCTTACGATTTTCGTGTGCACATATTTTGTAGTTTGAATTTTGTCCCAATCATATCCCATTCGGTGATGTTCTCACCTGCGGTGGCAAACTGCAGTGTGATGAGATGGCAAGTTGATTTTTGATGCACCATAGTGTACATTTTTTTTGGTTGTTGCCATGCTGCATTTTCACATTTGGGTAAACACATGGCAACTGAAGTTGATTCACCATGGCAACTGAAGTTGATTCACCATGGCAACTGTATTTGCTGACACGTTGCAACTATACTTCATTACATATGGCAACTGGTTTTGCCACACCATGTCACATGCATTTTGTTTGTTACCATTCTGCATTTTTTCTATACGGTAATCACATGGCAAGTGGAGTTGACACAACATGGCAACTGCATTTGATGCGACATGGCAACCACAGGCCATCTGAACGGTAATTCATCACAACTGCATGGCAACTGCAGTTGTGATGACATGGCCACCGTATTTCCCCACTTTTCCACAGTTGCGATGACATGATCACAACTGTAGTTGCACCACACATGGCAATTTCCTCACTTTTTCCTACATACATGTCACATCATACACCCCATTTTTTCTCACAATCCATATGTTTTCTGACTTTCTCCTTATCATAACACACTTTTTATTTTTTTCTTCTCGAACCATTGCAGCCACCCTCGACGAAATTTCACCGTCACTCGTGAAGCTTACCGCAAGATTGAGGAGGCAGCATTGCATAGGAGGACATCCGAGGGCAGGGGCAATCAAGTTCCAACTTGATCATGGAGATGGCAACCGAGGATACCATCAAGCGCGACCCACGGTTACGTGAGGCAGAGGGTAGTTCACGCACCTCCCGCGGAAGACTACGAGCCCGAATTCAGGGCCACTAAGGAACAGACCCAGCTGTATGACATCATCAAGCGTTTTGGAAATGCAAGGGCCAGCAGCAAGCATATGAAGGAGTTGAAAGCGTAAATGACCACATCCTAAAACCACTCATTCTGCTTTGTTCTTTTTTTAGCATCTTCATCTTTTTCTTTTTTTTGCACTCCTTATACATGATGCGCTTTACGTTTTAGTTCTTTTATATATCTCTTTACTTAGCAAGCATGATTCTTCCATGTTATGTCGTTTTCATACAGCTCATGTTTGGATAGAACCAAAGTCATTCAATGCGGAGCGACGTACGTCGACCTGGGTGATCTCGCTGAGTCTGTGAGGCCAAACGGCAAAATGTCAACGAATGTGATTGCATGCGGGATCGACTACATCACCAATCACATCGATATGTGTGCCGACAAGGTCATCATGCATTACAGCGTGACATGCAAAATATGGGACGGTGACTTCCACCACAAAATTTCGCTCAGCACGGTGAATTCAAGCTAACACTGAAGAAATATGTGAGTACTCCTACCCTGTGTGCACTATTTTTTTACATGGTGTGGTTTTTGCCATCTTCTGCACTTTTTGTGACTGTGTGTCAGATTGTTTTTCCATGTGGCAACAGTTGCCATGCACATTTTTTTTCTTCTTTTTGTTTTTTGTGCATCCCCTGTGCGAACCACGTGGCATTTTTTGATTTTATGAAATGCATGGCAAATCTTGAACATACATGGATGGCAACTTTTCTTCAACTACCCCCACACCATAGCCAAAAAACACATCCTACATGATTTCTATTTTTTTGGACCCTCTGCTGTTCTTTTTATGTGAACTATGCTTCTCATTTCTTCATTTTTTAAAATGCAGGTCATGTTCCCCATGTTCCAGGAGCTTGCACCACATGCCCAACACGACAAATGTGGTCACCACTACGCGATCTGTCTGGACCTGAAGAACCAACGCTTTGAGGTGCTTGATTCAATCCGTTCGGGAGCTGATTCAGATCTTACCACGCATGTTGAATTCTTCATCAACAACCTCAAAGAGACATGGAACCGTCACTACGAAAATTCAAAGGTCCAGATCAGACATTTCCCGATTGAGTACGTGGCGACTGTGAAGCAAGGGAACACGTAATTTCCTTTTCCCCTCCTTTTTATGTGTCGTTTACTTCAATTGCAACCCCTCTTTTTTTTTGTTTGCCACATGTGAATTGAAGTCTATGTTTTGCTATGTCTGTTCCATTTTTTGTGTGTTCATTTGAGTCTTTTTCTCGTGCAGTACGGACCGCAGCTTTCACGCGCTGGAATACTTTGCAAAGTGGGAAGGCAGAATCGTCCCCGCCATCACAGCTGCAACGATTGTTGAGCTCCGGAAAATCCACACGTGGGCGGTTGTGAACGAAGATTTCAACAAGCGGTCTGGAGCACGCGAGTTCGTGGAGGAAGCTGTCAAGAAAATCAACAAGAAGTACAAGTGATCATGTGGTGTTAGACGCCAGACGCATACCTTACATTCTGTTGCTGAGGAATGTAAGGTACTTATCTATCTTTGTCATTGTCGAAAAACTATGTTTGTGTGCTATGTTACGACTGCAAGCCAGCGTACGCCACTATGCAGTGGTGGTGTGTGAGCGACATTTTATAGTAGGTCTGTAATATATGTGTGGACGTGAACCTATGTTTTTAGTCGTTAATGCACATACGTTTTATGTTTTTATTACTATTACAATGGTTTGATCGCACACATCATCAGTTTTTTTGTTGTTTTTGGATTGCATCCATGATGTTCAAAAAACAGGTGGCAAATGTAGTTCAACATACGTGGGGCATCACCGGCTAGCAATTTGTGGGGTAGGGCCGATCAAATACCATGTCATATTTTAAGCACAGCTAACATGGCAATTACAGTTCAAAACAACATGGCAGATACAATACAACTAACATGGCAGATATAGTACAACTAACATGGCAGATACAGTACAACTAACATGGCAGATCCAGTACAAAAAGCATGGCATATTTAGTACAAAGTAACATGGCATTTTTTTAGTATAAGATAGCATGGCACATTTTTTACTACACACTACATGGCAGATTTAGTACACACTACATGGCAGATTTAGTACACATAACATGGCAGATTCAATACACATAACATGACAGATTTCATACACATAACATGGCAACTGCATTTTCTGCAGTCAATGAATTTTGTCCCTTCTCTTTTCTTAAGTTCCTCAATAGTTATTCTCCCAATTTTAAAAACAAAAAATCTCATCGTATAGGCATACAAAACTAAATGTCCACAAGGACCATGACGCAACGCCCCAATTTCTGCTCATGGATTGCCCGCAGCTTTCTTCATTTTCTTGTGTTTTGCTTGAATCTCCAATCCTGACTTGTACCTTATCTCCCTCGGGCGACCCTTTGTGACGGAACGTGGTGGGTTCCTAACCTGCGTTTGTGTGCTTGCTGTCCCAGATCCTATGTCCGAGTTTTCAGATGACGGCCCGGTCGATGAAGGCACACTTGATGTGCGGGGGAACCGGTGTAAGGCTTCCTCAGCTTTCCGCTTCTTGATCTCATCAAGCTCTCTTTTGAGCGCCTTCCTGTGTTTTTCTGCGACTCTTGCTGTCTCATCACTTTTGCACGCTTCATCAATTAGCTCAGCATAGTTCTTCGTCAGCACTACGTGCCTCACGATTTCCATGGTAAACTCTGGTCTCTCGTCATGCACAGCCAGAACCGCGTGTGCTGTCTGCGGCGCCAACGCGTCGTCAGCGTCCCAAGTCCATCGTCGCCTTATGAAATGGCGGGGCATCCGTGTCACAGCGTTCATGTCCATCACTTTCAGTATGTGACAACACACAATGCCGTCCCGTTCAAACTTGCAGCATTGGCAGTAGTACTCGCCTTCGCCTATTGAGGCTTTCACGAAGTAGTTCCTCCCTTTGTCTGGGTCTTCAGGTTCTGAATCCGACATGCCCAAAATAGAACACACCTTGAACGTATGTTCGTCCATATGGAAAGCCGTGAACATGCTGGCACGCTTTATTTCTTCTTGGAATCTGCAAGTTTTGTGTGCTTTATGTTAATCCATCATGCGATCCTTTTTTTTGTAGCACCTTATGCTGTCATGTGAATAGAAATAGATTTTTGTTTTGAATATGGAAATCATAGTGTAGGATCGAAAGTATGTCTAGAGGGGGGGTGATTAGACTACTTGACAATATAAAAATTCTGCCTTTTGACAAAGAACAGTTTTTGGCAGATTCACAATTATGATCAAGTCAAGCATCACCCTACACATGCAATTCTAGAGTATAGGCAGCGGAAAGTAAATTGCACATGTAGTAAAGAGAGGTGGAGAAGAGCAAACGCAATTTTGGAGACGCGGTGATTTTTCTCGTGGTTCCGATAGGTGGTGCTATCGTACTTCCACGTTGATGGAGACTTCAACCCACGGAGGGTAACGGCTGCGAGAGTCCACAGAGGGCTCCATCCACGAAGGGTCCACGAAGAAGCAACCTTGTCTATTCCATCATGGCCTACGCCCACGGAGGGCTAGCCTTACTCGGGGTAGATCTTCACGAAGTAGGCGATCTCCTTGCCCTTACAAACTTCTTGGTTCAACTCCACATCTCGACGGAGGCTCCAAGCGACACCTAACCAATCTAGGAGGCACCACCTCCAAAAGGTAATAGATGGTGTTGATGATGATGAACTCCTTGCTCTTGTGCTTCAAATGATAATCTCCCCAACACTCAACTCTCCTCACCGATTTGGCTGTGGTGGAAGAAAGGATTGAGTGGAAAGCAACTTGGGAAGGCTAGAGATCAAGCTTCATATGGTGGGAGTGGAGCACCTTGATCTCAACACAAGGGTAGGTAGTTCTCTTCTCGAAATGTAAGGTAGGAGTGGTAGTTCTTTCGATGGCTCTCTCCACGAATGAAGAGGGGTGGAGGGGTATTTATAGCCTCCACACAAAATCCAACCGTTACACACATTTGACCAATCTCGGTGGGACGAAGTTGACAACTCGGTGAGACCGAAAGTTCAAATCATGTGAGCGTTGGGATTTTCAGTGGGACCAAAATACAATCTCGGTTAGTCCGATTCGTTGCAAAGACAAGAGCTTGCCAATCTCGGTGGGATCGACTTCATCATCTCGGTGACACCGATTTGATGATGAAGGATTCTGAAGCTTGGCAACTCAAGTTTCGGTGAGACCGAGTTCGAATCGGAAAATCCGAGATTTCTATGGTTTGGCTTTATGGTGAGGTGGTTCATCTCGGTGTGGTGAGTTTGGAATATCGGTGGGACCGAGATTACTTATGAGTGTATATGGCGGTGAAAGTTGCCGATAGTTTAGGAGATGTATCACTAAGCACTTGAGCAACCGGATCATCATCATAACCTCATCCCTTTTAATAGTATTGGCTTTCCTATGGACTCAATGTGATCTTGGATCACTAAACCAAAAATGGAGTCTTGAGCTTTTGCCAATGCTTGCCTTAGCATTTTGAGGGTCCACTTCTTCATCCTTGCCATACCCATATCATTGAACTTTCGAAATGATTCTCAAGTAACTATTAGTTCAATGATATATATGTTGTTATTAATTACCAAAACCACCCGGGATTAGTTGCACTTTCAATCTCCCCTTTTGGTAATTGATGACAACATATAGATCAAAGCTTCGACAAAGGATATAATCAATGAATAATATCGTCGCTTTGAGAAGTATGTGATAAGCAAGAGCTCCCCCTAAATTTGTGCATTATTTAAGATTTGCGTTTGAATGCAAATGCACAATCGATTAGGATCATGGGTCACTCTTCCATGTCACATACATCTTGGTGGAGCGCACAAAATGATAAGAATGAACAGCATGCACCCAATCACCAAGACATGAGTAAATGGTCATACAAGATTGGAATAGCATATGATAAGCATTAAGCACACATTAAGGCATAGTACGACCAAGCACTCATTAAGGTAGAATGAAACGAGTATCAAACACATTGAATGTCTCGAAAACCAAAAGTATCTCAAAGAAACCGCAAAAGAACGAAGAGCAAAAGCGCAAAGACAAACGACACTCTCTCTCAAGTCCTATGATCTATACAATTTCTCCCCTTTGGCAACAAGTTACCAAAAGTTCAAAAGGATAGAGCTAAGCGTCACTGGGGACTCTGCTGGCGGCTCCCGTCGTGGTTTATGTCGGAGTGGATATGACAAAGATCGGCGAAGACTTGGTGATGTCTCAGGCTTTGGAGGAGTGGTCTTGGAGCTGGAGTTGGAGTAGGTCTTTGGAACTGTGGAGAGTGCTTTGAAGCTGTAGTCCCGTGTCGATCCATGGAATAGCGGTGATCGGGTCCTGTGGGAACCGGAGCGATCTGTTGATAAGCATCTGGACTAAGTCATCCTGCATCTCACGATAAGCTCTTCCTTCTCCCGCTTTGCTTCCTCAATGTCCGCCTCAAGCTTGTTGATCACTTGCACTTGATCGACTTCACATCCAGAGCGTGGATCTTGTCTTCAACAATCCTCTCTAGGCTCTCCCGAGGCAGTATAATCTGGCCAGCGTTGTTCAATCCTTTGGGTAGCTTCAAGAATTTGCTCTCCAAGCTCTTTGGTTTAGCTGCTTGCTTGCTTTGCTTCCTTGTCGACTTTGGCTTTCTTGGCAGCTTCAATCTTGGCTTGACCTTCGACGGATGTCGGATCCTCCTCATCCATCACAACAACATTGTCCTCATGCTCAGGCTGCAACGGTAAGTGTACTCTATCCAACAAGAATGTGCCCGTGCCAAACTTGGCATTGATAAGCATCTGAATCTGCGGGGCAAATCCACACGACCTTTTCTGGTCAGCTGCAATCCTCTTAATGGTTTCTACCATCAAGTCCATCACCTTGAAAGGTGCTTTTCATCAAGTATATGCAGCATGTTGATAGAGTATCCTCGATCATGCGATGATCTCGCACTTGGGCATCAAGGTATGCCTCGAGAATAGTATTAGTGGTAGGTAGGCCTGCCTAGAGATAGTAAACTGAGCCGAGCTTCCAGATTCCCAAATCCTTTGCCGGAACCTCTTTGTACATGTTCTTCATGGATTCATGATTCTTCTTTGGAATCCCATAGACATCAATGTCATCCTCTCGTTGACTTTGGAGCATTGAATTTCTGCCCATTCTTCAACAGATGAAGAAAATCTTTGACCTTCATCATCCATACAATCTTTCCATCGGGATAGAAGTGAGTCTGTGGCATAGAATTGCATAATCATCTCATCGCTCCAATTGGTCAACTTCGACCTACAAAGTCTGCAACACCACAAGCGGTGAAACTTTCATGCACATGTGGAAAGAAATCTCTGTGCTCTTCATTGTCAATGTACTTCCAATCAACATATCGTGTGTCTGCGACTATGGGCTTCTTGTCCATCAAGACGGTCTCATAGAAGTCCCGCTGCTCTCGTGTGAAATCTGGGATCTACAAGCAGTTCTTCTCCTCACGGCATATGGGTCGATTGTCTCCATAGCCTCGAGACCTCTATCTTTCCTTGCCTTCATATCCTCGGCTTGAGGATGAGCATCATTATGTAGTGGCAGTTTCGACGAAGTTTCAAAGAAAGCGGCCCTTCATCATCCGACACGGTGGTGGCACATCATCCTTGTTCTTTTCAGACGCTGGAATGTTCCCGACGGTCTTCTTGGGCTTGGCAAGAGGCTTTCTTTGGAGCTGCCTTAGCTGGAGCAGTTGCTTGGGCTTTGAAGTGGCTCCGGCCTTAATGGCATCACCCATGAGCTTAGGCTTCTGAGGAGGCTGGGGTGCTTCCTCATCCTCATCTTCTTCTGCTGCATCATCATGCACTAACCTCTTTCTCTTGGAGGTTTTCTTCACTTTGCTTGCAGCTGCCTCTCCCAAACTCAGCTTCTTAGCAACAGTTGATTGCTTGACTTTGCTGGTGCCCTTCTTAGTTTGTTGACTTTGTAGCTCTTTGGCAACAACCTTCCTTTTGGGCTTTGAGGTGACCTCTTCCTCAACGACAAAATCTGAGTCTTCATCATCGAGTTCCTCTTCTTTCTAGCCCCGTGGCTGCAGGAGGTAAACCACTTGGTGTACTCCTCTCACCATCATCGATGAGTTGCTAGGATCGGGACTAGTGCCCGCCTCGAATATCTCGCAATGGGTGTCTCGACCTGTTACGACACACACGGCATCGACATGGTTGACAACCCGTGAATAGATAAGGTGTAGGCAGAGAAGAAGAGTCATCACAAATTGCGAAGTTTTGCAAAAAAATGAGTTCAAATTCTAGTATTAGGTTTTCACAGAAGACATTTGGTCGACCGAGTTTAAGATTCGTGAATCCAAGTGTTTAAACAGAAGCTTTCACACCACTTTCGGTTGGACGAAGTGGGTTTCGATCCGCCGAAAACACTAGGGTTTCACAGAATCCTCATTTCGTCACACCGATTTGCACAACTTCGTTGGACCGAAGGTGCGAGGCAATGGCCATAGGCCAAATCGGTCATACTGAAAATGTAAAATCGGTCTCACCGAGATGTGTTCGCGGAAACCTAACCCTAAAACTTTTACTCGAATCTAGTCCAAACGAACTAATCTGTGTATGTGAAGATTTCAATCGTGGCAAGATTCTAGGCAAACCAAACATGCATTGAATCGGAGATGGGAGCACGAGTGGGATCAAAACTCACCCTAACTTGGTGGAGTTTCTCACGGCGCAACGGCGCGGAGAAGATGTCCGCTGACGGCGACGGAGACTCGAGGCGAGGGCCGCGACAAAGCGACGACGGCGACGATCCGGAGACCAAGGCGACGGCAAAAGGTGTGGGGCGAAGTGTTTGAAGGAGAAATCAACGCGCGCCCTCGGAGTATATATACCCTTCTTTGTCGGTGGGACCGAGTTGTAAAACTCGGTGGCACTGAGATGGATAAGCTGCAGGCGATTATGCACTCGATCACGCCGAAAATCACAACTCGGTTTCACCGAGGTGAAAACCTAGATCAGTCCAAATGCTTTCGGTTCGACCGAGTTTGAGTGAGTTGGTCCGACCAAATCACTTAGAAGGTTTTGGAAGTTAGCCTTTGACGGATCGGTGGCTCCGAAAGTGCTCCTCACCGGAGGGTCCAAAATGACTTGTTCAAAATTTGTGATGTAAGCATGAATAGAATTTGAGACAAGAAAGCATAGATAGCTAGGGAGGTATTTAGGCATTCTTGTCCATCCATTTGGTCGAAAAATCAAAACGACCAAAACAACAAATGGATGTCCTCGAATGGATAAAATTATGCATCCAACATGCTCACACAATAAGATAGCAAATGAAATATGTGTCAAACATGCACAATCAAGACTCTAGCTACTATCACACAATTTGTCGATGACTAGGTCATCTTTATATGAGTATATTGACTTAGGAGTCAAATGAGAACATTTGATCATAGGTCATACTCATCGCTTAAGCACAAGTGGGGTTACCACTTTTACATAAAGCATTGATGTGTTCACATCATTTGAAGATGCTTTAGCTCAATTTTTAGAGCAAAGCTCCCCTAGATGTGAGAACCCTTTTAAAGGGTCAAACTAACCTTGGGTTGTCGAGAAGACTTCATGTAGATGTTGAAGATGTGGACGCTCAATGTTGATGAAGATCATCAAGAGTTGGGAGCAATCCTTTGGATTCGGGCACTTTCAATACCTACATGGGTTAGTCCCACAAGGAACAAACAAGGATATCCCTGGACATAGATTGAAGTTCACAATAGATGATGTCCATGAAAGCAATGATTACCTTGTCCCTTGACTTACCAACAAGAGGGTTTGTGACTCCATGAACTAGTGCACAATGTGGAAGTTGATTGCACAAGTTTTTGCCAAAATGAATGTGAGTGAAGTATGTTGGCGGAGTCAACCTCAAGAACTATCTAGTTCTTCTTCTTCGGGATCCACATCATCTTGATGGGAATCCTTGGGGTTGTAGTTGAGCTTGACGAAGTAGAACTTGACGTTTCCTTGGGAACCCACTTGACCATGGCTTGAGGTGCTTCAACAAATGCATCAATCTCCTCTTGAAGCTTGTCCTTGCCTTTTAGCTTGTGGTCTTGTGGTGGAAGGTCATCTTGTGCTTGTTCCACATTGGAAGAAGTAGGATTATACTTCTCCTTTTGAAGAACAAACTGTGGAGTAGGATATTGACCTTCTTCCCATTCAACACCTTCGGCGTTGAACTTTCGCTCAAAACCAATTCCTTGATTCTTCCGGTGCCTTCCTTGCTTGCGAACAATTTCCTCAAAGTTCTTGCTTCCGGCAAGGCTCTTGTAGACACCTTTCTCTATAATCCCTTTCAATAAACTATTTTCTTGCTCAAGTGTAACTTGGCTTGAAACATTGTTAGTGGAATCAAGAGAACTACTAGAAGCAACAACATTGGATTTAGCATGGTTATTGTTACTACTAGAGAAAGAAAGAATTTTTCTTATGCTTGTCATGCTTAGTCTTAATGGGTGGCAAGAAATTAGACAAGAGAAGTCGTTTGGCAAGATATGAAGAACTCTTCTTTCGAAGATCGTCATTGATTACTTTTAGAAACTCATGTTCTTGCTCTAGAGTGAGCTTCTCGAAGCGTAGCTTCTCATGAGATCTTAGGAGCTCTCTATGATCTTCTTGAGTTGTTTCATGAGCTAACTTAAGAGTGTTTAGTTCTTTAGTTAGACGCTCAATCTCCTTCATAGCATTGTCATTCGACTCTTCTTGACTATAAAGACTACTAGCATGTTCATCATTACTAGGTTTATTAGATTTACCATGCAAGAGCTCATCTTCACCAAGCAAGTCATCCTCATCACTATCAAAGTCAAAGAATTCAGGGTGTGATACCTTGGGGCCTTTAGCCATGAAGCATCTTCCAATTCCCTCATTTGGTGAATCAAATAAGTCGAGGAGTTGGAGTTGGAGGATACGAGAGCAAGACCGCAACACCTTCATCTTGATCTGTAGTCGGAGTTGGAGTGATAGCTTCTTTCGGATTGATTGTCGGAGTCGGAGCCGGAGACCCATTCACCTACATGAGCTTGATGTTTTCTTCTTGTGTAGCTCCTTGATGACTTGTCTTTCCTCTCCTAATCCTTGCTTCTTCAAGAGGGTCTTCGCTCATAACGATCATCTCTACTCCTTCTCTCTTCCGAGGTGACTCATCTCTTGAGCTTCTTCTTCTTGGAGATTCTTCTCTTCTCTTGTGGGGAGCCGTACAATCATTTGAGTAGTGTCCGGTCTTCCACAATTGTAGCAGATTCGATCACGACTAGAAGATCTCTTTTCATCATATGATCTAGACTTTGAGCTTCTCTCTTTGCTTCTACTCTTGTAGAATTTGTTGAAGTTCTTGACCATTAGGCTTATCTCTTCATTGGAAACTAGCTTGTCACTTGAGGTTGTGGGAGCATCACTTGTAGCTTTGTAAGCACCACTTGACTTGTTGTGAAGCTCTTCCTTATCCTTAAGTGTCATCTCATGAGCAACAATTCTTCCAATGACTTGGTTGGCTTGAGATTCTTGTAGTTTGGCATCATTTGGATCAAAGTGCACACGGTGTCATACTTTCCATCCAAAGCTCTGAGAATCTTCTTGATGATGAATCGGTCGGTCATTTCTTCGCTTCCTAAGCCGGCAATCTCATTTGTGATGAGAGCAAGCCTAGAGTACATTTCAGCGACTCCTTCACCTTCCTTCATCTTGAACTTGTCAAGTCGACCTTGAAGAACATCTAGCTTTGATTCCTTCACGGACTCGATACCTTCGTGCATTTCAACCAAAGTATCCCAAATCTCTTTTGCATTCTCAAGACGGCTGATTTTGTTGAACTCCTCGGGACACAAGGCATTGAAGAGAATGTCACAAGCTTGAGCATTGTTTTGCAACATCCGCAATTCTTCCGCTAGAAGCCATGATCCGAACTTTTCCTTCCTCAAGAATTCACCTTGCATACCAACACAAATAATGCCCCATGCGGCTGGGTTATGGCCAAGAATATGCATTTTCATTTTATGCTTCCAACTAGCAAAATTTGTACCATCAAAGTAAGGACCTCTACGAAAATTACCCTCACTAGACGCCATACTCTCCTAGGTTGTGAAACCAAGCTTATGGAGTCCAATGCAATGGAAACCAATACAATGGAGACCAAAGCTCTAATACCACTTGTAGGATCGAAAGTATGTCTAGAGGGGGGGTGATTAGACTACTTGACAATATAAAAATTCTGCCTTTTGACAAAGAACAGTTTTTGGCAGATTCACAATTATGATCAAGTCAAGCATCACCCTACACATGCAATTCTAGAGTATAGGCAGCGGAAAGTAAATTGCACATGTAGTAAAGAGAGGTGGAGAAGAGCAAACGCAATTTTGGAGACGCGGTGATTTTTCTCGTGGTTCCGATAGGTGGTGCTATCGTACTTCCATGTTGATGGAGACTTCAACCCACGGAGGGTAACGGCTGCGAGAGTCCACGGAGGGCTCCACCCACGAAGGGTCCACGAAGAAGCAACCTTGTCTATTCCATCATGGCCTACGCCCACGGAGGGCTAGCCTTACTCGGGTAGATCTTCACGAAGTAGGCGATCTCCTTGCCCTTACAAACTTCTTGGTTCAACTCCACATCTCGACGGAGGCTCCCAAGCGACACCTAACCAATATAGGAGGCACCACCCTCCAAAAGGTAATAGATGGTGTTGATGATGATGAACTCCTTGCTCTTGTGCTTCAAATGATAATCTCCCCAACACTCAACTCTCCTCACCGATTTGGCTGTGGTGGAAGAAAGGATTGAGTGGAAAGCAACTTGGGAAGGCTAGAGATCAAGCTTCATATGGTGGGAGTGGAGCAACTTGATCTCAACACAAGGGTAGGTAGTTCTCTTCTCGTAAATGTAAGGTAGGAGTGGTAGTTCTTTTCGATGGCTCTCTCCACGAATGAAGAGGGGTGGAGGGTATTTATAGCCTCCACACAAAATCCAACCATTACACACATTTGACCAATCTCGTGGGACCGAAGTTGACAACTCGGTGAGACCGAAAGTTCAAATCATGTGAATGTTGGGATTTTCGTGGGACCGAAAATACAATCTCGATTAGTCCGATTCGTGCAAAGACAAGAGCTTGCCAATCTCGGTGGGACCGACTTCATCATCTCGGTGACACCGATTTGATGATGTATGTTCTGAAGCTTGGCAACTCAAGTTTCGTGAGACCGAGTTCGAATCGGAAAATCCGAGATTTCTAGGGTTTGGCTTTATGGTGGGGTGGTTCATCTCGGTGTGACTGAGTTTGGAATATCGGTGGGACCGAGATTACTTATGAGTGTATATGGCAATGAAAGTTGCTGATAGTTTAGGAGATGTATCACTAAGCACTTGAGCAACCAGATCATCATCATAACTTCATCCCCTTTTAATAGTATTGGCTTTCCTATGGACTCAATGTGATCTTGGATCACTAAACCAAAAATGGAGTCTTGAGCTTTTGCCAATGCTTGCCTTAGCATTTTGAGGGGTCCACTTATTCAGTCCTTGCCATACCCATATCACTGAACTTTCTGAAATGATTCTCAAGTAACTATTAGTTCAATGATATATATGTTGTTATTAATTACCAAAACCACACGGGGATTAGTTGCACTTTCACATAGTATACTGAACATGGCAAACATAGCACACTGAACATGGCAACTGCAGTACACCGGACATGGCAATCGCAAAGACACAGACATGGCAATCGCGAAGACACCGTATATGGCAATCGCAATTACATCGAACATGGCAATCGCAGACAACAGACATGGCAATCGCAAGACACCAAACATGGCAATCAGATACATTTTCAACTAGCCATCGCTGCTTCCACACCAATTTTTTTCCCCAATGGAAGCACATTGCATCAAACATGGGGCATCTCGTGATTCCAAGAAACATGGGGAATTGCATTTTCAACAAACATGGAAGTTGCATTTTATTAAACATGGCAATTTTTTGTATATTCAGATTTGTGTTGACAATATGACATTTTTTAGGTTGACATTGGCATTTGCATACCAACATGCCCTAACGGAAGTCTGATTCACTAAACATGGCGGCGGAACTTTATTGAACGATAAAATGTATCCGAGTAAGCATTGTAAATGAAATTTTCATCAAAACATGGCAATCGCAAATGAGTAAGCATGGCAAAAGTATTCCATTAAACATGGCAATCGTGATATCATGGCAATCTGATTTGCAAATATATATGGCAACCATCGCCTAGTGCTTTTTGTGCAAACAAGACCAAGAACGAATCGACTTACTTGTTAAAGATCTTGTTTGTGTATATCTTGCTCATTTGCCTCTCCATTGGTAAGCACGTTAGCAATTTCGGCCGCTTTAGTGCGGTGGTAGCTTCTTCCGCAGCTCGATCCCGAAGTTTTTGTTGCAGAGCTGTGTAACGCTTGGCAAATCAGAATAATGAGTTGCGTGGCTCACGCACCGCTTCAACACAAGATTGAACCCTCGTTGCGCTGCGTAGTCTCAGTAGAAATGGGAAGAAGCGAAGGCATGAAGTAGGCGGGCACCCAGTACATTCGCTTCCCACAGATTAGCAAGCGCCTCGTTGTCTTGGACTTGATGCGTTTCAACCATGGCCATCCGGCTCCTTTCAAACTCCTCGACCGTCAAGTTGTGGTCCACGACACTTCGAATGCCTTGTGCGGCTCGACGGTCAAGAAAGAACGGTCCTAGCGTCTCCTCGGCCTTCTTTATTATGTGCCACCTACAAAGGTTCGTGTAATCGCCAACGGAAAGACCTCCTCTATGCTCGCACGCATGCTAAAATCCTGGTCATTATTATGTTCATTGGAGCAAGTCCATCCATGCACTCCAAGAAGGTCTTGAACAACCAGACGCGTTCCATCCGTGTCTTCGTTCGAACGAGCCCGCAACCGAACCGCAATGACCGATTGTGGTTATTTATTCCTATGAACGGACCGCATGGCATCTTGTACATATTGGTGAGGTACGTCGCGTCGAACTAAATGCAATCTCGGAAATGTTTGTAGGCTCTCCTTGCAGCACCATCCACCCAATACATGTTCCGACACGGTCCTCATCGTCCAACCTTATCTGTAGAAGAAATGGATCTTCCTTTGCTTTCTCATCAAGTAGGCAATTGTAGCTCTATGTCGCCCACCGCTCTCTCTACGATTGCACCGGCCAGAGGTTTGTGACGCCACCGGTATGTACGGCATGCTACTCGCCCCTTTTTTTGTGGATGAGTGATAGTATCCGACCATTCGGATGGACCGACGTTATACCATGTAGCAGCTTTCTTAATTGCCTTTCGACCGGGTGAATCCTCGTGGGCGGTCGAAATTTGACCGGTCGAACTTCTTTATGAGACCGTGGTTGTGCTCGTCAAAATATTCGGTGACCACATATCGTGTCCCATCTACGCTTAGCTTACACCGGACAGGCATCCCGCCTTGAGAATGATTCCTCTTTTCGCTCCGAACGACAAAGCGACACCTTTCAGCTTCTTGTTCCTCCGCGCTTGTGGCACCTCATCTCACCTCTCGCTGTACTCATTTGTTTTCTTAATTTTCCTATGGTACTCGATGTTGACCGCAAATCCATGGAACTTTGCATATGTCTGGTAGTATTCCTTTGCTTCCTCAAACGATTCAAATCTCTGCCCAATGTACGGTGGCTGAGGTACCACAATCTCTGATTGCCCATCATCTTCTACCTCGTCATCACTTTCATCATTCACTTCAGTATCGGCGGCAGTTCCTTCTACCTGAGCGTTGTCAGTGTGCGTGTTCAAAGGAGTGCTTGTCTGTAGTGCTGGAATGATTGCCATTGCCGACTATGACTCGAAATTGTCTGCGACACGAGTGTCTGCTGGCTAGTGGAACGCGTCTTCCGTGCGCTCAGAGCTCCCCGCATTTGATGTCGTATACCGCCGCTAATCGTAGTTGTAGGCCCTGCGATAGGGAAAACAAGTACGACATTTAAGCTTTATGGTTGAATAACATGTGTATCGTGACGGACCACACCATCTATGAGTGATTTTGCACGGCATCATTTTTTCAAACAGCAAGCCGCGAGTATGTGTGTGGGCATGCATGGCAACTATAGCTGTCCAGTGATGGCAGCCATTGTTTTCAACAAACACGGCAACTAGTTTGTTTTCGCATGCAAATAACTTCAAGTATCAAAGGTACTGTTTGTTTTACTGGTTCAGATTTTTTTCCCTTACCTTGGTGCGTTGCATTCGACCTTCCCGTGTTGCCTGGGACAGCAGAATGGTTTCCCCCACCCGCAATTAGCGAAGGCTGCCACGAGACGTTTGCCGGGGTACCACCAGCGTAATAACCTGTGTGCATAGCAGTGGTTGGTCAAATTCATGGTTACTGTATTTTTTGCGCTTAGACACGGAATCGCAGATTGCCTCGATGTGGCAACTGCAATTTTATTTGGCAAAAAAAAAAATATTTTTTGCATCGGCATGGCAACCGCAGTTGTTCCTCAATGGCAGCTGCAGTGCCATGACATGGCAAATGTAGTTGTAATGGCATGGCAACTGCAGTTATTCTTCCCTGGCAACTGTATTTGTACATGAACGGCAACAACAGACGTGTAGGGATGTCAAATGTAGTTTGCTAATACATGGCAACTGCAGATGACCAGTCATGGCAATTTTTTGCATTTTGCCACCTACGCTCCTTCTGCTAATTGATCATCCTCAGCTTCACCTTATTTTATGGATCGACTTGTGTACGACGCCGACGGCAGTACATTGGCGGTGCTCGATGCCACGTCTTTGCACGAAGGCTCGTGATTTTCACACCGCTGTAAGTCGTGAGCCCTTTTGCTAGTTTTTTTGCAAGATCGCTTTTTTTTCCGTGTTTACATTACCTTGTTGTCCATACAAGCTAGTTGAAGTTTTCGCCCGTACATTTGTCGCTGATAGCTCCTTGCGAGTGAACTTGCCACGGGCCCCGCTAATTGTGTTTTGGTCATAAGAACACGCTAAAAATGGCAATGCACGATAAAAGTAGAATGTCATCTTCATCGTCGGAAGATGGCAATCGTTTTTTCTTTTTGTTAGCACGCATCATACCTACGCCAGATATCGCTCCGAAGAGTGGCAAGAACGGCCCTCAAGAGATGAGTCGATCAGACTCTGTTGCATCCCAAGGGGCTGTTTCGCCTTTGAGAACCCCAATCACCGCCGCCACCTTCGTGATTCATTCTTACCGTGTCTCCTTCCTTCTTTTCCAATGTGTTCTCAATCTCGCATGAACAAGAAGGCATCAATAACCCACAAGAATAGCATTCTGTGTTGCTTGCACACGTAAGATATGGATGGCAACCGACGGGTCATAATAGGTGGCGACTAACGACAACGGAAGGTGGCAAATGTCATTACACACAAGTGGCAACTAATTTCTTTCAACCATCTCCATTCCAAAATTTTGCCCCAACCGTCCTATTTTTTCAGAGCTAACTACTTGCGCCACTTAAACTAGGAAATTAAGTCAATTTGAACGTCAAGACATGGCAGATCCGTGCACTCGCCGCAATTGCGAATATACACCGAACCACGCAGTGTTCTACCCCTACAAAGATGGACCCAAAGACAAGATCGGAGATTTTTCAAATTTTAAGAATGAGATGGAAGGCGAGATCGAGAATTTTCACCGGTTTTAGCCGATCGTGTGCGGAGGGCTGGATTGGAGTGGGGGGTGGATGGGGAGGGTTAGGGTGTGGTTTGGGGTCGAGCGCCCTACGGATTCGCCTCGTTGCCATGGCAACCAGGATGGCCGGCGACGGATGTCGGGGTTCGAGAGGTTGGGGACGGCGACGGCGATGAGAGAGGGGATGGATCGGGCGTGGATCGGCCGGGTCGTGCGGGCAATCGGTCTTCTGGCGCGGACGGGCAAGCGGTCTGGGCGGGTTGCTACACACCGGACGTGCGGGCCGCGCTTTTGCGCGCTCGGACGTGGTCGTGCGGGCCGATCCCCGTCTACGCCGCACGAGGCGTGCGGGCGGGTTCCTATCGACGCCACACGTGTGGCAGTTATTCGGACCCAAAGAAAGACGAGAACGACTTGGAGGAAGATCTTTCATATCTTTGGAGAACCCAAGGGAAGCAAGAAAAGCAAAGTGACATTAAGAGACCGCCACACCGGAAATTCAATTCCCTCTACCCCTGCCATACCCGAGCTCGGTAGTTTTCCACCGCCTGTCTAATTCATCCGTCTTCCCTAAAAAAGAGGAAAAAGAAAACCACGAGCATCCAAATGGACTTTCTAAAATCGTGTGCCACAACAGATTGCGCAATTGTGCGCTCCTCTGTGCGCTCCTCTCGGTTCCCATTTCCTCCTCATCATCACGGCAAAAACGTGCCACGGCCCTCCCGAAACCACCGCCGCGAGAATCCGGCAACGGCGACGCTGATGTCACGCGCGGCGCGCCCGTGGTTTGAAGCCGCAGGCCAGGCAGCACCAACCCATACCACTCGCCCATCAGCCGCTGCCGCCGCTGCCATGCCCCATAAAAAGATGCAGACGTCGAGCTCCGCTCAGCAGAGGCATGGCCGGCTCTGAATCCTATACAGGGGTCTGCGCCCCGTCAGGTTCATTTCCGGGGTCAGCAGAGCCCATTTCTGGAAAGATCGGTGGGATTGGATCCGTCCACCGCCCTGAATCCTTGCCGCTGCTCCGATCTGATCTCATCTCGCCATAGATTTCAGCGACTCTTTCTTAATTCCGCCCTCCATCATTGGCCCCTGCCAGTCAGTCACAACTCACAACGCCATTTTCACCCCTGTGATCAGCTCAGGCGCCAGTGAGCGAGCTCATGCGTCAGAACCACCGCTTCAAATGCCGTGAAGAAAGAAAATGAGAGGGACTGTGTGTGTGTGTGTGTGTGTGTGTGTCATCTTTCACACAGGCCATGTTGGTTGGGCAATTACATTCTGCTTTTAGTGTGGTGGTCTGGCTTGATCAGTTCGGTTGATCACTTGGCCGGAGCTGGGCATGAGTTACTCAAAGACTGCAGCCGGAGTCATCTCACAGCATTATTATCTAGGCCTGGCTAGGGCTAGGGTTTGGTAGGCCATGGAGGAAAAAGATGCCTTTAGTTCCAGTAAGTGGAGCAGGCAAATCAGGTCAGTTAAACACTCATCATCACCATCATGTCCCGTCCATCATCGTCGTCCTCAGCCATCATCACTGCTGCTGCTGCTGCTCAAAGTAAAAGAAAAGAGGAATGGATGGAGATGGAGATGACCCAAAGCAAAGCAGCTCAATGTCATTATCTCTCTCTCTCACACACACACACGGTGGTGTGGTAGTAGCAAATGTGCAGACATGGTCACTGCTGCCGGCAGGAGCAAAAGAAAGAAGAAGAAGAAGAGGAAGAAGAAGAAAGAAGGATGGGTGGCTCTGGCCTGCATGCACGCAGGCAGCCTTCAGATCAAAACTACAGGACCAAAGGCCAGCAGGCAGGCCACCTCTTTTTTTTCATCTCGTTCCTAAAGGGAAAAAAAAACCAGATCCCTGTGAGTAAGTTTCCCAGGGCTGGTAAAAATGGCAGCAGCTCAGCTGATCAGCTCGGCTGATCCAGCCCCCACAAGTGACAATGACCCACCAAGAACGCCGCTCCTTCTTCCTCCTCGTCCTCGACTCCTCCTCGGTTGCTGAATCAAAAACAGCAACGGCAATGTGCACGCACCGGTGATGGATCGATTGATCTGTGAACTCATCACCCCCATCCCCTGGTCGTGGCTAGCGAGGGGGAAAATTGAGTGCGTGCGTGCTTGTCGGGGGGAAGAAGACGGTGTCTCGGTGGGGCCATCGTCGCGGGGGGTCATGTCGCCACCATCATGCCGGCCATGAAGATGTCCTCGTGCAGGGACGAGCAGGAGGAGCGAGGGGAGCCGATGGCGGCGATGTTGTTCTCGGCTTCCTCTTCGATCATGATCTCCTGGTCCCGGCACTCGGCGCTGCAGAATGCCTTCTCACCGCTGCAATGTTGACACACAACAAATCCGTTTGCTTAGTATGAATTTCTTTCTGAAGATGATTAGGAAGAAAGAACAGTTGCTGTGTGGAATCGGATGAATGGACAGTTTGATGTTCAGTTTATTATCTCTCCAGCCAAAAACAATGGAATCTGATGGTAATTCAGCATGCGTTCAGTTCAAGTAGTGCTCCATTTTTTCTGTTTGGATCGCCAGACAAATGTTTCAAGTTTTCACAAGATTTCTTCTCCAAAAGTATATGGAACAATGCCGCAATTATTGCTTGGATAAACTGTGTTCTTTTCTTTGAGATGTAATTATTGGAGTATCTTTCTTGAGACTGAAAGACTGGGCGTACCGGTAGATGTAAATGTCGTTCCCTTCCAGCTTCTTCGTGCAAGTGAAGCAGGAGCTCAAGAAGTCCTCGCGGGGGCCGGCGGCAGCCTCGGTGGCGCGCTTGACCACCAGGTAGGACTTGGCCGAAGCTCCGTCCTTGGGTTCCATGGCGGCCTCGTCGCTCTTCCCGACCGTCTGGGGCTCCAGAATGCAGTCCCCGAAGATGTGGGTCGTCTTGGGGTTGGGGCCGCGGGCAATGATGCAGGTGTAGTCCTCCGACTGCTCCACCTCGCTCGCCGACACGGACCCGACGAAGCGCCGGGTCCCGCCGGCGATCGACGCCGGCAGGGACCCCGGCCCCGGGAGCTCGCCGAGGTGGAAGCAATGCCGCTTGGCGCCGGAGTGGGCGCCATCCGGCCTCGCGGCCTCCGGACCAGACTTCAGATCCCCGTGGAAGAACCTGCTGCAGGGCACCGACATGCCGGCGGTGGCGGAGGCCGGGCAGGAGATGGTCTTGCCCCCGAGCTCCGGCTGCGAGTGGCCGCCCCCGCCGCAGCCCTTGGTCGTGGAGCCGGCGCAGCCGTGCGTCCTGAGGCGCAGGCGCGGGCTGAGCACGCAGGTATTGGCGGCGCTGCCGTCGGCGCCGGCCGCGAGGGCGACGTCCACCACGAGGCCGAGCCCCACCGGCTCGGCGTCCCAGGTCCTCGGCGAGCGCGGCGAGCGGAGCAGTAGCGCCTTGGGGTCGAGCGGCGACGTCGGGCTCCGCTCCGACTCGCCGGCGCCGTCCGGCGCGCGCTTGGCCGCGGCCAGCCCGATGAACAGCCGCGGCACGGCGAACAGCGTGCCGCCGCCGCGGGGCCTGGCGTCTCCTCCGCTGCCTCCGGAGCCCGGGCCCTGGTCGGACACCATCCTCCGCAGCATCGCCGGCCGGCAACCGCCTGAAACCGGGGGATTGAGATTCAAGAACACGAACAAGAAGATCACAAATCCGCAACACGGCCTCGCATCCCGGCGTCCGCCGCGCACGGCAAGAAAGAAACGACGCAAGCAGTCACCCGCACCGCCAGCACCGCCCTCACCTTTCTCTTTTTCCTCTTTTGCTCCTGCCGCTGCTGGGCACGTACTCTCTCCACCAGCAGGAATATCTCCGTCTCTCTCCGACGCACGCGCTGTGCAAAGAGGAATGGCCCGGCGAGAGAGACGAGGGAGGGGGAGTGATGAAGAGGGAGGAGACGGGGACGGAGGGAGGGAGGGGGAGAAAAAAGCAGGCGAGCTAGGGGACGGACGGAGGGGGCACAGTCGCAGCCAAACCGCACTGTACTGCTCCTACGCCTCCCTCCCTACCACCACTCTATACCCCTCCCTGCGTGCGTCACTTTCGCATGCATCAAAATCAGAGAGGGAGGGGGGTGGCGAGTGGTGGCTTGTGAAATGCAGCAACCAACGAGCACCCGTTGGAGTTGGCGTCGCCATTCATGGGGGTGTCAGACAACGGAACGGAGGCAGACGCACCAATTTTCACAGCGCTGCCCTGTGTACTACTAGTACTAGTAGTACTAGTAGACTGTGCTCGTCCTCTGTACGCGTACAAATACTGCGTCCACGTATGTATACCCTTCCAGAGGAGGGGACGATCACTTCAATACTGCGCTAGGCCCGTCACTTCACTCTGCTCTGGTGCCAATAATAATATACAGTGATTTCGTACACGGCGGTATTTCCGATTCATGTGGGTGCTGTAGGATTAACATCTCCTCATACTGTATTTCTTTTCCTTGTAAGAAAAAGAGTGTGCTCCCTTCTACTCCCTCCGTTCCAAATTACTCGTCGCAGAAATGGATGTATCTAGAACTAAAATACATCTAGATACATCCATACCTGCGACAAGTAATTCGGAACGGAGGGAGTATAAAGCTAAGGTACCCTTTGGCGTACCCTCGAAAAAAAAGAAAAAGAGTGTGCTTGGGTTCATTGTACCTAGGCCCAATTTCTGATTTTTTTCTTCTTCTTCTTCTTTATGTACGTTTGAGCTAATTGCAGTTCCAATTCACTCGCTCCATGCCAAATTCACTCGCTCGGAGGTTAGTGAGGAGAGCAGGTCCGGCCGTTCGATGAACATTGACGCTTCTCGGCCAGTCAGTCCGCTAGTACTAGTACCACGTACGTAATCGCTGTTGACTGAAATTGTCCAAAACACATTACTTGTACTCCACTACAGTCAGTCATGTACCATCTCGCTCCTTCAAACCCATACCATTAAAATCGCCACAGTTCACTCACATGAGCGGTTCACTCTATGCAAATACACTTCTACTGTATCAATCAATCTGTATCCTTCAGAAGAAGAAAAAAACCTCCATCAATCAGTCCCCAGCATCATGTTTTATCCCGGCCAAATGAGTGCCAAAAATGAATCAAAAACCTGCACCATCATCATCATCGTGGACCGACCAATCAATCGCCCCCACCTAACAGTTCATCCACCAATTAACTAGCTAAACATCGAAATCTTCCTCATGATCTCGCCCCAGTTTCTTATTGCATCCCGCGTACGTACAATCATTGGGCCTTTAGGGTTTTTCTTTTCCCTTCCCTTCTCTTCTTTTCTCGCGCTGCAGTGCAGTAAATTAAAAAGAGAGTGAAAATACGTACTACAGTATAGTGACCAGTGGCGGGCAAAGCTTTCTCTCTAGTTTCGAAGCCGTGTGTGTGTGTGTCTCTCGGATTACTGGCGACGATGATGATGCTGGGCGCAAAGGTATAAAGCGATGCCCTGAGCTTATACATTCTCGTGGTAATTCACCCTTTTCTCTTTTCTGTGGTAGGAGAGGAGTAGTATCTCTCGCTCTGTTCGGCCTGTGAGCTCGCTTTCTTGATAAAGCAGCGAGGCTTTGGCCTTTGGGTTTCTAGCACCAGTAGTACAGTGCACACAGGGCTACATTGTTTTTCACTGTTACTTCTTACTGATGTGTGTCTATCCGGTACCACCACTACCACCTCCTTGCGTGGGCCCGGCTGGCTACTTATGTGCAAGTTTTTCACAAGATGGGCTGCTCCAAGAAAAGTCAGGATGTGGATCAGACACTGGACGAAAAGTCTTTCTCTAAGAAACTACAGCACATTTTTAGCATATTTTTTTTATGTAGCTCACTTTTTTTTTCGAAACCGAGGCACATTTTTTAACATCATTCATTAATTAAGCAGAAGAGAGTTGTCCGGTTAATCAACGGAAAATTAGGCTAAAAGCATCACAAACCGCCGAGCGGCATACTCATGATATCCCCACACACGCCTCAACAAAGAGGGTCTTGTCAATCAACACTCTGACGTCATCGACATCAACGGACGTCATCGTCCTTTCTAAACTCTGAGTAAGCGACTTCGACTTCGCTGAAGACGAACATCGACACAACCTTCACCGTAGTGGCCGTGCAGAAACACAAGAAGGCCCATGCTAGACTCAACTACCCACACTAAGGGCAGCGCAACTTCGACTCTGATGAAGAGCTCCAAAGAAGAACAATGCAAGGGTGACGCTGCAGAAGACCACCGAAAGAGACCGCCTGCTGCCTGTCATCGTTGCCGCTAGGGCCCCGCCACCGCAGCTCCGACTTCACCACAACAAAAAAGCCGGGGTAATCCTACGGACATGCCAGAAAAGAGTCGTCTACCTCAACCAACGCCATGCCTTCGACTTCACTCGCCTCCGCCATCGTTGCCACAGAAGCCTTTGACGCCAACACTGACGCCTTCCATTGGTCCCATTTGCCGATGCCAACTCCAAAGACGAAGCCCTCAAGAGGGGACCGATGCTAAAGGCACCGACAACGTCCGACCACACAGGATCTAGGGTTTCCCCCGGAATCGGGACCATGCGTGAGGGTGCAGCAACAATACTATGATGCCTCCAAAATGGTCTACGACGCTCACAGCCACCGCCATCACCAGTCACGGGCCTAAGGTCAAGAGAGCGTCTTCACCCAAGCTCCCAAACACCCGACCCGTATCGGAGTCGGAAAGTCCACAAGCACCACCACCACCACCAACCAGGGACTAGCCTGCCAAAGAAGCGCAAAGCAGCCAGTCGCACCTCTTGGAGACCATCGAAGTCTAGAATAACAACCACCATGACAGATCCATTGATGACCAACCAAGAGCAGAGCCGCCGGACGTAGCAACCGCCGCCGCACCCTGCCGAGCACCATGCCGGCAAGGGAGCAAGGGAGAGCCACCCGAGGCTACGGACAACCGCGATTCCCAGCCGCAACCTGCACCGGACGCGCCAGCGTGCACACCTCGACTGACCGAAGACTCACATCCGCCGCGTCGTGCCTTCAAGCCAGGGCCATCCCCCTCACCCGCGACCCGTCTGCTACATAAGAAATACTTAAATTATGGGTGCATGACTGATCATGATTTTATTAGCAAGGGTGCCCCTTTTTATTGGTATAATCTAGTGTTCAGTTAGGGTACCCCTGCTATTATTACTTTGCATGCACCGTCTTTGTTTGATGTTAATGCCAGGGGTGTATACATTATTATGCCGGAGGACATCACCGCCTACAGGAACGGGCAACAGCAGATGAGGTCCACCCTTGGGATGACCAATTTCGACTACCGACCCAATTCTTACCTGGACCGGATCACATGGATTCTTAGAGTGGCGTTGACCAAGTTAGGCCAAAAGCCTAAGCTTGCAGGAGTATGTATTCTCATCGATATTTCATTCATGTTATCACATATTCATTATACTTTTCGATGTTCATCGTTTTCTTTGTATATCCATGTTCGCTTTTATTTGTATCTTTTGTGTATTCGATTTTTTTTAATAAATTCAAAAATATTTCTCGCTTCTTTTCAGTATTTATTTTTCCATTAGCTAGTTCGTAGTATTAAAAAGAAACCCAAAAATATTTCTCGTTTCTTCTTTTGTCGTTTGTTGGGAGTTCTTCGGTGTAAATAGTTTTTCTGGTTTTTGTTTTTCTTCTTTCATTCGCTTTGGTTAGAAAAACTAAAAATCTAAAAATATTTCTGTTTGTTTTTCTGAATTTCTTTTCTTTTATGAGTTTTCGTCAGGAGAAGACTTCGTAAAAATTACTAATTGGCTCTAATGTACTTTATTGTTGATCTAAAAGACAAAATATTTCTCTGTCTTCTCGTGTGTATAAAGAGTTTGCAAAACTTTCACTATTGTAATTAATCGCGCAAAAAGGCAATAATGACGATGATTTTATGAAGTGATTGTGGTCAAGAAAAGCTGATATGAACTCTACTTGTTTTTTTGTAAATATGTTTAACTTAATAGTCCTGATTCAGCCTATTATGAGTAAATATGTGTATGATGACTATTAGAGATTATAATTGCTCACGCCATGCTTAAGTCTTATGTGTCAACATGCATTAAAATGATTACGATATAGTATGTCAAGATGGTATCCTTCTCCGAAGAATTCAAGTGGCTTGACTTGACACATGTTCACGCATGTAATTGATTCAAACCCAATACTGCCTATATGATATTTATGTCCAGAGTATTTATATCCTCCTCGTACTCATGTTCAATATTAATTATTTAAAATGCATTATTATGACCGTTGACACTCTCTAGTTGATCGCTTCCTAGTGTATTTGCTAGCCTTTGTCTGTACCAAGCAGAAATACTGCTTGTGCATCCAAAATCCTGAAACAAAGTTATGACATAAGAGTTCACCATATCTACATATATACGGTATTATCCAGTCGTTCCAAGTAAATTTGCATGTGTCATCTCTGAACCTTGAAATAAACATCTGTATTGCGTGCCTCAAAGCTCATGAAGTGGTTGGGTAGTCAATACCTTCCATGCTAAGTGTGTTTCACTCGGGCTAGCATGGGCTGCGGGGAGGCACCCTGGCCTTATTGGGCTAGGCGCACTAAGTCCTCAAAAGCCCATGTGGCTAGGGAAGGCAAAAAAGGAAGGAGCCCTAGTAGGAGCAGGATTGGACTTGGAGTCCAAGTCCTCTCCTCCTTAGCTGCATCCTAGGGCTTGGAGGTGCTGTTTTGCACACACCAAGCCCTTAGCGCCCCTCTCTCTCACGTTACTTCATAGTTCCACCGCCTCATCTCGGCGACGCTTAGCGAAGCGCTGTCGGTGCTCCACCACCATTGTCACACTACTGCAGGATGCTGCTAATGCGACACTATTGGGGAACATAGCAATAATTCAAAAAAATTCTACGTGTCACCAAGATCAATACAGGAGATGCTAGCAACGAGATAGAGGGAGTGCATCTTCATACCTCTTGAAGATCGCTAAGCAGAAGCGTTGCAAGAACGCGGTTGATGGAGTCGTACTCGCGGCGATTCAAATCGCGGAAGATCCGATCTAGCGCCGAACGGATGACGCCTTCGTGTTCAACACACGTACAACTCGGGGACGTCTCCTCCTTCTTGATTCAGCAAGGGGGGAAGCGAAGTTGAGGGAGAGCTCTGGCAGCACGACGGCGTGGTGGGAAAGGGGTGCGGCAGCCCTCCCACCCCCCTACTATTTATAGGGAAAGGGGAGAGGGGGCCGACCCCCTTAGATCTCATCTAGGGGGGGGGGGCGATGGCCAAGGGGGGGGGGGACTTGCCCCCCAAGTTTGGTGGGAGGCGCCCCCATTCCCTAGGGTTTCTAACCCTAGGCGCCTTGGGCCCTTTGGGGGGGGGGGCGCACCAGCCCACTAGGGGTTGGTTCCTACCCATGTTCATCCCATTGAGTCCCCCGGCGCAGGTGGCCCCACCCGGTGGACCCCCGGACACCTTTTAGTGGTCCCGGTACAATACCGATAACCCCCGAAACTATTCCGGTGACTAAAACTGGACTTCCCATATATAAATCTTTCGGTCTGAACCATTCCGGAACTCCTCGTGGCATCCGGGATCTCATCTGGGACTCCGAACAACCTTCGGCAACCACATACTATTTCCCATAACAATTCTAGCATCACCGAACCTTAAGTGTGTAGACCCTACGGGTTCGGGAACCATGCAGACATGACCGAGACATCTCTCCGGCCAATAACCAACAGCGGGATCTAGATACCCATGTTGGCTCCCACATGTTCCACGATGATCTCATCGGATGAACCAAGATGTCGGGGATTCAATCAATCCCGTATACAATTCCCTTTGTCCATCGGTATGTTACTTTCCCGAGATTCGATCGTTGGTATCCCAATTCCTCGTTTAATCTCGTTACCGGCAAGTCTCTTTACTTGTTCTGTAACGCATGATCTCGTGACTAACTCCTTAGTCACATTGAGCTCATTATGATGATGCATTACCGAGTGGGCCCAGAGATACCTCTCCGTCATACGGAGTGACAAATCCCAGTCTTGATTCGTGCCAACCCAACAGATACTTTCGGAGATACCTGTGGTGCACCTTTATAGCCACCCAGTTACGTTGTGATGTTTGGTACACCCAAAGCATTTCTACGGTATTCGGGAGTTGCACAATCTCGTGGTCTAAGGAAATGATACTTGGCCTTAGGAAAGCTCTTAGCAAACGAACTACATGATCTTGTGCTCTGCTTAGGATTGGGTCTTGTCCATCACATCATTATCCTAATGATGTGATCCGTTATCAATGACATCCAATGTCCATGGTCAGGAAACCGCAACCATCTATTGATCAACGAGCTAGTCAACTAGAGGCTTACTAGGGACATATTATGGTCTATGTATTCACACATGTATTACGGTTTCCGGTTAATACAATTATAGCATGAACAACAGATAATAATCATGAAGAAGGAAATATAATAATAACCATTTTATTATTGCCTCTAGGACATATTTTCAATAGACACTGCGGTTAGAGACCCTTTGACGAAACTGTGTGTGATGCATTAATCGCAAACGATGATGTAAAAAAATCATCAAAAAAGGTGCAAAACATTTGCGATGACGGATGCATCAAACAGGGTTTCGATTTTAGTTGCGTGTGCGATGCATGGCATACGGTTCAGTTCAATGAACTGTTTGCGATGAGGAAAAAGAACAAAAATGGGCAGCCAGATGAAGGCGTGTGCGATATATGGCTTACAGTTCACTCGGATTAACTGTTTGTGATCAGGCGGAACAAAAAAAAACGGGCAGTTAGGTAAAGGTGTGTGTGTGTGTGCGATTGAGGGCATATGCTTCAAAAGGATTAACTGTTTGCGATTAGGCAACAGAACAAAGACGGTCAGCCAGATCAAAGTGTCTGCGATTGATTAATGGCATACACTTCACACGGATGAACTATTTACGATTAGCCACAACAAACAGAAACAGTTAGATAGATCAACGTGTGTGCGCTAGACGGGCACACATTCTAACTAAAAGAAGCGTGTGCGATGGTAATAATGAGTGCGCACGATCGTTGGAATAAGACGTGTGCTGAAATTTCCTATTGCGATGCACCCTATGGTGCAAACGCCATGTACGCGGCCGAGAAAGTGTGACCACGTTACGTCGTCTAGGAATAGTGTCGCACTTAGAAATTATTGAACCGTTAATAAATTTGGAGCCTCTGTCCCGTCACATTCCAAATTGCAAATTTGTTCACACCGATTAAAACCTAAATGGTTTCCCACTTAAGAGCATATTAGTACTCGGTTATAAATACTACTACTCTAAGATGACCGCACATTCCTCCTCAACTCCTCATCCACAAAAACAAACAATTCATTCATCATCGTTCCCTTGCGTCTCCCATGGCCAGCGTGAGTTCTGGGTCGAGAGATTGCCACCAGGGAGAGGTGAGCATGGAAGCGGAAGCACAAGAGATGTCCCGCCTCGCTGCAAAAGCAGAAAACATGTCTCGCCGCGCGGCTATAGCAGGACGGAGGTCCCGCCGCGCCGTCGAAGCAGCACGGAGGTCTCGCCGCACCGTCGATGCAGCAAACTAGTCCGGCCGTGCCATAGAAGCAGCAGAGATTTCTCGCCGCACCGCAAATGTAGCAGAGATGTCCTCCCACGCCACGGCGGCCTGGGATAATGTCTCGCGGGCAGGCGAGGACTCTTACAGACGCATGCATGCGATCTTCCATAGCTAGATGGATCATATCTCTGGCTGGGTGAGGTCGCAGGACGACATAAAAGCCTCATTTGAACGTGCTACCGGCATCATCCGGCAACTAAGGGAGAGAAATGTGAAGCTCCGGGCCAAGCGTGACCTGCTGATACGTCTCCAACGTATCTATAATTTTTGATTGTTCCATGCTATTATATTATCTATTTTGGATGTTTAATGGGCTTTAATATGCTCTTTTATATTATTGTTGGGACTAACCTATTAACTGGAGGCCCAGTGCCAGTTTCAGTTTTTAGCCTATTTTAGAGTTTTGCAGAAAAGGAATACCAAACGGAGTCCAAACGGGATGAAACCTTCGCAATGATCTTTCTTGGACCGAAAGCTAACTAGAAGACTTGGAGTTGAAGTTAGAGACGCAACAAGGCGTCCACGGGGCAGGAGGGCGCGCCCATTTGGTAGGCGCGCCCCCACCCTCGTGGGCCCCTCATAGCTCCACCGACCTAGTTCTTTCGCCTATATATACTCTTATACCCTATAAACGTCAGGGGGAGCCACAAAACCACTTTTCCACCATCGCAACCTTCTGTACCCATGAGATCCCATCTTGGGGCCTTTTTCAGCGATCTACCGGAGGGGGAATCAATCACAAAGGGCTTCTACATCTACACCATCCCAACTTGTGAGGGAATCATTGCTTCCATCATCCTTTCCTCACATGGGACAGTGCTCTAATAATGATGATCATCACACTTTATTTACTTACAACTCAATACTACAAGTCGATATCTAGAACAAAGATGACTCTATATGAATGCCTCTGGCGGTGTACCGGGATGTGCAATGATCTAGCATAGCAATGAAATCAAAAAACAGACAAGCCATGAAAACATCATGCTAGCTATCTTATGATCATGCAAAGCAATATGACAATGAATGCTCAAGTCATGTATATGATGATGATGGAAGTTGCATGGCAATATATCTCGGAATGGCTATGGAAATGCCATAATAGGTAGGTATGGTGGCTGTTTTGAGGAACATATAAGGAGGCTTATGTGTGATAGAGCGTATCGTACCACGGGGTTTGGATGCACTGGCGAATTTTGAACCAACTCTCGAGGAGAGAAAGGGCAATGCACGGTACCGTAGAGGCTAGCAAATTGCGAAAAGGTAAGAGTGCGTATAATCCATGGACTCACATTAGTCATAAAGAACTCATATACGTATTGCAAAAGTTTATTAGCCCTCGAAGGAAAGTACTAAAACGCATGCTACTAGGGGGGAGGTTGGTAGGAGTTAACCATCGCACGTCCCCGACCTTCACACAAAGGAGGACAATCAATAATAAATCATGCTCCAACTTCTTAGCATAACGAGGGACTATACGTGCATGCTTCGGGAATTATAAAGCTTAACACCAATATTCTTACGAAACACAACCATTTACTAGTACCTCCCACATATTATCATCTCTATATCGCAAAACTATTGCAATGAATCAAACATATCATATTCAATGATCTACAAGTTTTATGTAGGATTTTATGATTAACCATGTGAATGACCAATTCCTGTCATCTCTCTAAATAGATATAAGTGAAGCAAGAGAGTTTAAATCTTTCTACAAAATATATGCCCACGCTCTAACGAATACTCCCTGCGTCCGAAAATACTCGTCGAAGAAATGCATCAAAATGAATGTATTTAGAACTAAAATATATCTACATACGTCCATTCCTCCGACGAGTATTTCCGGACGGAGGGAGTATAAGTGAAGCAAAAGAGCATTCTACAAATGGTGGTTTTCTATGTGAAGAGAAACAGGCAATCGAAACTTCAAATGATATAAGTGAAGCACATGAAGCATTTTATAAACCCATACTAAAAAGATATAAGTGAAGTGCAATGAGAATTCTATAAATCAACCATGGACTATCTCATACCAGAATTGTGCATAAAATAAAAGTGAAAACTAAAGGCAAAGGATGCTCCAAGATTTGTACATATCGCATGAATGAAACGAATCCAAAAACATACCGATACTTGTTGAAGAAAGATGGGATGCCTTCCGGGGCACCCTCAAGCTTAAACTCTTGAGTCTCCTTGAATATTTACTTGGGGTGCCTTGGGCATCCCCAAGCTTGAGCTCTTTCCTCTCCTCCTTTTCCTCATATCGAGACCTCCTCGATCTTCGAACACTTCGTCCACACAAAACTTAACCGAACTTTTAGTGGCGGGGTTAGTGAATATGGCAAAGAAATCCCATCATGTACTGTTGTAACATTATTGTATAATTATATACAAACATTACCCACTGTATGCTATCACAATTCTATGGCCTCAAGTCAAGGAGGCTTCAACAAGAATTCAAACATATGCAAATAATGAAGCTATAACAGCAATATGTGAAAACAGGACAGTCTGTAAAGATTCGAACAGACACCATACTTATATAACCTAAAACAATTCTGAACAAATTAGGAAAAATAAACAAATTGTATAGAAAGACATTGCAAAAAGTTTCAGAACCATTTGACGTTCCAGTAAAAAATGAAAAATCGCGCACTACGGCCAAAGTTTCTGTCCTGCTCCGCACAAACCAACAAGCAATCTAAACATCCTAAAGGCAAACCTTGGCACATTATTTTTATAATACAATGGAATTGTACAAGGGGATAATTATTTTTGTTGAAAAGTTTCTATAATCAAGATTCATAAAATTTTCGTGAGCATGAACAAAGTTCAAGGAGCTCTCCCACTTCAACAATGCTTGTCTCTCTCACTTTCACTTTCCCGTTTTGAAAAGTTTTGGGTTCCCCTCTTTATTTTTTTGTTTTTAAACTTTATAAAAGTACACAACAAAAATAAATGACTCTCTAAAACTTCCGAGTTGTCTCCCTGGCAGCGCTGTCTTTAAAGCCATTAAGCTAGGCATATAGTGCTCAAGTAATGAATCCACCCGGATCCCAAGGTATATCAAAGTCAATTTTAATTAACAACAATTTGTAATTTAGTAGTGAGCACAAAATAACATATATCAAGCAATGATGAAGTGTAACTCTCTTCCTATGCATCGGCATGTCATAAAAGAACAATTCATGCACACATAGTAACGGCCAATGCATAGTATAAACAGTTTCTTGCAATTTTATCGTATGGGAAACATAGAGAGGTGGAGATATAGTTCCTCTCTCATAATAATTGCAAGTAGGAGCAGCAAGCACATGCATATTATATCTATCAAAATCATCATGTGTAGTAGTGAAACACAACCCATTAATATAATCCTTAATAAGGGCAAACTTCTCCGATATAGTGTAGTCGAGAGAATTCAAAATGATAATAGGACTATCATGCGTCGGTGCAATAGCAAAAATTTCTTGTTTAACATAAGGAACTATAGCAAATTCATCTCCATAAGCATAATTCATATTGGCATCCCGGCCACAAGCATAGCAAGCATCATCAAAAAGGGATATTTCAAAAGAATCAACGGGATCATAACAATCATCATAGCATTCATCCTTCGGTAAGCACGAAGGGAAATTAAACAATGTATGAGTTGAAGAGTTACTCTCATTAGAAGGTGGTCACGGGTAGCTAATCCGCTCTTCCTCCTTTTGTTCTTCGCTCTCCTCATCATCTTTTTCATCCAATGAGCTCACAGTTTCATCAATTTCTTCTTCCATAGACTCCTGCAAAATGAGTGCGGCGTACGAGGTCGTCGATGAGGCAGATGTGTTGTGGTGGACGAGTGCGCCGATGTAAAGGGGAGGAGCACGACTACGGTGCCGTGGAGAAGTCTATTTTGCGATGGGGATAGAAAATGGGGAGTATTCAGGTGTACTACTCTGGGTGCTGGGGTGGGGTTGGCTGGGTAGGGTGCACCTGAAGTTACAAAAACAGCCCCCTACCAAGCGTCATCCGTAGGCCTGTTCCGAAGGCTATGATGGTAAATTCCCACTGCTCGAATCAGGGTCGCGGGAGATTTTCCCGCCGTCCTCAAAATTTTGTGACACTGAACTCCCCGTGTGGCGTGTTGAGTGATTCGGCTAAGCAACTAGCGAGTAGTACTAGTAAACTCTGCATATTAGATTTGACCGAAGTCAAACTTCCTAAAGTTTGACCAAGTTTATAGAAAAATATAAACATTTACCATAACAAATATGTATGATGTGAAAGTACATTCAATAATGAATCTAATGGTATTTATTTGTTATTGTATATGTATATATTTTTCGTTATAAGCTTTTTGAGAGTTTACAAAAGTTGACTTTGACCAATGCTAATACGCGAACTTAAATAAAAATGGAGGGAGTACACATTTGTTTTCTTAGTTTGTAGTGAACTAATCATTTGTTGAAATTGTGAAATAAATATATTAGGCTATTGACTTCGAATGTAATGGTCTATACAATTCAATAGTTACAATCATCGTCGAATCCCAAGATGTATACAAGGTCTATAGTACTTCACAACATGCTCAAACTCACATAATCCCAGTCAAATGAGAATCTAAATGCATTTCATAGTTATTACTTTGTAGGATGCAACAAAACCAAGCATAACTCTACATCAGCCATTATACAAGCAACATTTTGAACATATCCCAATGTGTGAATGAAACGTGCAGAGAGAGCTTGCGAAGATGGAGCAGACAGGGCGGGAAAGATTGTATGTATGTGGACGAGAGAGTAGGAGAAAAACCTAACGAGACACAGAGAGAGAGATAGAGAGAGAAAGAGAGAGGAAGAAGTTAGGTCTGTGAGAAAGATGGAGACATGTAATATAGGTGAGATGCGTGTGCATCCAGATTCTGTATACATGGAAGGAGAAGAGACAACATGTTTGATGAGAGAGCTGGAAAAACATGGATGAGAGGGGAAGGATCTCGTGGGTTGAGGGATTGATAATTTTGTGCGGGGGAGAGAGGGATTGGTAAATTTGTGCGAGAGAGGGAGAGGGTGGGGGGAGGTGTCAGTCAACCATCGTCACATCATCCTGCTTCCAAATGGCCCCACATTCTCTAGCGCGGTGTGGTCACTGTCTTCGATCTCCTCGATGCCCTCTTTGAAGATTGAGGTGTTGTGCATGTTGGGGTGCAAAGAAGCACAAGCGAGAGTGGTCGCCGTATAACCTTGGATGGGGATGAATAGTGTGCTCGGGGGAGGGTGTGTGTGTGTGTCTGTGTGTGTGTCAGATATTGAGAGAAAACAAACCTAAGAAGAGAAATGGGTATTCACGAAGAGATTGTGCGGGCCTTGAGGTGGGCGGGGGCGGGTGAGGGTCAAAATGTAAAGCGTTGATGCATGTGTTACATGCGATCGTGCGAGGGACGGACGAATCGAGAGAGATGGTTGTTGTGTTACGGATGCTCCTCTCTCTCTCTCTCTCTCTCACACACACACACACACACACACACGCACAAGAAAACTAGAAGACCATTCTCTTATGTATACTCATGCATGATCATTTGCACATTCACACCTCTCTATGTCTGTATCACACGCACACAGTCTCCACATTGCCCTTCCGCCACAACACACATATGGACACATACACACGTTCTCTCTCAGTCACACACGCAAAATCAGTATTAAAAAAACCAAGGTGCACCTAAAACGTCCAAATCCAAATAAACACGAACTGGAGCTAAATTCAAATATATGGAAATATTGTAGCGTCAAGAACTTTTCCAGGAAAAAAAGTTGAGTAATATTCGGGGATTGTTTTCACACACACACAAAAAGGTTCGGTGGAAATCCTTTGAGCGCGACCCAGTGACGCACCGTTCGATCGACCGCGCGGCCGCGGTTCACGTGCTTGCACAGGATTCTGTATCGTGGCTATGGTACTAACTAATAAAAGCGCTGCCTAAGTCTAGTGTTTACGTGTACTAGTACGGTTTTATTTTAAGTTTGACCAACCCTATACAAAACTAAAGTAAGCTCCCATACTCGCACTCATCAATATGCCGCCGCTGCCATTGCGCACGCTGGCGTCCGCCTGTTCCGGCCAACAATTTCTCGCCCATCACCGCCGTGTCGCCGCCATCCCTGTGCCATGAAGCCGAAGGCTCGCCCGCTCACATCGTCCGCAGTCCCTCCTCGCGATGCCGCCGCGCTGCCAAGCACGCGAGCAGTTGGTGGATCCGCGTCTATGCACGCAGCGTACAATGAGGAGGACGAGCGCATGCTCCAGCATGCCGGTGAGGAGGAACTAGCATGTCATTGTCGTCTCCGCCCGTGCAAAGGAGGCGCGCATGGTGGCTGTCGCGGCGGAAGCTGGTCACGTGCGCGTCGAGCCCGCAAACCGGGTGCGGACGCGCAATCTACCTTCGAGACCTTGAATGCCACGTGGATCTTGCAATCTGAAGGAGCAATTTGGGTCAGTCGACTCTTGTGAGCCGTTTGATGCAACATGGATGGCTAGAAGGGCTTCTTCCACCTCTTCTGTCATCTTCTTCCTTTGCTCCGTCGAACTTCTTTCACAAATCGACTGACCCAAATTATACTACTAGTACGAATGTATTAAGTACAGTAGGAACACGAAGATACGAGCAGTAGTACCAACTGCAAGAAGAACAGTAGTAAGACATAGTTCTAGTACTATTGTACGTACTAAAGAGTTCAAATAACGAGAAAGAACATAAACATAGTTCTGCTGGGGCCTCAGCACAACACACCGTTGAAAATAAACTAAGCAACTAGCCCGCTTGACACTGCAGAGAACCAAAGATGAGCGGCGACATCGCCACCTACTCGGCGCTCGAGTCCACGCCCTCGACCTCGCCCTCGTCCCTCTTCCTCTTCCTCTTCGCTGACGCTTCTTTGCTTGAACCGGACACTGGGCTCTACTTCTTCATCCTACCCCTGTAGATATTTAAACAAAGGTAGGCATCCATGCTGCGTACAGGATGTGATCTTCATCTAATGTCTTCGACCCCCATGCATGATGAAACTCGTGATGAGGTTTCTTCTATTTAGCATATGAAGGATCAATCATGGCTGCTGCCAGGGTCAGCATTGAAGGTTGAGAGGAGGACACCAGGCTGGCCTTTTGGAGATCGAAGGGCTGGCCTACAACGAGACCTATCCGACAGAGGACATCCCTGTTGTTCCTAAAGTCTACAGTAATGAATTTCACTCTTTTGTCCTTGAGGATGTTCTTAAAATCCTGGCACTCAATGTCGGCATGGCATATGTGGTAGACCAAGCAAACATTATGTACGCAAACCTGGATCACGGTGGGCTTCTTCCTCTCTGCCTCCTTTAGAATCTTCTCTCTTTCCAGGACTGTGGTGTACTCAACATCTAGCCCAGCGACCCACTCATCCGTTGAACTGTTGAACATGCGTAGGAAGCGAGCAAGCCATGCTTTCAACGTCGCGGATCCACGTGTATACATGACGATGAACTCATCGTCGATGATGGCTCTAACCTGGTACTCAGCGGCGACCATCGAGATTTGGGAGGCCATGGATTTTGGAGGAGGGTTAGGAGAAGTTGAACTGTTGTACCACGAAAAAAAACTAGGAGCAAGCTAATGTGAAAGGACGGGACGACTGGGAGCGAACTGTTGTAAGGTAGAAGACGGGGACGAGTAGGGCGTGCGAACGGCGTGGGGTTGCTGGCTTGCCCGGTGGATAAACGGCTGCAAGCCCCCAAAGAGTTCTCAAGAACTATGTGGGACCCACTAGATGTCATGTCTTCTAGACCCATATCGTAGGCTTGACGGTATAGCTTCTGCCTGTTTGCACGCCATGCCGGCGCGTGGATGTAACTTCGCTTAATTCCGTCAACCGTTGCGCCTCCCACGACCTTCGCCTCCCTCGCGTGGTCGTGCCCTTTGAAACTTCGACCGGCTATAAATGAGCAATTTTTTTCCTACTCCCCATGCATGATACTCCCTCTGGTCCTTTTTACTCCCGTCAACCGTTTGCAAAGTGTTTGACCAAATTTATACTAAAAATATCAATATCTACAATACTGATTATAATGAGTATAAGAACTACATTTTATAATGAGTGTAAAAATATTGATTTGACATTGTGAATGTTGATACATTTTTCTATAAGTTTGGTCAAAGTAGAGGTACATTGACTTCACACAAAACTTAAATGCACAATGCAGTCTAGTTCCTCCGTCCAGGTGCGTGCCATGTCCTATCTTGTCATCACAACAAGGTTAGCTATTAGAGTACTACTACCTCCCTTCTAGTTTAAAGGGCTCGATTCAAAAATTTCACCTACTCTTAGCAAGATAGTAGAGGCGGTGGAATAGTTTTCGAAATCTGCAAAAGTGCTCAACTAATGCTGTCGTTCTTCACAAAAAATGTGTTTACCAATGCATGCATGAACACTAGTTACTCTAACCCCCCTCTCTTCTTTAATTCTTTGCCCACATCAGCATGTTTGCTATTCCCGTGTGCATGATACCAGCTAAGATACCACCACTATGGCCAGCCTTAATCATCACATGCAATAATATAGTGCACCTTGAAATATGAACATGTGTGGGGCGTGTATGTTTTTAATGACATGAGACGACACCTAGCCCGGCATGCAAGATGACTTATTATGCACCGTTCCCCATACCTGCAGGTAGCCCGTTCGTCTCCAAATCTTTTCCTCTCCATGTGTTGAAACAATATGCCTACCAGACTCTCCATCTCCCTCCGGCGGTCCCACCACTCCACCCTGGGTGGAAAAAATCTGCATGCATGACTCTCCTCCCCCACGCTCGTCCAATCCATTGTGACCAGCAATATTTCCACCCCTTCCCTCCCACGTAATTTACTCCAACAAATATGCCCGCGTAGCTGTTATGTTAATCACGCAACATATCTTCCGGGATGCTGCTTCAGTTACTTAACTGCAGGTGCATTGGGTCACTAACATATGGGCCGAACAAGGGTCTGGCCACATGTCAGTGACGCAACTAAACCTGCAGTTAAGTCAGTGTAGCTCAGTCCATATCTTACGTAGGTGTGCCATTGCTCGTTATAAATACTGCGCCTCCCACGGCATTCGGAAGAACGCTCACGTTCATCGCTATCTCCTCCCCTTCCTCTCACGTCGACCACCATGGCATCACCCCTCCCAAGCCCTAAGCGCCCCTCACTGCACCGCCGGACGGTCACGCGTCGCCGTTCCGTTCCTCGCCGCCACTAGTCGAGGAGGACACGTCGGCGTTCCACTCCTCGCCGCGACGCGTCGAGGTGGACGTGTCGGTGTTCCCAATCTCACAAGCACGCGCGTCGGAGGACGCATCGGCTCCCTGCTACAAGGAGAACGCAGTGCCGCCCGCCGAGCCCCCCAGCCTTGAGGAGCTTTGGAAAGAAATGGATATCGCGATGTGGGAGGCTTTGCCGCCGGTAGAGCACGCCAAAATAGAGGCGGATAAGAAGGTCAAGGAAGAGAAGCGCGCCATGGGGCAAGCTGCCTGGCAGGTCTATGTTGCGACCGAGAGAGTCAGGCAATTGGCTCTTTGGCTGAAGGCTCATGCAAGGGCTGCGAGGGTGGCGAAGGACGCCCGTGCCAAAAGCCTTAGTGCAGTCGGGCCCAAGCGCCTCATCTACGCTTGGCGGTACGTGGACCGGGTGCACGCTTCCAGCAAGGAGGAGTACCTGCTGGCGTCGGATCACCACACCGGTGAGATCGCACTCGCCCGCCGGCAAGCCGCCAATCAGCACCTCGCGAGTTGCGAGGCTGAGGAAGAGGCGTTGTGTCGGCGCGCTAGGAAACGGCCGCGCACCAGGGCACTCGTGGCGTGCCGCAAGCGCTCCTGCGAGCGCCGTGGCTTTTAGTAGGGAGTATAATTTAGTTTCGTAAGGTGATCTCATTAGTTTTGGGGCGCAAATGATAAATCCCGAACGTTCGGGAATTATTAGCGTCCTTAATTAAGTATGTAAGAGGGAAAGTTTGGAAACCTTGTGTATCTGTACGCATTTGGTAAGTAGGTGCATACAACACAAACTTTAGTACTATATACTATCGCACTACATGTCTCTCTCTATATATGCTTGCAGACTGTGCTACTCCCTCCGTCCAGGTGAATAAGTCATCTTTGGTTGTGCACTGTGACCAAGTAGGAGGGAAGAATTTATACACCTAGACGAAGGGAGTACTATTACTTATGTATGGGCAAATGCACATTTTAACATTACGATGCGGTTTTTGTAAAAGTAGAAAAACAACACTAGTCAAGCTTGTGAAATGATTCAATGCAAAACAAATGCAAAATTGCTCATTTGATTGTTTACTTTTAGCTTCCTTCTCTGTGGTTATTTCTCTGTCGTACTTTGTACGTAGTATCTCACTGGTCGGAAAGGCATGCAAATTCCCAAACCGCTTCCTACACCCTGTATCAGTTTTTTTGCCTTAGAAATTGTGCCGTGCAATTGGAATTCCAACTTGAGTACTAGTACTACTAGTAGGAGTACCAGGGGCGAGTTCATTTAGGCTTCTAGATTAGTAGTAATCTCTTTACTACTAGCTCCGTCCTGGTTTATTGGTCCCCATTGTAATCTGTGTCAAATTTTGATCATAAATTTAACTAATGAAATGTTTGTGATGTCACATGCACTAACATTTTATCAGTTAAATCTTTGGTCCAAATTTACCACAAATTACAATGGTGACGAATAAACCGGGACGGAGGTACTCCCTCCATTTTTGTATACAAGGCCACTATAAAAAATACATTTTGCATCTATACAAGGCCACCAACAGTAATCGAGAAAAATATTAATAATTACTAGCATGCATGTAGTGGATGATAATGACAAACTCATCTACTTCCTCTCTCACGGCCACTCAATTTCTTCTAATGTGCATGCACCCTATTAATTAACCCGTAAACGAGAAAATAAATTGACTTGTAAAGCACACATTAATTTTTATCTTGGTGCCTGTAATTTGAGTTTGTGGCCTTGTATACAAAAATGAAGGGAGTACTAGTACTAGTTTAGAAGCCCAAATAAATGAGTGAGGCGCCTTAATGTTACTCTCCAATGTGACTAGTCTTATGGGAAAAGCTGGGGAAGAGACGGCTTATTTTTAAAGCCACCAAAAGAACTGCCCTAGGAGTAGTAGCTAGGGATACTAGGAGTAGTAGCTAGGGATCAAGTGTGCGAGATGAACTAGAGAAGGTAAATGCAGAGAGATGAAATGCAAAAAAGACGGAGGGATGTGATGGTTGCTTGTCCATTTATTTTACCAGGCCACTTATTACTGGAAGTGGTTGGGTCTTGTGATATGACGGCTTTACTGCCGCGCCACGAGCGGGGTGAGACTCCCATGCAGCGCCGCCCTCTACACTTGTACTACATCGGTCGTGGTTTATTAGTCCCTCATTGAATTTGACTGAAGATTTAACTGAGAAAATGTTAGTGCATGTCAACAAAAACTATATCATTGGATTCGTATTTGAACCAATGATATAATTTTAGGTGACATACATCAGCATTTATCGTACTATATATAATGTTAGTTCAATTTTCGGTCATACTAATCTATAGTAGTAAGGTAATGTATGCGTTACGGAAGAGTGAAATGCATTGATCGGGGAGTTGTTTATTTTGACAAAGGATGTGGGGGTCATCTCATGTGTAACGGGTATCGATAGGTTTCTTCGGATATTATTTCATCTCTAGAGCTCATAAACATCTGGGTGAAATAGATAAAAAGGTATCTTTTGCAAACAAAAGCGTTCAACTGTTCAACCTGCATCCAAAGCTTGTGAAGAAATAATACTTATTGTGCTTTGCAAGAAATGATCTTTAAGTTGAGTATCGATTGTTATACATGTTGGCTACTGATGACCCGCAAGTATACGGGATAGTTGTAGCCTCTTTTGATAAGTATGAGTGTCGAACCCAACGAGGAGCTAAAGGTAGAACAAATACTCTCTCAAGTCCTATCGGCCACTGATACGACTCTATGCACGCTTGACGTTCGCTTTACCTAGAACAAGTATGAAACTAGAAGTACTTTGTAGGTGTGATAGGATAGGTTTGCAAGATAATAAAGAGCACGTAAATATAAACTAGGGGTTGTTTAGATAAAGAAGCAATAAATTAAATATAGCAAGTGTGGAAAAGTGGTGGTAGGAGTTGTGAAATTGTCCCTAGGCAATTGGCTATGTTACTAGACCGGTAATCACTATTGCAATTCTATTTGAGGGAGAGGCATCAACTAACATACTTTCTCTACTTGGATCATATGCACTTATGATTGGAACTCTAGCAAGCATCCGCAACTACTAAAGATCATTAAGGTAAAACCCAACCATAGCATTAAAGCATCAACTCCCCTTTATCCCATACGCAAACAACCTACTTACTCGGGTCTGTGTTTCAGTCACTCACGCCACCCACCATAAGCAAATCATAAACATATTGCAAACACTACAGCGGGGATCCCTCACGCTTGCGCGACACGGAGAGCACCATAGGACACCACCAATAATAAAACATACAACTCAAACCAATCATAGCAATTCATCAATCACCGGTAGGACAACAAAAATCTACTAAGACATCATAGGATGGTGATACGTCTCCAACGTATCTATAATTTTTGATTGTTCCATGCTATTATATTACCTCTTTTGGATGTTTATGGGCTTTATTTTACACATTTAGATCATTTTTGGGACTAACCTACTAACCGGAGGCCCAACCGATATTGCTGTTTTTTTTGCCTATTTCAGTATTTCGAAGAAAAGGAATATCAAACGGAGACCAAACGGAATGAAACCTTCGGGAGCGTTATTTTTGGAACAAATGTGATCGGGAGAGCCTGGAGTGCAAGTCAAGAAAGCTCCGGGGGCCCCACGAGATAGGAGGGTGCACCCCCCCTGTAGGGCGCGTCCCCCTGTCTTGTGGGCCCCTCGGGCGTCCACTGACGTAGTTCTTCCTCCTATATATGTCTACGTACCCCGAAAACATCCAGGAGCACCACGAAACACAATTTCCACCGCCGTAACCTTCTGTATCCGCGAGATCCCATCTTGAGCCCTTGCCGCACTTTCTTGGGAGGGGAAGCAACCACGGAGGGCCTCTACATCAACATCCTTGTCCCTCCGATGAGTTGTGAGTAGTTTACCACAGACCTACGGGTCCATAGTTATTAGCTAGATGGCTTCTTCTCTCTTTTTAGATCTCAATACAATGTTCTCCCCCTCTCTTGTGGAGATCTATTCGATGTAATCTCTTTTTGCAGTGTGTTTGTCGAGATCCGATGAATTGTGGGTTTATGATCAAGTTTATCTATGAATAATATTTGAATCTTCTCCGAATTCTTTTATGTATGATTGAGTTATCTTTGCAAGTCTCTTCGAATTATCAGTTTGGTTTGGCCTACTAGATTGATCTTTCTTGCCATAGGAGAAGTGCTTAGCTTTGGGTTCAATCTTGCAGTGTTCTTACGCAGTGACAGAAAGGGTTGCAAGACACGTATTGTATTGTTGCCATCAAGGATAACAAGATGGGGTTTATATCATATTGCATGTGTTTATCCCTCTACATCATGTCTTCTTGATTAATGCGTTGCTTTGTTCTTATCAACTTAATACACTAGATGCATGCTGGATAGCGGTCGATGTGTGGAGTAATAGTAGTAGATGCAGGCAGGAGTCGGTCTACTTGTTATGGACGTGATGCCAATATACATGATCATGCCTAGATAATCTCATAACTATGCGCTTTTCTATCAATTGCTCGATAGTAATTTGTTCACCCACCGTAATACTTATGCTATCTTGAGAGAAGTCTCTAGTGAAACCTATGGCCCCCGGATCTATCTCTTATCATATTTGCTTTCCATCTACTTTATTTTCATCTTTACTTTTTGCATCTATCTTATAAAATACCAAAAATATATTTATCTTATCATACTATCTTTATTAGATCTCACTTTCGCAAGTGGCCGTGAAGGGATTGACAACCCCTTTATTGCGTTGGTTGCGAGTTCTCAGTTTGTTTGTGTAGGTGCGTGGGACTTTTGAGGAGCCTCCTACTGGATTGATACCTTGGTTCTCAAAACTGAGGGAAATACTTACGCTACACTTTGCTGCATCACCCTCTCCTCTTCGAGGAAAACCAACGCAGGCTCAAGATGTAGCAAGAAGAATTTCTGGCGCCGTTGCCGGGGAGGTATTCGCTCAAGTCAAGACATACCAAGTACCCATCACAAACCCATCTCCCTCGCATTTACATTATTTGCCATTTGCCTCTCGCTTTCCTCTCCCCCACTTCACCCTTGCCGTTTTATTCGCCCTCTCCTCCTCTCCTTTTCGCTTGCCTTCTTCCGCCTTGCTTTTGTTTGCCGCTATGTCTGAAATTGGGGAGATTATCGTTGATATGGACAACAATGATAACACAGAAAATCCCGAAGCTCCGGCCGATGAACCCCCTATCTTGCATACTAAAAAGTTTCGAATCGGTAGTGGTAACATCATTGGCAAAGGTGTTATTCAATATTTCTTTACTTGTGCCGGTGCTTTACCTTCTATGGGTTATTCTATTCGTCATAGAACTAGTAGTCTTGCGGATGCTGTCGCTATGCTTGTAGTTGAACTTGAAAGACAATTTATGCATATGCATCCTTGCATACAAAGAATTTTCCTAGAATTCTCTAATATTGAGCATTCTTCTGTTAAGCGCGCTGTTACTTTATTTTTGGCTCATGAGTTTAGATTTATCATAAGAGAGGCCAAAGAAATCTTTGCACACTATAAGGTGGACGCCGGTCGTCCACCCATAGAAGCGATCCTTTATGATCAAGAGGAAATTAGACGTTTTCAATCTTCGGACTATATCGCTTTTAATGAAAACCTTAGAAAAAAAGTTCCTACCAATGTCTTGGTTGATTTTTTTAATGAGCTTAATAATAATTTTGCCCTCAGAAACAATGAGCTAGGGTACTCTCTTGAGTATAGGATTACAAGATTTATCCAAAAGAATGCTCTTAGTGATGAAATAGTTGTGCATTATGAAGGGCCAAGGGAGGAACCCGTTCCTCCTGTGATTGGTCTTGGGGATCTTTGTCCCACTAAATTTAGCCCTTTTGATTACTTTTGCTTGCCTCAAAGGAAACTTGCTGCCGAACGTAGAGAATATGAGATGAGCTTTCAAGATCTATCTTATTATTACGGCACCACTTAGATCTATCTTTGTTTTTATGCCTAGCTAGGGGCGTTAAACAATAGCGCTAGTTGGGAGGCAACCCAATTTTCTTTATGTTTTTAGTTTTGCTACTGTTTAGTAATAAATCTTGCATCTAACTTCTGGTTAGATGTATTTTTATCTTTTAATTAGTGTTTGTGCCAAGTAGAACCTATAGGATAACCTACGATGATAGTTGATTTGATTCTGCTGAAAAACAGAAACTTTGCACGCACGAATATAATTTTGTTAATTCACATGAACGTGCTTTTGCGTTCATTCTTTTTTCTGCTGTTCAATAGACAAATTGTCCAGGACTTCCTATTTTTGTCGGATTTTTAGAGTTCCATAAGTTTGCGTTAGTTACAGATTGCTACAGACTGTTCTGTTTTTGACAGATTCTGTTTTTCGTGTGTTGTTTGCTTATTTCAATGTTTCTATGGCTAGTAAATTAGTTTATAAACCATAAAGAAGTTGTAATACAGTAGGTTTAACACCAATATAAATAAAGAAGGAGTCAGTACCCTATGTGGTGGTTTTGTTTTCTTTCACTAACGGAGCTTATAAGATTTCCTGTTGAGTTTTGTGTTGTGAAGTTTTCTAGTTTTGGGTAAAGCTTTTATGGACTATGGAATAAAGGGTGGCAAGCGCCTAAGCTTGGGGATGCCCATGGCACCCCAATATATTCAATAATAGCCAAAAGCCTAAGCTTGGGGATGCCCCGGGAAGGCATCCCCTCTTTCATCTTCGTTCATTGGTAACTTTACTTGGAGCTATATTTTTATTCGCTACATGATATGTGTTTTGCTTGGAGCGTCGTGTATTATATTAGTCTTTGCTTTTTAGTTTACCACAATCATCCTTGCTGTACACACCTTTTGGGAGAAGCCTATTTGATTAGAATTTGCTAGAATACTCTATGTGCTTCACTTATATCTTTTGAGCTTGATAGTTTTTGCTCTAGTGCTTCACTTATATCTTTTAGAGCATGGTGATGTCTTAATTTTGAAGAAATTGGTAGTCTCTCATGCTTCACTTATATTATTTTTAGAGTCTTTTAGAACAGCATGGTATTTGCTATTATCATAAAGTTGGTCCTAGAATGATGAGCATCCAAGTTGGGTATAATAAAAACTATCATAGAAAGTGAATTGGATGCTATGATCAATTTGATGCTTGATAATTGTTTTGAGATATGGAGGTAGTGATATTAAAGTCATGCTAGTTGGGTGATTATGAATTTAAAGAATGCTTGTGTTGAAGCTTGTGATTCCCGTAGCATGCACGTATGGTGAACCGCTTTGTGATGAAGTTTGAGCACAATTTTATTTATTGATTGTCTTCCTTATGAGTGGCGGTTGGGGACGAGCGATGGTCTTTTCCTACCAATCTATCCCCCTAGGAGCATGCGCGTAGTACTTTGGTTTTTGATGACTTCTAAATTTTTGCAACAAGTATATAAGTTCCTTTGATTAATGTTGAGTCCATGGACTATACGCACTCTTTCACCCTTCCACCATTGCTAGCCTCTCTTGTACCGCATAATTTTCGCCGGTACCATACACCCACCATTTACCTTCCTCAAAACAACCACCATACCTACCTATTATGGCATTTCCATAGCCATTCCGAGATATATTGCCATGCAACTTTCCACCATTCCGTTCATATGACACGCATTACTTTTGTCATATTGCTCTTTGCATGATCATGTAGTTGACATTGTATTTGTGGCATGGCCACCTTCATAATTTTGATACATGTCGCTCTTGATTCATTGCATATCCCGGTACACCACCGGAGGCATTCATATAGAGTCATATATTGTTCTAGCTTTGAGTTGTAAATCCATAAAAGTGTGATGATCTTCATTATTAGAGCATTGTCCTAGTGAGGAAAGGATGATGAAGACTATGATTCCCCCACAAGTCGGGATGTGACTTCGGACTTTACAAAAAGAAAAAAAAGAAAAAAAAAGAAAAGGCCAAAAAGAAAAAAAAAGTAGGCCAAAGAAAAAAAAAGAAAAATGAAAAAGAAAAAAATGAAAAAAATGAGAGAAAAAGAGAGAAGGGACAATGCTACTATCTCTTTTTCCACACTTGTGCTTCAAAATAGCACCACGATCTTCATGTTAGAGAGTCTCATATGTTGTCACTTTCATATACTAGTGGGAATTTTTTATTATAGAACTTGGCTTGTATATTCCAATGATGAGCTTCCTCAAAGTGCCCTAGGTCTTCGTGAGCAAGCAAGTTGGATGCACCCCACTTAGTTTCTTTTGTTGAGCTTTCATATATTTATAGCTCTAGTCCATCTGTTGCATGGCAATCCCTACTCACTCACATTGATATCTATTAATGGGCATCTCCATAGCCCGTTGATACGCCTAGTTGATGTGAGACTATCTTCTCCCTTTTTGTCTTCTCCACAACCACCCTTCTATTCCACATATAGTGCTATGTCCATGGCTCACGCTCATGTATTGCGTGAAAGTTGAAAAAGTTTGAGATTATTAAAGTATGAAACAATTGCTTGGCTTGTCATCAGGGTTGTGCATTATTAAATACTTTGTGTGATGAAGATAGAGCATAGCCAGACTATATGATTTTGTAGGGATAACTTTCTTTAGCCATGTTATTTTGAGAAGACATGATTACTTTGATTAGTATGCTTGAAGTATTACTATTTCTTATGTCAATATGAACTTTTATTTTGTATTCATTTGGGTCTGAACATTCATGCCACAATAAAGAAACTTACATTATAAATTATGCTAGGTAGCATTCCACATCAAAAATTTCTTTGTTATCATGTACCTCCTCGAGGACGAGCAGGAATTAAGCTTGGGGATGCTTGATACGTCTCCAACGTATCTATAATATTTGATTGTTCCATGCTATTATATTACCTCTTTTGGATGTTTATGGGCTTTATTTTACACATTTATATCATTTTTGGGACTAACCTACTAACCGGAGGCCCAACCCATATTGCTGTTTTTTTGCCTATTTCAGTATTTCGAAGAAAAGGAATATCAAAAGGAGTCCAAGCGGAATGAAACCTTCGGGAGCGTTATTTTTGGAACAAATGTGATCGGGAGAGCCTGGAGTGCAAGTCAAGAAAGCTCCGAGGGCCCCACGAGATAGGAGGGTGCGCCCCCCTGTAGGGTGCGCCCCCTATCTCGTGGGCCCCTCGGGCATCCACCGATGTACTTCTTCCTCCTATATATGTCTACGTACCCCGAAAACATCCAGGAGCACCACGAAACACAATTTCCACCGCCGTAACTTTCTGTATCCGCGAGATCCCATATTGGAGCCCTTGCCGGCACTCTCCGGAGGGGGAAGCAGCCAAGGAGGGCCTCTACATCAACATCCTTGCCCCTCCGATGAGTTGTGAGTAGTTTACCACAGACCTACGGGTCCATAGTTATTAGCTTGATGGCTTCTTCTCTCTTTTTGGATCTCAATACAATGTTCTCCCCCTCTCTTGTGGAGATCTATTCGATGTAATCTCTTTTTGCGGTGTGTTTGTCGAGATCCGATGAATTGTGGGTTTATGATCAAGTTTATATATGAATAATATTTGAATCTTCTCTGAATTCTTTTATGTATGATTGAGTTATCTTTGCAAGTCTCTTAGAATTATCAGTTTGGTTTGGCCTACTAGATTGATCTTTCTTGCCATAGGAGAAGTGCTTAGCTTTGGGTTCAATCTTGCGGTGTTCTTACCCAGTGACAAAAAGGGTTGCAAGACACGTATTGTATTGTTGCCATCGAGGATAACAAGATGGGGTTTATATCATATTGCATGTGTTTATCCCTCTACATCATGTCTTCTTGCTTAATGCGTTGCTCTGTTCTTATGAACCTAATACACTAGATGCATGCTGGATAGCGGTCGATGTGTGGAGTAATAGTAGTAGATGCAGGCAGGAGTCGGTCTACTTGTTATGGACGTGATGCCAATATACATGATCATGCCTAGATAATCTCATAACTATGCGCTTTTCTATCAATTGCTCGACAGTAATTTGATCACCCACCGTAATACTTATGCTACCTTGAGAGAAGCCTCTAGTGAAACCTATGGCCCCCGGATCTATCTCTTATCATATTTGCTTTCCATCTACTTTATTTGCATCTTTACTTTTTGCATCTATCTTATAAAATACCAAAAATATATTTATCTTATCATACTATCTTTATTAGATCTCACTTTCGCAAGAGGCCTTGAAGGGATTGACAACCCCTTTATTGCGTTAGTTGCGAGTTCTCAGTTTGTTTGTGTAGGTGCATGGGACTTTTGAGGAGCCTCTTACTGGATTGATACCTTGGTTCTCAAAACTAAGGGAAATACTTACGCTACACTTTCCTGCATCACCCTCTCCTCTTCGAGGAAAACCAACGCAAGCTCAAGACGTAGCAAGAAGGATTTACGCACCGCTGTCGGGAGGTATTCGCCCAGTCAAGACATACCAAGTACCCATCACAAACCCATCTCCTCGTGATTTACATTATTTGCCATTTGCCTCTCGCTTTCCTCTCCCCACTTCACCCTTGCCGTTTTATTCGCCCTCTCCTCCTCTCCTTTTTGCTTGCCTTCTTCCGCCTTGCTTTTGTTTGCCGCTATGTCTGAAATTGGGGAGATTATCGTCGATATGGAAAACAATGATAACACAGAAAATCCCGAGGCTCCGGCCGATGAACCCCCTATCTTGCATACTAAAAAGTTTCGAATCGGTAGTGGTAACATCATTGGCAAAGGTGTTATTCAAGATTTCTTTACTTGTGATGGTGCTTTACCTTCTATGGGTTGTTCTATTCTTCATAGGACTAGTAGTCTTGCGGATGCTGTCGCTATGCTTGTAGTTGAACTTGAAAGACAATTTATGCATATGCATCCTTGCATACAAAGAATTTTCCTAGAATTCTCTAATATTGAGCATTCTTCTGTTAAGCGTGCTGTTACTATCTTTTTGGCTCATGAGTTTAGATTTATCATAAGAGAGGCCAAAGAAATCTTTGCACACTATAAGGTGGACACCAGTCGTCCACCCATAGAAGCGATCCTCTATGATCAAGAGGAAATTAGACGTTTTTAATCTTCGAACTATATCGCTTTTAATGAAAACCTTAGAAAAAAGGTTCCTACCAATGTCTTGGTTGATTGCATTAATGAGCTTAATAATGATTTTGCCCTCAGAAACAATGAGCTAGGGTACTCTCTTGAGTATAGGCTTACAAGATTTTGCCAAAAGAATGCTTTTAGTGATGAAATAGTTGTGCATTATGAAGGGCCAAGGGAGGAACCCGTTCCCCCTGTGATTGGTCTTGGGGATCTTTGTCCCACTAAATTTAGCCCTTTTGATTACTTTCGCTTGCCTCAAAGGAAACTTGCTGCCGAACATAGAGAATATGAGATGAGCTTTCAAGATCTATCTTATTATTACGGCACCACTTAGATCTATCTTTGTTTTTATGCCTAGCTAGGGGCGTTAAACAATAGCGCAAGTTGGGAGGCAACCCAATTTTCTTTATGTTTTTAGTTTTGCTCCTGTTTAGTAATAAATCTTGCATCTACCTTCTGGTTAGATGTGTTTTTATATTTTAATTAGTGTTTGTGCCAAGTAGAACCTATAGGATAACCTACGATGATAGTTGATTTGATTCTGCTGAAAAACAGAAACTTTGCACGCACGAATATAATTTTGTTAATTCACAGAAACGTGCTTTTGTGTTCATTCTTTTTGCTACTGTTCAATAGACAAATTGTCCAGGACTTCCTATTTTGGTAGGATTTATAGAGTTCCAGAAGTTTGCGTTAATTATAGATTGCTACAGACTGTTCTTTTTTTGACAGATTCTGTTTTTCGTGTGTTGTTTGCTTATTTAATGTATCTATGGCTAGTAAATTAGTTTATAAACCATAAAGAAGTTGTAATACAGTAGGTTTAACACCAATATAAGTAAATAATGAGTTCATTGCAGTACCTTTTGTGGCAGTTTTGTTTTCTTTCACTAACGGAGCTTATAAGATTTCCTGTTGAGTTTTGTGTTGTGAAGTTTTCAAGTTTTGGGTAAAGCTTTTATGGACTACGGAATAAAGGGTGGCAAGAGCCTAAGCTTGGGGATGCCCATGGTACCCCAAGATATTCAAGAATAGCCAAAAGCCTAAGCTCCCGGGGCATCCCCTCTTTCGTCTTCGTTCATTGGTAACTTTACTTGGAGCTATATTTTTATTCGCTACATGATATGTGTTTTGCTTGGAGCGTCGTGTATTTTATTAGTCTTTGCTTTTTAGTTTACCACAATCATACTTGCTGTACACACCTTTTGGGAGAAGCCTATTTGATTAGAATTTGCTAGAATACTCTATGTGCTTCACTTATATCTTTTGAGCTTGATAGTTTTTGCTCTAGTGCTTCACTTATATCTTTTAGAGCACGGTGATGTCTTAATTTTGAAGAAATTGCTAGTCTCTCATGCTTCACTTATATTATTTTTAGAGTCTTTTAGAACAGCATGGTATTTTCTATTATCATAAAGTTGGTCCTAGAATGATGAGCATCCAATTGGGTATAATAAAAACTATCATAGAAAGTGAATTGGATGCTATGATCAATTTGATGCTTGATAATTGTTTCGAGATATAGATGTAGTGATATTAAAGTCATGCTGGTTGGGTGATTATGAATTTAAAGAATGCTTGTGTTGAAGCTTGCGATTCCCGTAGCATGCATGTATGGTGAACCGCTTTGTGATGAAGTTGGAGCACAATTTTATTTATTGATTGTCTTCCTTATGAGTGGCAGTCGGGGACGAGCGATGGTCTTTTCCTACCAATCTATCCCCCTAGGAGCATGCGCATAGTACTTTGGTTTTTGATGACTTCTAAATTTTTGCAACAAGTATATAAGTTCCTTTGATTAATGTTGAGTCCATGGACTATACGCACTCTTTCACCCTTCCACCATTGCTAGCCTCTCTTGTACCGCATAATTTTCGCCGGTACCATGCACCCACCATTTACCTTCCTCAAAACAACCACCATACCTACCTATTATGGCATTTCCATAGCCATTCCGAGATATATTTCCATGCAACTTTCCACCATTCCGTTCATATGACACGCATTACTTTTGTCATATTGCTCTTTGCATGATCATGTAGTTGACATTGTATTTGTGGCAAGGCCACCTTCATAATTTTCATACATGTCGCTCTTGATTCATTGCATATCCCGGTACACCGCCGGAGGCATTCTTATGGAGTCATTTCTTGTTCTAGCTTTGATTTGTAAATCCATAAAAGTGTGATGATCTTCATTATTAGAGCATTGTCCTAGTGAGGAAAGGATGATGAAGACCATGATTCCCCCACAAGTCGGGATGAGACTTCGGACTTTACAAAAAGAAAAAAAAAGAAAAAAGAAAAGGCCAAAAAAAAGTAGGCCAAAGAAAAAAAAGGGAAAATGAAAAATAAAAAAAAAGAAAAAATGAGAGAAAAAGAGAGAAGGGACAATGCTACTATCTCTTTTTCCCCACTTGTGCTTCAAAATAGCACCACGATCTTCATGTTAGAGAGTCTCGTATGTTGTCACTTTCATATACTAGTGAGAATTTTTCATTATAGAACTTGGCTTGTATATTCCAATGATGGGCTTCCTCAAAGTGCCCTAGGTCTTCGTGAGCAAGCAAGTTGGATGCACCCCACTTAGTTTCTTTTGTTGAGCTTTCATATATTTATAGCTCTAGTGCATCCGTTGAATGGCAATCCCTACTCACTCACATTGATATCTATTAATGGGCATCTCCATAGCCCGTTGATACGCCTAGTTGATGTGAGACTATCTTCTCCCTTTTTGTCTTCTCCACAGCCACCCTTCTATTCCACATATAGTGCTATGTCCATGGCTCACGCTCATGTATTGCGTGAAAGTTGAAAAAGTTTGATATTATTAAAGTATGAAACAATTGCTTGGCTTCTCATCGGGGTTGTGCATTATTAAATACTTTGTATGATGAAGATAGAGCATAGCCAGACTATATGATTTTGTAGGGATAACTTTCTTTAGCCATGTTATTTTGAGAAGACATGATTACTTTGATTAGTATGCTTGAAGTATTACTATTTCTTATGTCAATATGAACTTTTATTTTGTATTCATTTGGGTCTGAACATTCATGCCATAATAAATAAAATTACATTATAAATTATGCTAGGTAGCATTCCACATCAAAATTTTCTTTTTTATCATTTACCTACTCGAGGACGAGCAGGAATTAAGCTTGGGGATGCTTGATACGTCTCCAACGTATCTATAATTTTTGATTGTTCCATGCTATTATATTACCTCTTTTGGATGTTTATGGGCTTTATTTTACACATTTATATATTTTTGGGACTAACATACTAACCGGAGGCCCAGCCCATATTGCTGTTTTTTCTGCCTATTTCATTATTTCGAGGAAAAGGAATATCAAACGGAGTCCAAACGGAATGAAACCTTCAGGAGCGTTATTTTTGGAACAAATGTGATCGGGAGAGCCTGGAGTGCAAGTCAAGAAAGCTCCAAGGGACCCACGAGATAGGAGGGTGCGCCCCCCTGTATGGCGCGGCCCCTATCTCGTGGCCCCCTCGGGCATCCACCGACGTACTTCTTCCTCCTATAGATGTCTACGTACCCCGAAAACATCCAGGAGCACCACGAAACACAATTTCCACCACCGTAACCTTCTGTATCCGCAAGATCCCATCTTGGAGCCCTTGCCGGCACTCTGCCGGAGGGGGAAGCAACCACGGAGGGCCTCTACATCAACATCCTTGCCCCTCCGATGAGTTGTGAGTAGTTTACCACAGACCTACGGGTCCATAGTTATTAGCTAGATGGCTTCTTCTCTCTTTTTGGATCTCAATACAATGTTTTCCCCCTCTCTTTTGGAGATCTATTCGATGTAATCTCTTTTTGCGGTGTGATTGTCGAGATCCGATGAATTGTGGGTTTATGATCAAGTTTATCTATGAATAATATTTGAATCTTCTCTGAATTCTTTTATGTATGATTGAGTTATCCTTGCAAGTCTCTTCGAATTATCAGTTTGGTTTGGCCTACTAGATTGATCTTTCTTGCCATAGGAGAAGTGCTTAGCTTTGGGTTCAATCTTGCGGTGTTCTTACCCAGTGACAGAAAGGGTTGCAAGACACGTATTGTAATGTTGCCATCGAGGATAACAAGATGGGGTTTATATCATATTGCATGTGTTTATCCCTCTACATCATGTCTTCTTGCTTAAAGCGTTGCTCTGTTTTTATGAACCTAATACACTAGATGCATGCTGGATAGCGGTCGACGTGTGGAGTAATAGTAGTAGATGCAGGCAGGAGTCGGTCTACTTGTTATGGACGTGATGCCTATATACATGATCATGCCTAGATAATCTCATAACTATGCGCTTTTCTATCAATTGCTTGACAGTAATTTGTTCACCCACCGTAATACTTATGCTATCTTGAGAGAAGCCTCTAGTGAAACCTATGGCCCCCGGGTCTATCTCTTATCATATTTGCTTTCCATCTACCTTATTTGCATCTTTACTTTTTGCATCTATCTTATAAAATACCAAAAATATATTTATCTTATCATACTATCTTTATTAGATCTCACTTTACATGCAAGTGGCCGTGAAGGATTGACAACCCCTTTATTGCGTTGGTTGCGAGTTCTCGCTTTGTTTGTGTAGGTGCGTGGGACTTTTGAGGAGCCTCCTCTTTGGATTGATACCTTGGTTCTCAAAACTGAGGGAAATACTTACGCTACACTTTCTGCATCACCCTCTCCTCTTGAGGAAAACCAACGCAAGCTCAAGACGTAGCAAGAAGGATTTTTGGCGCCATTGCCGGGGAGGTATTCGCTCAAGTCAAGACATACCAAGTACCCATCACAAACCCATCTCCCTCGCATTTACATTATTTGCCATTTGCCTCTCATTTTCCTCTCCCCCACTTCACCCTTGCCGTTTTATTCGCCCTCTCCTCCTCTCCTTTTCGCTTGCCTTCTTCCGCCTTGCTTTTGTTTGCCGCTATGTCTGAAATTGGGGAGATTATCGTCGATATGGACAACAATGATAACACAGAAAATCCCGAGGCTCCGGCCGATGAACCCCCTATCTTGCATACTAAAAAGTTTCGAATCGGTAGTGGTAACATCATTGGCAAAGGTGTTATTCAATATTTCTTTACTTGTGCCGGTGCTTTACCTTCTATGGGTTAGTCTATTCGTCATAGAACTAGTAGTCTTGCGGATGCTGTCGCTATGCTTGTAGTTGAACTTGAAAGACAATTTATGCATATGCATCCTTGCATACAAAGATTTTTCCTAGAATTCTCTAATATTGAGCATTCTTACATTAAGCGCTGTTACTATCTTTTGGCTCATGAGTTTAGATTTATCATAAGAGAGGGCAAAGAAATCTTTAAGACTATAAGGTGGACACCAGTCGTCCACCCATAGAAGCGATCCTCTATGATCAAGAGGAAATTAGACGTTTTTAATCTTCGAACTATATCGCTTTTAATGAAAACCTTAGAAAAAAGGTTCCTACCAATGTCTTGGTTGATTGCATTAATGAGCTTAATAATGATTTGCCCTCAGAAACAATGAGCTAGGGTACTCTCTTGAGTATAGGCTTACAAGATTTTGCCAAAAGAATGCTTTTAGTGATGAAATAGTTGTGCATTATGAAGGGCCAAGGGAGGAACCCGTTCCTCCTGTGATTGGTCTTGGGGATCTTTGTCCCACTAAATTTAGCCCTTTAGATTACTTTCTCTTGCCTCAAAGGAAACTTGTTGCCGAACATAGAGAATATGAGATGAGCTTTCAAGATCTATCTTATTATTACGGCACCACTTAGATCTATCTTTGTTTTTATGCCTAGCTAGGGGCGTTAAACAATAGCGCAAGTTGGGAGGCAACCCAATTTTCTTTATGTTTTTAGTTTTGCTCCTGTTTAGTAATAAATCTTGCATCTACCTTCTGGTTAGATGTGTTTTTATATTTTAATTAGTGTTTGTGCCAAGTAGAACCTATAGGATAACCTACGATGATAGTTGATTTGATTCTGCTGAAAAACAGAAACTTTGGACGCACGAATATAATTTTGTTAATTCACAGAAACGTGCTTTTGTGTTCATTCTTTTTGCTACTGTTCAATACACAAATTATCCAGGACTTCCTATTTTGGTAGGATTTTTAGAGTTGCAGAAGTTTGCGTTAATTATAGATTGCTACAGACTGTTCTTTTTTTGACAGATTCTGTTTTTCGTGTGTTGTTTGCTTATTTAATGTATCTATGGCTAGTAAATTAGTTTATAAACCATAAAGAAGTTGTAATACAGTAGGTTTAACACCAATATAAGTAAATAATGAGTTAATTTCAGTACCTTTTGTGGCTGTTTTGTTTTCTTTCACTAACGGAGCTTATAAGATTTCCTGTTGAGTTTTGTGTTGTGAAGTTTTCAAGTTTTGGGTAAAGCTTTTATGGACTATGGAATAAAGGGTGGCAAGAGCCTAAGCTTGGGGATGCCCATGGTACCCCAAGATATTCAAGAATAGCCAAAAGCCTAAGCTCCCGGGGCATCCCCTCTTTCGTCTTCGTTCATTGGTAACTTTACTTGGAGCTATATTTTTATTCGCTACATGATATGTGTTTTTCTTGGAGCGTCGTGTATTATATTAGTCTTTGCTTTTTAGTTTACCACAATCATACTTTCTGTACACACCTTTTGGGAGAAGCCTATTTGATTAGAATTTGCTAGGGGCGTGTTTGGTTGCCTGGGTGCATCTAGCATGCATTGCATGAAGGAGCCTGGTTGAGGCTAGCCTGGTTGAGCTCATGCAAAACTGAGTTAAAATGTGTGTTTGGTGTACTGCATGAGATGAGCCAGGCTCAGCTCAGATTTTGTTTGGTGTGTTGCATCTGAGGTTGTATGAGAGATGCAGTATACAACATATGTTGTTTGGTAGGTTGTATGATGTGGAATTTTGACTCAAGGGTGATTGATATGTATGTAAAATAATTAGAATATAATTTAGGTAATATGCACTCCAAATTAGATATCTTTGCTGATTGAAGTAATAAAAAAATATATGTTCACACGTCTTAAAAATGACTGAGATGATTGAAGTAAGAAAAAACAAAATTTCAGCAGCATCTTTGCTGTTTGTATAGGTACACAAGCAGTTTATATACACATATAAGCAATTTATGGTACTAAATAACTAAAGAATCCTTCTTTTCCGGTCCAGCACATAAATAGCACATAAATGAAGACATACTAGAGTTCACATATTAGATAGCCACAAATCCATATGGTCCATATTACAGTCTAGAGTTCACATATTAGATAGCCACAAATCTATATTGTCTTTACATTACATATATACGGGGATAGTTTTTCTGACCAAGTACAATAAAATATGGTCAGCTTCGTTGAATTGGCACATGTTTGCTCACACTCCACCCTTGGGCACTTCATCGCTAGTCACGGGCATTCCATCCTTGGGCAGTCCTTCCTTGGGCACGGGCACTCCACCGTTGACCTTGGAGAGGTGGTGCATGACCCAACGAGTGCGACGAGTCTCCGACATCTGCACAAATGAGTGGCTCCTCAATGCAGGTATGAATGCTGTCTTCCAACAATTTCCGATCACGGAACAAGTTACACAAGTTATAAAATGGGGCCCTGTTCATCCTTAGTAGGTCATGGCAATTTATATCATTGGTTTCATAGATAAAACGTAGATTGGACAACCTAGCTACGTCTCTCTCAAGCATAACGTAACGAATTGGAGCACGATAGTTTCTAATTCTAGCCCTTGTAGTTATTGTGGCCATATAGGCACACAAAACAGCAACCAAACCAGCAGCTTGCACTATCAGCGAATCTCGGGTCTTGCCATTGTCATCCATCTATATAAATTCAGCACATATTTATAAATTAATAAAGGCATGGGAACTGATAATATTGACATTATTTGCATCATCAAAACAAAATAAATACATGAACACATTGTTCAGGAAGTTAACTCGCATAGATCTATGATAATCAAAAAAATTAGCTCACAAATATATGCACTTTTCTTTCCTACCTACTGATTCCTTCTAATTTCCACAAGTTAGCTCACATAGATCCATGATAATCAAAAAATTTACTAGCCCAATAGCTCACATAGATGCATGCTAATCACACAGATCTAGGAGAGGAGGTTGGGACACGGCCTGTACATGCTAATCCCATGCATGTGCATCCCGGTAGTGGGTTGTATCTGCGTGGAGGCAGGGGTGAACGCGTGAGCACGCGCGCATGTGTGCGTGTGGGTGCCGTGCTGTACATGAGCGAGGGAGCAGCTCCCATGGCCACGGCGGCCATGGCTGGGAGCTCGGCTCCGACCTAAACACGCCCGCGCCGGCCACGGCGGCCATGGCCGGAGCTCGGCTCCGCCAAAACGCTGCTGAGGCGCAGCACTCCGCCTAGCCGCCTGCTCACATCCGCATCGGTAGAAGCAGCAGCGCAAGGGCAGAGAGAGATGAGAGGGATCCGAGAGGGATGGGGACAAATTGAAGAGGGATGGGAGGAGGGAGTTCAACCTCTGCGCGGAGAGGATGCGCGCCGGCGACGGCCCACGAGGCGACGGTGCGGCGAGATCTGTTCGCAGGAGAGAGGACAGGGGTGGGGAGAGTGGCGCGAATGCGGGTGTGAATCGACAAGGAGAGAAACCCTACCCCTCTTTGCTCGCGTGGATGCAGGCGTGGGTGCAGGCGTGGATGCAATCTCGCGGAAACGCCCGAAACTTGCGTGCGAGCTCAGCCTGGCTGGGGGGCCTGTTTTGCATCAGTCGGGCCTGGCCCAAAACGAGGTGCAGCCTACCAAACGTTGCGAAAATTGCATGGTGGGTGCGATGCAGGTGCGAGGCAAGAAACCAAACACGCCCTAGAATACTCTATGTGCTTCACTTATATCTTTTGAGCTTGATAGTTTTTGCTCTAGTGCTTCACTTATATCTTTTAGAGCACGGTGATGTCTTAATTTTGAAGAAATTGCTAGTCTCTCATGCTTCACTTATATTATTTTTAGAGTCTTTTAGAACAGCATGGTATTTTCTATTATCATAAAGTTGGTCCTAGAATGATGAGCATCCAATTGGGTATAATAAAAACTATCATAGAAAGTGAATTGGATGCTATGATCAATTTGATGCTTGATAATTGTTTTGAGATATAGATGTAGTGATATTAAAGTCATGCTAGTTGGATGATTATGAATTTAAAGAATGCTTGTGTTGAAGCTTGCGATTCCCGTAGCATGCATGTATGGTGAACCGCTTTGTGATGAAGTTGGAGCACAATTTTATTTATTGATTGTCTTCCTTATGAGTGGCAGTCGGGGACGAGCGATGGTCTTTTCCTACCAATCTATCCCCCTAGGAGCATGCGCATAGTACTTTGGTTTTTGATGACTTCTAAATTTTTGCAACAAGTATATAAGTTCCTTTGATTAATGTTGAGTCCATGGACTATACGCACTCTTTCACCCTTCCACCATTGCTAGCCTCTCTTGTACCGCATAATTTTCGCCGGTACCATGCGCCCACCATTTACGTTCCTCAAAACAACCACCATACCTACCTATTATGGCATTTCCATAGCCATTCCGAGATATATTGCCATGCAACTTTCCACCGTTCCGTTCATATGACACGCATTACTTTTGTCATAATGCTCTTTGCATGATCATGTAGTTGACATTGTATTTGTGGCAAGGCCACCTTCATAATTTTCATACATGTCGCTCTTGATTCATTGCATATCCCGGTACACCGCCGGAGGCATTCTTATAGAGTCATTTCTTGTTCTAGCTTTGATTTGTAAATCCATAAAAGTGTGATGATCTTCATTATTAGAGCATTGTCCTAGTGAGGAAAGGATGATGAAGACCATGATTCCCCCACAAGTCGGGATGAGACTTCGGACTTTACAAAAAGAAAAAAAAAAGAAAAAAGAAAAGGCCAAAAAAAAGTAGGCCAAAGAAAAAAAAGGGAAAATGAAAAATAATAAAAAGGAAAAAATGAGAGAAAAAGAGAGAAGGGACAATGCTACTATCTCTTTTTCCCCACTTGTGCTTCAAAATAGCACCACGATCTTCATGTTAGAGAGTCTCGTATGTTGTCACTTTCATATACTAGTGAGAATTTTTCATTATAGAACTTGGCTTGTATATTCCAATGATGGGCTTCCTCAAAGTGCCCTAGGTCTTCGTGAGCAAGCAAGTTGGATGCACCCCACTTAGTTTCTTTTGTTGAGCTTTCATATATTTATAGCTCTAGTGCATCCGTTGAATGGCAATCCCTACTCACTCACATTGATATCTATTAATGGGCATCTCCATAGCCCGTTGATACGCCTAGTTGATGTGAGACTATCTTCTCCCTTTTTGTCTTCTCCACAGCCACCCTTCTATTCCACATATAGTGCTATGTCCATGGCTCACGCTCATGTATTGCGTGAAAGTTGAAAAAGTTTGATATTATTAAAGTATGAAACAATTGCTTGGCTTCTCATCGGGGTTGTGCATTATTAAATACTTTGTGTGATGAAGATAGAGCATAGCCAGACTATATGATTTTGTAGGGATAACTTTCTTTAGCCATGTTATTTTGAGAAGACATGATTACTTTGATTAGTATGCTTGAAGTATTACTATTTCTTATGTCAATATGAACTTTTATTTTGTATTCATTTGGGTCTGAACATTCATGCCAGAATAAATAAAATTACATTATAAATTATGCTAGGTAGCATTCCACATCAAAATTTTCTTTTTTATCATTTACCTACTCGAGGACGAGCATGAATTAAGCTTGGGGATGCTTGATACGTCTCCAACGTATCTATAATTTTTGATTGTTCCATGCTATTATATTACCTCTTTTGGATGTTTATGGGCTTTATTTTACACATTTATATTATTTTTGGGACTAACATACTAACCGGAGGCCCAGCCCATATTGCTGTTTTTTTCTGCCTATTTCATTATTTCGAAGAAAAGGAATATCAAACGGAGTCCAAACGGAATGAAACCTTCAGGAGCGTTATTTTTGGAACAAATGTGATCGGGAGAGCCTGGAGAGCAAGTCAAGAAAGCTCCAAGGGCCCCACGAGATAGGAGGGTGCGCCCCCTTGTATGGCGCGACCCCTATCTCGTGGGCCCCTCGGGCATCCACCGACGTACTTCTTCCTCCTATAGATGTCTACGTACCCCGAAAACATCCAGGAGCACCATGAAACACAATTTCCACCGCCGTAACCTTCTGTATCCGCAAGATCCCATCTTGGAGCCCTTGCCGGCACTCTGCCGGAGGGGGAAGCAACCACGGAGGGCCTCTACATCAACATCCTTGCCCCTCCGATGAGTTGTGAGTAGTTTACCACAGACCTACGGGTCCATAGTTATTAGCTATATGGCTTCTTCTCTCTTTTTGGATCTCAATACAATGTTCTCCCCCTCTCTTGTGGAGATCTATTCGATGTAATCTCTTTTTGCGGTGTGATTGTCGAGATCCGATGAATTGTGGGTTTATGATCAAGTTTATCTATGAATAATATTTGAATCTTCTCTGAATTCTTTTATGTATGATTGAGTTATCCTTGCAAGTCTCTTAGAATTATCAGTTTGGTTTGGCCTACTAGATTGATCTTTCTTGCCATAGGAGAAGTGCTTAGCTTTGGGTTCAATCTTGCGGTGTTCTTACCCAGTGACAGAAAGGTTTGCAAGACACGTATTGTAATGTTGCCATCGAGGATAACAAGATGGGGTTTATATCATATTGCATGTGTTTATCCCTGTACATCATGTCTTCTTGCTTAAAGCGTTGCTCTGTTTTTATGAACCTAATACACTAGATGCATGCTGGATAGCGGTCGATGTGTGGAGTAATAGTAGTAGATGCAGGCAGGAGTCGGTCTACTTGTTATGTACGTGATGCCTATATACATGATCATGCCTAGATAATCTCATAACTATGCGCTTTTCTATCAATTGCTCGACAGTAATTTGTTCACCCACCGTAATACTTATGCTATCTTGAGAGAAGCCTCTAGTGAAACCTATGGCCCCCGGGTCTATCTCTTATCATATTTGCTTTCCGTCTACCTTATTTGCATCTTTACTTTTTGCATCTATCTTATAAAATACCAAAAATATATTTATCTTATCATACTATCTTTATTAGATCTCACTTTCGCAAGTGGCCATGAAGGGATTGACAACCCCTTTATTGCGTTGGTTGCGAGTTCTCGGTTTGTTTGTGTAGGTGCGTGGGACTTTTGAGGAGCCTCCTACTGGATTGATACCTTGGTTCTCAAAACTGAGGGAAATACTTACGCTACACTTTGTTGCATCACCCTCTCCTTTTCGAGGAAAACCAACGCAAGCTCAAGACGTAGCAAGAAGGATTTTTGGCACCATTGCCAGGGAGGTATTCGCTCAAGTCAAGACATACCAAGTACCCATCACAAACCCATCTCCCTCGCATTTACATTATTTGCCATTTGCCTCTCGTTTTCCTCTCCCCCACTTCACCCTTGCCGTTTTATTCGCCCTCTCCTCCTCTCCTTTTCGCTTGCCTTCTTCCGCCTTGCTTTTGTTTGCCGCTATGTCTGAAATTGGGGAGATTATCGTCGATATGGACAACAATGATAACACAGAAAATCCCGAGGCTCCGGCCGATGAACCCCCTATCTTGCATACTAAAAAGTTTCGAATCAGTAGTGGTAACATCATTGGCAAAGGTGTTATTCAAGATTTTTTACTTGTGTCAGTGCTTTACCTTCTATGGGTTGTTCTATTCTTCATAGAACTAGTAGTCTTGCGGATGCTGTCGCTATGCTTGTAGTTGAACTTGAAAGACAATTTATGCATATGCATCCTTGCATACAAAGAATTTTCCTAGAATTCTCTAATATTCAGCATTCTTCTGTTAAGCACGTTGTTACTATCTTTTTGGCTCACGAGTTTAGATTTATCATAAGAGAGGCCAAAGAAATCTTTGCGCACTATAAGGTGGATGCCGGTCGTCCCCCATAGAAGCGATCCTCTATGATGAAGAGGAAATTAGACGTTTTCAATCGTCGGACTATATCGCTTTTAATGAAAACCTTATGAAAAAAGATTCCTACCAATGTCTTGGTTGATTGCATTAATGAGCTTAATAATGATTTTGCCCTCAGAAACAATGATCTAGGGTACTCTCTTGAGTATAGGCTTACAAGATTTTCCCAAAAGAATGCTTTTAGTGATGAAATAGTTGTGCATTATGAAGGGCCAAGGGAGGAACCTGTTCCTCCTGTGATTGGTCTTGGGGATCTTTGTCCCACTAAATTTAGCCCTTTTGATTACTTTTGCTTGCCTCAAAGGAAACTTGCTGCCGAACGTAGAGAATATGAGATGAGCTTTCAAGATCTATCTTATTATTACGGCACCACTTAGATCTATCTTTGTTTTTATGCCTAGCTAGGGGCGTTAAACAATAGCGCTAGTTGAGAGGCAACCCAATTTTCTTTATGTTTTTAGTTTTGCTCCTGTTTAGTAATAAATCTTGCATATACCTTCTGGTTAGATGTGTTTTTATCTTTTAATTAGTGTTTGTGCCAAGTAGAACCTATAGGATAACCTACGATGGTAGTTGATTTGATTTTGCTGAAAAACAGAAACTTTGCGCGCACGAATATAATTTTGTTAATTCACAGGAACTTGCTTTTGCGTTCATTCTTTTTTCTGCTGTTCAATAGACAAATTGTCCAGGACTTCCTATTTTGGTAGGATTTTTATAGTTCCAGAAGTTTGCGTTAGTTACAGATTGCTACAGACTGTTCTTTTTTTGACAGATTCTGTTTTTCATGTGTTGTTTGCTTATTTCAATGTTTCTATGGCTAGTAAATTAGTTTATAAATCGTAAAGAAGTTGGAATACAGTAGGTTTAACACCAATATAAATAAAGAATGAGTTCATTGCAGTACCTTATGTGGTGGTTTTCTTTTCTTTCACTAACGGAGCTTGTAAGATTTCCTGTTGAGTTTTGTGTTGTGAAGTTTTCAAGTTTTGGGTAAATCTTTTATGGACTATGGAATAAAGGGTGGCAAGAGCCTAAGCTTGGGGATGCCCATGGCACCCCAAGATATTCAAGAATAGCCAAAAGCCTAAGCTTGGGGATGCCCCGGGAAGGCATCCCCTCTTTCGTCTCCGTTCATTGGTAACTTTAGTTGGAGCTATATTTTTATTCACTACATGATATGTGTTTTGCTTGGAGCGTGGTGTATTATATTAGTCTTTGCTTTTTAGTTTACCACAATCATCCTTTCTGTACACACCTTTTGGGAGAAGCCTATTTGATTAGAATTTTCTAGAATACTCTATGTGCTTCACTTATATCTTTTGAGCTTGATAGTTTTTGCTCTAGTGCTTCACTTAGATCTCACTTTCGCAAGTGGCCGTGAAGGGATTGACAACCCCTTTATTGCGTTGGTTGCAAGTTCTCAGTTTGTTTGTGTAGGTGTGTGGGACTTTTGAGGAGCCTCCTACTGGATTGATATCTTGGTTCTCAAAACTGAGGGAAATACTTACGCTACACTTTGCTGCATCACCCTCTCCTCTTCGAGGAAAACCAACGCAAGCTCAATACGTAGCAGATGGCAACACATCATTGGATAGTAATATGAAGCATAAAGCACCATGTTCAAGTAGAGGGTACAACGGGTTGCGGGAGAGTGGACCGCTGAATATAGTTGGGGGAAGAGTTGGTGATGAAGGCGGTGAAGTTGTTGGTGAAGATCGCGGCGATGATGATGGCCCCCGGCGGTGCTCCGGTGCCACCGGAAGCAAGGGGGAGAGAGCCCCCCTTCTTCTTCTTCTTCTTCTTCTTCTTCTTCCTTGACCTTCTCTCTAGATGGGAGAAGGGTTTCCCCTCTGGTCGTTGGCTCCCATGGCGTGGGAGGGGCAAGAGCCCCTCCCAGATTGGATCTATCTCTCTGTCTCTCTCTGTTTCTGCGTTCCCAGATCCTTCCCCTTCACCGTTACTTTTATATCCGGAGATCCGTAACTCCGATTGGGGTGAATCTTTCGTCCAGATTTTTCTCATAAAATTAGCTTTCTTGCGGAAAAAGAAGAGCGTCAACCGCCTTATGGGGATACTTTTTACTCCACCTCCTCCCTCCTAGCGCTCCCTCCTCCCCGCGCCGGTGGCCACTCCGGCCCCGGCGGCCACCACCCTCCTACCTGTGGCCACTCCGGCCCTGGTAGCCACCGACCCTGGCCTTGATGGCGCCGTTTGACCTCAACTTCGACCGTGGGAAGCAATTCCAGATGGAGATGAGAACCAAGTTTGGCCACCCGGTGGTGTTCTCCCCCGGCTTTCACCAAAAGGAGTTCACAATGGTGGTCTCTTTCTGCCGTGCATCTTTCAAGCTTGATGTGCACACGGTTAGTATTTCCCTCCTTGCCATGTTTGGTGGTTATGCTCAAGGCTTTCGTGTACGTCTTCTTCGGGATAGATCTTACAAGTTCTCAGTAGCCTCAAGGTCAGTGGGTTTTGAGATCTATAATGCGGGTAGAATCAAGGAAAAAGACTTTGAGGTTGTTTTTAGCCTGTGGAGTTTCGGTGGTCCAAACTGGAGTCGTGAAGAAAAGCTTTATTATCAAGAGCTAGATAAGGAATGGACTTTGGTTGGTAGAGGTGGCAGGGCCATCGTTTCTAATTCCGGTGATCACCGGAGTTTCTCCGACGTGGTTAGAGCAAATAATTCTGTCTTTGCGAGATTATCGGGTCTCAATCAGGGGGACAATTCACTCCACATTGACCAACATTCAACGCAAATTAACTCTGCTCAGGCAAGGCCACAACGGTTGCATAATGAGGTGCAACGTTACGTGCCACGCCATAATGTGGTTTGCCATGCATGCGGGGCCAACGGCCACATTGCTCGTTTTTGCACTACTCCGAACTTGACTGGGCTTTGGCCTTTTATTCCATTCAGCACCTTCCCAAGCCCTCCGGATGCTGCGTGGGCCGAGGGCCAAGTAGAGTCCTGGTTCCACTGTATTGGGCCGGCGGCGCAGACGAGGCAAGTACCATCATTTAAGGAGCTAGTCAAGGATTTATTCCAAAACTTTCAGCCGAGACCCTCGCTTGCCTCCTCGCATTCCACTCCACCTGCCAACTCTGTCTTCTCCACCGCTGCCACCCCCAACTCCGCTACCACTTGACGAACTTCTTGGCGCCGCCATTACGACGAGAGAGTGCTCGGTCGTCTCCTTGCCATCGCCACAGAGATGGCCAACATTCCAATTGATCCTCAGCCTTTTGTGCCTCATGGTTTTCAAGTTCAAGTCATCCCAGGAAGAACTGGGGTTTCTCGGGCAATAGTACCTCACCGACCCAGGCGCCATGAGGATTGGGCGATTGCCAGCATCCATCCCCATCCGAATGAGGTATTTTTTCCAAACGTTCGTGATGTTCTGCAAGAGTTTCTTCAAGATGAGGCCCAAGTTGGATTCAGAGAGATTCAGCCTTGCCCGTTCGGGGAGGCGTATGTTCAGTTTCGGCATGTTAGAGATCGTGACAGGCTTGTTCGGCAAGGTCCACATGCTTTCGGTGATGTTTTTATCTCCTTTACTAAGCACGATGAAGGTAGAAATTGGCGCAGGCTGCATTTCAACAGGGTCTGCTGGCTGCTTTTCGTGGGAGTGCCATTTGATTTCTGTAACACTGAGGACATTGCGTCAGCCATTTCAAACTGGGGTAAAATTATTAGCTGGGAGAAAGAGGATGCCCTAAAGGGTAAAATTCTGGTTAAGGCTAGAGTCACTGAACTTGATGAAGTTCCTAAAAGCATAAGATGGTCTGAAGGGGAGAGATTTGAGGAAGATTCTTGGACCTGCTCTGTTGAGATTCTTCTTGAGGAAATGCTTGGTGGTGGGCCTGCTGATGAGGATGATATCCCACCTGATGGTGTCGATCCACACCCCATCCCTCAACATGCAAATGACTTCCCAGGTTTTCAGCCGATCCCAAACCACAACATTCATGCGCAGAACCAAGAATGGGATGCTTGGGAAGAACAAGATGAACAAGAGCAGCACTGGGCTTTTCCACAACCAGAGCCTCCACAACAGCAGCAGCAGCAAGTAGCCATTCCCATATTGCCAGATGAGGGTGCTCCAAATAGCAGCATCACAACAACAGTCTCTCTTTCTGATGGACTGCTGTCTCTGACTCACTCTGCCAGTGAGGAAGTTAATCAGGGTTATCATGCTATTCCAGTTGGCCAAGGGCTGATAAACATTGCTATTGCTTACAATGCAGTCGAAGAAGATGAGGAGCAGGCAATTCAGAACAACTTAGAAATTGAACAACAGCAAATACCTGCTATGCTTCCTGTTATCATACCTCCAGCTCCTGTTCTGGAAGCCCAAGTGGACCCACAGTTGAATGGAGTGGAACTCAATGTTGCTGAGGCACTTACTGTCAAAAGCCCAGTCAACCACACTCAGCTTGAGGAAAGGGAGGAAGAAGATGCTCTTCCTGCACAAATTCTTCCCTCTGACAAGGGCAAGGAAGATGTTCCTATTCCTTATGTGGGTACATCTACAGACCATCACAACTCAGGTACTTATGGTGAATTCTCTCTGCCTAGTTCTCCCTCTAGGATTGATTTACATGAGCTGGCTCAAAATCATGCTTTGGATATTATTGATGGTTCTCATTTAATGTCTGAAGAAGGTCTGGGATTATGGATCAAACATTTTGCACCTGCAACACAAGGAGCAGAGAACTCTTTCAAAATTGAAATACCTGTAAGTTGGTTCAACTTCATCATACATTTGCTGTTAACACCTGATAAATTTAGTTGGACAATGCACTTGCTAAAGTCTGATGTATGGAAAATTTTGACTGCCAATTGTACTCAAGAGGACACTATGCTATTTCATATACCTGATGGATGCTCTACTACTCAGGCACCAATTTGCAAAGATTTCATACTGGGGCTGGGAAAGGAAAATGAAGGTGTTAGTCCAAGAAGCACACTCTTCCAAATGGAGCAGCAGCCTTTGCAACAAGTCTCTCCCAACAAATTACTGCCACTGGGGGAGGCTGTCTCAAGGAAGAGAAGGGACAAGGAACCTCTGGTTGAGACTGAGGTAAGAAGAAGTGACAGGATTAGAAAAGAAAACATGGGTTATAGAAGGAAAAGCTGTGACACTAGAGCATGTTTGCCATGTAATGCTATTCCACCTACTATTCATAATACAGTGGTAAAAAACCTAACTAAATCTTTCTGTAAGGTTGCTGAGGAAGAACTCCATGGAAAGCTGTCAAAGAAGCCCAAAAAGAAGGGACAGGAGGAGGTGGCCAAGGTGTCCAAGGTCACTGGGCAGGATGGGGCATCAAACTAAAGTTGATGATGCTACTGTCATATCTGTTGTGTTGGAATAGCAGAGTAGCCTGCTGTTCTATTTTGGAATGTACTCTCTTAATGCCTGTAAGGAACATGTTTCTAGTGAAAGCTTTGCTGTACTCAGGATGTACTGGATTGAGATGCAACCCTTGCTGCTCTAGTATGGAGATGCTGTTTAATAACCATTTTGTTGCTACCACCTTGTTTGTGAATTGCTCTGCGACATGTGTGTATGAAAGGCCTGTTTGTTTGTCAACAGTGACAGTGGTGCAACACTTCAACATAGTCTGGATTAAACACCTAGGGCTGGACCTGGGTGATCAAATACACAAAGATCAGGTTATTAATGAATAACAACAGAACATGGAATATTCTGAATTGGAATGTCAGAGGTATTAATTCTCCAGAAAAATGGTTGGCTATTAAGCAAAAAGTGGAAGAAAGTGCTGCTGGTATAGTCTGTCTTCAAGAAACAAAAAGAGAGATATTTGATTTAACTTACATTCATAACATTTGCCCTAAGACATTCAATAAATTTGAATTCCTTCCCTCCATTGGGGCTTCAGGAGGCATCCTTACTGCTTGGAATGGTGCTTTATTTATTGGGGAATTGATGTTCACAAATAAATTTTCACTATCCTTGAAATTCACTTGCAAAACATCCTCCCAGTCTTGGATTCTCACAAATATTTATGGCCCCTGCAATCATGAAGAAAAGATTGAATTTATTGAATGGTTTCAAAATATACAAATGCCAAGTGATGTGGACTGGATTATCATGGGAGACTTTAATTTCATTAGAAAACCTGAGGACAGAAATAAACCTGGAGGTGATGTAAATGAGATGCTTATGTTCAATGCAGCCATCAGTGAATTGGGATTAATTGAACTACCACTCAAAGGAAGGCAATTTAGTTGGAGTAACATGCAGGACAACCCTTTATTGGAAAAACTAGACTGGTTTTTCACTTCTGCTGCTTGGATGACCACTTACCCAGACACTACTGCTCTGCCAATGGCTAAACCTATTTCTGATCACCTACCCTGTATGATAAAGATTGGTACAGCAATTCCAAAATCAAGAGTGTTCAGGTTTGAAAATTACTGGCTCAATCACAGCTCTTGCAAACAAGTGGTATCTGATGCTTGGAGCATCCCAGTGGGACACATTGACCGTGCAAAAAAGATAAATGCTAAGTTCAAGAATGTTAGAAGAGCTCTAAAGCTCTGGGCTAAATCTTTATCTTGTCACAAAAAGCAGATTGCAGAGTTGAATGATATTATTTTCCTATGGGATTTCATTGAGGAATACAGGGCTTTGTCACTATTTGAAACCAACTGCAGAAACATTATGAAGGACTACCTCCTCACTATACTAAACAATCAAAAAGTTTACTGGAAACAAAGAGGGAAAATTAAAGGAGTCCAGTTTGGAGATGAGAATACCAAATTCTTTCACACCAAAGCTACAATCAACCATAGAAATAACAAAATTGCTATCTTTGCTAAACAAGGACCAAGTTGAAATTATCGACCATGCGGGAAAGGCGGCAATCCTATGGGAAGCTTTCAAGAACAGATTGGGTCGGACAAATGGCCACTCTATGCACTTCAATCTTGAGGAATTGTATGAACAAACAGTGGACCCACAACTTTTCATTGACTTGGAAAAACCTTTTACAGTAGAAGAAATTGAGGATGTAGTAAGGAATCTGCCTAATGATAAATCACCTGGTCCTGATGGTTTCAATAATGAGTTCCTCAAGAATTGCTGGGATATAATAAAAACAGATGTCATTGATCTTATAATAGCATTTCATTATGGAAATGTCAATCTTGAGAGCATTAACTCATCCTTCATCACACTGATTCCTAAGAAAGAAGTGCCACTTACTCCAAATGATTTCAGACCAATTTCTTTGCTTAATGGGGTACTCAAGATAATCACAAAGATTACGCCAACAAAGCTGAGGAGTAATTCTGCAAATGGTACATATCAATCAATATGGTTTCCTTAAAGACAGAGTGATTCAGGACTGCCTAGGATGGGCTTATGAATACATTCACCAATGTCATAAATCCAGGGAGGAAATCTTGGTGGTCAAACTGGACTTTGAAAAAGCCTTTGATACAATTGAACATGAAGCAATATTGGATATTTTTAAAGCTAAAGGGTTTGGTCACAGGTGGATCTCTTGGATGAAAAGTTTATTCTCAACAGCCACATCTTCTGTACTTCTAAATGGAGTACCAGGGAAAAAATTCTACATCAAAAGGGGAGTAAGACAGGGAGATCCTTATTCACCACTAATTTTTGTGCTGGCAGCAGATTTGTTACAATCTATCTTAAACAGAGCAATGAGGTTGAATCTACTGTCAGCACCACTACAAGTGAACTCATGCCCACATTTCCCTATTGTGCAATATGCAGATGACACTCTGGTGATTATGCAGGCAGATTCTAGGCAACTGTTCTGTCTGAAAGCTTTACTAAACACTTTTGCCTCAGCTCTGAGGACTCAAAGTGAATTATGGCAAGTCTTTTATGGTTCCTCTAAACATCAATGAAGATAGGGTTGAGATATTCACAAACACACTGCAATGTGCAAGAGGTCACTTCCTTTCAATTACAGGATTACCATTAGGTATATATAAGCCTTTGTGGAACAATGTGCGCCTCTAGTCAATAAAGTTGCAAAAGATTAGCTGGACTTTCCATCTTCATGACTCAGCAGTAAACTGATGCTAGTGAAGTCGGTGCTAACTTCTTTAGTTGTGTTCTTCATGACATGCCCGGATATTCCAATCACTATTAAAAACCAGTTGTAAAATACTTAAGGCACTGTCTTTGGAGAAGCCAGATATGGAGGACCCAGAGCTGCTCTAGTTGCTTGGACTATCGTGTGCAGACCCAAGGATCGTGGAGGCACAGGAATCTTGGACATTTTCACTCACAACAAAACTCTGCGATGAAGAACACTGCACAAATTTTACAACAGGCATGATGTACCATGGGTCAACTTAATATGGGAAACATACTACATCGATGGGCAGTTACGTGGGGCAACATGGTGGGTTCATTTTGGTGGAAATCAAACTTGGCACTTCTGGATCACTACAAAGCTATTGCTAGATGCAATGTGGGAGATGGAGTCAGTGCTTATTTTTGGGATGATCTTTGGCACCAGGCTGTACTCAAGCACAAGTTACACCACCTGTACACTTTTGTCAGAAATCCACAAATGAACATTCAGCAGGTACTTCAGACAGAGTATCTTCAGGACCTATTCTTCTTACCTTTGACAACAGAGGCATATGAGGAGTTCATAGAAATGGAGGATATTTGCATCTCTATGAGACAATCTGAATTTCTGGAATCTTTAGATACTTGGAGCTATATCTGGGGTAAAGCCACATATTCATCCATCAAAGCATATAAGGTATTAATAGGCCATAAACAAACACCTCCACATTTCACTTGGATCTGGAAAAGCTCATGTCAGCCAAAACACAAAGTTTTTTTCTGGCAACTACTGCATGACAGTGTTAACACTAGAAATTTGCTTAGAAGGAAGAATTTTGTGCTGGAAGCATACAACTGTGCAGTCAATGATTGTCAACAGGAAGAAACCTTACATCATCATTCCGGGATGCCCTTTGTGCAACAATCTTTGGGACTATATATGTCCAACAAGAACACGAAACCTGTCAGTTATGGAAGCATTTCAAGATCTAAAGGACAAACTGCAATACCCTTTTTACATGGAGATCATCATCCTTGGAGCATGGGCAATTTGGATAAGCAGAAACAACAAAATATTTGAGAACATTACACCATCCTTTCAGGGTTGGAGATTCATCTTCATGGAGGAGCTCAAGCTTTTAAGATTCAGAATTAAGAAGAAGCATTCGGCCCAATTCAACCTTTGGCTAGAGGCCTTGTTGTAATTTCTTTTGTTCTTACCATAGCTTTTTCCTTTCCTTTTTTTCCCTTCTTTTCTCTTTTCTTTATTTTTACTTCCTTCCTGCTTTGTTTTTTTCTTTCCAGTTTTTTTCCTTTTTTCCTTTTTCCCTTTCCTTTTTTTACTTTATGTGGGCTTACCTCAAGCCTACCAGACTATTTTGCTATTTTAATTATTAATATAAAAATTGCAGTGGGGTTTTACCCTACTGTTCATAGTCAAAAAAAAACCGCCTTATGGGTGGCCCACGAGAGTGCCAAGCGCGCCCAGGGGGAGGGCGCCCCCTGTCTTGTGGCCACCTCGGGCATCGTTTAGCATTTATTCTTCCTCCGGAAAATCCCAAATATTCCAAAATAATTCTCCGTCCGTTTTTATCCCATTTGGATTCTGTTTGATATTGGGTTTCTGCGAAACATAAAACATGCAACAAACAGGAACTGGCTCTAGGCACTGGATCAATATGTTAGTCACAAAAATAGTATAAAAAGTTGCCAAAAGTGTATGAAAGTTGAAGAATATTGGAATGGAACAATAAAAAATTATAGATACGACGGAGACGTATCAGCTACAGATGACATGGCACTTTCTTATAGTCAACAGTTGGCTATACTATTAAGTATTAACCATGCCCTTATACACCTAGACAGAGGGATTAAATCAGGATGACTTGGAAGGGGGTAGAGGAGATGTAAGAAATGGTTCATCGTAAGTCTTTCACCAGTACTGTAGTAAAAATTCATACATGGAAGATTCTAGATTAAACCATAGATAGATACACTTTTATTCATGCGCGATACTCCAATAGAGCAAGATCATGCATGGAAGTCTCCACATGCTTAGACAACAGATTTCATTGAGCGAAGACTAATGATCAACATTTAATTTGGTAATGCATATGTCCAGGTGAACCTCTTTGGAGTCCCCATGCACCGCGTTGTGGGGTAAATGATACCATGCATCTTCCATGTCCACAACGGCGGGAAAGTCCCAGCTCTGCACAGTCCTAGTCAGCATGATGGAGCCGGTGTCGCCGCCCACGTACCTCTGAGGAGTAGTAATAGTGAGCACGCACCCGTACATCGGCCTAATGTCAGTGTCAGCGCCAGCGGCGTCGCCCCTAACGCACACTACAGAGACGAGGCGGCGGCCTGCACCGGCCTTGCTGGCGATCAAGACGAAGACACTACCGTCCTCCTCCGAGACTAGCAGGCGGCGGCGATCCTCCAGCGACTCCGGCATGGTGAACGGGTAGCACGTCTCATACTTGATGTTCTCCGCCAAGGGCCAGTAGTGACCGCTGCAGCATCCGTGAGGTGATGCACTATGTCTGTCGGCGAGCCCCAAAACGGCATCGGGCACTTATAGCAGTAGACAAAGGGCTCCTTGGAGGCATCGACCAGGCCGTCCATGAAACAGGAGTGGCTGTAGGGGACGTTGCGCCAGTTGAATATATGAGCAAGTTACTACGAGATTTAATCTGAATAAGCACAAAATAAATCATGACGGCTATAACAGAGATTAAACTAATCATGTGGACTAGCATAGTAGATGAACAATATAGTAGGATATAGAGTAGAAACATGAATTCTACCACGATTTCGAACAGGAAGGACAGAAACACATACGATGCAACAGGAGCAGCACCGTTGGTGTTGAGGTTGTCACCCATGTCGTTGAGGAAGATGTTGCCGAGGTCGGGGGGAAGAAGTCATCGTCGGTGAAGTCGTGGCTGCGAGAAGTCGCGAGAGTGTGCTCCCCAAATATCAACAGCGCCCGCCGAATGGAGTGCGGGAGTGAGTGGCTGTAGGGGACGTTTGATAACCCACAAGTGTAGGGGATCGCCACAGATTTCGAGGGTAGAGTATTCAACCCAAATTTATTGATTCGACACAAGGGGAGCCAAAGAATATTCTTAAGTATTAGCAGTTGAGTTGTAGTGGTAAAGTATTTAGTAATGGTAAAGAATATTCTTAAGTATTCTGCAACAAAGTATTTAGTAGCAAAGTAATATGATAGTAATGGTAATAGTGGCAAAAGTAAAGATAGCAGTTTTATAGTAGTTGTAACAGTAGCAATGGAAAAGGAAATAAGCGAAGCACAATATGTGAAAAGCTTGTATGCATTGGATCAGTGATGGCTAACTATGTCGGATGCAATTCCTCATGTAATAGCTATAACGTAGGGTGACACAGAACTAGCTCCAGTTCATCAATGTAATGTAGGCATGTATTCCGAATATCGTCATACGTGCTTATGGAAAAGAACTTGCATGGCATGTTTTGTTCTACCCTCCCATGGCAGCGGGGTCCTAGCAGGAACTAAGGGATATTAAGGCCTCCTTTTAATAGAGTACCGGACCAAAGCATTAACACATAGTGAATACATGAACTCCTCAAACTACGGTCATCACCGAGAAGTATCCCGATTATTGTCACTTCGGGGTTGTCGAATCATAACACATAATAGGTGACTATAGACTTGCAAGATAGGATCAAGAACACACATATATTCATGAAAACATAATAGGTTCTGATCTGAAGTCATGTCACTCGGGCCCTAGTGACAAGTATTAAGCATAGCAAAGTCATAGCAACATCAATCTCAGAACATAGTGGATACTAGGGATCAAACCCTAACAAAACTAACTTGATTACATGGTAAATCTCATCCAACCCATCACCGTCCAGCAAGCCAACGATGGAATTACTCATGCACGGCGGTGAGCATCATGAAATTGGTGATGGAGGATGGTTGATGATGACGACGGCGATGAATCCCCCTCTCCGGAGCCCCGAACGTACTCTAGATCAGCCCTCCCGAGAGAGATTAGGGCTTTGCGGCGGCTCCGTATCGTAAAACGCGATGAAACTTTCTCTCCGATCTTTTTCTCCGTGAAACGGAATATACGGAGTTAGAGTTGATGTCGGCGGAGCAGCAGGGGGCCCACGAGACAGGGGGCGCGCCCCCACCCTCATGGACAGGGTGTGGGCCCCCTGGCCTTAATTCTTTCGCCAGTATTTTTTACATTTTCCAAAACTTATCTCCGTGGATTTTCAGGTCATTCCGAGAACTTTTGTTTTCTGCACAATAAATAACATCATGGCAGTTCTGCTGAAAACAGCGTCAGTCCAGGTTAGTTTCATTCAAATCATGCAAGTTAGAGTCCAAAACAAGGGCAAAAGTGTTTGGAAAAGTAGATACGTTGGAGACGTATCAACTCCCCCAAGCTTAAACCTTTGCTTGTCCTCAAGCAATTCAGTTGATAAGCTGAAAGTGATAAAGAAAAACTTTTACAAACTCTGTTTGCTCTTGTTGTTGTAAATATGTAAAGCCACCATTCAAGTTTTTGGCAAGTATTATGAACTAACCATACTCACAATAACACTTAGGTCTAACAGTTACTCATATCAATGGCATAATCAGATAGCGAGCAATAATAATAAAACTCGGATGACAACACTTTCTCAAAACAATCATAATATGATATAACAAAATAGTATCTCGCTAGCCCTTTCTGAGACCGCAAAACATAAATGCAGAGCACCTTTAAAGATCAAGGACTGACTAAACATTATAGTTCATGGTAAAAGAGATCCAGTCAAGTCATACCCAATATAAACCAATAGTAATGAATGCAAATGACAGTGTGCTCTGCAGCGGGTGCTTTTTAATAAGAGGATGATGACTCAACTAAAAGTAAATAGATAGGACCTTCGCAGAGGGAAGCAGGGATTTGTAGAGGTGCCAGAGCTCGATTTTAAAATAGAGATGAATAACATTTTGAGCGGCATACTTTCATTGTCAACGCAACAACTATGAGATGGCAATATCTTCCATACTACATGCATTATAGGCGGTTCCCAAACAGAATGGTAAAAGTTTATACTCCCCCACCACCAACAAGCATCAATCCATGGCTTGCTCGAAACAACGAGTGCCTCCAACTAACAACAGCCCTGGGGGTGTTTTGTTTAATTATATTGATTTTCTTTGATCTTTTGGATCATGGGACCGGGCATCCCGGTTACCGGCCCTTTCTCGCGAATGAGGAGCGGAGTCCACTCCTCTTGAGAATAACCCACCTAGCATGGAAGATACAGACAGCCCTAGTTGAAACATGAGCTGCTCAAGCATACAAAACAGAACTTCATTTGAAGGTTTGGAGTTTGGCACATACAAATTTACTTGGAACGACAGGTAGATACCGCATATAGGAAGGTATGGTGGATTCATATGGAACAACTTTGGGGTTTAAGGAGTTTGGATGCACAAGCAGTATTCCCGCTTAGTACATGTGAAGGCTAGCAAAAGACGGGGAAGCGACCAACTGAGAGAGCGACAACAGTCATGAACATGCATTAAAATTAATTCACACCGAGTACAAGCATGAGTAGGATATAATCTACCATGAACCAAAATATCGTGAAGGCTATGTTGATTTGTTTCAACTACATGCATGAACATGTGCCAAGTCGAGTCACTCAATTCATTCAAAGGAGGATACCATCCCATCATACCACATCACAATCATTTTAATAGCATGTTGGCACGCAAGGTAAACCATTATAACTCATAGCTAATCAAGCATGGCACAAGCAACTATAATCTCTAAATGTCATTGCAAATATGTTTACTTCATAATAAGATGAATCAGGAATGATGACCTCATCATATTTACAAAAACAAGAGAGGTTGAGTTCATACCAGCTTTTTCCATCTCAATCAGTCCATCATATATCGTCATTATTGCCTTTCACTTGCACGACCGAACGGTGTGCATTATAATAATCGTGCATGTGCATTTGTATAAGTTGGAATCTGCAAGCATTCAATTCAAGAGAGAAAACAAGGTAATATGGGCTCTAAGTTAAATAAACAATCATGCACATGAGAGACACTAAACATTTTCAATATGGTCTTCTACTCTCGACCCCCAAAGGAAAGAAAAGAAAATAAAACTATTTACACAAGAAAGCTCCCAACAAGTAAGAAGAAGAATGAGCAATCTTTTTGGGTTTTTATTTTAATTACTACTACAAGCATGGAAATTAAACTAACTAAATTTTTTGGTTTTTCTTAAGGTTTATCAAACACACAAGAAGAAAGCGAGAAAAAGGAAATTAAACTAGCATGGATAATACAAGGAAAGAGTATGAGCACCGACAACTAGAATAGTGTGTGAACATGAATGTAAAGTTGGTGAGAAATACGTACTCCCCCAAGCTTAGGCTTTTTGCCTAAGTTGGTCTACTGCCAAGGACCACGGCTACTCTCCCCGGTGTACTGAGGGGTGTAATCAGGATACCACTGGCTGGCCATATCCTCCGGATCCCACTGGTAAGATGATGCACGATAAGGGTCCAGTAAAGGTTCCGGCTCCGGCTCAGGCTCTAGAGTGGATGCTTGGCCTCGATGAGCGTACACCACTTCCGGCGTGACAAGATAATTAACTACAGTCAAATCAAACAACAAAGGCGCAGGCAGAATAATAGTCTCATTGTGTTTCTTATTAAATCTCAAGTTATACAGGAGCATCTTATCATCATTATGAACAATAAACTCAAGTGCTACCATGCTCCTGTAATCTAAAATGTAAGGAGGCAATATTGTCTCCTCTTTCTCATGGTGCCTAATAGGTATCTCAAAATGTTTAGCAAGACGTGCAGCATAGATACCTCCAAAGATGGGGCCTTTTGTACGATTCAGGCTTAGCCGTTTAGCAATGACAGCACCCATACTAAAACTGTTATCACCAAACAAGGCATGGAGGATAATAATAATATCAGGAACATTGAAGTTTCCACTATTTCCATGACCAATTAAGCAACGACTAGCAAATAAGGCAAAGTAGCGTAAAACAGGAAAGTGTATGCTAGAGATTCTCACATCGGAACCCTTCTTTGGATCCCCTACAGTAATGGTGTTAACAAAGCCATCCACATCTTTACGGTGTGGTTCATCTAATTTACCCTTTACACACCATGCAAAAATTACGTAAAGACACTTCCTTGAATTCATCATATAAATGAAATGATACTGAAGGCGGTGACTTCTTAGGATATTAATAAAAGTTTTGCACGAAAGTATTAGTGAGTAAGAGATACTGATTGATCCGGTCGTGGAGGAAATCGGTGAGGCATGCATTCTCGATCAAAGAATAAAAGTCTTCATAAATTCCGGCTTCTCTCAAGAAATCGTCACAGGGCCATTCACACAGTCATACTTCTGCTATGCGAGGAAGATTATACTTGGCCTTTTCCTTCTCTTTAGCTTGTTTTTCCTGGGAGCCTAGGCAAGAAGAGCCCCTCAAAAATCCCCTTAACATTTTCTGAAAATTTCTGAAATTTTAGTAACTTCAAAATAAAAGTGAATAAAACTAAATAAGATTGGTAGCAACTACTCCTACAAGTGCCTAGAGCCTATATCATGCATTAAAATTACTTGGGACATCATAAATTTGACATGCAAGCTCAAGAATAGGGTCACGTATGCAGCAAAAATTTGCAATGAATAAAGCACTAGAACAAAAACTATTTGGACCAATGGAGGAGTCACATACCAAGCAACAATCTCCCAAAGCAGTTTTGTGATTGAGCTTTGGGCAACGAAATCGAAAATCGCAGCAAAATGAGCTAGAACTCTTGCTTGAGATGGATGGGGATTTTTTTGGGAAGAAGATGGAGTGTGTGGGTGCAGGAATAAGTGGAGGGGGGCACCATGGGCCCACGAGACAGGGGGCGCGCCCAGGGGGTGTGGGCGCGCCCTCCGCCCTCGTGGCCTGGTGCTTGCCCCTCCCGCAGTGTTTTCAGTGCCTAAAATCCTCAAATATTCCTTAAAAATCATACTAAATTTGCAGGGCATTCGGAGCACTTTTATTTTTGAGATATTTTTTATTGCACGGATAATTCAGAATACTGATAGATAATACTATTTTTTCTTTATTTATTCTAAATAGCAGAAAGTAAAAAGAGGGTAAAGAAGGTTGTGTCTTCTAGTTTCATCCATCTCATGATCATCAAAATGAATCCACTAACAAGGTTGATCAAGTCTTGTTAACAAACTCATTCCGAATAACACGGAACCGGAGAAATTTCGAATAACACTAGGTTACCTCAACGGGGATATGAACATCCCCAATAATAAGAATATCGTACTTTTTCTTGACAGTAGGAAGAGGAAATTCAAAACCTCCAATAATAATAGTTGGAACTTTTCCAATAGAATTGATGCTATGAACTTGAGATTGTTTCCTCGGAAAGTGTACCGTATGCTCATTACCATTAACATGAAAAGTGACATTGCCTTTTTTGAAATCAATAACAGCCCCTACAGTATTCAAAAAGGGTCTACCAAGGATAATCGACATACTATCGTCCTCGGGAATATCAAGAATAACAAAGTCTGTTAAGATAGTGACATTTGCAACCACAACAGGCACATCCTCACAAATACTGACAGGTATAGCAGTTGATTTATCAGCCATTTGCAAAGATATTTCAGTAGGTGTCAACTTTTTCAATTCAAGTCTACGATATAAAGAGAGAGGCATAACACTAACACCGGCTCCAAGATCACATAAAGCAGTTTTAACATAGTTTCTTTTAATGGAGCATGGTATAGTTGGTACCCCTAGATCTCCAAGTTTCTTTGGTATTGCACCCTTAAAAGTGTAATTAGCAAGCATGGTGGAAATTTCAGCTTCCGGTATCTTTCTTTTGTTTGTAATGATATCCTTCATATACTTAGCATACGGATTTACTTTAAGCATATCAGTCAAGCGCATACGTTTAGGAGGAAAGGGCATGGGTTTCTAAACCCATGGTTCTCTTTCCCTACCGTGCTTCCTAGCAACAAAATCTCTCTTATCATAACGTTGATTCTTTGATAGTGGGTTATCAAGATCAACATCAGGTTCAATCTCTACTTCATTATTTTTACTAGGTTGAGCATCAACATGAACATTATCATTAACATTATCACTAGGTTCATGTTCATCACCTGATTGTGTTTCAGCATCAGAAATAGAAATGTCATTGGGATTATCAGGTGTGTCTACAACAGGTTCACTAGAAGCATGCAAAGTCCTATCATTTTTCTTTTTCTTCTTTTTAGAAGAACTAGGTGCCTCTAAATTATTTCTTTGAGAATCCTGCTCGATTCTCTTAGGGTGGCCTTCAGGACACAAAGGTTCCTGAGTCATTCTACCAGTTCTAGTAGCCACTCTAACATCAAAGTCATGTTTATTATTTAATTCATCGAGCAAATCACTTTGAGCTTTAAGTACTTTCTCAGCTTGAGTGGTAACCATAGAAGCATATTTGCTAATGAGTTTAAGTTCACCTTTAACGCTAGCCATATAATCACTCAAGCGTCCTATCTTGAAAGAATTATTCTTTAATTCTCTACCAACATAAGCATTAAAACTTTCTTGCCTAGCCATAAAGTCATCAAATTCATCTAAGCGTGGGATATGAAATTTAGTAGAAGGAATTTCAACTTTATCATATCTATAGAGAGAATTTATCTTTACTACCTGTGTCGGGTTGTCAAGACAATGTGTTTCTTCAATAGGCAGTATATTAAGACCATGTGTTTCTTCAATAGGTGGTAAATTCTTAACATCTTCAGCTTTTATACCTTTTTCTTTCAATGATTTCTTTGCCTCTTGCATATCTTCAGGATTGAGAAATAGAACACCTCTCTTCTTAGGAGTGGGTTTAGGAATAGGCTCAGGAGTTGGCTCAATTGGTTCAGGAATTGCCTTAGGAATTGGCTCAGGGAGAGTCCAATTATTTTCATTAGTCAACATATTATTCAATAGTAGTTCAGCTTGTTCGACTATTCTTTTCATGAAAACATAACCAGCACAACTATCAAAGTAGTCCTTGGAAGCATCGGTTAGTCCATTATAAAAGATATCAAGTATTTCATTTTTCTTAAGAGGATGATCAGGCAAAGCATTAAGTAATCGAAGAATCCTCCCCCAAGCTTGTGGGAGACTCTCTTCTTTTATTTGCACAAAATTATATATTTCCCGCAAGGCAGCTTGTTTCTTATGAGCAGGAAAATATTTAGGAGAGAAGTAATAAATCATATCCTAGGGACTATGCACACAACCAGGATCAAGAGAATTAAACCAAGTCTTAGCATCACCCTTTAATGAGAACGGAAATATCTTAAGGAGGGTGGCTATATCATTAGTAAGCAAGGTGGCTATATCATTCAACTTGGTAAGATGTGCCACAACAGTATCAGATTCAAGGCCATAAAAAGGATCAGATTCAACCAAAGTAATTATTTCAGGATCAACAGAGAATTCATAATCCTTATCAGTAACACAGATAGGTGAAGTAGCAAAAGCAAGGTCAGGTTTCATTCTAGCATTAAGAGATTGCTGCTTCCATTTAGCTAATAACTTTTTAAAATCATATCTATCTTTGCAAGCAAAAATAGCTCTAGAAGCTTCCTCATTCATAATATAACCCTCAAGAACAACAGGCAATTCATAATCAGGGGGAGAACTTTCATTATCACTATCATAAATAATAGCTTCTTGAATAATTTCATTCTCTCTAACCCTAGCAAGTTGTTCATCGAGAAATTCACCTAATGGCACAGTAGTATCACGCACAGAAGTAGTTTCATCATAAGTATCATGCATAGCAGAAGTGGCATCATCAATAACATGCGACATATCAGAATTCATAGCAGTAGCAGATTTAGGTGTCGCAAGATTACTAATAACGGAAGGAGAATCTAGTGCAGAGCTAGATGGCAGTTCCTTATCTCCCCTCGTAGTTGAGGGCAAAATCTTGGTTCTTCCGTCTTTCAAGTTCCTCATAGTGATCAACAAATATAAATCCTAAGTGACTAAAAAAATAGAGCTATGCTCCCCGGCAACGGCGCCAGAAATTAGTCTTGATAACCCACAAGTGTAGGGGATTGCAACAGCTTTTGAGGGTCGAGTATTCAACCCAAATTTATTGATTCGACACAAGGGGAGCCAAAGAATATTCTTAAGTATTAGCAGTTGAGTTGTCAATTCAACCACACGTGGATAACTTAGTATCTGCAGCAAAGTATTTAGTAGCAAAGTAATATGATAGTAATGGTAAAGATAGCAGTTTTGTAATAGTTGTAACAGTAGCAACGAAAAAGTAAATAAGCAAAGCACAATATGTGAAAAGCTCGTAGGCATTGGATCAGTGATGGATAATTATGTCGGATGCGATTCCTCATGTAATAGCTATAACATAGGGTGACACAGAACTAGCTCCAGTTCATCAATGTAATGTAGGCATGTATTCCAAATATAGTCATACGTGCTTATGGAAAAGAACTTGCATGGCATCTTTTGTCCTACCCTCTCGTGGCAGCGGGGTCCTAGCGGAAACTAAGGGATATTAAGGCCTCCTTTTAATAGAGTACCGAACCAAAGCATTAACACATAGTGAATACATGAACTCCTCAAACTACGGTCATCACCGAAAAGTATCCCGATTATTGTCACTTCGGGGTTGTTGGATCATAACACATAATAGGTGCCTATAGACTTGCAAGATAGGATCAAGAACACACATATATTCATGAAAACATAATAAGTTTAGTTCTAAAGTCATGGCAATTGAGCCCTAGTGACAAGCATTAAGCATAGCAAAGTCATAGCAACATCAATATCAGAACATAGTGGATACTAGGGATCGAACCCTAACAAAACTAACTTTATTACATGGTAAATCTCATCCAACCCATCACCGTCCAGCAAGCCTACGATGGAATTACTCATGCACGGCGGTGAGCATCATGAAATTGGTGATGGAGGATGGTTGATGATGATGACGGTGATGAATCCCCCTCTCCGGAGCCCCGAACGGACTCCAGATCAGCCCTCCCAAGAGAGATTAGGACTTGGAGACGGCTCCGTATCGTAAAACGTGATGAAACTTTCTCTCCGATTTTTTTCTCCATGAAACGGAATATATGTTGGGGAACGTTGCAGAAAATTAAAATTTTTCCTACGGTTTCACCAAGATCCATCTATGAGTTCATCTAAGCAACGAGTCTAGGGAGAGAGATTGCATCTACATACCACTTGTAGATCGCGTGCGGAAGCTTGCAAGGTGATGATGGAGTCGTACTCGAACGTGATTCAAATCACCGATGTCCAAGTGCTGAACGGACAACACCTCCGCGTTCAACACACGTACGATACGAGTGACGTCTCCTCCGTCTTGATCCAGCAAGGAGGAAGGAGAGGTTGAGGAAGACTGCTCCATCGGCAGCACGACGGCGTGGTGATGGTGGAGAAGCAGTACTCCGATAGGGCTTCGCCAAGCGCTTACGGAGGAGGAGAGGTGTTGGGGAGGGGAGGGGCTGCGCCTTGGAGATGGGTCCAGCAGCCCCCCTCCCTCCCCCCCTTTATATAGGCCCCTGGGGCGGCCCTGAGATCCAATCTCCAAGGGGCGGCGGCCAAGGGGTGGAGTGCCCCAAGCCAAGTGGGCGCCCCACCCCTAGGGTTTCAACCCTAGGCGCGGGGTGGGCCTCACGAGGCGCACCAGCCCACTATGGGCTGGTTCCTCCCACTTCAGCCCATGGGGCCCTTGGGATAGGTGGCCCCACCCGATGGACCCCCGGGACCCTTCCGGTGGTCCCGGTACATTACCGGGAGACCCCGAAACTTTCCCGATGGCCGAAATACCACTTCCTATATATTATTCTTTACCTCCGGACCATTCCGAAACTCCTCGTGACGTCCGGGATCTCATCCGGGACTCCGAACAACATTCGGTAGTCACATACTTGACTTCCTACTAACCCTAGCGTCACCGAACCTTAAGTGTGTAGACCCTACGGGTTCGGGAGACACGCAAACATGACCGAGACGACTCTCGGGCAATAACCAACAGCGGGGTCTGGATACCCATGTTGGCTCCCACATGCTCCTCGATGATTTCATCGGTTGAACCACGATGTCGAGGATTCGATCAAACCCTGTATGCAATTCCCTTTGTCAATCGATGCGTTAGCCCGAGACTCGATCGTCGGTATCCCAATACCTTGTTCAGTCTCGTTACCGGCAAGTCACTTTACTCGTACCGTAATGCATGATGCCGTGGCCAACACCTTGGTCAACTTGAGCACATTATGATGATGCATTATTGAGTGGGCCTAGAGATACCTCTCCGTCATACGGAATGACAAATCCCAGTCTCGATCCGTGTCAACCAAAAAGATACTTTCGGAGATACCTATAATGCACCTTTATAGTCACCCAGTTACGTTGTGACGTTTGATACACCCAAGGCACTCCTACGGTAACCGGGAGTTACACGATCTCATGGTCGAAGGAAGAGATACTTGACATTGGCAAAGCTTCTAGCAAACGAACTATACGATCTTTTATGCTATGCTTAGGATTGGGTCTTGTCCATCACATCATTCTCCTAATGATGTGATCCCGTTATCAACGACATCCAATGTCCATAGTCAGGAAACCATGACTATCTATTGATCACAACGGGCTAGTCAACTAGAGGCTCACTAGGGACATATTGGGGTCTAAGTGTTCACACGTGTATTACGATTTCCGGATAATACAGTTATAGCATGAACAAAAGACAATTATCATGAACATTGAAATATAATAATACTTTTATTATTGCCTCTAGGGCATATTTCCAACAATATATGGAGTTGGAGTTGAGGTCGGTGGAGCAGCAGGGGGCCCACGAGACAGGGGGCGTGCCCCACCCTCGTGGATAGGGTGTGGGGCCCCTGGCTTTGATTCTTTCGCCAGTATTTTGTATATTTTCCAAAACTTATCTCCGTGGATTTCCAGGTTATTCCGAGAACTTTTGTTTTCTGCACAAGAAACAACATCATGGCAGTTCTGTTGAAAACAACGTCAGTCCGGGTTAGTTTCTTTCAAATCATGCAAGTTAGAGTACAAAACAAGGGCAAAAGTGTTTGGAAAAGTAGATACGTTGGAGACGTATCAACGTTGCGGCCGCCGAATGGAGCGCAGGAGTAGCACACGAAGCAGTAAATGGTGCTCCTCCCTAAGTCTCTATCTCTACTCTTATCTCTATATCTACTACTCTTCTTGTGAAACCTGGGCTCCTTGGCAAGGGCAATAGCTCCAGTGTTGTCACTGAAGAGTTTGATCGGCCCCGACGCATTGGGTATGACTCCTAGGTCAGTGATGAACTCCTTCACCCAAATCGCTTCATGCGCTGCCTCCGAGGCTGCCATGTACTCCGCTTCACACGTAGATCCCGCCACGACGCTCGCTTGCGGTGCACCACTTCTCGCTCCACCATTCAACATATACACGTATCCGGTTTGTGACTTAGAGTCATCCGGATCGAGTCGAAGCTAGCGTTAGCGTAACCCTTACGACGAGCTCTTCGTCTCCTCCATAAACGAAACATGTCCTTTGTCCTTTTCGGTACTTGGGATATTCTTGACCGCTGTCCGGTGTTCCTTGCCGGGATTACTTTGGTATCTTGCAACAAAACTTACGGCAAGGTTTACATCGGGTCTGGTACACAGCATGGCATACATAATAGATCCTATGGCTGAACCATAGGGGATGACACTCATCTCTTCTTTATCTTTTGAAGTGGTCGGTGACTGAGCCAAGCTCAATCTCACACCTTGTAACATAGGCAAGAACCCCTTCTTGGACTGATCCATTTTGAACCTCTTCAAAATCTTATCAAGGTATGTGCTTTGTGAAAGACCAATGAGGCGTCTCGATCTATCTCTATAGATTTTGATGCCTAATATATAAGCAGCTTCTCCAAGGTCCTTCATTGAAAAACACTTGTTCAAGTAGGCCTTAATGCTGTCCAGAAGTTTTGTATCATTTCCCATCAAGAGTATGTCATCTACATATAATAGGAGAAATGCTACAGAGCTCCCACTCACTTTCTTGTAAACGCAGGCTTCTCCATAAGTCTGCATAAACCCAAACGCTTTGATCATCTCATCAAAGCGAATGTTCCAACTCCGAGATGCTTGCACCAGTCCATAAATGGATCGCTCGATCTTGCATACTTTGTTAGCATTTTGAGGATCGACAAAACCTTCCGGCTGCATCATATACAGCTCTTCCTTAAGATGTCCGTTAAGGAATGCCGTTTTGACGTCCATCTGCCATATCTCATAATCATAGTATGAGGCAATTGCTAACATGATTCGGACGGACTTGAGCTTCGCTACGGGAGAGAATGTCTCGTCGTAGTCAATCCCTTGAACTTGTCGATAACCCTTAGCGACAAGTCAAGCTTTATAGATGGTAACATTACCATCCGCGTCCGTCTTCTTCTTAAAAATCCATTTGTTTTCTATTGCTCGCCGATCATCGGGCAAGTCTGTCGAAGTCCATACTTTGTTTTCATTCATGGATTCTATCTCGGATTTCATGGCTTCAAGCCATTTGTTGGAATCCGGGCCCGCCATCGCTTCTTCATAGTTCGAAGGTTCATTGTTGTCTAACAACATGATTTCCATGACAGGTTGCCGTACCACTCAGTGCGGAACATGTCCTCGTGGACCTTCGAAGTTCGAGAGTAACTTGATCCAAGTACCTTTATCATCATCATTGTTTTCCTCTTCGTTTGTGTGGGCATCACAGAAGCGGTTTCTGCGTTGCACCACTTTCCCGTTCGAGAGGTAGTACTTCATCAAGTTCTACTTTCCTCCCACTTACTTCTTCGAGAGAAACTCTTTTTCGAAAGCATCCATTCTTAGCAACAAAGATCTTGCCTTGGATCTTAAGTAGAAGGTATACCCGACAGTTTCCTTAGGGTATCCTATGAATACGCATTTTCCGACTTGGGTTCGAGCTTTTCAGGTTGAAGTTTCTTGACATAAGCATCGCATCCCCAAACTTTTAGAAACGACGACTTAGGTTTCTTCCCAAACCATAATTCATACGGTGTCGTCTCAGCGGATTTAGACGGTGCCCTATTTAAAGTGAATGTAGCTGTCTCTAGAGCGTATCCCCAAAATGATAGCGGTAAATCGGTAAGAGACATCATAGACCGCACCATATCCAATAGAGTGCGGTTACGACTTTCGGACACACCGTTTCGCTGAGGTGTTCCAGGCGGCGTGAGTTGTGAAACGATTCCACATTTCCTTAAGTGTGTACCAAATTTGTGACTTAAGTATTCTCCTCCATGATCTGATCGCAGGAACTTTATCTTTCGGTCACGTTGATTCTCCACCTCACTCTAAAATTCCTTGAACTTTTCAAAGGTCTCAGACTTGTGTTTCATTAAGTAGACATACCCATATCTACTTAAGTCATCGGTGAGAGTGAGAACATAACGATATCCTCCATGAGCCTCAATGCTCATTGGACGCTTTTACATCGGTATGTATGATTTCCAATAAGTTGGTTGCTCGCTCCATTGTTCGGAGAACGGAGTCTTGGTCATTTTGCCTAAGAGGCAAGGTTCGCATGTGTCAAACGATTCATAATCAAGAGACTCTAAAGTCCATCAAGCATGGAGCTTCTTCATGCGCTTGACACCAATGTGACCAAGGCGGCGATGCCACAAGTATGTGGGACTATCGTTATCAACTTTACATCTTTTGGCATCCACACTATGAACATGTGTAATATTACGCTCGAGATTCATTAAGAATAAACCATTGACCATCGGAGCATGACCATAAAACATATCTCTCATATAAATCGAACAACCATTATTCTCAGACTTAAATGAGTAGCCATCTCGTATTAAACGAGATCCAGATACAATGTTCATGCTCAAACATGGCACTAAATAACAATTATTAAGGTTCAAAACTAATCCCGTAGGTAAATGTAGAGGTAGCGTGCCGACGGCGATCACATCGACTCTCGAACCATTCCCCGCGCAAGATCGTCACCTCGCCCTTCGCGATCTCTGTTTATTCCGCAGCTCTGCTGTGAGTTACAAATATGAGCAACGGCACGGTATCAAATACCGGGAGTTACTACGAGTCTTGGTAAGGTACACATCAATTAAATGTATATCAAATATACCTTTGGTGTTGCGGCCTTCTTATCCGCTAAGTATTTGGGGCAGTTCCGCTTCGGTGACCCTTCCCTTGCAATAAAAGCACTCAGTCTCGGGCTTGGGTCCATTCTTTGACTTCTTCCGGCAAGCGGCTTACGGCGCGGCAACATCTTTGCCGTCCTTCTTGAAGTTCTTCTTACCCTTGCCCTTCTTGAACTTAGTGGTCTTATTGACCATCAACACTTGATGTTCTTTCTTGATTTCAGCCTCTGTTGACTTCAACATCGAGAACACTTCAGAATGGTCTTTACCATCCCCGCATGTTGTAGTTCATCACAAAGCTCTTGTAGCTTGGTGGGAGCGATGGAGGATTCTTTCAATGACCGCCTCATCCGGGAGGTTAATGTTCATTTGGGTCATACGGTTGTGCAACCTGAGACATCTTCGGATGTGCTCACCTTGTGAACTGTTTTCCTCCATCTTACAAGCTGTAGAACTTGTCGGAGACATCATATCTCTCGACCGGGCATGAGCTTGAAAACTAGTTTCAGCTCTTGAACATCTCATATGCTCTGTGATGCTCAAAACGCTTTTGGAGCCCGGTTCTAAGTGTAAAGCATGCCGCCTTGAACGAGGGAGTAATCATCAAGACGAGCTTGCCAAGCGTTCATAACGTCTTGGTTCTCTGGGACGGGAGCGTCACCTAGCGGTCCTTCTAGGACATATTGCTTCCTGGCAGCTATGAGGATGATCCTCAGGTTCCGGACCTAGTCCGTATAGTTGCTGCCATCATCTTTCAGCTTGGTTTTCTCTAGGAACGCGTTGAAGTTCATGTTGACATTAGCGTTGGCCATTGATCTACAAGACATATTTGCAAAGGTTTTAGACTAAGTTCATGATAATAAAGTTCTAATCAAATTATGAACTCCCACTTAGATTAGACATCCCTCTAGTCATCTAAGTGTTACACGATCCGAGTCGACTAGCCCGTGTCCGATCATCACGTGAGACGGACTAGTCATCGTCGGTGAACATCTTCATGTTGATCGTATCTTCCATACGACTCGTGTTCGACCTTTCGGTCTCCGTGTTCGAGGCCATGTCCGCACATGCTAGGCTCGTCAAGTTAACCCTAAGTGTTTTCATTTGTGTAAAACTGTCTTACACCCATTGTATGTGAGCGTAAGAATCCATCACACCCGATCATCACGTGGTGCTTAGAAGCGACGAACTGTAGCAACGGTGCACGATTAGGGAGAACATTTCTTGAAATTTTATAAGGGATCATCTTATTTACTACCGTCGTCCTAAGTAAACAAGATGCATAAACATAATAAACATCACATGCAATTATATAGTTGTGACATGATATGGCCAATATCATAAAGCTCCATTGATCTCCATCTTCGGGCTCCATGATTATCTTGTCACCGCTTGACACCATGATCTCCATCATCATGATCTCCATCATCGTGTCTTCATGAAGTTGTCACGCCAACGACTACTTCTACTTCTATGACTAACGTTTAGCAATAAAGTAAAGTAGTTTACATGGCGTTCTTCAATGACACGCAGGTCATACAAAAATAAAGACAACTCCTATGGCTCCTGCCGGTTGTCATACTCATCGACATGCAAGTCGTGAATCCTATTACAAGAACATGATCTCATACATCACAATTCATCATTCATCACAACTTCTGGCCATATCACATCACATGATCAATCGCTGCAAAAGCAAGTTAGACGTCCTCTAATTGTTGTTGCATCTTTTACGTGGCTGCGATTGGGTTCTAGCAAGAACGTTTTCTTACCTACGAATCACCACAACGTGATTTTTTCAACTTCTATTTACCCTTCATAAGGGCCTTGTTCATCGAATCCGCTCCAACTAAAGTGGGAGAGACAGACACCCGCCAACCACCTTATGCAACTAGTGCATGTCAATCGGTGGAACCGGTCTCACGTAAGCGTACGTGTAAGGTTGGTCCGGGCCGCTTCATCCTACAATACCGTTGAGCAAGAAAAGACTAGTAGAGGCAAGTAAGATGACAAGATCAACGCCCACAACAAATTGTGTTCTACTCGTGCATTAGAGAACTACGCATAGACCTTGCTCATGATGCCACTGTTGGGGAACGTTGTAGAAAATTAAAATTTTTCCTACGGTTTCACCAAGATCCATCTATGAGTTCATCTAAGCAACGAGTCTAGGAGAGAGATTGCATCTACATACCACTTGTAGATCGCGTGCGAAGCTTGCAAGGTGATGATGGAGTCGACTCGAACGTGATTCAAATCACCGATGTCCAAGTGTTGAACGGACAGCACCTCCGCGTTCAACACACGTGACAGTGCAGTGACGTCTCCTCCGTCTTGATCCAGCAAGGAGGAAGGAGAGGTTGAGGAAGATAGCTCCACCGGCAAGACGACGGCGTGGTGATGGTGGAGAAGCAAGACTCGGCGAGGGCCGCCAAGCGCTACGGAGGAGGAGAGGTGTTGGGAGGGAGGGCTGCGCCTTGGAGATGGGTCCAGCAGCCCCCTCCCTCCCCCTTTATATAGGCCCCTTGGGGCGGCCCTCGAGATCCAATCTCCAAGGGGCGGCGGCCAAGGGGTGGAGTGCCCAAGCCAGTGGGCGCCCCACCCCTAGGGTTTCAACCCTAGGCGCAGGGTGGGCCTAGGGGCGCACCAGCCCACTATGGGCTGGTTCCTCCCACTTCAGCCCATGGGGCCCTCCGGATAGGTGGCCCCACCGGTGGACCCCGGGACCCTTCCGTGGTCCCAGACATTACCGGGAGACCCCGAAACTTTCCCGATGGCCGAAATACCACTTCCTATATATTATTCTTTACCTCCGGACCATTCCCAAACTCCTCATGACGTCCGGGTTCTCATCCGAGACTCCGAACAACATTCGGTAGTCACATACTTGACTTCCTACTAACCCTAGCGTCACCGAACCTTAAGTGTGTAGACCCTACGGGTTCGGGAGACACGCAGACATGACCGAGACGACTCTCGGGCAATAACCAACAGCGGGGTCTGGATACCCATGTTGGCTCCCACATGCTCCTCGATGATTTCATCGGTTGAACCACGATGTCGAGGATTCGATCAAACCCTGTATGCAATTCCCTTTGTCAATCGGTACGTTACTAGCCCGAGACTCGATCGTCGGTATCCCAATACCTTGTTCAGTCTCGTTACCGGCAAGTCACTTTACTCGTACCTTAATGCATGATGCCGTGGCCAACACCTTGGTCAAATTGAGCACATTATGATGATGCATTATTGAGTGGGCCTAGAGATACCTCTCCGTCATACGGAGTGACAAATCCCAGTCTCGATCCGTGTCAACCAAAAAGATACTTTCGGAGATACCTATAATGCACCTTTATAGTCACCCAGTTACGTTGTGACGTTTGATACACCCAAGGCACTCCTACGGTAACCGGGAGTTACACGATCTCATGGTCGAAGGAAGAGATACTTGACATTGGCAAAGCTTCTAGCAAACGAACTATCGATCTTTTATGCTATGCTTAGGATTGGGTCTTGTCCATCACATCATTCTCCTAATGATGTGATCCGTTATCAATGACATCCAATGTCCATAGTCGAAACCATGACTATCTATTGATCTGTGGGCTAGTCAACTAGAGGCTCACTAGGGACATATTGGGGTCTAAGTGTTCACACGTGTATTACGATTTCCGGATAATACAGTTATAGCATGAACAAAAGACAATTATCATGAACATTGAAATATAATAATACTTTTATTATTGCCTCTAGGGCATATTTCCAACAATATATGGAGTTGGAGTTGAGGTCGGTGGAGCAGCAGGGGACCCACGAGACAGGGGGCGTGCCCCCACCCTCGTGGATAGGGTGTGGGGCCCCTGGCTTTGATTCTTTCGCCAGTATTTTGTATATTTTCCAAAACTTATCTCCGTGGATTTCCAGGTCATTCCGAGAACTTTTGTTTTCTGCACAAGAAACAACATCATGGCAGTTCTGTTGAAAACAGCGTCAGTCCGGGTTAGTTTCTTTCAAATCATGCAAGTTAGAGTACAAAACAAGGGAAAAAGTGTTTGGAAAAGTAGATACGTTGGAGACTTATCAACGTTGCGGCCGTCGAATGGAGCGCAGGAGTAGCACACGAAGCAGTAAATGGTGCTCCTCCCTAAGTCTCTATCTCTACTCTTATCTCTATATCTACTACTCTTCTTGGTTTTTTATAACAAATCAAATAGTACTGCACCGTCCGCTGCACGCCCGGCTGAACACACCTCCTTGCCTCCATCATCACCAACTGAGTCTTTTATAGGATTAGGAGTAGAGAAAAAACTGAGTTGGTGATGATGGTGTTTCGTGCAATGCATGGGCATCTTGCTAACTTTTTGCATATAATTCCAAAGACCATGTAGACACGATCTTTGACCATGTTACAACTATGTTAGTATCATTGTTTTTTTACGGGATGTTATCATTGTTAGTGGTAGCCGGTGCAAATTATTGCCCCGGGTATTTTATCCTTTTTTTAGTAATGATATCTGGTGATTGTTCGGCACGAGCTCAATCCTGGCGAATCCCACGTAACCGTCAGATTTCCATCCGACGGTGGCCTGTTTTTAAGCCATACACACGCATCGAATTAAGATGTCATGGGCGCTTGTAATGCCATGTCTCCCAAATAACGTTTTTGGGGATTGGAGTTAGCACGGTTCATAGTCGTTCCACGCTCGGGAATTGAAGTTTGTAACTATTTTAGATTAGAATATACTACTCCTCCGGTGCTAGTAGTAGAGCAGAGTCCTACTCTGCTACTCTACTCAAGCAAGTTAGGGCATAGTAGTAGGTAATTGAGGGAGTACCAAGATCTTGTGATCACTCAAGCAAGTTGTCGGCATTGATATGACCCTACGCTGCTGGTATGTGTCTCGTAAGTCAAGCGGTGTGCTGTAGTCATCATCACCTGTCCACTTCCCGCAGCACGTATTCGCTTCTCCATCTTTGTCCGCACGTAATCTCGTCCAATCTTCCATCCCCGCTAAGGCGCCTCCCCCCTTGTCCGAAACCCAAGCACTAACAATGGCAGAACCGAGCAGTGTCCGCCGAAAGAGTGGCTGGAATTTTCTCCCCATAGAGGTAATCAAGCTCATTGTTTCGCGTATGGACAATCTCAGTACCATGCCGCTCGCCGCGTGCTCGTCAGGGCTGTACCGTTTACACAAAGCCCTCGGGCCGGAGCTTTTTAAGCCAGCTCCTTGCTTGCTGATGCCGCCTGATCTTCAGAAATGGCGTGTCATGCAGCATAACGATTGTAGGGTGGCGAGCATCAACCCCCTTGACTACGATCTGATCCCCGTCACCCTCAACTACATTAATGGTATGTACTGGGTTGGCATGAACACGTCTTGGATGGTGCTCGTCGACGGTCGCGATAGCTGGATGCTCGTGGAGGTCTACACCCGGTGATTGATCCCCCTTCCTTCGATTAACACTGCACTGCTTTGGCACTGCGGCCCAGAATGCAATAGCCAACATGATACCAAGCTTGATTTGCTCAAGGTTGTAATCTGCCAAGTGCCCACAAGATCCGCGAATTATAAAGACTTTAGGCTAATTGCATTCTTCAACCGCGTTCTCGCCTATCTGACAAGTCATTGCGGTAAGTGGATAAATCTGCACGTCCATCACAGGATCATACATCCTCCATGGTTCTCTGATGCCATTGAACACAAGGGTTTCATTTACACTGTCGACTCCTTCTATGGTTGGACGTATTCTTTGGCCTGCTCGATCATCGCTACTGATCATTTATTACAGCGATATGTTACTTTCCTATGATATCATGTTGGCTTGCTTATATTACTGTCAACATTTACTGAAAAAATATTCATGCTCATAACATGCTGTTCTTAAGATTGACTACATCAAGAGCCCTTTTGTATTTGACTCCAACTTGATATGATGTTGTAGGCCGCCTGGTGTCCCTGCCCATCCTAATCCCAGAACCTTTCAAAGAAAAGCGGCATGGCAGTTGCAAGTGGTTCCTGGCTCGATCAGACGATGGCGAACGATTGATGATCGTTCGCACGTACCGGACGTGTTGCTTCGTGGAATATAATCACGATCCTTTGCAAGGTCTTTGAGCAGATCCCGCTTCTCTGGGCCTTGAGAATTTTTTTGGAGGCTGGTAAGTAGCCTTGGTACACGCTCTCTGTTTGTCGGATGAATTATTCAATTAACCAGAGATAACCGACGGGAAGGATCATGATGGCAGCGCGGTTTCGTTCATCGAGCAAAAGCGTGTGTACACAGCGTACCATGTGTCTCTGCATGCACCATACCCCGATATGTGCCGCCATGCTCGCAGCCCAAAGTAGGAGAGAGGGTCGCAAGTATCGACTTGACCTATTCTTGTTGGAGTTTCCCACGTCGAGCACCCATCTGGTTCAAGCCGTCACCAATCTCCACACTTAATAAATAGTAACATCTAACTGAGCCAGTTAGTTAGATGCGTACACTTGGTGTAGTAGGATCTTTATTTAGTTTTATGCATACACTTGTTCTTTTTTGGTAGCCTTTTGTAATAATGGCTGATGTTTGGTTGGAATAAAGAGTTGCGTCTTCACTCTTTTGGCCTCGCTTATCGCTTCATTGCACCCCAGCCCAGTTTTCTGCTGCTTTGCTATTTTCAATGTACAATCAGTAGTATATTTAAATGCATTGGTTGAATAAATGTGTTGTTAGAACGACAAACACAATGTTTTGGAAGTCATTGCACGGTTCGATCCTTAGTGCCCGTGCATCGCACGTAACGCATACTATTTTTCGTACAGAACACATTTTCCCCTTGTTGATAACATGGAGCCCACTGATGAAGGCCCAATAGAGGAGCCCATAATTAACTGGAAGGGATGTTCTCACATGAATCCGGCCTAGGTACATGCTCATGGTCCCCTAAACTTAAATAAGTAAATAAATAAATAAAGCTAAATGCTCATGCACCAGTTCTTTAAATTCATGATTTAATAGGAGGATATTATTTCCTATGATAGTGTCATTACGTTTAGTCGATATTATTCTTAGGCAAAGATAGCGACCCGTCTTCTTTCTCCCAGCATTTTCTTCCTGCAACCAGCGGACCCATGCAAATCGTAGTCAACATCGTAAATAGTTCCAGTCCATTTTTATTTTTCAATAAAATGTACAACCCAGCCCAGCACATTGGCGACAACACTTTATCCTCCGCCTTGGTGTGCTCGCCACAGCACCGTCGTCCGGCCCTGTCAACATAGTTTTTTTTAAAACGGTCCCTATCAACATAGTGAATCGGGAGAGAACTGTAGTTGTGAGTATGACAGTATGGACCCACCAGGTCCACTCCCGAACACAAGCAAGGGCCTCTTTTACTACTCAGATGCACCCCTTGTTTTTTTACTCTAATCCACCCTTTTGATATCCGGGACCCACATCATTTTTAACGTATAGTCAATTAATGACAGAATTGCACAACTTTTTTTGAGTAGTAATTTAGAGGAGCGGCTCTTGGGTTGTGCGATGTCGTGGTCCGATCTAACAACATGACCGACCAAAGAGGTTTTCTTTGGGAAAATACGTAGCCCAGTATTTCTTTTTGAAGAATACCCAAGCTAGGCCTATTTGTTTTCTTCAACTTACTGGGCTGCAAATCTTTCAAGACGAGGAGGGATGCATTCCGGCTTGGCCAAAGAGAACGGTCAGTGTATGTTAAAAGTAATATCTAAGGGGTTGAAAATTCCAAAAAAAATATAGCAAATGGGATATTAGTTTCTTTTTTGTTTTTGTTCTTCACTGATATTTTACAGTATTTCATTGGATTTAACATGACATAATACTAATTTATTTTTAAATTTGTTTTAGTATGGCTACTAATTTTTGGATTAAGAATATTTTGTTCCCCAGCCAAAATTTGCGAATTTTCAAAATTTCGCACATATTTAGTTAATTTTTTTAACCCTGGTACTGACCAGAAAATGGGCAGCAATTCTAAAAATAGAAAACGGGCTGCAATAAATTCCATATGAATTAGAAAATGAGTAAAAATTATAAAAATAATAGCAAATGGGCTGTACACGCCATAGATTTTGAGGCTGACTTGTTTACGCAAGGCTTTGTCAGTCAACACACGATTCTAGCAGCAATGACTGTTGGATGTCCATCCAACGGCCGACGTGTTTCTTCAATCTCTGATCTTCCTGCTCTAGCCACCTAAACTAGCACCGTCAGGACTGCCTGCTCCCTCCTCTTGTGGCACGTTGTGATGCCGCGCAGGCTTCCCCGGCCCACCCTACTCCCTCCGCTGGCCTGGCCGCACGCAATCAACTGCCTCCTTATTACGCGAAAAAAATGATTCCTCCCACTGACATCTCGGGCGCACCAGTTGGGAGGCTGACCTGTGGGCCCACTAAGTTGACGCGTACGCAGGGCTTGTCAACTTAGTCAACAAACAATTGTAGCAGCAGTAACCGTTGGATTTGAATAAAACGGTCATGCTGCTTCTTCAAGTGCTGCTCTTCTTGCACCAGCCCCCCAAACCAGCGCCGGCGAGACCGCGTGCTCCTGCCTACAGAGGCCGGCTGTGCTGCCGTTGAGGCCTCACCGCCCCCCTACTACTCCCACCGCTAGTCAGGCCCTGCGGCGATGGCAGCCTCACACCGCAACCAAACCAGTGAACCCTCGTACTCCTCTCCGCATGGGCATCCACTGCCGTGTCTTCCCCGGCTCCGCTTAGTCCCCTTCCTAGGCCTCGTCGTCGTCCACTGCCCTGGTGCTCTCAGCGCGGCGTGGTCAACATGGTCATGGAACAACTTCCACCGGACGTGGACTGTACGTGGAGAGGCTGACAGCTGGGTCCACGGCCGCACACAAGGAAATGCCTCCTTATTATGCACAAAATAATGATTCCTCCAGGTGACATATGGGACCCACCGGAAGGGCCTCTGTATTCCGTGAAAAAAACTTCCCTCCGCTGACAGGTCGGACCCACGAGCTATATCTTCGCACGCAAGGAAGTGTCTCCTTATTACGCACAAAAAATGAATACCCCACTGCTAGCTGGGACCCACCATAGTGGGTGCTGACTTGTGGGCCTACTAAGTTGACAAGGACGGAGGGCTTTGTCAACTTAGTCAATACTCCAGTGATCGTATGATATCCATCCAACGGCCATAGTGCTTCTTCAACCTCTGGTCTTCTTGCTCCAGCCGCCTAAAGCAGCGCCGGTCGTGCCGTCTGCTCCTGCCTATCGTGGCCAGCTGTGCTGCCGCGGAGGCCTCACCACCCCCATACTACTCCCACTGTTGGCCAGGCCATCCCTCTACTCACCCACACCCCCTGTTATTCTGCGGCGATGGCAGCCTCACACCGCAGAACCGTCGTCCTCCTCTCCGTGTGGGCATCCACTGCCGCGTCTTCCCCAGCTCCGCGTCGTCCCCTTCCTAGGCCTTGCCGTCATCCACCGCCGTGGTGCTCTCGGCGCGGCGTGGTGAACGTGGTCAAGGAACGACTTCCATCGGACGTGGACTGTAAGTGGAGAGGCTGACAGCTGGGTCCACAGCCGCAGCAAAGAAGTGCCTCCTTATTACGCGGAAAATAATGATACCTCCACCTGATAGCAGGGACCCACCGCGACAAAGCCATCAGATTTCACTTAAAAACGCCCCTAGCTGCTGGGGCCCACGGTTACATCTTCGCACGCAAGGAAATGCGTCCGGGCAAAAAACGATTCGCCCCCTGACTGCTGAGACCCACCAGCTACATCTTCGCACGCAAGGAAGTGCCTGACAGTCAGGACCCACCTGGTCGAAGCGTACGTAGCGTTGTCATTCTGGTCGCGAATGTGTACATACATACTGGTGGATGTAGAGGCGCACACGTGTCGTAGTAGAGGCGCGCACGTAGCATGTACACGTACATATAGCGGCCAGTGTGCAAGAAAGAAAATACGGCCACGTACGTACATACGGGTGGGGCCTCGAACGCCTACTCGCGCATATGTACAGCCAGGGCTCGTGTACATGGCTAGGTCGGAACGGAGAAACAGTGTCTTCGTCATGTTCATGGGGAGCCAACCGGCTGGGTCAGAACGGAATGCGTCGTCGTGTTCATCGGGAGGGCTTGGACGGAACAGGCGATGGAAACGAGGCCTGGCATACCGGAGAACAAAGGAAACGACCTTGTGTTCGACCGACCACGTTCGAAACGGGATCCTGTTCATCGGGAGTGGTCTGGCGTACCGCAAGACGGAAGAAACGAACTTGTGTTGGACATCCTACGGTCGAAATGGGGTCCTGTTGATCGGGAGGGGTGTAGCGTACCGCAAAATGGACGAAACGAACTTGTGTTGGAGCGCTACAGTCTAAAGGGGGGTCCTGTTCATGGGGAGGGGTGTGGCGTACCACAAAACGAGACTCCACGGGATACTTTTCATCTCCACTATCGACCTCCTCCAGCCTCCACGGGCTACTATTCATCCACCGTCGACCTCCTCTAGCCTCCACCTGCGACAGTTCATCCACGGGCTACAGTTCAATCACCCCTCTCCACGGTTTCCTGTTCAACCACCCCTCTCCTTGGGCTCCTGTTCAACCACCCCTCCATGGGCTACTGTTCATCCACCCCTCCATTGGGCTACTGTTCATCTAGCCCTCCACGAGGTCGTCCTGTTCATCCAGCCCTCCACGGGGTCCTGTTCATCCAGCCCCAACCGACTCGATCGATCGGGTCCTGTTCATCCACCCCCACCGCTCACTGTTCATCCACCCCCTCCCCCCGCAACACTCACTATTCATCCAACCCCCCGCAACGCCATCGCTCATCTAGAGGCAGCATCGATCGGCTTGATTAGCGGCAGATGGCGGCGAATCGCCGATCGCCGGGTTCGAGAACGCGTAGCCCAAAGGTAATCAAGACGGGTTCGATTAAGCGATGCCTCGCTCGGGTGCAGTTAGAGCCCAACGCCTCACATACACACGCATACATGTACGAGAGAAACGCGCATCGCTCGGCCCCCGAAATTTTCCTCGCCCTCGCTTCTACCACGGTCTTTTCCGTCATGGACGGCCCAAAGAATGTCATGCAGCTGCGTCTCTGGCCCGCCCAGGACGAAAAGCCCATTTTCTGTCATGATTTTTTGTCATAAAAGTAGGAGCCCAAGACATGTATGATGATATCGGGTTTTGTCACAATTATCGTCATAGAAGTGTCATAAGTATGACATGAAAAAAATTCGTTCAACCCAAAATGTCATGGACGTGTCTTTTTTTTTTGTAGTGTGTTTTGCTCGTGAGAGAAGTTTAGTCAACGGGTCTGTCACATTCAGAGCCATATATATTTTGCAAATATTCTATGTCTACAATGCTCTGCACGGAGCTACTCTAGCTAATTGCTCCCACTTTTAATATGTATCCAGATTGAGACTTAGAGTCATCTGGATCGGTGTAAAAGATTGCATCGATGTAAATCTTTACGACGAGCTCTTTTATCACCTCCATAATCAAGAAATATTTCCTTAGTCCTCACTAAGGATAATCTTGACCGCTGTCCAGTGATCTACTCCTAGATCAAAATTGTACTCCCTTGCCAAACTCAGGGCAGGGTACACAATTGGTCTGGTACACAACACAACATACTTTATAGAAGCTATGACCGTGATATAGGGAATGACTTTCATTCTCTTTCTATTTTCTGACATGGTTGGGCTTTGAGTCTTACTCAACTTTACACCTTGTAATACATGCAAGAACCCTCTCTTTGATTGATCCATTTTGAACTTCTTCAAAACTTTACCAAGGTATGTGCTTTGTGAAAGTCCAATTAAGCGTCTTGATCTATCTCTATAGATCTTGATGCCCAATATGTAAGTAGCTTCACCGAGGTCTTTCATTGAAAAAACTCTTTTCAAATATCCCTTTATGCTATCCAGAAATTCTATATCATTTCCAATCAACAATATGTCATCCACATATAATATTAGAAATGCTACTGAGCTCCCACTCACTTTCTTGTAAACAGAGGCTTCTCCAAAAGTCTGTGTAAAACCATATGCTTTGATCATATTATCAGAGCATTTATTCCAACTCCGTGAGGCTTGCACCAGTCCATAAATGGATCGCTGGAGGTTGCACACTTTGTTAGCACCCTTTGGATCGACAAAACCTTCTGGTTGCATCATATACAACTCTTCTTCCAGAAATCTATTCAGGAATGCAGTTTTGACATCCATCTGCCAAATTTCATAATCATGAAATGCAACAATTGCTAACATGATTCGGAGAGACTTAAGCATCGCTACGGGTGAGAAAGTCTCATCGTAGTCAACTCCTTGAACTTTGTCGAAAACCTTTTCCCGACAATTCAAGCTTTGTAGATAGTAACACTACTATCAACGTCTGTCTTCCTCCTGAAGATCCATTTATTTTCTATGGCTTGCCGATCATCGGGCAAGTCCACCAAAGTCCACACTTTGTTCTTTTACATGGATCCTATCTCAGATTTCATGGCCTCCAGACATTTCGCGGAAGCTGGGCTCATCATTGTTTCCTCATAGTTCGTAGGTTCACCGTACCACTCTAATATGGACCGTACTCTGGAAGACCTACGAGGTTTGGCAGTAACTTGATCTGAATTTTCATGATCATCATCATTAGCTTCCTCACTTATTGGTGCAGGAATCACTGGAACTGATTTCTGCGACGAACCACTTTCAAATTCGGGAGAAGGTACAATTACCTCATCAAGTTCTACTTTCCTCCCACTCACTTCTTTCGAGAAAAACTTCTTCTCTAGAAAGGATCCATTCTTAGGCCTTCGGATCTGTGATACAAGGTGTACCCAACAGTTTTGTTTGGTTATCCTATGAAGACGCATTTCTCCGATTTGGGTTCGAGCTTATCAGGTTGAAGCTTTTTCACATAAGCATCACAGCCCCAGACTTTAAGAAACGACAACTTTGGTTTCTTGCGAAACCACAGTTCATAAGGCATCATCTCAACGGATTTTGATGGTGCCATGTTTAACGTGAATGCAGCTGTCTCTAATGCATAACCCCTAAACGATAGTGGTAAATTGGTAAGATACATCATAGATCGCACCATATCAAATGAAGTGCGGTTACGATGTTCGGACAAACCATTACGCTGTGGTGTTCCATGTGGCGTGAGCTGTGAAACTATTCCACATTGTTTTAAATGAAGGCCAAACTCGTAACTCAAATATTCTCCTCTACGATCAGATCATAGAAAGTTTATTTTCTTGTTACGATGATTCTCCACTTCACTCTGAAATTCTTTGAACTTTTCAAATGTTTCAGACTTGTGTTTCATTAAGTAGATATACCCATATCTGCCCAAATCATCTGTGAAGGTCAAAAAATAACGATACCCGCCATGAGCATCAACACTCATTGGACCGCATACGTTGGTATGTATTATTTCCAACAAGTCACTAGCTCGTTCCATTGTTCCGGAGAACGGAGTTTTAGTCATCTTGCCCATAAGGCATGGTTCGCAAGCATCAAATGATTCATAGTCAAGTGATTCCAAAAGTCCATCTTTGTGGAGTTTCTTCATGCGCTTTACACAGATATGACCCAAACGGCAGTGCCACAAATATGTTGCACTATTGTTATCAACTTTGCATATTTTGGCATCAATATTATGAATATGTGTATCACTACAATCAAGATTCAATAAACCATCAACATTGGGTGTATGACCATAAAAGGTTTTATTTATGTAAACAGAATACGAATTTATTCTCTGTCTTAGATGAATAATCGTATCGTAATAAACATGATCTAATCATATTTATGCTCAATGCAAACACCAAATAACATTTATTTAGGTTCAACACTAATCTCGAAAGTATAGGGAGTGTGCGATGATGATCACATCAATCTTGGAACCACTTCGAACACACATCGTCACCCTCAACTAGTCTTTTTTTATTCTGTAACTCCTATTTCGAGTGACTAATCTTAGCAACCGAACAAGTATCAAATACCCAGGGGATACTATAAACACTAGTAAGGTACACATCAATAACCTGTATATCAAATATACCCTTGTTCACTTTTCCATCCTTCTTATCCACCAAATATTCAGGGCATTTCCGATTCCATTGACCATTTCCTTTGCAGTAGAAGCACCCAGTTTCTGGCTTTGGTCCAGCTTTGGGCTTCTTCACGTGAGTGACAACTTCCTTGCCATTCTACTTGAAGTTCCCTTTCTTTCCCTTTGCCCTTTTCTTGAAACTAGTGGTCTCGTCAATCATCAACACTTGATGCTCTTTCTTGATTTCTACCTTCGTCGATTTCAGCATCACGAAGAGCTCGAGAATCATTTTTTCATCCCTTGCATACTATAGTTCATCATGAAGTTCCAGTAACTTGGTGATGGTGACTAGAGAACTCTGTCAATCATTATCTTATCTGGAAGATTAACTCCCACTTGATTCAAGCGATTGTAGTACCCAGACAATCTGAGCACATGCTCACTGCTTGAGCTATTCTCCTCCATCTTTTAGCTATAGAACTTGTTGGAGACTTCATATCTCTCAACTCGGGTATTTGCTTGAAATGTTAACTTCAACTCCGGTAACATCTCATATGGTCCATGACGTTCAAAACGTCTTTGAAGTCCGGATTCTAAGCCATAAAGCATGGTGCACTAAACAATCAAGTAGTCATCATAACAAGCTAGCCAAACATTCATAACGTTTGCATCTGCTCCTGCAATAGTTTTGTCACCTAGCGGTGCATCAAGGACATTGTTTTTTTGTGCAGCAATGAGGATAAACCTCAGATCACGGACTCAGTCCGCATCATTGCTACTATCATCTTTCAACTTAGTCTTCTATAGGGAAGCTACAATGCGAGCTATTGATCTACAACATAATTTGCAAAATACTGTCAGGACTAAGTTCATGATAAATTAAAGTTCAATTAATCATATTACTTAAGAACTCCCACTTAGATAGACATCCCTCTAGTCATCTAAATGATCACGTGATCCAAATCAACTAAACCATGTCCGATCATCACGTGAGATGGAGTAGTTTTCAATGGTGAACATCACTATGTTGATCATATCTACTATATGATTCATGCTCGACCTTTTGGTCTCAGTGTTCCGAGGCCATATCTGCATATGCTAGGCGCGTCAAGTTTAACCAGAGTATTCTGCGTGTGCAAAATTGGCTTGCACCCGTTATATGTGACGTAGAGCTTATCACACCCGATCATCACATGGTGTCTCAGCACGACGAACTGTAGCAACGGTGCACACTCAGGGAGAACACTTATACCTTAAAATTTAGTAAGGGATCATCTTATAATGCTACCGCCGTACTAAGCAAAATAAGATGCATAAAGGATAAACATCACATGCAATCAAAATATGTGACATGATATGGCCATCATCATCTTGTGCTCATGATCTCCATCACCGAAGCATCGTCATGATCTCCATCGTCACCGGTGCGACACCTTGATCTCCATCGTAGCATTGTTGTCGTCTCGCCAACTATTGTTACTATGACTATCGCTACCGCTTAGTGATAAAGTAAAACAATTACATGGCGATTGCATTGCATACAATAAAGCGACAACCATAGGGCTCCTGCCAGTTGTCGATAACTTTGTTACAAAACATGATCATCTCATACAACAAATTATATCACATCATGCCTTGACCATATCACATCACAGCAAGCCCTGCAAAAACAAGTTAGACGTCCTCTACTTTGTTATTGCAAGTTTTACGTGGCTGCTACGGGCTTCTAGCAAGAACCATTCTTACCTACGCATCAAAACCACAACGATTTTCGTCAAGTGTGATGTTTTAACCATCAACAAGGACCGGGCATAGCCACATTCGATTCAACTAAAGTTGGAGAAACAGACACTCACCAGCCACCTATGTGCGAAGCATGTCGGTAGAACTAGTCTCGCATAAGCGTACGTGTAATGTCGCCTGAGCCGCTTCATCCAACAATACCGCTGAATCAAAGTATGACATGCTGGTAAGCAGTATGACTATTATCGCCCACAACTCTTTGTGTTCTACTCATGCATATAACATCTACGCATAGACCTGGCTCGGATGCCACTGTTGGGAAATGCAGTAATTTCAAAATTTTCCTACAATCACACAAGATCTACCTCTAGGTGATGCATAGCAATGAGAGGGGAGAGTGTTGTCTACGAACCCTCGTAGACCAAAAGCATAAGCGTTTCAATAACGCGATTGATGTAGTCGCACGTCTTCGCGATCCAACCAATCCAAGTATTGAACATACGACACCTCCGCGTTCAGCACACGTTCAGCTCGATGACATCCCTTGTACTCTTGATCCAGCTGAGGCCAAGGGTGAGTTCCATCAGCATGATGGCATGGCGACGATGATGATGATGCTACCGACGCAGGGCTTCGCCTAAGCTCCGCAATGGTATGATCGAGGTGTGTAACTGTGGAGGGGGGCACCGCACACGGCTAAAAGATCAACTTGTGTGTTCTAGGGTGCCCCCTTGCCCCCGTATATAAAGGAGGGAAGGGAGGCCGGCCAACCCTCCTTGGTGCACCCCAAAGGGGGAATCCTACTAGGACTCCAAGTCCTAGTAGGTTTCCACCAAGAAAGAGAGAGGGGGAGGAAGAAGAGGGAGAGAGAGAGGGAAGGAAAGGGGGGGCGCCCCCCTTCCCTTGTCCTATTTGGACTCAAGGGGGGCACGGCCAGCCCTCCTGCAGCCTCCTGTCTCTCCACTAATGCCCATCGAGGCCCATTAGTTCCCCGGGGGGGTTCCGGTAACCCTCTGGCACTCCGGTTTTATCTGAAACTTCTCCGGAACACTTCTGCTGTCAGAATATAGTCGTCCAATATATCAATATTTATGTCTCGACCATTTAGAGACTCCTCGTCACGTCCGTGATCTCATCGGGACTCCGGAAAAAAAATTCGGTCATCAAAACACATAACTCATAATACAAACCATCATCGAACGTTAAGCGTGCGGACACTACGGGTTCGAGAACTATGTCGACATGACCGAGACACATCTCTAGTCAATACCAATAGCGGAACCTGGATGCTCATATTGGCTCCTACATATTCTATGAAGATCTTTATCAGTCAAACCACATAACAACATATGTTGTTCCCTTTGTCATCAGTATGTTACTTGGCTGAGATTCGATTGTCGGTATCATCGTACCTAGTTCAATCTCGTTACCGGCAAGTCTCTTTACTCGTTCCGTAATACTTCATCCCGCAACTAACTCATTAGTTAAAATGCTTGCAAGGCTTATAGTGACGAGCATTACTGAGAGGGCCCAGATATACCTCTCTGGAACACGGAATGACAAATCCTAATCTCGATCTATGCCAACCCAACTAACACCTTCGGAGACACCTGTAGAGCACCTTTATAATCACCCATTTATGTTGTGACGTTTGGTAGCACACAAAGTGTTCCTCCGGTATTCGGGAGTTGCATAATCCATAGTCTGAGGAACATGTATAAGTCATGAAGAGAGCAGTAGCAATGAAACTGTAACGATCATAATGCTAAGCTAACGGATAGGTCAAGTCCATAACATCATTCTCCTAATGATGTGATCTCATTTATCAAATGACAACACATGTCTATGGTTAGGAAACATAGCCATCTTTGATTAACGAGCTAGTCAAGTAGAGGCATACTAGGGACTATAAGTTTTGTCTATGTATTCACACATGTACTCAGTTTCCGGTTAATACAATTCTAGCATGAATAATAAACATTTATCATGAATTAAGAAAATAAATAATAACTTTGTTATTGCCTCTAGGGCATATTTCCTTCAAAAAGGCTGGTGGAGGAATATGTGGATGCTCTCAAGCAGCATCTTGAGGACAGGAAAGAGCTCATCGCCACTCACCATGGAGACTAGTTCCCACAGCATGCAACAACGCATCTGGAAAGTAGAGATGAGCGAGCCATATTGTTGTCTTCCTTCTTCTTTTGCCCTTGTGTATTTTGGGCGTTGCCGCATGTGGCTTTTTTAATTATGTTCCTAAATATGTAAGACAATTATTATCCACTGTCATCGTCCTTATATTCATCAGTCTTGCTATGAGTCGCAGTGATGCTATATAGGTCCGTCGGATCTTGCATCAAGATCCGTGCAAAACTTTCTTTTCAGATTTTCTTTTTTCTCTCTTAAATCTCAGTCCAGTGAGACATAGCCACGCCATGAAACAGGGGCTCGGGCGCCATTAATGGAGATGCTAGGAGGGAGGTGCGCGACGGATAGAGGTCAAAGGGCTGTCCTCCCGATGTGCACGCGCAGGGGTCTTATCGCACACCTCCCGTACTCAAATAGCTACCCCGCACGACACCTCCAAGCCAATAAAAAAGGGGGCGCATGGCGGCACGTAATTGGTAAGTAGAACACCCGCGGTTTCAATAATACTTATGTTTCTGATTTGTAACGTAACAACACTTGTTCCAAAATGACTTTGTTGATTGTTAATGTGTGCGCCTTCGCAAATCGGACAAAAAAGTTACCACAACATGTTGGTGCCTTGTCATGACACCATGCCAAGTTTCATGATTTTCGGGCGAGTTTTGGATTTATGGGAATATTAAAACCAAGTTTCTCGATGTTTCCGGCCGAGCCAAGATGCCCAGATGTTTGAATTCCATTCCCACTTCTTCCATGTGACCTAGAAGTTTGCCCAAGTACACATAAATGTTTTTCCAACTAACTTTTGCGCACTGGAGCATGCGCTTGTACTTCAAATTTGAATTATATGCATTAAATGCCTGGAAAATAAATTAATGTCTAAAAAGGCCAAATGAACCCGGTATAATTCCAAAATTTAGCACAAAACTCCTATCTGGTCTAAGCTACCTGCGTAAAAAAATCAAGGCGGGAGAAGGCAGGGTATGTCGTTTCGCACACGGAGGTGACACGTTCCCTCTCGGAACCATGAGCCTTCTTGAGAGAAGCTCCAGTTTGCAAGAAGCATATACCGAAGCTTGTCCCAATTTGGCCAAAAAATTTACCATAGCATGTTGGTGCCATGTCATGACACCACGCCAAGTTTCATGATTTCCATGTGTGTTTTGGATTTACAAGAATTAAAAAACCAAGTTTCTCAATATTTCCAGCCGAGGCACGACACCCAGATGTTTGAATTCCATTCCCATTTCTTGCATGGGACCTATAAATTCACCCAAGGATACACGTGTGATTTTTCAACCAACTTTGGTGCACTAGAGCATGTGCTTGCAGTTAAATTTTAATTATGCACATCAAATGCCCAGATAATCAATTAATGTATAAAAAAAGGCCAAATGAACCCGGAATAATTCCAAAATTTAGCATGATACTTCTATTTGGTCTAATCTGCCTATGTAAAAAAATTAAGGCGGGAGAAGGAGTGTATGTCATTTCGTACACGGAGGTGACACGTTCCCTCTCGGAACCACGGGCCTTCTTGAGAGAAGCTTCGGTTTGCAAGAAGCTTATACCAAAGCTTGTCCCAATTCGGCCAAAAAATTACAACAACATGTTGGTGCCATGTCATGACACCATGCCAAGTTTCATGATTTTTAGGCATGTTTTGGATTTACATGAATTAAAAAAAAACAAGTTTCTCAATCTTTCCGGCTGAGCCACGACGCCCAGATGTTTGAATTTCATTCCCATTTCTTGCATGGGACCTAGAATTTCACCCAAGGACACACAAATGATTTTTCAACCAACTTTGGTGCACTAGAGCATCTGCTTGTAGTTCAAATTTGAATTATGCACATTAAATGACCAGAAATTCAATTAATGTATAAGAAAGTCTAAACAAACCCGGAATAATTCAAAAAATTTACACGACAATCATATAGTTCTATGTTGCCTCTGTAAAAAATCAAGGGGGGAGGCAGCGTATATTGTTTCGCACACAAAGGTGACACGTCCCCCCTCGGGAACCATGAGTATTCTCGAGAGAAGCTCCGGTTTGCAAGAAGCTTATACCACAAACTTGTCCAAATGCGGCCAATTTTTTTACCACAACATGTTGGTGCCATGAAATGACACCATGCCAAGTTTCATGATTTTCAGACGAGTTTTGAATTTTCAGGAATTTAAAAACCAAGTTTCTCAATGTTCCCGACCGAGCCACAGCGCCCAGATGTTTGAATTTCATTCCCATTTCTTGCATGGGACCTATAAATTCACCCAAAGACACACATGTGATTTTTCAAAAAAACTTTGGTGCACTGGAGCATGTGTTTGTAGTTCAAATTTGAATTATGCACATTAAATGCCTAGAAACTCAATCAATGCATAAAAATGCCAAATGAACCTGGAATAATTCCAAATTTAAACACGACACTCATGTAGTTGCGTGTTCACTGTACATAAATGTCCTAGCAATTCAAACACCATCCTTTCCCTCCATAACACCATTTGTCTTTCAAAACATAAAATTAGGTATTCCACAAACAGCTTACTAGAAAGAATCGTGTGGGATGCGATATAAAATATCTTGGCGCACCGTCTTGTCTGGCTTACGTAGGAAGCTTCATCGTCCACAGTCCACCGCCCCCGCTTGAACCACACTTGCGCGCCAGTTTCTCGCGGCACCAAGCGAAAAGTTTCTGCTACCGCAGAAATATCTATCTCTCCGCCCCTCCGTCCCACCAAAAGCCACATTTCCAATATTCCTCCTTGCTTTCCAAGTTCAAACCTTCACTGCTGCTTACTGGCAGCTCAGCCTCCTCGCTAGCGACCCTTCTTCTTGCAGCGCCGCCTCCTCGCCATCTACCCTTCTTGCAACGCTGCCTCCTCGCCGGCGACCCTTCTTCTTGCAGCGTTGCCTCCTCGCCGCCAACCCTTCTTCTTGTTGCGCGTCCTCCTCGCCGCTGCTACTTCTTGAGCTTGCGTTGGTTTTCCTTGAAGAGGAAAGGGTGGTGCAGCAATAGTAGCGTAAGTATTTCCCTCAGTTTTTGAGAACCAAGGTATCAATCCAGTAGGAGGCTCCTCAAAACTCCCACACACCTACACAAACAAACAAAGAACTCGCAACCAACGCAATAAAGGGGTTGTCAATCCCTTCACGGCCACTTGCAAAAGTGAGATCTAATAGAGATAATATGATAAGATAGATATACTTTTGGTATTTTACAATATAGATGCAAATAAAAGTAGATTGGAAGCAAATATGATAAGAGATAGACCCGGGGGCCATAGGTTTCACTAGTGGCTTCTCTCAGGATAGCATAAGTATTACGGTGGGTGAACAATTTACTGTCGAGCAATTGATAGAAAAGCGAATAATTATGAGATTATCTAGGCATGATCATGTATATAGGCATCACGTCTGTGACAAGTAGACCGACACCTGCCTGCATCTACTACTATTACTCCACACATCGACCGACTCCTGCCTGCATATAGAGTATTAAGTTCATAAAAACAGAGTAACGCATTAAGCAAGATGACATGATGTACAGGTATAATCTCATGCAATATGATATAAACCCCATCTTTTTATCCTCGATGGCAACAATACAATATGTGCTTTGTAACCCTTTCTGTCACTGGGTAAGGACACCGCAAGATTGAACCCAAAGCTAAGCACTTCTCCTGTGGCAAGAAAGATCAATCTAGTAGGCCAAACCAAACTGATAATTCGAAGAAACTTGCAAAGATAACTCAATCATACATAAAAGAATTCAGAGGAGATTCAAATATTTCTCATAGATAAACTTGATCATAAACCCACAATTCATCGGATCTCGACAAACACACCGCAAAAAGATTTTACGTCGAATAGATCTCCACAAGAGAGGGGGAGAACATTGTATTGAGATCCAAAAAGAGAGAAGAAGCCATCTAGCTAATAACTATGGACCCAAATGTCTGTGGTAAACTACTCACAACTCATTGGAGGGGCTATGGTGTTGATATAGAAGCCCTCTGTTGTCGATTACCCCTCCGGTAGAGCGCCGGCGAAGGCTCCAAGATGGGATCTTGCGGATACAGAAGGTTACGGTGGTGGAAATTGTGTTTCGTTGGCTCCCTGGATGTTTTCGGGGTACGTAGGCTTATATAGGAGGAAGAAGTACGTCGGTGGCCGCCCAAGGGGCCCACGAGACAGGGGGTGCGCCCTATAGGGGGGCGCCCTACCCTCTTGTGGCCGCCTCGGCTGCTTCTTGACTTGCACTCCAAGTCCTCTGGATCACATTCGTTCCAAAATCACGCTCCCGAAGGTTTCATTCCGTTTGATATTCCTTTTCTTCGAAATACTGAAATAGGCAAAAAAAACAGCAATATGGGCTGGGCCTCCGGTTAGTAGGTTAGTACCAAAAATGATATAAATGTGTAAAATAAAGCCCATAAACATCCAAAAGGGGTAATATAATAGCATGGAACAATAAAAAAATATAGATACGTTGGAGACATATCAAGCATCCCCAAGCTTAATTCCTGCTCGTCCTCGAGTAGGTAAATGATAAAAAAAGAATTTTTGATGTGGAATGCTACCTAGCATAATTCTCAATGTAATTTTCTTTATTGCGGCATGAATGTTCAGATCCAAATGATTCAAAATAAAAGTTCATATTGACATGAAAATGGTGATACTTCAAGCATACTGAACAAAGTAATCATGTCTTCTCAAAATAACATGGCCAAAGAAAGTTATCCCTACAAAATCATATAGTCTGGCTGTTGCTCTATCTTCATCACACAAAGTATTTAATCATGCACAACCCCGATGACAAGCCAAGCAATTGTTTCATACTTTAATAATCTCAAACTCTGTCAACTTTCACGCAATACATGAGCGTGAGCCATGGACATAGCACTATATGTGGAATAGAATGATGGTTGTGGAGAAGACAAAAAAGGAGAAGATAGTCTCACATCAACTAGGTGTATCAACGGGCTATGGAGATGCCCATTAATAGATATCAATGTGAGTGAGTAGGGCTTGCCATGCAACGGATGCCCTAGAGCTATAAATATATGAAAGCTCAACAAGAGAAAATAAGTGGGTGTGCATCCAACTCGCTTGCTCTCGAAGACCTAGGGCATTTTGAGGAAACCCATTATTGGAATATACAAGCCAAGTTCTATAATGAAAAATTACCACTAGTATGAAAGTGGCAATATATGAGACTCTCTAATATGAAGATCATGGTGCTACTTTGAAGCACAATTGTGGAAAAAGAGATAGTAGCATTGTCCCTTCTCTCTTTTTTCTCATTTTATTTTTTTCTTTTCCCTTTTTTTCTTTTTCTCTTTTTTTTCTTGGGCCTTCCCTTTTTTTGGCCTTTCTTTTTTTTCTTTTTTTTGTGAAGTCCGAAGTCTCATCCTGACTTGTGGGGGAATCATAGTCTTCATCATCCTTTCCTCACTAGGACAATGCTCTAATAATGAAAATCATCACACTTTTATGGATTTACAACTCAAGAGTTAGAACTCAAAGCTAGAACAAGATATGACTCTATATGAATGCCTCCAGTGGTGTACCGGGATATGCAAGGAATCAAGAGCGACATGTATGAAAATTATGAAGGTGGCCTTGCCACAAATACAATGTCAACTACATGATCATGCAAAGAGCAATATGACAAAAGTAGTGCGCATCATATGAACGGAACGGTGGATAGTTACATGGCAATATATCTCGGAATGGCTATGGAAATGCCATAATAGGTAGGTATGGTGGCTGTTTTGAGGAAGGTATATGGTGGGTGTATGGTACCGGCGAAAGTTGCCCGGCACAAGTGAGGCTAGCAATGGTGGAAGGGTGAAATGGTGCGTATAATCCATGGACTCAACATTCGTCAAAATAACTCATGTACTTGTTGCAAAAATCTAGAAGTCATCAAAAACAAAAGCACTACGTGCATGCTCCTAGGGGGATAGATTGGTAGGAAAAGACCATCGCTCGTCCCCGACCGCCACTCATAAGGAAGACAACCAATAAATAAAATTGTGCTCCAACTTCATCACAAAGCGGTTCACCATACGTGCATGCTACGGGAATCACAACCCTCAACACAAGTATTTTTCATGATCACCTCTACTAGCATGACTTTAATATCACTACCTCCATATCTCAAAACAATTATCAAGCATCAAATTGATCATAGCATCCAATTCACTTTCTATGATAGTTTTTATTATACCCAACTTGGATGCTCATCATTCTAGGACCAAATTTGTAACCATAGCAAATATCATGCTGTTCCGAAAGACTCTCAAAATAATATAAGTGAAGCATGAGAGACTAGCAATTTCTTCAAAATTAAGTCACCACCGTGCTCTAAAAGATATAAGTGAAGCACTAGAGCAAAAACTATCAAGCTCAAAAGATATAAGTGAAGCACATAGAGTATTCTAGCAAATTATAGTCAAGTAGGCTTCTCCCAAAATGTGTGTACAGCAAGGATGATTGTGGTAAACTAAAAAGCAAAGACTAATATAATACACGACGCTCCAAGCAAAACACATATCATGTGGTGAATAAAAATATAGCTCCAAGTAAAGTTACCAATGAACGAAGATAAAAGAGGGGATGCCTTCCCGGGGCATCCCCAAGCTTAGGCTTTTGGCTATCCTTGAATATCTTGGGGTGCCATGGGCATCCCCAAGCTTAGGCTCTTGCCACTCCTTATTCCATAGTCCATAAAAGCTTTACCCAAAACTTGAAAACTTCACAACACAAAACTCAACAGGAAATCGTATAAGCTCCGTTAGTGAAAGAAAATAAAAACACCACATAAGGTACTGTAATGAACTCATTCTTTATTTATTTTGGTGTTAAACCTATTGTATTCCAACTTCTCTGTGGTTTATAAACTATTTTACTAGCCATAGATGCATCAAAATAAGCAAACAACACACGAAAAACAGAATCTGTCAAAAACAGAACAGTCTGTAGCAATCTGTAACTAACGCAAACTTCTGGAACTCTAAAAATCCTACCAACATAGGAAGTCCTGGAAAATTTGTCTATTGATCAGCAGCAAAACGAATCAACGCAAAAGCACATTTCTGTTATTCAACAAATCTAATTTAGTGCGCGCAAAGTTTCTGTTTTTCAGCAGAATCAAATCAACTATCATCATAGGTTATCCTATAGGTTCTACTTGGCACAAACACTAATTAAAAGATAAAAACACATCTAAACAGAATGTAGATGCAAGATTTATTACTAAACAGGAACAAAAACAAAACACACAAAGAAAATTGGGTTGCCTCCCAACTAGCGCTATCGTTTAACGCCCCTAGCTAGGCATAAAGGCGAAGATAGATCTAAGTAGTGCCATCTTTGGCACTCAAATCTTCAATAGAGCACTTATAATCTTTAGGGGTTTCTCCCTTTTTAGCAATGATTAAACCTTTAGGCAAAAATTCAAGAAATTCGTTTGTAGCAAAAGGTTCCTTAACGATAGAGAGACAATTGGGATGAACACTTATGGATTTGAGATCCGCATCTCCTTTACTAGAAGATTCCCCCTTATTTTTAGGAACATAAATAAACTTGGCAGTTTTGGTAGGGGGTTTTAGAGTGTTTTTCATGGAATAAAATGCGGAACCTAAGTTGGTAATGATATCTTCAAGTTTACTGATTCTTTCAGAATCTAGATCTATTTTTTCATTAACTATAGGTTCTTTCTCTTTAAGATTTTTCAAAGTAACTCCAACCCTAGATCCATATTGGGTAATGCGATTATGGATCTTTTTATCCAAATTTTCAATCAACTCAACAGTGGCCATTTTATTTTCATTAATATCAAGCCGTTGCATCACATGTTCTAAAGTTAAAACCGTTCCATTAACCAAAAGGGGTGGTGGGCCAAACAAATCTAACATAGCATTATAAGCATCAAATGTATGGCTACTCAAGAAATCCCCTCCGGCAACAGTATCAAGAACACATCTACTCCAAGGAGTAATGCCTACATAAAAATTGCGAAGAAGAATGGAAGTAGAAAGCTTCCTAGTAGATTTATTTTGAGCATTGCAAATTCTATGCCAAGAATCTTTTAAATTTCCTCCCTCCCTTTGCTTAAAATTAAGAATTTCATGTTCGGGAGTGATAACAAGGATAGGAGGACTAGCCATAACGACAAGGCAAAAGATCTAACACACGGGCAACGGAAAAAGGCAAGCGAAAAGAGAGGAGGAGATTGGGAAAGAGAGGGCGAATAAAGCGGTAAGGGTGAAGTGGGGGAGAGGAAAACGAGAGGCAAATGGCAAATAATGTAAATGCGAGGGAGATGAGTTTGTGATGGGTACTTGGTATGTCTTGACTTGAGCGAAGACCTCCCCGGCAATGGCGCCAGAAATTTTTCTTGCTACGTCTTGAGCTTGTGTTGGTTTTCCTTGAAGAGGAAAGGGTGATGCAGCAATAGTAGCGTAAGTATTTCCCTCGGTTTTTAAGAACCAAGGTATCAATCCAGTAGGAGGTTACTCAAAAGTTCCATGCACCTACACAAACAAACAAAGAACTCGCAACCAACGCAATAAAGGGGTTGTCAATCCCTTCACGGCCACTTGCGAAAGTGAGATCTAATAGAGAGAGTATGATAAGATAAATATATTTTTAGTATTTTATAATATAGATGCAAAAAGTAAAGATGCAAATAAAAGTAGATTGGAAGCAAATATGATAAGTGATAGACCCCGGGGCCATAGGTTTCACTAGTGGCTTCTCTCAAGATAGCAGAAGTATTACGGTGGGTGAACAAATAACTATCGAGAAATCGATAGAAAAGAGAATAATTATGAGATTATCTAGGCATGATCATGTATATAGGCATCACGTCCGTCAAAAGTAGACCGACTCCTGCCTGCATCTACTACTATTACTCCACACATCGACCGACTCCTGCCTGCATCTAGAGTATTAAGTTCATCAAAATAGACTAACGCATTAAGCAAGATGACATGATGTAGAGGGATAAACTCATGCAATATGATATAAACCCCATCTTTTTATCCTCGATGGCAGCAATACAATACGTGCCTTGCAACCCTTTCTATCACTGGGTAAGGACACCGCAAGATTGAACCCAAAGCTAATCACTTCTCCCATGGCAAGAAAGATCAATCTAGTAGGCCAAACCAAACTGATAATTCAAAGAGACTTGCAAAGATAACTCAATCATACATAAAAATATTCAGAGGAGATTCAAATATTTCTCATAGATAAACTTGATCATAAACCCACAATTCATCAGATCTCGACAAACACACTGCAAAAAGAGTTTACACCGAATTGATCTCCACAAGAGAGGGGGAGAACATTGTATTGAGATCCAAAAAGAGAGAAGAAGCCATCTAGCTAATAACTATGGACCCGAAGGTCTGTGGTAAACTACTCACAACTCATCGGAGGGGCTATGGTGTTGATGTAGAAGCCCTCCATGGTCGGTTCCCCCTCCGGCAGAGCACCGGTGAAGGCTCCAAGATGGGATCTCGGATACAGAAGGTTACGGTGGTGGAAATTGTGTTTCGTTGGCTCCCTGGATGTTTTCAGGCTACGTAGGCTTATATAGGAGGAAGAAGTACGTCGGTGGCCGCCCGAGGGGCCCACGAGACAGGGGGCATGCCCTATAGGGGGGCGCCCTACCCTCTCGTGGCCGCCTCAGCTGCTTCTTGACTTGCACTCCAAGTCCTCTAGATCTTGTTCGTTCCAAAAATCACGCTCCCGAAGGTTTCATTCCGTTTGGAGTCTGTCATGGAATTGTCACGTCAAATGTCCTCGTGAAAGGACTTAGTTGTGGAGCCATCGCAACTAGGAAGCTTGAAGGGGTTAATCGGGACACGAGAGGTTTTTATACTAGTTCAGCCCCTTACGGTGAAGGTAAGGCCTATGTCTAGTTGGGTTGGTATTGATGTTTCGATGACCAGGGAGCGAGATACGCTATGCCCCGCTCTCGATCTATTGTTTCTTGTCCTAAGCCGCCAGCAGGTCGTCCCCTTATATACACGGGTTGACGCCCTGTGGCTTACAAAGTCCTGGCCGGCTTATAAACAGTGTCCGGCTCGGTGACTAGTTAAATCTACCTTATGATAAAAGTCAAGCCATTATAGCGGTTTACTACAACGGGCCTTAAGTCGCCTGTGGGCCTTAAGCCCTTTATTTGAACCGCCATCTTCATGCTTGGTCTTGGGCTTCTTTCTGGTGAGTCCTCTTTGCGTAACCCGGCCCCTCCTGGGCGGCTTACACAAATAGTTATATCCCCAACATTAGGCCCTAGATTGATTTGAACCTGTTCATGTCAATCTTACAATACCTTAAGACATAAACCTTCAGTCTTCTGACTGTGCAAAAGGTTTTCTTTAACCCTCCATGACGTCATCTTTTGGATCCGTGTTAACCCGCCATGATGTCATCCTTTCTTAAATTCTCTTTTTTATTCCACCGTATCCTCCAACGGATCTCTGCTTTTATTGACTGTTCCAAAAACCAAGGCGTCGGGGCCGCTGGATAATAACTTTTATCTCCTTGTTTCCCGTGCCGTCTCTGTTATCCTTTCCTTATAAATAGGCGCGACCTAGGTCTTCCCATTCTCCTCCTTCCAGTCATCTTCTTCCTCTCGCTGCTTCTTTGTTGCTCGAGCTCTGCTGCCGCCGCCGCAGATCTCGTCTTCACCAACTCTGGCCGCTGCATCAACCTGGTTCGACCAGAGAAACGCGACGACCCCCTGCTGCAACCCTGCATCCGTAAGTCTCCTCCATCCTGCTTCTTAGATCCACATTAGGACCTTTGAGTTCTTCGTGTTCTTCGTTGTTTAGTAGTTTCCTTTCATAGATTCCATCACCCCCGCTTTTCTTGATCTTGGAGATGATAAAAACCGATGCGGTAGATTTTCCGCACCTACTTTGAACACAGATAGATCCCTTTCTGTTACACAGAGGCCCCATTCGAGCTCTTGAGCTTCATCTGCGTCAGTCTTAGGTCTAGAAAATTTTCTTGTCAGAACAACTTTTTGATCTTAAATTACAGTAGAAGATTATGAAACCTGTTTGTATCACCCGGAAAACTACTTCTGTCAAATACCCTTAAACACAACTGTCCATGTAGCCGGCTTAAATAAATGACACTGATCTATGAGCCTAGCTTGCTTCTCATGACCTTAAGAAGTTTGAACTGCTTCTGATACATGTAGCGGCTTAAATACTATTGCATAGTTATCCTTATATCATTAGGCCCCTTATTAAGCCGCCTCCTTGAATAATTAAGATATTTTTGCCCGGGTTAAAATTGAACCGGAACCTCTATTTTGTCGTAGGCCAATTGTTGTCATGGCACCCAAAGCAACCAAGGCCCCTGTGACCTGCAATTGGGTCGCATCCATAGTCACAAAGAGTAAATTGTCTGAATTTGTGAAGTCTGGCCATCTGCCAAAAAAGGAGCTAATGTCTTATCGTGCCCCTGACCCGTCTGAAGAAAGGCCTCAACCCAAAGGAGGGGAGGTGATAATTTTCACGAATCACATGAACCGGGGATTTGCCCCTCCCGGCTCAAAATTCTTCAGAGAGGTTTTAAATTTCTTTGATCTTAGACCTCAAGACATAGGACCCAATTCCGTGTCAAATATTTGCAATTTCCAAGTCTTCTGCGAGGTGTACCTGGGAGAAGAGCCAAGTCTGCTTTTGTTCAGAGAGCTTTTCTACTTCAACCGGCAGAATGAACGTGCCAACGGGCCTAGTCTTGAGCTTGGCGGCATCTTGATTCAGCGGCGGAGAGACTGCCTTTTTCCTTACGCTGAATTGCCGAGTCATCCAAAAGATTGGAATCAGACGTGGTTCTATTGTCAGGACACTTCACCGGCTGATGAGAGCCCTCTGCCCGGCTTCCGCGCCCTGCGCCTTGAGTCCAACCATCCGCTGGCGGATAAATTGACTGTTGTCGAGCGTCTGCCTCTCAATCCCACCATCAAGAAGATCAAAGCTCTTTTAGGAAACGGTTTAAACGACATCGATCTGGTCCGAGTCTGGGTCACCTGGCGAGTACTTCCATTAAGCCGCCGCTCCGGCTTAATGTGTACTTACACGGGCGAGAAGGATGATCCACTACGTCATAGTCCTGACGACTTACCAGATGATGTGGTAGATGCTACAACTCAGTCACTGCTGAAGGAGGGCACTATAACTAGTAATACCTTCGGCTTGCTTCCCTTCTGCAAGAAGAACCCGGCCCCTACTGTGAGTTATCAATCTTAAGAAATATTCCGTATCATGTTATACCTTATTTGTACTCATAATTCCATATCGCTTTCCATAGGCCGATCATAACTTCTGGAAGGTCAAGTATGACCATGTGGCTGCCAAACAAGCCAGGACAGCCAAAAAGACTGAAAGGAAAGCCGCCAAGACTGGAACCTCAAAGAAGAAGAAACCCAGCGCCTCCGACTTACTCAAACTGGATGATACTTCTTCGGATGATGAAGAGGTAATCCTTTAATTTTCTTAACTCCTTTGTCATTATTTTATTGACATTCTATCCCTTTAGGAGGATACGGGGAACAGTCAAGCAGTTGACGAAGAGGTAACTATAATCTCCTCCGACTCAGAGCCTTTGCCAAAGCACAAAATCCGAAGGGTGACCCGGAAAGTAAGATTTTCACATCCTCTAGCTTATCAAGATCCTCAATTTCTTTTGAAGCAACAACAGCTTGAAAGCCGGAGGCAGACCCGTACCAACAAGGATGCAGAACTCTCCTCCGGCTTACCTGATGTAACTAGGAAGCGTCGGATCGATGTTATCTTTAATTTACGTTCTGTTTTACCTTTGGCGAGTTTAATTCGCCAACCTCTCAATTCATCTGACTCCAATTATCAGGATACCTCTCCTTCCTCCGACGTGTCTATGCAATCAAACATGCCGGCTTTCAAAACGGCTTCCGGGTAATGTAACCTTATTTACTTAGGCTTTACCTTACTTATGCTTTAGTATTCATCCTTCTACCTTTATTGACAGCATGCAAGTGAAGCCCAGCAAAAGGGCAAGGAAAAATAAGCCGTCCCAAGACCCGATTGTTACTGAACCGGCACTTGACATGTCTGCTCCTGACAGCTCCACCCATCAGCCACCGCCTGAACCGGCTTCTGACATTCCGGTGCCAACCTTTGACCCACCTGCCGAAGATGCTATCAACAACTCTGATAACCTGGAAGCTCCTAGCCCGGTCAAGACGACTGACCCGAAAGTTGAATTTCTGAAAAGTCAATTTGTTGAACCGGGGCGGCCTACTGTCCTTGCCAAATGTACTGCCAAGGAAGAACTTGCCGAACACCGAAAGGCCAAGCAGGACATTACTGATTATACTCACTTAAGCATTGGTGATATAGTCTCGGGCTATCTGAATCAAGTGCATAATAGTCGTGATCTGGAAATTGACATGGTGAAACAAATACAGCACAAATCTGAGGTATAACTTATGCTATTTTCCTGAATCTTACTTACTGTACCAGCCCCAAGTATATTGCTTATGAATGAATATGCTATAGACTTAAAAATCTGCTTACTTTTGGTTTGTCCGGTTTAAAGAGAATATAGTTTAACCCGGTTATAGCATGATAGTTTTAATTTGCGATACACATTAGCCCCAAGTGTCATGTATCTTTACTTGTAAAGTGCTTGAGACTTAATATGCATGACCCGGCAGGGTAGGTTAGAAATTCTTTAACATATATTAGCCCCCAAGTGCCAAGTATCTTTACTTGTAAAATTCTTGGGACTTGAATGTTACCTTACCATGATCCTTACCATAACCTGGTATCAATGCAGGCCACCATAAGTCAATTTGAGTCGGAGCTTGCTGACCTGAAGAGTCGGCTGAAAAATCAAGAGCTTGAAACTCAGAAGGCCAACTCCAAATTTGAATTCGGCGTCTCTGAACAAGAGAAGTTGAAAAATTTTTAGTCAGAGAAGAAAATCTGGGCTGATGAGAAGGCTTCACTGGTGACCCGGGCCGAGACGGCAGAAGCAGCTCTTGCAGAGGCAACAACTGAGTTGTCTGACTTGAAACGGCAGATATCCCAAATGGTCTCAGCCATCTTTAGTAAGTTACTGTACAAAACTTCAAACATTGTAATCTTCCAATAACTATTGTAATAGTTACCTCCGGCTCACTGCTGCACTTATGAACACACAGGCGCCAGGAGCACCAACCTCAAGCAGAGCATGCTGATAAAACTTAAGGCGGTTTACACTTTAGTGGAACAACTGTACTCCGGGTCACAACGTGCCTTGGCCGTTGTAGCCTTATCAAATACCACTCCCCGCCTCCTGCAAGACGTGCTGAAGCATCTCGCAGTACTACCTCAACGAATTCAGGATTTAAGGTGGGCATCTCCAAGAGCCGGAGCCGTGGCCACATTAAGCCGGGCAAAGGCATGGATGCCAGAGCTTGACCTGGCTGACCTCGCTCTTGGATATCCAAGCCTGAAGGAGGACGGTACGATATTTGATGATCATGATTTCACCGCCTGTGTCAAAGTTGTACGTCCCTTTGCTACCCTTATTGGGAATGATACTGATCTTACTAAGTATTCGCCGGGATATGATAGCGAGAACCGGAGAATTCCAAACATTCCATATGACCAAGTCAGCCTGATCCCTCCAATGCGTAAGCATACTTTTGCCCCTGAAGTGGACCCAGACGGTTTAATAGATGATGAGGCTGAGTTTGAAGCCTTGAGTGGCATTGACTGGGCCTCATCAACCTTCCAGGACAAAGCAACCGATGGAGAGGCGGGGAAGGATAACCCGGAGTCGTTGAGCTCGCCGAAGGAGTGAACCGCCAGGCGTTTTATAACTTTGCAAAAACGATGCTTCATTTATTCAGACTCGGGAAGTCCTGTAATAGGGTAGTAAAAACTTCTTAATGTTTGTCATGCCTTTGCGCATGTTCTTGGTGCTTAATACTTTCGTAAGCCGCCATCGCTATATGTTTCTGGCTTATGTTGACCTTTTATTTTCTTGACGTTTAACCTTGCTTTGCCTTATCCTGCACATAAAACAAGCAAAATTTCCTTGGCGGTTTATCGCGCCGGGGGTTACATAAATTATTGATAACCCTGAACACGACCCAACAACATCATATACAGGCCGGTTTATGATTATATTTGTTAAATATAATCACAATAGCATACCTGCGATCCCTTTGATAATCTTCCCCGCTCATATGATGTTTACCTGGCACTTAAGAACCTGGGGTAATCAATATTAAACCGGAAGAAAAAACCATCTCATAATGTTTTCAAGAAAGTCTCAAGATAGTCAAAATAAGTGATCCTTTTGTTGGATGATACACAATATTTACAGGCCTCTGATTCGAATACGATCAGTAAACCATTCCAAAGGGGTTAAGCTAAGATTCGGATATGATCATATAGCCCCTAGTGGCTTTGGCGATGCCGATCAAGTGGGTATCGACAGCTATGTTCTCTTTGGTTCGAATACGACCTATGTTTGAATAGGAAGCCCCCAAGTGACCATAAGAGTTGTTTAATGACGCTGATTCGAATACGATCCACGTCAGACCCAAAGGGGTTAAGCTGTGATTCAAATATGATCAAGAAGCCCCCAAGTGGGTTTGGCAATATGCCGATCAAGTGGGTATCGACAGCTATATTCTCTTTGGTTCGAATACGACCTATGTTTGAACAGGAAGCCCCCAAGTGACCATGGCTAGATTCAGACATGATCATAAGCTAGACAAAAGGAAAAGCCAGATTCAAGTGTGATCCGCTCCCTGTTGGTTGTTTCCACCACCTGATAAAGAAGACACATAAACCTTTGAGGGTAAAAAGGACAGAGGTCCTGCTTTATTTCTTTATATAATATATACATTGTCAAACAAAAATATACATCATGAGAGTCGGTGGCTTAAGTATAGTAAGGCTGGAGATGAGCAATATTCCACGGCCGGCGGGTCTCTCCTCCGACTTACGTGAGTCTTTGTGCTCTCGAACATCAATGAGGTAGTATGATCCGTTGTGCAAATTCTTGCTGACCACAAAGGGTCCTTCCCAAGGTGGGGATAGCTTGTGCATGTCAGACTGATCCTGGATGAGCCGGAGCACCAAATCGCCTTCCTGAAAGGTTCTGCTCATAACCCGGCGTCTGTGATAGCGGTGCAGGTCTTGCTGATAAATCGCTGAACGGGCTATTGCCAAGTCTCGCTCCTCATCCAACAAGTCAAGCGCATCCTGACGAGCTTTTTCGTTGTCAGCCTCAACGTAAGCCGCCACGCGGGGTGAATCATGTCGGATGTCACTTGGCGGGACCGCCTCCGCACCATACACCATAAAGAAAGGTGTGTAGCCTGTAGATCTGTTAGGCATAGTGTTGATGCTCCATAACACGGAAGGTAACTCCTCCACCCAACAACCCGGGGTTCGCTGTAAGGGGACAAAAAGCCGGGGTTTGATACCCTTCAGGATCTCTTGATTAGCTCTTTCTACTTGACCATTGGATTGAGGATGAGCAACAGCTGAAATATCAAGCCGGATATGCTCTCATTGACAGAACTCTTCCATGGCACCCTTGGAGAGATTAGTGCCATTATCAGTTATAATGCTGTGTGGGAAACCAAAACAAAATATCACCTTTTTGATTAATTGAACCGCCGTGGCTGCATCACACTTACTGACTGGCTCTGCCTCAACCCACTTTGTAAACTTATCCACTGCCACCAGGAGATGTGTCTTTTTATCCTTAGACCTCTTAAAAGGCCCAACCATGTCAAGACCCCAGACTGCAAACGGCCAAGTGATTGGGATCATCCTCAACTCTTGAGCCGGCACATGAGCTCGTCGTGAGAACTTTTGACAACCGTCACATTTACTGACCAAATCCTCCGCATCAGCATGAGCCGTCGGCTAGTAGAAACCATGACGGAAAGCTTTGGCTACCAAAGATTTTGACCCGGCATGATGGCGACAATCCCCTTCATGGATCTCACGAAGTATTTCTTGGCCTTCTGCGGGTGACACACAACGTTGAAACGCCCCAGTGACACTTAGGTGATGTAACTCGCCGTTAACAATCATCATAGATGTGGAGAGCCTGATGATTTCTCATCCTCAGGTAACTCACCCCGGGTCATATAAGCCAAATATGGCACTTTCCAATCTGGGATAACGTGAAGAGTTGCCACCAGCTGTGCCTCCGGGTCTGGCACTGCTAGTTCTTCCTCGGTAGGCACCTTGATAGAAGGGTTATGTAAAATATCAAGAAAGGTTTTAGGCAGCACCGGCTTATGTTGAGATCCCAACCAGCTTAAAGCATGAGTCGCTTCATTCTTCTTTCGATCAATGTGCTCCACTTGATAACCCTTGAAGTGACCAGCCACAGCATCTACTTCACGACGATAAGCCGCCATAAGGAGATCCTTGGAATCCCACTTGCCTGACACCTGTTGAGCCACGAGACCTGAGTCGCCCAAGCACCTTACCCAGCTTAAGTTCATCTCCTTGGCCATCCGGAGACCATGGAGTAAGGCCTCATATTCAGCTGCATTGTTAGTACACGGAAACATAAGCCGGAGTACATAACAAAATTTGTCACCTCGAGGGGAAGTTAAAACAACTCCAGCCCCCGAGCCTTCTAGCTGCCTGGAGCCGTCAAAGTAAATAGTCCAATATGTGTTATCTGGCTTCTCCTCAGGTGCCTGTAACTCTGTCCAATCATTGATAAAGTCCACCAAAGCCTGACACTTAATAGCAGTACGTGGCATGTACTTAAAATCATGAGGCCCAAGCTCGATGGCCCACTTGGCGACCCGTCCTGTGCCCTCCCTATTCTGGATGATATCTCCCAAAGGGGCAGAACTTACCACAGTTATAGGATAACTTTGAAAGTATTGCTTCAATTTCCGGTTGGCCATAAACACTCCGTAGACGAGTTTCTACCAATGTGGATACCTTTGTTTAGACTCAATGAGCACATCACTGATGTAGTAAACCGGCCGTTGAACTGGATGCTCCTTGCCAGCTTCCTTACGCTCCACCACGATGGCAACACTGACGGCTCGTGAATTGGTCGCCACGTATAACAGCAACGACTCTTTATCAATGTGAGCCGCAAGAACCCGTGGTTCAGACAACTGTCTCTTCAAGTCTTCAAAGGCAGCATCACTCCAGACAAAAGTGTATGTTTTCTTCATCATCTGATATAGCGGTAGGGCCTTCTCACCTAACCGGCTTATGAACCGGCTTAAAGCGGCAACAGGACCCGCCAATCGCTGAACATCATTGATGCACACCGGTTTAGCCAGAGAGGTAATTGCCTTAATCTTCTCCAGATTAGCTTCAATGCCTCTGTTTGATACCAGAAAACCCAAAAGCTTGCCTGCAGGTACACCAAATACACACTTGGCCGGGTTAAGCATCATTTTATAAACCCAGAGATTATCAAAGGTTTCTTTTAAGTCAGATATTAAGGTTTCCTTATCTCTGGACTTCACTATGATGTCATCTTCATAAGCATGAACATTAAGCCCGATTTGATTGTGTAGACAGTTTTGCACACATCGCTGATAAGTCGCCTGAGCACTGTTGAGTCCAAACGGCATAGATACATAACAGAAGGCCCCAAACGGAGTGATGAAAGTCGTCTTCTCCTGGTCCTTAACTGCCATTTTGATCTGATGATAACCAGAGTAAGCATCCAAAAAGCTCAAATGTTCACAACCCGCCGTAGCATCAATGATTTGATCAATACATGGGAGAGAAAAGGGATCAGCCGGACAAGCCTTGTTTAAGTCCGTGTAGTCCACACACATCCGCCAGGTGCCATTCTTCTTGAGGACAAGACCGGGTTAGCCAACCACTCCGGGTGAAAAACTTCAATAATAAACCCAGCCGCTAAGAGCCGGGCAACTTCCTCTCCAATAGCTTTCCGTCTCTCTTCGTTAAAACGTCGAAGAAACTGCTTGACCGGCTTATACTTCAAATCAATATTGAGAGTGTGCTCAGCGAGTTCCCTCGGTACACCCGGCATGTCAGAAGGTTTCCATGCAAAGATGTCCCGGTTCTCACGGATGAACTTGATGAGCGCGCTTTCCTATTTGGGATCCAAATTGTCACGATCTTTCAATTGCTTAGAAGAGTCACCTGGGGTAAAGTCAACAAGCTTCGTCTCGGCGGCCGATTTAAATTTCAATGCCGGGTCATGCTCTGTAGTTGGTTTCTTCAGGGAGGTCATATTCGCTGGGTCAACATTATCTTGATAAAATTTGAGCTCTTCCGCCGCACAGGCAGACTCAGCATAAGCCACGTCGCCTTCTTCACATTCCGATGCTACCTTGCGACTTCCATGCATAGTGATGGTGCCCTTGTGACCCGGCATCTTGAACTGCAAATAAACCTAACACGGCCGTGCCATGAACTTAGCATAAGCCGGCCGCCCAAACAGAGCGTGATATGGGCTCCTGATTTTGACCACTTCAAACGTCAATTTCTCAGCCTTGGAATCATATTCACCTCCAAAGGCTACTTCCATCTCAATCTTGCCAACTGGGTAAGCCGACTTACCAGGAACCACTCCATGGAAAACAGTGTTGGATGTCCTCAAATTCTTATCAGTTAACCCCATGCGTCGAAAGGTCTCATAATATAGGCTATTGATGCTACTACCTCCGTCCATGAGTACCTTAGTGAATTTATATCCACCAACCTGAGGCGCTACCACCAAGGCCAACTGGCCCGGATTATCGACCCGTGGAGGGTGATCTTCTCTGCTCCATACAATGGGCTATTCTGACCACCTCAAGTAACGAGGAACTGCCGGTTCAACAGAATTTACGACCCTCTTATGAACCTTCTGGTCGCATTTGCATAAGCTAGTGGTAAACACATGGTACTGCCCACCATTCAACTGCTTCGGATTGCTTTGATAACCCTACTGTTGCTGTTGCTGCTCTCCTTGACCAGACTGCTGTTGATTATAGCCACCTTGACGTCCCTGAAAGCCGGAACCTGAACCGCCACCCGGGCCATGAAAACCGCCAGCCCCAGAGCCGCCACCAGACCCATTATTAGTTGGGGAACGTAGCAGAAATTCAAAATTTTCTACGCATCACCAAAATCAATCTATGGAGTAATCTAGCAACGAGGGAAAGTGGAGAGCATCTACATACCCTTGTAGATCGCTAAGCGGAAGCGTTCAAGTGAACGGGGTTGATGGAGTCGTACTCGTCGTGATCCAAATCACCGATGATCCTAGTGCCGAACGGACGGCACCTCCGCGTTCAATACACATGCAGCCCGGTGACGTCTCCCATGCCTTGATCCAGCAAGGAGAGAGGGAGAGGTTGGGGAAGACTTTGTCCAGCAGCAGCACGATGGCGTGGTGGTGGTGGAGGAGCGTGGCAATCCTGCAGGGCTTGGCCAAGCACCGCGGGAGAGGAGGAGGACTTGGGAGAGGGGGAGGGTTGCGCCAGAACTTGGGTTCGGCTACCCTCCCACCCCTCCACTATTTATAGGTGGGCAGAGAGGGGGGCCGGCCCCTAGATATCATCTAGGGTTGGGGGCGGCGGCCAAAGGGGGGAGGAGTGCCGCCCAAGTCAAGTGGAGGCCCTCCCCCTTAGGGTTTCCCCTCTCCCATGTGCATGGGCCTTGGGGGGGCTGGTGCCCCTAGCCCATTAAGTCTAGGGCGCTCCCTTACAGCCCATGCTGCTGCATTGGATGTGGTGGAACATTTTCCAGACCTCCGGACCCCTCCGGAATCCTCCGGAACCTTCTGGAAGCTTCCCGGTACAATACCAAAAAAACCCGAACTTTTCCTGGAACCTGAACAACAACTTTCCATATATAAATCTTTACCTCCGGACCATTCCAGAACTCCTTGTGACGTCCGGGATCTCATCTGGGACTCCGAACAACATTCAGTAACCACATACAAACTTCCTTTATAACCCTAGCGTCATCGAACCTTAAGTGTGTAGACCCTACGGGTTCAGGAGACACGTAAACATGACCGAGACAACTCTCCGGCCAATAACCAACAGCGGGATCTGGATACCCATGTTGGCTCCCACATGTTCCACGATTATCTCATCGGATGAACCACGATGTCGAGGATTCAATCAATCCCGTATTCAATTCCCTTTGTCTAGCGGTATAGTACTTGCCCGAGATTCGACCGTTGGTATCCCGATACCTTGTTCAATCTCATTACCGGCAAGTCTCTTTACTCATTCCGTAACACATCATCCCGTGATCAACCCCTTGGTCACATTGTGCACATTATGATGATGTCCTACCGAGTGGGCCTAGAGATACCTCTCCGTCACACGGAGTGACAAATCCCAGTCTCGATTCGTGCCAACCCAATGCATAATTTCGGAGATACCGTAGTGCACCTTTATAGCCACCCATTACGTTGTGATGTTTGGTACACCCAAAGCATTCCTACGGTACCCGGAGTTGCACAATCTCATGGTCTAAGGAAATGATACTTGACATTAGAAAAGCTTTAGCATACTAACTACACGATCTTTGTGCTAGGCTTAGGATTGGGTCTTGTCCATCACATCATTCTCCTAATGATGTGATCCCGTTATCAACGACATCCAATGTCCATGGTCAGAAACTGTAACCATCTATTGATCAACGATCTAGTCAACTAGAGGCTTACTAGGGACATGGTGGTGTCTATGTACCCACACATGTATCTGAGTTTCCTATCAATACAATTATAGCATGGATAATATACGATTATCATGAACAAGGAAATATAATAATAACTAATTTATTATTGCCTCTAGGGCATATTTCCAACAGTCTCTCACTTGCATTAGAGTCAATAATCTAGTTCACATCGCTATGTGATTAACACTCACAGGTCACATCGCCATGTGACCAACATCCAAAGAGTTTACTAGTGTCAATAAACTAGTTCACATCATCATGTGATTAAGACTCAATGAGTTTTGGGGTTTGATTATGTTTTGCTTGTGAGAGAGGTTTTAGTCAACGGTTCTGCAATATTCAGATCCATATGTACTTCGCAAATCTCTAGGTCATATTGTAAATGCTGCTTCCATGCTCCACTTGGAGCTATTCCAAATGGTTGCTCCACTATACGTATCCGGTTTGCTACTCAGAGCCATTCGGATAGGTGTTAAAGCTTGCATCGATGTAACCCTTTACGCCGAACTCTTTATCACCTCCATAATCGAGAAACATGTCCTTATTCCTCTAAGGATAATTTTGACCGCTATCTGGTAATCCACTCCTTGATCACCTTTGTACCCTCTTGCCAGACATGTGGCAAGGCACACATCAGGTGCGGTACACAGCATAGCAAACTATGGAGCCTACGTCTAAGTATAGGGGACGACCTTCATCCTTTCTCTCTATTCTGCTGTGGTTGAGCTTTAAGTCTTAACTTCATACCTTACAACTTAGGCAAGAACTTCTTCTTTGACTGATCCATCTTGAACACCTTCAAGATCATGTCAAGGTATGTGCTCATTTGAAAGTACCATTAAGCGTTTTTGATCTATCCTCATACATCTTGATGCTCAATGTTCAAGTAACTTAATCCAGGTTTTCCCTTGAAAAACTCCTTTCAATCAACCCTTTATGCTTTCCAGAAACTCTACAACATTTCTGATCAACAATACGTTAGCAACATATACTCATCAAAAATTCTATAGTTCTCCCACTCACTTCTTTGGAAATACAAGTTTCTTATAAACTTTGTATAAACCCAAAATCTTTGATCATTCCATCAAAGTGCATATTTTGACTCCGAGATGCTTGCTCTAGTCTATGGAAGGATCGCTGGAGCTAGCATACCTTTTAGCATCCTTAGGATCGACAAAACCTTTCTGATTGTATCTCATACAACCTTTCCTTACGAAAACTGGTAAGGAAACTCGTTTTGACATCCATCTGCCAGATTTCATGAATGCAGCTAATGCTAACATGATTCTGACGGACTTAAGCATCGTTACGGATGAGAAAATTTCATCGTAGTCAACTCCTTGAACTTGTGAAAAACTCTTTGCCACAAGTCGAGCTTCATAGACGGTGACATTACCGTCCACGTCTGTCTTCTTCTTAAAGATCCATTTATCTCAATGGCTTGCCGATCATCAGGCAAATCCACCAAAGTCCATGCTTTGTTTTGATACATGGATCCTATCTCGGATTTGATGGCTTCTAACCATTTGTCGAAATATGGGCCCACCATCGCTTCTCCATAGCTCGTAGGTTCATTGTTGTCTAGCAACATGACCTTCAAGACAGGATTACTGTACCACTCTGAAGTAGTACGCATCCTTGTCACCCTATGAGGTACAGTAGTGACTTGATCCGAAACTTCATGATCACTATCATAAGCTTCTACTTCAATTGGTGTGGGCGCCACCTGCTACACACTAGTTGAAGTGATGGTTCAATAACCTCATCAAGTCTCCACCATGCTCCCACTCAACTTACCGAGACAAACTTTTCCTCGAGAAAGGACCCAATTCAAGAAACAATCCCTATTGCTTGTGGATCTGAATTAGGAGGTATACCCAACTGTTTTGGGTGTCCTATGAAGATGCCTTTTATCCGCTTTGGGTTCGAGCTTATCAACCTGAAACTTTTTCACACTAGCGTCGCAGCCCCAAACTTTTAAGAAACAACAGCTTAGATTTCTCCAAACCATAGTTCATACGGTGTTGTCTCAACGGAGTTACGTGGTGCCCGATTTAAAGTGAATGTGGTTGTCTCTAATGCCTAACCCATGAACGATAGTGGTAATTCGATAAGAGACATCATGGTACGCACCATATCCAATAGGGTGCAACTACGATGTTCGGACACACCATCACACTATGGTGTTCTAGGCGGTATTAATTGTGAAACAATTTCCACAATGTCTTAATTGCGTGCCAAAGCTCGTAAATCAGATATTCATCTCTATGATCATATCATAGACATTTTATCCTCTTGTCACGATGATCTTCAACTTCACTCTGAAATTACTTGAACCATTCAATAATTCAGACTTGTGTCTCATCAAGTAAATATACTCAGTATCTACTCAAATCATCCGTGAAGTAAGAACATAACGATATCCACTGCATGCCTTAGCACTCATTGGACTGCACACATCAAAATGTATTACCTCCAACAAGTTGCTTTCTTGTTCCATTTTACTGAAAATGAGGCTTTCAGTCTTCTTGCCCATGTGGTATGATTTGCATGTGTCAAGTGATTCAAAATCAAGTGAGTCCAAACGGTCCATTTGCATGGAGTTTCTTCATGCATATACACCAATAGACATGGTTCGCATGTCTCAAACTTTTCAAAAAACGAGTGAGTCCAAAGATCCATCAACATGGAGCTTCTTCATGCGTTCTATACCAATATGACTTACATGGCAGTGCCACAAGTAGGTGGTACTATCATTACTATCTTATATCTTTTGGCATGAACATGTGTATCACTACGATCAAGATTCAATAAACCATTCATTTTGGCCGCAAGACCATTGAAGGTATTATTCAAATAAACAGAGTAACCATTATTCTCCTTAAATGAATAACCGTATTGCGATAGGCATAATCTAATCATGTCTATGCTCAACGCAAACACCAAATAACAATTATTTAGGTTTAACACCAATCTCGATGGTAGAGGGAGCGTGCGATGCTTGATCACATCAAGATTGGAAAACACTTCCAACACATATCGTCACCTCACCTTTAGCTAGTCTCCGTTTATTCCGTAGCCTTTAATTTCAAGTTACTAACACTTAGCAACTGAACCGGTATCTAATACCCTGGTGCTACTAGGAGTACTAGTAAAGTACACATTAGTATAATGTATATCCAATATACTTCTATCGACCTTGCCAGCCTTCTCATCTACCAAGTATCTAGGGTAATTCTGCTCCAGTGGATGTTCCCCTTGTTACAGAAGCACTTAGTCTCGGGTTTGGGTTCAGCCTTGGGTTTCTTCACTAGAGCAGTAGCTGATTTGCCATTTCATGAAGTATCCCTTCTTGCCCTTGCCCTTCTTGAAACTAGTGGTTCACCAACCATCAACAATTGATGCTCCTTCTTGTTTTCTACTTTCGCGGTGTCAAACATCGTGAATATCTCAAGGATCATAATATCTATCCCTGATATGTTATAGTTCATCACGAAGCTCTAGCAGCTTGGTGGCAATGACGTTGGAGAGACATCACTATCTCATATGGAAGATCAACTCCCACTTGATTCAAGTGATTGTTGTACTCAGACAATCTGAGCACAAGCTCAACGATTGAGCTTTTCTCCCTTAGTTTGTAGGCTAAGAAAATCGTCGGAGGTCTTATACGTCTTGATGTGGGCACGAGCCTGAAATCCCAATTTCAGCCCTCGAAACATCTCATATGTTTCGCGACGTTCCGAAATCGTCTTCAGTGCCTCAACTCTAAACCGTTTAACTGAACTATCACGTAGTTATCAAAACGTGTATGTCAGATGTTCGCAACATCCATAGACGACGTTCGAGGTTCAGCACACTGAGCAGTGCATTAAGGACATAAGCTTTCTACGAAGCACCGAGGACAATCCTTGGTTTACGGACCTAGTCTGCATAATCGCTACTATCAACTTTCAACTGAATTTTCTCTAGGAACATATCTAAACAGTAGAACTAAAGCGCGAGCTTCGACATAATTTGCAAAGATCTTTTGACTATGTTCAGATAATTGAGTTCATCTTATGAACTCCCACTCAGATAGACATCCCTCTAGTCATCTAAGTGATTACATGATCCGGGTCAACTAGGCCGTGTCCGATCATCACGTGAGACGGACTAGTTATCATTGGTGAACATCTTCATGTTGATCGTATCTACCATGTGACTCATGCTCGATATTTCGGTCTCTTGTGTTCCGAAGCCATGTCTGTACATGCTAGGCTCGTCAAGTTAACCTAAGTGTTTCACGTGTGTAAATCTGGCTTACACCCATTGTATGTGAACGTTAGAATCTATCACACCCAATCATCACGTGGTGCTTCAGAACATTTAACTTTCATAACGGTGCACGCTTAGGGGGAACACTTTCCAGAAATTTTAATGAGGGATCATCTTATTTACTACCGTCGTTCTAAGAAAATAAGATGTAAAACATGATAAATATCACATGCAATCAAATAGTGACATGATATGGCCAATATCATATTGCTCCTTTGATCTCCATCTTCAGGGTGCCATGATCATCTTTGTCACCGGCATGACACCATGATCTCCATCATCATGATCTCCATCATCGTGTCTTCATGAAGTTGTCACACCAATGACTACTTCTACTTCTATGGCTAACGCGTTTAGCAATAAAGTAAAGTAATTTACATGGTGTTCTTCAATGACACGCAGGTCATACAAAAAATAAAGACAACTCCTATGGCTCCTGCCGGTTGTCATACTCATCGACATGCAAGTCGTGATTCCTATTACAAGAACATGATCAATCTCATACATCACATATCATTCATCACATTCTTTTGGGCCATATCACATCAGAAAACACTTGCTGCAAAAACAAGTTAGACGTCCTCTAATTGTTGTTGCAAGTTTTTACGTGGCTTCTATAGGTGTTCTAGCAAGAACATTTCTTACCTACGTAAAACCACAACGTGATATGCCAATTTCTATTTACCCTTCATAAGGACCCTTTTCATCGAATCCGCTCCAACTAAAAGTGGGAGAGACAGACACCCGCTAGCCACCTTATGCAACTAGTGCATGTCAGTCGGTGGAACCTGTCTCACGTAGGCGTACGTGTAAGGTCGGTCCGGGACGCTTCATCTCATGATGTCACCGAAGCAATATAAGACTAGTAGTGGCAAGAAAATTAACAACATCTACGCCCACAACTGCTTTGTGTTCTACTCGTGCATAGTAACTACGCATAGACCTAGCTCATGATGCCACTGTTGGGGAACGTAGCAGAAATTCAAAATTTTCTGCGCATCACCAAAATCAATCTATGGAGTAATCTAGCAACGAGGGAAAGGGGAGTGCATCTACATACCCTTCTAGATCGCTAAGCGGAAGCGTTCAAGTGAACGGGGTTGATGGAGTCGTACTCGTCGTGATCCAAATCACCGATGATCCTAGTGCCGAACGGACGGCACCTCCGCTTCAACACACATGCAGCCCGGTGACGTCTCCCATGCCTTGATCCAGCAAGGAGAGAGGGAGAGGTTGGGGAAGACTCGGTCTAGCAGCAGCACGACGGCGTGGTGGTGGTGGAGGAGCGTGGCAATCCTGCAGGGCTTCGCCAAGCACCGCGGGAGAGAAGGAGGACTTGGGAGAGGGGGAGGGTTGCGCCAGAACTTGGATTCGGCTGCCCTTCCACCCCTCCACTATTTATAGGTGGGGAGAGAGGGGACCGGCCCCCTAGATCTCATCTAGGGTTGGGGGCGGCGGCCAAAGGGGGGAGGAGTGCCTCCCAAGTCAAGTGGAGGCCCTCCCCCTTAGGGTTTCCCCTCTCCCATGCGCATGGGCCTTGGGGGGCTGGTGCTCCTGGACCATTAAGGCTAGGGCACCCCCTTACAGCCCATGCTGCTGTATTGGACGTGGTGGAACATTTTTCGGACCTCCGGACCCCTCCGGAATCCTTCGGAACCTTCTGGAAGCTTCCCGGTACAATACCGAAAAAACCGAACTTTTCCCGGAACCCGAACAACAACTTTCCATATATAAATCTTTACCTCCGGACCATTCTGGAACTCCTCGTGACGTCCGGGATCTTATTCGGGACTCCGAACAACATTCAGTAACCACATACAAACTTCCTTTATAATCCTAGCGTCATCGAACCTTAAGTGTGTAGACCCTACGGGTTCAGGAGACATGTAGACATGACCGAGACAAATCTCCGGCCAATAACCAACAGCGGGATCTAGATACCCATGTTGGCTCCCACATGTTCCATGATGATCTCATCAGATGAACCACGATGTCGAGGATTCAATCAATCCCGTATTCAATTCCCTTTGTCTAGCGATATAGTACTTGCCCGAGATTCGATCGTCGGTATCCCGATACCTTGTTCAATCTCGTTTCCGGCAAGTCTCTTTACTCGTTCTGTAACACATCATCCCATGATCAACCCCTTGGTCACATTGTGCACATTATGATGATGTCCTACCGAGTGGGCCCAGAGATACCTCTCCGTCACACGGAGTGACAAATCCCAGTCTGGATTCGTGCCAACCCAATAGACACTTTCGGAGATACCCGTAGTGCACCTTTATAGCCACCCAGTTACGTTGTGACGTTTGGTACACCCATAGCATTCCTACGGTATTCGGGAGTTGCACAATCTCATGGTCTAAGGAAATGATACTTGACATTAGAAAAGCTTTAGCATACGAACTACATGATCTTTGTGCTAGGCTTAGGATTGGGTCTTGTCCATCACATCATTCTCCTAATGATGTGATCCCGTTATCAACGACATCCAATGTCCATGGTCAGAAACCGTAACCATCTATTTATCAACGAGCTAGTCAACTAGAGGCTTACTAGGGACATGGTGTTGTCTATGTACCCACACATGTATCTGAGTTTCCTATCAATACAATTATAGCATGGATAATAAACGATTATCATGAACAAGGAAATATAATAATAATTAATTTATTATTGCCTCTAGGGCATATTTCCAACATTATTGCCATCAAAGGTGTTGGAATTCTTAAACGCTTTCATGATTGCGCAATCTTTCCACAGGTTTGTGGCGGGCCGCTCCCTGGTGCCGTGTCTCGGGCAGGGCTCATTGAGTAGCTCCTCAAGAGATGGGTCTGACCCGCCGGATCGAGGTGGCTTACCCTCACGTCTCTGATTGTTACCTTGCGCATTGGCATTGGCGACAAACTCCGGGTTACCATCTGCCTTATGCTTATTGCCTCCTTGATTCATCGGGTTATGCTGTTGACCCTTTCCATTGTCGTTCTTCTTTCCCTTCCCGGTTTTTTCCTCATCACACGAGGGGATCCTTGGTACTATCAGAATCGGCATATTTTACTAAAGCCACCATCAGCGTACCCATATCAGTGCAATCACGCTTAAGGCGGCCCAGTTTCTGTCTCAGCGGCTCAAAACGGCAATTCTTCTCCAACATGAGGAGTGCAGAGCCGGCATCCATCTTGTCAGATGAATGTATTATCTCCTTGACCCGGCGTACCCCATGAGTCGTAGATTCACCTTCCTCCTGTTTACAATTTGTCAAGTCCACAATTGACATAGACTGCTTACAAGTGTCTTTGAAGTTCTGGATGAAACGGGCTTTCAGTTCTGCCCACGAACTAATGGAATTGGGTGGCAAACCCTTCAACCAGGATCGGGTTGTTCCATCTAACATCATGGTGAAGTACTTAGCCATCGCCGCATCACTGACTTCCAATAACTCCATCCATCTCATAACTTTCGATCCAAGCTCCGGGCTGCAAGTCAACCGTGTAATTCGGCACCTTTCGAGGTCCCTTGAAGTCCTTGGGTAGGCGCACGTTACGCAGAGCCGGTACCAGACAAGGAACACCGCCGGTTCTAGTGGCTACTCCCGCCTCAACAGAAGTCGTTGGATACTCTGGGAAATCTTGATGCGCCGTTTGTTGAGCCGCTAGCTCGTTCTCCTAACGCATTCGGTCTTGCACCGGATTATAGCCACCGGGCTCGTTACGGCGTTGGGCGTTGCTTGACAAAGCTTTAGACTCCATGTGCTTGCTGTAACTTGGGCTCCGGTTCTGACGAGGTAGCGCTAACCAAGGCGGAGGAGTTGAATGAATCATGTCCCGGCTGTAAGAATAGGTCTCTTGCTGAGCTAAGGCCGTCTGGAGAAGTTCTCTGACCCTCCGGGTTTCCACTGCTGTCGGGTCATCACCGTCCATGGGAAGAGCCGCCAAACGCGCTGAAGCCGCGATTAAGTTCTCCATGGGGTTGGAAAAGTGACCCGGTGGTATCGGCACATAACCCGGCGGTGCCATGCTCACATGAGGAGGTGCCATCTCCCGAGGCTGAGCCGGCCCTCCTGTTCTGGTTGTCATAAACTGATTGGTCTCTGGCGGGTTACTTGGGCCGGCTCCGGGTGTAGCAAAAAGAACCCGAGGGTCGTAATTCAGAGGTAAACGGGACTGGGTTTTCTGATGTCTCCTCCTCATCACCTCATTGGACGCGTTTAAGCTCATCGTGAGCTGGTAAGCTTCGATCAGAGCTGCCGCGCGGGCATCTAGAGCCGCCTGCTCGTGGCTAATCTAGTGTCCTCACCGCCAAGGCCTCCTTGGCTGAGCTATTTCCTCACGCACCCGTGCCACCTCCACGTCATGCTCATCATTATCCGCGGGAATAACCGTTGCGGTTAATAGGGTTGTAAGCTTGTCCATGAGATCTATCAGCACCTGAGCCGGCGGGTGCACGGGGCCACCCGCCCCGGCTGCTCCTATCCCGGACGTTATTGCTGCAGCAACTGTAGAGTTTGAGTCAGGCTGAGTCCCAGCCATAAAGACTCCTGCCCATCTTGGCGGCTCACAGGGGTCCGGAATACTAGTGCCATTGGAACAGCCCCCGAGCACGCCGTCTTGCACTTGGTACAGCGTATCTGTTGAGCCGGCGGACGAATCACCGTCTGAGAGGACGGCCGTCTCACCACCATCTCCAGATTCTTCAGAGAGTTCCTCTCCGTGGATGCAGCCCACGAAGGCACGCTTCATAACAAGCTGAATTCGGGTCTTCCTCGCACGCTGAGCCGTCTCGATGAGGTCGGTTTAGTTGTCTGGCTCAGGGCCCGGCTCACCGATCCGGCCGATGAAGACGTGGATTCCGCCGAAGGGGACCTGGTACCCGTACTCAATTGAGCCGGCGTCGGGACCCCATCCTTCGTCGTCGATGTAGATCTTGCCGCGACGACTCTTGGTCATCCGGCCCACTACATATCCCTTGAGCCCTTCGAAGTTGCCCTTCAAGAACTCAACCACACCGTCGCTGGGCCCCACGGTGGGCGCCAACTGTCGTGGAATTGTCATGTCAGATGTCCTCATGAAAGGACTTAGTTGTGGAGCCATCGCAACTAGGAAGCTTGAAGGGGTTAATCGGGACAAGGGACACGAGAGGTTTTTATACTAGTTCGGCCCCATACGGTGAAGGTAAGGCCTATGTCTAGTTGGGTTGGTATTGATGTTTCGATGAACAGGGAGCGAGATACGCTATGCCCGACTCTCGATCTATTGTTTCTTGTCCTAAGCCGCCAGCAGGTCGTACCCTTATATACACGGGTTGACGCCCTGTGGCTTACAAAGTCCCGACCGGCTTATAAACAGTGTCCGGCTCGGTGACTAGTTAAATCTACCTTATGATACAAGTCAAGCCATTATAGCGGTTTACTACAACGGGCCTTAAGTCGTCTGTGGGCCTTAAGCCCTTTATTGAACCGCCATCTTCATGCTTGGTCTTGGGCTTCTTTCTGGTGAGTCCTCTTTGCGTAACCCGGCCCCTCCTGGGCGGCTTACACAAATAGTTATATCCCCAACAGACTCCGTTTGATATTCCTTTTCTTCGAAATACTGAAATAGGCAAAAAAAACAGCAATACGGGCTGGGCCTCCGGTTAGTAGGTTAGTCCCAAAAATGATATAAATGTGTAAAATAAAGCCCATAAACATCCAAAAGGGGTAATATAATTGCATGGAACATTCAAAAATTATAGTTACGTTGGAGACGTATCAGCCGCCGACCCTTCTTCTTGCTGTGCGGCCTCGTCAATATGGTCAGGTAATCCACACCCTACCCACACCATCCTCCTCCTTCTCCATCCCACATGCCCCGACCAACGACGCGACACCTTTCACTAAAATAACTGCCCCCCTCCTCCAATTAAGCGCCGCCCACAACCATTTTGCTCATAGTATAATGTGGAGCTCAGTAGCATCTAGCAGCGGAGAAGCAAATCACAGCTGCACGCGCACACGAGGTTGCTATGGCTGCCATGTGTGTCGACCGAGCACCTCGTCTTAGAGGTCACCGTCGACGCCGCTACACGGTTGTCTACTTTAAAATACAGTTTTGCTATTTTCTCGAGGCCACCGCCAGTGCCTTCTAGTGATTTGTCCTCTGTAATGTTAATATGCAAACTGATGTTCAGTTAACAGTTTGGTCCTCTAAAATGTAATGTACCGATAACAGTTTGGTCCTCTGAAATGTAATGTTCAGTTAACAGTTTGGTCCAACAATTGCTACATTTCGTAGTACTGTTCTCAAGCATTCTTTGTTTAGTTAACTGTCTTATCTTCTAGTACATGTTTCTATTTTGCAATGCCGTGCTCAATTAACTGTTTTGGTTCGTTTGGTCTGATGTCCATTTAACTGTTTGGTTCAGTTCTGCAATTTGATTTTCATTTGTTGTGGGCACAATTTTGTATTGTTATGCATGTGAAATAAATCAAATTTGGTTGTACTCAATACATATTCTACTGATAGTATGGCAACTCTCAGTTAACATGATCAAGATCTTCCTTATGTGTGTTGCAGGGAAACAATGGGAGACACTGCGGTTTACCATCGAGGTTTGCTCATGCATGGTCCTTTTGCTAATAGCACATTATTGTGCAGTTGCAGGAATCATTCTAATATTTAGGTTTCTTACAATTTGGCCTTGCACATGTAGGTCCTGCTGTCAGAGGCTTACACCCACTGTTCGACCCATTTTGCATATGGGGAAATGAGATGTCCACGAATATCAGTCAAGTCAAGAAACTCGGAAAGATTGTTAGGATGAAGAAACTTGTGACAAATAACAGAAAAATCTTTGTTTGCATAATGAAGAAGACATCAGTCAACTATAGGATGGTACTAACTCTTTTACCTTGTTTTTACTCCCTGCGTCATTTCAAAATTTATAACAGCGATTTATGCATATCTTTGTTTTCAGTACTTTTCAAAGCAGTTCACTGATGATTACCTCTCAAACCACCTGCACGGTCAAGAGGCGAGGAACTTATTCATTCAACACCCACGGTACAATATTGAAGTCTTCTTGAAGAGGACGAAGGTTGGGCGGGTTTCTTGACTGAAGCACATTCATCTGGCCTAAAGTTACAAGGACATTCAACATCACTGAAGGCTCGATATTTACCTTCCGCTTCCACAGTTTCCCAGATGAGATTCATCTGTCTATTTACCATGTATGATGATACTTTCCAAAGGTTTTCGATGTTGCATGTGAAACTTGGTGTTGTCGTGTAATGCGTAACTGAGTGTTGAAGCTATATGATGTAATTCGATTAAGCAATCCTGGTTGCCGTTATACGGGTATGAAATATATGGTGTGTTTTATAAGAAATATCAATTTGATTAGTACATGGATTATCAATAGTAGGCTAATTACTCTGCTTATTGGGGTTTTCTATTGCAGACGGTTACTCAGATAGTACCGTGGGCGATAAACTCAAACAACCCTGAAAGGTTTGATATAGTTGACTAGAGGGGGTGAATAGACAACTAACAATATTTAGCTTTTCTTTACCAAATTAAACTTTGCATCAAAGTAGGTTGTCTAGATATGCAACTAGGTGAGCAACCTATATGATGCAACAACAATAAGCACACAAGCAAGCAAAGGATATAACACAATATAACTTGCACAAGTAAAGGTAAGAGATAACCAAGAGTGAAACCGATGGAAACGAGGATGTGTTACCGAAGTTCCTTCCCTTTGAGGGGAAGTACGTCTCCGTTGGAGTGGTTTGGAGGCACAATGCTCCCCAAGAGCCACTAGTGCCACCGTATTCTCCTCACGCCCTCACACAATGCGAGATGTCGTGATTCCACTATTGGTGCCCTTGGAGGCGGCGACCGAACCTTTACAAACAAGTTTGGGGCAATCTCACCAACTTAATTGGAGGCTCCCAACGACACAACGAAGCTTCACCACAATGGACTATGGCTCCGCAGTGACCTCAATCCTCTAGGGTGCTCAAATACCCAAGAGTAACAAGATCCGCAAGGGATTAGTGGGGGGAATCAAATTTCTCTTGGTGGAAGTGTAGATCGAGGCCTTCTCAACCAATCCCTAGAGAATCAACAAGTTTGATTGGCTAGGGAGAGAGATCGGGCGAAAATGGATCTTAGAGCATCAATGGAGCTTGGAGATCGAAGAGGTAGTCAACTCGGAGAAGAAGACACCCCTTTTATAGTCAAGGGACAAATCCAACCGTTATCCACCAACTCAGCCTACAACACGCGGTACTATCGCATCACACAAGCGGTACTATCGCACGGGCCTACGGTACTACCGCGCTGGACCACGGTACTACCGCTGGCACGGCAAGGGCCAATACTAGTCCTGATGTGCTAAGACAGGGAGCGGTAGAACAGCTGGCGCGGTACTACCGCGCCCCCTTGCGGTACTACCGCAAGGTAGGAATAGTCTAGGCTGAGAAGACACGGACATAAAAAATTACATCCGTGACTACTTCCGCTGAGTTTAGATCTATGCAAAAATCCGACACGGTACTATCGCAAGCCTGGAGTGGTACTACCGTGTAGGGCGCAGATGTAAAAAATTACATCCGCCCCTACTTCCGCTCATGCTGATGTGCCTGGCCAGAGCTCACGGTACTACTGCGGCCAAGGCGCGGTACTACTGTGTAGGGTGCGGATGTAAAAAAAATACATCCGCCCCTACTACCGCTTGAGCAACTGCGCCTGGCCTGAGGCCACGGTACTACCATTCCCAAGGAGTGGTACTACCATGAGCACCTATGGTACTACCGTGCTGGTGCTCGGTACTACTGCAATGGCCAGAATTGTACCACTCTGGAGAGCAGTACTACCGCCTGCCTCAGTTCAGCAACATTAGGAACCCTTCATTTTGCAGAGACACGAAGAGACGGAGGATGCTCCAAAGAGCCAAAGGAAAGGTGGTGCAAAAAGGAACAAATGTGTACATGAGATTTGACCCAACCTTTCCAAGACGGACCCCCTCTTAATAGTACGGCTTTCCTATGACTCAAATCCATCGAAAAGAAACGGAGAGAAACACCGTCTTCAATAGTCTTCGAGGGGCACCAAATCGTCTTGTGTTTAGACATGATGTATCTGAAATGCTCAATGCACATGATTAGTCCGCAAAAGCATTGTCATCAATCACCAAAACTACTAAGGGATAAATATGCCCTTACAATCTCCCCCTTTTTGGTGGATTGATGACAATACGGGATTTGCACATAGGGATATAAAAAGAAGCAACGGCAAACCCACCATCTATAAAATATAGACGGGCTCCCCCTAGATGTGTGCACTCTAGAGAAGTGCTTTGGACTGCACGACACACATATTAGGATCAACACTCCCGTTATATTTTATAGACAAGGCATCTCTTGCAACAATATAACTAACACTAAGCAAGTAGGTAAGATGATGAATATGAGCATAAAGAGAAGGGCACAAGATAGCATAGGCTCACGAACTACTAAGTAACGAAGACAATAAGATACGCTAGAGTGCATATGTCTTACACCATATGATAGATAACTTGGTCTTACGAGCACAAACCAAACCAAAGCAAACAAGGTTCAACAGACCGAAAGCAAAGCGACAAAGCTAAACACATGATAGAAGACGCGCAAATCCTACACTCTCTCCCCCTTTGGCATCGAGACACCAAAAAGGCAGAGAGGACACCTACGACACATGTGGTAGCCCAGGCTGAAAACGACTCCTCGTCGGTCTCGGCAGCGGGAATAGTCTCCTCCTATGACTCTATCCACTGATACCCCTGCTTGGCTATCCAGGCAGCCTCCGGAGCGATGATTTCCTCTCAGCCACTGGTCACAATCTCGCCAAAGGTCCTCAATATCTTCTTATCGCGCTGGCGACTCTCCTTGGAGGCAACATGGGCCCTATACTACCCCTGGGTCTGTATGCAGAATAGAGCCTTCATCTTCTGCTTCAACTGCTTAGACCAAGAGGGCTCAGTAGAGGCAGGAGTGTATCCATCAGAACTGTCCTCATCCTCTTCCTCCTCCTCGATCTCATCCTCATACACATTCATCTTGACAGCCTCGGCCTCAGCACTGGTGGTGGTGTTAGCCCATTGGCTCTTGATGTGGAGCTTGATGGGCTCATGACGAATCCAGCCGGGGGCAACAAACTCATCATCGGGATAGAGCTTCTCCCAAGTCTTGGTGATCAAGAGAAACAGGTAAGGCCCATAGATGGGGACCTTATGGTTGAACACCACAAACTAAAGCTCGCACCATATGATATGTGAGACATCAAGTGGTTGCGTCTGAGCATGACCCGCCTCCTCACAAAGGAGCATCATATCCACAAGATAGGCATGCACCTTGTCCTGGTCACCGATGCGCGGGAAGAGGGAGTTGCGGAAGATCCGATGCATGATGTCAAGGAAGGAGTTCACCACCTACACCATCTTCTTACTAGGAAGCGTCTTCTCAACAAAGAAGGGTTGAAGCTTGTTCTTGTTGGCTGACTCAGGGTTGGCAGGAGGGCGAACACCAACGGGCATGTCGAGCCCCGCATCAGGAACCTAAAGCAAATCCATGAAGTCCTTCCACTTAGCAGTCATCTGTTGACCATTGGTCATCCATGTCATGGTCCTTGCCTCATCAAAATGGAAGTGGACCGAAGCAAATAACTGAGCCACGATCTCTGGGTCAAAGTCTAGGTGAAAGGTAAGCATGTGCTCAATGCCAAATTGCTCCACCAGGTCCAAAGCCTCACCAAAATAGTCACGGTGCTTATCCTGCCTCATGTGATTCATGTCAATCCAGTGCACGTCCATGTAGATGTTATGCTTGGCCTTGATCACATCCAGATAGATAAGGTTCTGCTTGAAGGAAATATGCCCTAGAGGCAATAATAAAGTTATTATTTATTTCCTTATTTCATGATAAATGTTTATTATTCATGCTAGAATTGTATTAACCGGAAACATAATACATGTGTGAATACATAGACAAACATAGTGTCACTAGTATGACTCTACTTGACTAGCTTGTTGATCAAAGATGGTTGTGTTTCCTAGCCATAGACATGAGTTGTCATTTGATTAACGAGATCACATCATTAGAAGAATGATGTGATTGACTTGACCCATTCCGTTAGCTTAGCACTTGATCATTTAGTATGTTGATATTGCTTTCTTCATGACTTATACATGTTCCTATGACTATGAGATTATGCAACTCTCGTTTACCGGAGGAACACTTGTGTGCTACCAAACGTCACAACGTAACTGGGTGATTATAAAGGATCTCTACAAGTGTCTCCGAAGGTACATGTTGAGTTGGCGTATTTCGAGATTAGGATTTGTCACTCCGATTGTCGGAGAGGTATCTCTGGGCCCTCTCGGTAATGCACATCACTATAAGCCTTGCAAGCAATGTGGCTAATGAGTTAGTTTGGGGATGATGCATTACATAACGAGTAAAGAGACTTGCCGGTAACGAGATTGAACTAGGTATTGAGATACCGACGATCGAATCTCGGGCAAGTAACATACCGATGACAAAGGGAACAACGTATGTTGTTATGCGGTTTGACCGATAAAGATCTTCGAAGAATATGTAGGAGCCAATATGAGGATCCAGGTTCCACTATTGGTTATTGACCGTAAACGTGTCTCGGTCATGTCTACATAGTTCTCGAACCCGTAGGGTCCGCACGCTTAAGGTTTTGATGGCAGTTATGTTATGAGTTTTGATGTACCGAAGGTTGTTCAGAGTCCCGGATGTGATCAAGGACATGACAAGGAGTCTCGAAATGGTCGAGACATGAAGATTGATGTATTGGAAGCCTATATTTGGATGTCGGAAGTGTTCCGGGTGAAATCGGGATTTTACCGGAGTACCGGGGGGTTACCGGAACCCCTCCCCCCTGGGGGGGCTTAATGGGCCTACATGGGCCTTAGTGGAAATAGAGGGCAGCAAGGGGAGTGTGGGCCCCCCTCCAAGGCCCAAACCGAATTGGTTTAGGGCAAGGGGGCCGGCCCCCCTCTTTCCTTCTCCTCCTCTCCCTTTCCTTCCCCCTCTCCTACTCCTACTAGGAAATAGGAGGAGTCCTACTCCTAGTGGGAGTAGGACTCCCCCTTGGCACGCCTCTCCCTGGCCGGCCGCCTCCTCCCCTTGCTCCTTTATATACGGGGGTAGGGGGCACCCCATAGAGACATCAATTGATCTCTTGATCTCTTAGCCATGTGCGGTGCCCCCCTCCACCATAGTCCTCCTCGATAATATTGTAACGGTGCTTAGGCGAAGCCCTGCGACGGTAGAACATCAAGATCGTCGCCACGCCATCGTGCTGACCAAACTCTCCGTCGACACTCGGCTGGATCGGAGTTCGAGGGACATCATCAAGTGAACGTGTGCTAGAAGTCGGAGGTGCCATAGTTTCGGTGCTTGATCGGTCGGGCCGTGAAGACGTGCGACTACATCAACCGCGTTGTTCTAACGCTTCCGCTTTCGGTCTATGAGGGTACGTGGACAACACTCTCCCCTCTTGTTGCTATGCATCACCATGATCTTGCGTGTGCATAGGAAATTTTTTGAAATTACTACGTTCCCCAACAGTGGCATCCGAGACAGGTTTTATGCATAGATGTTATATGCACAAGTAGAACACAAGTTAGTAGTGGGCGATACAAGTCATACTGCTTACCAGCATGTCATACTTTGGTTCAGCGGTATTGTTGGATGAAGCGGCCCGAACCGACATTACGCGTACGCTTACGCGAGACTGGTTCTACCGACATGCTTTGCACACAGGTGGCTGGCAGGTGACAGTTTCTCCAACTTTAGTTGAACCGAGTGTGGCTACGCCCGGTCCTTGCGAAGGTTAAAACGGCACTAACTTGAGGAACTATCGTTGTGGTTTTGATGCATAGGTAAGAATGGTTCTTGCTCAGCCCGTAGCAGCCACGTAAAATTTGTAACAACAAAGTAGAGGACGTCTAACTTGTTTTTGCAGGGCATGTTGTGATGTGATATGGTCAAGACGTGATGCTATATTTTATTGTATGAGATGATCATGTTTTGTAACGGAGTTATCGACAACTGGCAGGAGCCATATGGTTGTTGCTTTATTGTATGAAATGCAAGCGCCCTGTAATTGCTTTACTTGATCACTAAGCGGTAGCGATAGTCGTAGAAGCAATAGATGGCGAAACGACAACGATGCTACGATGGAGATCAAGGTGTCGCGCCGGAGACGATAGTGATCACGACGATGCTTCGGAGATGGAGATCACAAGCACAAGATGATGATGGCCATATCATATCACTTATATTGATTGCATGTGATGTTTATCCTTTATGCATCTTATTTTGCTTTGATTGACGGTAGCATTATAAGATGATCTCTCACTAATTATCAAGAAGTGTTCTCCCTGAGTATGCACCGTTGCGAAAGTTCTTCATGCTGAGACACCACGTGATGATCGGGTGTGATAGGCTCTACGTTCAAATACAACGGGTGCAAAACAGTTGCACACACGGAATACTCAGGTTAAACTTGACGAGCCTAGCATATACAGATATGGCCTCAGAACACGGAGACCGAAAGGTCGAGCGTGAATCATATAATAGATATGATCAACATAGTGATGTTCACCATTGAAAACTACTCCATCTCACGTGATGATCGGACATGGTTTAGTTGATTCGGATCACGTGATCACTTAGATGACTAGAGAGATGTCTGTCTAAGTGGGAGTTCTTAAGTAATATGATTAATTTAACTTAAATTTATCATGAACTTAGTCCTGGAAGTATTTTGCAAATTATGTTGTAGATCAATAGCTCGCGTTGTTGCTTTCCTGTGTTTATTTTGATATGTTCCTAGAGAAAATTGTGTTGAAAGATGTTAGTAGCAATGATGCAGATTGGATCCGTGATCTGAGGTATATCCTCATTGGTGCACAGAAGAATTATGTCCTTAATGCACCGCTAGGTGACAGACTTATTGCAGGGGTAGATGCAGACGTTATGAACGTTTGGCTAGCTCAATATGATGACTACTTGATAGTTTAGTGCACCATTCTTGACGGCTTAGAATCGCTACTTCAAAGACGTTTTGAACGTCATGGGCCATATGAGATGTTCCCGGAGTTGAAGTTAATATTTCAAGCAAATACCCGAGTTGAGATATATGAAGTCTCCAACAAGTTCTATAGCTAAAATATGGAGAAGAATTGCTCAACTAGTGAGCATGTGCTCAGATTGTTTGGGTACTACAATCGCTTGAATCAAGTGGGAGTTAATCTTCTAGATAAGATAGTGATTGACAAAGTTCTCTAGTCACCGTCACCAAGTTATTAGAACTTCGTGATGAACTATAGTATGCAAAGGATGACGAAAACGATTCCCGAGCTCTTCACGATGTTGAAATCAACAAAGGTAGAAATCAAGAAAGAGCATCAAGTGTTGATGATTAACAAGATCACTAGTTTCAAGAAAATGGCAAAGGGAAAGAAAGGGAACTTCAAGTAGAATGACAAGCAAGTTGTCACTCCCGTGAAGAAGCCCAAAGCTGGACCAAAGCCTGAATCCGAGTGCTTACACTGCAAAGGAAATGGTCACTGGAAACGGAAATGCCCTGAATATTTGGTGGATAAGAAGGATGGCAAAGTGAACAAGGGTATATTTGATATACAGGTTATTGATTTGTGCCTTACTAGTGTTTATAGTAGCCCCTGAGTATTTGATACTTGTTCGGTTGTTAAGATTGGTAACTCGAAACAGGAGTTACAGAATAAACAGAGACTAGTTGAAGGGAAGTGACGATGAGTGTTGGAAGTAGTTCCAAGATTGATATGATCATCATCACACACTCCCTATATTTTCGAGATTAGTACTAAACCTAAATAAATGTTATTTGGTGTTTGCGTTGAGCATAAATATGATAAGATCATGTTTATTGCAATACGATTATTCATCTAAGATAGATAATAAATTTTTATTCTGTTTACATGAATAAAACCTTCTATGGTCATACAGCCAATGGTGATGGTTTATTGAATCTTTATCATAGTGATACACATATTCATAATGTTGATGCCAAAAGATGCAAAGTTAATAATGATAGTGCAACTTATTTGTGGCACTGCCATTTGGGTCATATCGGTGTAAAGCACATGAAGAAACTCCATAAAGATGGATTTTCGGAATCACTTGGTTATGAATCATTTGATGCTTGCGAACCGTGCCTTTTGGGCAAGATGACTAAAAACTCTGTTCTCCGGAATAGTGGAACGAGCTACTAACTTGTTGGAAATAATACATACCGATGTATGTGCTCCAATGAGTGTTGATACTCGTGGCGGGTATCATTATTTTCTGACCTTCACAGATGATTTGAGCAGATATGCGTATATCTACTTGATGAAACATAAGTCTGAAATAGTTGAAAGGTTCAAAGAATTTCAGAGTGAAGTGGCAAAATCATTGTAACAAGAAAATAAAGTTTCTATGATCTGATCGTAGAAATGAATATTTGAGCTATGCGTTTGGCCTTCATTTTAAACAATGTGGAATAGTTTCACAGCTCACGCCACATGGAACACCACAGCGTAATGGTGTGTCCGAACGTCGTAACCGCACTTTATTGGATATGGTGCGATCTATGATGTATCTTACCTATTTACCACTATTGTTTTGGGGTTATGCATTAGAGATAGTTGCATTCACTTTAAATAGGGCACCATCTAAATCCATTGAGACGACACCGTATGAACTATGGTTTAGCAGTAAACCTAAGCTGTCGTTTGTTAAAGTTTGGAGTTGCGATGCTTATGTGAAAAAGGTTTCAACCTGATAAGCTCGAACCCAAACCGGAGAAGTGCGTCTTCATAGAATACCCAAAGGAAACTATTGGGTACACCTTCTATCACAGATCCAAAGGCAAAACATTCGTTGCTAAGAATGGGTCCTTTCTAGAGAAAGAGTTTCTCTCCAAAGAAGTGAGTGGGAGGAAAGTAGAGCTTGATAAGGTGAAAGCACATTTGCTCCCTGGGTGGTTTTGGTAATTAATGACAACATACTTTGTGGTTGGACTAATGCTTTTATCAAGTATGTTTCAGGAAATTCAATCACATTGGCATGGCAAAAGGATCAAGAGGTGGACCCTCAAAATGCTAAGGCAAGCATTGGCAAAAGCTCAAGACTCCATTTTTGGTTTAGTGATCCAAGATCACATTGAGTCCATAGGAAAAGCCAATACTATTAAAAGGGGATGAGGTTATGATGATGATCTGGTTGCTCAAGTGCTTAGTGATACATCTCCTAAACTATCAGCAACTTTCACTACCATATACACTCATAAGTAGTCTCGGTCCCACCGATTTTCCAAACTCAGCCACACCGAGATGAACCACCTCACCATAAGCCAAACCCTAGCAAACTCGGATTTTCCGATTCTGAACTCGGTCTCACCGAAATATGAGTTGCCAAGCTTCAGAATCATTCATCATCAAATCGGTGTCACCGAGATGATGAAGTCGGTCCCACCAAACCGGCATGCTCTTGTCATTCCACGAATCGGACTAACCGAGATTGTATTTTGGTCCCACCGAAAATCCCAACGCTCACATTATTTGAACTTTCGGTCTCACCGAGTTGTCAACTTCGGTCCCACCGAGATTGGTCAAATGTGTGTAACGGTTGGATTTTGTGTGGAGGCTATAAATACCCTCCACCCCTCTTCATTCGTGGAGAGAGCCATCGAAAGAACTACCACTCCTACCTTACATTTTCGAGAAGAGAACTACCTACCCTTGTGTTGAGATCAAGTTGCTCCACTCCCACCATATGAAGCTTGATCTCTAGCCTTCCCAAGTTGCTTTCCACTCAATCCTTTCTTCCACCACAGCCAAATCGGTGAAGAGAGTTGAGTGTTGGGGAGATTATCATTTGAAGCACAAGAGCAAGGAGTTCATCATCATCAACAACATCTATTACCTTTTGGAGGGTGGTGCCTCCTAGATTGGTTAGGTGTCGCTTGGGAGCCTCCGTCATCGAGATGTGGAGTTGAACCAAGAAGTTTGTAAGGGCAAGGAGATCGCCTACTTGTGAAGATCTACCCGAGTAAGGCTAGCCCTCCGTGGGCGTGAGGCCATGATGGAATAGACAAGGTTGCTTCTTCGTGGACCCTTCGTGGGTGGAGCCCTCCGTGGACTCTCGCAGCCGTTACCCTCCGTGGGTTGAAGTCTCCATCAACGTGGAAGTACGATAGCACCACCTATCGGAACCACGAGAAAAATCACCGCGTCTCCAAATTGCGTTTGATCTTCTCCACTTCTCTTTACTACTTGTGCAATTTACTTTCCGCTGCCCATACTCTAGAATTGCATGTGTAGTGTGCTACTTGACTTGTGTGTTATGCAAAATCTGCCAAAATCTGTCCTTGGTAAAAGACGGAATTTTTATCTTGTCGAGTAGTCTAATCACCCCCCCTCTAGACACTCTCACCTTCTTCGATCCTACAATTGGTATTAGAGCTTTGGTCTCCATTGCTTTGGTTTACACACCATTGGAGGAAGATGGACGTGTCTACGTTTGGGAGTGTTAGCCATAGAGTGCCTATTCTTAATGGAGTGTCCTATAACTCGTGGAGGATTGAAATGCTTATTATCTTTAAGACATACAATTTATGCAAATATGTTGAGACCCCATATGTGCCTCCATTTGACCCCTTGCACCCTACCATGAATGAAGAGCTTGATTTGCTTCAGAACCTTAGGACTGTAAATCTTATCATTAGAGGGTTACCCGATAACTTGCTTAAGCTCGTTACAAACTTTGAGTGCGCCTATGCTATGTGGAAGTTCTTGGAAGAACTTTATCCGGACTACTCTTTGAGAGGTCTTGATGAAATTCTATACAAGACTATTGAATTTGATATGATGCGCCCCAATGATCCCAACTTTGATAAATGCTTCTTTGAGCTTCGTGATCTTATGAAAAAGAAGGGTGATCCCGGTCTTATCAATGTTCTAATTAGAAATGCTCTTGTATTGCATTTCGATGATTATTGTCACATTGACAAAACTAATGCAAGTTGTTATCAAATTGACCTAGGTGTTGATGATGAACAATCTATGGGTCAATATGATAATGAGCATGAGCATGATGATGATTACTCTGATTCGGACACCGAGCTAGACAAGATCATGAAGATTCTCAATCTTATGGCAAATCTGAGAGACTACATATCCGGCGGAAAAGAGTGGATTCTTGATAGTGGATGCACCGACCACATGACCGGAGACGAAGACATGTTTCGAGAGCTTGCAAAGAACGATGGTCCACGCAAGTATGTGACTTTTGGAGACAACTCCAAGGGTAAGGTACTTGGCCTTGGTAAGGTGGCCATATCTCATGATAGCTCTATTCAAAATGTCATGCTTGTAGAATCACTTGGATACAATTTACTTTCCATGTCTAGATTAGTGACTTTGGATTCAATGTGCTATTCATCAAGTAGATTGCCAAGTCTTTCGTCGTGACAATCATAACATGGCATTTACCGGTATCCGTAGAGGTGATCTATATATTGTTGATTTCACTAAGAAAGCCCAACCTAGAGCTTGCTTCATTGCTAAATCCGCTAAAGGTTGGTTATGGCATAGAAGGCTTGGACATGTTGGTATGCGTAATCTAGACAAGCTAATCAAAGGTGATCATATTCTTGGCGTTAAAGATGTTCTCTTTGACAAAGATAGACTTTGTAGTGCTTGTCAAGCAGGAAAACAAGTAGGTGGAAGTCATCCCGTGAAGAACATCATGACCACAAGGAGACCGCTTGAGCTTCTTCATATGGATCTCTTCGGTCCCAATGCTTACAAAAGCCTTGGTGGTAACTCCTTTGGTCTAGTTATAGTTGATGATTATTCCAGATTTACGTGGGTATTTTTCCTTGATGACAAATCACAGGTTCAGAGAATCTTCAAAACCTTTGCCAGAAAGGCCCAAAATCAATTTGAGGTGAAGATCAAGAAAGTTCGGAGTGACAATGGAACGGAGTTCAAGAATGCCAATGTAGACTCTTTTCTCGATGAGGAAGGGATTCTACATGAGTTCTCGGCTATGTACACTCCTCAACAAAATGGAGTTGTTGAGAGGAAGAACCGAACACTCATAGAGATGGCGAGAACGATGCTTGATGAATACAAGACACTGAAGCATTTTTGGGGAGAAGCGGTCGAGACAGCTTGTCATGCTATCAATAGGCTTTATCTTCATAAGCTCCTCGGCAAGACATCATACGAGCTCCTCACCGGTAACAAACCCCAAGTGGGATACTTTCGTGTCTTTGGTTCGAAATGCTATATCCTTGATAAGCATCGTCGGTCTAAATTTGCTCCTAAAACTCATGAAGGTTTTTTTCTTGGTTATGGATCAAACTCCCACACCTACCGTGTCTACAATAATTTCACCCGAAAGGTTGAAGAGACGGTAGATGTAAAGTTTGATGAATCTAATGGCTCGCAAGTAGAGCAAATGCCTATTGATGTAGGAGACAAGGACCCATCGGAAGCAATCCAAGATTTATCTATTGGAAAGATCCGTCCCATGGAAGTGAAGGAGAGTACCTCATCTACATATGTGGAGCCCCCTACCTCACGGCGAGATGAACATCAAGGCAACATGGAGGCCTCCACAAGTGGAACTCACCAAGATGAGGAAGTGCAACAAGAAGATCCACCACAACCTCCTTCTCCACCGCCTCAAGACAACACCAACCACAATGAAGAAGAAGAAGAGGAAGATGAAGATGATGAGGAAGCTCAGCCACAACCTCAACAAAAGCTATCCCGAGTCCGAGCAAGAATCAAGAAAAATCATCCCGTGGAACAAATGATCAATGACATCAACTCCGGGAGAATTACTCGCTCTAAAACTCGCTTAGCTAACTTTTGTGAGCATTACTCATTTATCTCTAGCATTGAACCTATGAAGGTAGAAGAAGCACTTGAAGACCCGGATTGGGTGAACGCTATGCATGAAGAACTTCACAACTTCGAGAGGAACAAGGTATGGACTTTGGTAGAGAAGCCCAAGGATGATCAAAACGTCATTGGAACCAAATGGGTGTTTCGAAACAAGCAAGATGAAGATGGACAAGTCATCCGCAACAAGGCTCGTCTCGAAGCTCAAGGTTACACACAAGTCGAAGGTATGGACTATGGTGAGACCTATGCCCCCGTTGCTAGACTTGAGTCCATTCGCATTCTTCTTGCTTATGCCAATCACCATGATATTACTCTCTATCAAATGGATATCAAAAGTGCTTTCCTAAATGGTGAAATTGAGGAGGAAGTATTTGTGAAACAACCTCCGGATTTGTGAACTCCAAAAGCCTAATCATGTTTACAAGTTGCACAAAGCTCTTTATGGTCTTAAACAAGCTCCTAGAGCTTGGTACAAATGCTTGACTAGCTTTCTTCTTGAAAAAGGCTTTGAGATTGGAAAGATAGATTCAACGCTGTTCACTTAAAAGGGTTGATGGTGAACTATTTGTGTGCCAAATATATGTTGATGATATTATCTTTGGTTCAACTAACCCTCATTTTAGCGAGAAGTTTGGAAAGCTCATGTCGGAGAAGTACGAGATGTCCATGATGAGTGAACTCAAATTCTTCCTTGGGTTGCAAATCAAGCAATCTAAGGAGGGTACCTTTGTCTCACAAACAAAGTACACCAAGGATCTCTTCAAGAAGTTCAACATGCAAGAAAGCAAAGGTATGAGAACCCCATGCCTACAAGTGGACATAATGACTTGACAAAAGATGGAGAACCCGTTGATCAAAAGGTTTACCGATCTATGATTGGTTCTCTACTATATCTCTGTGCTTCTCGTCCTGACATAATGTTGAGTGTATGCATGTGTGCTCGATATCAAGCAGCCCTTAAAGAATGTCATCTTAAAGCTGTTAAAAGGATTGTGAGATATTTGATACACACACCAAACTTTGGCATTTGGTATCCTAAGAGGGCCTCTTTCGACCTTGTTGGCTATTCCGACTCGGACTATGCCGGTGACAGGGTTGATAGAAAGTCAACTTCGGGTACGTGTCAATTCCTTGGTCGATCCCCTTGTATCTTGGTCCTCCAAGAAACAAAGAAGCAGAATATATTGCTGCTGGTTCGTGTTGTGCTCAATTGCTATGGATGACACAAACGCTTAAGGATTATGGGATACATGTGAGACATGTTCCCTTGCGTTGTGACAATGAGAGTGCGATTAAAATTGGACACAATCCCGTGCAACACTCTCGAACGAAACATATTGAAGTTCGTCACCATTTAATTCGTGATCACATTGCCAAGGGTGACATCAATCTTAAGCATGTTCGTACTGACAAACAACTCACTGATATCTTTACAAAACCTCTTGATGAGAGGTGTTTTGTCGCTTAAGGAGTGAGTTGAACATCATTGATGCTTCAAACCTGGAGTGAAAACTCCATTGATGCATGCAAGGCATGAGCCCACTTGACTAATCCTTGATATTTCTCTTATGATGATGATCATATGTCTTGGACACATTTGCCCCCTTGTATTGCATCTAACTCCTTGCAGGTACTTGGATGATCTACATTCCACAAGATTACCACACACTCAAATCATGAGTAATCTTGTCATTAACCAAGTATCTAGCCCTTTGGGATGTTGAGTTCAAGGAACACAATTCCACATATCCTTTTTGACATCTTATACATCTAGTATTTCACTCTTGTCATCTTGGATATCCTTGAGTATTTCCTTGCATGCCTAACCCATGTAGGAAGATGAACTACACAAGTGGAAATGGCGCTCTAACTTCACATTCAATGAGCACCTACATCAAGTTCACCTACATGAGCAAAGCAACAACAAGCCCAAGGTATGTTCTTCACATCTATAAGGAGCTTTGCTCAAAGACATGAGTACAAGCAGCTTCATAAGATGTGATCACATCGAATGCTTAATCGAAAAATGGCAACCCCATTTTGAGCTTAAATGATGAGTATGACCTATGATCAAATGTCCTCATTTGACTCCTAAGTCAATATACTCAAACATAGGTGACCTTGTCGCCGACCTTTATCTAGATGAAGTACATATGTTTTGGAGTCTTTCTATTTTATCTTATGTTCTCTCATTAAGTTTTCTTTAAAAAAAACTTCATCTAGGAATCTTTTTTCATTTCTATTCTTCTGTCTTTGTGAATACCCTTCTGGCTCTGATCAATTCCTCGAAAATCATTCACAAATTCATTGCAAATCCTTTGAAACATTCCTTGCAAAGTGAGCTGAATTATTTCTGTATTTCCTTGGAATTAAACTCGGCGTCACCGATTTAAATATTTCGGTCTGACCGAAAAGGATCTACCCTAAGTCCATGACTTTCGGACCCACCGATCCATCTTAATTCGGTGTCACCGATTTATTTCTTTCAGGATATCATCTTCTGCAGCTCCACTCAATGGTTCTCTATGCATGTTCCTTATTGCCCTGTTGTGATTCTTAAGGATCCCACTTCTTTCCATCTTCCCTGACCTTCCTAGTTTGCTGTCCTTTTCGGCACTTGATGTCAAAGGGGGAGAAGACAGGGAGAAGAGAAGATTTAGAGGGAGAAGAAGAGAAATCTTACCTTAAGGGGGAGAGAATCACATCAAAGCTTCAATGTTTTTCCTATAAGAGAATTTCTTGCCGTGTTTCACATTGGACATTACAATTGGCATCATTCTTTTGATTTTGCTCTTTCCATCAGACCCCTTGATCTGAGACAACTCAAAGGGAGAGGAACCTTCACAATTGATATCTTATGGAAAGCAAAATCTCTCAGAGTTCATTGAAAATCTTTTTAGTTTCGGAGACATGTCTGCTGATTCAAGCCTGTGCTCAATATGAGACACTCTTTATACATGTCATCCCTGGCTTGGTACTCTTGATGTTCTTGCAATTGGTTGAAGAAATACTCTTGTGTTATCTAACCTTGTTTTCCCAAGTTTATCTCTTCAGGTACAATGCCAAGGAACCTCAAGGTAAGTATATGCACTTTGCAGAATGTGCATGATGGTGACTTGCTTGTGAATACTTGTTTGCAAGAAATCACCATGCACATATGCATTATCACTCACTTCTTTTCATCGCTTCGATGCATATAGCCAAGCTGCATGTAGCACATCTTTCCTTTCTCTCTTGTGTGCTTGTGGTAGTCCAAAACCATAATTTATGAAAATCTTGCACACTTGTAGGGGAGCCTGTGTACTACATGTTTGTCAAAGCTTTGTGATAATTCATCTTTCTTTCAATAAGCTTTGATGTCTTGTTTAGTGTGTTGCCATCAATTACCAAAAGGGGAGATTGAAAGCACATTTGCTCCTGGTGGTTTTGGTAATTAATGACAACATACTTTGTGGTTGGACTAATGCTTTTATCAAGTATGTTTCAGAAATTCAATCACATTGGCATGGCAAAAGGATCAAGAGGTGGACCCTCAAAATGCTAAGGCAAGCATTGGCAAAAGCTCAAGACTCCATTTTTGGTTTAGTGATCCAAGATCACATTGAGTCCATAGGAAAAGCCAATACTATTAAAAGGGATGAGGTTATGATGATGATCTGGTTGCTCAAGTGCTTAGTGATACATCTCCTAAACTATCGCAACTTTCACTACCATATACACTCATAAGTAGTCTCGGTCCCACCGATTTTCCAAACTCACCACACCGAGATGAACCACCTCACCATAAGCCAAACCCTAGCAAACTCGGATTTTCCGATTCGAACTCGGTCTCACCGAAATATGAGTTGCCAAGCTTCAGAACATACATCATCAAATCGGTGTCACCGAGATGATGAAGTCGGTCCCACCAAAACTGGCATGCTCTTGTCATTGCACGAATCGGACTAACCGAGATTGTATTTTTGGTCCCACCGAAAATCCCAACGTTCACATTATTTGAACTTTCGGTCTCACCGAGTTGTCAACTTCGGTCCCACCGAGATTGGTCAAATGTGTGTAACGGTTGGATTTTGTGTGGAGGCTATAAATACCCTCCACCCCTCTTCATTCGTGGAGAGAGCCATCGAAAGAACTACCACTCCTACCTTACATTTCGAGAAGAGAACTACCTACCCTTGTGTTGAGATCAAGTTGCTCCACTCCCACCATATGAAGCTTGATCTCTAGCCTTCCCAAGTTGCTTTCCACTCAATCCTTTCTTCCACCACAGCCAAATCAGTGAAGAGAGTTGAGTGTTGGGGAGATTATCATTTGAAGCACAAGAGCAAGGAGTTCATCATCATCAACAACATCTATTACCTTTTGGAGGGTGGTGCCTCCTAGATTGGTTAGGTGTCGCTTGGGAGCCTCCGTCATCGAGATGTGGAGTTGAACCAAGAAGTTTGTAAGGGCAAGGAGATCGCCTACTTCGTGAAGATCTACCCGAGTAAGGCTAGCCCTCCGTGGGCGTGAGCCATGATGGAATAGACAAGGTTGCTTCTTCGTGGACCCTTCGTGGGTGGAGCCCTCCGTGGACTCTCGCAGCCGTTACCCTCCGTGGGTTGAAGTCTCCATCAACGTGGAAGTACGATAGCACCACCTATCGGAACCACGAGAAAAATCACCGCGTCTCCAAATTGCGTTTGATCTTCTCCACTTCTCTTTACTACTTGTGCAATTTACTTTCCGCTGCCCATACTCTAGAATTGCATGTGTAGTGTGCTACTTGACTTGTGTGTTATGCAAAATCTGCCAAAATCTGTCCTTGGTAAAAGACGGAATTTTTATCTTGTCGAGTAGTCTAATCACCCCCCCTCTAGACACTCTCACCTTCTTCGATCCTACATAAGGTAATTTGTACCTTCTCCCGAATTGGAAAGTAGTTCATCACAAAAATCAGTTCCTGTGATTCCTACACCAATTAGTGAGGAAGCTAATGATGATGATCATGAAACTTCAGATTAAGTTACTACATAACCTCGTAGGTCTTCCAAAGTACAATACGCACCAGAGTGGTATGATAATCCTGTTCTAGAAGTCATGTTACTAGACCATGATGAACCTATGAACTATGAGGAAGCGATGATGAGCCCAGATTCCGTGAAATGGCTTGAGACCATGAAATTTAAGATGGGATCCATGTATGAGAACAAAGTGTGGACTTTGGTGGAGTCGCCCGATGATCCGCAAGCCATATTGTAAATGGATCTTCAAGAGGAAGGCAGACGCTGATAGTAGTGTTACTATCTACAAAGCTCGACTTGTCGCAAAACGGTTTTTCGACAAGTTCAAGGTGTTGATTACAATGAGATTTTCTCAACTGTAGCGATGCTTGAGTCTGTCTGAATCATGTTAGCAATTACCACATTTTATGAAATCTGGCAAATGGATGTCAAAACTGCATTCCTTAATGGTTTTCTTAAAGAAGAGTTGTATATGATGCAACCGAAGGTTTTGTCAATCCTAAAGGTGCTAACAAAATGTGCAAGCTCCAATGATCCATCTATGGACTGGTGCAAGCATCTCGAGTTGGAATATACGCTTTGATAAGTTGATCAAAGCATATAGTTTTATCAGACTTGCGGTGAAGCCTGTATTTACAATAAAGTGAGTGGGAGCACTACCGCCTTTCTGATAAATATATGTGAGTAACATATTGTTGATCAGAAATGATGTAGAATTTTTCTGGAAATCATAAATGAGTATTTAAAAGGAGTTATTTAAAAGAAAGACCTCAGTAAAGCTACTTACACATTGAGCATCAAGATCTATTGAGATAGATCAAGACGCTTGATAAGTTTTTCAATAAGTACATACCTTGTCAATATTTTTAAGTAGTTCAAAATGGAACAGTCAAAGAAAGACTCAAATCCCGACCACGGCAGAAAATAGAAAAGAGAATGAAAGTCATTCCCTATGCCTCAGTCATAGGTTCTATAAAGTATGTTATGCTATGTACCAGACCTATTGTATACCTTGCTCTGAATTTGGCAAGGGAGTACAATAGTGATCTAGGAGTAGATCACTGGACATTGGTCAAGAATATCCTTAATGAGGACTAAGGAAATATTTCTCAATTATGCAGGTGATAAAAGAGCCTTTCGTAAAGAGTTACATCGGTGCAAGCTTTTATACCAATCCAATGACTCTAAGTCTCAATCTGGATACATATTGAAAGTGGGAGCAATTAGCTAGAGTAGCTCCATGCAGAGCATTGTAGACATAGAATATTTGCAAAATACATACGGCTTTGAATGTGACAGACCCGTTGAGTAAGCTTCTCTCACGAGCAAAACATGATCACACCTTAGTACTCTTTGGGTGTTAATCACATAGCAATGTGAACTAGATTATCGACTCTAGTAAACCCTTTGGGTGTTGGTCACATGACGATGTGAACTATGGGTGTTAATCATATACAGATATGAATATTGGTGTTAAATCACATGGCGATGTGAACTAGATTATTGACTCTAGTGCAAGTGGGAGACTGAAGGAAATATGCCCTAGAGGCAATAATAAAGTTATTATTTATTTCCTTATTTCATGATACATGTTTATTATTCATGCTAGAGTTGTATTAACCGGAAACATAATACATGTGTGAATACATACACAAACATAGTGTCACTAGTATGCCTCTACTTGACTAGCTTGTTGATCAACGATGGTTGTGTTTCCTAGCCATAGACATGAGTTGTCATTTGATTAACGAGATCACATCATTAGAAGAATGATGTGATTGACTTGACCCATTCCGTTAGCTTAGCACTTGATCGTTTAGTATGTTGCTATTGCTCTCTTCATGACTTATACATGTTCCTATGACTATGAGATTATGCAACTCCCGTTTACCGGAGGAACACTTTGTGTGCTACCAAACGTCACAACGAATCGGGTGATTATAAAGGAGCTCTCTGGTGTCTCCGAAGGTACATGTTGACTTGGCGTATTTCGAGATTAGGATTTGTCACTCCGATTGTCGGAGAGGTATCTCTGGGCCCTCTCGGTAATGCACATCACTATAAGCCTTGCAAGAAATGTGGCTAATGAGTTAATTGCGGGATGATGCATTACATAACGAGTAAAGAGACTTGCCAGTAACGAGATTGAACTAGGTATTGAGATATCGACGATCGAATCTCGTGCAAGTAACATATCGATGACAAAGGGAATAACGTATGTTGTTATGCGGTTTGACTGATAAAGATCTTCGAAGAATATGTAGGAGCTAATATGAGCATCCAGGTTCCGCTATTGGTTATTGACCGGAAACATGTCTCGGTCATGTCTACATAGTTCTCGAACCCGTAGGGTCCGCATGCTTAAGGTTTCAATGACAGTTATATTATGAGTTTATGATTTTTGATGTACCGAAGGTCGTTCGGAGTCCCAGATGTGATCAAGGACATGACGAGGAGTCTCGAAATGGTTGAGACATGAAGATTGATATATTGGAAGCCTATATTTGGATGTTGGAAGTGTTCCGGGTGAAATCGGGATTTTACCGGAGTACCGAGGGGTTACCGGACCCCCCTTAATGGGCCTACATGGGCCTTAGTGGAAATAGAGGGCAGCAAGGGGAGTGTGGGGCGCCCCCCCCCCCAAGGCCCAAACCGAATTGGTTTAGGGCAAGGGTGCTGGCCCCCCTCTTTCCTTCTCCTCCTCTCCCTTTCCTTCCCCCTCTCCTACTCCTACTAGGAAATAGGAGGAGTCCTACTCCTAGTGGGAGTAGGACTCCCCCTTGGCGCGCCTCTCCCTGGCCGGCCGCCTCCTCCCCTTGCTCCTTTATATACGGCGGCAGAGGGCACCCTATAGAGACATCAATTGATCTCTTGATCTCTTAGCCGTGTGCGGTGCCCCCTCCACCATAGTCCTCCTCGATAATATTGTAGCGGTGCTTAGGCGAAGCCCTGCGATGGTAGAACATCAAGATAGTCACCATGCCATCGTGCTGACGAAACTCTCCCTCGACACTCGGCTGGATCAGAGTTCGAGGGACGTCATCGAGCTGAACGTGTGCTAGAACTCGGAGGTGCCGTAGTTTCGGTGCTTGATCGGTCAGGCCGTGAAGATGTATGACTACATCAATTGCGTTGTTCTAACATTTCGCTTTCGGTCTACGAGGGTACGTGGACAACACTCTCCCCTCTCGTTGCTATGCATCACCATGATCTTGCATGTGCGTAGGAAATTTTTTAAATTACTACGTTCCCCAACACTGCTGCTTGGTCCAGAACGGATCATTCCCTCTGAAGTTGGCACGGGGTTTCACATAGGGGTTAATCTTCCTTCGAACGATAAACTCAGCCAGTGGTATCTCATCCATGCCCATGGTGGGCTCCTTGAGCTTGGTGGAGGTGTGCATGGTTCTGCGTTGGGAGGCATTGGAGCCCTCTGGAGCTTAATCTTGGTTACGCAGGCACTTCGAGCCCGTATCACGGACAGGATTTGACCGACGGATATTAGAACCGGAGCCACCACCTATGACACACAATACAAGAACACGCAAGAAAAGCGAGAAGGATCAATGCAAAGACCAGGGACAAAGCCAAAAGAAATAAGAAAGCACGAGATTTGGAAGGACAAAGCAGCAAAATTTGGAAATCTACGGTAGTACCGGACCGGCGCACGGATGTAAAAAATTACATCCGCTCCAGCCATGGTAGTACCATGCCGGGGTGGCACAGTAGTACCGCGCTTGGAGCAAAAGTAATTTTTTAATTCCGCGCCCCGAGCGGTAGTACCGCGCGAGGCAGATCATGTGCGAGGATGCGGTAGTACCGCTCCAGGAGGAGCGGTAGTACCGCACGGATACAAATGCCACAGAACCACAGATCTGGATCAAGGAACAACCGCAAAACTAGATCGGTACTACCGTTGATCAAACTAAACTATTGTGTCATTCCAAATAGCATGTTTACTGCACTACCACTCTCCTACAATTCCCTCTTGCACAGATTTAGCCAAAAATCACATGAAGTACACATGCATCTCCCCAAAACCTAGAAGCACAAGAACGGAACAAAAATAGAAGGACTTGGGAAAATACCGGGGTCCATGGCAAGAGGACGAGGTGGGGAACGATCCCACCGGACAGAATGCGAGGAGAGCGGATGGACATAGAGATCCGGCGAGGTCCACCACCGTTGTTCTTGGGTAGGAGGGAGAGAGATGGGGTGGGGAAAAGAGATGAATGGGTATGGGGGAGTTCGAACTCCCCCTGCCCCACTCTTAACTCCCACCCGCTCACGACGGCGTGGTAGTACCGTGGGTCATTGCAGTAGTACCGCCCGGGCGGAAGTACCGCTCGCTGGGTGGTAGTACCGCTCTTCCAGCGGCAGAAAAAAAATTACTGCCGTGATGGAAGCGGTAGTACCATTCCTAGGATGCACCTGTGCACGCACAGAGCAATCCACTCATGCGGTAGTACCGTGGCTTGCCATGGTAGTACCGTACCCCCAAGAGAGTGCAAGTTTTGCAAAAGAGAGGGAAACGGCCTTTGCAATGCAACCTTCAAGACACCAAACACACCAAGAGGTGAGCACAAGAGACAACACAAACACAAACACGACACAAATGAAGGCAAAAGACAATGAAGACCAAAACATGAAACAAAACTCTCAGGAAGAGAGGGCAGTGGCCGGAACCACCTATGTATGAGTCACTCGGTATGGCACCGCGAAGAATTATCCTTGGGCCCATGACCAAAACTCGTCTTTGAAGCACAAGTACCATCAAAAATGGCTAATGTGAAAGAGGTGATCAATTTATGCATAATGGGGGGAGGGAGAGTTCATCAAGAGAACAACACTCCCCCTATGTCCATGCCTACACCTAAACAAGATATTAAGTTGAGTATGGTGGGGTGTGCAAGGGTTCAAGCTACATTGCTCGAATCAATGATACTTAGCTCATGCCTTAACTCGCGAAATCTTGCTTCATCCAAGGGCTTCGTGAAAATATCTGCAAGGTTATCATGAGTGTTGCCATACTTGAGCTTGATCTCCCCTCGCCTAATGTGATCCTGAATGAAGTGATACCGAATCTCAATATGCTTCGTCTTGAAGTGTTGCACCGGGTTGAGAGAGATCTTGATGGCACTTTCATTGTCACACCAAAGAGGCACTTCGTCACAAGTGACACCGTAATCCTTCAAAGTTTGCCTCATCCATTGAAGTTGAGCACAACAACTACCGGCAGCCACATACTCCGCTTCGGTGGACGAGAGAGATACACAACTTTGCTTCTTAGAAGACCAACTCACCAAAGAGCAACCAAGCAATTGGCACCCTCCGGAGGTGGACTTCCTATCCACTTTGTCTCCCGCCCAATCTGAGTCTGTATAGCCCAAAAGATGGAAGTTGGCTCCTCTTGGGTACCAAAGGCCAAAGTTTGGGGTATGAGCCAAATATCAAAAGATTCTCTTGACTGCCACAAAGTGGCTTTCCTTAGGTACGGCTTGAAACCGTGCACAAATTCCGACACTCTACATGATATCTGATCTAGATGCACAAAGGTAAAGCAGGGAGCCAATCATGGAGCGATATACCTTTTGATCCACCGCTTTACCATTGGGATCTATGTAAGTTGGCATTTGATGGGCATTGGAGTGGAAGCCGGCTTGACATCACTTAGCTTGAATCTCTTGAGCATGTCTTGAGTGTATTTGGCTTGGTTGATGAAGGTTCCTTCTCTTCTTTGCTTGATTTCAAACCCGAGAAAGAACTTCAACTCTCCCATCATAGACATCTTGAACTTTGAGGTCATGAGAGCGAAAAATTCCTCATTGAAAGCTTTGTTAGGGGAACCAAAGATAATTTCATCAACATATAGTTGGCAGACAAACAACTCCCCTTTGACCTTCTTAGTAAAAAGAGTGGGGTCGATTTTCCCAATTTCAAACCCACGATCTTGCAACAACTCAGTAAGATCCTCATACCACGCAAGTGGGGCTTGTTTAAGGCCATAGAGTGCCATGTTGAGTTGGTACACATGATCGGGGAAATAGGGATCCTCGAACCCCGGGGGTTGTTTGACATACACCAACTCATTAATAGGACCATTAAGAAAAGCACTCTTCACATCCATTTGTTGCAACTTGAAATTATGATGAGAAGCATAAGCAATCAACAAACAAATAGATTCAAGGCGAGCAACGGGAGCAAAGGTTTAACCATAGTCGATACCCTCGACTTGGGAGTAGCCTTGTGCCACCAAACGAGCCTTGTTGCGAACAATGATTGCATGAGCATCTTGGTTGTTCTTGAATATCCACTTGGTTCCAATGACATTATGGTTCCTCGTTGGCCTTGGCACTAATTTCCACACTTGGTTGTGCTCGAAGTTGTTGAGTTCTTCATGCATGGCATTGAGCCAATCCGGATCCTCGAGCGCCTCATAGACCTTTTGGGGTCCGACACAAGAAACAAACGCGTGATGTTCACAATAGTTTGCTAATTGTCTACGAGTGCTTACCCCCTTTCTTAGGATTCGAACCACATTCTCCATGTGATGACCTTTGGTTGTGAGCTTGAAATCAATCTTAGCGGCGCGACGCTCTAATTCATCCTCGGGTGTGAAAAGTGGAGCAAAAACTTGATCATCTTGAGCGTCGTCTTGAGCTTGTTCTTGATCTTGAGCTTGATCTTGATTTTGAACTTGCTCAAAAGGGAGAACTCGACCTTGGGAATCACTTGGTGGCTCACCACCATCTTGAGGTTGATCTTGCCCTTTATCTTGTTCACGTGGTTGAGGGCCTTCACTTTGTTCTTTGGATGCATGTGGGTCTTGAGTCGGTGATGGCTCCACTTGAGTGGAGCATTGTCCTTCTCCTTCGGCCACAAGGGGTTCCTCAATCGGTAGGATATGACCAACACCCATTCTTCTTATGGCTTGGGGAGGAATTTCATCACCTACATCACAAGTACCACTTTGCTCCACTTGGGAGCCGTTATTCTCGTCAAACTCCACGTTACACGTCTCCTCAATGAGTCTCGTGGACTTGTTGAGGACACGGTAAGCATGAGAGTTTGTAGCATAACCAACAAATATGCCCTCATGAGTTGTAGCCTCAAATTTAGACAAATGAACACCTTTCTTGAGAATGAAACACTTACACCCGAACACCCGAAAGTACTTGAGGTTGGGCTTGTTACCGGTGAGTATTTCATATGGAGTCTTGTTCAAGCCTTTGCGAAGATAGAGCCGATTGGATGAATGACACGCGGTGTTGATGGCTTCGGCCCAAAAGTTGTAAGGAGACTTGAACTCCGCCATCATGGTCCTTGCCGCATCCATCAACGTCCGATTCTTCCTCTCTACAACACCATTTTGTTGAGGGGTGTATGGAGCGGAATATTGATGCTTGATTCCCTCATCACTAAGAAACTCATCCAAGGTGTAGTTCTTGAACTCGGTGCCATTGTCACTTCTTATTGTCAAGATCTTTGCATCGTGTTGACGTTGAGCTTCATTTGCAAAGTCGATGCCAGTTTGTTGAGTTTCACTCTTCCTCTTGAATAAATATACCCAAGTGTACCTTGAGTAACCATCGACAATCACCAAGCAATACTTTCTACCCCCAAGACTATCAAAGGATGGAGGCCCAAAGAGATCCATGTGAAGGAGCTCCAAGGGTCTCTTCGAGTAGATGATAGTCGTGTGAGGGTGAGCCTTCTCATGTAACTTTCCTTCAATACAAGCACTACAAGCACGATCTTTGGCAAAACTAACATTTGTTAGTCCACGGACATGGTCCCCCTTTATAAGACTTTGCAAAGATCTCATATTGACGTGGGCTAAACGGTGATGCCAAAGCCACCCCACATGAACTTTAGCCATTAGGCATGTGGCGGTCTTAGTGGGTCGCTCCGAAAAGTTAATCACATAAAGACCATTCTCGACATGCCCAACAAAGGCTACTTTAAGAGTCTTGCTCCACAAGAGGTCCACGGTATCAATATCAAAGAATGTGGCAAAGCCCATGAGTGCAAGTTGACGAACGGAAAGAATATTGTATGCAAGGGACTCAACAAGCATGACTTTCTCGATCGTGAGATCATGAGAAATGACAACCTTGCCAAGACCCAATACCTTAGAAGACGAGGCATCACCCCACTCGACGTTGGTGGGCATAGATGGGATATTGTGCACGTCCACCACCAAGTCCTTGCTTCCGATCATATGATTTGTGGCTCCACTATCGAGCAACCATGATCCCCCACGAGAAGCAAACACCTATAAGAGATCAATGCTTGGTTTTAGGTACCAATTTTGTAATGGGTCCTTTGATGTTAGTAACAAGGGTCTTAGGAACCCAAATAGACCATTCAATGTACTCATAAGGAGAACCAACAAATTTAGCATAAACATGCCCATCACTAGCACGGCACAACACATAAGAAGGGTTAAAGTCGCGGGCTTTGTTGGAAGGGGTGGCATTGCCCTTTTTGACATCACCACCCTTCACATTGTTCTTCTTATCCTTTGGAGCATCCTCTCCCTCCTTCACAAAAGTTTGCTTGAGAGGATGAGGTCGTTTGGTCTTGTCATTCTTCTTCTTAATCTTGGACTTGGGTGTGAACCCAACTCCATCCTTGGCCACAAATTCCTTTTGATTGCTCAAAAGGTCATTGAGATTCTTCTCACCTTGTATGCAAGACACAAGGCCTTTCTCAAGTTGCTCCCTCAACTTGGCATTCTCCTCCACAAGATGCACATGCTCACAACACGGGTTAGTAGCATTTGCATTATCAATTAATACCATATGAGGAAAAGTGGCTTTCTCCTTGGTTAGCTTCACTTGGAGTTGATCATGAGACTCCTTGAGGCTAGCATGAGCACCCTTCAAGACTTTGTGAGCCTTGTCAAGTATATCAAACTCCTCCTTGAGTCTAGCATGGTCAACCCCAAGTTTAGCCTTCTCGAAATTGAGCACACGAGATACAACAAGAGCATGATCAAGATCTTTCTTTAATTTAGCATGGTCATCATTGTGTGACTTCTCAAGAGCAAAATGATGAACACACTCTTCCTCAAGCGCATTAGAGAGATCCGATATCTCATCGGCATAGTCACGACCGTGACCTTCCATCTTAGAGATGGTTTCTTCATGAGCCTCGATCATGTCATTGGCTTCACCAAGTTGTTCCAAGAGAGCAATGAAGTGCTTCTTGGATTTGCCATTGAGCTTACTCATAAAAGACTCAAATACATTTACTTCCTCATTAGACCCCTCACTTTCATCAATGCAATCCGTCAAGGAAGGATTAGTAATGATGGTGGTTTTGATGTCGGGGGTTACCTTGTTGGTGGCTTTAGCCATGAGGCACTTGGCGGTGATGTTCTCGTTGGGTGAACTGAAGAGAGACACCCGTGGAGTAGTGGCAATGGCAACAGAGGCCATGGCCATGGCTTAACTATCTTCATCGTCATCATCATCCTCATTGTATTCTTCTTGTGCCACCAACCCTTTGGTCGGAGTCTACTTGGTGAAGTTGGTTCTTGTTGGGGAAGGACTTGACTTTGTCTTTTCAGAGCTTGCCACCATTGTCTTCCCGCTTCTCATAAGGGCACTCCGCAACAAAATGGCTCACATTGCCACAATTGTAGCATGTTCTCATATGTTGCTTGCCCTTGAAGCCACTTGAGTTATTCTTGTTGAAGTTGGGCCTTGTGTTCTTTTTGCTCCAAAATTGCCTTGAAGCAACAGCCATGTGCTCATGGTAATCATATTTTGTATCTTCGGGGTTGCTCTCCTCATCTTCCTCTTCCTCCTCTTGTTCCACACTAACCTTGGCCTTCAAGGCAAGGTTGGGCTTCTTTGCTCTTTAAGAACGCAACACTGCATTGTCGGCGGTCTTGTCCAAGATCCTCATTGCCACAAACTTATCCAATACTTCGCTTGAGGACAAGGTGTGGAAGTCCGGCCTTTGATAGATGACGGACGACATGGCCTTGTGGTAAGGCATCATGGCCTTGAGGAACTTCCGCTTGATCCAATTGTCATCCGTATCCTTGCTCCCATGATCTCGGAGTGAAACCACGAGTGTAGTTAATCTCCGGTAAAGCTCACGAGGTTCTTCATCTTCATTCATTGCAAACTCATCGGCTTCATCTTGCACCACTTCATAGTTGAACATTGAATGCTTGTGCTTCCCTTGTAAAGGGAAACAACATGGTGCCATGCTTCCTTGGCCACAGTGAAGGGTCGGAGATGCGCAATGTCTTCGGATGGAATTGCATCTTGGATGATGAACAGAGCATTCTCATTGAATTGATTATCCGTGGCTTCTCTAGGTGTGAAGTTGCTTCGATCATGCGGATAGAAACCTTCCTCAATGATTCTCCAAAGATTAGTATTAACATGGTTTAAATGATATTTAAAGCGATAAAACCAAGAGTCAAAATCCTCATTCTTCACAATCTTGGGAGGAGAACCCGCATGATTTAAATGAGTGAAGGGAACCGGTCCTCCATACATAAGAGGTGGTTCAACGTGAGAATAGATGCCATTTCCACTTTTACCACTAGGCAAAGGAACTTTTCACTAGAAGCTTCCCCCTTATCGGAGTTGGCATCCGCCACCTTGTTAGTGGGACTGACCACTTCCAAAGGTGCGGTGGATAATTTAAGACCATCAAGGAACTCTTTGAACATGCCTTTGACCTCGGTCATCATGGAGGTTTTCAATGTGTCCAAAGCCACATTGAATTCCTCACGTGAGATCGGGATCCCCCATCGGCCATAGACGAAGATGGATTCACATCGGGGTGCTCCTCCTAAACCATCTATAGTGTCAACCATACTCTTAGGACGGTAAAGCCCTTAATTAAGAGACTTATACATGTTCCTACAACTATGAGATTATGCAACTCCCGTTTACCGGAGGAACACTTTGTGTGCTACCAAACGTCACAACATAACTGGGTGATTATAAGGGAGCTCTACAGGTGTCTCCAAAGGTACATGTTGAGTTGGCGTATTTCGAGATTAGGTTTTGTCACTTCGATTGTCGGAGAGGTATCTCTAGGCCCTCTTGGTAATGCACATCACTATAAGCCTTGCAAGCAATGTAGCTAATGAGTTAGTTATGGAATGATGCATTACGTAACGACTAAAGAGATTTGCCGGTAACAAGATTGAACTAGGTATTGGGATACCGACAATTGAATCTCGGGCAAGTAACATACCAATGACAAAGGGAACAACGTATGTTGTTATGCGGTTTGACCGATAAAAATCTTCGTAGAACATGTAGGAGCCAATATGAGTATCCAGGTTCCGCTATTGGTTATTGACCGAAAACGTGTCTCGGTCGTGTCTACATAGTTCTCGAACCCGTGGGGTCCGCACGCTTAAGGTTTCGTTGACAGTTTTATTATGAGTTTTGATGTACCGAAGGTTGTTCGGAGTCCCAGATGTGATCACGGACATGACGAGGTGTCTCGAAAAATGGTCGAGACATAAAGATTGATATATTGGACGACTATATTTGGACACCGGAAAGGTTCCGGGTGAGATTGGGACAATACCGGAGCTCCGGGAGGTTATCGGAACCCCCCAGGAGGTATATGGTCCTTATTGGGCCTTAGTGGAAAGGAGGAGAAAGGAGCAAAGGAGGGGGCACCCCCCCCCCCACCAAGCCCAATCCGAATTGGGAAGGGGGGCGCCCCCCCTTTCCTTCCTCCCTCCCTCCTCTTCCTTCCCTCTCCCTCTCCTAATAGGAAAGGGGGGAGTCCTACTCCCAGTGGGGGTTGGACTCCCCCCCTAGGGTGCGCCACCCCCCTTGGCCGGCCCCCTCCTCCACTCCTTTATATACGGGGGAGGGGGCACCCCATAGACACAACCATTGATCTCTTGATCTCTTAGCCATGTGCGGTGCCCCCTCCACTATAGTTCTCCTTGATAATATTGTAGCGGTGCTTAGGCGAAGCCCTGCGACGTTAGAACATCAAGATTGCCACCACGCCGTCGTGCTGACGGAACTCTCCTTCGACACTCTGTTGGATCGGAGTATGGGGGACGTCATCGAGCTGAACGTGTGCTAGAACTCGGAGGTGTTGTAGTTTTGGTGCTTGATCGGTCGGGTCGTGAAGACGTACGACTACATCAACCATGTTGTTCTAACGCTTCCGCTTTCGGTCTATGAGGGTACGTGGACAACACTCTCCCCTCTCGTTGCTATGCATCACCATGATCTTGCGTGTGCGTAGGAATTTTTTTTGAAATTACTACGTTCCTCAACAGTGGCATCAGAGCCTGGTTTTATGCGTAGATGTTATATGCACGAGTAGAACACAAATGAGTTGTGGGTGATACAAATCATACTGCTTACCAGCATGTCATACTTTGGTTTGGCGGTATTGTTGGATGAAACGGCCCGGACCGACATTAAGCGTACGCTTACGCGAGACAGGTTCTACCGACGTGCTTTGCACACAGGTGGCTGGCGGGTGTATGTTTCTCCAACTTTAGTCGAACAGAGTGTGGCTACGCCTGGTCCTTGCAAAGGTTAAAACAGCACTAACTTGACGAACTATCCTTGTGGTTTTGATGCGTAGGTAAGAACAGTTCTTGCTCAGCCCATAGCAGCCACGTAAAATTTGCAACAACAAAGTAGAGGACGTCTAACTTGTTTTTGCAGGGCATGTTGTGATGTGATATGGTCAAGATGTGATGCTATATTTTATTGTATGAGATGATCGTGTTTTGTAACCGAGTTATCGGCAACTGGCAAGAGCCATATGGTTGTTGCTTTATTGCATGAAATGCAAGCGCCCTGTAATTGCTTTACTTGATCACTAAGCGGTAGCAATAGTCGTAGAAGCAATAGATGGCGTAACAACAACGATGCTACGATGGAGATCAAGGTGTCGCGCTGGTGACGATGGTGATCACGACGGTGCTCCGGAGATGGAGATCACAAGCACAAGATGATGATGACCATATCATATCACTTATATTGATTGCATGTGATGTTTATCCTTTATGCATCTTATCTTGCTTTGATTGACGGTAGCATTTTAAGATGATCTCCCACTAATTATCAAGAAGTGTTCTCCCTGAGTATGCACCGTTGCGAAAGTTCTTCGTGCTGAGACACCACGTGATGATCGGGTGTGATAGTCTCTACGTTCAAATACAACGGGTGCAAAACAGTTGCACACGCGGAATACTCAGGTTAAACTTGACGAGCCTATCATATACAGATATGGCCTCGGAACACGGAGACCGAAAGGTCGAACGTGAATCATATAGTAGATATGATCAACATAGTGATGTTCACCATTCAAAACTACTCCATCTCACATGATGATCGGACATGGTTTAGTTGATTTGGATCACGTGATCACTTAGATGACTAGAGAGATGTCTGTCTAAGTGGGAGTTCTTGAGTAATATGATTAATTGAACTCAAATTTATCATGAACTTAGTACCTGATAGTATTTTGCTTGTCTATGTTTGTTGTAGATAGATGGCTCTTGCTGTTGTTCCATTGAATTTTAATGCATTCCTTGAGAAAGCTAAGTTGAAAGATGATGGTAGCAATTACGCGGACTGGGTCTGTACCTTGAGGATTATCCTCATTGCTGCGCAGAAGAATTACGTCCTAGAAGCACCGCTGGGTACCAGACCTGCTGCAGATGCAACTGACGACGTTAAGAACGTCTGGCAGAGCAAAGCTGATGACTACTCGACAGTTCAGTGTGCCATGCTTTATGGCTTAGAATCGGGACTTCAATGACGTTTTGAACGTCATGGAGCATATGAGATGTTCCAGGAGTTGAAGTTAATATTTCAAGCAAATGCCCGAATTGAGAGATATGAAGTCTCCAATAAGTTCTATAGTTGCAAGATGGAGGAGAATAGTTACATCGGTGAACATATACTCAAAATGTGCGGGTATAATAATCACTTGATTCAACTGGGAGTTAATTTTCCTGATGATAGTGTCATTGACAGAATTCTTCAATCACTGCCACCAAGCTACAAGAGCTTTGTGATGAACTATAATATGCAAGGAATGGACAAGACTATTCCCGAGCCCTTCGCAATGCTAAAGGCTACGGAGGTAGAAATCAAGAAGGAGCATCAAGTGTTGATGGTTAATAAGACCACCAGTTTCAAGAAAAAATGTAAAGGGAAGAAGAAGGGGAACTTCAAGAAGAATAGCAAACAAGTTGCTGCTCAAGAGAAGAAACCCAAATCTGGACCTAAGCCTGGCCGAGTGCTTCTCCGCAAGCAATTTGGACTTTGGAAGCGGAACTGCCCCAAGTATTTGGCGGATAAGAACGATGGCAAGGTGAACAAAGGTATATGTGATATACATGTTATTGATGTGTACCTTACTAATGCTCGCAGAGCACTGGTATTTGATATCTTGGTTACATTGCTAATATTTGCAACTCAAAGCAGGACTCGGATTAAGCGAAGATTGGCTAAGGGCGAGGTGACGATGCGTTGGAAATGGTTCCAAAGTCGATGTGATCGCGGTCGGCATGCTACCTCTACATCTACCTTCGGGATTAGTTTTAGACCTGAATAATTGTTATTTGGTGCGGCGTTGAGCATGAACATTATATCTGGATCTTGTTTGATGCGAGGCGGTTATTCATTTAAATCAGAGAATAATGGTTGTTCTATTTATATGAGTAATATCTTTTATGGTCATGCACCCTTGAAGAGTGGTCTATTTTTATTAAATCTCGATATTAGTGATACACATATTCATAATGTTGATGCTAAAAGATGCAGAGTTGATAATGATAGTGCAACGTATTTGTGGCACTGCCGTTTGGGTCATATTGGTGTAAAGCGCATGAAGAAACTCCATACTGATGGACTTCTGGAGTCACTTGATTATGAATCACTTGGTACTTGCGAACCGTGCCTCATGGGCAAGATGACTAAAATGCCATTCTCCGGAACTATGGAGCGAGCAACAGACTTGTTGGAAATCATACATACTGATCTATGTGGTCCAATGAATGTTGAGGCTCGCGGCAGATATCATTATTTTCTCTCCTTCACAGATGATTTGAGCAGATATGGGTATATCTACTTAATGAAACACAAGTCTAAAACATTTGAAAAGTTCAAAGAATTTCAGAGTGAAGTGGAAAATCATCGTAACAAGAAAATAAAGTTTCTACAATCTGATCATGGAGGAGAATATTTGAGTTACGAGTTTGGTTTACATTTGAAACAATGTGGAATAGTTTCACAACTCACGCCACACGGAACACCACAACGAAATGGTGTGTCCGAACGTTGTAGTCGTACTTTACTAGATATGGTGAGATCTATGATGTCTCTTACTGATTTACCGATATCATTTTGGGGTTATGCTTTAGAGATGGTCGCATTCACGTTAAATAGGGCACCATCAAAATCCGTTGAGACGACGCCTTATGAACTGTGGTTTGGCAAGAAACCAAAGTTGTCGTTTCTTAAAGTTTGGGGCTGCGATGCTTATGTGAAGAAACTTCAACCAGATAAGCTCGAACCCAAATCGGAGAAATGTGTCTTCATAGGATACCCAAAAGAGACTATTGGGTACACCTTCTATCACAGATCTGAGAGCAAGACTTTTGTTGCTAAATTCAGATCCTTTCTATAGAAGGAGTTTCTCTCGAAAGAAGTGAGTGGGAGGAAAGTAGAACTTGATGAGGTAACTGTACCTGCTCCCTTATTGGAAAGTAGTTCATCACAAGAACACATTCTGTGACAACTACATTAATCGATGAGGAAGCTAATGATATTGATCATGAAACTTGAGATCAAGTTACTACCGAACCTCGAGGTCGACGAGTAAGATCCGCACAGTGGTATGGTAATCCTATTCTGGAAGTCATGTTACTTGACCATGGCGAACCTAGAACTATGAGGAAGCGATGATGAGCCCAGATTCCGCAAAATGGCTTGAGGCCATGAAATCTGAGATGGGGTCCATGTATGAGAACAAAGTATGGAATTTGGTTGACTTGCCCGATGATCGGCAAGCCATCGAGAATAAATGGATTTTCAAGAAGAAGACTGACGCTGATGGTAATGTAACTGTCTACAAAGCTCGTCTTGTTGTGAAAGGTTTTCGACAAGTTCAAGGGGTTGACTACGATGACACTTTCTCACCCGTAGCGATGCTTAAGTCTGTCCGAATCATGTTAGCAATTGCCGCATTTTATGATTATGAAATATGGCAAATGGATGTCAAAACTGCATTCCTGAATGGGTTTCTAGAAGAAGAGTTGTATATGATGCAACCAGAAGGTTTTGTCGATCCAAAAGGTGCTAACAAAGTGTGCAAGCTCCAGCGATCCATTTATGGACTGCTGCAAGCCTCTCGGAGTTGGAATAAACACTTTGATAGTGTGATCAAAGCATATGGTTTTATCTGAGACTTTTGGAGAAGCTTTGTATTTACAAGAAAGTGAGTGGGAGCTCTGTAGCATTTACGATATTATATGTAGATGACATATTGTTGATTGGAAATGATATAGAATTTCTGGATAGCATAAAGGGATACTTGAATAAAAGTTTTTGATGAAAGACCTCGGTGAAGCTGCTTACATATTGGGCATCAAGATCTATAGAGATAGATCAAGGCGCTTAATTGGACTTTCACAAAGCACATACCTTGATAAAGTTTTGAAAAAGTTCAAAATGGATCGAGCAAAGAAAGGGTTCTTGCTTGTTTTACAAGGTGTGAAGTTGAGTCAGACTCAATGCCCGACCAGTAGCAGAAGATAGAGAGAAAATGAAAGATGTTCCCTATGCTTCAGCCATAGGCTCTATCATGTATGCAATGCTGCGTACCAGACTTGATGTATGCTTAGCAATAAGTTTAGCAGGGAGGTACCAAAGTAATCCAGGAGCGGATCACTAGACAGCGGTCAAGAGCATCCTGAAATACCTGAAAATGACTAAGGATATGTTTCTTGTTTATGGAGGTGACAAAGAGATAGTCGTAAATGGTTACGTCGATGCAAGCTTTGACACTGATCCGGACGATTCTAAATCGCAAACCGGATACGTGTTTATATTGAACGGTGGAGCTGTCAGTTGGTGCAGTTCTAAACAAAGCGCCGTGGCGAGATCTACATGCGAAGCGGAGTACATAGCTGCTTAGGAAGCAGCAAATGAAGGAGTCTGGATGAAGGAGTTCATTTCCGATCTAGGTGTCATACCTAGTGCATCGGGACCAATGAAGATCTTCTGTGACAATACTGGTGCAATTGCCTTGGCAAAAGAATCCAGATTTCACAAGAGGACCAAGCACATCAAGAGACGCTTCAATTCCATCCGGGACCAAGTCCAGGTGGGAGACATAGAGATTTGCAAGATACATACGGATCTGAATGTTGCAGACCCGTTGACTAAGCCTCTTCCACGAGCAAAACATGATCAGCACCAAGACTCCATGGGTGTTAGAATCATTACTGTGTAATCTAGATTATTGACTTTAGTGCAAGTGGGAGACTGAAGGAAATATGCCCTAGAGGCAATAATAAAGTTATTATTTATTTCCTTATATCATGATAAATGTTTATTATTCATGCTAGAATTGTATTAACCGGAAACATGATACATGTGTGAATACATAGACAAACTTAATGTCACTAGTATGCCTCTACTTGACTAGCTCATTAATCAAAGATGGTTATGTTTCCTAACCATAGACATGAGTTGTCATTTGATTAACGGGATCACATCATTAGTAGAATGATGTGATTAACATGACCCATTCCGTTAGCTTAGCACTTGATCGTTTACTATGTTGCTATTGCTTTATTCATGACTTATACATGTTCCTACAACTATGAGATTATGCAACTCCCGTTTACCGGAGGAGCACTTTGTGTGCTACCAAACGTCACAACATAACTAGGTGATTATAAAGGAGCTCTACAGGTGTCTCCACAGGTGCATGTTGAGTTGGTGTATTTCGAGATTAGGTTTTGTCACTCCGGTTGATGGAGAGGTATCTCTGGGCCCTCTCGGTAATGCACATCACTATAAGCCTTGCAAGCAATGTAGCTAATGATTTAGTTACGGAATGATGCATTACGTAACGAGTAAAGAGACTTGCCGGTAACGAGATTGAACTAGGTATTGGGATACCGACGATCGAATCTAGGGCAAGTAACATACCGATGACAAAGGGAACAACGTATGTTGTTATGCGGTTTGACCGATAAAGATCTTCGTAGAACATGTAGGAGCCAATATGAGCATCCAGGTTCCGCTATTGGTTATTGACCGGAAACGTGTCTCGGTCATGTCTACATAGTTCTCGAACCCGTAGGATCCGCACGCTTAAGGTTTCGTTGACAATTTTATTATGAGTTTATGAGTTTTGATGTACCGAAGGTTGTTCGGAGTCCCGGATGTGATCACGGACATGACGAGGAGTCTCGAAATGGTTGAGATATAAAGATCGATATATTGGACGACTATATTTGGATACCGGAAAGGTTCCGAGTGAGATTGGGACAATACCGGAGCACCGGGAGGTTATCGGAACCCCCCAGGAGGTATATGGGCCTCATTGGTCCTTAGTGGAAAGGAGGGGAAAGGAGCAAAGGAGGGGGCACCCCCCTCCAACCCAATCATTAGGAAGGGGGGCCGGCCCCCCTTTCCTTCCTCCCTCCCTCCTCTTCCTTCCCTCTCCCTCTCCTAATAGGAAAGGGGGGAGTCCTACTCCCGGTGGGGGTTGGACTCCCCCTAAAGCCGCCACCCCCTTGGCGGCCCCTCCTCCACTCCTTTATATACGGGGGAGGGGGCACCCCATAGACACAACCATTGATCTCTTGATCTCTTAGCCGTGTGCGGTGCCCCCCTCCACTATAGTTCTCTTGATAATATTGTAGCGGTGCTTAGGCGAAGCCCTGCGACGGTAGAACATCAGGATCGTCACCACGCCGTCGTGCTGACGGAACTCTCCTTTGACACTCTGCTGGATCAGAGTACGTGGGACGTCATCGAGCTGAACGTGTGCTAGAACTCGGAGGTGTAATAGTTTTGGTGCTTGATCGGTCGGGCCGTGAAGACGTACGACTACATAAACCGCGTTGTTCTAACGCTTCCGCTTTTGGTCTACGAGGGTACGTTGACAACACTCTCCCCTCTCGTTGCTATGCATCACCATGATCTTGCGTGTGCGTAGGAAATTTTTTGAAATTACTACATTCCCCAACAAATATACCATTATCCCAAGAAAAATAATCAGAGAGAAAGTTTCATCGTATTTTGTGATACAGAGCCATCGCCACCTCTTGTTCTTCATCGGGATTCAGGAGGCCTGATCTGGAGTCTGTTCGAGGCTCCGGAGAGGGGAATTTGTTGTCATCATCATCAACAACCTCATGATGTTCATCACCAGGAGTGAGTAATTTCATTGTATGCATACTGGAGGTAAGTGCATATGGATGAGATTCTTAATATAATTGAGTCAATTTGTTGGAGCTTGATCCCTAATATGCACTATCTTCTGAAATTAATGTTGCTATGCTTTGCTATGCTTAAAGTTTGTCGCTACGGCCTGAGTGCCATGATTTTAGATCTGAACCTATTATGTTCTCATTGTACACACACACACACACACACACACACACACATTGAGTTCTTGATCCTATCTGCAAGTTATATGCACCTATAATTGTTCTGATCTGTAGACCCTAAAGTGATAATAATTGGGATACTCTTTGGGGATGCCTACAATTTGAAGAGTTCATGTATTCATTATTTGCTAATGTTTTGTTCCGGTTCTCTGTTAAAAGGTGTGCCTTAATTACCCTTGGTTTCCATTAGGACCATGCTGCCACAGGAGGGTAGGACAAATGAAAAGCCGCCATGCAAGTTTTTACCGCAAGCACGTATGACTATATACAGAATACATGCCTACATATGACTGATGAAGTGGAGCTATTGGGTACCGCTCTAGGTTGTGAGTGTTACATAATGAATTTCATCCAAATATCCATGGCTACTCCATGCCTACACTTATATAATATTGTCTTTGCTCAAGTTACTACAACTGCCTCTACACTTGCTACAAAACTGCTATTGTTACTCTTACTATTGCTACTACTATTTCCACTGCTATAATATTACTCTGATACTAATAAATTGCTGCAAGGAAGTGACTTCTCATGTGTGGTTAAATTGACAACTCAACTACTAAGGCTTATAAATATTCTTTGGCTCCCCTTGTATTGAATTAATAATTTTTGGGTGAAATACTACCCTTGAAGACTATGGCGATCACCTATACTTGTGAGGTATCACCATCTGGCCTGAGAAGACGAAGAAGAAGAGAGACAAGGTTTGGCATCCTCACCGTTCCGACTTTCTCCGGCGAGTTTCGTGTCCTATAGTGCCCTCGATGGAGAAACATATGTGATAACGTGTAAAGGAATAGTGCGATGAACAATAATGATCGCTATTCATTGATAATGATGTTGTACATATTTGTACCTCCTGAAGAGGCGCATCGCACGTGAGCGATGGAAGGCATCTGTTAGATTAGGATCACGACTGTTCGGGAGGAATACCGCATGTCGGTTCCACAAATATGGATTTCCCTAATTAAACTAATTAATTAAATCCTAATAGTTTTAACTGGAGGTCATGTATGGCAAATCGTCATTGGTCTTTTGGTCCACAAACCACGCTCCATTTATCTAGCCTATATTTTTTGTTGTTGTCACATTGCCAGAATAATCTGTACCTATAGTAATCTGACCTATGCAAAACACCCTTTGCCACTTGAAAATATATGAGCATATGGAGAACTATGTTGGTGGGTACAGAGTTTATGAAAACAAATCGTCCCCTAACTTCTAGTAACTTTCCTTTCTTGCTATTTCAAGTATTCATGGACAAAAATTTGAATTTCTATTTAATTCGTAGTCCCATGATAATAATGAATGCATGTTATCCAGGCAGAATTTAACCCGCCCAACTGAGCTTAAGGTTTTATAGATTCAATTTGAGTATTTATATATTGAATCCTTAGTTTTTTACGTGGGTCCTTGCCTAAATTTTTTCTTTAATGATTTTGGATATCTATATACTGCCATTTGCAGAAAGGGATATATCTATATTACATTGTAAGGATTCTCTTCGTTGTTTCTTCAAAAAGTTAATCTTTAATGACTCCTCTCCACGAACTGAGGGTAGCTCAAATGGTTAGATTTCCTTCTGGTGGAATCAACCCACTCATGTTCAAGTTTATAAATTTACACATGTGTTTGCATTTTTCTGGATTTATTTCATGCTTTCCGACATTGTTCGCTCGGTGGGAGGCAACATTTCCATCAACTACAAGAAATTCGAGGTGACACTTTCAATCTCAAGATTTGATGGCTCGGTCTGTGGAAGGGTTCTCATAGAAATGGATGTGCGTGTATACGTTAATAGATGTGAGTGTATGTACTTCTTTGTATGCATGTATGTTCGTATGGTGTTTTCGTAAAAAGTACAGGCATCTCCAACGCCGACTCTTAAACCGCCCGTAACTGTCCGGACCTCGCGGCCCGGACATGATGTGCCATCCAATTCGGGCATGTATCGGTCCGCCGAGCGGTCCGGACGCACTTTATTCTGCAAAGTGGAGACAAAGTGGGGGAGGGGGTTGCGGGAGTCCGGACAGCAGCCACGTAGGACCCCGACGCTCGAGGCTCACTAAATCCCCCCTCCCATTCCCATTTTCTTCCACTCCGCCCCTTCCCCCTTACTTTGCATCCGCACCCTCCACGTCCGCTGCCGCCGATGTACCTCTCTGGCCGCCACAGAGGCATTGCCGAATGTCCGCAACCAGCACCAACGCGCCCACTCACCTTTACGACGACGATGTCCATCCTGGAGCCGTTTGTATCCAGGTACACTCTGCCCCGTGCGGACGACCTCCATGGCGGACACCACGCCCCATAGCTGTTTGGTCAAATGCTATTTAGCTTAATTTCAGATGTCATGTCGTTCTTTCAGAGTACGAAGGATGATGGGGTATTCAACCATGGAGGATGAGCTGTTGTGCGATATGTGGTTGGCCATATCGGTAGATTTCATAGGCAGGAGCAGAGGGGGACCTTCTGGTAGCAAGTGCATGAATCGTTTCACGCACGAAAGCACATTGCGCGCTACGACATGCACATCATCCATGATAGCAATGCAAAGTCGTGATCGCATCGCTGGTACGCTGTCCAGACAAGCGTCACCAAGTTTTGTCACGTGGTTGATCAGTTGGAGGCAAGGTGGCCATTGCACGCGGCAGAGGAGGAGATCGTAAGTTTTGCTTCTTCTTGTTCAACTTGTTTAAATAATTCATTCACTCAATGTTGGTGTACACATTATGTAACCCGCAGGCACTGCCATGATGTACCACAGGACAGATGGATGGCCATTTACGCACATATACTGTTGGATGAAGCTGAAGGGGTAGTATGTGTAGGACGACATGATCCGTTAATGAAAAACTTGTTGGACGTCCTGTTAATCTCGTCGAATTTGAGACATTGTTGTACTAGACTTATTTGGATGCTATGTATGGATGATTTGTGTTATTTTCTATCCAAACTTTGATGAGAATCCATCGTATTTGCATGTATGTCCCCAGGTTTATATGAAAATCCGGTCGTTTTGCATGAATTTTGTCCGCTTAGTTCAAAAGGTTGTTGTTGGATTGCTCCGACATCAGTGTCTGTGGTTGGTCTCCTTGTCTGCGGACAGATGCAAAAGCAAATTTATGGGTTAGCGTTGGAGATGCCCTAATTGCTCCCCTCTAGAATCACTCGTGTTCAAAGTAGTTATGCAGAAACATGGTTTGCACTTGAAGGAATCGGTTAAGGTTTGAGTTCAATGTCTCTTTGGTTCACAAGATACTACAATTTTTTTTGACAGAAAGACTGTAAAGAAACCCTAATTGGTGCAACAAACCCAAATTTTAGGAATGCACAATTAAAAATCTCACCGCATGGCATAGGAGGTAAGCTATAAAAAATAATCCAACATAACTAAATTTTCATACAATCTATTTTTAGTTCAAATTTCACAACGTCTTGAATAAAGAGGGCAGTAGTTAAAAAAATTCTCAGATAAAACCAAGGTAACAAAAATGTATTCTAAGTACTGTTCGGGGAATTATGACTCTAAAGTTTACTTAGAAATCTCGACTGAAACTCTCTCGATATGGAATAAAACTCATACTACGGTGCTCCCCTTGTTTTGGTCTGGCTATGGTTTGGACAGGGATGACCGGATGAGTGACATCGATCGTCGGTCGGAGGAACTGCGAAATAATTATACTCTGGCCGCTGCTCGTACCAGGTGGACAGAGGATGGGAGGCCCGACGCGTCACGCAAATATTTGGATTCTCCACGGAATCCCAGACGGTGCAGAGCCCTGCGCCTGCGCACGCACGGACGCATGCACGCCTGCCCGCTCGGTAACCCACGCCTGGACGGTTAACTCCGTTGTACTACTGGCAGTCGTAAGCACGCCGGATCCTCTGCGGCCCAGTCCGCTCCCTGAGACCCTCCCTGTGGCGACGCAACGCTGCCGCTTGAGCGCAGAAAATCCCTGGACCCGCTGGGCCCGCCGGACAGGGAGCGCGAGGGCGCACGGACAAGTAGCCATTGGTCACACCGCTTTACGGGGACAGCGATGGCCCGGCATTGACAAAGCTGACTGCGACTGCGTGGCCCGCTGGGCCTGCCTGGGATTCCCTTCTCCTTTTCTTTGTGGGCACCAGCTTTTCTTCTCCAGTTTTAAAGAGAGTGAGAAAATGAACCTGAAAAATGGTTACTCCCGGATGACCGTACGTTAGGTTTTCAATTTCACAGCAGTCGGACGGATGTCAGAAAAATTACACCTCCGTTGTCAATTTGTGTGTATAGTTTGCACAGACTTTCACGATAACCGAAGAGTCCAAAATTAGCTTGAATTCAGGGAACACGTAATGCCTTTTGAAACTGGGCCTTTGGTTCTGACTTTTCCAAATTAAACGACTTTTAAGTGATCATTTGTTAGATTCCGGTGGATTTGCCGTACGATTACCACTACGCGATTACTGTGGTACTCAGCAGGGGCAGTACAGCTTTCGAGAAATTTCAAGCAAATCAAATCAGAAAAGCACAAAACAGAGCAAGGGAGAGAGAAAAAGCTGAGACGTGCGCGCTCTTCGTCTCTCTCTCTCTCTCATCGGAGTGAGCGGCAGACAGACACAGGCCTCCTCTGTCGCCTTGCGGACGGGGCACCCGCGCGCATCTCGAGGCGCATCTGACGGCGCAGCAGGAAGATCCGCCTGCGATCGTACGGCCCGAGGCATATGGCCGCGGAGGAGGGGCTCGGCGCACGTGCCCTCCCTGGCCGGCGCGTGGCGCGCAATGTACGTACGTCGCAGTACGTACCGCTGCCGCCAGTACCGCTCCTATGTTTTCTATGCTCTACCGACATGCTTAAAAACGTAAAACGTTCGTGAAAAGACGCCCATGGCTGATTTGTTTTGTTTTGTCTGCATTACTACGCTTTTTTTGGGTGCTGCTGCGGTGACAGCGGTAACAGATACGTGTGCTTGATCGACCATGTTACATTCTTTTGCCGTCAGGTTGTTCAGAGCCAAGCCCACATGAAAGAGGAAACCACCCTGCTTTCAGTAAGCCGGATAGATAGAGCTAAACTCAAAGATCTTTCACGTGGCCTAAAGATCAATACACTCAAAGATCTACTTGGTCACGCGACGTACGTACGCACGCAAGCAACATAAACCGTCCAAGAATCTTTGCATAAACTAACACGCTAACTCGAGCTAACATACACACAGCAGGTCTGACCATGGTGGCCGGACAGGTTCCCTTAAAACCTGTCCTGCTCGCTCGTCCGCTCAGTGTGAAATCTGCGTGCCACAATGACTTTTTTGTGTGAAATACGCTTGCCGCGATGACGTCCTGCCCTCTCTAGTTTCACCCCGTGGGCAAGTAAATAAATTGACAGGAGCAGGGCGCCGCTGCACTTCACGAGAAACTAGAAATTCCTCCGGGGCAGACCGATCGTGGACCATGCATCCTCTACCTCACCACCACACCCTGCAAAGGTTTATTGCGGCCATTTACATCCGCTTCATGGTGGTGGTCATGCTCATGCGCGCAGGGGCGCAGACATAATACCCGATCGCCCACTGATCGATTCCAGCACTCATAAATAAATTCAGACATCTGCAGCAAACACCAGTGGCATGTTTTTCAGAGAAAACCCGCATTCGTTTTATACTTTCATCCCGGGAAACAAACAAGCCCGCCGATGTCGCTCTCCTCCTCGCGTCACTCGCTCGGCCGATGCAAATGCTGCCGCCGGTACAACCACACGACGTGTCTACTGTACAAGGTTCCAAGCGAACAATGGCGATGTGTCTGCGGGTGGCGACGCGACGTCAGCTAGAGCTAGCCCTTCCGACCCTTGGTGTCACTGCATTCATCTCCCGTCCTTGAAAATAAGCAGCCTCGTTTGTTTCTTCTGCATAATTCATGGCTCCCAACCACCGCTAGCTCGCTCCCGTCAGTTAGTAGACAAACTGAAGTGGAATTAACAAAACCTTGATGATTCGATTGCATTAGGAAGTCGTGTGGATTTAACTACGTAGGAGTAGTTGGCTAAATATATTGTTGCGAGTCTTGGTTCTCTACACTGAATGTGTATTCTATGCTTGAGTAGGTGTGGCACTTTTCTGCTCTCCCTTTGGAAGATTTTGGCACGGGCATATTCTCCCTCTGCACTGCTAGTTTCAGATATTCCTTCTCTTACATAAAAAAATGATATTTTCTTTGGAGGAACAGAATCATTCGGGAATGGTGGTTACTCATGCATGTTTCCTGATTTGTTCTCTTAAACAAAAACAAATAAACCTGCAGCTCCCACCTTGATTAATCAAGTAGGGTTTCCATGCTGATGAAAGAGTTGATAAACCAGCTAGGCTTTAATCTGATCATCATAAAGTGGCAGCAGTGAACCTACTCCGGCCTTTGTTTGAGACGGATGGGAGATGGTCCATGATTTGCAGTACTGTCGAAAGGGTGAAGACAATGTAGCCAAAGCCCTGTTTGATTTGTTTGTTTGTACTGGGGCGCTAAAGCCGTGTGGCCCATGCCGCACTCATGGCGTGGCCCAGGGTTAGGATCCGAATAATTGCTAGGCCCGGGACCTAAATAACAAATATTGTTGGGTGAAGACAATGTAGCTGCTTCCTCCTTCCATCAATGTACTGTAGTATATATTTTTCCTTGCTGTGTACGTAGCTTTAAGTTTCATCGGTGCTAAATCTGAATCTATTTAATTCAGCATTTCTTCTGTAGGACGATTAAAACTCAGATGGAAGAATTTGGTTTGCGGAAATATTGCTAGCATTGAAGAAGCATTTTTACTGGATTTACTTGACAAAAATCTGGACAGATTGACTTTCTCGCTTGTGCACAATAATAGAGACAAAATTAAGACTTGCCAAAGCTCTAGTTCCTGCTACCAATCAGTAAAATATAACATGTTACTACTCTTATCAAGTTTTAGTACTTACAAGTTTTACGGTGTTTGGCGATTTTACGAACCGTCCAATCTGACAATGGAAAAATAGGAGCACAAGTAGACATACTGCAATGGAAGCGATCATGTTCGTGGCGATTTTCATGGCCAAGTCTGCATGCATGTGGGGCTCGCCTGGTCAAAATGCATTTGCATGATCAATTAGTAGCTAGCCTTTAGTGGCCGTGTGTTTGCCTTTAGTTTGTGGGATCAGGGTCACTCCAGTTACTCTAATTATTCATCCCCGACCCTATCATACGATGCTACATTATGCATGGCTCCACTCCATGATTGCTTTGCTTGCACAGAATAATTGATCGAAGAAAACAGAAGGAGAAAAGGATCCTGAGACAGCCGAAGCTCTGGGCCTAGATCGTTGGGGTTCACTGAGCCTACTGAGCCGTATGCGGGCCTAATCTGGCCTATATAGTTGTTTCTATCCTACTACTGTAGTATAGTTTCGTGTATGCAATCGAACTCTGTTTTTTCGTGATAATTCAATTCGGAGCCCGGGCTCATCTACATCTGGCAAACTTTTTTGTGGTGCCGCTCACAGTTAACACATCTGAGTCTATTGGATACCAACTTTCTTATACTGTCTTTTAAGAGGCCCTACCAACATAAGAAAGTGATTTGGATATAGTTGCAGGACACGTAATTTCAACATCTGCAACTTATCCAAAATGATCATTTAAATATTCATATGGTTTAACATGCTTACTAGCTACCTCGTAACTAAGAGTCTTAGTCAAGCAATCAACAATCATATTAACACACACCACGGAAAAGTGCACATGAATATGGGGTAGAGCACAAACTCTAAATTTCTATCATCACTTCCATATCTATAAAGAGTCTGGGAAATGACTAGTTAAGGTAGGAGTATGGTTTAAGTTTTTTATGTTAGTTTACCATATCTATGGCGATAACATCTCGATGGTAAAGGCGGTTTCGTATGGAATAAAAGTTTCATGGTTGGCAATGGGCAAAACCACCTAAAACATGACCCCACCTAGAGATCCAGATTTGTTGAACCCAAACATCGATAGCTTTGCGGCTCCATGGAGAAGAGGTGAATTCGTTGCGGCTCCATGAAGAACATTAAGAGAATCAAGGAGCCACACATGTTGTCCATTAGCTATAGAGAGAAACATTGGTAAAGTCAAAGAATCAGAAGAATCAAGCAGCCATACATGCCGTCCATTAGCTATAGAGAGAACTCCTAGCTAGGTTGCGTGCTTCACAATTATAACTTCTATTGTCATGGACAAAGGAAACGTTTTGAAAATCATCCCTTCATATTTTGATTTCTTACGGGATTGAGTTGTATGAGCATCAGCTTCCCATGTTGCACGTTGATATTTTTGCACCATCGAAACTGTGTGCATAAAATAAAACAAAGTATTGGTGGTTTCCAAATAGGCCACCGTGTGACTAGAATCTTAACAAAGCCATGATGTTTTTCCATGAAATGAAACAACCACGACTTAGCTTACAGAAACCTACTATCACTTAATTGTGCGATAACTCATACATTTTAGTGCCAACATACATAGAGCAATCGTACAGTCAACCAAGGAGTGGTTCCAGTCATCCTCGACTCACATGAAAAAAGAGCACGCTGACTGAAAAGTTATAATGTACTCCCTATATAAAAATATATAAGAACGTTTAGATCACTACTTGATCTAAATGCTCTTATATTTGTTTATGAAGGGAGTAGCTTATATTGGCCCAACAAAGCCTACCAAATTAGGCAGGTCAAGTCCAATCAGGCCTAGCAACTTGGCCGCACTCCTTCACCACCCCAACGCGGGACCGACTATATCTCTCTTTTAGTGAGTAGGAAGGAGCGGTCAACAACATTCATCGTGTGTTTAAAAAAATATCATTGTATATAAAAATGTAAATACCATTCCAACAAAATGTTAGTGATATTTAAGATATCCATACGTTTTAAAAAATTGGCCATATTTTTTTTAAAATGGTCATGAAATGTAAACATTTCTTCCTGCATTTTTGAAAAATTAATTATGACATACTAATAATATTTACCATGTATTTATACTTGTTCACCATGTATTTAAAATGTTCTAACATGTGTACATAAAATGTTTAGTTTTTATCATAAAAATGCTTAACGTGTACTAAAAGCTCGTCATGTATTTTGGAAAATGTCAATGTCTATTAAAAATAGAAAAAATAGAGGGGAAATGAAAAGAAAAAACAAATATAAGAAGAAGAAAGAAAAAGCAGATCAAACCTTCCTGAAATCAGGCAACATAAAGTTCCCAAAACTAGCAGGAAACTACCGAGCGCTATGTAAATGGGCCATGGCCTGCTTCGAAACACCAGAGGCGGGCGCTAAAAACCGGGAGCAACTAAATAAGAAGGGTCACTTGAGGTGGGCTGAGAGCATGTCACTTGGCGCATTCTCAGCTGCCGCCACATGTCGTGCTTTGGGCGCTTCTTTTAGATTTTATTTTTTATTTTTCCGCACGTGTTTTTGGCTTTTTAGATGTTTTTTCGGTTTTTTCTGGCTTTTTGTTTTTTCAACGGGCTTTCTTAACTTTTGGACAATTTTTTATGAGAAAACACGCATTTTTTTGCTTCCACTAGAGGCATGGGTTTGCTTCCACAAGAGCCGTGGCCGTGCCTCTCGGAAACAAAAAAACACAGTTTTTTCATCCGCAAGAGGTACAGTCGTACCTCTCCGGAACAGGAAAAAATACATTTCTTTTTTTTTCGTTTGTTTTTTTCTTCCGCGAGAGGCACGGCTGTGCCTCTCGGAAATGAAGAAAAATACGTTTTTTTCTTTCCGCGAGAGGCATGGTCATGCCTCTTTCGGAAAGAAAAAAACGCGTGCCCTCGGTTCGATTTTTGTCTATTTTTTTTAGGGGGGGGGGGGAATTCGTCAAAAGCTATCAACATGGAATCTTGTTTTGAAAATCTCGAGCGAGAAATCCAATGGAAAAAATGGTGCGGATTTGGACGCACAGCTAAAGAGATAAAACGTTTTGAATAAATGGGTCTACGAAAAAAGAGAAAACTCCCGGATTGCGACAAATGGCACACATGTCGCAACCTATGGAGGTTAAAGTGACATTTGCAAAGAGTACTTCCTTAATTAGTGATTTCACTATAAACGCCTTGCAACATATAGAGAGGTGACATACATTGCTTCTAGGATACCAAAAGATGTCTCTCCTTAAGGCGCCCTCCCCGTCGCTATTGTTGGGTGGGCCCAAGTAGCTTCATACGTGTTATTTCGTTTTTTCTTCTTTCTTTTCATCTGTTCGTTTTTCCTTAGTTCATATTTTTAAAATATTCCAATTATATTTAATCCAAAATTTAAATATATTTGAAATGAAACAAAAAAAATGAAAAATGTTAACTAGTGCAAAAAAAATTGTTAGTGTATTTCAAGTAATATGGATAGCAATGCAAAAGAATTGTGACATTTTAAAAATGTTCATGCATTTCAAGAATATGTAATTGTGTTTAAAAAAATATACTATGCAAAAATTGATTTAATTAGAAAAACGTTCTTAGAAATAATTAGAATGTACTCCCTCCGTCTCATATTGTAGGATGCTCAAAAAGCTTCATACATTATGGGACGGAGGGAGCACGTTACATTTTTTTTATAGTTCACACATTTCAAAATTTGTTCATGACGTTTAAAAAAATATTTATATAATGTAAACAAATGTTTGTGTAGTTAAACAATGTTTTAGCATGTATTAAAAACCATTTAACATGTATTAAAAAATGTTCAAAGCATATATTTGAAAAATTAATGTTTTTTTTTAAAAAATGGTCAATGTGTATAAAAAATGATTCAGATGTACAAGAGAAAAATGTAGAACGTGTGTTGAAAGAGCTAGACACATATTGAAGAAAGCAAGAAAATAAAAACAAAAAAACTGATGAAAAACATGTAGTAAAATACATAGAAATGAAATAAGAAGAAAAAACACATGTAAAGTTGTAAAACAGGTCCATAGAACCTTTCTAAATCTGGTAAAACATCTACAACGTTGAGCTGACCCGTTTAGTGCAGCACCAGAGAGGCGGGACCCAAGGACCTCTAGAATAGGCGAGAAATAGCCCACGCAGGGGATATTGCACCAGCACTCCGACGCTCACAATAGATAGATGGCCTATTAATTGCCCACGCTCAACATCAGAAAACAAGCCCATCTGCTAGCCCTTGCCGGCTTAAGCCACACCACCACATGCTCCACGGAATTCGGATGAGCTTTACACCTCGGACGCACCACCTTTATCTTGGGGAGGTCCTATAAGTCACATTTTGCGTTCAATTGCCTCTCAATTGCATAGGCGCGAGGGGTTGAGTGGGCTCATTAAGCAACGTTCATGTGCTTTTGATTCCTGTTTTCTGTTATTTGTCCGGTTTGTCCGTATTGTACGTATTGTAGCTACTTGAAGCACAGAAGTGAGACGAACATTGTTGCACATAGTTTATTTTTGTAAAACATGAATATTTTTTAAAAGGCATACATTTTGAAATCGGGATTTTGAATATGCTAATACTTTTAAACTCAGAACATTTTTTGAAAAGCATGAACAATTTTAAAATTGTGTTTTATTTTGAAAATATATATTTTAAATTCCAAACATTTTTAGTCATCTTTTTGATTTTTTCAAAATGTAGAAAAAAGGGAAAACTGGCAAAGTTAAAAATAGAAAAAACAAAAAACCCTGAACATAACCTAGATGTTTTCCAAAACCGGTAAAACACCGGACAACAAAACCGGGATCTGTAGACGTATAGTAGGTTAGATGCTTAAATGGGTCGGGGCATCTCACCTTCCCTCCCCTCGGCTCTGCGAAAGACCATCATGACGCAGAGTGCCAAATTGGAAATACCCAATTCTCAAAAAAAATATGGAAATACCCCCATTCTGCCGACCACACAAAAACCCCGAGCCACCCTTCCAAACAACACACAATAGAAACCGTGCAAAGCCTCGTTCGGAAAACACGGAAGATAAGCGGGTCCACCTGGTTCGGAAAACACGGAGAGGCGATTGAGGCGATCACGTGGCGATTGTCTCGATAGCTAGGGTTAGGGTTTCCCGAGCGGTGGTTGTGAGGATACCGGCGGCAAGTAAGAGGGCGACGGTGTCTCCAAGCGGGCTTAGTGCCGGTGTGGGAACTCTCTCCGACGGAACCATGGCGGAGAGGAAGAAGGAAGGAGATGCAAAGGCGAGCGGTGCGACGGCTGCACCTGGAACGGCGGCAGGAGCGGGGGCGAGTACCCCAAATACGGCTCCTACGCCGCGTTCGGCGGCACATAAGGAAGCGATCGACCCAGCGATGGGGACGCCACTGGGCTCCCATAGAAGGAACGCATCCCTCTCCCCAGGCTTGACGGCTCGGCTGGGGGGATTAGTGCTGATGGAGAAAGAGGCCAAAGGGTTATTTTTAAGGAGTCTCATCAGGAACAAGGGCGGGCGGCGAGGTGGTCTGCGGTTGGCAAAGCCTTCACTCCAGACCGATAAACAAGATCGCGCTAGAGAAATCCATGACTAGGGCTTGGGGCCTTCACAGAGAAGCACAATTCAAGGTCATCGGAAGGAATCTGTTCGCCGTGACGTTCGGTAGTGAAGGAGACTGGAAACACGCTCTTAATAATGGTCCATGGCAATTCGACTTCTCTGTTTAGTGCTTAAGGATTATGATGGAGCAACGAGGCCATCTGAGATGACGTTTGAACATGTCGACATCTAGGTACGGGTTGATGATCTCCCACTTGACAAACGATCAAAGGCCTTCGGAGAAGGGTTGGGGAATTGGTTGGGCAAGATTGTTCGGGTAGATGTGGAGAAAGATGGATTTGCAAAAGGCTCGGAGCTAAGATTCAGGGTGAAGCTGCCTATTAAGGAGCCGCTGGTGAGGGGTTTTTATTTGAAGAAGTCTGAAGATGATGTGGAGAAAACATGGTTTGACTTTAAGTACGAGAAGATCCGGCACTTTTGCTTTGATTGTGGGTGCGTGGCTCATGGAGAGAACGGATGTGCACCGGCAAGGGATCCGGAGCAGCAACAGGGAGGATGGCTACGGGCATCCCCTGGGCGTTCATGGGGACGGAAGGAGGGGTCGGTCCGTGGTCTAACAGGAAGCTCGAATAGCTTTGGAAGTGTAAGATCAAGCGAGGGGGGAAAACATAGCATGAAGTCGGGGTCTGTCAGAGATCTCCCGACAAAATGCAACTTGCAAAAGGAGTTCTCCAAACCGGCCGTCTCACGCACTAGCGGGGATGGCAAAGGTGTATACAAGGAAGGGAGCAACGATAACAAGCAGAAGCAGGGGGGTCTCCTCTGAAAGAGAGGGACCTTTGACATGATCTTGAGCAAAAGAGAGAAAGGGAGCCGAGATCTAAACTGCGACAGAGGCAACAAGAAAGACAATCAGAGCTCAGGGCAAGCTATAGACAGTTCGGGCAAGGGGGGTATGATGGGGCTGGTTCATCGAGTCAGAGCAGGGAGCGGGAAAGAAGGCAAGGTTACTACGTGAGAAAACCTAGACCGGACTACAGGCCAGAACAGCGCACCCAGGACAGTCCTAGGTATGAGGCTAAGAGTGAGAGGAAGAGGAGACCTAAACAGCACTGGGTTGCTAAGGGTGACGGGGAGAGGCGGGTGGGGATTGATACTTTTGTCCGTGAAACAAGGAAGAAGACGTCGTCAGTGTTTGACCATATCGACGAGCGTAATGATACATCGGCGGAACCTGCTGTTGGGGAACGTAGTAATTTCAAAAAAAATCCTATGCACACGCAAGATCATGGTGATGCATAGCAATGAGAGGGGAGAGTGTAGTCCATGTACCCTCATAGACTGAAAGCGGAAGCGTTAGAACAACGCGGTTGATATAGTCGTACGTCTTCACAGCCCGACCGATCAAGCACCGAAACTACGGCAACTCCGAGTTCTAGCACATGTTCAGCTCGATGACGATCCCCGAACTCCGATCCAGCAAAATGTCGGGGAAGAGTTCCGTCAGCACGATGGCGTGGTGACGATCTTGATGTTCTACCATCGCAGGGCTTCGTCTAAGCACCGCTACAATATTATCGAGGACTATGGTGGAGGGGGGCACCGCACACGGCTAAGAGATCAAGAGATCAATTGTTGTGTCTAGAGGTGCCCCCTGCCCCCGTATATAAAGGAGCCAAGGGGAGGGGCGGCCGGCCAAGGAGGGCACGCCAAGGGGGAGTCCTACTCCCACCGGGAGTAGGACTCCCTTCTTTCCTAGTTGGAGTAGGAGAAGGGGAAGGAGGAGGAGAGAGGAAGGAAAGGGGGTGATACCTCTCCGTCAGATCTACTTTTCCAAACACTTTTGCCCTTGTTTTGGACTCTAACTTGTATGATTTGAATGGAACTAACCGGATCGATCTTTGTTTTCAGCAGAATTGCCATGATGTTGTTTTATGTGCAGAAAACAAAAGTTCTCGCAATGACCTGAAACTCCACGGAATATCTTAGAATAAATAATAAAAAATCCTCGCCAAAGATGAAGACCAGGGGACCCACACCCTTCTCACAAGGGTGGGGGGGTGCCCCCCCTCCTGGGCGCGCCCCCCTACCTCGTGGGCCCCCTGGAGACCCTCCGACACCAACTCCATATATTGGCTTTCGGGGAGAAAAAAATAAAAGAGAAGAAATCATCGTGTTTTACAATACGGAGCCGCCGCCAAGCCCTAATCTCTCTCGGGAGGGCTGATCTGGAGTCCGTTCGGGGCTCCGGAGAGGGGGATTTGTCGCCGTCGTCATCATCAACCGTCCTCCATCACCAATTTCATGATGCTCACCGCCATGCGTGAGTAATTCCATCATAGGCTTGCTGGACGGTGATGGGTTGGATGAGATTTATCATGTAATCGAGTTAGTTTTGTTAGGGTTTGATCCCTAGTATACACTATGTTCTGAGATTGATGTTGCTATGACTTTGCTATGCTTAATGCTTGTCACTAGGGCCCGAGTGCCATGATTTCAGATCTGAACCTATTATGTTTTCATGAATATATGTCTGTTCTTGATCCTATCTTGCAAGTCTATAGTCACCTACTATGTGTTATGATCCGGCAACCCCGAAGTGACAATAATCGGGACCACTCCCGGTGATGACCATAGTTTGAGGAGTTCATGTATTCACTATGTGCTAATGCTTTGTTCCGGTTCTCTATTAAAAGGAGGCCTTAATATCCCTTAGTTTCCAATAGGACCCCGCTGTCACGGGAGGGTAGGACAAAAGATGTCATGCAAGTTCTTTTCCATAAGCACGTATGACTATATACGGAATACATGCCTACATTACATTGATGAATTGGAGCTAGTTCTGTGTCACCCTATGTTATGACTCTTACATGATGAACCGCATCCGACATAATTATCCATCACTAATCCGGTGCCTACGAGTTTTCCATATACTGGTTCTCGCTTATTTACTTTTCGGTTGCTACTGTTACAATCACTACAAAAATACCAAAAACATTACTTTTGCTGTCTTTACTTTTGTTACCGTTACCACCACTATCATATTATTTTGCTACTAAACACTCTGCTGCAGATACTAAGTTTCCAGGTGTGGTTGAATTGACAACTCAGCTGCTAATACTTGAGAATATTCTTTGGCTCCCCTTGTGTCGAATCAACAAATTTGGGTTGAATACTCTACCCTCGAAAACTATTGCGATCCCCTATACTTTTGGGTTATCAAGACCTTTTTCTGGCACCGTTGCCGGGGAGGATAGCTCTATTCTTTGAGTCACTTGGGATTTATATCTGCTGGACACTATGAAGAACTTGAAAGACGATCGAACTACTATTTTGCGCTCAACTACGAGGCGAGGTAAGGAACTGCCATCTAGCTCTACACTTGATTCACCTTCTGTTATGAGTAAGCTAGCGACACCTAAACCTTCTTCTGCTATTCGTTCCGATATGTCGCATGTTATTGATGATGCCACTTCTGCTATGCATGATACTTATGATGAAACTACTTCTATGCTTGATAATACTGTGCCCCTTGGTAAATTTCTTGATGAAAAAATTTCTAGGTCTAGAGAAAGAGAAATTATTGAATCTGAATACGATGATGAGAGTGATGATGAGAATATGCCTGCTATTCCCGAGGGTTATCTTTTTGATGCAGAATCTTCTGCAACTATTTTTGCTTGCCAGGATAGATACGAACTTAAGAGGCCGCTAGTTAAATGGAGTAAAGAATCTCTTAGAGATAGAATGAGACCCGACCCTGCTTTTGCTACTTCACCTATCTGTGTTCCCGATAAGGATTATTATGAATTTTCTGCTGATCCAGATATAATTACTTTGGTTGAATCTGGTCCTTTCTATAGCTATGAATCTGAAACTGTTGTGGCACATCTTACTAAGTTAAATGATATAGCCGCCCTGTTTACTAATGATGAGAGATCGCGCTACCTTTATATACTCAAAATATTTCCGTTCTCATTAAAGGGTGATGCTAAGATATGGTTTAATTCTCTTGATCCTGGTTGTGTGCGTAGTCCCGTGATATGATTTATTACTTCTCGCTAAATATTTCCTGCTCATAAGAAACACGCTGCTTTGAGGGAAATATACAACCGATGCAAATTGAAGAAGAGAGTCTCCCACAAGCTTGGGGAGGCTTCTCAAGTTACTTAATGCTTTGCTGATCATCCTCTTAAGAAACCTGAAATACTTGATATCTTTTATAATGGACTAACTGATGCTTCCAGAGATTACCTGGATAGTTGTGCTGGTTCTCTTTTCAGGGAAAGAACACCGGATGAAGCTGAAATTCTATTGAATAATATGTTGACAAATGAAAATAATTGGGCACCTCCCGAGCCACCTCCTGAGCCAGCTCCCGAGCCAATTACTGAGCCTATTCCTAAACCAACTCCGAAGAAGAGAGGTGTTCTATTTCTCAGTCCCAAAGATATGCAAGAGGCAAAGAAATCTATGAAAGAAAAAGGTATTAAAGTTGAAGATGTTAAGAATTTACCTCCTATTGAAGAAATACACGATCTTAATTTACACTTTCTTTGAAGAAGTATATGATCTCAATTCCTTATTCATCAAGAACCTCCCGATCCCGATATCCCACGGGTAGTAAAGGTAAATTCTCTCTATAGATATGATAAAGCTGAAGTCCCTCCTACTAAAATTGCTAGTCAGTGCTTGGATGAGTTTGATGACTTTATGTTTAAGAAAGATGACTTTAATGATTATTTTGATAGACAATTAAAACAGAATACCTTTGTGATTAAACGCTTGGGTGATTTTATGGCTAATATTAGAGGTGAACTTAAACTTGTTAGCAAACATGCTTCTATGGTTACCACTCAAGTAGAACAAGTACTTAAAGCTCAGAAAGAAGTGCTTGATGAAATGAATAGTAAGAAAAATGATTATGTTGTTAGAGTGGCTACTAGAACTGGTAGAATGACTCAGGAACCTTTGTATCCTGAAGGCCACCCAAAGAGAATCGAGCAAGATTCTCAGAGAAATAATATTGATGTACCTAGTTCTTCTAAAAGGAAGAAAAGAAAATGATAGGACTTTGCAAACTTCTAGTGAACCTATTCTTTGAACCACCGAGAATCCAAATGATATCTCTATGTCTGATGCTGAAACACAATCAGGTAATGAACATGAACCTAGTGAAAATGTTAATGATGATGTTCATGATGATGCTCAACCTAGTAATGATAATGATGTAGAAGTTGAACCTGCTTTTGATCTTGATAACCCACAATCAAAGAATCAACGTTATGATAAAAGAGACTTCGTTGCTAGGAAACATGGTAAAGAAAGGGAACCATGGGTTCAGAAACCCATGCCTTTTCCTCCCAAACCATCCAAGAAAAAGGATGATGAGGATTTTGAGCGCTTTTTTGAAATGATTAGACCCATCTTTTTTGTATGCGATTAATCGATGTGCTCAAAACAAATCCTTATGCTAAGTATATGAAGGATATCATTACTAATAAAAGAAAGATACCGAAGCTGAAATTTCCACCATGCTTGCTAATTATACTTTTAAGGGTGGAATACCAAAGAAACTTGGAGATCCAGGAGTACCTACTATACCATGCTCCATTAAGAGAAATTATGTTAAAACTGCTTTATGTGATCTTGGAGCCGTGTCGTTGTTATGCTCTCTCTTTATATCGTAGACTTGACTTGAATAAGTTGACACCTACTGAAATATATTTGCAAATGGCTGATAAATCAACTGCTATACCTGTCGATATTTGTGAGGATGTGCCGGTTGTAGTTGCAAACGTTACTATTTTAACGGACTTTGTTATTCTTGATATTCCCGAGGATGATAGTATGTCTATTATTCTTGGAAGACCTTTCCTTAATACTGCAGAGGTTGTTATTGATTGCAACAAAGGCAATGTCACTTTTCATGTTAATGGTAATGAGCATACGGTACACTTTCCGAGGAAGCAACCTCAAGTTTATAGTATCAACTCTATTGGAAAAATTCCATCGATTATATTTGGAGGTTTTGAATTTCATCTCCCTACTGTCAAGAAAAAGTATGATATTATTATCTTTGGGGATTTTCATATCCCCGTTGAGGTAACTTAGTGTTATTCAAAATTTCTCCGGTCCCGTGTTATTCGGAATGAGTTTGTTAACAAGACTTGATCGACCTTGTTAGTGGGTTCATTTTGATGATCACGAGATGGATGAAACTAGAAGCACAACCTTACCCTCTTTATATTTTTCTGTTATTTAGTAGAAATAAAGTAAAATAGTATTTTTTTCTGTCTGTTTCCTGACTTATCCGTGCAATATAAAAATATCCCGAAAATAAAATTCCTCAGAATGCCATGCCAATTTAATATGATTTTTTGGGAATATTTAAGGATTTACTGTGCAAAAATTACATGGGGAGCTGCCACTGGCCACGAGGGTGGAGGGCGCGCCCTACCCCCCTGGGCGCGCCCCCTGCCTCGTGGGCCCATGGTGGCCCTCCTCCACTTATCCCTACACCCATCTTATTCCTCTGCCTCACACAAACACGAAAAACCAACTCAAGCACGAGTTCCAACCCCTGTTGCTGTGATTTTCGATCTCCTTGCTCAAAGCACCTCTCGCAAAACTGCTTGGGGAGATTGTTCCTTGGTATGTGACTCCTCCATTGGTCTAATTAGTTTTTGTTCTAGTGCTTTATTCATTGCAAATTTGTGCTGCATAATAACCATGTTCTTGAGCTTGCATGTCAAATTTATTTGGTTCTAAGTAGTTCTAATGCTTGATATAGGCTCTAGGCACTTGTGGGAGTTGTTGCTATCAATTTTATTGAAGTTGGTTCACTTTTATTTGAAGTTACTAAAAATTTCAGAAATTTTTCAGAGGAAACAATATGTTTAGGAAGATGTTCCAAGGTGGTTCTTCAAGGAAGCAAGGTCCCAGGCTTGCAATGCGTGATGCTGACGAGGAACCACCAAGAGACGCTCCTGTGAGGCCCTGTGAATGGCCTTCGGAAAATTTTATGAATCAAGCAGGAATCAAAGAAGAATTTAGCGCATATTTGCGTAACACCGGTCTTGAGGACTTTGAAGCTGACAAATGCCCCCAGTATCATGATCTCACAAGTGCATTTGTGAGGAGGTTTGAGTTTTCATCTTCGCGTAATTCTCCTTCAGTCATGTTTGATCTTTATGACAAATCTTATACCATGGACTTAGAGGATTTCACTGTTGCTTGCAAACTTCCAACTTGGGGTAGTGTCAGGGATCCCCCTAAATCTGAATATAGAGACTTTCTTGCTAGAATAACTGTGGAGGAATCTAGAGATATAACACAAGCCACTATAGGGAGCGTTCACTTTCCTGCTATACATTATTTTGCTCTCTTCATAGGTAGATGCATAAATGCTAAGGATGAAGCATGTCACATGTGTGCCCCTGATCTCAGCATTCTCAGAAGTGTTGTGTTAGGAGACCAATCTTATCATATGGGAGCCATTGTAGCTCATAGGTTGCATCATAATAAACATAACGAAGATTTCTTTGGAGGAATTTATGCAACCCGCTTAGCTAATTTTCTTGATATAGACATTCGTGAGGGTGATATGGAGTTACCCCCTACTTATTTAGATTTTGATTCTATGGTTTCCCACCAGTTTGTTGAGAGGACTGAACCACCTCTCCAGTATCGACTAGTCTTTAACAAACGGCATGTAGTCCATATTACTCTTCCTGCTCCTGCCTTCTTTGATTCTCAGACAAAAGGAAGATATATTATTACCAGAGAGGAGGAAGATGAGTACGAGAGAAGAGCGGAGGCTGCTCGACGCCACTCTACAACTCAGGTGGCGATAGCCGCTGCATCGCAGTATGACCCCAGCTTCACCTACGGGTATCCGCCAGGCCATCCCTGGCAATAGACCAACTTAGACCAAAAGCCTAAGCTTGGGGGAGTACGTATTTCTCACCGACGTTACATTTATGTTCACACACACTCATTGCTAGATGTCGGTGCTCATACTCTTTCACTGTAATATCCATGCTAGTTTATTTTCTTTTTCCTGCTTTCTTCTTGTGTGTTTAATAAACCTTAAGGAAAAAACCAAAAAATTATTAGTAGTAGTTTATTTCCTTGCTGTAGTAATTAAAAAGAAAACCCAAAAATATTTCTCGTTCTTCTTTTGCTTGTTGGAAGCTTTCCCGTGTAAATAGTTTTCTTTTCTTTTCTTTCTTTTGGGGGTCGATAAGACTATATTGAAAATGCTTAGTGGCTCTTATATGCATGATTGTTTATTTAACTTAGAGCCCATATTACTTGTCTTCTCTCTTGAGTTGAATGCATGCAGATTCCAGCTTATTCCAATGCACGTGCACTCTTATTATTATACACATCGTTCGGTCGTGCAAGTGAAAGGCAATAATGATGATATATGATGGACTTATTGGGATGAGAAAAGCTGGTATGAACTCGACCTCTCTTGTTTTTTGTAAATATGATGATTCATCGTTCCTGAGTCAGCTATTATGAAGTAAACATATTTGCAATGATATTTAGAGATTATAGTTGCTTGTGCCATGCTTGATTAGCTATGAGTTGTAATGGTTTACCTTGCATGCCAACATGCTATTAGAATGATTATGATGTGGTATGATGGGCTGGTATCCTCCTTTAAATGAATTGAGTGACTAGACTTGGCATATGTTCACGCATGTAGTTGATTCAAATTAACATAGCCTTCATGATATTTATGTTCATGGTAGATTATATCCTACTCATGCTTGTATTCGGTGTAAATTAATTTTAATGCATGTTTACGGCTGTTGTCGCTCTCTCGGTTGGTCGCTTCCAGTCTTTTGCTAGCCTTCAATTACATTTAAGGGAATACTGCTTGTGCATCCAAACTCCTTAAACCCCAAAGTTGTTCCATATGAGTCCACTATACCTACCTATATGTGGTATTTACCGCTGCTCCAAGTAAATTTGTATGTGCCAAACTCTAAACCTTCAAATAAACATTACATTTTGCATGCTCGAATAGCTCATATGTCAACTAGGGCTGCCCTTATCTTCCGTGTTAGGCAGGTTATTCTCAAGAGGAGTGGACTCCGCTCCTCATTCACGAGAAAATGGCTGGTCACTGGGATGCCCAGTCCCATGCTTTATGCAAACTAAATCAAAATAATTGCAAACAAAACTCCCCCTGGGACCCATTGAATGTTGGAGGCACTCGTTGTTTCGAGCAAGCCATGGATTGATGCTTGTGGAGGAGGGGGAGTATAAACTTTACCATTCTGTTTGGGAACCGCCTATAATTTGTTTAGCATGGAAGATATCTTCATCTCTTAGTTGTTATGTTGACAATGAAAGTATGCCGCTCAAAATATAATTTATCTCTATTTCAAAACCGAGCTCTGGCACCTCTACAAATCCCTGCTTCCCTCTGCGAAGGGCCTATCCATTTACTTTTATGTTGAGTCATCACCCTCTTATTAAAAGCACCCGCTGGAGATCACACTGTCGTTTGCATTCATTATAATTGGTTTATATTGGGTATGACTTGACTGGATCTCTTTTACCATGAATTACAATGTTTAGTCAGTCCTTGATCTTTAAAGGTGCTCTGCATTTATGTTTGGTGGTCTTAGAAAGGGCTAGCGAGATACCATTTTGTTATATCATGTTATGATTATTTTGAGAAAGTGTTGTCATCCGAGTTTTATTATTATGGCTCGCTAGCTGATTATGTTATTGATATGAGTAATTCTGAGACCTATGTGTTATTGTGAGTATGGTTAGTTCATAATATTTGCTGAAACTTGAATGCTGGATTTTCATGTTACAACAACAAGAGCAAATAGAGTTTGTAAAAGTTTTTCTTTTTCTCTTTCAGTTTGTCAACTGAATTGCTTGAGGACAAGCAAGGGTTTAAGCTTGGGGGAGTTGATACGTCTCCGTCGTATCTACTTTTCCAAACACTTTTGCCCTTGTTTTGGACTCTAACTTGTATGATTTGAATGGAACTAACCCGGACTGACGCTGTGTCAGCAGAATTGCCATGACGTTGTTTTATGTGCAGAAAACAAAAGTTCTCGGAATGACCTGAAACTCCACGGAATATCTTAGAATAAATAATAAAAAAATCCTCGCCAATGATGAAGACCAGGGGGCCCACACCCTTCGCACGAGGGTGGGGGCGCCCCCCCTCCTGGGCGCGCCCCCCTACCTCGTGGCCCCCCTGGAGACCCTCCGACGCCAACTCCAACTCCATATATTGGCTTTCGGGGAGAAAAAATAAGAGAGAAGAAATCATCGCGTTTTACGATACGGAGCCGCCTCCAAGCCCTAATCTCTCTCGGGAGGGCTGATCTGGAGTCCGTTCGGGGCTCCGGAGAGGGGGATTCGTCGCCGTCGTCATCATTAACCATCCTCCATCACCAATTTCATGATGCTCACCGCCGTGCGTGAGTAATTCCATTGTAGGCTTGCTGGACGGTGATGGGTTGGATGAGATTTATCATGTAATCGAGTTAGTTTTGTTAGGGTTTGATCCCTAGTGTCCACTATGTTCTGAGATTGATGTTGCTATGACTTTGCTATGCTTAATGCTTGTCACTAGGGCCCGAGTGCCATGATTTCAGATCTGAACCTATTATGTTTTCATGAATATATGTGTGTTCTTGATCCTATCTTGCAAGTCTATAGTCACCTACTATGTGTTATGATCCGACAACCCCGAAGTGACAATAATCGAGACCACTCCCGGTGATGACCATAGTTTGAGGAGTTCATGTATTCACTATGTGCTAATGCTTTGTTACGGTTCTCTATTAAAAGGAGGCCTTAATATCCCTTAGTTTCCAATAGGACCCCGCTGCCACGGGAGGGTAGGACAAAAGATGTCATGCAAGTTCTTTTCCATAAGCACGTATGACTATATACGGAATACATGCCTACATTACATTGATGAATTGGAGCTAGTTCTGTGTCACCCTATGTTATGACTGTTACATGACGAACCGCATCCGGCATAATTATCCATCACTAATCCGGTGCCTACGAGTTTTCCATATACTGGTTCTCGCTTATTTACTTTTCGTTGCTCATGTTATAATCACTACAAAATACCAAAAACATTACTTTTGTCTGTCTTTACTTTTGTTACCGTTACCACCACTATCATATTATTTTGCTACTAAACACTCTGCTGCAGATACTAAGTTTCCAGGTGTGGTTGAATTGACAACTCAGCTGCTAATACTTGAGAATATTCTTTGGCTCCCCTTGTGTCGAATCAACAAATTTGGGTTGAATACTCTACCCTCGAAAACTGTTGCGATCCCCTATACTTGTGGGTTATCAGGGCGCCCCCCCCTCTCCTTGTCCTATTTGGACTAGGGGAGGGGGCGCGGCCCACCTCTTGCCTCCTCTCTTCCTCTCCACTAGGGCCCATGTAGGCCCATTAAGCCCCCGGGGGTTCCGGTAACCTCCCGGTACTTCGGTAAAATTCCGATTTCACCCGGAACACTTCCGATATCCAAATATAGGCTTCCAATATATCAATCTTCATGTCTCGACCATTTCGAGACTCCTCCTCATGTCCGTAATCTTATCCGGGACTCTGAACAAACTTCGGTACATCAAAACTCATAAACTCATAATATAACTGTCATCGAAACCTTAAGCGTGTGGACCCTACGGGTTCGAGAACTATGTAGACATGACCTAGAACTGTTTCCGGTCAATAACCAATAGCGGAACCTGGATTCTCATATTAGCTCCTACATACTCTACGAAGATCCTTATCGGCCAAACCGCATAACAACATACGTTGTTCCCTTTGTCATCGGTATGTTACTTGCCTGAGATTCGATCGTCGGTATTCAATACCTAGTTCAATCTCGTTACCGGCAAGTCTCTTTACTCGTTACGTAATGCATCATACCACAACTAACTCATTAGCCACATTGCTTGCAAGGCTTATAGTGATGTGCATTTCCGAGAGGGCCCAGAGATACCTCTCAGACAATCGGAGTGACAAATCCTAATCTCGAAATACGCCAACTCAACATGTACCCTTTTTTTTGAAGGTTAACGACAGTGGGAGAGGCTCCCACTGACTTTCTATTACTCACAATGGATAATTACATCAGGGTTACAATTGGGGTTTTGGTTGGCCCCCCGGCCAAGCTTGAAAGCAATGCAAAGCTAGTTGTGTGTTACAAGGGAGTTTACAAGCTTTGTATGTAGTCGTTTAGGTAGGGACGGAGGCCCTCACTACAGTTATGCACTAAAAGGCTCAGAAGATTTTTGAACCTAGCCAGCCATGAGTCAAAAGAGTGCGGGATCCCTCTGAAGTGTACATTGTTTCTTTCCATCCATAGACTCCAGGCTGCCAACAGAAAAATGTCCATAAACAAAGGTCGACGCCAACTTTCTTTGCCTCCATGAATTCGATATATTCTGTCCCCCGTCGCCGGCCAAAGCATACCAACTTTTGCCCAACATCGCTGACTAAACGGACATGCAAAGAACAGATGCTCCACTGTTTCCTCAGGTGGGCTATGGCAAAGCATGCAGGCATAGACGTTGTTAGTCACATTATAGTGTCTACGTCTCAGCATATTTCTTGTGTTCAGGCGATCAACTAGTAACAGCCAACCGAACATTTTGAATTTGATTGGGCATTTGGCTTTCAATAGCCAGGTGAAAGCCTTGTCCGCAGCCACCTCCCTGAAGCAATGATCATAGAATTTCTTGGAGGAGTAGGTTCCAGTGAGGGAGCATTCCCAGGTGTCCCATTGATCACTATCCAAAACTATATGCAATGAGCCCTGTTGTATTTCTCTAACCTCTTCCCTGGCCTGCAGCGACAGTGGTAGATGGAAGAGCAGTATTGGGTCCGTGGATGTGAGGACATCAGCCACGGATGCATCTTCGTTCAAACAGAAAGAGAAGGCTCGAGGGAAGAGTTCCAGGAGCGGGGCTTGGTGATCAGTGAACCAGGCATCCTTCCAAAAGAGAGAGGAGGATCCATCCCCCAGCGTGACAGTGGTGATCCCACGAAAGATGTCCGAAAGTTGCAAAACATTGCGCCACCAGAAAGAACCAACAGGATCAACAGCATGCGGAATATTGCTGGTGTAATATGCATCCCAGACCATGGTGACCCAGGGTACGTCTTCGTGATTGTAGAACTTGAATAGATGCTTCAGGAGGAGAGCCACATTCTGCGTCTTGATGTCAATGATCCCCAAGCCACCTTTATCCTTAGGCCTGCAGACCAATTCCCACGCGGCCAAGGAATTGTTTTTCACACCATCTACTGAGTTCTTCGCCCATAGGCAGTACCTGCGCAGCTTATCCAAGTGCTCAACCACTTTGGGGTGCAGCTTGATCGTGCACATGGCATATATCAGCATCGAGGTCACGGCCGAATTAACCAACGTGAGCTTGGCCCCGGACGACATCAGGGACAGCGCCGTGGGCATTTTCCTCTCCACATTATGCACTAAAGGCATGAGCTCCAGAAGGGTGGGCCTAGACGTGCCCATGGGAAGGCCAAGGTACGTGAATGGAAGATTTCCAACAGTGCACCCAAAAACCTGTGCCATTTCAATCGCACGTGATTGATCGATGTTAATGGGAATCAAAGTAGATTTATGGAAGTTGATCTTCAGCCCAACCGATGTAGCATAGTCCTCCAGAATTGTTTTCATGCGTGCAGCTTGATCAAGGCAAGCTGGCATCACTAAGATGGTATCGTCCGCGTATTGGACCACGGGGTATTCACCACGGCGGTTATTGGGGATCGGCAAATCTAACAGCCCTTGGACGAATGCATCATTAACCGCAGCTTGAAGAAGATGAGCTGCGAGCACAAAGATCAGCGGCGAAAGGGGGTCTCCTTGCCTCACCCCACACTTACATGGGAACTTTCTGCCCGGAGTGCCATTGATAAGCACCGAAGAAACACCAGAACCAAAGATGGTTTTCATCCAACCTAGCCATCTATCATCAAAACCCATGTGTCTCATGATTTCCATCATTGGCACATGTTCAATCGTGTCAAAAGCTTTGGCAAAGTCCAGCTTGAGCAGTATGATCTGGCGAGAGGATGCCTGACATTGATGTATATACTCAAAGGACCACGCCAGACAATCTTGAATGGTTCTCCCCTTAAGAAACCCATACTGGTTCCTATGTATGATTCTCAGAATGACTTTTTGCAGACGATTAGCCAGGATTTTGGTTATGATCTTGAGACAACAGTTTAGCAAGGTTATTGGCCTGTAGTCATTAGCGGTTTGTGGGGAAGAGATCTTCGGGATTAAAGTGATGTATCCCTCACTAATACTGGATATATCCAAGTTCCCTTCATGGAAATCCTCGCACAACCTGTAGAAGTCCTCTCTAATGATTGGCCAGCAGGTTTTAAGAAAACATCCATTAAAACCGTCCGGACCTGGGGCTCTATCAGTAGGCATTTCTTTGACGACCGCATTGATCTCCCTCCTAGAAAAGGGCACCGACAGCCGCTCCAGTCCATCGACACGTTTGATGATCCGGCCGAGATCAAAACGCATACTTGTGGGTTTAGAAGAACCCAAGCGATCCTTGTATGTTTTATAGAGCACCCCTTCCTTGCCAATATGATCATTAATGATCGCATCACCATCTCTCAAGCTAGCAATGGAGTTATGCCTGTACCTCTCAGTCGCAAGGGATTGAAATAGTTTGGTGTTTTCACAGCAAAGCGGAAATATCTGATGGTGCACCTTTTCCTCCAGTAATCATTCTGATATTTCAGCAAAGAGTTGAGATGGGCTTTGAGGATATTCCTGAAATTCTTTTCTGGGGTAAATAAGCGACGCTTGTCCTCAATATCATCCAACCTGAGAAGGGCTTCGTTGTTGTTGTGGATCATGATCTTCAGGTTCGAGATGCCCCGGCTCCAGCGTTTGAGATCGTAACGCAAATTCTTAAGCTTCTTACAAATGAGAGCCGTGGAGTTCGGTGCATAGCAGTGTTTTGACCAGGAGCCAGCAACAACATCAAGGAATCCTGCATGATTGACCCAATAGTTCTCAAAACGGAAGAGTTGGGATTTAGGTATTTTGGATTCGATGGACACAACACATGGGGTGTGGTCAGACACGGGTTTTCCCAGAGGCAGCAACATGGTGTTGGGATATGTCGTGGTCCAATTAGAGGAGGAGAAGAACCAGTCGAGCTGCTCAAGCAACGGGTCATCTTGCATATTGCTCCAGGTAAAAGACCTTCCTTTGACTGGTAATTCCATAAGGGACTACGCACGAATGATTTCATTAAACAGAAGCATATCATTGGCGTCCCCCCTGGCTTGTTTCTGTTAGACAGAGAACGGATGAAGTTAAAATCTCCGAGGATTAACCAATTCTCATCATCTGGTATGTTAACATCAAAGAGCCAGGAGGTGAAATCCAGACGGTGCTGACCAGAACAAGGGCCATAAACATTGACAAGGTTCCAAGAATCATTCGATTGCTTCGAAACAAAAGAAATCCCCAAAGCAAAAGACTCCGTAAGCCAGGGTGTGCCCACAAATAAAGAGCTATTCCAAATAGTAACTAAGCCACCAGAGGCACCCACTGAAGGCACAAAGATAAATTTGTCGAAACGTTTAGGACAGAACATTTTAATAAAAGCTAGATCAAAGAACTCGCGCTTAGTTTCTTGGATGCATAGCACTGAACACCCGCTAGTATCAATAGCGTTCCTAAGAGCCAAAAGTTTACCATCAGAGTTTATGCCTCTGATGTTCCACGACAAGACATTCCACGATTTATGCATGACGAAGGCAGAAATCAGATGGCTTCATCAGGATCCAACGCCTGGCCATCCAGCAGCTTCTCAGCAGAGAGATCTTCAGGTGGAATACCACAGCGTCGACCGACCTACTGAATTTCTTCGACAGAAGTAGGGGCAGGGCAGGCGGTGACAGCAGCGGGAGCAGAAGTAGCAGCCAGAGAAATAGCACGAACTGCAGGCACCACGCGAGCTCTCACCTTAGACCTGGACTGCCTGCAGTCAGAGATCTGGTTTACCTTGAAGCCATCATATTTATTGGACCTAGTACTTCTTCTGACAGCTGTGGTATCAAGCGGAACCTTGGTGCTACCGGAAGCTGTAGGAGCAAACATGGATGAGGATGCAATCATCTGCAAGGCAGATCCATGGTCCAGCCGGACAGCCGGAGCTGGCTCGGTGTCAGCAGTCGCAGGGGCAAAATGTGCAGAGATTGCTTTGAGGCCAGGGGAGTGAGCAGCCTCCTCCCAATCAGCAGTAGCAACTTCAACTTCAATTAGAGTGCAACTTGTCAACACCAGAGGAAAGTCAATGTAAACACCTGACTGAAGACGATCAGTGCAGATACGTGATAAGATATCAGGCTCTGGGGTGACATTAAGCAGACAGGCAGCGGCGATGGCCTGAAGGTGCTGTTGGATGACCCTAAAAGGATTCAGCGGGAACATCCTACCACTCATGTGCGCATCAGTCAGGGTACGTGTATATATGCGTTTAAGCATACCCCCTAGCCAGGTTAAAAACTCCACATCCATTGCAATCAGCAGGTTAACATTATCACCTCCGGCTCTGATGAAGGCTGACCGTGCAGTAGGATTACCAATAACAAAACGGTCCGCAATGGCTTCAACTGCGTCAATCTCAGCCTCGGACGACCACACATCTGACAGATTATCTTGAATATTATGCTCAGGATCAACTCCATCCATTAAAGATGGCCCCTCATACTGAAAGAAGGTGCGGAAGCTGAAACCAGAGTATGGTGGGGGGATGACTGGCCACGCACCCCATCCATTCTCCTGCAACTCCTCCTGTGGCGGCTGTTGAGCATTCCAGGCAGCTTCATTCAGGGCATCTTGCGCAGCCATCTCATCAATACGAGCTTGTTGCATGAGGGTGTAGTAAGGCAGCTCATAAGGATGCGGAGAAGCATTGAGGAGGGGAGGATCTTCCTTCGTGCCCTGTAACCCAACATGTACCTTCGGAGACACCTGTAGAGCTCCTTTATAATCACCCAGTTACGTTGTGACGTTTGGTAGCACACAAAGTGTTCCTCCGAGAAACGAGAGTTGCATAATCTCATAGTCATAGGAACATGTGTAAGTCATGAAGAAAGCAATAGCAACATACTAAACGATCAAGTGCTAAGCTAACGGAATGGGTCAAGTCCATCACATCATTCTTCTAATGATGTGATCCCATTAATCAAATGACAACTCATGTCTATGGCTAGGAAACACAACCATCTTTGATCAACAAGCTAGTCAAGTAGAGGCATACTAGTGACACTATGTTTGTTTATGTATTCACACATGTATTATGTTTCCGGTTAATACAATTCTAGCATGAATAATAAACATTTATCATGAAATAGGGAAATAAATAATAACTTTATTATTGCCTCTAGGGCATATTTCCTTCAGTCTCCCAGTTGCACTAGAGTCAATAATCTAGTTCACATCTCTATGTGATTTACATCCAAAGAGTACTAAGGTGTGATCATGTTTTACTCGTGAGAGAAGCTTAGTCAACGGGTCTGTCACATTCAGAGCCGTATGTATTTTGCAAATATTCTATGTCTACAATGCTCGCATGAGCTACTCTAGCTAATTGCTCCCACTTTCAATATGTATCCAGATTGAGACTTAGAGTCATCTGGATCGGTGTAAAAGCTTGCACCGATGTAACTCTTTACGACGGGCTCTTTTATCACCTCCATAATCGAGAAATATTTCCTTAGTCCTCACTAAGGATATTCTTGACCAATGTCTAGTGATCTACTCCTAGATCACTATTGTACTCCCTTGCCAAATTCAGAGCAAGGTATACAATAGGTCTGATACATAGCATAGCATACTTTATAGAACCTATGACTGAGGCATAGGGAATGACTTTCATTCTCTTTTCTATTTTCTGCCGTGGTCGGGATTTGAGTCTTACTCAATTTCACACCTTTGCAACACAAGCAAGAACTCTTTCTTTGACTGTTCCATTTTGAACTACTTCAAAATCTTGACAAGGTATGTACTCATTGAAAAATCTTATCAAGCGTCTTGATCTATCTCTATAGATCTTGATGCTCAATGTGTAAGCAACTTTACCGAGGTATTTTCATTAAAAACTCTTATTCAAGTATCCCTTTATGCTATCCAGAAATTCTATATCATTTCCAATCAACAATATGTCATCTACATATAGTTTTAGAAAATGCTACAGAGCTCCCACTCACTTTCTTGTAAATACAGGCTTCACCACAAGTCTGTATAAAACTATATGCTTTGATCAACTTATCAAAGCGTATATTCCAACTCTGAGATGCTTGCACCAGTCCATAGATGAATCGCTGGAGTTTGCACACTTTGTTAGCACCTTTTGGATTGACAAAACCTTCTGGTTGCATCATATGCAACTCTTCTTTAATAAATCTGTTAAGGAATGCAGTTTTGACATCCATTTGCCAGATTTCATAAAATGTGGCAATTGCTAACATGATTCGGACAGACTTAAGCATCGATACGAGTGAGAAAATCTCATTGTATTCAACACCTTGAACTTGTCGAAAACCTTTTTGCGACAAGTCGAGCTTTGTAGATAGCAACACTACTATCAGCGTCTGTCTTCCTCTTGAAGATCCATTTATACAATATGGCTTGCCGATCATCGGGCAACTCCACCAAAGTCCACACTTTGTTCTCATACATGGATCCCATCTCAGATTTCATGGCCTCAAGCCATTTCGCGGAATCCGGGCTCATCATCGCTTCCTCATAGTTCGTAGGTCATCATGGTCTAGTAACATGACTTCCAAAACAGGATTACCGTACCACTCTGGTGCGGACTGTACTTTGTAAGACCTACGAGGTTTTGTAGTAACTTAATCTGAAGTTTCATGATTATCATCATTAGCTTCCTCACTAATTGGTGTAGGAATCACTGGAACTGATTTCTGTGATGAATTACTTTCCAATTCGGGAGAAGGTACAAATTACCTTTATCAAGCTCTACTTTCCTCCCACTCACTTCTTTTGAGAGAAACTCCTTCTCTAGAAAGGATCCGAATTTAGCAACAAAAATCTTGCCCTCAGATCTGTGATAGAAGGTATACCCAATAGTCTCTTTTGGGTATCCTATGAAGACACATTTCTCTGATTTGGGTTCGAGATTATCTGGTTGAAGTTTCTTCACATAAGCATTGCAGCCCCAAACTTTAAGAAACGACAACTTTGGTTTCTTGCCAAACCATAGTTCATAAGGCGTTGTCTCAAAGGATTTTGATGGTGCCCTATTTAACGTGAATGCGGCCGTCTCTAAAGCATAACCCCAAAATGATAGCAGTAAATCAGTAAGAGACATCATAGATCGCACCATATCTAGGAAAGTACGATTACGACGTTTGGACACACCATTTCGTTGTGGTGTTCCGGGTGGCGTGAGTTGCAAAACTATTCCGCATTGCTTCAAATATAAACCAAACTCATAACTCAAATATTCTCCTCCATGATCAGATCGTAGAAATTTTATTTTCTTGTTACGATGATTTTCCACTTCACTTTGAAATTCTTTGAACTTTTCAAATGTTTCAGACTTGTGTTTCATCAAGTAGATATACCCATATCTGCTCAAATCATCTGTGAAGGTGAGAAAATAACGATACCCGCCGCGAGCCTCAATATTCATTGGACCACATACATCAGTATATATGATTTCCAACAAATTAGTTGCTCGCTCCATAGTTCCGGAGAACGGCGTTTTAGTCATCTTGCCCATGAGGCACGGTTTGCAAGTACCAAGTGATTCATAATCAAGTGATTCTAGAAGTCCATTAGTATGGAGTTTCTTCATGCGCTTTACACCAATATGACCCAAATGGCAGTGCCAAAAATAGGTTGCACTATCATTATTAACTTTGCATCTTTTGACATCAATATTATGAATATGTGTATCACTACAACCGAGATCCAACAAACTATTTTCATTGGGTGTATGACCATTGAAGGTTTTATTCATGTAAACAGAACAACAATTATTCTCTTGACTTTAAATGAATAACTGTATTGCAATAAACATGATCAAATCATATTCATGCTCGCAAACGCCAAATAACATTTATTTAGGTTTAACACTAATCCCGAAAGTATAGGGAGTGTGCGATGATGATCATATCAATCTTGGAATTACTTCTAACACTCATCGTCACTTCCTTCTCAACTAGTCTCTGTTTATTCTGTATCTTCTATTTCGAGTTACTAATCTTAGCAACCGAACATGTATCAAATACTCAGGGGCTACTATAAACACTAGTAAGGCACACATCAATAACCTGTATATCAAATATACCCTTGTTCACTTTGCCATCCTACTTATCCACCAAATATTCAGGGCATTTCCACTTCCAGTGACCATTTCCTTTGTAGTAGAAGCACTCAGTTTCAGGCTTTGGTCCAGCTTTGGGCTTCTTCATGGGAGTGACAACTTGCTTGCCATTCTATTTGAAGTTCCCTTTCTTTCCCTTTGCCCTTTTCTTAAAACTAGTGGTCTTGTCAATCATCAACACTTGATGCTCTTTCTTGATTTCTACCTTCGTCGATTTCAACATCACGAAGAGCTTGGGAATCGTTTTCGTCATGCATACTATAGTTCATCACGAAGTTCTAGTAACTTGGTGATGGTGACTAGAGAACTCTGTCAATCACTATCTTATCTGGAAGTTTAACTCCCACTTGATTCAAGCGATTGTAGTACCCAGACAATATGAGCACATGCTTACTAGTTGAGCGATTCTCCTCCATGTTTTAGCTATAGAACTTGTTGGAGATTTCATATCTCTCAACTCGGGTTTTTGCTTGAAATATTAACTTCAATTCCTGGAACATCTCATATGGTCCATGACATTCAAAACGTCTTTGAAGTCCCAATTCTAAGCCGTAAAGCATGGTGCACTAAACTATCAAGAGTCATCATATTGAGCTAGCCAAACGTTCATAACGTCTGTGTTTGCTCCTGCAATAGGTCTGTCACCTAGCGGTGCATCAAGGACATAATTCTTCTGTGCAGTAATGAGGATAAACCTTAGACCACCGATCCAATCCGCATCATTGCTACTAACATCTATCAACACAATTTTCTCTAGGAACATATCAAAATAAACATATGATAGCAACAACGCAAGCTATTGATCTACAACATAATTTACAAAATACTACCAGGAATAAGTTCATGATAAATTTAAGTTCAATTAATCATATTACTTAAGAACTCCCACTTAGACAGACATCTCTCTAGTCATCTAAGTGATCACGTGATCCAAATCAACTAAATCATGTCCGATCATCACGTGAGATGGAGTAGTTTTCAATGGTGAACATCACTATGTTGATCATATCTTCTATATGATTCACGCTCGACCTTTCAGTCTCCGTGTTCCGAGGCCATATCTGTATATGCTAGGCTCGTCAAGTTTAACCTGAGTATTCCGCGTGTGCAACTGTTTTGCACCCGTTGTATTTGAACGTAGAGCCTATCACACCCGATCATCACGTGGTGTCTCAGCACGAAGAACTTTCGCAACGGTGCATACTCAGGGAGAACACTTCTTGATAATTAGTGAGAGGTCATCTTATAATGCTAGCGTCAATCAAAGCAAAAATAAGATGCATAAAGGATAAACATCACATGCAATCAATATAAGTGATATGATATGGCCATCATCATCTTGTGCTTGTGATCTCCATCTCCGAAGCACCGTCGTGATCACCATCGTCACCGGCGCGACACCTTGATCTCCATCGTAGCATCGTTGTCGTTTCGCCATCTATTGCTTCTACTACTATCGCTACCGCTTAGTGATAAAGTAAATCAATTACAGGGCGCTTGCATTTCATACAATAGAGCGACAACCATATGGCTCCTGCCAGTTGCCGATAACTTGGTTACAAAACATGATCATCTCATACAATAAAATATAGCATCACGTCTTGACCATATCACATCACAACATGCCCTGCAAAAACAAGTTAGACGTCCTCTACTTTGTTGTTGCAAATTTTACGTGGCTGCTACGGGTTGAGCAAGAACCGTTCTTACCTACGCATCAAAACCACAATGATAGTTCGTCAAGTTAGTGCTATTTTAACCTTCGCAAGGATCGGGCGTAGCCACACTCGGTTCAACTAAAGTGAGAGAGACAGACACCCGCCAATCACCTTTAAGCAACGAGTGCTCGTAACGGTGAAACCAGTCTCGCGTAAGCGTACGCATAATGTCGGTCCGGGCTGCTTCATCTCACAATACCGCTGAACCAAAGTATGACATGCTGGTAAGCAGTATGACTTATATCGCCCACAACTCACTTGTGTTCTACTCGTGCATATGACATCTACGCATAAAACCAGGCTCGGATGCCACTGTTGGGGAACGTAGTAATTTCAAAAAATTTCCTACGCACACGCAAGATCATGGTGATGCATAGCAACGAGAGGGGAGAGTGTAGTCCACGTACCCTCGTAGACCGAAAGTGGAAGCGTTGAACAACACTGTTGATGTAGTCGTGCGTCTTCACGGCCCGACCTATCAAGCACCGAAACTATGGCACCTCCGAGTTCTAGCACATGTTCAGCTCGATGACGTTCCACGGACTCCGATCCAGCAGAATGTCGGGGAAGAGTTCCGTCAGCACGACGGCATGGTGACGATCTTGACGTTCTACCGTCGCAGGGCTTCGCCTAAGCACCGCTACAATATTATCGAGGACTATGGTGGAGGGGGAACCGCACACGGCTAAGAGATCAAGAGATCAATTGTTGTGTCTAGAGGTGCCCACCTGCCCCCGTATATAAAGGAGCCAAGGGGGAGCGGCCGGCCGGCCAAGGAGAGTGCGCCAAGGGGGAGTCCTACTCCCACCGGGAGTAGGACTCCCTTCTTTCCAAGTTGGAGTAGGAGAAGGGGGAAGGAGGAGGAGAGGAAGGAAAGGGGGCGCTGCCCTCTCCTTGTCCTATTCAGACTAGGGGGAGGCGCAGCCCACCCTCTGCCTCCTCTCTTCCTTCCACTAGGGCCCATGTAGGCCCATTAAGCCCCGGGGTTCCCGGTAACCTCCGGCACTCGATAAAATCCCAATTTCACCGGAACACTTCCGATATCCAAATATAGGCTTCAATATATCAATCTTCATGTCTAGACCATTTGAGACTCCTCGTCATGTTCAGTAATCTTATCAGGGACTCGAAAAACTTTGGTACATCAAAACTCATAAACTCATAATATAATCGAAATCTTAAGCGCACGGCGGGTTCGAGAACATGACCCAGAAAGCGGAACCCGGATGATCATAATTCCTCACATAACAACATACGCTTGTTCCCTTTGTCATCATCCCGAGATTCACAGATTCAATACCAGTTCAATTCAAGTCTCTACTTATGTAATGCATCATCCCAAGAACTTTCACTCAGTGATCTCATCCTGCAAGAGTCACATCATACGCCAACTCAACATGTATTTTCTGAGCACACAGCATCCTTTATAATTCTTATTGTTAGATGTTTGTATCACACAGTGTTCCTCCGATCAACGGAGTTGCTTTCTCAGTCAATCATGTATAAGTCATCTAATGATTGTAATGGAATGGGTCAGTCAATCACATCATTCTTCTAATGATGTGATCCCATTAATCAAATGACAATCATGTCTATCTAGAAACACAACCATCTTTGATCATAGAGGCATACTAGTGACACTATGTTTGTCTATGTATTCACACATGTATTATGTTTCCGGTTAATACAATTCTAGTATGAATAATAAACATTTATCATGAAATAGGGAAATAAATAATAACTTTATTTTTGCCTCTAGGGCATATTTCCTTCACCTGCGAGGCAGGGCCGCCGGGCACAATGAGTCTATTTGCCTGGAACTGTCGAGGATTGGGGTTGGACTCGACAGTTGGCGAGCTTCGAGACCTGATACGGTCCTACAACCCAGCGGTGGTGTTTGAAGGAAATATGCCCTAGAGGCAATAATAAAGTTATTATTTATTTCCTTATTTCATGATAAATGTTTATCATTCATGCTAGAATTGTATTAACCGGAAACATGATACATGTGTGAATGCATAGACAAACAAACATGTCACTAGTATGCCTCTACTAGACTAGCTTGTTAATCAAAGATGGTTATGTTTCCTAACCATGAACAAGGAGTTGTTATTTGATTAATGAGGTCACATCATTAGCGAATGATCCGATTGACATGACCCATTCCCTTAGCTTAGCACACGATCGCTTAGTATGTTGCTACCGCTTTTATCCATGACTTATACATGTTCCTATAACTATGAGATTATGCAACTCCTGCCACGGAGGAACACTTTGGTGCTACCAAACGTCACAACGAATCGGGTGATTATAAAGGAGTACTGTGTGTCTCCAAAGGCGATGTTGGGTTGGCGATTTCGAGATTAGGTTTTGTCACTCCGATTGCTCTGGAGAGGTATCTCTCGGCCCTCTCGTAATGCACATCATCAAGCTTTGTAAGCACTACAACTAATGAGTTAGTTGTGAGATGATGTATTACGGAACGAGTAAAGAGACTTGCCGTAACGAGATTGAACTAGGTATTGATACCGACGATCGAATCTCTGCAAGTAACATACCGATGACAAAGGAACAACGATGTTGTTATGCGGTCCGACCGATAAAGATCTTCGAGAATATGTAGGAGCCAATATGGGCATCCAGTGTCCCGCTGTTGGTTATCGACCGTGAATAGTTCTAGGTCATGTCTACATTGTTCTCGAACCGTAGGGTCCGCACGCTTAAGGTTACGGCGATGCTTATTATGAGTTTATGTATTTTGATGTACCAAGGAGTTCGAGTCCCTGATGTGATCACGGACATGACGAGGAGTCTCGGAATGGTTGAGACATAAAGATTGATATATTGAAGCCTATGTTTGAGTTCGAATGGTTCCTGTAAAACGGAATTTATCGGAGTACCGGAGGTTACTGAACCCCCGGAGGTAAATGGGCCTCGATGGGCCCTAGTGGAAAGGAGAAAGGGCCAGCCCTAGGGCTAAGGCCCCCCTTCCCTAGTCCTACTAGGACTAGGAGAAGGGGCCGCCCCTCTCTCTCTTTCCTCCGGAATCCTAGTCCAACTAGGATTGGGGGGAATCCTACCCCTGAGGGAGTAGGACTCCTGTATGCGCCTCCCCTTGGCCGCCGCCCTCCCCTTGGCTCCTTTATATACGGGCAGGGGGGGCACCTAGGAACACACAAGTTGATCGTGAGATCGCTCTTAGCCGTGCAGCGGTGCCCCTCCACCATATTCCACCTCGGTTATACCGTCGCAAGCTTAGGCGAAGCCCTCGCCGTGAAACATCAAGATCGCCACCACGCCGTCAGGTCGACGAACTCTCCTCGACACTCGGCTGGATCGGAGTACGAGGGACGCCATCGAGCTGTACGGTGTCAAGAACTCGGGGCGCCGGAGTAACGGCGCCGGATCGGTCGGATCGCGAGGAGAACGACGACTACTTCCTCTACGCCAGATCGCTCCGCTTGGTCTACAAGGGTATGTAGACAACACTCTCCCCTCTCTGCTATACATCACCATGATCTTGCGTGTGCGAGGAAAATTTTGAAATTACTACGCTCCCCAACAAAGGGCATCCGAGCCTAGGTTTTATGGTTTGATGTTTTGCACGAGTAGAACACAAGTGAGTTGTGGGCGATACAAGTCATACTACCTACCAAAGATGTCATACTTTGGTTCAGCGGTATTGTGAGATGAAGCGCCTGCACCGACATTACGCCAGACGCTTACGCGAGATCTGGTTTCACCGCCACGAGCACTCGCTGCTTAAAGGTGACCGTGGGTGTCTGCTCTCTCACTTTAGTTGAACTGAAAAGGCTACGCCCGGTCCTTGAGAAGGTTAAACGAGTCTATTTGACTAAATATCGCTGTGGTTTTGATGCGAGGTGAGACCGGTTCTTACTTAAGCCCGTAGCAGCCACGTAAAATTTGCAACAACAAAGTAGAGGACGCCTAACTTGTTTTTGCAGGCATGTTGTGATGTGATATGGTCAAGACGTGATGCTATATTTTATTGTATGAGATGATCATGTTTTGTAACCGGTTATCGGCAATCGGCTGGAGCCATATGGTTGTCGCTTATTGTATGCAATGCATCGCTTCGTAATGCTTTACTTTATCACTAAGCGGTAGCGATAGTCGAGAAGCATAAGTTTTGGCGAGACGACAACGATGCTACGATGGAGATCAAGGTGTCGCTACGGTGACGATGGTGATCATGGTGGTGCCGCAAGATGGAGATCATGAAGCACAAGATGATGATGGCCATATCATATCACTTATATTGATTTGCATGTGATGTTTATCCTTTATGCATCTTATCTTGCTTTGATCGACGGTAGCATTATAAGATGATCCTCACTAAATTATCAAGAAGTGTTCTCCCGAGTATGCACCGCTGCCAAAGTTCGTCGTGCCTGCACACCACGTGATGATCGGTGTGATAAGCTCTACGTCCATCTACAACGGGTGCAAGCCAGTTTTGCACACGCAGAATACTCGGTTATACTTGACGAGCCTAGCATATGCAGATATGGCCTCGAACACGGAGACCGAAAGGTCGAGCGTGAATCATATAGTAGATATGATCAACATAAGATGTTCACCATTGAAAACTACTCCATTTCACGTGATGATCGGTTATGGTTTAGTTGATTTGGATCACGTGATCACTTAGATGACTAGAGGGATGTCTTTCTAAGTGGGAGTTCTTTAGTAATATGATTAATCGAACTTAAATTTATCATGAACTTAGTACCGATAGTATCTTGCTTGTTTATGTTTGATTGTAGATAGATGGCTCGTGGCCGTTGTTCCGTTGAATTTTAATGCGCTCCTTGAGAAAGCAAAGTTGAAAGATGATGGTAGCAATTACACGGATCGGGTCCGAATTTGAGGATCATCCTCATTGCTGCACGTAAGAGCTACGCCCTGGATGCACCGCTAGGTGACAGTCCTCGCCTTTGGAGCAACACCAGATGTTATGAACGTCTGGCGAGCAAAGTCGATGACTACTCTATAGTTCAAGGTGCCATGCTTTACGGCTTAGAACCGGACTTCAACGACGTTTTGAACGCCATGGAGCATATGAGATGTTCCAGAGTTGAAGTTAATATTCCAAATGTAATGCCCGGATTGAGAGATATGAAGTCTCCAATAAGTTCTATAGCTGCAAGATGGAGGAGAATAGTTCGTTAGTGAGCATATACTCGTAATGTCTGGGTACTACAATCACTTGACACAATTGGGAGTTAATCTTCCGGATGATTGTGTCATTGATGTAATTCTCCAATCACCGCCACCAAGCTACAAAGGCTTCGTGATGAACTATAATATGCAAGGGTTAGTAAAGACTATACCGAGCTCTTCGCAATGCTAAAGGTCATGGAGGTAGAAATCAAGAAGGAGCATCAAGTGTTGATGGTCAATAAGACCACTAGTTTCAAGAAGAAAGGCAAAGGGAAGAAGAAGGAATTCAAGAAGAACAGCAAGCAAGTTGTCGTCAGAGAAGAAACCCAAGTCTGGTCCTAAAACTGAAATCGAGTGCTTCTACCGCAAGCGATCGTCATCGAAGCGGAACTGCCCCAAGTATTTGGCGGATAAGAAGGATGGCAAGGTGAACAAAGGTATATGTGATATACATGTTATTGATGTGTACCTTACTAGAGCTCAAGTAGCACTGGTATTTGATATCGGTTCTGCTGCTAATATTTGCAACTCAAACAGGACTACGATTGCTTAACTCGCAAAGGACGAGGTGACGCGCGCGTGGGAAATGGTTCCAAAGTCGATGTGATCGCGGTCGGCACGCTACCTCTACATCTACCTTCGGATTAGTTTTAGACCTAAATAATTGTTATTTGGTGCTGCGCTGAGCATGAACATTATATCCGGATCTTGTTTGATGCGAGACGGTTATTCATTTAAATCGAGAATAATGGTTGTTCTATTTATATGAGTAATATCTTTTATGGTCATGCACCCTTGAGGAGTGGTCTATTTCTTATGAATCTCGATAGTAGTGATACACATATTCATAATGTTGAAACCAAAAGATGCAGAGTTGATAATGAAAGTGCAACTTATTTGTGGCATCGCCGCTTAGGTCATATCGAGTAAAGCGCATGAAGAAACTCCATATCGATGGACTTTTGGAGTCACTTGATTATGAATCACTTGGCACTTATGTAACCGTGCCTCATGGGCAAGATGACTAGAACACCGCTTCTCCAGACTATGGAGAGAGCAACAGATTTGTTGGAGATCATACATACGATGTATGTGGTCCGATGAATGTTGAGGCTCGTGGCGGATATCGTTATTTTCTCACCTTCACAGATGACTTAAGCGATATGGGTATATCTACTTAATGAAACATAAGTCCAAACGCTTGAAAAGTTCAAAGAATTTCAGAGTGAAGTTGAAAATCATCGTAACAAGAAAATTAAGTTTCTACGATCCGATCGTGGAGGTGAATATTTGAGTTACGAGTTTGGTCTACATTTGAAACAATGCGAATAGTTTCAAGAACTCACGCCACCCGAACACCACAACAGTAATGGTGTGTCCGAACGTCGAATCGTATTTTACTAGATATGGTGCGATCTATGATGTCTCTTCTGATTTACCGCTATCGCTTTGGGGTTATGCTCTAGAGACGGCCGATTCACACTGAATAGAACACCGTCAAACTGCTGAGACGACACCTTATGAACTGTGGTTTAGCAAGAAACCAAAGTTGTCGTTTTTAAAGTTTGGGGATGCGATGCTTATGTGAAAAAGCTTCAACCCGATAAGCTCGAACCCAAATCGAGAAATGTGTCTTCATAGGATACCCAAAGGAAACAGTTGGGTACACCTTCTATCACAGATCCAAGGCAAGACATTTGTTGTTAAGAATGGATCCTTTCTAGAGAAGGAGTTTCTCTCGAAAGAAGTGAGTGGGAGGAAAGTGGAACTTGATGAGGTAATAGTACCTTCTCCCTTACTTGAAAGTAGTTCGTCGCAGTAAACCGGTTTCGAGACACCTACACCGAGTAGTGAGGAAGTTGATGATGTTGATCATGAAACTTCAGATCAAGTTACCGCAGAACCTCATAGATCAACCAGAGTAAGATCCGCACTGAGTGGTACGGTAATCCTGTTCGAAGTCATGCTACTAGATCATGATGAACCTACTAACTATGAAGAAGCGATGGTGAGCCCAGATTCGCAAAATGGCTTGAGGCCATGAAATCTGAGATGGGATCCATGTATGAAAACAAAGTGTGGACTTTGGTTGACTTGCCCGAGGGTAGGCAAGCAATAGAAAACAAGTGGATCTTCAAGAAGAAGACCGACGCCGACGGTAATGTTATCGTTTATAAAGCTCGACTTGTCGCAAAAGGTTTTCGACAAGTTCAAGGGATTGACTACGATGAGACCTTCTCACCAGTAGCGATGCTTAAGTCCGTCCGAATCATGTTAGCAATTGCCGATTTTATGATTATGAAATTTGGCAAATGGATGTAAAGACCGCATTCTGAATGGATTTCGAAGAAGAGTTGTATATGATGCAACCGAAGGTTTTATCGATCCAAAGGGAGCTAACAAAGTATGCAAGCTCCAATGATCCATCTATGGACTGGTGCAAGCATCTCGAGTTGAATAAACGCTTTGATAGTGTGATCAAAGCATTTGGGTTTGTCTGCACTTTTGGAGAAGCCTCAGATTTACAAGAAAGTGAGTGGGAGCTCAGAGCATTTCGATATTATATGTGGATGACATATTGCTGATCGGAAATGATATAGAATTCTCGGATAGCATAAAGGGATACTTGAATAAGAGTTTTCAATGAAAGACCTCGTGAAGCTGCTTACATATTGGGCATTAAGATCTATAGAGATAGATCAAGACGCTTAATTGACTTTCACAAAGCACATACCTTGACAAAGTTTTGAAGAAGTTCAAAATGGATCAAGCAAAGAAAGGGTTCTTGCCTGTGTTGCAAGGTGTGAAGTTGAGTCGACTCAATGCCCACCACCGCAGAAGATAGAGAGAAAATGAAAGATGTTCCCTATGCTTCAGCCATAGGCTCTATCATGTATGCAATGCTGTGTACTGCACTGATGTGTGCCTTGCTATAAGCCTAGCAGGAGGTACCAAAGTAATCCAGAGTGGATCATCGACAGCGGTCAAGAACATCCCGAAATACCGAAAAGGACTAAGGATATGTTTTCGATATGGAGGTGACAAAGAGCTCATCGTAAACGGTTACGTTGATGCAAGCTTTGACACCGATCCCGGACGATTCTAAATCGCAGACCGGATACGATTTACACTAAACGGAGGAGCTGTCATTGGTGCAGTTCTAAACAAAGCGTCAGAAGGGATCTACATGTGAAGCGGAATACATAGCAGCTTCGAAGCAGCTAATGAAGGAGTCGGATGAAGGAGTTCATATCCGATCTAGGTGTCATACCTAGTGCATCGGGTCCAATGAAAATCTTCGTGACAATATCGAGCAATTGCCTTAGCAAAGGAATCCAGATTTCACAAGAGGACCAAGCACATCAAGAGACGCTTCAATTCCATCCGGACTTAGTCCAGATCGAGGCATAGAGATTTGCAAGATACATACGGATCCGAATGTTGCGCACCGCTGACTAAGCCTCTTCCACGAGCAAAACATGATCAGCACCAAGACTCCATGGGTGTTAGAATCATTACTATGTAATCTAGATTATTGACTCTAGTGCAAGTGGGAGATCAAGGAAATATGCCCTAGAGGCAATAATAAAGTTATTATTTATTTCTTATTTCATGATAAATGTTTATCATTCATGCTAGAATTGTATTAACCGGAAACATGATACATGTGTGAATGCATAGACAAACAAACATGTCACTAGTATGCCTCTACTAGACTAGCTTGTTAATCAAAGATGGTTATGTTTCCTAACCATGAACAAGGAGTTGTTATTTGATTAATGAGGTCACATCATTAGCGTAATGATCGATTGACATGACCCATTCCCTTAGCTTAGCACACGATCGCTTAGTATGTTGCTACCGCTTTTATCCATGACTTATACATGTTCCTATAACTATGAGATTATGCAACTCCTGCTTACGGAGGAACACTTTGGTGCTACCAAACGCCACAACGAATCGGGTGATTATAAAGGAGTACTACAGTGTCTCCAAAGGCGATGTTGGGTTGGCGATTTCGAGATTAGGTTTTGTCACTCCGATTGTCGGAGAGGTATCTCCGGCCCTCTCGGTAATGCACATCATCAAGCCTTGCAAGCACTACAACTAATGAGTTAGTTGTGAGATGATGTATTACGGAACGAGTAAAGAGACTTGCGGTAACGAGATTGAACTAGGTATTGATACCGACGATCGAATCTCGCAAGTAACATACCGATGACAAAGGAACAACGATGTTGTTATGCGGTCCGACCGATAAAGATCTTCGAGAATATGTAGGAGCCAATATGGGCATCCAGGTCCCGCTGTTGGTTATTGACCGTGAATAGTTCTAGGTCATGTCTACATTGTTCTCGAACCGTAGGGTCCGCACGCTTAAGGTTACGATGATGCTTATTATGAGTTTATGTATTTTGATGTACCAAGGAGTCGGAGTCCCGGATGTGATCACGGACATGACGAGGAGTCTCGGAATGGTTGAGACATAAAGATTGATATATTGGAAGCCTATGTTTGGAGTTCGGAATGGTTCCGGGCTAAAACGGGAATTTACCGGAGTACCGGAGGTTACGGAACCCCCGGAGGTAAATGGGCCTCGATGGGCCCTAGTGGAAAGGAGAAAGGGGCCAGCCCTAGTGGGCGCGCCCCCCTTCCCTAGTCCTACTAGGACTAGGAGAAGGGGGCCGGCCCCCTCTCTCTCTCTTTCCCCCTCCGGGAATCCTAGTCCAACTAGGATTGGGGGAATCCTACTCCCGAGGGAGTAGGACTCCTGCATAGCGCCTCCCTTGGCCGCCGCCTCCCCTTGGCTCCTTTATATACGGGGCGGGGGGCACCTAGGAACACACAAGTTGATCGTGAGATCGCTCTTAGCCGTGCGGTGTGCCCCTCCACCATATTCCACCTCGGTTATACCGTCAAGCTTAGGCGGCCCCGCCGTGAAACATCAAGATCGCCACCACGCCGTCAGGTCGACGGAACTCTCCTCGACACTCGGCTGGATCGGTACGAGGGACGCCATCGAGCTGCACGGTGTCAAGAACTCGGGCGCCGGAGTAACGGCGCCGGATCGGTCGGATCGCGAGGAGAACGACGACTACTTCCTCTACGCCAGATCGCTTCCGCCGGGTCTACAAGGGTATGTAGACAACACTCTCCCCTCTCGTTGCTATACATCACCATGATCTTGCGTGTGCGTAGGAAAATTTTGAAATTACTACGTTCCCCAACAGTGTTCTTATCAGAGACAAAAAAATCAGTAAAAGCAATGGAGAGCTTAAAGTGGAGTTTGGGATTCAGTCAAGGAGTGGCGGTGAATTGTGTGGGCAAGAGTGGAGGGCTTGCTCTATGGTGGCGGGACTATGTAAATGTAACTGTGAGGCCGTGGTGTCAGTATTACATAGATGCCCAACTGGAGGTGGACGGGAAAACCTATAGATTCACTGGAATCTATGGGGAGCCGTGTGTGGAAAAGAGGGCGAAAACATGGGAAGTGATGAGGTACTTGAGGACCCAGGATGATTTGCCATGGATCTGCGTTGGAGACTACAATGAAGCAATGGTACAGAAAGAACAGATTGGTGGCAAGCCCAGATGCATTAGACAGATGGATGAATTTCGAGATTGTTTGGCGGACTGTGGGCTTGCGGACATGGGGTTTCGGGGTACCCGTTCACTTGGGATAACAAGAGACATGCGACAGAGAACATCCATGTGAGACTGGATTGGACCACGTGTACGACGTCATTTATGCAGCTGTTCCCGGCTTCGGAGGTGCAACACATATTAACGGAGGAGTCCGACCATCAGGCGCTATTGGTGAGGGTTGCGTCGACACTGGTTGACCATTCAGTGCGGGCGTAGAGGCCGTTCATGTATGAAGCTGCATGGGCCAGGCACGCAGACTACGAGGCCATGATAGCCAATGCATGGGAACAGGCCCATGCGACCAATCACATGCAGCTGGGCGTGGGAGCGGCATGCAAGCAGCTGGGCTTGATGGCCAAAGCAATGCAAGACTGGAGCAGAGAGGTGTTTGGGTCAATAAAAAAGCAGATTGGGCATTTAAAATGGCAATTGAGAGACGCAAAGGAACGGCCTCTCCGGACTAGGTATAGGCAGGAGATAAAAGATATTGAAGACCAGTTGCATGAGCTGTACGAGAGAGAGGAGATTTACTACAATCAGAGATCAAGAGTGGATTGGTTATAGTATGGTGATCAAAATACTTAGTATTTTGAGAACAGAGCTTCGCATCGGAAGAGGAAAAATACAATCAAGGCGTTACGTAGGGAGGATGGAACTAAATGTACTGATGATGAGGGCATGCGAGCGATGGCCGCAAATTTTTATGAGATGCTGTTCACATCAGAGGGGTCACGGGACGTGGACAAGATACTACAACATATTGAGACGACCGTAACGGACGAGATGAATGATAGACTGTCAGTACCGTTTACAGATGTGGAGATCGAGAAAGCATTATTTCAGATGGGACCAACGAAAGCCCGGGACCGGATGGATTCCTGGCGATGTTTTACCAACGACACTGGTCGTTGGTAAAGGAGGAGGTGTGTGCAGCTATACGGGACTTCTTGGCAGGGAGGACGGCACCGGAAAGGTTTAACGATACAGTGATTGTGATGATCCCCAAGGTGGCCTCACCGGAGATGCTTACTCAGTTCCGACCGATTAGTCTATGTAATGTACTTTATAAGATTGCGTCAAAAACTTTGGCAAATAGGCTCAGGGAGGTGTTGCCGATGCTGATAGCGGAGGAGCAAAGTGCGTTTGTCCCGGAGAGATTAATAATGGATAACGTGTTGGTGGCTTACGAGTGTGTTCATGCAATTAGGAAGAGGAAGAGGAGGAAACCACTTTGCGCGATTAAGCTTGATATGATGAAGGCCTACGACAGGGTGGAGTGGACCTTTTTGGACCAGGCGATGACACAGTATGGCTTCTCTGCTCACTGGAGAGAGATGATCATGAGGTGTGTCAGGACAGCAAGTTTCTCGGTTAAGCTAAATGGTGGCCGTTCACACAGATTTCTCCCGTCTAGAGGGCTTAGGCAAGGGGACCCGTTGTCACCATATCTTTTTTTCTTTTGTGTGGAGGGATTCTCAGCCTTGTTGAAGCATGCCCAAGAGGAGAAGAGGATCAAGGGTGTCTCGTTTGGGAGCACTGGCCTCACGATCACTCATTTGCTATTCGCTGACGATAGTATTGTTTTCTTGGAAGGGTCTCATGATAACTTCCTTTTCCTACATGCTATCTTGCAGGATTATGAAGGGGCTTCCGGACAGAAAGTAAAACTGGAAAAATCGGCCATATTTTTTGGAAATGGGTGTGCTGAGGATGAAAAGGAGGCTCTCAAGCAAACTTTGGGCATCTCTTCGGAGGCTCTCAGCGAGCGATATTTGGGCCTACCAACGGTCGTGGGGAAATCCAAGGACGGAACATTTCAATATGCCAAGGAGAGTGCTAAGGGGAAAGTCTCAGAGTGGAACGGACAAGGTCTATCCAAGATGGCCAGGGAGGTTTTGATCAAATCAGGGCTACAGTCTACTCCAACTCTCACCATGAGCTGTTTTTAACTCACCCAAAAAATGTGCGGGAATCTGTCATCTATATCTTCAAACTTCTGGTGGGGTGAGGCAAACGGTGAGAAAAGAGTACACTAGATTGTTGGGGAACGTAGTAATTTCAAAAAATTTCCTACGCACACACAAGATCATGGTGATGGCATAGCAACGAGAGGGGAGAGTATTGTCCACGTACCCTCGTAGACCGTAAGCGGAAGCGTTATGACATATGGTTGATGTAGTCAGACGCCTTCACGATCCGACCGATCCAAGTACCGAACGTACGGCACCTCCGAGTTCAGCACACGTTCAGCTCGATGACGATCCCCGGGATCCGATCCAGCAAAGCGTCGGGGATGAGTTCTGTCAGCACGACGGCGTGGTGACGATGATGATGTTCTACCGGCGCAGGGCTTCGCCTAAACTCCGCGACGATATGACCGAGGTGGAATATGGTGGAGGGGGGCACCGCACACGGCTAAGGAACGATCCGTAGATCAACTTGTGTGTCTCTAGGGTGCCCCCGCCCGTATATAAAGGAGCAGGGAAGGCCGGCCGCCCTAGGGGGGCCAGGAGGAGGGGGAGTCCTCCTCCTAGTGGGAGTAGGACTCCCTTTCCTAGTCCCACTAGGAAGGAGGAAGGGGAAGGAAAGAGAGGAGAGGGAGAGAAAAGGGGGCCGTGCCCTCCCTAGTCCACCCGACTCCTCATGGGGGCGCCACCTCCCGGGCTGCTGCCTCTCTCTCCCTCAGCCCACTAAGGCCCAATACTTCCCGGGGTTCCGTAACCTCCCAAGACTCCGGTTTTCTCCAAATCACCCGAACACTTCTTGTGTCCGAATATAGTCGCCCAATATATCAATCTTTATGTCTCGACCATTTCGAGACTCCTCGTCATGTCCGTGATCACATCCGGACTCAACAAACTTCGTACATCAAAACTTATAAACTCATAATAAAACTGTCATCGTAACGTTAAGCGTGCGGACCCTACGGGTTCGAGAACTATGTAGACATGACCTAGAACTATTCTCGGTCAATAACCAATAGCGGAACCCGGATGCCCATATTGGCTCCTACATATTCTACGAAGATCTTTATCGGTCAAACCGCATAATAACATACGTTGTTCCTTTGTCATCGGTATGTTACTTGCCCGAGATTCGATCGTCGGTATCCAATACCTAGTTCAATCTCGTTATCGCAAGTCTCTTTACTCGTTACATAATGCATCATTCCGTAACTAACTCATTAGCTACATTGCTTGCAAGGCTTATAGTGATGTGCATTACCGAGAGGGCCAGAGATACCTCTCCGATAATCGGAGTGACAAAACCTAATCTCAAATACGCCAACCCAACATGTACCTTCGGAGACACCTGTAGTACTCCTTTATAATCACCCAGATTACGCCAGACGTTTGGTAGCACCCAAAGTGTTCCTCCGTAAACGGAGTTGCATAATCTCATAGTTACGAGTGAACATGTATAAGTCATGAAGAAAGCAATAACAATATACTAAACGATCAAGTGCTAGGCTAACGGAATGGGTCATGTCAATCACATCATTCTCCTAATGATGTGATCCCATTAATCAAATGCCAACACATGTCTATGGTTAGGAAACATAACCATCTTTGATTAATGAGCTAGTCAAGTAGAGGCATACTAGTGACGTTATGTTTGTTTATGTATTCACACATGTATCATGTTTCCGGTTAATACAATTTTAGCATGAATAATAAACATTTATCATGATATGAGGAAATAAATAATAACTTTATTATTGCCTCTAGGGCATATTTCCTTCAGTCTCCCACTTGCACTAGAGTCAATAATCTAGTTCACATCGCCATGTGATTTAACACTAATATTCATATCTCAGATATGATTAACACCCATAGTTCACATCGTCATGTGACTAACACCCAAAGGGTTTACTAGAGTCAATAATCTAGTTCACATAGCTATGTGATTAACGCCCAAAGAGTACTGAGGTGTGATCATGTTTTGCTCGTGAGAGAAGCTTAGTCAACGGGTCTGTCACATTCAGAGCCGTATGTATTTTGCAAATATTCTATGTCTACAATGCTCTGCACGGAGCTACTCTAGCTAATTGCTCCCACTTTCAATATGTATCCAGATTGAGACTCAGAGTCATCTAGATTGGTGTAAAAGCTTGCATAGTTGTAACCTTTTACGACGAGCTCTTTTATCACTTCCATTATCGAGAAATATTTCCTTAGTCCTCACTAAGGATATTCTTGACCGCTGTCCAATGATCTACTATTAGATCAAAATTGTATTCCTTTGCCAAACTCAGAGCAAGGTATACAATATGTCCGGTACACAAAGATAGCATACTTTATAGAACCTATGGTCGAGGCATAGGGAATGACTTTTCATTCTCTTTTCTATTTTTTGCCGTGGTCGGATTTGAGTCTTACTCACTTTCACACCTTGCGATACACGTGCAAGAACTCCTTCTTTGACTGCTCCATTTTGAACTACTTCAAAATTTTATCAAGGTATGTACTCATTGAAAAAACTTATCATGCGTCTTGATCTATCTATATAGATCTTGATGCTCAATGTAAGCAGTTTCACCGAGGTCTTTCTTTGAAAAACTCCTTTCAAACATTCCTTTATGCTTTCCGAATATTCTACATCATTTCCAATTAATAATATGTCATTTACATACACTTATCGAAAGGTCAGAGTGCTCCCACTCACTTTCTTGTAAATACAGCCTTTCCAAAAGTCTCAGATAAAACCATATGCTTTGATCCACTCATCAAAGCGTATATTCCAACTCCGAGATGCTTGCACCAGTCCATTGATGGAATGCTGGAGCTTACACACTTTGTTAGCATCTTTAGGATTGACAAAACCTTCTGATTGCATCATATACAATTCTTCTTTAATAAATCCATTAAGGAATGCAGTTTTGACATCCATTTGCCAGATTTCATAAAATGTGGCAATTGCTAACATGATTCAGACAGACTTAAGCATCGATACGAGTGAGAAAATCTCATCGTATTCAACCCCTTGAACTTGTTAAAAACCTTTTGCAACAAGTCGAGCTTAGTGGATAGTAACACTACTATCGCTGTCCGTCTTCCTCTTGAAGATCCATTTATTTAACATGACTTGTCGATCATCGAGCAAGTCAATCAAAGTCCATACTTTGTTCTCATACATGGATCATATCTCGATTTTATGGCCTCAAGCCATTTCATGAATCTGGGCTCATCATCGCTTCCTCATAGTTCATAGGTTCATCATGGTCTAGTAACATGACTTCCGTAACAAGATTACGTGCACTCAGTGCGGAACTTACTCGTAGACCTACGAGGTTCAAGAGAAACTTGATCTCAAGTTTCATGATCAATATCATTAACTTCCTCGCTAATTGGTGTAGTTGTCACAGGAACCGGTTCTTGTGATGAACTACTTTCCAATAAGGGAGCGGGTACAGTTTCCTCATCAAGTTCTACTTTCCTCCCACTCACTTCTTCCGAGAGAAACTCCTTCTCTAGAAAGGATCCATTTTTAGCAACGAATAACTAGCCTTCGGATCTGTGATAGAAGGTGTACCCAACAGTTTCCTTTGGGTATTCTATGAAGACGCACTTCTCCAATTTGGGTTTGAGCTTATCAGGATGAAACTTTTTCACATAAGCATCGCAGCCCCAAACTTTAAGAAATGACAACTTGGGTTTCTTGCTAAACCACAGTTCATATGGTGTCGTCTCAACGGATTTAGATGGTGCCCTTTTAACGTGAATGCAGCTGTCTCTAATGCATAACTCCAAAATGATAATGGTAAATCAATAAGAGACATCATAGATCGCACCATATCCAATAAAGTGCGGTTACGACGTTCGTACACACCATAACATTGTGGTGTTCCAGGTGGCGTGAGCTGTGAAACTATTCCACATTGTTTTAATTGAAGACCAAACTCGTAACTCAAATATTCGTCTCTGCGATCAGATCGCAGAAATTTTATTTTCTTGTTACGATGATTTTTCCATTTCACTCTGAAATTCTTTGAACCTTTCAACCATTTCAGACTTATGTTTCATCAAGTAGATATACCCATATCTACTCAAATCATCTTATGAAGGTCAGAAAATAACGATACTTGCCACGAGCATCAACACTCATTGGATCGCATACATCGGTATGTATTATTTCCAATAAGTCAGTAGCTCGTTCCATTGTTTCGGAGAACGGAGTTTTAGTCATCTTGCCTAAAAGGCACGGTTCACAAGCATCAAATGATTCATAACCAAGTGATTCCGAAAATCCATCTTTATGGAGTTTCTTCATGCGCTTTACACCGATATGACCCAAACGGCAGTGCCACAAATAAGTTGCACTATCATTATTAACTTTGCATCTTTTGGCATCAATATTATGAATATGTGTATCACTACGATCGAGATCCAACAAACTATTTTCATTGGGTGTATAACCATCAAAGGTCTTATTCATGTAAACAGAATAACAATTATTCTTTAACTTAAAATGAATAACCGTATCGCAATAAACATGATCAAATCATATTCATGCTCAACGCAAACGCTAAATAACATTTATTTAGGTTTAACACCAATCTCGAAAATATAGGGAGTGTGTGATGATGATCATATCAATCTTGGAACTATTTCCAACACTCATCGTCACTTCCCCTCAACTAGTCTCTGTTTATTATGTAACTCCTGTTTCGAGTTACTAATTTTAGCAACCGAACAAGTATCAAATACTCAGGGGCTACTATCAACACTAGTAAGGCACACATCAAACACCTGTATATCAAATACACCCTGTTCACTTTGCCATCCTTCTTATCCACCAAATATTTAGGGCATTTCCGCTTCCAGTGACCATTTCCTTTGCAGTGTAATCACTCGGTTTAGTGCTTTGGTCCAGCTTTGGGCTTCTTCACGGAGTGACAACTTGCTTGTCATTCTTCTTGAAGTTCCCTTTCTTTCCCTTTGCCCTTTTCTTGAAACTAGTGGTCTTGTCAATCATCAACACTTGATGCTCTTTCTTGATTTCTACCTTCGTCGATTTCAACATGATGAAGAGCTCGGGAATCATTTTCGTCATCCCTTGCATACTATAGTTCATCACGAAGTTCTAGTAACTTAGTGATGGTGACTAGAGAATTCATCAATCACTACCTTATCTCGAATATTAACCCCACTTGATTCAAAGTACCTGCATAATCGAGCACATGCTCACTAGTTGAGCGATTCTCCTCCATCTTTTAGCTATAGAACTTGTTGGAGACTTCATATCTCTCAACTCGGGTATTTGCTTGAAATATTAACTTCAATTCCTGGAACATATCATATGGTCCATGACATTCAAAACTTCTTTGAAGTCCCGATTCTAAGCCGTTAAGCATGGTGCACTAAACTATCAAGTAGTCATCATATTGAGCTAGCCAAACGCTCATAACGCCCGCAGATCCGCTCTCGCAATAGGTCATCACCTAGCGGTGCATTAAGGACATAATTCTTCCATGCAGCAATGAGGATAAACCTCGGATCACGGATCCAATCCGCATCATTGCTACTAACATCTTTCAACACAATTTTCTAGGAACATATCAAAATAAACATATGAAAGCAACAACGCAAGCTATTGATCTACAATATAATTTGCAAAATACTACCAGACTAAGTTCATGATAAGTTTAAGTTCAATTAATCAGATTATTTAAGAACTCCCACTTAGATAGACATCCTCTAATCCTCTAAGTGATTACGTGATCCATATCAACTACACCATGTCCGATCGTCACGTGAGATGGAGTAGTTTCAATGGTGAACATCAATATGTTGATCATATCTACTATATGATTCACGCCGACCTTCGGTCTCCGTGTTCCGAGGCCATATCTGTTATATGCTAGGCTCATCAAGTTTAACCCGAGTATTCGCGTGTGCAACTGTTTTGCACTGTTGTATTTGAACGTAGAGCCTATCACACCCGATCATCACGTGGTGTCTCAAAGACGAAGAACTTTCGCAACGGTGCATACTCGTGGAGAACACTTCTTGATAATTAGTGAGAGATCATCTTAAAATGCTACCGTCAATCAAAGCAAGATAAGATGCATAAAGGATAAACATCACATGCAATCAATATAAGTGATATGATATGGCCATCATCATCTTGTGCTTGTGATCTCCATCTCTCAAGCACCGCCATGATCACCATCGCCACCGGCGCGACACCTTGATCTCCATCGTAGCATCGTTGTCGTACGCCATCTATTGCTTCTACGACTATTGCTACCGCTTAGTGATAAAGTAAAGCAATTACGTATGCTTGCATTTCATACAATAAAGCGACAACCATATGGCTCTCGCCGATTGCCGATAACGGTTACAAAACATGATCATCTCATACAATAAAATATAGCATCATGTCTTGACCATATCACATCACAACATGCCCTGCAAAAACAAGTTAGACGTCCTCTACTTTGTTGTTGCAAATTTTACTTGGTCGCTACGGGCTGAGCAAGAACTGTTCTTACCACGCATCAAAACCACAACGATAGTTCGTCAAGTTAGTGTTGTTTTAACCTTCGCAAGGACCGGCGTAGCCACACTCGATTCAGCTAAAGTGAGAGAGCAGACACCGCCACCACCTTTAAGCACGAGTGCTCGTAATGGTGAAACCAGTCTCGCGTAAGCGCAGCGCTGTAATGTCGGTCCGGCCGCTTCATCTCACAATACCGCCGAACCAAAGTATGACATCTTTGGTAAGCAGATGACTTGTATCGCCCACAACTCACTTGTGTTCTACTCGTGTATATGACATCTACGATAAAACCAGGCTCGGATGCCACTGTTGGGGAACGTAGTAATTTCAAAAAATTTCCTACGCACACGCAAGATCATGGTGATGGCATAACAACGAGAGGGGAGAGTATTGTCTATGTACCCTCGTACACCGTAAGCGGAAGCGTTATGACAACGCGGTTGATGTAGTCGCACGTCTTCACGATCCGACCGATCCAAGTACCGAACGTACGGCACCTCCGAGTTCAAGACACGCTCAGCTCGATGACGATCCCCGGCTCCGATCCAAAGAAAGCGTTAGATGAGTTCCACAAGACGACGGCATGGTGACGATGATGGTGTTCTATCGGCGCAGGCTTCGCCTAAACTCCGCGACGATATGACCGAGGTGGAATATGGTGGAGGGGCACCGCACACGGCTAAGGAACGATCCGTAGATCAACTTGTGTGTCTCTAGGGTGCCCCGCCCCGTATATAAAGGAGCAAGGGGAGGCCGGCCGGCCCTAGGGGCGCGCCAGGAGGGGGAGTCCTCCTCCTAGTGGGAGTAGGACTCCCTTTCCTAGTCCCACTAGGAAGGAGGAAGGGGATGGAAAGAGAGGAGAGGAGAGAGAAGGGGGGCCCCGCCCTAGTCCAATTCAGACTCCTCATGGGGCGCCACCTCTGGGCTGTCGCCTCTGTCTCCCTTCAGCCCACTAAGGCCCAATACTTCCCGGGGGGTTCCGTAACCCTCCAAGACTCCGGTTTCTTCAAATCACCGAACACTTATGGTGTCCGAATATAGTCGTCCAATATATCAATCTTTATGTCTCGACCATTTCGAGACTCCTCGTCATGTCCGTGATCACATCCGGACTCGAACAAACTTCGTATATCAAAACTTATAAACTCATAATAAAACCGTCATCGTAACGTTAAGCGTGCGGACCCTACGGGTTCGAGAACTATGTAGACATGACCTAGAACTATTCTCGTCAATAACCAATAGCGGAACACGGATGCCCATATTGGCTCCTACGTATTCTACGAAGATCTTTATCGGTCAAACCGCATAACAACATACGTTGTTCCCTTTGTCATCGGTATGTTACTTGCGAGATTCGATCGTCGGTATCCAATACCTAGTTCAATCTCGTTACCGGCAAGTCTCTTTACTCGTTACATAATGCATCATTCCGTAACTAACTCATTAGCTACATTGCTTGCAAGGCTTATAGTGATGTGCATTACCGAGAGGGCCCAGAGATACCTCTCCGACAATCGGAGTGACAAAACCTAATCTCGAAATACGCCAACCCAACATGTACCTTCGGAGACACCTGTAGTACTCCTTTATAATCACCCAGTTACGTTGTGACGTTTGGTAGCATCTAAAGTGTTCCTCCGGTAAACGGGAGTTGCATAATCTCATAGTTACAGGAACATGTATAAGTCATGAAGAAAGCAATAGCAATATACTAAATGATCAAGTGCTAGGCTAACAGAATGGGTCATGTCAATCACATCATTCTCATAATGATGTGATCCCATTAATCAAATGACAACACATGTCTATGGTTAGGAAACATAACCATCTTTGATTAATGAGCTAGTCAAGTAGAGGCATACTAGTGACGTTATGTTTGTTTATGTATTCACACATGTATCATGTTTCCGGTTAATACAATTCTAGCATGAATAATAAACATTTATCATGATATGAGGAAATAAATAATAACTTTATTATTGCCTCTAGGGCATATTTCCTTCATGGATTGCATGGGATAAGATGTGCACGAGGAAGAAAGAAGGGGGACTTGGTTTCAGGGACCCGGAATTTTTTAACCAAGTTTTGCTTGCAAAGCAAGCTTGGAGATTGTTGCAGGTACCAAACTCTTTCCGTGCAAGAGTACTCAAAGCAAGGTATTACCCAGATAGCTCTATTCTTAATGCCACTTGTCCAGGTGGGGGGTCATTCACTTTCAGGAGCATCATCCATGACCGTGAACTATTGTTGGAAGGGCTCATTTGGCGCATTGGTGATGGATCCAGAGTCCGGATTCATCATGATAACTGGATTCTGCGTAAGGGCATCCTGAAGCCACTGGGCCAGGTGTTTGTCTCGGGCATAACTAGAGTTGGTGACCTGCTGAATGCAACGGGCTCGGGGTGGGATATGGTGAAGGTGCAGAATATGTTTCCTCCCGGCGAAGCATGCGATATCATGCAGATCACAGTGGGGGGGGGGCGATGGTGGAGGATTACCTCACATGGAATTATACGAAGGATGGAATGTTCATGCTCAGATCAGCCTACCATCTCGGTATGTCGTAGAAAAAGGCTAAACCTGGGAGCCCGGGGTCGTCATCATCGGTCGCAAGCCACAAAGCTTGGATGAATCTGTGGGATACGGTGGCGCCAGGCAAAATGAAGATTCACACTTGGCGCCTGATGCGTAATGGACTCGCGGTGGGCTCGGAGCTCATAGGCGCAAGATCAAGCCCAGAGTGTTTTGTGTTGTGTGTGGAAGGGAGGAGACAAACTTACACAGATTTTGGCGCTGTCCCCACTCTGCAAACTTTTGGACCTTGGTGTACTCGGAATTGGGAGCACCGGCAGCGATCCCGCCGGAGTCAGTTCGTTCCCAGAGTGCGCTATCTCAGTGGCTCATGTCTTGGTTTGCTGATGCGTCGGACGATGCTCGAGCGATAATGGTGCAGGGACTTTATGCGCTGTGGATGGCAAGAAACAACACACGCGAAGGGACGAGGATTGAGGAGGCGGGTGAAATGGTTACGATGATCAAGAGGCTCATGGAGGAGTGGCAGGAGGTGCATGGCAAGGAGAGCAAGACCCCTCGACCTACCCCGGTACAGAAGTGAAGCGCCCCAGAGCATGGTTGGATCAAGGCGAATGTTGATGGAGCAACTGCCAAAGGAGGAGGGAAGGGGGGCCGGGGGGGGGGGGGTGGTCTTCAGGAATGCAGACGGAGCCTTCATTGCTGCGGCGTGCCAGAGCTACCCTAATGGTGGTGATCCAGCATTGGCGGAGCTTCAAGCATGCAAGAGAGCGGTCCAAATTGCGGGAGACCTCAACTTTGCAAAGTTGCACATTGAGATGGACTGTCAAGATGTGGTACGCAAGTAGCAAAGTACAGAAGATGATCTCTCCACGTTGGGACCAATGATCAAGGAGGTGAAAAATTTGCTCGCGCAACGGGAGTGGAAGGTGTCTTGGGTTCGGAGAACGGCGAATGGAGCTGCGCATTTACTAGCAAAGGAGGGTGTAGCAAATAATTGTAGTATGGTCTGGGTGCATGATCCCCCATAATGTATCTTGCAAATTCTTTCGGCAGAAATCCCTGCCTTTTATGACTGAATAAAGTTGAGTTGAATTTCAAAAAAAAAAAAAAAAAGAAACCGTGCAAAGCACACAGCTGGAGGATAAATCCGTCACTCCACCGAAGCGACAACCTTTGGCGCACGGCCAGCCGGTGGGCTCCCCACAAGCGTGAACACCCATACCACTCCGCAGAAAACCTCGCCAAGATTCGTGCGCGTTGGAAACCGCAGGGGCATACGCGTAATTACCCCGTCACCCAAAGGGGATTGCCTTTGTCCCAGTTGAGACCCACCCACTCTCTCTCCTCCGCCTCCGAGATGGCCAGCTCCTAATCCACACCACCACCACCACCGCCACCGCCATTTTCACTTCGGCCTCTGCCTCTGCCTCTGGGGGCGGCGCGATGGGGTACCTCCTCCTCTCGCCCTCGCCCTCGCCGCCGCTCGCGTCCCGGCACCGCTCCCCCGCCGGCGCCGCCGCCGGCCGCCACCGCGCGCGGAGGGCGCGGCCGTCGTCGCGTCGTGCGATGGCGGGCCGTCTTCGTCTCAGGCGGCCCGGTACGCGCTGGCGCGGCGGGCCGTGCTCCTCGGGGTCTCGGCGCTGCCGCTCCTCCGCGACACCGCCGCCAAGGCCGCCGCGCCCAGCAGCGCGGGTCTCGTGACTGGTTAGTGCGATGCTCCCACCCGGGATCTGTTTGTTCATGTCAATTCCGTCTTGGGTTGATATTCATATATCAAAGCACTAAAGCCTAGTCTGTCTCTGTAATACTGTCTGACGAAAAGGGTTTTACCCAAAATTCGTTACTGTCACCAACGTTTGCAGTACAAAGAGTCAAAGACTGTAAAACCAAAAACCTTCTATAGAATTGCTAAAGCAAAGATATTGAATGTCAGCCTGCCATCTTAGACTCCCACCTAAACATATCAGATTGGAATTTTCACCTGACCTTATGTCCTGGCATTTCAAAGAATGTCACAACAGCCTGAATAAAACAGTGCAATCGCACACCTAATACAACTAAATAACACCATATGCAACCCTAAAAAAAACCACCATATGCAGAGAGTTACATGTCTTGTGTTGTAGAGATGCATGTGATGTTTCATGTCAAATCTCAAGACTATTTCTGTCGAAATGCAAACTTCCTCTAACTGTGGATCTTTGTTGCATTTTAAATTTTCAATAGAACCCCCCGAGGCCCATTAGTTTATAAATATTGCTGGAACTACAAATTTGAGTTTGGGCTGGATTTTTTCCCCCATACTATCGTACTTTTACAAAAAGATGGTGATGGCTATAGATAACCCTCAAACCATATCTTACCCTTGATATGTGCCACGCCTCAAAGGTTTATGTCTAGGTTTTGTGAAAGATTCATACCTGAAGCATCAGTCAGTTCGGACATGGCATAAATCCTGTACTTTAGTGCAGTCAATTGTCATGAGAATGCTTAAACCTGATATTCTGGTGGAATAGATTTGAAATTGGACTTACACAGATATGCTCTCATTATTCACGACTTATCTCAAGTGAATTTTGATCAGATGTCACTTTTTAAATTTTCCCGCAGTTTATGGCATGTCATTACCCCAAGGGTTTATTAGAAGAAAGGGGATCCTTGGCCCGAGGATAGATCGTCATTCTCAGAATTGCTACAAAACTTTCAAGATTGGACGTAATAAAGTCATCTGTAAACCTAACGATGCCATGCTTGATGGTCAGAATTCCCGCCCTCATTTAAATAGGCATATTGAAGATGGATTTACAGTACCATTTATGACTTTTGTAGTAACCTTGTCGGGGTCTACTATGATGCATTCCTTTGCTTTTGCCTGCCTGCTGTAAATATTTTCTAGTGTGCCTGGAAACACTACTCCAATATAAGGTTATTTTGAATTCCCTTGTCCTCGTGCTGCCTCATTGTCATCACACTAGAGTGCTATTTAGTGCTTGCATACGATACGAATACTACTAACTTGGGAACATTTTGTAAACATAAACATACTGATACTAGATTACTAGTTCATTTGTTTTCCACATTTATGGTGTCTTGGAAAAATAGATAAATAATTGACGTTGCTTTTCCTCTGTAGAGACAAAAGATGTCCCAAATGTGGATGAACCTCAGAATGGCGGGACTTTGGTTGATGAACCTCAGACTGGCGGGACTCAGTCAGAAACTCCTCTACTTGAAGCCCCTCAACCCGAATCATCCTTACCACTGGTGCAAAAACAATCTCCAGGGAATCCACTTGCCGGACTTCTGAATGCAATTGCGGTTATTGCCTCGGGAGTTCTTGCTGGATTGTATGGTACATCTCAACAGGAAAAGAAGGCCCTGCAATCTGTCGTCTCATCTGTAAATCATCTGCAAACCTCACTCACTTTGACATATTTCATAATACTTGCTGATATTCTTGTGTAGTCTTGGCCAAGATCCTAAGGAAGGAAAAAGAGAAATGGACACAAATAGCAATGTGCATACCCATAGACAAACACACGTGTTGGTGTGTGTGTCGGTGTGCGGGTGTGTGTGCTTGCTTTGATTACTGGGCATGAACATGTGTTTTATAGAAAAATGAACACTCTCAAATTAGGGTGTGTGGGAACTTACATATATTGGACTGATTAAAAGTAATTTTCGTTAGGCTTGAAAGTATAGGACTCACTGGAACCTTGCGAGTTTGAATACCCTTATGTCTCACCATGATGTTCTCAGGGAAACATGTCTTAAGTTGACTCACTTAGAGAGTGTAACTTGCATATGAATGCAATAAGATTAAAAAATATTATAAGTACTTTAATACCTTGACATTTTTATATGTTCAAATTGATCCATGAAGACATTTATCTGACATGTCTAAATTGCTACTTTGTTCAGTTGGAGGTCAAATTGGCTGAAAATGAGGCAGCGATCTCATTGATGAGGGAGACCTATGAAAAAAGGTTATTAGAGCAACAAGCAGCACAGAAGAAGCAATCTATGAAGTTCCAGGAGCAGGAAGCTTCATTACTAGATCAATTGGCTTCAACAAAAAAGACTGTAACATCACTAAGCGAAGAATTCAGAAGGGAGAAGGCACGGGCTGAGGAGCTCAAGGATGAAATACGGAGATTAGAGAGTAGTATTGATAAAGCTGGGGATGACAAAGATGTGCTTGAAGCCAAACTGACAGAAAAGGTTGGTGAAATGAATGATTTGCAGGAAAAATTAAGTCTACTCAGCCAACAGAATGATAGCAAGGAGAAACGGATCGAGGAACTCAACTCATCACTTTCTTCAAAGGAAGCAGAGTACCAGAACCTGCGCCGTTTCTCTCATCAAACGAAAGAGAGTCTTGAACTCGCAAATGCTAAAATACAACAACTGGAGGAAGAGATTCATACAACTAAAAATGATCTTGCTTCTAAGATATCGTCAATTGATTCACTGAGTGAGAAACTTCAAGTATTAAACTCTGCAAAGAAGGAAGCCGAGGAAAAAATAAATGAGCTAATTAAAGAGTGTACAGACTTAAAGGCTTCTTCTGAGATAAGAGCGAACCATGATTCCGAACTACTGTCTGAGAAAGATGATCTGATCAAACAGCTGGAAGAAAAGCTCTCTGTTGCATTAAGTGCCTCTAGCAAAGACCATGAAGTCATTGCCGGATTGAACAAGGAATTGGTTGCCACCAAAGCAATGCTAGATGATGAAGTTGCGGCACTGAAAAGCCTTAGAGATTTACTTAAATCCACTGAAGAGACCCTAAATGATTCCCGAACTGAGGTTTCCAAACTTTCCGAGGACCTTGATGAAGCAAATAGAACAAATAAGGACCTGGTATTGCAGATCTCAAATCTCCAAAGCGAGTTCAGTGAAATGCGAGAAGGTCTGACTCACAAGCTTGGAGAGGCTGAATCAGTATCTAAAGCCCTATCAGATGAACTGGTCTCAGCTAAAGAGACGATTCAAAAGGGTCAGGAAGAACTTGAAGCTACCTCTAATGAGCTTGCTTCTGCTGTGGAAGCTCGTGATAACCTGAAGAAAGAATTGCTGGATGTGTACAAGAAGTTCGAGTCCACCACACAGGAGCTTGTTGATGAAAGGAGAATTGTGACTACTTTGAATAGGGAGCTTGAGGCTTTAGCCAAACAATTGAATGCAGATTCTCAAGCACGAAAAGTACTCGAAACAGACCTGGATGAAGCAACCAGATCACTAAACGAGATGAACACGAGTGCAATGTCACTCTCTGAGGCGCTCGAGAGCACTCATTCCAAGAATGCCACTCTCGAAGCAGAGAAAGAAATGCTATCAAAAGCTCTCGATGAACAAACAAAACTGACAACCGAGGCTCAAGAGAACTGCGAGGATGCTCAGAATCTTATCACAAGGCTTCAGACGGAAAGGGAGACTTTTGAAATGAGGTCTCGGCACCTCGAAGAGGAACTGGCCTTAGCGAAGGGTGAGATGTTGCGCCTAAGGAGGCAGATTAGTGCAAGCAAATCCCAGAAAACAAGATATGTTCCCAGAGCAAGTGCATCCACAGAAACCAGCACTGCTCCCAGAGCAAGTTCGCCCACAGAGACCAGCAGTGTTCCCAGAACAAGTGTTCCCGCAGAGACCAGTCAGACCCCGAACGAGCAGTCTGTGAATGATGGTACTCAGAAGACCGGCGAAATTGCTGCCGAGACTCCATATACTGTAAGAGTAAAGGCTAGGAGAGGAAAAGGTGGTGCGTCGCGATGAATCTGTCTGGTAGTCCCATAGAGAAGTGCCATCTTCCTTTCATTTTATTTAGACATCAGTTATAACTTTATTTTTCATACTACCATCCTGTAGCGTCGGTAGTCATTTCAGTGCTATTTAGTTTACTTGTGACGTTTGAGACATCCAGTTCCTTCCCTGTAATTCACGTGCTGCGAGTTTTGAGAATTTGAGGGTTTACATGTGTAAAGTTTAATTTTTTGAACTGGAGAATTCTTTTATCTGTAGTTACACTGAATTGTTCATTATCTGCTTGTTTTATCTACTTGCTAGAATCCATTTTCTGCTATTCACTGTTAATCTAGCAGCATTTGCTTATTTTCAAATGCAGTAACACTGCCTATAATTTGTGCATCACATGTTTTCGGTTAACCCACATGATCCTGCTTAATCACCCCACTGCGTAATCTCCTACATCTACATAATCTAGCTTGCACTTTGTTTATAGAGGTTCCCAGCCCTGTGACTAGCTTTGATTAAACGGCATTCTTCTCAAGCACAATGAATTGACTACTCATTAACAAGATAAATTTGAGTATTAAATGTTTGTATTTACATAAATTGAATAGGCAATCTGAAGAAAACAGCTGCTTTTCTTTCCCCTCTCGCGAGGCGACTAGGGAAAGCCGTCCTCCCCTCAATCTTCGCCGTCGAATTTGTGGATTCGCCTCCCCGGGGAGGGGATTTCTGGTGCCTCGTCTCGGGCTAGTAGAGAGGTAGGGTCATCCGTCCAAACCCTAGGGCGGTGTTTGGACGGATGGCGGCGGTTCTTCTTCGAGTCAGTCTTCCAGGCTTCGATCTTCCTCAAGTTCGTTCGTTGGGACGGATTAGACGGAGCTCAGGCGTAGTTTCCTGCCAGCTCCTCGGGGCGGCGAGGTTAGGGTTTTTCACCGCGCGTACGCAACGGTGATATTTGATGTTAAATTCTTCACATCGATTCAAGGATATTCAACGGCGACGACTGCGGCTCTGAAACGCTGGTCCTTAGGAGCGGCAACAACGCCTTTCACATTTCTTATGATTGGAATATTTGATTTTTTTTATAGAAAGAATATTTGGTTTTGTTTGTATTAGCCTTGGCATGCATTACAACTCACGAGTGAGATTATATGTAACTTTTACTTTTAACTTTAATATTTTTTATTATTGGAATGTGCGTGATTTGTAAGCATGATTACTAGTAGTCTTAGAACGTAAGTGAGTTACATGGTCAATACCCAAGCCTTGTGCTTGTTTTAAAACAGTAGTGAAGCGAAGCGCAAAACATATACAGAAAAAAAGACTTGCACAACGGGTGAGATAACTTAATGAAACGAGCATGTAACAATACATGATTAAACATTAAAAAATCATGATCATTTGACGATTACTTTTCAACAGCATGGCATTGGCTGCAAGGCTCCACAACGTTTAACTCAACTGTAGAGGGAACTTTCTCTAAGATGTAACTTCTCACAACCATGAGCGCCTTTTGGGCTTCCATGATCATATTCATATTCCCAACTGAGCATCTACTAGCACCATCCGAACACCTAAGATCATAACAGACAGTGTTCAGTGTAAGGCACTCCAATGAAACAACATTCTCAAGAATATGGACTGTTAGCTCAACCATGCTTTTCGCATAGCAGAAACCGATGATCTTCACATCCTTGATGCTGCCATGGTAGTGTCCTGTCATCTGCCTTAGATGTGAGGAATCACCTAAAACTGAATCATGCTCTACACTCTGTTGTGTTACCTGCCCATGATAGATATCAATGTCACTCATAACAGAGAAAAAACAAGATATGTGCTCGAATTAACTGTTTCAATAGACACTAGATATCCTTGGGAAGATGAACATGACTTACAGACAACATCAAGGTCTCCAAGGAAGGACAAGCATCAAGAAAAGAACCAGAGAAAAGTAATCATAGTCTGGGCAAAAAGACCCTGCTGATGCCATGAAAGAAATACACAAGTGCTTGAGGTGGAGGAATTTGCCAGGTAAAAACGGTATGTCTGTCTGTATAAAAAAAGAACAACTCAGATTAATAATATACCAAGGAAATCGCCAGTAATAACCCAGAGTTTTAGAGTATTACCGCCAAAGATGAGGTTATGTCAAGGGTTTCAAGATTTGGGACCATCTGTGGAAGCTTGGCGCGAGCATAATGAACAACGTTCCAACCAGAAGCTGAAATCATAATGTCTAGCACCGCATCTCCAATTGACACTTCTACTACGCCACCGGTGTATTCAAAAACGGTGAGATTAGGAGCTTTGCTCTTTATAACTTCAAGGTTTTCACAGTCAGTGACCACCAACTGGCTGAGCCGTTGGAGCACGCAAGGTATCTTGAGGCAAGTTATCTCTTTGCAATACGCGAGTACCAATTCCTCCAAAGCAAAAGAAGAGGAAAGAAGGCACCCTAACTCGTCCCCGGCAATATACACTTCAGACAATTCTAGACTAGTCAGGCTTCTTAGGCAACTAAATCCAGCCATGGGACGGAAGACACAAGTGCTGAGACGAAGATCCCAAATTGTGTTTGCACTCCCATTTAGTAAAATTGAGCATGGAAAGTTGTAATCCAAGTCATCATGCAGCAAAAGGGCAAGTTCTTCAATCCCTGGCTTAACAGCAAGGTGAAGCCAATCATTAAGATAACATGCGCTGATATTGGCAACATCATCTATTTCAAGCCTGAGTGCCTTCAGACCATTGCCTGAGTGGTTTCTGAGAATGTGGTAAATTATCCTGACAAGATTGCTCGTTTTTTCATCTGATGTTTTATTCTTTTTGTACAAGTTTTCATCGAAGATTGTTTCCTTACTGAAGGTGAGATCGGGATGGCATTTCCAAGAACGTCGAAACAAGTGTGACACGCAGGCAAAGCGTGCAGCATCTCGCAGGGACAGCAGAGAATGTATATGAGCCCAGATTTCCTGCACGCACATGTGTTAGAGAAAAGTTCAACATTGGACTTGTAGAGGCGACCGGTTGCTTCAATTTGGCAAAGTAAAAAATAAGGGCGTAGTGAGTACCATTCGGAACTAGGTTCTTCCGCAAAGTAAAGTGCATTGCAGCAGTTAGATTGAGCATTGCGCAGAGAAGATCCTTCCCGCAACACTGTTATTAGTGGCTTTCCTAAGAAGTGCTGTTAGTGACTTGTATGGATCAAGTAATGTGCAATCCATCCACGAAATGTGCATCAAGTAACCAACATTCACCAATGCTACTTCAGTGCATTTTAGTCAAACAAGATGCACTGGATGTGGTATGTTGCACAATCGTGATAAACAAGTCAGTTTTGCAACAACAAAAGGCATAACTGAACATGTAACTTCAGCTAGGTTAAAAATACTAAATAGTAGTATTATAATTGTATCTGAATATTTATAAATATATCTAGAAGCCCGTGTAATAGAATGCAATAGCGCTAGTAGCTACAGTGAAGATACATGACACGTGCGTTGGTAACTAAGGTGAGAGGATAACAAATTACACAGACCAGATAGAATGTCATTCTACAGTTACTAGGATATGCAGTTTAATCTTTATTTTTTACTAGAATTAGGAAGCACTGTTATGAAATCAACACCTTAATCCAAACCATGAAGACAGTGAAAGCTTTCAGAGTAGCACTTAAATAACTTCCATCTTTCCTTGTGGAATCTAGGCACCTTAGGGCAAAAAATGGCCTTCACTTGGTCTCTCTAAAGTTTGCTAATACCCATGTTTGAACTCACATTTGTTCTGCCTCAATTTTATTTTGCACTACTTTTGGTAAAACAAAACTGAGCATTAAACCAAGCATGCTCTAGATCATGGCGCAATCATTCAACAGTGTAGAAATGTATCAGTTACGATACGTTTAAACTTCAAACTAGTGGTTAGATATAGACTCCCAAACAACATCAACATTCGAACTAGTAGTCTCAAACAACAACATCCAAACTAGTGGTGATATAGACACCCAGGTTCTGGATGGAAGTGATAGTGGACACATAATGGAACGCTTATTGAACTACCAAATATCAAGAAGCACCCTTCATAGAAAATAGTGTGTCATGCTTCGATTATCAGCTGGGCGAGGATGGCATGTGCCAAATCTAAATGAGAAAAATACTAAGGACAGGTTACAGATTGAAGGTTCTGCTAAGTATCTTTACCTAATAATAAAGCAAATTGGGTTTCTTTCGTCCGTCATGGCATTTTTCAGAAAAGTCCTTCTATTTCAGAGAAGTCAACCCGCAGTCCTGTTTTAAGTCAAAACGAATCGTTTTTTTTGTATTTTACACAAAAGTCCCTGTGTTTTCTTGAAATCAACCCGCTGTCCGGATTTAAGTCACACCCGAACCGTTATTTTATGTTTTTTTTAAAAAACCTGACGTTTTAGGTAATTCATCCGCGGATCATATGTAAGTCAAACAAATACTTTTTTAAATCATCCATATCTTTTAAACTGTAACTCCGATTTGAACATGTTATATATGAAATTTGATTAGAAAAATATGTAGAATATGAATATGAGATTATTTTTACCTATTAAGTATTTTTAATATTATTTTGGAATATATTTAAATCAAACAAATGATTTTCTAAATTATCCGTATCTTTAAAACCGTAACTTTGATTTTAACATATTATATATGAAATTTTGTTAGAAAAATATGTGGAATCTAAATATGATGTTAATTTTACCTGTTAAATATTTTTAAAATATTGTTTTGAAAGCAAACTTATAATTTCTAGCGCAAGATCCTTTTTCTTTTGTACCGGCGGCGATCTGGATTGCAAATAAACACCCCACTATAACCATATAGGCAAAAGAAAACATCAATAACTACACATGCATACCTCTAAAAAATGTCGCAGGAGAAAACAACAGATTTTCATCAGCCTTGTAGAGAGAGAGAGAGAGAGAGAGAGAGAGAGAGAGAGAGAGAGAGAGAGAGAGAGAGAGAGAGAGGGCCTTAGGATTAACCATATTCAAACACATTTTGTTGTTGTTTTGTGTGAACACCGAGGCCATCGCCGACGAGGGTGAGAAGGAGGATAAGCGGCAACACAAATATGATGCCTCGCAAATATAAAGGAGATGAACTTATTGAGTGATGGTTGTTGGGTTAAGAGTGTGTGTTATGTTTTTTCTCCCGTTGCAACGCACAGGCTCTTTTGCTAGTAAATAACAAAGATAGTGAATATAATCACAACAGGACAATGTATAGTATAAACGTGTAGCCCTAGGAAGTCTGCTCCTTATCAAGTAAATATTTGCATTTACATAGCATAGACCCGCCAACGTGAAGCTAGGGCAATCGTTAAATATCAGCAATTTATGACGAACCTCTGGAAGGCTTGGCCCTAAACGTCTCAATTTTTTACCACCAGATTTGTCTTCTTGTAGGCAGGTCAACTCTTTCCTTTTGGCCAATGAAACAATCAATCCATCTGCAACACACCGTGCATGGTTAAAAAGATGTCAATATAAGGAAACAACAAGCACATGCACAACCAATTTGTTTCTACTTATCCAACTCGTGCATAAGGAAATAAAACTTCAATTAAGCATAAGATGTAGGTATATCTGCAAAACATCACCTAAACTCCGCTTCATCATTCTACTCCCACCCGTTGCCACAAGACATTAGCATTTTATAAAATCGCACAAAACACCAATCTTTGGTCACTTCTTGCACAGAACCACTGTTTTTTTCTTCCTCCATGCAAATCCACCATCTCAGAACTAATAATTTGCACTGCACCGGGCCTGACATCTTGGCCAATGTCAGTGTGGCAAGACATAAGTGCAGAGTAGATATTGTGCTTTTGTGCCAAGGAGAAAAAACTCACGGTTCTGCGCATCAAGTAACCCAAAGGTTTTATGTTTTGTGCAATTTCCTTCTATTTTTCCGACCAAGTAGAAATAGAGTTTCAGATGGAGCTCAAACAGACGGAATAGGAGCTCTTGTGTCAGGTACTAGAGGGAGTATAAGGAAGAGGATTGGATGGCTAAGATGATCTTAATTCAATTTAGATCTATGTCTATCTGTGTATCTTCTTATTACTGATGCTATTTTCCTTTTGCTTCCAAGTTACTCTTAATTCCCTACTCTTAACGCAAAAAAAACACTCAGTGAAGATCGATTCCTTTATGCAGATACACGCGGCTTAAACAGAGAAGCTTACTACGGTGTAGTTGGATCTGGTGGAGCCGCTGGAGCGCCAACAGCCCCATGATTGGATATGTCGACGATGACTGAGGTGGAGACTCGGGATGACCGAGTCCAGACAAGCGTTCTGCCTCTCGGTAAACTCGCTCTATTTACCTGCAGCAATTTGAACGAGGGGCACCCCTATTTCTCGCTTTAAGCGAGCACAGGGGCAAGCCTCGCGTCGGGAGGAGCCCAGATGGGCCGGCCCACGTGCGAGCGAGGCCACAACCTGTTTTTCTTTTCTTTTCTTTTAAATTTTCTGGTTTTGTTTTTTGTTTTATTTTGTAATTTTATTTATATTTTAAATATATATATTACATAAAATCTACAAAAACATTTGGAAAATGTTGAATAAGTATTTAAAAAATGTTATCAAGCATTTGAAAAAAAAGTTGAACAAGTATTTAAAAAATGTTAATGTAGCATTCAGAGAAATGTAGAACAAGTATTTGAAAAATGTTGATCAAACATTCAAAAAATGTTGAACAAGTATTTGAAAAATGTTAATCAAGCATTCGAAAAATGTTGAATATGTATTTAAAAAAAATGCTGAACGAGGATATAAAAAAATGTTAGTCAAGCATTCAAAAATGATGAAAAAGTATTTGAAAAAATGTTGATCATGCATATAAAAATGTTGAATATGTATTTGAAATGTGCTGAACAAGTATTTGAAAAGTGTTGAACATGTATATAAAATGTAGAATATGTGTTTGAAAAATGTTGAACAAGTATTCTAAAAGTGTTGAACAAGTATTTAAAAAAATGCTGATCATGCATATAAGAATGTGGAATGGAAAACTAAAAGAAACAAAGAAAAAACAAAAAAGGAAAACAAAAATGGAGAAGAAAAAGAAACCCAAATAAAAAATGGAGAAGAAAGAAGAAAAATAAAAACGAAAGAACAAAATGAAAAACAAGAAACAAAACAAAACAAAAAAAAGCGTTGAAAATCAAGAAAGAGAAAAAAGAAGGAAAATGTGCAAAAGCTGACTCTTTCCCTTCTAATAAGTCATGCCTTGCATATTGTACGTGGACTCGAGTGTAACGGAGTGCTTACCGATACATTTCTTATTCGAAAAATATGCGCTATTGGGCCGACCCAAACTGTTACCTTCGACACGAGACTTAATCTGTATGATAGCTGTCCCTTACTGCGAGAGGAGGGGGAGCAACTACTACAATCGTCCTAATTTATTGGTCCCCTTCATATTTTGTGCTTAGTTTTGACCTTAGATTTAACTAATAAGATATGACTGCATGTAAACAAAAATAATACAAATGAAAACTATATTGAAATACAAATCCAACGATGTAATTGTTTTATGACATGCTGATGACCCACAAGTATATGGGTCAATTGTAGCCCTTTTCGATAAGTAAGAGTGTTGAACCCAACGAGGAGCAGAAGAAAATGACAAGTGGTTTTCATCAAGGTAATACCTGCAAGTGCTAAAATTGTAAGTAGCGGAGGAGTAGTTTGGTAGCAAGATAATTTGTAACGAGCAAGTAACAATAATAATAACAAAAGGGCAGCAACGGCCCAATCCTTTTGAGGCAAAGGACATGCCAAAACAAAGTGTTCTTGAGGGACACGGGAATTCATTTAGTCACTTTCATCATGTTGGCTTAATTCGTGTTCGATACTTTAATAATTTGATATGTGGGTGGACCGGTGCTTAGGTGTTGTTCTTATTTGAATAAACCTCCTACCTATGATTAACCCTCTCTCAAGCATCCGCAACTACGAGAAAAGTATCAAGAATAAATTCTAACCATAGCATTAAACCTTTGGATCCAATCGGCCCCTTACGGAATAGCGCATAAACTGGGGTTTAAGCTTCTGTCACTCTCGCAAACCCACCATCTAATAACTACTCCACAATGCATTCCTTTAGGCCCAAATAAGGTGAAGTGTCATGTAGTTGACGTTTACATGATACCACTAAGAGAATGACAACATACGTACCATCAAAATATCAAACACATATTAAGTTCACATGATTACTTGCAACATGATTTCTCCCGTGACCTCAAGAACGAAAGTGACTACTCACAAATGATAAACATGCTCAAGATCAGAGGGGTATTAAATAGCATAATGGATCTGAACATATAATCTTTCACCAAATAAACCATATAGTAATCAACTACAAGATGTAATCAACACTACTAGTCACCCACGAGCACCAATCTATAGTTTTGGTACAAAGATTGAACACAAAAGATGAACTAGGGTTTGAGAGGAGTTGGTGCTGTGAAGATGTTGAATAAGATAGCCCTCCCCAAGATGGGAGAGTTGTTGGTGATGATGATGACGATGATTTTCCGCTCCGGGAGGAAAGTTCCCCTGACGGAATTGCTTCGCTAGAGGGCAAAAAGTGCTCCTTCCCCAGTTCCGCCTCGAGGCGGCGACGCTTCGTCCCGAATGTCCTCTCCTTATTTTTTCTTGGTCAAAATGACTTATATACTAGAAGATGGGCACCGGAGGTGGGCCGAGGAGGGCAGCACCCACCAGGGCGCGTCTGGGCCTCCTGGCGCACCCAGGTGGGTTGTGCCCACCTGGTGGCCCTCCTCTGATACTTATTTGCTCCAATATTCATCAAATATTCCATAAAAATCCTCGGGGAGTTTCAGCTCATTTGGAGTTGTGCAGAATAGGTAGCTTGACGTGGCTTTTTCAGGTCTAGATTTCCAGCTGCCAGAATTCTCCCCCTTGGTGAATACCTTGCATATTATGAGAGGAAGGCATTTGAATTACTCCAAAAAGCATCATTATACAATAAAACAACATAAATAACAGTAGGAAAACATGATGCAAAATAGACATATCAACTCCCCCAAGCTTAGACCTCGCTTGTCCTCAAGTGAAAACCGAAATAAAAAAACATGTCCACATGCTTAGAGAGAGAGAGAGAGAGAGAGAGAGGTGTCGATAAAAACAAAAATATGGACATAGCAGCATCATGTGACTTATTATAACAACAACAAACTTCAATATAAAACTTTTGTCATAAAACTTTTATCATAGACTTCTCATGAACAAGTGACAATTCATCACAACAATGAAGTATAAAGCATAAACTCTATTGGAAACCAACAAACTATGTTCTCAGTCAACTTTGCAACTACAATTTATCATCTTTTCAGGAACGGTCATGTATCGGAGCCCTTAGGTAAGTCCACATACTGAACCATCATTTAGTCTTCTATGATTGCTAACACTCACCGTGTACACATGAGCAAAACGTTTCAACCGGACACAAAGAAAGATAGGGGCTTATAGTTTCACCTCCTAACACACTCACCTCAAGGGTGATGTCAACAATAATAACTTATGCCGCCCATATTCAACTGGACATATGTGCCTAGATCTTTCCTCACCACATGATGCTTTCTAAAGGAGAAAAATAAAAGGAATATATAGAGGGAAAAACTTTGACTCTTGCATAAAAGTAAATACATGAAAGTAAAAGATAGGCCCTTCGCAGAGGGAAGCAGAGGTTGCCATGCGCCTTTTGTTTGTATGCTCAACCCCTTAGTGCAAGAGAACATCACGTTATATTTCCCCTTGTGATGGCAACCTTTATTATGTAATCTGTCGCTTTTATTCTTCACCATCACAAGTTTGTACCACGCTCAATTTTCCCTTACACTAAATGATCTCACATTTTTATAAGCAATTTTTATTGCCCTTTTTGCACCGATGACAACTTACTTGAAGGATCTTGCTCAATCCATAGGTAGGTATGGTGGACTCTCAAACAAGATAGGGTTTAAGGGTTTTGGATGCACAAGTAGTATCTCTACTTAGTGCAGAATTTTTGGCTAGCAAAGATAGGGGCAAGCACCACATGTTGAAGGATCTATGACAATATGACTTCTATGTGAATATGAACAAACATAAATCATTAAGTTGTCTTCCTTGTACAACGTCAACAATTTTGGCATATAATATTTTGATGGGTGCTCACAATACAAAATATTTCCATGATAGTATATTATATGTCAATCTTCTCTTCCATTATTAATTCTTTCGTGTGTTGCATCATTGACCAATGCTATGTTTGTCAATCTACAATAGAAATTTCTACTTATACTTTTCCTTGTGTAATGTCATCACTTACCATAAGATTAGCATATGATCTTTCTTTTTATTTCCATTCTTTTTATTATAGCAAGAAAGTAAAGAAGGCAAAACTCAAACTAAACTTTATTATATCTTGCACGAGGATTGATCACTAAGCAAACTCACAAAAAGAAAGGATTGAACTAAACTTTTATTCATCTAATAGCAAAAGATAGCCATGGACCAAACTAAGAAAATAAAGGCAAAAGATAGTAGAGATTGATACGATACCGGGGGACCTCCCCCAAGCTTGGCGAAAGCCAGGGGATTGCCCATACCCAATACTCAGTTTTCTTTTGGTGGTGATGAAGAAGATGGTGGTGATGAGGTAGATGGTGGTGGTGGTGCAAAAGTGAAGGGTTTGCCCTATGCTTCCTCCAGCTTCTGATGGAGAATAAAATTATCTATCCTCAACTCGTCGTTATCTATCTCGAGTTTTATTATCCTCTTGCATAACGCCTCCATGCTTTCGTTTTTGAACCGGGGAGGAACCGAGTCATCTTCATCTTCTTCGGAGGTCCAGCTATAGTGCCTCACATCCCCATAGAATTTGCGGTTTGCGATGAGATTAGTGATAACCCACAAGTGTAGGGGATCGCAACAGCTTTCGAGGGTAAAATATTCAACCCAAATTTATTGATTCGACACAAGGGTAGCCAAAGAATATTCTTGAGTATTAGCAGTTGAGTTGTCAATTCAACCACACCTGGATAACTTAGTATCCGCAACAAAGTATTAAGTAGCAAAAGTGGTATGATAATAAAGGTAACAGTAGCAAAAGTAAAGATAATAGTTTTTGGGTTTTTGTAGTAGTTGTAACAGTAGCAACGGAAAAGTAAATAAGCGAAGAACAATATGTGAAAAGCTCGTAGGCAACGGATCAGTGATGTATAATTATGCCGGATGCGATTCCTCATGTAATAGCTATAACATAGGGTGACACAGAACTAGCTCCAATTCATCAATGTAATGTAGGCATGTATTCCGTAAAATAGTCATACGTGCTTATGGAAAAGAACTTGCATGACATCTTTTGTCCTACCCTCCCATGGCAGCGGGGTCCTAGCGGAAACTAAGGGATATTAAGGCCTCCTTTTAATAGAGAACCGGAACAAAGCATTAGCACATAGTGAATACATGAACTCCTCAAACTATGGTCATCACCGAGAAGTTTCCCGATTATTGTCACTTCGGGGTTGTCGGATCATAACACATAATAGGTGACTATAGACTTGCAAGATAGGATCAAGAACACACATATATTCATGAAAACATAATAGGTTCAGATCTTAAATCATGGCACTCGGGCCCTAGTGACAAGCATTAAGCATAGCAAAGTCATAGCAACATCAATCTCAGAACATAGTGGATACTAGGGATCAAACCCTAACAAAACTTACTTGATTACATGGTAAATCTCATCCAACCCATCACCGTCCAGCAAGCCTACGATGGAATTACTCACACACGGCGGTGAGCATCATGAAATTGGTGATGGAGGATGGTTGATGATGATGATGATGATGAATCCCCTCTCCGAGCCCGAGCAGACTCAGATCAGCCCTCCCAGAGAGATTAGGGCTTGGCGGCGGCTCCGTGTCGTAAAACGCGATGAAACTTTCTCTTTGATTTTTTCTCCCCGAACGTGAATATATGAAGTTGGAGTTGAGGTCGGTGGAGGTCCAAGGGGCCCACGAGATAGGGGCGCGCCAGGGGGGGCGCGCCTCTCTCGTGGGACAGGTGTGCCTGGTGTATTTCTTTCGCCCAATAATTCTTATTAATTCCAAAGGGTGCCTCTTTGGATTTTCAGGACATTTCGAGAACTTTTCTTTTCTACACATAAAACAACATCATGGCAGTTCTGCTGAAAACAGCGTCAGTCCGGGTTAGTTTCATTCAAATCATGCAAGTTAGAGTCCAAAACAAGGGCAAAAGTGTTTGAAAGGTAGATACGTTGGAGACGTATCAACTCCCCCAAGCTTAAACCTTTGCTTGTCCTCAAGCAATTCAGTTGACAAACTGAAAGTGATAAAGAAAAACTTTTACAAACTCCATTTGCTCTTGTTGTTGTAAACATGCAAAGCCATCATTCAGGTTTCAGCAAATATTATCAACTAACTATACTCACAATAACACTTAGGTCTCACAATTACTCATATCAATAGCATTATCAGCTAGCGAGCCATAATAATAAAACTCGGATGACAACACTTTCTCAAAACAATCATAACATGATATAACAAAATGGTATCTCGCTAGCCCTTTCTGAGACTGCAAAACATAAATGTAGAGCACCTTTAAAGATCAAGGACTGACTAAACATTGTAATTCATGGTAAAAGAGATCCAGTCAAGTCATACCCAATATAAACCAATAGTAATTAATGCAAATGACAGTGTGCTCTCCAGCGGGTGCTTTTTAATAAGAAGGGTGATGACTCAACATAAAAGTAAATAGATAGGCCCTTCGCAGAGGGAAGCATGGATTTGTAGAGGTGCCAGAGCTCGGTTTTAAAATAGAGATTGAATAACATTTTGAGCGGCATACTTTCACTGTCAACACAACAACTATGAGATGGCTGTATCTTCCATACTACATGCATTATAGGCAGTTCCCAAACAGAATGGTAAAGGTTTATACTCCCCCAACCACCAACAAGCATCAATCCATGGCTTGCTCGGAACAACAAGTGCCTCCAACTAACAACAGCCCTGGGGGAGTTTTGTTTAATTATTTTGATTTGCTTTGATCTTTTTGGATCATGGGACTGGGCATCCCAGTTACCGGCCCTTTCTCGTGAATGAGGAGCGGAGTTGTAACGCCCCAGAGTCGTTGCGCCAGGTGTCCGCCAGTTATTTGCCGTTGTTGCCATGTCATTGCTTGCGTGTTGCATTTCACCATGTCATCATTTGCATTTCATATCATGTCATCATGTGCATCTCATTTTGCATACGTGTTCGTCTCATGCATCCGAGCATTTTCCCCGTTGTCCGTTTTGCAATCCGGCACTCCTATGTCCTCCGGCGTCCCCTCTTCCCTCTTCTCTTGTGTGGGTATTAAACTTTCTCGGAATGGCCCGAGGTTTGCCAAGCGGCCTTGGTATAGCACCGGTAGACCGCCTGTCAAGTTTCGTGCCATTCGGAGTCCGTTTGGTACTCCAACGGTTAACCGGGTAACCGCAAAGCCCTCTTTTGTTTCCAGCCCACCACCCCTTCCAAAGTGGCCCAAACCCACCAAACTTCCCTCCATGCTCTCGGTCGTTCGATCACGATCGCGTGGCCGAAAACCGCTCCTTATTTGGACTCTCCTAGCTCCCTCTATGCCTATTTATACACCCCCTATTCCATTTTCGCGGTCTAATCCCCCGAAACCCTAGATCTCCTCCTCTGCGCGCCGGACACGTTCGACCGCCACCGGACGCGTCGCCGCCACGTCGCCTCGGCCAATAGCAGGCCGCCACGTCATCGCCGCCGCCCACGACCACTCGGCGCCCGCCACTGTCAGCTCCACTGCACCGCGCCCGCCGCCGCCCGCCTCGCTCAGCCAGGCAGCCTCGCTGCAAGCGCCTGGCGCCTCCGCCCGCGGCGCAGCCGCGCCCTCGCTGCGCGGCGAACCGCCGCCGTCGAGCCGCTTCGCCGCCCGCGCCGACCGCCGCCGCCGCTCGGCCCGCCGCCGTCGCCTCCGCCGGCCGCGCTCCTGCCGGCGACCTCGCGCCACCCAAGAACCCCAGCGCCGTCCGCCGCCTCGTCTTCCACACGCGCGCCCGCACGACCTCGCGCCAGCGCCCGGCGCCGCGCGCCTTCCCATGCGTCGCCGCCCGCCGTCGGGTTTCCCGACCTCGCCCGGCGAGCTCTTCCGCCCGAGCCGCCGCCATGCTCCTGCCTCCTCGATCCGGTCGGGATCGAGGAGAGGGATGACCGAACCTCAACGCCGCCACGTGGGCCCCTCATGCCAGACTCAAGGCCCAGCTCAAACCGAATCGGGCCTCACCACTGGGTGAGCCACACCGTGAAGCCCCCTCTCGTTTTTTCTCCTTCTGCTGTTGGGCTTGCCCAGATTCGCCCGTAGTGGTTTTTTCCGTTGCTGCCATTTTGCATTATCCATTGTATTAACAGATTTCTGAAAAACCCTCAAAGTTCATGCATTTAATAACTCCACAACGTGCATCGGATTAAAATGATTTAAACATGTAAAATGCTTAGAATTTCATCTAGTTTCATAATATCCAACTTTCATCCATGTTTAAAATGTTTAAAATGCTGTTTGTTTAAATTTGCTTAAATGCCATGTTAAAATGGTTTATTTCATAACTATTTAACCGTAACTCCAAATTTAATAAACTTTATATGTAAATGGGGTGGAAAAATGCCTAGTTTAACATGGTCCACTTTATTTTCTTGTTTAACAACATTAAAATGGTGTTTAGGGCAGAACAGTACCGAATCTAAAATATGCACATGAGGATTTTTCGGAATTGTTGTTTGTTGTTTCCGGCCTCATTTAAAATTGCCTAGCTAGGTAGTTTTCATATGCTTCACCCCTTGCCATGTTAATCAACATTTAATATTGTTGGGTACCTAAACGGGATCAAACTAAATAACTTGTCGTGGTGTTTCATCAATATGCACCGTTGCATATTGAGCTCCACTTAATTTGTAGGATTGCTTGTGCACTTTGCCATGTCATGCCATGCCTCTTTAAACCGGACATGCATCATACTTGTTTGCGCATCATGCCACGTTATGTGATGGTTGTTTACTATGTTGTTTGCTTTTCCGGGTGCTTTCTCTCGTTAGCTTCGGTTTCGTTCCGGAGTTGTGAGGATTCGTTCGACTGCGTCCGTTTGTCTTCTTCATGGAATCGTTCTTCTTCCTTGCGGGATCTCAGGCAAGATGATCATACCCTCGAAATCACTACTATCTTTGCTATGCTAGTTTGCTCGCTCTTTTGCTATGCCAATGCTACGATGCCTACCTTTTGCTTGTCAGCCTCCCAAATTGCCATGTCAAACCTCTAACCTTTGACACCACTCCTAGCAAACCGTTGTTTGGCTATGTTACCGCTTTGCTCAGCCCCTCTTATAGCGTTGTTAGTTGCAGGTGAAGATTGAAGTTTGTTCCTCGTTGGAACATGGAGATGTTGTTCCTTGTTGGAACATGTTTACTTGTTGGGATATCACAATATATCTTATATTATTAATGCATCTATATACTTGGTAAAGGGTGGAAGGCTCGGCCTTATGCCTGGTGTTTTGTTCCACTCTTGCCGCCCTAGTTTCCGTCATACCGGTGTTATGTTCCCGGATTTTGCGTTCCTTACGCGATCGGGTGATTTATGGGACCCCCCTGACAGTTCGCTTTGAATAAAACTTGTCCAGCAAGGCCCAACATTGCCTTTTACCATTTGCCTCACCTAGCCTTTTTTTCCCTTGGGTTTCCGGAGCCCGAGGGTCATCTTTATTTACCCCGGGCCGGTGCTCGCTAGAGTGTTGGTCCAAACCGTCGACCGCGGGTGTACTGGGGCAACTCTGGGCTGGCCTACGGAAGTTTGGACAATCCGTGTGCCACGAGAACGAGATATGTGCAGCTCCTATCGATTTGTCGGCACATTCGGGCGGCTTTGCTGGTCTTGTTTTACCATTGTCGAAATGTCTTGATGTACGGGATACCGAGTCGATCGGAGTGTCTTGGGTGAAGGTCTATTCCTTCGATGATCGCGAGAGCTTGTCATGGGCTAAGTTGGGACACCCTGCAGGTTTAAACTTTCGAGAGCCGTGCCGCGGTTATGTGGCAGATGGGAATTTGTTAATGTCCGGTTGTAGAAAACCTGAAGTTGACCTTAATTAAAATACATCAACCGCGTGTGTTACCGTGATGGTCTCTTTCCGGCGGAGTCCGGGAAGTGAACACAGTGTTGGATTTATGCTTGACGTAGGTTGCTATAGGATCACTTCTTGATCATACTTTTATCGACCGTGCTTTGCTTTCTCTTCTTGCTCTCATTTGCGTATGTTAGCCACCACATATGCTAGTCGCTTGCTGCAGCTCCACCTCATGCTTTTACCTTACCCATAAGCTTAAATAGTCTTGATCTCGTGGGTGCGAGATTGCTGAGTCCCCGTGGCTCACCAGATACTTCCAAAACCAGTTTGCGGTGCCTATGTTACCGAAAGCGGAGACTTAATCAAGCTCAAGGAGGAGCTCGATGAAGATCTTGCCCTTTGTGTTGTTTCGTTCTAGTTGATCAAGAGTGGAGCCCGGTTAGGGTCGATCGTGGACCTTTGTCGCATTTGGGGTTCTTCTTTTATTTTGGTTCCGTAGTCGGACCTTGTTTGTATCTGGATGATGTAATGTTTTATTCATGTAATTGTGTGAAGTGGCGATTGTAAGCCAACTATGTATCTTTTCCCCTTATGTATTACTTGGATTGTGTGAAGATTACCTCACTTGCGACATTGCTTTCAATGCGGTTATGCCTCTAAGTCGTGCTTCGACACGTGGGAGATATAGCCGCATCGAGGGCGTTACAAGTTGGTAATCAGAGCCATCCCCGACCTTAGGAGCCCCACTGCTTGATCGTTTTTAGTGGCCGAGTTGTGTCTAGAAAAATGTTTTGAGTCATTTAGGATTATATATATCGGAGAGTTTAGGAATTCTTTTTACTCCTCAGTCCCTTCGACCTTCTGGTGAGGTATCCTGACGTAGAGTTTTGACTCTTCTCTTCTCAAATTTCACTAAATTTTTTTTAGGATCACGCGGGTATCTTGGAATCGTTCCGATGGTTTTATGATGACAACATTGTCTTGGTGCCTCCTGACATTTAGGGGTTGTGGCAGTGTCCCGGGGAGTTGAGCTCCGAGGTGTTGTCGTCATAATTTTATCGTTGCGATTCGAATACCGAGTTTAGTACGCCGACATCGAAAATCTCTTTTATGCAGTTGTTGGTGAGATAACCCCGCTAACCCAGTACTGAGGTGAGTACGGGAGTATTGCCATGACTCGTATAACGGATGCTTTTCGAAGGTTGAGGTAGACGATTTCTGAAGGTTTCTTGGTTATGTGTTGACGGATGGATACAGCTGGATGTAGGGATTGTTAGTTTGGGTGAGATATATATTGCTCCCTGTATCCCCAACACCAGATTGCATAACCGTAAAGTTTCGGGAGTTTCATAGGTGGGAATTCAAGTAGCTCCTAGGATATCTTTCCGACGGATGTATGATATGAAATTGGGGTTCGACGTCTAGTGGTCCGCCTATTCACGGTTGGTTTCTGATGGTCTTGTTGTGTCTTAAAGAGTCCTTGGCTATGCCGACTCGGGGACGCTTCAGTATGTCATGTGCCTTGCCTTGTACATGATGGTGCTGTCTGATTGAGCCGTGTAGGCCCCACCACGAAAACTTCGGACGAAATCTCTATCATATGTTTGTTCCGGCTTATTCTGCAAGCCAAATCCTTTGTTTTGTTTTATTGTGGTATTCGAGTTGCTTCGAAGTCAAATGTTGAATCCATACCTTTCCTAAACGGTGTTCTCATATTGCTATGTGAATACTAATCCTTTTTAATCATTGAGGTTGTCATGTTAATCCTTTTCCAACCGGCGTGTTTCTCTTCAAGTGGATCCGATCACTTCAACATCAGCAAGACCAATTATCATTTCTTCTCAACGGTGTTTGTTTCATCCGTCTCCAAGTTGCCTTTGTTCTTTCCGCCCACCCACCCTTTTTCTTCAAGGACTAAGATTTCTTTACCAAGTATCCTTTTATTTTGTGAAGTTTCTCCATTCTTTCCGTCAATGTTCTTACCCGGTGGTTCTCAAGAAGATGTCCTACTAGTTCGTCATTCCTCATTCCTTTCTCTTCTCCGGTGGATTCAAGTCAAGTTTTATTGATAATACCTTTTTCCTCATTTCAATGTCTTCTCATATCGGTGCACCTCATTATCATTCTACTTCTCGCTATTTGTTATTCCGGAGTGCTCAAGATATCTCGAAGATTCGTGTTTCCACTCTGCATTCATTCAAGCTCTTTCGAGATTGGTATCTCATTCAAGCCATTTAATTCAACCGGTGCAACATCTCTTTTAAATCTTTTCCAATGATGTTCTTTTGAGTGGGCCCTAACCCACAGGTCTTTTCCCAGGATCTTACCTGGCTCTTCTAATTCTCCCGGAGCTATTCTCTAATTCTTTTCAAAGTTTGACGTAAGAATGAGTTATCATCAGTCAAATGCTTTTCGCCAAGATCTTTCAAATTCTTTCATAGTTGGCTCAACCTCTTCGCCTTTGATTCTTCCGGTGTGCCTCAATAATTCTTGGTGGTGTTTTTTGTTGTCATTCTCATCATTTGAAGACCGAAGAAGAGTTTCTCGTTAATCTTGCTCTATTCTCTTCAAGATTCATGGTTCTAGCTTGATGCCATCCCCTCATAATTGTTTTCGATTGTGAGAATTCTTTTCTTACCATCCGGAGCATTTCATGAGTTGTTTCCATTTCTTTCCTCCGAAGGCCATCATGTCATAATTCTTCATTCTTAGATTTGAGCTTTCATTCTCCAAATCTCACCGGTGCATCGTTCAAATATCCTCTAATCAGCTCATGATCTCTTGGTTCTCTTGTTTCTAAATTCTGTCAAGCACCTTCGTTCATTTGCAAATTCTTACCGGTGATGCACCCCTACTTCGATCATTTTCAATTCTTACAGTGGTTCTTTCAAGATCTCTCTTCCTTGTTCATCATATCAATTCATTCGCTCTTTCCAATCCTACCGGTGGTTCGTTGAAGACCTTCCCAAGCTTGCGCCATATCTATCTTAATCCTTTCTACGGGAATAAGTAGTATGCCAAATCCGTTGATTGTCATCAATTTAATTGGTGAAGGATACGCATAACATAATTCTTGTTCTTCTTTCATCCAAGTGATTCTTTTCTTCCGGAGATTATTCATGACGAATAAATTCTTGATTACAAGTGATTCATCTTTCTTTCCGGAGTTGGTCATCATATCACATTCTCGGTTCGAGAGGCTTCATCTTTCTTTTCGGAGTTCCAAGCTCTCTCAATTATCTCGTCGCGAAGCTCCATCTAAATCTTTGCAAGGCTTCACCTTGTGTTTTCAACTTCTCTTTCTTCCTATCATCCTTTTATTGCCGGAGTTCTTCATTGAGGCTATACATGGTGCTTTGTCAAGGATTCTTTTCATTCTTCAATTGTTCATCAAGTTTTCTCTCGAAGTTAAGATCCTTCAAGCTATACTCAAAATTAAACAGGGTGCCCAACACTTGTTTGTTTTGGGGAGTTCAAGTATTCTTCATCTTGCATTTCGAAGTGCAATTCTTTCTACCTTATCTTTTGAGGTGGTATTATATCATTCGTGACAATTTCCATTCATGTTTCATGATTCACATGTTGTCAAGAGTGAGGTATTTTAAATCCATCAGTCTTTTGTTGGAGTTATCTTGGTATAGATTTCACCTAAAAACTTCCCTAAGGAATGTTGCTATTATGGTGCTTATCAATGATCCAAGTTATCTCCTATCCTCTTGGCGAAAGCAGTTTTTCATCTCTTTGGTGCTCTCAATCAAATCAATGGTTTCCGTTAGTGGCAGAATTTGACCTCATAATGTTGAGATATTTCCATAGGCCCACTACAAACTTATTCTTTTCGTTTCGTTGTTGGTTTTCCAACAACTCCGCTCAATCCTTCTTTTAAAGATGCTCTCCCAAATTCATTTGAGGTAGTACATGTTGTTTTCTTCTCCATTCTTTTATTCCAATGATCTATCTTATATTCTTTCTTCCGGTGACATTGTGATGTTGCTCTCTTCGCTCATCATCTCAAATTGTGAGGACCGTGTTCTTTCCATGCTTACCCGTTTAACCGGAGTGTCGTGTCATCTCTTCAAATGCTTTTCATCTTATCAAGTTTTCCTCTTCTTTCAACCGAGTCTTTGCCTTAATTCTTTCCCCATCATCTTGTTTTAACCGGAGTGGTTTCTAATTCTATCTTGTCCATTAAACTCTTGATTCATGTCTTTGCAACCTTCAAGTCCTCGTAATGTTCCTTGTTCCTCTTGTCCAACGATTTGCTTGCAATCTCATTCATCTCTGTTGTACTCTTTCTTTTAAATTGCTCAACCTCTCAAGGTTCATGGTTTTCACTCGTTCGTCAAAGAAGCAACTTAGTTTTACCGCTTATCTTCCTCTTCCTTTTCCCTCCGGTGCCATCCTAGATCTCGGGACGAGATCCTCTCATAGTGGTGGAGTGTTGTAACGCCCCAGAGTCGTTGCGCCAGGTGTCCGCCAGTTATTTGCCGTTGTTGCCATGTCATTGCTTGCGTGTTGCATTTCACCATGTCATCATCTGCATTTCATATCATGTCATCATGTGCATCTCATTTTGCATACGTGTTCGTCTCATGCATCCGAGCATTTTCCCCGTTGTCCGTTTTGCAATCCGGCACTCCTATGTCCTCCGGCGTCCCCTCTTCCCTCTTCTCTTGTGTGGGTATTAAACTTTCTCGGAATGGCCCGAGGTTTGCCAAGCGGCCTTGGTATAGCACCGGTAGACCGCCTGTCAAGTTTCGTGCCATTCGGAGTCCGTTTGGTACTCCAACGGTTAATCGGGTAACCGCAAAGCCCTATTTTGTTTCCAGCCCACCACCCCTTCCAAAGTGGCCCAAACCCACCAAACTTCCCTCCATGCTCTCGGTCGTTCGATCACGATCGCGTGGCCGAAAACCGCTCCTTATTTGGACTCTCCTAGCTCCCTCTATGCCTATTTATACACCCCCTATTCCATTTTCGCGGTCTAATCCCCCGAAACCCTAGATCTCCTCCTCTGCGCGCCGGACACGTTCGACCGCCACCGGACGCGTCCGCCGCCACGTCGCCTCGGCCAATAGCGAGCCGCCACGTCATCGCTGCCGCCCTGACCACTCGGCGCCCGCCACTGTCCGGCTCCACGCTGCAAGCCGCCGCCCGCCCGCCCGCCTGCGCAGCAGCAGCTCGCCAGCCTGAAGCGCCTCGCCGCCAGCGCAGCCCGCGCCTCGCCGCCGCGAACCGCCGCCGTCGAGCCGCTTCGCCGCCCGCGCCGCCGCCCGCCGCCGCCCGCTCCAGCCCGCCATTGCTCGCCTCCGCGCCGGCGCTCCCACCGGCGACCTCGCGCCACCCGCAACCCCAGCGCCGTCCGCCGCCTCGTCTTCCCGCCGCGCCGCCGCTCGCCGGCTCGCGCCCGGCGCCCGGCGCCTTCGCCTTCCGGCCGTCGCCGCCCCGCCGTCGGGTTTCCCCGACCCCGCCGGCGAGCTCTTCCGCCCCGAGCGCCGCCGCCATGCTCCTGCCTCCCTCGATCCGGTCGGGATCGAGGAGAGGGATGACCGGGCCTCAACGCCGCCACGTGGGCCCCCGCGGCCCAGACTCCAAGGCCCAGCTCCAGCCGAACTGGGCCTCAGCCCACTGGGTGAGCCACACCCGTAGCGCCCCCCTCTCGTTTTTTTTCTCCTTCTGCTGTTGGGCTTGCCCCAGATTCGGCCCGTAGTGGTTTTTTCCCGTTGCTGCCATTTTTGCATTATCCATTGTATTAACAGATTTACAGAAAAACCCTCAAAGTTCATGCATTTAATAACTCCACAACCGTGCATCGGATTAAAATGATTTAAACATGTAAAATGCTTAGAATTTCATCTAGTTTCATAATATCCAACTTTCATCCATGTTTAAAATGTTTAAAATGCTGTTTGTTTAAATTTGCTTAAATGCCATGTTAAAATGGTTTATTTCATAACTATTTAACCGTAACTCCAAATTTAATAAACTTTATATGTAAATGGGGTGGAAAAATGCCTAGTTTAACATGGTCCACTTTATTTTCTTGTTTAACAACATTAAAATGGTGTTTAGGGCAGAACAGTACCGAATCTAAAATATGCACATGAGGATTTTCCGGAATTGTTGTTTGTTGTTTCCGGCCTCATTTAAAATTGCCTAGCTAGGTAGTTTTCATATGCTTCACCCCTTGCCATGTTAATCAACATTTAATATTGTTGGGTACCTAAACGGGATCAAACTAAATAACTTGTCGTGGTGTTTCATCAATATGCACCGTTGCATATTGAGCTCCACTTAATTTGTAGGATTGCTTGTGCACTTTGCCATGTCATGCCATGCCTCTTTAAACCGGACATGCATCATACTTGTTTGCGCATCATGCCACGTTATGTGATGGTTGTTTACTATGTTGTTTGCTTTTCCGGTGCTTTCTCTAGTTAACCGGTTTCGTTCGGAGTTGTGAGGATTCGCTCGATTGCGTCCGTTTGTCTTCTTCATGGAATCGTTCTTCTTCCTTGCGGGATCTCAGGCAAGATGATCATACCCTCGAAATCACTACTATCTTTGCTATGCTAGTTTGCTCGCTCTTTTGCTATGCCAATGCTACGATGCCTACCTTTTGCTTGTCAGCCTCCCAAATTGCCATGTCAAACCTCTAACCTTTGACACCACTCCTAGCAAACCGTTGTTTGGCTATGTTACCGCTTTGCTCAGCCCCTCTTATAGCGTTGTTAGTTGCAGGTGAAGATTGAAGTTTGTTCCTCGTTGGAACATGGAGATGTTGTTCCTTGTTGGAACATGTTTACTTGTTGGGATATCACAATATATCTTATATTATTAATGCATCTATATACTTGGTAAAGGGTGGAAGGCTCGGCCTTATGCCTGGTGTTTTGTTCCACTCTTGCCGCCTAGTTTCCGTCATACGGTGTTATGTTCCCGGATTTTGCGTTCCTTACGCGATCGGGTGATTTATGGGACCCCCGACAGTTCGCTTTGAATAAAACTTGTCCAAAGAAGGCCCAACATTGCCTTTTACCATTTGCCTCACCTAGCCTTTTTTTTCCCTTGGGTTTCGGAGCCCGAGGGTCATCTTTATTTACCCCGGGCCGTGCTCGTTGTGAGTGTTGGTCCAAACCGTCGACCGCCGGTGGTACCGTGGGCAACTCGGGCTGGCCTACCGGAAGTTTGGACAATCCGGTGTGCCACGAGAACGAGATATGTGCAGCTCCTATCAGGATTTGTCGGCACATTCGGGCGGCTTTGCTGGTCTTGTTTTACCATTGTCGAAATGTCTTGATGTACCGGGATACCGAGTCGATCGGAGTGTCTTGGGTGAAGGTCTATTCTTCGATGATCGCGAGAGCTTGTCATGGGCTAAGTTGGGACACCCCGCAGGTTTAAACTTTCGAGAGCCGTGCTGCGGTTATGTGGCAGATGGGAATTTGTTAATGTCCGGTTGTAGAAAACCTGAAGTTGACCTTAATTAAAATACATCAACCGCGTGTGTTACCATGATGGTCTCTTTCCGGCGGAGTCCGGGAAGTGAACACGGTGTTGGATTTATGCTTGACGTAGGTTGCTATAGGATCACTTCTTGATCATACTTTTATCGACCGTGCTTTGCTTTCTCTTCTTGCTCTCATTTGCGTATGTTAGCCACCACATATGCTAGTCGCTTGCTGCAGCTCCACCTCATGCTTTTACCTTACCCATAAGCTTAAATAGTCTTGATCTCGTGGGTGCGAGATTGCTGAGTCCCCGTGGCTCACCAGATACTTCCAAAACCAGTTTGCAGGTGCCTATGTTACCGAGCAAGAGACGCAATCAAGCTCAAGGAGGAGCTCGATGAAGATCTTGCCCTTTGTGTTGTTTCGTTCTAGTTGATCAGTAGTGGAGCCCAGTTGGGGTCGATCGTGGACCTTTGTCGCATTTGGGGTTCTTCTTTTATTTTGGTTCCGTAGTCGGACCTTGTTTGTATCTGGATGATGTAATGTTTTATTCATGTAATTGTGTGAAGTGGCGATTGTAAGCCAACTATGTATCTTTTCCCCTTATGTATTACTTGGGTTGTGTGAAGATTACCTCACTTGCGACATTGCTTTCAATGCGGTTATGCCTCTAAGTCGTGCTTCGACACGTGGGAGATATAGCCGCATCGAGGGCGTTACAGGAGTCCACTCCTCTTGAGAATAACCCACCTAGCATGGAAGATATAGGCAGCCCTAGTTGTAACATGAGCTGCTCGAGCATACAAAACAGAATTTCATTTGAAGGTTTGGAGTTTGGCACATAAAAATTTACTTGGAACGGCAGGTAAATACCGCATATAGGAAGGTATAGTGGAATCATATGGAACAACTTTAAGGTTTAAGGAGTTTGGATGCACAAGCAGTATTCCCGCTTAGTACAGGTGATGGCTAGCAAAAGACTGGGAAGCGACCAACTGAGAGAGTGACAACAGTCGTAAACATGCATTAAAATTAATTCACACCGAGTACAAGCATGAGTAGGATATAATCCACCATGAACATAAATATCATGAAGGCTATGTTGATTTGATTCAACTACATGCGTGAACATGTGCCAAGTCGAGTCACTCAATTCATTCAAGGAGGATACCGTCCCATCATATCACATCATAATCATTATAATAGCATGTTGGCACGCAAGGTAAACCATTATAACTCATAGCTAATCATGCATGGCACAAGCAACTATAATCTCTAAATGTCATTGCAAATATGTTTACTTCATAATAAGCTGAATCAAGAATGATGGACTCATCATATTTAAAAAAACAAAAGAGGTCGAGTTCATACCAGCTTTTCTCATCTCAATAAGTCCATCATATATCGTCATTATCGCCTTTCATTTGCACGACCGAACAATGTGTATAATAATAAGAGTGCACGTGCATTGGACTAAGCTGGAATCTGCAAGCATTCAACTCAAAAGAGAAGACAAGTAATATGGGCTTTAAGTTAAATAAACAATCATGCATATGAGAGCCACTAAGCATTTTCAATATGGTCTTCTCGACCCCCAAAAGAAAGAAAAGAAAATAAAACTATTTACACGGGAAAGCTCCCAACAAATAAAAAGAAGAATAAGAAATCTTTTTGGGTTTTCATTTTAATTCTACTACAAGCATAGAACTTAAACTAACTAATTTTTTTTGTTTTTCTTAAGGTTTATCAAACACACAAGAAGAAAACTAGAAAAAGAAATTTAAACTAACATGGATAATACAATGAAAGAGTATGAGCACTGACAACTAGTGTGTGAACATGAATGTAAAGTCGGCGAGAAATACGTACTCCCCCAAGCTTAGGCTTTTGGACTAAGTTGGTCTAATACCAAGGACCACAGCTACTCTCCCCGGTGTATTGGGAGGTGTAATCAGGATACCACTGGCTGGTCATCTCCGGATCCCACTGAACATATGATGCACGATAAGGGTCCAGTTCAGGTTCCGGCTTAGGTTTAGGTTCTGGAGTAAAAGCTTGGGCTTGATGATTGTTCACTGCTTCCGGCGTGACAAGAAAATTTTCTGCAAGCAAATCAAACAACAGAGGCGCAGGCAAAATAATAATCTCAATGTGTTTCTTATTAAATCTAAGTTTATACAAGAGCATCTTCTCTTCGTTGTCAATAATAAACTTGTGTGCTACCATGCTCTTGTAATCTAAAATGTGAGGAGGCAATTTTATCTCCTCTTTCTCATGGTTCCTAATGGGTATCTGAAAATGTCTAGCAAGACGTGCAGCATAGATACCTCCAAATATGGGGCCTTTTGTACGATTCAGGGCTAGCCGTTTAGCAACGACGGCACCCATACTAAAAGTATTGTCTCCAAGCAAGGCATGTTGAAGAATGATAATATCAGGAACACTAAAGCTTCCACTATTTCCACGACCAATCAAGCATCTACTAGCAAATATGGCAAAGTAGCGTAAAACAGGAAAGTGTATGCTAGAGATTTTTGCCTCGGAACCCTTCTTTGGCTCTCTACAGCGATAGTTTTAACAAAGCCATCCACATCTTTAGGACGGGGTTCCTCTAATTCTCCCTCATAAGGTATCCTACACACCGCGCAAAAATTACTTAAAGACATTTCTCTGAATTCATCATATAAATGAAATGATACTGCAGGCGGTGACTTCTTAGGATAGTAATAAAAGTTTTGCACGAAAGTATTAGTGAGTAAGAGATACTGATTGATCTAGTCGTTGATGAAACCGGTGAGGCCTGCAGTCTCGATCAAAGAATAAAAATCTTCATGAATTCCAGCTTCTTTCAAGAAATCATCGCATGGCCATTCACACGACCGTACTTCCGCTAATCGAGGAAGATTATACTTGGCTTTTTCCTTCTCTTTAGCTTGTTTTTCCTGAGAGCCTTGGCTAGAAGAGCCCCTAAAAAATTTCCTTAACATTTTCTGAAAATTTCTGAAATTTTAGTAACTTCAAAATAAAAGTGAATAAAACTAAACAAGATTGGTAGCAACTACTCCTACAAGTGCCTAGAGCCTGTATCATGCATTGGAATTGCTTGGGACCTCAAAAAGTTAACATGGAAGCTCAAGAACATGGTCACCTATGTAGCAAAAATTTGCAATGAATAAAGCACTAGAACAAAAACTAATTGGACCAATGGAGGAGTCACATACCAAGCAACAATCTCCCAAAACAGTTTTGTAAATGGAGCTTTGAGCAAGGAGATCGAAAATCGCAGCAAAATGAGTTAGAACTCGTGCTTGAGCTGGATGGGGATTTTTTTGGGTAGAAGATGAAGTGTGTGGGTGCTGGCATAAGTGGAGGGGGGCCACCAGGGGCCCACGAGACAGGGGGGCGCGCCCTATAGGGGGGCGCCCTCCACTCTCGTGGCCTGGTGCTTGCCCCTCCTGCAGTGATTTCAGTGCCTAAAATCCTCAAATATTCCATAAAAAATCATACTAAATTTGCAGGGCATTTGGAGCACTTTTATTTTCGGACTATTTTTTATTGGGATAATTCAGAAAGTAGACAGAGAATACTATTTTTGCTTTATTTAATCTAAATAACAGAAAGTAAAAAGTGGGTACAAAAGGTTGTGCCTTCTAGTTTCATCCATCTCACGATCATCAAAATGAATCCACTAACAAGGTTGATCAAGTCTTGTTAACAAACTCATTCCGAATAACACAGAACCGGAGAAATTTCGAATAACACTAAGTTACCTCAACGGGGATATGAAAATCCCCAACAATAAGAATATCAGATTTTTTCTTGACAGTAGGGAGAGGAAATTCAAAACCTCCAATAATAATAGTTGGAACTTTTCCAATAGAATTGATACTATGAACTTGAGATTGTTTCCTCGGAAAGTGTACCGTATGCTCATTACCATTAACACGAAAAGTGACATTGCCTTTGTTGCAATCAATAACATCCCTTGCAGTATTAAGAAAAGGTCTACCAAGGATAATCGACATACTATCATCCTCGGGAATATCAAGAATAACAAAGTCCATTAAGATAGTGACATTTGCAACCACAACAGGCACATCCTCACAAATACCGACAGGTATAGCAGTTGATTTATCAGCCATTTGCAAAGATATTTCAGTAGGTGTCAACTTATTCAATTAAAGTCTATGATATAAAGACAGAGGCATAACACTAACACCGGCTCCAAGATCACATAAAGCAGTTCTAACATAATTTCTTTTAATAGAGCATGGTATAGTTGGTACACCCGGATCTCCAAGTTTCTTTGGTATTCCACCCTTAAAAGTGTAATTACCAAGCATGGTGGAAATTTCAGCTTCCGGTATCTTTCTTTTGTTTGTAATGATATCCTTCATATACTTAGCATAAGGATTTACTTTGAGCATATCAGTTAAGCGCATACATAAGAAAATAGGTCTAATCATTTCAGCAAAGCGCTCAAAATCCTCATCATCCTTTGTCTTGGATGGTTTAGGAGGAAAGGGCATGGGTTTCTGAACCCATGGTTCTCTTTCTCTACCGTGCTTCCTAGCAACAAAATCTCTCTTATCATAACGTTGATTATTTGATTGTGGGTTATCAAGATCAACCGCAAGTTCAATCTCTACTTCATTGTTTTTACTAGGTTGAGCATCAACATGAACATTATCATTAACATTATCACTAGGTTCATGTTCATCCCCTGATTGTGTTTCAGCATCAGAGATAGAAATATCATTGGGATTCTCAGGAGTGTCTACAGTAGGTTCACTAGAAGCATGCAAAGTTCTATCATTTTTCTTCTTCTTCTTTTTAGAAGAACTAGGTGCCTCTAAATTATTTCTCTGAGAATCTTGCTCTATTCTCTTAGGGTGGCCTTCAGGATACAAAGATTCCTGAGTCATTCTACCAGTTCTAGTAGCCACTCAAACAGCAAAGTCATTTTTATTATTTAATTCATCAAGCAAATCATTTTGAGCTTTGAGTACTTGCTCATCCTGAGTAGCAACCATAGACGCATATTTGCTAATGAGCTTGAGTTCACCTTTAACTCTAGCCATATTATCGCTCACGCGTCCTATCTCGAAAGCATTATTCTTTAACTCTCTACCAACATAAGCATTAAAACTTTCTTGCCTAGCCATAAAGTCATCAAATTCATCTAAGCATGGGCTATGAAATTTAGTAGAGGGTATTTCAACTTTATCATATCTATAGAGAGAATTTACCTTTACTACCTGTGTCGGGTTATCAAGACAATATGGTTCTTCAACAGGCGGTATATTAAGACCATGTATTTCTTCAATAGGTGGTAAATTCTTAACATCTTCAGCTTTAATACCTTTTTCCTTCACTGATTTCTTTGCCTCTTGCATATCTTTAGGACTGAGAAATAAAACACCTCTCTTCTTCAGAGTGGGTTTAGGAATAGGCTCAGGAGTTGGCTAAATTGGTTCAGGAATTCCCTCAGGAATTGGATCAGGAAGAGTCCAATCATTTTCATTACTCAACATATTATTCAATAGTAATTCAGCTTCGTCAACTGTTCTTTCCCTGAAAACACAACCAGCACAACTATCCAAGTAGTCCTTGGAAGCATCGGTTAGTCCATTATAAAAGATATCAGGTATTTCATTTTTCTTAAGAGGATGATCAGCAAAGCATTATAATCAAGAAGCCTCCCCAAGCTTGTGGGAGACTCTCTCCTTTGATTTGCACAAAATTATATATTTCCATAAGGCAGCTTGTTTCTTATGAGCAGGAAATATTTAGCAGAGAAGTAATAAATCATATCCTGGGGACTACGCACACAACCAGGTGCAAGAGAATTATACCAAGTCTTAGCATCACCCTTTAATGAGAACGGAAATATCTTAAGGATATAAAAATAGCAAGACTTCTCATCATTAGTGAACAGGGTAGCTATATCATTCAACTTGGTAAGATGTGCCACAACAGTTTCAGATTCAAGGCCATAAAAAGGATCAGATTCAACTAAAGTAATAATCTCAGGATCAACAGAGAATTCATAATCCTTATCAGTAACACAAATAGGTGAAGTAGCAAAAGCAGGGTCAGGTTTCATTCTAGCATTAAGAGACTGCTGCTTCCATTTAGTTAATAATTTCTTAAGTCATATCTATCATTGCAAGCAAAGATAGCTCTAGCAGCTTCTTCATTCATAACATAACCCTCAGGAACAACAGGCAATTCATAATCATTAGGAGAACCTTCATCATCACTATCATCAATAATAGCATCTTCAATAATTTCATTCCCCCTAACTCTAGCAAGTTGTTCATCAAGAAATTCACTTAATGGTATCACGTACAGAAGTAGTTTCATCATAAGTATCATGCAAAGCAAAAGTGGCATCATCAATAACATGCGACATATCGGAGTTCATAGCGGTAGCAGGTTTAGGTGTCGCAAGCTTACTCAAAACAGAAGGAGAATCTAGTGCAAAGCTAGATGGCAGTTCCTTACCTCCCCTCGTAGTTGAGGGATAGATCGTAGTTTTCGCGTCTTTCAAGTTCTTCATAGTGATCAACAGATATAAATCCCAAGTGACTAGAGAATAGAGATATGCTCCCCGATAACGGTGACAGAAATTAGTCTTGATAACCCACAAGTGTAGGGGATCGCAACAACTTTCGAGGGTAAAGTATTCAACCCAAATTTATTGATTCGACACAAGGGGAGCCAAAGAATATTCTTGAGTATTAGCAGTTGAGTTGTCAATTCAACCACACCTGGATAACTTAGTATCTCCAACAAAGTATTTAGTAGCAAAAGTGGTATGATAATAAAGGTAATGGTAGAAAAAGTAAAGATAATAGTTTTTGAGTTTTTGTAGTAGTTGTAACAGTAGCGACGGAAAAGTAAATAAGCGAAGAACAATATGTGAAAAGCTCGTAGGCAATGGATCAGTGATGGATAATTATGCCGGATGCGATTCCTCATGTAATAGCTATAACATAGGGTGACACAGAACTAGATCCAATTCATCAATGTAATGTAGGCATGTATTCCGTAAATAGTCATACGTGCTTATGGAAAAGAACTTGCATGCCATCTTTTGTCCTACCCTCCCGTGGCAGCGGGGTCCTAGCGGAAACTACGGTATATTAAGGCCTCCTTTTAATAGAGAACTGGAACAAAGCATTAGCACATAGTGAATACATGAACTCCTCAAAATATGGTCATCACCGAGAAGTATCCCGATTATTGTCACTTCGGGGTTGTCGGATCATAACACATAATAGGTGACTATAGACTTGCAAGATAGGATCAAGAACACACATAAATTCATGAAAACATAATAGGTTCAGATCCAAAATCATGGCACTCGGGCCCTAGTGACAAGCATTAACCATAGCAAAGTCATAGCAACATCAATCTCAGAACATAGTGGATACTAGGGATCAAACCCTAACAAAACTAACTTGATTACATGGTAAATCTCATCCAAACCATCACCGTCCAGCAAGCCTACGATGGAATTACTCACGCACGGCGGTGAGCATCATGAAATTGGTGATGGAGGATGGTCGATGATGACGACGGCGACGAATACCCCTCTCTGGAGCCCCGAATGGACTCCAGATGAGCCCTCCCGAGAGTGCTTAGGGCTTGGCGGCGGCTCCATGTCGTAAAACGCGATGAAACTTTCTCTTTGATTTTTTCTCCCCGAACATGAATATATGGAGTTGGAGTTGAGGTCGGTGGAGGTCCAGGGGGCCCACGAGATAGGGGCGCGCCCCCCTGTCTCGTGGACAGGGTGTGGGCCCCTGGTGTATTTCTTTCGCCCAATAATTCTTATTAATTCCAAAAAGTGCCTCCGTGGATTTTCAGGACATTCCAAGAACTTTTCTTTTCTACACATAAAACAACATCATGGCGATTCTGCTGAAAACAAGCGTCGATCCGATTAGTTTCATTCAAATCATGCAAGTTATAGTCCAAAACAAGGGCAAAAGTGTTTGGAAAAGTAGATACATTGGAGACGTATCAGTCAGCAACATAGCTCTCACCCTCCGAGTCTTGGGACAACATTATTCCAGATCTGACAGGAAAACAGAGAGAAAAGAAAACAGGAGATTTCTCCGTGATACGGAGGTTAATAGGTTCGGGAGGTATATATAGATTTTTTTATCTTCGAGGACAAGCAGAACGGAAGAAAAACGGAGATTTAAAAGTACCCGAGGTGGGCACAACCCACCTGGGCGCGGCAGGCAAGCCTTGCGCGCCCTGGTGTATCGTGCCCACCAGGGTCACTTTTCTGGAAGTTTCTTATTTTTCTAATTTTCTAAATATTCCAAAACTGACAAAAATATTTTTGCGGTTTTTCCGAGTCCGTTTACTTACCGTATGACGTACCTCCTTGTTTTCACGATTCTGGAGTGTTCCGGAAGGACTCTTTTATGTGTTCTTCCAGTGTCAAAGTTTGGATAACATTACTTTCAACGTTAATGGGCGTACCTGAGATATAGTGTTTTATTCGTTACCCATTGACAACCTTCGGTTTAGTCCCTTCGGCATTATTTATTTTGATAGCTCCGGATTAGTAGACCTCCTCGATGACATAGGGTCCTTCTCATTTGGAGAGGAGTTTTCTTGCAAAAAATAAAAAATGAGAGTTGTACAAAAGAACATATTCTCCAACTTTGAACTCACGCTTTTGGATTATTTTGTCATGCCATCTTTTAACTTTTTCTTTGAATAACTTAGCATTTTCATAAGCTTGGGTTCTCCATTCATCTAAGGAGCTAATATCAAATAACCTCTTTTCTCCAGCAAGTTTGAAATAATAATTGAGTTCTTTTATTGCCCAAAATGCTTTGTGTTCTTACTCAAGAGGTAAATGACAAGCTTTTCTATAGACCATTTTATATGGAGACATACCTATGGGATTTTTGTAAGCTGTTCTATAAGCCCAAAGTGCATCATCTAATTTCTTAGACCAATTCTTCTGGGACCTATTAACAGTCTTTTGTAATATTACTTTTATTTCTCTATTGCTAAGTTCAACTTGACCACTAGACTGAGGATGATAAGGTGACACAATTCTATGGTTAACATCATACTTAGCAAGCATTTTACGGAAAGCACCATGAATAATGTGTGAACCACCATCAGTCATTAAATATCCCTCCAAACCTTGGGAAAATAACTTCCTTAAGCATTTTAATAGAGGTGTTGTGATCAGCACTACTGGTTAGAATAGCTTCTACCCATTTAGTAACATAATCAACAACAACCAAAATATGTGTATACCCATTAGAGGAAGGAAAAGGTCCCATAAAGTCAAATCCCCAAACATCAAATGGTTCAACAACAAGTGAATAATTCATAGGCACTTGACGCTTACCTATATTACCTATTCTTTGGCATTCATCACAAGATAAGACAAACTTATGGGCATCTTTGAAGAGAGTAGGCCAATAAAAACCAGATTGCAATACCTTATGAGTGGTTTTGTCTCCCGCATGATGTCCTCCATAAGCTTCGGAGTGACATTTTCGTAGGATTTGTTCCTGTTCATGCTCAGGTACACAACGTCTAATAATACCGTCTACTCCTTCTTTATAAAGATGTGGGTCATCCCAAAAGTAATGTATTAAATCATAGAAGAATTTTTTCTTTTGTTGGTATGTGAAGCAGGTGGTATGTATTTAGCAACAATATAATTAGCATAGTCAGCATACCAAGGTGTACTATGAGAAACATTTATTGCAGCTAGTTGTTCATCAGGGAAGCTATCATTAATAGGTTGTGGGTCATCAAGAATATTTTCAAGTCTAGACAAGTTATCAGCCACGGGGTTCTCTACTCCTTTCCTATCAGTAATATGCAAATCGAAATCTTGTAGCAGAAGAACCCACCTAATCAGTCTAGGTTTAGCATCTTTCTTTTCCATAAGATATTTTATAGCAACATGATCGGTGTGAACGATTACTTTAGAATAAAAAAATGTAGGATCTGAATTTATCACAAGCAAACACCACTGCTAAGAATTCTTTTTCAGTAGTAGCATAGTTTCGTTGAGCACTATCTATAGTTTTAGTAGCATAATGAATAACATTTAGTTTCTTATCAACTCTTTGTTCTAGAACAACACCAATAGCATAATCACTAGCATCACAGATAATCTCAAAAGGCAAGTTCCAATCAGGTGGTTGAACAACAGGTGCAGTGATTAAGGCTTTCTTTAGTGTTTCAAAGGCTTCCATACAATCATCATCAAACACAAAGGGAATATCCTTTTGCAAAATATTAGTAAGAGGCCTAGAGATTTTAGAAAAGTCTTTGATAAACCTCCTATAGAAACCAGCATGACCAAGGAAACTACAAATACCTTCGATATCTTTAGGACATGGCATTTTCTCAGTTGCATCAACCTTGGCTTTGTCCACCTCAATGCCTCTTTCAGAAATTTTATGGCCCAAGACAATACCTTCATTAACCATATGTGGCACTTCTCCCAATTCAAGACAAGATTTGTTTGTTCACATCTCTGCAAAACTCAATCAAGATTGCTTAAACAATCATCAAAAGACTTCCCATAAACAGAAAAGTCATCCATGAAAACCTCAACAATCTTTTCACAAAAATCAGAGAGGATATCAGTCATACATCTTTGAAAGGTAGCAAGTGCATTACATAAACCAAAAGGCATACATCTATAAGCAAATGTTCCAAAAGGACAAGTAAAAGTGGTCTTTTCTTGATCAGATTGTAAAACATGTATTTGTGAAAAGCCAGAGTATCCATCAAGGAAGCAAAAATGTGTGTGCTTAGATAATCTTTCTAACATTTGATCAATGAAAGGCAGAGGCTAATGATCTTTTCTAGTAGCTTTATTTAATTTTCTATAGTCAATTACCATTCTATAGCCCGTGAAAATTATTTGTGAATAAGCTCATTCTTATCATTACGAACAACAATAATACCTCCCTTCTTAGGGACACAATGAACATGACTTACCCATCTACTATCAGCTATAGGATAGATTATACCTTCTTCCAGAAGTTTCAATATTTCCGTTCTTACCACTTCTTTCATTTTTGGATTTAACCGACGTTGGTAATCAACAATGGTTTTAGCATCAGGTTCCAATTAATCTTGTACTGACATAGAGTGGGACTAATGCCCTTAAGATCATCAAGAGTATATCCAATAGCAGCCCCGTGCTTCCTTAGAACTTTCAATAATCTTTCATCTTCATGTTCCGAAAGGTTAGCACTAATAATAACATGATATATCTTCTTTTCATCAAGATAAGCATATTTAAAAGTGCCTGGCAATTGTTTCAATTCAAAGACAGGATTGCCTTTAGGTGGAGGAGGACATCCTAGAGTTACAATAGGAAAATTGTGTTTAAGCATAGGTTGTTGTTGGAAACATATTCTATCTATTTCATTTCTTTCACGCATATGCAAATCATTTTCATGGTCTAGCAAATATTGTTCCAAAGGATCAGTAGGAGGCACAACAATAGAAGCAAGACCAATAATTTCATCCTTACTAGGCAAATCTTTCTTGTGAGGTTGTTTACTAAACTTGTAAAAATTAAACTCCTGAGATTCATCACCAAAGCTAACACCGACAGTTTGTTTCTCACAATCTATTTTAGCATTGACGGTGTTCAAGAAAGGTCTACCAAATATAATGGGACAAAAGTCATCTTGTGGGGTGCTAAGAACATGAAAATCAGTAGGGTATTTTATTTTTCCACACAAGACTTCAACATATCTAAGAATCCCAATTGGTGATATAGTATCTCTATTAACAAGTTTAATAGTAACATCTATGTCTTCTATCTCAGCAAGTGCTATTTCATCTTTAATTTCTTGATATAGTGAGAAAGTAATAGCACTTACACTAGCACCTATGTCACATAACCCATGATAACAGTGATCTCCTATCTTAACTGAGACAACATGCATGCCAACAACTGGTTTATATTTATCTTTTCCTTCAGGTTTAGCAATTCTAGAAGCTTTATCACAGAAGTAAATAACATGCCCATCAATATTATCCACTAAGAGATATTTAACTATAGCAACACTAGGTTCAACTTTGATTTGTTCAGATGGTTTGGGTGTTCTAACATAACTTTAGTTAACCACAGTTGAAGCTTTAGCATGTTCCTTCATCCTAACAGGAAAAGGTGGTTTTTCAATATAAGCAGTGGGAACAACTGGATCAACATTGTAAATGATGGTTTCTTCTTTAGCTTTTACTGGTTCTTTGATTTATTCTTTAATCGGTGGGTGATATTTAAACCACTTCTCCTTAGGGAGATCAACATGAGTAGCAAAAGATTCACAAAAGGAAGCTACTTCTCAGAGTCAAGTCCATATTTAGTGCTAAACTTTCGAAAAGCATCGGTATTCATAAAAGATTTAACACAATCAAACTTAGGTTCAATACCTGACTCTTTACCTTCGTCGAGTTCCCAATCTTCAGAGTTGCGTTTAATTCTTTCTAAAGAATCCCACCAGAATTCAATAGTCTTCTTCATTAAAGAACCAGTACAAGAAGTATCGAGCATGGATTGATCATTACGAGAAAGCCGAGCATAAAAATTCTGAATAATAATTTCTCTCGAGAGCTCGTGATTGGGGCATGAATATAACATTGACTTAAGCCTCCCCCAAGCTAGAGCAATAATTTTTCCTTCACGAGGCCAAAAATTATATATATAATTCCGATCACGATGAACTAGATGCATAGGATAATTTTTATGATAAAATTCCAATTTCAAACGGTTCCAGTTCCAAGATCCAATGTCATCGCCTAGCCTATACCATGTCAATGCTTTTCCCATCAAAGATAAAGGGAAAACCTTATTCTTAGCTTCATCTTTGGGCAAACCTGCAACCTTAAATAATCCACAAATTTTATCCACATATATCAAGGGCATATCAGGATGTTTGGTTCCATCTCCTGCATAAGGATTAGCTAGCAGTTGTTCTAACATATCCGAAGGAATTTCATATTCAATATTTTCAGTAGATGTAGTAGGTTGAGGGGTAACTAATTGTGGTTCCGATCGAGGTGAATATACCCCGAACAAACCACTCAAAGGATTGTTTTCCATAGTAGCAAGTAACAATAAATTTCAGCTCGTAGTAATAATGTTTCCTTACCAATTTCCACTTACCAAGAGCGCTTCACTGCCCGGCAACGGTGCCAGAAAATTGCCTTGATGACCCACAAGTATACGGGGTCAATTGTAGCCCTTTTCAAAAAGTAAGAGTGTCAAACCCAACGAGGAGCAGAAGGAAATGACAAGTGGTTTTCAGCAAGGTAATGCCTGCAAGTGCTAAAATTGTAAGTAGCGGAGTAGTTTGGTAGCAAGATAATTTGTAACGAGCAAGTAACAATAGTAATAACAAAAGTGTAGCAAGGTAGCCCAATTCTTTTGAGGCAAAGAACATGCCAAAACGGTTTCTTATGATAAGCAAAGTGTTCTTGAGGGTACACGGGAATTCATCTAGTCACTTTCATCATGTTGGCTCAATTCGTGTTTGGTACTTGGATAATTTGATATGTGGGTGGACCGGTGCTTAGGTGCTATTCTTACTTGAACAAACCTCCTAATTATGATTAACCCTCTCGCAAGCATCCGCAACTACGAGAAAAGTATCAAGAATAAATTCTAACCATAGCATTAAACTTTTGGATCCAATCGGTCCCTTATGGAATAGCGCATAAACTGGGGTTTAAGCTTCTGTCACTCTCGCAACCCACCATCTAATAAATAATCCACAATGCATTCCCTTAGGCCAAAATATGGTGAAGTGTCATGTAGTCAATGTTCACATGACACCGCTAAGAGAATGGCAACATACATAGCATCAAAATATCGAACACATATCAAGTTCACATGATTACTTGCAACATGATTTCTCCCGTGACCTCAAGAACGAAAGTGACTACTCACAAATGATAAACATGCTCAAGTTCAGAGGGGTATTAAATATCATAATGGATCTGAACATATAGCCTTCCACCAAATAAACCATATAGTAATCAACTACAAGATGTAATCAACACTACTAGTCACCCACGAACGTCAATCTATAGTTTTAGTACAAAGATTGAACACAAGAGATGAACTAGGGTTTGAGAGGAGTTGGTGCTATGAAAATGTTGATGAAGATAGCCCTCCCCAAGATGGGAGAGTTGTTGGTGATGTGATGATGATGATTTCCCTCTCCGTGAGGGAAGTTCCCCCGATGGAATCGCTCCATCGGAGGGCAAAAGTGCTCTTGCCCAAGTTCCGCCTCGAGGCGGCGGCGCTTCGTCATGAATGTCCTATCCTTATTTTTTCTAGGTCAAAATGACTTATATACCAGAAGATGGGCACCGGAGGTGGGCCGAGGGGGCAGCACCCACTAGGGCGCGCCTGGGCCTCCTGGCGCACCCAGGTGGGTTGTGCCCACCTGGTGGCCCTCCTCTAGTACTTATTTGCTCCAATATCCATTCAATATTCCATAAGAAATCCTTGGGGAGTTTCAGCTCATTTGGCGTTGTGTAGAATAGGTAGCTTGACGTAGCTTTTTCAGGTCCATATTTCCAGCTACCAGAATTATCCCCCTTGGTGCATACATTGCATATTATGAGAGAAAAGGCATTAGAATTACTACAAAAAGCATTATTATACAATAAAACAACATAAATAACAGTTGGAAAACATGATGCAAAATGAACGTATCACATGAGTTATTATTTTCTTAGTTAAATCTATGGTCAAAGTTTGGCACAAAATACTAAGGGGACCAATAAACCAGGAGGAGGTAGTAGTTGACAAGCGCCCCATTGGGAGCCTCACAACGATCAATGCCACTTGGCATGCTCTCAGCCGCCGCCACGTGTCGCGCTCTGGATGCTCCCTTCGGGGTTTTTTCGGCACACATTTTTGGCTTTTGAAACGGGTTATCCCAGGTTTTTTTGACTTTATGTTTTGCACCGGTCTTCCTTAGCTGCCGGACCAAATTTCTTTTCAAAAAATATTTTTGCACGGAAAAACACATTTTTTGCTTCCGCGAGAGGCACATCCATGCCTCTTGGAAGCGAAAAAAATGCATTTTATGTTTTTTTTCCTTCCGCGAGAGGCACGGTTTTGCTTTTGCGAGAGGCACGACCGTGCCTCTCAGAAAAGGAAAAAACGTGTGAAAGGATCGATATAGTTGACTAGAGGGGGGGGGGGGTGAATAGGAAACTAACAATTTTTAGCTTTTCTTTACCAAATTAAACTTTACATCAAAGTAGGTTGTCTAGATATGCAACTAGGTGAACAACCTATATGATGCAACGACAACAAGCACACGAGTAAGCAAAGGATACAACACAAGTAAGCTTGCAAAAGTAAAGGCGCGAGATAACCAAGAGTGGAGTCGGTGGAGACGAGGATGTGTTACCGAAGTTCCTTCCTTTTAGGGGAAGTACGTCTCCGTTGGAGCAGTGTGGAGGCACAATGCTCCCCAAGAAGCCACTAGGGCCACCGTATTCTCCTCACGCCCTCACACAATGCGAGATGCCGTGATTCCACTATTGGTGCCCTTGAAGGAGGCGACCGAACCTTTACAAACAAGGTTGGGGTAATCTACACAACTTAATTGGAGGCTCCCAACAACACCACGAAGCTTCACCATAATGGAGTATGGCTCCGAGGTGACCTCAACCGTCTAGGGTGCTCAAACACCCAAGAGTAACAAGATCCGCTAGGGATTAGTGGGGGGAATCAAATTTCTCTTGGTGGAAGTGTAGATCGGGGCCTTCTCAACCAATCCCGAGCAAATCAACAAGTGTGATTGGCTAGGGAGAGAGATCGGGCGAAAATGGAGCTTGGAGGAACAATGGAGCTTTTGGGGGAAGAGGTAGGTCAACATTGAGGAAGAAGACCTCTTTATATAGTGGGGGGAACAATCCAGCCGTTACCCCCCAAGCAGCCACGCACAGAGCGGTACTACCGCTTGGGCAGGGCAGTACTACCGCTGAGCCAGCGGTACTACCGTTCCTTCCCAGTGGTACTGCCGCGCTCACGAGGGTAGCGGGGACCTGGGCCCAGAGCGGTACTACCGCGGGAGTATGGGCGGTACTACCACTTGGAGCGATACTACCGCCACTCTCGCCGCTACTAGTACCGCAAAACCCGACACAAAAAAGGGGTCTCGAGTCGGCGGTAGTAGCCGGAACCACAACGGTATTACGGCCGAAGATAGAAGCGGTACTACCGCTGGGGAGCGGTACTACCGATTGGCGTGCTTGGCGGTACTATCACCGAGGACATGCAGTACTACCGCGGGCAGGTCAAGGCGAGCAAAGAGATGAAAAAGGTAGCTCCAATGAAGCGGAAAGGAACGTCGGGTGTGATAAGGATGTGTACGTGTTGATTCCACCCTAGCCTTACCAAAGCCGATCCCCTCTTGATAGTACAGTGACTCCTACGAAACTAGTCTACCAACAGAGAAACAAAGGAGCTACACCGTCTTGAATAAAAACACCGAGGGGATGGAATCGTCTTGTGCCAAAGGATGAATCTCTGAAAATCTCAACGCACACGATTAGTCTGCAAAAGCATTGTCATCAATCACCAAAACACTTTAGGGATAAATATGCCCTTACAATCTCCCCCTTTTTGGTGGATTGATGACAATACAAGATTTACACAAACGGGAAAAAAAACATAGGACATGCGCAAAACCCCACCGTCCTAAAATGTAGATGAGCTCCCCCTAGATGTGTGCTATCTAGAAAAGTGCTTTGGACTGCACGACACACATGCTAGGATCAACGCTCCCCCTACATTTTAGAGACCAACAACCTAAGCAGGGTATATGAGAGCAAAATAAATAACAGGATAAGCATGCAACTCATAAGCTAGATAGACATAGATAAAGATAATCTAAAGATAAGGTAGCATATGTCTCACACCATATGTCTGGAACTTAGGACCAACAACCTAAGCAGGGTATATGAGAGAAAAATAAATAACAGGATAAGCATGCAACTCATAAGCTAGATAGACATAGATAAAGATAATCTAAAGATAAGGTAGCATATGTCTCACACCATATGTCTGGAACTTAGGTCTCACTGACACAAAACCAAACAAAGCAAACGGCGAGAAAACACAAACACACCACATAGAAGACGAAAGACACAAATCCCTAAACTCTCTCCCCCTTTGGCATCGAGACACCAAAAAGGAGAGGGAGTGTTGCTACGGCTCCAAGTGATAGCAAGTGAGGGTCTCAAATGTCAGATCTCAGCGGGATCGTCTTCGCCACCGTCGTCGATCGGGAACTGCTCAGCATCAGAATCTGTCCATGGGCAGTGCTGCTGAATCCACTCCTCCTCCTCAATAAGCTGGTCCTCAGATCCACTGACAACTGTGGCACCCAACTGACGCATGAGCTCCTTGTGACGACCTCGGGCCTTCTTCTCAGCCACATGAGTCATGTACTAACCGTGAGACTCCAAGCAGAACAACTTCTTCATCTTGAGCTTGAGCTTCTTGGCCCAAGAGGGCTCTGCCCCAGAAGGCACATAGTCATCATCATCCTCAGCCTCGGCCTCCTCTTCAGTCTCCATGGAAGCAGCAGACGAAGGACCTCCAGATTTAGGGACCTGAGTGCCCCAGTTGTCCTTCTTCCTCAGATGCTTGATGTCATGAGAGACCAACTCTCCAGTCTCTAGCATCACCTTGAGATAGACATGATCCCAGGCCTTCTCAATAAGCAGCATGATGAACGGACCATAAATTGGGCACTTGCGCTCGGAGATAGCAGATAAGAGCTCAGACCACATAACATGAGAGATATCTAGGGACTCGCCGGTGTTTTCTTCCTTCCCACGCTGGTAGAAGAGAAGCATGTCCACGAGATAAGAATGAACCATATCCAGATTCCCGATGCGAGGAAAAAGAGTCTCACGAAAGACGCGGTGAAGAATGTCCAGATAGGCAGACAGCTCATACGTTTCCTTCTTCGTCTCAGGGTTGATCTTTAGAGTGTAGTAGGGCCAGAGTGCTTGCTTGTGAGTGGAGGTGGTGTTGCGGTGTGGGCGAAAGCTGACAGGAGATGCAAGCCCGTGATCTTCCACCCCAATCAACTCCATGAACGCCTTCCACTTGACAGAAAGCAACTTGCCCTTGGTCATCCAAGTCAGTGTCCTGTCATCATCAGTCCCGAGATGAACTGTGGCATAGAATTGGGCCACAATATCAGCATCATAATCTTTGTTGAATTGCATAATACCAAGAATGTTCAGTTGAGTGCACATCTGAAGAGCTTCACCAAAGTATTCAGGATCCTTCTCCATATGGTCGGTGTCAATGGAGTGCATGTTAACAAAGAGGTTCTTCTTGGCCTTGAGCACGTCAAAGAATATGGCAAACTGAAACCTGTTCCAGAATGGACAGTTGACCAAAGTGGGATCTTGGTCTCCCTCATAGGGGTTGCGACGACGCCTTGCCCAGAACTCCTTGGCTTGCATTTCCGGTACGGTTTTGCCGGATTGCTTCAGCTTTACATCAGACTTCTTCTTGAGTTGAGGTGGAGGTGGAGCACTTGAGGAACCTCCTGCAGACTCAGTTGTGCGGTAACGCTTTGACGTGGCACGACCGGGGTTGATACGCCGAGCCTGATGCTCAGGATGTTCATCACCTGGAACCACACACAAGAACACGCAAAACAACCAGAAGGAACAAGCATAAGCCACCAAACACAACAAAACGGATCACTGAGTGGTAAGAATATGATGGAACTTGGTAGAGGGTGGTAGTACCGCTCCAGAGGGAGCGGTAGTACCGCTCGAGACGGGAAACATCAGTTTCCTACTGCCGTGGTCAGATCCGGCACTACCGTCCTACCAAATTCAAAAATACTTCTACCAACCACTAATCCAAACTGCCTAGATGCCTTCTCCATCCAACTCAAGCCTAGATTTGGCCAAAAATCTAGAGATGCAACTACTATTGCCCCTAAGATGCTAGATTAGAAATCTAGACAAGAAGAGAGAGGGAACGGGGGCAATACCGGCATCCATGGCAAGAGGACAAGGTGGGGATCGACTCCACCGAAGGGAATGGAGAGGGACGCCCCGGAGAAGGAGATCCGCCGGAGCCCTCCCGCGGCGCCGGTTGCTGGAGAGACGAGACGGAGCGAGGGGGCGAGCGAATGGGTATGGGGAAGGGAAACCTCCCCGCCTTACGACTTACCCCTGACCCGCCCATGAACGGTAGTATCTGCTGTTGGCGGTAGTACCGCTTAAAGCGGTAGTACCGTGCACCACCAGTGGTAGTACCGCCCAGCAACAAAAAGCACTAGGCAGAACGACTAAGCTCAAAAAGAAACGGAGAAACACAGCCAAGAAAGAGGAAAGACTAACACGGCCACAAACACACTAACAAAGGGCCAAAACACACCTCTTCAAGAGAGGGCAGTGGCCGAGGCCATCTATGTTTGAGTCAAGAGGTATGGCGTCGCGAAGATTTTAACCTTGGACCCATGACCAAAACTCGTCCTTGAAGCACAAGTGAAAGGATCGATATGATTCACTAGAGGGGGGGGGGGGTGAATAGGCAACTAACAATTTTTAAGCTTTTCTTTATCAAATTAAACTTTGCAACAAAATAGGTTGTCTAGATATGCAACTAGGTGAGCAACCTATATGATGCAAGAACAACTAGCACACAAGCAAGCAAGAGATGTAACAATAAGTAAGCTTGCGGAAGTAAAGGCACGAAATAACCAAGAGTGGAGCCGGTGGAGACGAGGATGTTTTACCGGAGTTCCTTCCTTTTAAAGGGAAGTACGTCGTATTCTCCTCACGCCCTCACACGATGCAAGATGCCGTGATTCCACTATTGGTGCCCTTGAAGGCGGCGACCGAACCTTTACAAGCAAGGTTGGGGCAATCTCCACAACAATCGGAGGCTCCCAACAACAACACCACGAAGCTTCACCACAATGGAGTATGGCTTCGAGGTGACCTCAACCGTCTAGGGTGCTCAACACCCAAGAGTAAGAAGATCCACAAGGGATAAGTGGGGGGAATCAAATATCCTGTGGTGGAAGTGTAGATCGGGAACTTGTCACTCAATCCCGAGCAAATCAACAAGTTTGATTGGCTAGGGAGAGAGATCGGGCGAAAATGGAGCTTGGAGCAACAATGGAGCTTAGAGGTGGAAGAGATAGTCAACTAGAGGTAGAAGACACCCCTTATATAGTCTTGGGAAAAATCCAACCGTTATCCACATGTTCAGCCCGCGACGCATGGTACTACCGCTCCAAGGAAGCTGTACTACCGCGAGGCTGCGGGGTACTACCGTGGGCGACCACGGTACTATCATGGCAAAGAACATAGGCCGAACTAGCTCGACCAAGGCGATTACTACCGGGCGCGGTACTACCGCTCCCCCTTGTGGTACTACCGCAAGACAGGAGAGTCACGGCCTGGGAAGGGCGCAGATGAAATAAATTACATCCGTGCCTACTTCCGCTGAAACTGGGGTGGTGCAAAAACCCGGCGCGGTACTACTGCTCACTAGGCGCGGTACTACCGTGGTAGGCGCGGATGTAAAATATTACATGCGCGCCTACTACCGTGACACTGCGGTACTAGGTCGAAGGACCACGGTACTACGACTCCAAGGGAGCGGTACTACCATGAGCCACCGCGGTACTACTGCTCGGGCTGAGCGGTACTACCGTGGTGGGCGCAGATGTAAAAAATTACATCCGCCCCTACTACCGCACCGGAGCGGCACAAGGCCTAGGTGCCGCGGTACTACCGCTCCAGAGGGGCGGTACTACCATGACACCCAGCGGTACTACCGCTTGTACCTGCGGTACTATCGCAAGTACAGCAGTAGTCGCCAAGTTTTCGCACAACCAAGATAACGAAGGGCAGCTCCAAAGTGCAGGGAAAGGAGGGACAAGTGTACGTGTTGATTCCACCCAAACCTTTCCGACGCGGACCCCCTCTTAATAGTACGGCTCTCCTACGACTCAACTCCACCAAAGAGAAACGTAGAACAACGCCGACTTCAATAGTCTCCGAGGGGCACCGAATCGTCTTGTGCCTAGTGATGAAATATCTGAGAGACTCAAGGCACACGATTAGTCCGCAAAAGCATTGTCATCAATCACCAAAACCCTCAAGGGATAAATATGCCCTTACAATCTCCCCCTTTTTGGTGGATTGATGACAACACGGGATTTGCACATAGATAAGATAATTGAGAGCCGGGGCAAACTCCACCTCTCTAAAATATAGACGGGCTCCCCCTAGATGTGTGCACTTTTAGATGAATGCTTTGGACTGCATAGCACACAGACTAGGATCAACACTCCCCCTATATTTTAGAGACCAAGGCATGATAAAAAGCATAGCATATCATGATAATAAGCATAGCATAGCATAGCATGAAGGTAGCATAATATAGCACAAGCTAGCTAGGATAGATAGAGAGCATATGTCTTACACCATACGAGGTAAAGTAACCAAAGTATGAACGAGAAAGCAGCAAATAGTTCAACAAGAAAGCAGCAAACACACGCCACACACGACTCGCAAACTCGCAAATCCCTACACTCTCTCCCCCTTTGGCATCGAGACGCCAAAAAGGCAGAGAGGACACCTACACACACGAGGTGGCTCAAGCAGAGAACTCGTCCCAGCCCTCTCCGTCGGTCTCCTCGGCAGCTAGAGTGGTCTCCTCGACATCCTCCTCAGACTCTGTCCACTTGTAACCTTGCTTCTCCATCCACTCGGCTTCAGGAGTGATGCGCTCCTCGGACCCGCCAGACATGTCCTCACCATAGAGCTGCAAGACCTTGTTGTGCCGACGACGACTCTCATGGGACTCCACGTGAGCCCTGTACTGCCCCTTGGCTTGCATGCAGAATAGTGTCTTCATCTTGTCCTTCAGCTTCTGGGCCCATGATGGCATAGGGGCACTCTGGGAAGGCCTAGCAGCACGACCCTCAGCAACATCCTCTGCGCCAACATCCTCCTCATCAACAGCAGCCCTAGCACCAGTCGCCTCGGCACGAGTAGCGGTGTTGGCCCAGTTAGACTTGATACGAAGACAAATGGGCTCATGGCGAATCCAGTCAGGAGCAAGGAACTCCTCCTCAGGGTACATCTTCTCCCAAGTCTTTGAAATCAGCCGAAACAGATAGGGCCCATAGATAGGCACCTTGCGGTTGAACACTGCAAACCGAAGCTCACACCACATGATGTGTGAGACATCAAGTGGCTGAGACTGAGTCGAACGAGCCTCCTGACAGATGAGCATCATATCCACCATATAGGCATGAACCTTGTTTTTGTCACCAATGCGTGGAAACAGGGAGTTGCGGAAGATGCGGTACATGATATCCAGAAAGGGGTTGAGTACCAAAGTTGTCTTGCCATTGGCGAGCGCCTTCTCAACCATGAACGGGGTGAGCTTGTCCTTGTTGGCAGAATCAGCATTGCCATGGGGACGAACACCGATCGGAGTGTTAAGTCCTTCATCGTGAACTGAAGCAAATCCATGAACTCCTTCCGTGGCGCATACGGTGACGGCCATTGGTCATCCAGGTCATCCTTCTTTCTTCATTGGAGTGAAAGTACACTGAGGCAAAGAACTGACATATGATCTCAGGGTCATAGTCCAGGTGGAAAGAGATCACATGCTCAATGCCAAACTGCTCCACCAAGTCCAGAGCCTCCCCAAAGTAGTCACGGAACTTGTCCTTCCTCATGTGGTGCATATCAATCCACTTCACCTCCACATAGGTATTCTGCTTGTTCTTGATGACATCCAAATAGATTTGGGTTTGGGTCTTGTTCCAGAACAGCTCACAGCCTCTGACAGTGGAGCGCGGGTGCACATAGGGGTGAAGCTGCCTGAGACGGACATACTCAGCAGGGGCTATCTCATCCATACCCCTGGCGGGCTCCTTGTGCTTGCTAGCTGTGGTCTTGACATTGCGCTTGGACGTAGATGATCCCTCTGGAACTTCTCCTGGGTTGCGTAGACGCTTGGAGCCAGTGTCACGAATGGGATTGGACCGGCGAGAGCCACCACCTGAGACACACACGCAAAGCACCAAAACAAGAACGCGAAGAAGATTAATGCAAAGGCCATGAAATAGCACAGGAAACTCATAGGAGGCATACGAGTAAGTTGGCATGCGATAGAAGTGAGCCACGGTAGAACAGCCATTGTCTGCAGTACTAAAGGATTAGTACAGCTCCAGACGCAGTAGTACCGTGCGGGGTCACGGTAGTACCGTGGCTGGAGTAGTAGTAGGCTCTTAGTACCGCACGGGGCACAGTAGTACCGCTCCCGAGGGGCGGTAGTACCGTGCGAGCGGTAGTACCGCGCCTTACGGGCGGTAGTACCGCGTCGCGTCAGATCTAACATGATTTGAATCTGAAAAGAACCGCAAAACCATGGCGGTGCTACGGTGATCAGATCTAGCGCAAGACAACAATACAAGTGTAAATCCTATGCAATACCACACTCCTTCATCCTACTCTTGCAGAGATTTAGACTAGGAATCTCAAGAACACACAACTCTCCCCCAAAACCTAAAAGCACCAAATACAATCAAAAGGAGAGGGATTTGGGGAAAAACCTTGGTCCATAGCAAGAGCACGTGGTGGGGAACGATCCCACCGGACGGAATCACGGGAGGGCAGCCGGTGAAGGAGATCCGGCGACGAACGCCGGTTCCGTTCGTGAGCACGGGAGAGGAAGAGACGACGTGGAGAGAGAGGACACGAATGGGTATGGGGAGTTAGAACTCCCCCTGCCCGTCCTTATCCCCACGCGCTCGAACCAGTGCGGTAGTACCGCGGGTCATCGCGGTAGTACCGCTCGGGCGGAAGTACCGCGCCGAGGCGGTAGTACCGCTCAACCAGGCGTGGGGACGGTAGTACCGTGCTCCCATCTGCGGTAGTACCGTGGCAGGCCGCGGTAGTACCGTGGCCAACCGCGGTAGTACCGTGAGCTCACGACACCGAAGGTTTCAAACCAGAGAGAAAAATGCCTCTGCACGGAAATTTGACACACACACGAAACCACAAGAACATGCACAGACCAGAGGTACAGCAGGAAATCCCCAAGCGACAAAGCCTCTCGAGGAGAGAGGGCGGTGGCCGAAGCCACCTATGTTTGAGTTGGATGGTATGGCACCGCGAAGAATTATCCTTGGGCCCATGACCAAAACTCGTCTTTGAAGCACAAGTACCATAAAAAATGGCTAATGTGAAAGAGGTGATATATTTATGCATAATGGGGGAGGAGAGTTCATTGAGAGAACAACACTCCCCTATGTCCATGCCTACACCTAAACTAGACAACAAGTTGAGTGTGGTGGGGGTGCACGGTTCAAGTCACATTGCTCAAATCAATGATATTTAGCTCATGCCTTAACTCATGAAATCTTGCTTCATCCAAGGGCTTCGTGAAAATATCTGCAAGGTTATCATGAGTGTTGACATACTTGAGCTCGATCTCCCCTCGCCTAATGTGATCTCGGATGAAGTGATACCCAATCTCAATGTGCTTCGTCTTGAAGTGTTGCACCGGGTTGAGAGAAATCTTGATGGCACTTTCATTATCACACCAAAGAGGCACTTTGTCACAAATGACACCGTACTCCTTTAAAGTTTGCCTCATCCATAGGAGTTGAGCACAACAACTACCGCCGCCACATACTCCGCTTGATTGGACGAGAGAGACACACAACTTTGCTTCTTGGAAGGCCAACTTACCAAAGAGCAACCAAGAAATTGGCACCCTCAGGAAGTGGACTTCCTATCCACTTTGTCTCCGCCTAATCGAATCCGTGAAACCTTCAAGCTTGAAGTTTGCTCCCTTGGGTACCATAAGCCAAAGTTTGGGGTATGAGCCAAATATCGAAAGATTCGCTGACCGCCACAAAGTGACTTTCCTTTGGTGCGGCTTGAAAACGTGCACACATCCCCACACTCAACATGATATCCGGTCTAGATGCACAAAGGTAAAGCAAGGAGCCAATCATGGAGCGATATACCTTTTGATCCACCGCTTTACCATTGGGATCGATGTCAAGTTGGCACTTGGTAGGCATTGGTGTAGTAGCGGCTTGACATCACTTAGCTTGAATCTTTTAAGCATGTCTTGAGTGTATTTGGCTTGGTTGATGAAGGTTCCTTCTCTTCTTTGTTTGATGTCGAAACCAAGGAAGAAATTCAACTCTCCCATCGAAGACATCTTAAACTTGGAGGTCATGAGAGTGGCAAATTCTTCATTGAAAGCTTTGTTAGGGGAACCAAAGATAATATCATCAACATATAGTTGGCATACAAACAACTCCCCGTTGACCTTCTTAGTAAAAAGAGTGGGGTCGATTAGCCCCACCTCAAATCCACGATCTTGTAACAACTCGGTAAGGTGGTCATACCACGCACGTGGGGCTTGTTTAAGGCCATAGAGTGCCTTATCGAGTTGATACACATGATCCGGAAAGTAGGGATCCTCGAACCCGGGGGGTTGCTTGACATAGACCAACTCATTAATAGGACCATTAAGAAAAGCACTTTTCACATCCATTTGTTGCAACTTAAAGTTGTGATGGGAAGCATAAGCAATCAACAAATGAATGGATTCAAGACGAGCAACGGAGCAAAGGTTTCACCGTAGTCGATACCCTCGACTTGGGAGTAGCCTTGTGCTACCAATCTTGCCTTGTTGCGAATGATGTTCCCATGAGCATCTTGCTTGTTCTTGAAGATACACTTGGTTCCAATGACGTTGTGGTTCCCGGATGGTCTTGGCACCAATCTCCACACCTTGTTGTACTCGAAGTTGTTGAGTTCTTCATGCATGGCATTGAGCCAATCCGAGTCTTCGAGCGCCTCATAGACCGTTTGGGGTTCAACACAAGAGACAAACGCGTGATGTTCACAATAGTTTGCCAATTGTCTACGAGTGCTTACCCCCTTTCTTAGGCTTCCAACCACATTTTCCGTGAGATGGCCATGGGTGGTGAGCTTGGAAGCAATCTTCGCGGCACGACGCTCTAATTCCTCCTCGGGTGTGGAAGGAGGAGGGTTGACTTGATCATCTTGAGCGCCGTCTTGAGCTTGTTCTTGATCTTGAGGTTGCTCTTGATCTTGAGCTTGCTCCACGGGGAGAACTTGACCTTGGGCATCATCTAGAGGTTCATCACCGTCTTGAGGTTGATCTTGCCCTTGGTCTTGTTCACGAGGTTGAGGGCCTTCACTTTGTTCTTCGAAAGCGTGTGGGTCTTGATGAGGTGATGGCTCTACTTGAGTAGAGCATTATCCTTCTCCTTCGGCCACAAGGGGTTCCTCAATGGGTAGGATTTGACAAATACCCATTCTTCTTATGGCTTGGGGAGGAATTTCATCACCTACATCACAAGTACCACTTTGCTCCACTTGGGAGCCATTATTTTCGTCAAACTCCATGTTACACGTCTCCTCAATGAGTCCGGTGGACTTGTTGAGAACACGGTAAGCATGAGAGTTTGTAGCATAACCAACAAATATGCCCTCATGAGCTCTAGCCTCAAATTTAGACAAACGAACACCTTTCTTGAGAATGAAACACTTACAACCGAACACCCGGAAGTACTTGAGGTTGGGTTGTTGCCGGTGAGAATCTCATAAGGAGTCTTGTTCAAGCCTTTGCGAAGATAGAGCCGATTGGATGCATGACATGCGGTGTTGATGGCTTCGGCCCAAAAGTTGTACGGAGACTTGAACTCCGCCATCATGGTCCTTGCCGCATCCATCAATGTCCGGTTCTTCCTCTCCGCAACACCATTTTGTTGAGGGTATAAGGTGCCGATATTGATGCTTGATCCCTCATCACTAAGAAACTCATCCAAGGTGTAGTTCTTGAACTCGGTGCCGTTGTCGCTTCTTATTATCAAGATCTTTGCATCATGTTGACGTTGAGCTTCATTTGCAAAGTTGATGACGGTTTGCTGGGTCTCACTCTTCCTCTTGAAGAAGTATACCCAAGTGTATCTAATCATCCACAATCACCAAGCAATAATTTCTTCCTCCAAGACTATCAAAAGATGGAGGCCCGAAGAGATCCATGTGAAGGAGCTCCAAGGGTCTCTACGAGTAGATGATGGTTGAAGGAGGGTGAGCCTTTTCATGAAGCTTTCCTTCGATACAAGCACTGCAAGCACGATCTTTGGCAAAACTAACATTTGTTAGTCCACGAACATGGTCCCCCTTGAGAAGACTTTGCAAAGATCTCATATTGACGTGGGCTAAACGGCAATGCCAAAGCCATCCCACGTCAACTTTAGCCATTAGGCATGTCGCGGTCTTAGTGGGCCGCTCCGAAAAGTTAACCACTTTAAGAGTCTTGCTCCACAAGAGGGCCACGATATCAATATCAAAGAATGTAGCAAAGCCCATGAGTGCAAGTTGACGAACGGAAAGTAAATTGAATGCAAGGGACTCAACAAGCATGACTTTCTCGATCGTTAGATCATGAGAAATGACAACCTTGCCGAGGCCCAATACCTTAGAATGTGATGCATCACCCCACTCGACATTGGTGGGCATAGATGGAATCTCTTGCACGTCTACCACCAAGTCCTTGCTCCCGGTCATATGATTTGTTGCTCCACTATCGAGCAACCATGATCCCCCACCGGAAGCAAACACCTACACGAGATCAATGCTTGGTTTTAGGTACCCATTTAGTAATGGGTCCTTTGATGTTAGTAACAAGGGTCTTGGGAACCCAAATAGACCATTCAATGTACTCATAAGAAGAACCAACAAATCTAGCATAAACATGTCCATCACCAGCACGACACAACACATATGACGGGTTAAAGTCGCCGGCTTTGTTTGAGGAAATGCTTTTGCCCTTTTGGACATCAACTTCCTTCACTTTCTCCTTCTTCTTCTTAGGAGCACCCTCTCCCTCTTTCACGAACGATTGTTTGAGAGGAGGAGGACGATTGGTCTTGTTGTTCTTCTTCTTCTTGCTCTTGGACTTGGGTGCAAACCCAATTCCTTCTTTGGCCACAACTTCCTTTTGATTGCTCAAAAGGTCGTTGAGGTTTTTCTCACCTTGAATGCAAGACACAAGGCCTTTCTCAAGTTGATCCTTCAACTTGGCATTTTCCTCCACAAGATGCACATGCTCACAACAAGGGTTAGTAGCACATGCATTATCAATTAATACCATATGAGGAAAGGTGGCCTTTTCCTTGATTAGCTTAACTTGGAGTTGAGCATGAGACTCTTTGAGGCTAGCATGAGTACCCTTCAAGACCTTGTGGGCCTTGTCAAGTATCTCAAACTCCTCTTTGAGTCTAGCATGATCAACCCCAAGTTTAGCCTTCTCGGAGGTTAGCACACGAGACATGACAAGAGCATGATCAAGATCTTTCTTTAACTTAGCATGGTCATCATTGTGTGACTCCTCAAGACTCAAACGATGCACACGCTCTTCCTCAAGAGCATTAGAGAGATCCGATATCTCATCGGCATAGTCACGACTATGACCTTCCATCTTGGAGATGGTTTCTTCGTGAGCCTCGATCATGTCATTGGCCTCACCAAGTTGTTCCAAGAGAGCAACAAAGTGCTTCTTGGACTTTCCCTTGAGCTTACTCATAAAAGACTCAAATTCATTCACTTCCTCATTAGACTCAACATGTCCATCAATGCAATCCTCCAAGGAGGGATTAGTAATGATGGTGGTTGTGATGTTGGGGGTTACCTTGTTTGAAGCTTTAGCCATGAGGCATCTAGCGGTGATGTTTTCGTTGGGTGATTCGAAGAGAGACACCCGGGGATTAGTAATGGCAATGGTTGCCATGGCCGTTGCTTCTTCATTTTCATCATCATCATCATCCTCTTGGTATTCTTCTTGAACCACCAACCCACGAGTAGGAGTCTTCTTGGCAAAGTTGTTCTTGTTGGGGAAGGACTTGGCTTTGTCTTTCCGAATGAACTTGCCACCATTGTCTTCCCGCTTCTCGTAAGGACAATCCGCAATGAAGTGGCTCACATTGCCACAGTTGAAGCAAGTTCTAACTAGTTGCTTGCCCTTGACGCCACTTGAGTTGTTTTTGTTGAAGTTGGGTCTTGAGCTCTTGTTGCTCCAAAATTGTCTTGAAGCAAGGGCCATGTGCTCATGGTAGTCAAACTTGGTGTCTTCGGGGTTGCTTTCCTCATCTTCCATTTCTTCCTCTTCTTCCATAGTAACCTTGGCCTTCAAAGCAAGGTTAGGCTTCTTTGCTCTTTGAGAACGGAGCACCGCATTGTCGGCGGTCTTGTCCAAGATGCTCATTGCAACGAACTCATCCAACACTTCACTTGAGGTCATGGTGTGGAAGTCCGGTCGTTGACGAATGACGGAGGACATGGCCTTGTTGTAGGGCATCATTGCCTTGAGGAACTTCCGCTTGATCCAATTGTCATCCGTGTCCTTGCTTCCATGATCTTGAAGTGCGACCGCGAGTTTGGTCACTCTTCGGAAGAGCTCACGAGGTTCTTCATCTTCTTTCATTGCAAACTCATCGGCTTCATCTTGCACCACTTCATAGTTGGAGCGTTGAATGCTAGCACTTCCATGATAGAGACCCTCGACACATTTCCATGCTTCTTTAGCCACGACATGGGGTCGAAGATGAGGGATATCTTCGGGAAGGATTGCATCTTGGATGATGAAGAGAGCACTCTCATTGAATTGATTGTCCACGGCCTCTCGAGGGGTGAAGTTGCTTGGGTCATGAGGATAAAAACCTTCTTCAATAATTCTCCAAAGGTTAGTGTTCACATGTTTCAAATGACGCTTAAAGCGATAGACCCAATTATCAAAATCTTCATGTTTCTCATATTTAGGAGGTGGACCGGCATGATTCAAATGAGTGGAGGGGATTGGCCCTCCATAAACTGGGGGTTCCACATGAGCGAAGATGCCGGTGCCATTTCTACCACTAGTAGAAGGACTCTTTTCATTGTTAGCTTCCCCCTTGTCGGAGATAGCATCCGTCACCTTGTTAGTAGGATCACCCACTTTCATTGGCGCGGTAGATAGTTTAAGTCCCTCTAGAAAATCAATAAACATGCTTTTAACCTCGGCTGTCATGGAGGTTTTCAATGTGTCTAAAGCCACATTGAATTCCTCACGAGAGATCGAGGTTCCCCCTTCGGCCAAAGACGAGATGGGATTCACACCGGAGTGTTTCTCCGCACCATCGTTGGTGTCAACCATACTCTTCGGACGGCAAAGTCCTTAATAAAGAGACGAGGCTCTGATACCAATTGAAAGGATCGATATGGTTGACTAGAGGGGGGGTGAATAGGCAACTAACAATTTTTAAGCTTTTCTTTATCAAATTAAACTTTGCAACAAAATAGGTTGTCTAGATATGCAACTAGGTGAGCAACCTATATGATGCAAGAACAACTAGCACACAAGCAAGCAAGAGATGTAACAATAAGTAAGCTTGCGGAAGTAAAGGCACGAAATAACCAAGAGTGGAGCGGTGGAGACGAGGATGTGTTACGGAGTTCCTTCCTTTTAAGGGAAATACGTCTCCGTTAGAGCGGCGTGGAGGCACAATGCTCCCAAGAAGCCACTAGGGCTATCAGATTCTCCTCACGCCTCACACGATGCGAGATGCCGTGATTCCACTATTGGTGCCCTTGAAGGCGGCGATCAACCTTTACAAGCAAGGTTGGGGCAATCTCCACAACAATCGGAGGCTCCCAACAACAACAACACCACGAAGCTTCACCACAATGGAGTATGGCTTCGAGGTGACCTCAACCGTCTAGGGTGCTCAACACCCAAGAGTAACAAGATCCGCAAGGGATAAGTGGGGGGAATCAAATATCCTGTGGTGGAAGTGTAGATCGGGCCCTTGTCACCCAATCTCGAGCAAATCAACAAGTTTGATTGGCTAGGGAGAGAGATCGGGCGAAAATGGAGCTTGGAGCAACAATGGAGCTTAGAGGTGGAAGAGATAGTCAACTAGAGGTAGAAGACACCCCTTATATAGTCGTGGGAAAAATTCAACCGTTATCCAAATGTCCAGCCCGCGACGCACGGTACTACCGCTCCAAGGAAGTGGTACTACCGCGAGGCTGCGCGGTACTACCGTGGGTGACCACGGTACTATGCATGGCAACAACAGCCGAACTAGCTCGACTAAGGGCGATACTACACTGGCGCAGTACTACCGCTCCCCCTTGCGGTACTACCGCAAGGCAGGAGAGTCACGGCCTGGGAAGGGCGCGGATGAAATAAATTACATCCGTGCCTACTTCCGCTGAAACTGGGGTGGTGCAAAAACCCGGCACGGTACTACCGCTCACTAGGCGCGGTACTACCGTGGTAGGCGCGGATGTAAAACATTACATCCGCGCCTACTACCGTGACACTGCGGTACTAGGTCGAAGGACCACGGTACTACGACTCCAAGGGAGCGGTAGTACCATGGTGGGCACGGATGTAAAAAATTACATCCGCCCCTACTACCACACCGGAGCGGCACAAGGCCTGGGTGTCGCGGTACTACCGCTCCAGAGGGGCGGTACTACCGTGACACCCAGCGGTACTACCGCTTGTACCTGCAGTACTACCGCAAGTACAGCAGTAGTCGCCAAGTTTTCGCACAACCAAGATAACGAAGGGCAGCTCCAAAGTGCAGGGAAAGGAGGGACAAGTGTACGTGTTGATTCCACCCAAACCTTTCCGACGCGGACCCCCTCTTAATAGTACGGCTCTCCTACGACTCAACTCCGCCAAAGAGAAACGTAGAACAACGCCGACTTCAATAGTCTCCGAGGGGCACCGAATCGTCTTGTGCCTAGTGATGAAGTATCTGAGAGACTCAAGGCACACGATTAGTCCGCAAAAGCATTGTCATCAATCACCAAAACCCTCAAGGGATAAATATGCCCTTACAACAAGTACCATCAAAAATGGTTAAAGTGAAAGACTAGATCAATTTATGCATAATGGGGGAGGGAGAGTTCATTGAGAGAACAACACTCCCCCTATGTCCATGCCTACATCTAAACTAGACAACAAGTTGAGTGAGGTGGGGTGTGCAAGGGTTCAAGTCACATTGCTCGAATCAATGATATTTAGCTCATGCCTTAACTCGTGAAATCTTGCTTCATCCAAGGGCTTCGTGAAAATATCTGCAAGGTTATCACGAGTGTTGACATACTTGAGCTTGATCTCCCCTCACCTAATGTGATCCCGGATGAAGTGATACCGAATCTCAATATGCTTCGTCTTGAAATGTTGCACTGGGTTGAGAGAAATCTTGATGGCACTTTCATTATCACACCAAAGAGGCACTTTGTCACAAATGACACAGTACTCCTTTAAAGTTTGCCTCATCCATAAGAGTTGTGCACAACAACTACCGGCCGCCACATACTCCGCTTCGGTGGACGAGAGAGACACACAACTTTGCTTCTTGGAAGACCAACTCACCAAAGAGCAACCAAGAAATTGGCACCCTCCGGAAGTGGACTTCCTATCCACTTTGTCTCCCGCCCAATCGGAATCCGTATATCCTTCAAGCTTGAAGTTTGCTCCTCTTGGGTACCATAGACCAAAGTTTGGGGTATGAGCCAAATATCGAAAGATTCGCTTGACCGCCACATAGTGGATTTCCTTTGGTGCGGCTTGAAACCGTGCACACATTCCCACACTCAACATGATATCCGGTCTAGATGCACAAAGGTAAAGCAAGGATCCAATCATAGAGCGATATACCTTTTGATCCACCGCTTTACCATTGGGATCAATGTCAAGTTGGCACTTGGTAGGCATTGGAGTAGAAGCCGGCTTCACATCACTTAGCTTGAATCTCTTTAGCATGTCTTGAGTGTTTTTGGCTTGGTTGATGAAGGTACCTTCTCTTTGTTGTTTGATATCAACCAAGGAAGAACTTCAACTCTCCCATCGAAGACATCTTGAACTTGGAGGTCATGAGAGCGGCAAATTCCTCATTGAAAGCTTTGTTAGGGGAACCAAATATAATATCATCAACATATAGTTGGCATACAAACAACTCCCCTTTGACCTTCTTAGTAAAAAGAGTGGGATCGATTTGCCCCACCTCAAATCCACGATCTTGTAACAACTCGGTAAGGTGGTCATACCATGCACGTGGGGCTTGTTTAAGGCCATATAGTGCCTTATCGAGTTGATACACCTAATCCGGGAAGTAGGGATCCTCGAACCCAGGGGGTTGCTTGACATAGACCAACTCATTAATAGGACCATTAAGAAAAGCACTTTTCACATCCATTTGTTGCAACTTAAAGTTGTGATGGGAAGCATAAGCAATCATCAAATGAATGGATTCAAGGCGAGCAACGGGAGCAAAGGTTTCACCGTAGTCGATACCCTCGACTTGCAGTAGCCTTGTGCTACCAATCTTGCCTTGTTGCGAATGATGTTCCCATGAGCATCTTGCTTGTTCTTGAAAAACCACTTGGTTCCAATGACGTTGTGGTTCCCCGATGGCCTTGGCACCAATCTCCACACCTTGTTGTACTCGAAGTTGTTGAGTTCTTCATGCATGGCATTGAGCCAATCCGAGTCTTCGAGCGCCTCATAGACCTTTTGGGGTTCAACACAAGAGATAAACGCGTGATGTTCACAATAGTTTGCTAATTGTTTACGAGTGCTTACCCCATTTCTTAGGCTTCCAACCACATTCTCCATGAGATGGCCTTTGGTGGTGAGCTTGGAAGCAATCTTCGCGGCACGACGCTCTAATTCCTCCTCGAATGTGGAAGGAGGAGGGTTAACTTGATTATCTTGAGCGTCGTCTTGAGCTTGTTCTTGATCTTGAGGTTGCTCATGATATTGAACTTGCTCAAGGGGAAGAACTTGACCTTGGGCATCATTTGGAGGTTCACCACCATCTTGAGATTGATCTTGCCCTTGGTCTTGTTCACTAGGTTGAGGGCCTTCGAAAGCGTGTGGGTCTTGGGGAGGTGATGGCTCCACTTGAGTGGAGCATTGTCCTTCTCCTTCGGCCACAAGGGGTTCCTCAATGGGTAGAATATGACCAATACCCATTATTCTTATGGCTTGGGGAGGAATTTCATCACCTACATCACAAGTACCACTTTGCTCCACTTGGGAGCCATTATTTTGTCAAACTCCATGTTACTCGTCTCCTCAATGAGTCCGGTGGACTTGTTGAGAACACGGTAAGCATGAGAGTTTGTAGCATAACCAACAAATATGCCCTCATAAGCTCTAGCCTCAAATTTAGACAAACGAACACCTTTCTTGAGAATGAAACACTTACACCCGAACACCCGGAAGTACTTGCGATTGGGCTTGTTACCGGTGAGTATCTCATAAGGAGTCTTGTTCAAGCCTTTGCGGATATAGAGCCGATTGGATGCATGACACGCTGTGTTGATGGCTTCGGCCCAAAAGTTGTATGGAGACTTGAACTCCGCCATCATGGTCCTTGCCGCATCCATCAACATCCAGTTCTTCCTCTCCGCTACACCATTTTGTTGAGGGGTATATGGAGCAGCATATTTATGCTTGATCCCCTCATCGCTAAGAAACTCATCCAAGGTGTAGTTCTTGAACTCGGTGCCGTTGTCACTTCTTATTGTCAAGATCTTTGCATCATGTTGATGTTGAGCTTCATTTGCAAAGTCGATGACGGTTTGTTGAGTCTCACTCTTCCTCTTGAAGAAGTATACCCACGTGTATCTTGAATAATCATCCACAATCACGAAGCAATACTTTCTTCCCCCAAGACTATCAAAGGATGGCGCCCCAAAGAGGTCCATGTGAAGGAGCTCCAAGGGTCTCTTCGAATAGATGATAGTCGTGGGAGGGTGAGCCATCTCATGAAGCTTTCCTTCGATACAAGCACTGCAAGCACGATCTTTGGTAAAACTAACATTTTTTAGTCCACGGACATGGTCCCCCTTGAGAAGACTTTGCAAATATCTCATATTGACGTGGGCTAAACGGCGATGCCAAAGCCATCCCACGTCAACTTTATCCATTAGGCATGTCGCGGTCTTAGTGGGTCGCTCTAAAAAGTTAATCACATAGAGACCATTCTCGACATGCCCAACAAAGGCTACTTTAAGAGTCTTGCTCCACAAGAGGGCCACGGTATCAATGTCAAAGAAAGTGGCAAAACCCATGAGTGCAAGTTGACGAACGGAAAGTAAATTGTATGCAAGGGACTCAACAAGCATGACTTTCTCGATCGTTAGATCATGAGAAATGACAACCTTGCCAAGACCCAATACCTTAGAATGTGAGGCATCACCCCACTCGACATTGGTGGGCATAGATGGAATCCTTTGCACGTCCACCACCAAGTCCTTGCTCCCGGTCATATGATTTGTTGCTCCACTATCGAGCAACCATGATCCCCCACCGGAAGCAAAAACCTACAAGAGATCAATGCTTGGTTTTAGGTACCCATTTAGTAATGGGTCCTTTGATGTTAGTAACAAGGGTCTTAGGAACCCAAATAGACCACTCAATGTACTCATAAGGAGAACCAACAAATTTAGCATAAACATGTCCATCACTAGCATGGCACAACACATATGACGGGTTAAAGTCGTCGGCTTTGTTGGAGGAGGGGGAGGTGGTGTTGTCCTTTTTGACATCAACACCCTTCACATTGTTCTTCTTCTCCTTAGGAGCACCCTCTCCCTCCTTCACAAGGGTTTGCTTGAGAGGGGGAGGTCGTTTGGTCTTGTCGTTCTTCTTCTTGTTCTTGGACTTGGGTGCGAATCCAATTCCTTCCTTGGCCACAACTTCCTTTTGATTGCTCAAAAGGCCGTTGAGGTTCTTCTCACCTTGAATGCATGTTACAAGGCCTTTCTCAAGTTGATCCTTCAATTTGGCATTCTCCTCCACAAGATGCACGTGCTCACAACACGGGTTAGTGGCATATGCATTATCAATTAATACCATATGAGGAAAGGTGGCCTTTTACTTGGTTAGCTCAACTTGGAGTTGAGCATGAGACTCCTTGAGGTTTGCATGTGCACCCTTCAAGACCTTGTGGGCCTTGTCAAGTACATCAAACTCCTCTTTGAGTCTAGCATGATCAACCCCAAGTTTAGCCTTCTCGGAAGTTAGCACACGAGACACAACAAGAGCATGATCAAGATCTTTCTTTAACTTGGCATGGTCACCGTTGTGTGACTCCTCAAGAGCCAAACGACGCCCACGCTCTTCCTCAAGAGCATTGGAGAGATCCGATATCTCATCGACATAGTCATGACTATGACCTTCCATCTTAGAGATGGTATCTTCGTGAGCCTCGATCATGTCATTGGCTTCACCAAGTTGTTCCAAGAGAGCAACAACGTGCTTCTTGGATTTTCCCTTGAGCTTACTCATAAAAGACTCAAATTCATTTACTTCTTCATTATACCCCTCACTTTCATCAATGCCATCCATCAAAGAGGGATTAGTAATGATGGTGGTTTTGATGTTGGGGGTTACCTTGTTGGTGGCTTTAGCCATGAGGCACTTGGCGGTGATGTTCTCGTTGGGTGAATCGAAGAGAGACATCCGGGGAGATGTGGCAATGGCAATGGATGCCGTGTCCATTGCTTCTCTATCTTCATCATCATCGTCATCCTCACGGCATTCTTCTTGAACCACCAACCCATGAGTATGAGTCTTCTTGGTGAAGTTGTCCTTGATGGGGAAGGACCTGGCTTTGTCTTTTCGGATGAACTTGCCACCATTGTCTTCCGGCTTCTCGTAAGGACAATCCACAACGAAATGGCTCACATTGCCACAGTTGAAACAAGTTCTAACTCGTTGCTTGCCCTTGACTCCACTTGAGTTGTTCTTGTTGAAGTTGGGTCTTGAATTCTTCTTGCTCCACAATTGTCTTGAAGCAAGAGCCATGTGCTCATGATAATCATATTTCGTATCTTCGGGATTGCTCTCCTCATCTTCCTGTTCTTCCTCTTCTTCCACAATGACCTTGGCCTTCAAGGCAAGGTTGGGTTTATTTGTCCTTTGAGAACGGAGCACCGCATTGTCGGCGGTCTTGTCCAAGATGCTCATTGCAACGAACTCGTCCAACACTTCACTTGAGGTCATGGAGTGGAAGTCCGGTCTTTGACGAATGACGGAGGACATGGCCTTGTTGTAGGGCATCATGGCCTTGAGGAACTTGCGCTTTATCCAATTGTCATCCGTGTCCTTGCTCCCATGATCTCGGAGTGAGACCGCGAGTTTGGTCACTCTTCGAAAGAGCTCACGAGGTTCTTCATCTTCTTTCATTGCAAACTCATCGGCTTCATCTTGCACCACTTCATAGTTGGAGCGTTGAATGCTAGCACTTCCTCGATAGAGAGACACAACGCATTGCGATGCGTCTTTGGCCATGGCATGAGGTCGAAGATGAGGAAGATCTTCGGGAAGGATTGCATCTTGGATGATGAAGAGAGCACTCTCATTGAATTGATTATCCACCACTTCTCTCGGGGTGAAGTTGCTTCGGTCATGTGGATAGAAACTTTCTTCAATGATTCTCCAAAGATTAGTATTTACATGATTTAAATGACGCTTGAAGCGATACACCCAAGAATCAAAATCCTTATTTTTCACAATCTTAGGAGGAGGACCGACATTATTTAAATGAGTAGAGGGAATCGGTCCTCCATAAATTGGAGGTTCCACATGGGCAAAGATGTCGGTGCCATTTCTACCACTAGTAGAAGGACCCTTCTCACTATTAGCTTCCCCCTTGTCGGAGTTAGCATCCGTCACCTTGTTAGTAGGATCACCCACTTTCAACGGCAAGGTAGGTAGTTTAAGTCCTTCTAAGAATTTATTAAACATACTTTCAACCGTGGTTGTCATGGAGGTTTTCAATGTGTCCAAGGCCACCTTGAATTCCTCACGGGACACCACGGTTTCCCCATTACCCGTAGACGAGATCGGATTTACACCGGAGTGCTCCTCCTCCCCACCGTCTACGGTGTCAACCGTACTCTTCGGACGGCAAAGTCCTTAATAAAGATACGAGGCTCTGATACCAATTGAAAGGATCGATATAGTTGACTAGAGGGGGGGTGAATAGGCAACTAATAATTTTTAGCTTTTCTTTACCAAATTAAACTTTGCATCAAAGTAGGTTGTCTAGATATGCAACTAGGTGAACAACCTATATGATGCAACGACAACAAGCACATGAGCAAGCAAAGGATACAACACAAGTAAGCTTGCAAAAGTAAAGGCGCGAGATAACCAAGAGTGGAGCCGGTGGAGACGAGGATGTGTTTCCGAAGTACCTTCCTTTTGAGGGGAAGTACGTCTCCGTTGGAGTGGTGTGGAGGCACAATGCTCCCCAAGAAGCCACTAGGGCCACCGTATCCTCCTCACGCCCTCACACAATGCGAGATGCCGTGATTCCACTATTGGTGCCCTTGAAGGCGGCGACGAACCTTGACAAACAAGGTTGGGGCAATCTGCACAACTTAATTGGAGGCTCCCAACAACACCACGAAGCTTCACCACAATGGAGTATGGCTACGAGGTGACCTCAACCGTCTAGGGTGCTCAAACACCCAAGAGTAACAAGATCTGCTAGGGATTAGTGGGGGGGGGGATCAAATTTCTCTTGGTGGAAGTGTAGATCGGGGCCTTCTCAACCAACCCCGAGCAAATCAACAAGTTTGATTGGCTAGGGAGAGAGATCGGGCGAAAATGGAGCTTGGAGCAACAATGGAGCTTTTGGGGGAAGAGGTAAGTCAACATTGAGGAAGAAGACCTCTTTATATAGTGGGGGGAACAATCCAGCCGTTACCCCCAAGCAACACACGACAGAGCGGTACTACCGCTAAGGGCAGATCATACTACGAGCTGAGCAGCAGTACTACTGCTCCTCCCTCCAGATCTTGCCGGCTTACGAGGGTAGCGGGGACCTGGGCCCAGAGCGGTACTACCGCGAGAGTATGGGCGGTAGTACCGCTCCAAGCGGTACTACCGCCACTACTGCCGCTACTAGTACCGCAAAACCCGACACGAAAAATAGGGGTCTCGAGTCGAGGCGGTAGTAGCCCGGAACCACAGCGGTACTACGGTCGAAGACAGAGAAGCGGTACTACCGGCAGGGAATGATACTACCGCTGCGTGCTTCGGCGGTACTACACGAGGACATGATACTACATTGGGGCAGGTCAAGGCAGGCAAAGAGAGGAAAAAGGTAGCTCCAATGAAGCGGAAAGGAACGTCGGGTGTGATAAGGATGTGTACGTGTTGATTCCACCCTAGCCTTACCAAAGCGGACCCCCTCTTGATAGTACGGTGATCCTACGAAACTAGTCCACCAACAGAGAAACGAAGGAGCTACACCGTCTTGAATAAAAACACCGAGGGGATGGAATCGTCTCGTGCCAAAGGATGAATCTCTGAAAATCTCAACGCACACAATTAGTCCGCAAAAGCATTGTCATCAATCACCAAAACACTTTAGGGATAAATATGCCCTTACAGCGTGTTTTCTATTTATTTTTCTTCTGTGAGAGGCACGGTCGTGCCTCTTGAAAACAAAAAAAATATGTTTTTTGTTTTTTTCCTTCACGAGAGGCACGGTTTTGCTTTCGTGAGAGGCACAGCCGTGCCTCTCGGAAACGAACAAAAAACATGTTTTTTTTTGCTTCCCCGAGAGGCACGGTTGTGATTTCGCGAGGGGCACGGCCGTGCCTCTTTTGGAAAGGGAAAAAACGTGCTCCCGGTTCGATTTTTTTGTCCGTTTTTTTGTGAATTTTTTTCGTTAAAACCTATCAACATTGGATCTAGTTTTAAAGATCTCAAACCGAGGAATCCAACGGTGAAAACGGTTTGAGATTTGAACGCACGGTTTAAAAGACAATACATTTTGAATAAACGGATCTATGAAAAAAGGGAAAACTCCCTGGTTGCGAAGCTCGTCACTTGTCACAACCTGAGAAAATGGGAGTGATCTTTGTATGGAGTACTCCTCAATTAGTGATTTCGAAAAGTTGGAGAAACACACCCGTGATGCAGAAACTGTGTTTTTGGGTCTTTTTGACGAAAAAAAACGCTCCAACACGTGTTTGGTGGGCGCGGCTATACCTCTCTTCAAGCAAGACTGAGGGAAGCCTCGCTTGAAGGAGGCGCGGAATGGGCCGGGTCAGGTGTGCGTGAGGCTACAGCCTCGTTTTTTTTTGTTTTTCTTTCTTTTTTTTACCTTTGTTTGTACTTTCAAATATTCTAAGTAAATATATTACAGAAAACACTTGATGTAAAATAAATTTGAAAAATTGTTAACAAAACATTTTAAAAAAATAAATACATATAGATAAAAGTTCTCATGTATACAGAAAAATACAAATGTATATGCAAAAGATGATCATGTATTTAAAAAATGTTAAACAAATGTGTAGGCCACAACACCAAATGCGCCTTTTGAGCAGATGATCAGCCTCGCTCGTTGGCCCGCCGGGTACAAGCTAGGCCTCGCTACTCCACCACCCTCGCCGCTCCAGACCATCAGTACCATGGGCGAAGCTGCAGGCTAACACGTTGAGGAGCAAGTGGCAGCTCCAAGTCGGCGCGTGGTTCAACAACTCGCTGCTCCAAGCTAGCTAGCGAAGGAGTGGCGAGTTGCTCCAGGTCGGCACGTGGGGGAGCACGGCGGCACACGCATCGTGGCTGTCGTGGACGAGGCAATGTCGTATCGCTCCTCCCGCGCCATCTGCCGTCGTTAACATGTGCGGACTGCAGGTTGCCGACGGAAAAACAAGCCGGCTTCGCGGAGACCAACAAGGTGGCTAGCACGTCCATGGCTGCCGCCGACTGCGAAAAAAAGTAGATCATGGGAGGCAGTCGCCACTTGGGTCCCATAAAGCCCGCCACGTTGCCGGCGTGCACAACTGGTGTCTTGGCCACTTCTAAAAACCAACTCTGATCCATGCTTCACGGAAGCGGAGGCCACCCTTTCCCTCCGGCTGAAGCATATCGCTCCGGTGCCACTCGATGAGCGACGCAACCGCCCATAGGGAAGATAATGGGGGGGGGGGGAGCGGAGGCTTCTCTTGCCCTTTGCGCTGAAGCATATCCATCTAGGGCTCACGACGGCCCGATGAGCGGCTGTCAAACATAAGAGGAAGACATACCATGGAAGGAGAGATCCGCTGTGGCCGGCCATAGACTAGTTTTACCCTAGTCCGTTATAGTTTTTAGTTAAAATAAGTCCGAAATGTAAATGTTTTCGTCGTCTGATTTCCATGAATTTCGTCCAATTTACTGAAACAATGTTTGAAATGTATACGAATAGCGTTGAATGACGAGCTTCCGCAGACTGGTCTCCAGTAGACAAACTGTCTGTTTTGCTGGTCAGTGTCGAAGACGCCCTAAGCAGCACCAAACGCGCCATGTTAACACACACACACACACTCTCTCTCTCTCTCATACACACAAATGCGCATTTCAGCAGATGATCGGCCTCTGGCAGAAATTTTCGAGTTGCCTTTCCTTTTCCCCGGACTGCATCTGCATGACCTCCAAGTCGCTGCCGTGACCGACCACCCATGGACCGAACCGAACACACATACGTACGTATACGCGCTAAAACACACCGCTGTCCATCAACCTACGACGATCGCCGCCGCACCGAACGCCATGTTCGTACGTGTCGTCGACCGAACACCCGGGGCACCACCATGCACGTAGCACGTACTACGTACGTTCCAGAGAGTTTCCATCGATCGTTAGGTTGCGCGTCACTGTTGACCCTTTCCCGCCCCCGCCCCGCTCGTCCGCCGCGCCGTGCTCCGGAGGACGCTACGCTCCTGCTCCGCCTTGAATGGCATGCACCATGCCATGCATGACCCAACGCGACGCTACCTAACGGTGCAGAACAGTACATGGATTTCCTCTTAACGATGCCGAAACAGTACAATGATTCTCCCCTTTTGAATGCTTCCTTCTTCTACCGCTCCACGTACGTATGCGCAGTGGCTTCAAGTAGTATAGAGCTTGAACTGTCCACGCGCATGCATGCGGCACCCATAGACTGGCAGATTTGACTGTTGATCCGGGACAATAATTAGCCTGGCTGTGGCTGGCCGAGGGATGATCAAGGTGGTGGGTGCTAGGTTGTGTCTAATCACCTAACCGAAATCCCGTCGTCAATTTGCCAGCGCTTCGTCATCAACGCGCATGCCATTCCAATTCCGTCTGCTCGGTGCTCACTCGCTCGCGCAGGAGCGTAAATGCAGTAGCACCAGTGTACTGCTGCTGCTGGCACGGAGCCGGGGGGCCACTCACAGAAGTGAAGGACCTGACGCCGACGTGTCCCCCACCTGGGCGAGGCGGCCGTGGCGTGGCCCGCCTGCGCCGCACATGGGTTCGGTGCCGTGCTATCCCGGTTGTTAGGCAAATAAGCCGCGACGACGCACCAGACGCGACCAGCGCGTGTATGGGCGCGGGCTGGCCGGGTCGGGCGCGTCGGGTCCGTGGCGGGTGCGTGCGTGTGTGCGTGCGTGGTGTACACGGGCATGTCCGTGGGGTGTGCGTGAGCCAGTGTGTGTGTGCGCGGGGCCACGCCGGGTTGTTAGCGAGCGAGGAGGAGGGTAGATCAGCGTCGGGCGCTACTGGCGGCCGTGACGATCGCAGACGGGCGCGATCGTGGGACGCGCGAGAGCGCTGGAGGGTGGGGAAGTGTCGGGCGAGTTGGTGCATGGCGGTCGTGGCAGGCGGTGCTTCAGCGTATAAAGCCCCTGGTTCCCCTCAGAGCTCGATGACATGTTCGAGTTCGTGCTCGAGGTAAGGAAAAGCGTTCGTCGCTGGAAAAACTCCCGTGTCCATCGCTCGTTACGATCTTCTCTCAATCCTTTCTTCTTCTTCTCCGTGACCGAGCCACGCAGCAGCAGTGAGTGGAGTGAGTGAGAGGAGAGGAGAGCTGCGGCGAGGAGTGGCGGTTCCAACAATTGGCATCGAGCCACGTGGAGGAGGGGAGCTCGGCGATGTCCATCGTGCCATACGCCGCGGATCGGGGGCGCTGGTGTCGCACCCAGCGCCGGTACTCACGGGCGACAACTACACCACCTGGGCGATCAAGGTGGAGGCGGACCTTGATGCCGCAGGGCTGTGGGAGGCGGTGGTGCCGCCGGAGGATGCAGCGTCGGCGGTGATCGCCAAGAAGGACAAGCTGGTGAGGGCCTATCTGCTCCGAGCACTCGGCGACGATCTTCTGTTGCAGGTGGCTGCGAAGAGGACAGCGGCGGAGATATGGGCAAGCTTGAAGGCCAGGTTCGTGGGCGCGGATCGCGTGCGCGCGGCGTGGCTCGGCACTCTCCGGGGAGAATTCGAGCTCCTGCGGATGGCGGAGTCCGAGTCCCTGGATGCGTTCGCCGGGAGGCTTGGTGGCATGGCGGCGCGCTACGCGGCGCTGGGTCGACTCGATGATCGGCGCTTCGTCAAGAAATTGCTTGACTCGATGCCGAACCGCCAGACGTGGCGGTGGCGGCATCGAAAGCGATTCTGCGACGTCGGGACGATGCTTTTCGAGGATGCGCTGGGCGGTGAAGGCGTTGATGAGCGGCCGCGGCGGCGCGATCGCAGCGGCGAAAGAAGCGCTGGATGGCGAGCAGCTCATGTTCACCGCGGCACAGTGGCGGGCGCGCGAGCGGCGTCAGGGTGGTGCGCGCGGTGAGGACGACGACGACGGGGCGCGCAGCGAGGCGTCGGGCTTCGCGCCCGAGGAAGGGGTGCTACAAGGCGGTGAACGCGGGCACTTCAAGCGTGAGTGCCAGAGGGAAGAAGGCGCCCGGCGCAGCCGGCCCGCCTGGCGGACGACGGCGACGCCGAGGGCGGCGGGCTGCTCGAGCCGCGGCTTAGGGCGAGAATGTTAAGCAAATAAGCGGCGGCGACGCGACTGTGACGCGACCAGCGTGTATGGGCGCTGGCTGGCTGGTCGGGCTTGCTGGTCTGTGGGCGGGTGCGCGCGTGTGTGCGTCGCGTGGTGTACACGGGCATGTCCGTGGGGTGTCGTGAGCTGTGTGTGTGTGCGAGGCCACGCTGGTTTTTAGCGAGCGAGGAGGAGGGTAGACGCGTCGGGCGCTGGCGAGCCGTGGCGATCGCGACTGGCGCGCGATCGTGGACGCGCCGAGCGCTGGAGGGCGTGGGGAAGTGGGCGGCGAGTTGGTGCATGGCGGGTCGTGCGGGCGGTGCTCGTGGGTATAAAGCCCTGGTTCCCCTCTGTAGCTCGATGACATGTTCGAGTTCGTGCTCGAGGTAAGGGAAAAGCGTTCGTGCGCTGGAAAAACTCCCGTGTCCATCGTTCGTTCTGATCTTCTCTGAATCCTTTCTTCTTCTTCTCCGGTGACTGAGCCACGACAGCAGTGAGTGGAGTGAGTGAGAGGGAGAGGAGAGCTGCGGCGAGGAGCTGGCGGTTCCAACACCGGTCACCCCTCGCATGGAGGCAAATTTGACAATTTTGAACTGTGGACGAAATCAATTCACAGAATGAACTGGTTGTGAAACTATTTCACACCCCTGACCTTTTTGTATAGCGCCCGCGACGCTGGTGTCACACCCTAAGGTGCAGCGCGTAGCTATCGTGCGTGCACGCCAGTCCATCCTGGCAGCCCTGGCCCCGCACCTAGCTGTGCAACGCCTCGGTGCTAGGCGCCACACAATGTGCAGCGCCTAGCCGTCGGGCGCCACACATTTAATGTGCAGCGCCAAGACTTAGGCGCCTGCTTGTGACTTATCCGGCTGCCCCACTCCCCACTCCCCACACCACACACTCTCCCACCCCCAACCCGAGCTTTGCCCCTCTCCCACTCTCTCCCCCTCTCAAATCCTCTCCCAAATCTTGCAAATCTGAAGAATTTGTCCGTGGATTTCGAAGTCAAACCCTCCCTCAAGGTAATCTTCTCCGATCCCCTTCTTTTGATCCAAGTAATGTTATCAAATTGCTCATCTGTTGCTAGTTTGGGGAAACCCTAGTTTTGTTTGGATCTAGAGATTTGCATGGAGATGTGAGATGTTTGTTTGCCATTTTCCTATGATTAGGCTTTGTTAGTATGTTAGGGTTATTCTTATGGGTGTTCTTATGTTGGTGCTAGGGTTAGGTTTAGGGCTAGGGTTATGGTTTTGGTTAGGGTTATGGTTAGGGTTAGGGTTGTTGTTTCATATATATATTAGGGTTTGTATCCTTGGATTAGTACTCATGGAAGCAATGTTACCTTGTGTTCTTTGAATGCTTATAGGGATGGAAAGAACATGTGTGTTTGCTCATCATGTGGACAAAGATGCCTTCTTGAAAGGCAATATTGAACCGGACCCGGATGAGCTTGACATGGTGTTTGATAGTAGTCCTAGCTATGCGGAGCTCTTGCAACAAGTTAGGAAAGATTTGAATTGGATGGACCCTAGTGATATCGTTGAGTTGGAAGGAAGGCATAATGTTGGTTTTGGAATGCACATCCGTTGGAAGACAGTGCGTGTCAACTCGGAGCAACGTTGGGTTGCATACAAGGAGACGGTGGCCAAATCACTAGACAAGGCTCTTGAGTTATTTGCAACGAAGAAGGTTGATTCAAGGTTGCATTTGGACTTGAACCGGAGCCCTTCCCCTTTGGTTGCTAGTAGCCCCCCACCCTTGAAGCGAGATGAAATTGTTGAACCTCTTTTGACCCAATAAGTGAGGCCAACATTGAGCCCGTTTACAAGCAACCAAGATGAAGCTTTGCAAGAGGAGAATGATGAGTATGCGGACGATGACAATGAAATTGATCTCCATGACAACAATGTGGGTGATCTCAACAAATATCATTTGCAAGAGACAATGGACCATTCCATCCCTTTTTCCCGTGCATATGCATCGGTCTCGGATGACGATGGTCCCGACGAACAAGTTAATGCAGGGATATGGTCAAATGACAAGCAATATGGCCGAATGCTTCAATAGGGTGCTCAAAGGAGCACGTGGATTACCCGTGACGGCAATAGTTCAATACTCATTTGACAAGATGAATGCGTACTTTCTAAAGTACTCGATGGAAATGGATGCACAGATAAAGGGTGAGAACCCGCGCAAGTACAAGTACAAGTTCCCACCCAAGGTTGATGAATGGTTGGTATTTTAATCACGGAAGGCGGACTCAGAAGAAGCTATTCATGGAGAGGGTGGTTAAGGAGGCTCACCTCATAAGGAAAAGGGAGGAGGAAGAGGAAGAAGAGAGGAAGAAGAAGAAGGGAAAGGGGTCTTGCTCTACGCAATAGAGCTATGTCATCTTCAACTTCAACTTGCTTGTGGACGATGATCGTGTTATCCTCTAAACTATGCTCTTCGATTTGGTTGTGAACTACTATGTGTAATGGCCTACTATGCCTCCTCCTCGATTTGGTTATGAACTACTATGTGTCGTGAAGTACTATGTGTAATGGCCTACTATGCCTCCTCCTAAATTTGGTTGTATGAACTACTCCTCAAGTTGAAGTACTATGTGTTATGAACTACTATGTGTCGTGAATTACTTTGTGCATATGTTGTCTTCACAGTTCTTTGCTTGCTATGTAGCAATACTACTTCACATCATCTTACTGTGTCTGCATACGCAAAAAATTTACTAAGTCCCAGTGCAGCGCCTAGCATATGGGCGTTGCACTGTCCAGTGTGGCGCCTGCATGCTAGGCGTTGCATAGGTCTGTAGCTATCCAGAGAACAACAAAAGTATTGCAAGTTACAGACCTGTATGGCGCCTAGCGTGCAGGCGCCACACTAGACTGATCTGGCGCCTAGCACTGGTGTTGCATCTTTGTCGATGTGGCGCTGAAGGCTAAGCGCCGCATGTGTCTCAGAATTTGCAATACATTGCTCTCTGGATAGCTACATACCTGTGCAACGCCTAGCCTTCAGGCGCCTAGCACCGAAGTGTTGCACAATTGGGTGCGGGGCCCAGGGCTGCCACGGTGGACGGACGTGCAATGCCCGCTAGCTAGGCGCTGCACCGTAGGGTGTGGCGCCGGCGTCGCGGGCGCTACACAAAAAGGTCAGGGGTGTGAAATAGTTTCACACCCACTTCATTCTGTGAATTGATTTCGTTCAGAGGTCAAAATTGTCAAATTTGCCTCGCATGGACAACGACGGGACCCAAACTCCCCTCTCCTGCAGCGTACGTGCCGCGGACCCACCGCCAAGAGCATACTGTGGGCTTGCGCCCTCGCTCTTCCGTGGCTGTGTACCCTACAGTTGACTACTGAGGCAGAGGCAGAGGCAGGATAGGGTGCGTTCGGTTTGCGGATCAAAAGGCATGGAATGTCGTGGTTCCATTCCGGATGTATGGGTTGGTTCCGTTCTAGTGTTGAGTTGGAGATAAAAAATGACATGGATGGGTTCTGTCCATGTGTTTGGTTTGAGAGGTGGAATGAGAAAAATCTGATTTCACTCACCTCTTTCATATGAACATATATAGCTCGTTGCATTTCGGAAACTGCCTTTGGTGACCGATCTCACTGGAGGCCTCCAGATTCAAGATTCAAATTTCATTGAAATTAATATTTTTTACATTTCAAAAAATTCTAAAAAAAAGTACAGATATACATGAAGGCATGACACACATTTGTGTAAATTTTCAGGGCAAAATACGTTGAAATGAGGGTTGTGCAAAAAAGACAAATCTGGGGCTATTTAACACATGATACTATTCATCCTCCGAGGCCATGAATTTGTCTTTTCTTTGCACAAGTAGCATTTCATCATGAAATTTTACACACATGTGGGTTACACACTTACATACATGCATATTTTTTTCAGAATTTTTTGAAACATAAAAGTTTGAATTTGAATTTTTCAAAAATAAAGGCCTCCATGGAGCTCGACCTCCAAAACGCCATTCTTGTTGCATTTGGACAACATATAATTGAAAATTTTGGCAACATTTCCTTTGTATTTTCAAGAACAAGCAATTTAACAGTATATGATCAGAAGTTAAAAATAATAATATAACATCACATATATCAGATTTTCAATACAAATATCATAAGATGCAACAACATCACAAGTTGATCATAAAAAAGAAACACTATCCATTACAATCCATACATATGGTTCACATACTATCTCCTAATTGAAGTCCAGTATAAGTTCATAATGCAAAGTCCATCATCTCCACAAGTCCATACGACAAGTGCATCATGCAAGTATCCACATCCCATAGATCTCAACTTAAATTCTTCAATGTGACTAGCCTGCCCCAAATCTTCCTCCACTTCTTAAGATGGTTGTAAACCTGACTGCCGGTGGTAGCTAGCTTGAAGTGTCCGTTCAAAGCTGCAGCATATTGGTTGTGATGCGTCATCTTGAAACCAGTTGAAGTCCTCCTGCCATCAGCCATGAAAATTTATTAAAAATTGAGTAAATCATTAAAAAAATGAAGTTTTGACATATAGAAAGTAACATTCTGTCCAGCCATAAAATAATAAACAAAAAATGGACTAGATCATCACAAGTATTAAGTTTCAACATATAGAAAGGGGCACGACAGATTGGCGTAGAGAAGGAGGCGTTGCAGGTTAGGACGGGAGGAGGAGGCGCTACAGGTCAGCCGAGATTCCTCCGATTCCTTCCCCGTCGTCGGTCGTCGTCTCCCTTGCATCGCCAACAAAGCAGATGCGGGACATGTTGGAAATATGCCCTAGAGGCAATAATAAAATGGTTATTATTATATTTCCTTGTTCATGATAATTGTCTGTTGTTCATGCTATATTTGTATTAACCGGAAACCATAATACATGTGTGAATACATAGACCGTAATGTGTCCCTAGTAAGCCTCTAGTTGACTAGCTCGTTGATCAATAGATGGTTTTGTTTTCCTGACCATGGACATTGGATGTCGTTGATAACGGGATCACATCATTAGGAGAATGATGTGATGGACAAGACCCAATCCTAAGCATAGCACAAGATCGTGTAGTTCATTAGCTAAGAGATTTTCTAATGTCAAGTATCATTTCCTTAGACCATGAGATTGTGCAACTCCCGGATACCGTAGGAATGCTTTGGGTGTACCAAACATCACAACATAAATGGGTGGCTATAAAGGTGCACTAATGGTATCTCCGAAAGTGTCTGTTGGGTTGGCACGAATCGAGATTGGGATTTGTCACTCCGTATGACGGAGAGGTATCTCTGGGCCCACTCGGTAATGTATCATCATAATGAGCTCAATGTGACTACGGAGTTAGTCACGGGATCATGCATTACGAAACGAGTAAATAGACTTGCTGGTAACGAGATTGAACGAGGTATGGGGATACCGATGATCAAATCTCGGGCAAGTAACATACCGGTGGACAAAGGGAATTGTATACGGGATTGATTGAATCCCCAACATCGTGGTTCATCCGATGAGATCATCATGGAACATGTGGGAGCCAACATGGGTATCCAGATCCCGCTGTTGGTTATTGGCGGAGAGAGGTCTCTGTCATGTCTGCATGGTTCCCGAACTCGTAGGGTCTACACACTTAAGGTTCGGTGACGCTAGAGTTGTTATGGGAAATAGTATGTGGTTACCAAAGGTTGTTTGGAGTCTCGGATGAGATCCTGGACGTCACAAGGAGTTCCGGAATGGTCCGGAGGTAAAGATTTATATATGGGAAGTCTAGTTTCAGCCACCGAAATGGTTTTGGGGGTTATCGGTATTGTACCGAGACCACCGAAAGGTGTCCGGGGGTCCACCGGGTGGGGCCACCTCCTCTGAGGGACTTAATGTGCTGAACAAGGGTGGGAACCATCCCCCTAGTGGGCTGGTGCACCCCTCCCCCAAGGGCCCAAGGCGCCTAGGGTTGAAAACCCTAGGGGGTGGGGGCGCCTCCCACCAAACTTGGGGGGGGGGGCAAGTCCCCCCCTTGCCCCCGCTAGATGGGATCTAAGGGGGCCGGCCCCCTCTCCCCTCCCCCTATAAATAGTAGGGGGTGGAAGGGCTGCCGCACCCTTCCCCTGGCGCAGCCGCTCCCTCCTCCAACACCTCGTCCTCCTCCATAGAGCTTGGCGAAGCCCTGCAGAAATACCACAAGCTCCACCACCACGCCATCATGCTGCCGGAGCTCTCCCTCAACTTCTCCTCTCCCCTTGCTGGATCAAAAAGGAGGAGACATCCCCGGGATGTACGTGTATTGAACGTGGAGGCGCCGCTCGTTCGACGCTAGATCGAATCTTCCGCGATTTGAATCACTGCGAGTACGACTCCATCATCCACGTTCTTGTAACGCTTCCACTTAGCAATCTTCAAGAGGTATGAAGATGCACTACTCTCTCTCTCTCTCTCTCTCTCTCTCTCTCTCTCTCTGATAGCATCTCCTAGATTGATCTTGGTGACACGTAGGAAAATTTTGAATTATTGCTACATTCCCCAACAGTGGCATCATGAGCTAGGTCTATGCGTAGATTCTATGCACAAGTAGAACACAGGTAGTTGTGGGCGATGGTTTGTTCAATTTGCTTACCGTTACTAGTCCTATCTTGGTTCGGCGGCATTGTGGTATGAAGCGTCCCAGACCGACCTTACACGTATGCTTACGTGAGATAGGTTCCACCGACTGACATGAACTTGTTGCATAAGGTGGCTAGCGGGTGTCTGTCTCTCCCACTTTAGTCAAATCGGATTCGATGAAAGGGGTCCTTATGAAGGGTAAATAGTAATTGGCATATCATCGTTGTGGCTTTTGTGTAGGTAAGAACCGTTCTTGCTAGAAACCCATAGCAGTCACGTAAAACATGCAACAACAATTAGAGGACGTCTAACTTGTTTTTGCAGGGTATGCTATGGATGTGATATGGCCAAAAGGATGTGATGAATGATATATGTGATGTATGAGATTGATCATGTTCTTGTAATAGAAATCACGACTTGCATGTCGATGAGTATGACAACCGGCAGGAGCCATAGGAGTTGTCTTAATTTATTGTATGACCTGCGTGTCAATAAGAACGCCATGCAATTACTTTACTTTATTGCTAACCATTAGCCATAGTAGTAGAAGTAATTGTTGGCGAGACAACTTCATGACAACACGATGATGGAGATCATGGTGTCATGCCAGTGACGAAGGTGATCATGCCGCGCCTCAAAGATGGAGATCAAAGGTGCAAGATGATATTGGCCATATCATGTCACTTTATGATTTGCATGTGGTGTTTGTCATTTGTACATCTTATTTGCTTAGAACGATGGTAGCATAAATAAGATGATCCCTCACTAAAATTTCAAGAAAGTGTTCCCCCTAACTGTGCACCGTTGCGGAAGTTCGTTGTTTCGAAGCACCACTTGATGATCGGGTGTGATAGATTCTAACGTTCGCATACAACGGGTGTAAGACAGATTTACACATGCAAAACACTTAGGTTGACTTGATGAGCCTAGCATGTATAGACATGGCCTCGGAACACAAGAGACCGAAAGGTCGAACATGAGTCGTATAGTAGATACGATCAACATGGAGATGTTCACCGATGATGACTAGTCCGTCTCACGTGATGATCGGACACGACCTAGTTGACTTGGATCATGTATCACTTAGATGACTAGAGGGATGTCTATCTGAGTGGAGTTCATTAAATAATTTGATTAGATGAACTTAATTATCATGAACTTAGTCTAAAATATCTTTACAATATGTCTTGTAGATCAAATGGCCCATGCTAATGTTGCCCTCAACTTCAACGCGTTTCTAGAGAAAACCAAGCTGAAAGATGATGGTAGCAACTATACAAACTGGGTCTGAAACTTGAGGATCATCCTCATAGCTGCCAAGAAAGCATATGTCCTTGAAGCACCGCTAGGTGACGCACCCATTTTCCCAGCAACTCAAGACGTTATGAATGCCTGGTAGTCGCGTAGTGATGATTAGTCCCTGGTTCAGTGCGGCATGCTTTACAGCTTAGAACCGGGGCTCCAAAAGCGTTTTGAGCAGCACGGAGCATATGAGATGTTCCAAGAGCTGAAAATGTTCTACAGTTGTAAGATGGAGGAAAACAGTTCTGTCAGCGAGCATATACTCAAAATGTCTGGGTTGCACAACCGTTTGTCTCAGCTGGGAGTTAATCTTCCAGATGTCTCGGTCATTGACAGGATCCTCAAGTCGCTCGCACCTAGCTACAAGAGCTTTGTGATGAACTACAACATGCAAGGGACGGAGAAGTCCATTCCTGGGTTATATTCAATGCTGGAATCAACGGAGGTGGAAATCAAAAAGGAACATCAAGTGTTGATGGTGAGTAAGAACACTAGTTTCAAGAAAGGCAAGGGTAAAAAGAACTTCAAGAAGGACGGCAAGGGAGTTGCCGCACCCGGTAAATCAGTTGTCGGGAAGAAGCCAAACAATGGACCCAAGCCCGAGACTCAGTGCTTTTATTGCAAGGGAAATGGTCACTCGAAGCGGAACTGCCCCAAGTACTTAGCAGATAAGAAGGCCGGCAACACCAAAGGTGTATGTGATATACATGTTATTGATGTGTACCTTACCAGCGCTCATAGTAGCTCCTGGGTATTTGATACCGATGCGGGTGCTCATATTTGTAACTCAAAACAGGAACTACGGAATAAGTGAAGACTGGCGAAGGACGGTGACGATGCGTGTCGGGAATGGTTCCAAGGTCGATGTGATCGCCGTCAGATGCTACCTCTACATTTACCTACGAGATTAGTTTTAAACCTCAATAATTGTTATTTAGTGCCAGCTTTGAGCATGAACATTGTATCTGGATCTCGTTTAATGCGAGATGGCTACTCATTTAAATCCGAGAATAATGGTTGTTCTATTTATATGAAAGGTATGTTTTATGGTCATGCTCCGCTGGTCAATGGTTTATTTTTATTGAATCTCAAACGTGATGTTACACATATTCATAGTGTGAATACCAAAAGATGTAAGGTTGATAATGATAGTCCCACATACTTGTGGCACTGCCGCCTTGGTCACATTGGTGTCAAACGCATGAAGAAACTCCATGCAGATGGACTTTTGGAGTCTCTTGATTATGAATCATTTGACACGTGCGAACCATGCCTCATGGGCAAAATGACCAAAGACTCCGTTCTCCGGAACAATGGAGCGAGCAACCAACTTATTGGAAATAATACATACTGATGTGTGTGGTCCAATGAGCGTTGAGTCTTGCGGTGGCTATCGTTATGTTCTCACCTTCACTGATGACTTAAGTAGATATGGGTATGTCTACTTAATGAAACACAAGTCTGAGACGTTTCAAAAGTTCAAGGAATTTTAGAGTGAGGTAGAGAATCAATGTGACAGGAAAATAAAGTTCTTACAATCAGATCGTGGAGGAGAATATTTGAGTCACGAGTTTGGTACGCACTTAAGGAAATGTGGAATTGTTTCACAACTCACGCCGCCTGGAACACCTCGGCGTAATGGTGTGTCCGAACATCGTAATCGCACTCTATTGGATATGGTGCGATCTATGATGTCTCTTACCGATTTACCGCTATCATTTTGGGGTTATGCTTTAGAGACAGCCGCATTCACTTTAAATAGGGCACCGTCTAAATCCGTTGAGATGACACCGTATGAATTATGGTTTGGGAAGAAACCTAAGCTGTCGTTTCTGAAAGCTTGGGGATGCGATGCTTATGTCAAGAAACTTCAACCTGAAAAGCTCAAATCCAAGTCGGAAAAATGCGTCTTTATAAGATACCCTAAGGAAACCATTGGGTATACCTTCTACCTCAGATCCGAAGGCAAGATCTTTGTTTCCAAGAACGGATCCTTTCCAGAGAAAGAGTTTCTCTTGAAAGAAGTAAGTGGGAGGAAAGTAGAACTTAATGAAGTACTGCCTCTTGAACCGGAGAGTAGCGCAGCTCAAGAAGATGTTTCTGTGGTGCCTGCACCGACTGGAGAGAAAGTTAATGATGATGGTCATGAAACTTCGGATCAAGTTGCTACTAAACTTCGTAGGTCCACAAGGGCACGTTCCACACCAGAGTGGTACGGCAACCCTGTCTTGGAAATCATGTTGTTAGACAACGGTGAACCTTCGAACTATGAAGAAGCGATGGCGGGCCCAGATTCCAACAAATGGCTTGAAGCCATGAAATCCGAGATAGGATCCATGTATGAAAACAAAGTATCACTACAAAAAAATACACTTCCGTGATGATATGTGTTTGTCACAATAGGTCGCGTTTTTTGTCATGCATGTACATCCATGACGATTTTATGACAGAATCAAGATAGTCATACCGGCCTATTAACGATGGCCCGTTATGGTCGGCCCATGAACGGACGATTCCAACTCTAGCCCGTTTATGGCCATAACGCGTCCTGTTATTGGCCCATGTTTGGCCAATCGATCATACGACCCGTATAAGGCCCATTGATGATATGGCCCGTAGAAGGCCCATTGTTTCTATGGCCCATAGAAGGCCCACTGTTTCTATGGCCCGTAGAAGGCCCATTGTTTCTACGGCCAGTAGGAGGCCCAGTGTCACTACAGTAAATATTAGCCCATGGTTATTGTGGCCTAGTTTTAAAAAATAGGTTATTGCAGCCACTAGCAAACCGCGGAAAAAGTACTGCAATGACTACAAGCAAACAAATAAACAAGACAACAAGGAAATAAATAAGCAAGCAACTTACGCTAGGCTATCATGGCTATCACACACATTACATCCACTGGGCATCAAAGTTCGCCACCAGTGCAAATAAATGCGCTGACAAAAGAATATACAGAACTGAGAGAACTTCAGAAGGCACTAGGCTTGGCCAGTTCGGGCCCCCCAAACAGCCAAACAAGCTGAGTAGACCTCAGTTGTGTCAAAGATAGATGCATCAACACTAGATTTATGGCATGATGGTGTGCACGGCAGTCCTCTGACATCTTCATTGCATCTTTGACTTCAAGTCGGAGCTGAGCTGAAGCAAGCCTTTCCGCTTTAAGTTGAGACTGAAGAAGTCAAACTGATTGAGGCGGCGATCGCATGAGGTTATCTCACACCTGCTGGTGAGTAGCTTCAACTCACTGTCTTCATCAAGACAGGACCTTGGGGTCATCTCGCTATCCTCAAGATGGTTTGGCTCACTATCTTCCCTAAAGTTCTGCCTGGTGTAAGAGATACGACTCTGAAAGAGAAACAAGGAGACACGTAACAGGTTTCACAATTATATAAGCAAATAAATGGATCTGTTCTGCATAAGGAACATGTTTTTATAACTACAATTTGAAACTAGTAGTTGTTGCAAACATCCAATCAGATGTAAAGAGCAAAGCAAACAGCAGTGGAGGAAATGATGCCTATCCAAATCTATACTAGAACAAAGTTTGAAGGCTTGAGAAGGATGAACTTACATTACATGTTAACACGGGCTGGACAAAGCCCTTCTCCATATTGATGGAAGGATAATTCAATAAATTCCCCAAAGAAAATTCTTTATAAGCGTTGCCATTATTCTACATTTTGCAAAGAGTAAATATAGATCAAATAATATTGGAAGAAACAGAGGATAATGAAGCTCAAAGTGCATCGATGATACATAATCAAATAGCAATTAATTAAGTACAGCATTACAAGGCAAAAGGGAGAGAGGTACTGACAAGAGCAATGCAGAGCCCAATATTGTTTTGAGATCGTATGATCCTTTGAGCAAGGAGATTCATCTAAATTTAGTTTTCATACAAGAGAGAAGGTAAGGCACAAGCAAAAATTTAGGAGTTCAAATTTTGAATTGATATCATAGACAGTACCTGACGCTGGGCTCCCAGCAGTTCTAATAGGGGTTTGGCCACTGGAGTAGGGGTAAAGTGTGGTACAGTTGGGCCTATGTTTTCTGTGGCTGCTGATCTATCTGATTTAATAGGTATCACTACCTTTTACAAATACCTAGTTTGTACTCCTTGAGGATCTGCACTCACCCTCTTCCTTTTGGACATCTATTACGAAGGAACAATATTTGACTGGAAAAACATAGTGTGATGACACATGGAATAGGTACAGAAAATGGATAGGTATGGCATATACTCATATATGATGCTTAAACTAAGCAGATGGTGTAACAAAGTAGAAGTAATGCAAGAGGTCAGATGCAAAATATTTGTGACCAATACAACTTTGCAAAGTTAGAGCAAGCACCTTGATGGGTGAATAAGATAGGCCATCCTCCACCATGCCAAGTTTGTTAGCCAGTGGATCGTTCCGCAATATTCCTCTCGTGCGCCCATTCTCATATTCATTTTGATAATGTTCAATATCTGACATGCATGATTCTAATCCAATACTGCCTCCCTGTAAACCCCTTTGTGCTATCTCTGCAATTCTTTTAAGAGATGCCATGCATGCTGTAATTTGTTGTGTGCATTAATATAATGTGGCCTACTACTCAAAATATGAGAGCTCCAAAAGTGATGACACTTTGCAGATGACAGCTTCAACATATAGTAAAGAAGAACAAGTCGACCTGACCTGGCAGATTCAAAATATACTAAGGGAGAACAACTCGACCTGACCAGTTGGCCGCAAGAGAAGAGTATCATCTTAAAGAAGAGTAAAAGAGCAAGCAGATTGAAGATATTACAAGTCTTTCAATACAATGTCGGTTGTCCACCCATGATGAACCAGAGCGCACAGAGAAATACTATTCTTTCCGGTCTCTCAATATGTGGCTCACATGCATTTCGAAACTAAAGTAGGAACATTTAGCTAACCAATTAAACATCCCTCAGTTTTACTAATATCAGCAATAATATCAGATATGAATTTGTACAACTAAGCTTGTTTAGCTCGATGGGTGGAGCGGTGCTATTACGACAAGAACCACGTAGACTGATTGTGGTCATCATAAAATGGGGAAACCATAAGCATGATGAGTACAGTGTTGACCGTGGCAGTGGGATGGCAGATCTGAAGCTGCAAACCGCGCAAAGGGTAGTTAGCAACCGATGTTTGCTTTGAAATAACAACTAAGATTTGGTATGGACAAGAAAGTACGGTCAACAAGTGACAAAGAAATGCAATTATGCAGTCTCTCTATATGTCGCGACATGCATTTGGAAACTCAAGTGGGACCTTTAGCTAACCAATTAAATGTGCGGTTAACTAATATCGCATCATATCACAATCATATTTGAACAACTAAGCTTTCAATTCGAGTGTTGTGTTGTTTAGCTTGAAGGGTGGAGTAATGCTAGTACGACGTAAAGCACCTACGCAGATCATAGTAGAGTAGATAAAAGGGGAAAACCCTAAGCATCAAGAGAAAAATCAGGAAAGTGGAACTAGCTGGACCAGTGGATGGCGCACATGCTTTTCGAAACGAATATAGGAACATTAGGTGACCAATTAAACATTCTCTGTTTTAGTGATATGAGCATCATATCATATTCGTATTTCAACAAGTAAGCTTTGGGTTGAGTTCTTGAGGAGCAGTGCTAGCACGACACGAAGCACCTACGATGATGGTAGGGAATATAAAGGGGGGAAACCATAAGCTTTACGAGTATAGTGCCCGTGCCATGGCGGATCTAAAGGTGCAAATCGGACAAAGCTACTTTGCAACCAATGTTTGCTTTCAACTAGCCACTACGATTTGGTATGGACAAGAAAAGTACAGTAAACAAATTACGATCTATTTTCCAGGTGAGATTAATAACTTAAGCACATATGGAAGAGTACCACCTCTCTTGCGATGTCGTGTAGGCCTATGCTGATATGTTGAGGGTGTTGCGGGTGCGATGGCTGTCGGCGGCAGCGAAGAAGACTTTAGACGGCAGACGGCCGGGTCGGGGGATATATCCTATTGCCGTGGACGAGGCGGTCGTAGGAGCGGCAACGACAAGGTGGATGACGGCGCCGATGAAGCGAGAGGAGGCAATGAAAGGATCCTGGTCCAGCACCGTGGATGAGAGACGTCCATCTCTTGCAGTGGACGAAGGGGTAGGGGTAGCGGCTCCGGCAAGGTGGAGGATAGGGTGGCGGAGGGAGGAGGCTGGCCGCAGTGTGGAGGTTGTCATGCCGCCGATGGTGTATGAATGGGGAAATGGAGGGGAGGGGGGATCTCAAACTTTGGGACGCGCTTCTCTGAAATGTGGGAAACTTATCCCCCATTTAAAATTTCGGACATTGCGTCAGTTGGGGATAGGACGGTAATCTCGCATCTCCCAAATATTTGCCGGTAACTATTTCGGGCGAGGAGAAGGTGTTTTGCCGCCCACGGTTGGCGCCCACGGTGTGTGAACGGGGCTGACAGGTATGGCGGTTGTGTCACATTTGAGGGAAGTTACACATCTGCCCCTATTTAAAATATTAGCCTACATCGATTTCGGACGAGGAGAGTTTGTTTTGCCGCCCATCGTGTATGAATGAGGAAATGGAGGAAGAGGCACATGTCTTTCGGACGAGCTTGAATCAAATCTGTTTTGCCGCCCACGTTTGGCGCCCACCGTGTCTGAATGGGCTCAGAGTCCGTCGTATCACGTCTGATTGAAGTTACTAGTCTACCCCTATCGACAATAGTGTAAATCCGGTCGATAAGGATGTCAAGTGTCAGGGGTAGACAGTAATTTCCATCTCGCAAACACTTGCTTCGGGCAGCCCACAACTTATAGTGAGTGTTTAGCCGCTTCGTTCAAAACTTGGGAGAATTAGCATTCACGTTTGCCCTGGGCCCTGGCAAACTAAATTAAAATCCAATTTGTATTCGATTACAAATATCCACAGATAATTCTACGTTTTGTTATTTATTTCTTCAAAACCACAACAAAGATTTATTCCACCTTTATATATGATTATGATTTAGAAATGCTGTGATCTTCGAATTCAGTACGTTGGATACACTCTGAGTCAAACAATTATTTCATCCAATACAATATGCTCACACGAAAAACAATTCACCTTATGCCAATCATACAAGTACTAAGGATTACCTCGCTAAAAAAATTCGGATCATTACAACACATGGACAACATAGGGGGTCTTGCAACATAATCCATTCAGAGACATGACATAACATGCAAGTACAATAATCTAATGACAATTTCAACTGGTATCTAAAGAAGAACCGTGATTACCTTGGGCTTCAGATAGCAGAAACAACAGGACCTCCTCCATCTTCAAATGCAACATTCTTACTTCCTCCAATTCTTGGGTTGCTTGCATAATGCGTGCTGCTAATTTCGTAATTTCCAACCTCAAGATAAAGATTACCTTATTCATGGCAGCCACACCACCTCTTTCTGCCTCTAGTAGAGCCTCAAGCACTATAATATCTGTGCTCAGACTACTCTCCGGCGGTGTTGCCTCTGAACTACTACCATCTGGTAACATGGATGGCACATTGCTTCCACAAATAGATTCTGGGGTTGTACATTGTGTCCTAGTGTGAACGTGAAAGGTTTCCGCTGGACATAAGTAAGAGATAGTTATCGTATGATCCAGGCAGTAAGCTTACATGGTAAACGACGGACGAATTGTTGCCGAGCATGGCAAACTATATTTAAATGGTTCGAAGCAGCATCAGCCAAAAAGAAATTAAAATAGTAAGATGAAACTAGGGATGTAAGTGGCAAATAAACAACATCCGCCAGTCCCATCTAGTTAGTTTTTGCTACCTCCCTAGTTCAGTTTCCTCAAAAAACAAAAACTCTTTTGAACTATCATCTAGTGGACTTTAATCGGGATTAAACGGGACCCCGTTGACATCCCTAGTTGAAAGGGAGTGTACCACCCCTATATTTAAGCTGCCAAGGCATCTAAGCAGTTGAAATAATCTGAGAAAGCACTTAACACTGCGGACTCATATAAACTACGAAGACAGTCTTGTGATGAAGTTGAGAGGAAAAGTTAAGGACCCAAATGAAATAGGCATGCATTTCTTTATGATAGTACAGCAGGCACTGCTGACATATTGGCCAACTCAGATATAGCGTAGCAACAAACAAGCATTCGAATCAAGCAATACAACAAAGCAGACAACTGAACTATTTGTAATTCGGTAGGATTACAGGTTGAGGGCACAAGCCAAGAAAGCAGCCCACTGGCATTACATTTCACATGTACTAAAACACACTGGCTTACCATATGTTGCTGTGAAGTCTTGCTGCTGTTGCAATGTTCTTTGAAGATATCGTCAGTATCCCATGCTTGCAAATCTAGTTGTTGTAGTTTATTCTGCACCCTCTATTTAGGTAAAATTAATTTTAATTGCATGCATTGGTCTGAATTGATCATCAATGGTTCATCTAAACTAATGAAAGAAGGGTGTGTGCATACACGACAATATATCTGCTTCCCTCTATTTTTATGCTTGTTCAAGGTGCCAACCCCAAAAGAACAAATATTTTGCTTGATGGGGTTGGCAGCTCCATAATTAATAGAAGCATCAAATTAGTCATGCAACTTGGGAAGATCAAGAACACACAAACAAGTAGTGAACAGAGGCTCGGAGCAGTGATGTAATAGCTAGCATCAGAAAATGTAGGGTAAAACGACCAAAAAGCAATGGAACCACATGCTAGTTTGCTGATGTGTAATTAAGCATAGAGAACATTAAGCAGTCTGATGGAACCAACAGGTGGCATCAGAACAACACCATTATCATAAATATAACATTCAAGAAGTAAAATAGTAGGCAGTGATATCTAGGAAGTACAATAATACTCCCTCCGTTCCAAAATAGATGACTCAACTTTGTACTAACTTCAGTACAAAGTTAGTACAAAGTTGGGTCATCTATTTTGGAACGGAGGGAGTACTTAGGACAAAACTAAAGCATATTAACTATATGTGCACTGGTATGTAATTTAGCACATGTAACATGTTCACTGCTAGAAGTATGGCCCTACAGGTGCAAGCAGAATAACGCGTCTCATGAAAAACTGAATGATGCCCTGAAGAAATTCAAAGGTGCGGTCTTATGCTAGGAATGTGAACGTAGGCGCCGGCCGTTGGATAATAGTACGTGATTCTCGGTGGCGTATGGGTATCGTGGTCATACTTGATAGCTAAGGATCGTCGATGGTGCTCGTGTTGCGGTTGAGTTTGGGTCGGCTGTCGCCGTTGCTGAAGAGGCTCCAGTGCTACGGTTGCGCCTGCCGACATACAAGAAAGCTCATCTGTGGTAAGTGAATAGTTGCACGATAAAGAGAAAAACTGAAGGAGTACAAATCGAAATAACCTGATGAGGCTGCGGCGTTGGTAAAGCAGGGCCGGTGGAGTTGAATATGGCATCCGTGGAGTGGGTCCGGTGCAGTGGACGAAGGCTTTGGCGGGTGCGTTGTACAATGCTTTCGATGAGGCGGATCTGTTGCGGCGGACGAGCGCTTGTCTGAAGGGCCAGCGAAGGGGCGAACGAGGAAGTCAGTGAAGGGCCTACACTGTGGTGGACGAGGGCACCGGTTAAGAAGATCTGGTGTGGTGGACCATGATGGCGGTCAAGGAGATCTAGAGCGGTGGACAAGCCAGTCGCTGAAGCGGCTCCGGTGAAGTGGTGAGTTGGCGGTTGGGGGTTCCAAGGTGCGGAAGGTAGATCCGTCGGGGTGTGAGGTCCACCGCTGCGGCGGAGGACTAGATTCGGCGGCTTGCCATGGTTGGGGGATCGGGGAGGGAAGGGGGCTGGGAAGAATGTTGGGGGCAAAGAGGGGAAAACAATGGAGTTAGCAAAGCAGCCCTTTTCCGTTCATGTGGCAGGGGTAAAACAGGAATATCATAGGGCTAAAATTTCGGGCGCGTGATATTTCGATGTGAGCGGGAAGTTTGAAAGCTTTTGGCACCTAAAATTATAAGTACTCTACTCTCGTACGGCCGACTATGATATCATGGCCGACAATTTGTTTGTTTTGCATGCAAAAAAATGTGCAAGTTTTGAAAATCAATGTCTCCAACTCGAAACTTAGATTGTCCATTCAATTCAAATATGGATCATTGAGCTACTACAAGCAAATGCCATCATACGGTCCAATTCGAATGAAATTCCAAATGTGTTTATCCTAAATATGATGACAAAAGCAAAAATGTGTATGTGTATGAATAAAGTGGATGATTATAAAGTTTGAACATGCCCGTATGTGTATATCTCTAGGTTTGATATATGAATTTGAAATCACGAAATCCCGGCTTCAAAAATGTACCTCCGTTTAAATGAATTACAAAAGCTAATGATGGAGTCGAATTCCAAAATTCCAATCTTAGGTTTGTAATTCTGGTACATCAAGGTATATCACGCATGTTCAAAAGTATCATTATCTCATAGTCCAAACTGTGAAACAAATTGATCAACCATGAGTGCACAATATCTCAATTATGCTAAAGTCCCTCAAATATAGACACCTCACTCTTTATCTGAAGCCACCCCCCGCCCTCGCCCCCCACCACCACCACACACACACACACACACACTTCTCTTCCCCAAACACCAACACACGAGCACATTAACACCCCTCTCTCTTGTAAAGTCCGGACCCCAATATAGGTCTCTATCACTTTGTCTCTCGGGCATGCACACATCTCTTCCCTCACTCTCTAGGTCTCCCGCTATCTCTCTTACCCAAGCACACGCACTATGTAGAGTGTATATTTCCCATACACACTAAACGTCACCCCCAAACGTCTACCTCCCTAGTTATGTCATTCTCACGCATTCACCTCACACACCACCCCCACTGCAAACAAGCACAATTTGTCTCCTTGTGCACCACTCTCCTCTTTCTATCTCTCCCACATGTGGACCCGCCCCAGCTCCTTCCCTATATACATATTTGTCGTGACTCTTTCCATAGCTCCCTAATGTATAATCTTTCTCGATTTCGCACATTGTTCTCTACACCATCTATTCTAGATCTCTCATGAAGTCCCTATCACACACATGATGACTCGCTTCCCTTGCGTCTCCGTACATAGGCCAATTTCGGACAACATCAACATTGTCTCCCTATCTATACACCATTTATGGACACAAATGACCCCTCTCTCCCCATCTCTTTCTCTCTCTCTCTCTCTCTCTCTCTCTCTCGCTCTCTCTCTGTCGCTAGCTCTCTCTCTCTCCCTCTCTTGCTCTCACACCCCTCTCCCACACACACACTCGATGTCTCTTCCAAATAGTCTGCTCCCCCCGCCCGCACCCGTGCTATCCCGCTACTACACATGTCACACCATTCCCCCTTCCCTTATACTAGGTTTACATCATCAGTGGTCTCTCTACTCCACATACACACACTCGCTCTCACGCACAAAATGCGTGCACAAACACACCCAGACACGCACAGACACCCATTTATCTGGATCCTCATCTCTCCCCATGTCCGCATGTGTATCTCACACACTCACTCTCTAATTATGTATATGTGTCTCCCCGTTACACAACACAAAGCCCCATGTACATGTCTCTCTCTATCTTCCACACAAATAGACACAAAGAATCTGTTATCATTGCCTCAGTCTCTAACATATCACACACGCACTCTCTCTCTCTCTCTCTCTCTCTCTCTCGCAAACACGCTCAACAAAGGTTTCCCCGTGAATAACTAACCGTCTATTCATCAACAGTCGTGGCAGTACGGCGAACACGAGACATGAAAAAGAATAAATCTACACGTGCTTAGACCACCTAGTATGACTACTAGGACTAGAGCAAGCCAAAAAGCGCGCCGCCGTCACCCCCTCCTTATCGGCGACGGGAAAATCTTTGTTTTACACAATCGAGAAGACATTGTGCTAAGGCCCCACATGCCGAGGCGCTGAATAGAATGTAGATGCTAGTTTACGGAAGCAAGTATCGATAATACGTTTGTATCTCCATACTTATATTTCTTCTCTTATAAAAAAACCGAGTTGGTGATGATGGTTCGTGTGCCATCTTGCAATATAGACCGTCCGATCTATATCTGACGGATGGAAATTAAACTAAAAGATACCCGCACCCTCTCCACATTTGCGCACAAGGCCTTCCTCGTTCATCCTTATCTCCAACAAACCTCATTGTTGAGCAATTAAGAAAGGAAGCCTCGAACAAACCGGCTCGGTGGCCGGCGCCGTGTCGCCAATCCCCATGCCTCCGCCATCCCACCACCAATCACCACCACACCCCATTCCTCTTCACCTTATCTCATATTTCTCGAGATATCATTAGTTTTTACACATGGGATTACTCCCGCAAGGGTCATTCACAACAAGTGTTTTATAAAAAAATGCATCTTGATGTTCCGTGCAATGCACGGATCTTGCTAGTACTCCTACACAAGACTACGTTGGTGATGATGGTGTGTCTGCCATCCATCGTTTCTGACCATTAGATCTACATCTAACGACTGTGAGGTAAGTTGTTGCCTTTTCTCACCAACATCCCACTTGTCTACAAATTTGTAGAAAAACCCATAATTAGTATCTTAAAACCAACCACGTCCCTCCCTGACCTCACCAAAACAGCCCAAGGAATGTATTCTAATTGAAACATAATATATCTCTAGTGACATATGTATATCAAAATTAGAGTGTTTTGTATCAAGTTTGTGAATAAGTATTATTCTAATTATGATTCATTGCAACGCACACGAACATTGCTAGTATTTCCAACCATGCATTTTTTCCCTAGTATTCCATAGTTTCAAGTTTTCCGTCAAGATATTAGTCACTCATGGTTGATATTTACTTTCAATCATGTACACATATGCACTATGTAACTAGCCTTGCTTATCGGCTTCCAAAGCTTATCTTTCACTCCTACTTACAATATGTAGAGTATTTAAAAAAAACTACCACTTTCAACCAGCCCTAGGAAGAATCTATTGTACAAAAAATAGCAAAAAGCTTCCCAAAATTTCTTAATCCACGCCAAAAACTACTAACTAGTACTCCTACCGATTAGGTTCGTTTAAACCCATTTATGACAGGGTTGGCCCACACGTCCGTGCTGACGAGGCAGCTTAAACCAACACATTTTGTTTGACCGTTGACACGAGGGACCCACATCTGACCTTCTATACTGTTATTCCCCCTCAAATCATTATTTTTCCTGAACATTACTTCAAATAGTACTGATGCGTGTTCGTCCGTGGTGCCAGTGATGAGCGAGTTGGCCACCGCTCCGCCAGACGGGCCGGATGCCGGGCTGGCCTCCGCACGGGTTGGCAGGCTGGCCCGAGCGTGACTCACAAGTGAGCAAGCCGCCGCGCTGGCCTTCGCTCGAGCCAGATGGCTGGCCTTAGCACAGCGCGCGCGAGCAAGCCGTCGCACTGCCGTGCCAATCTAGCTAGCAAAACTTGCAGACAAGCAACTGGACGGAGCTATCTTGGCTAGCTAGTGGCCGCGAGCGCCGGACGGAGGTAGCATCCGGGCTGCCGCAACATGGGCTCTGCACCGCCGGTGGTTTTGACCTCGCCTTCTGCCGACGGCGGTAGCTACGTCCCATGGCCGAGGATGACTAGGTGGACGGGCCGGAGGTAGGAGGTCACTCGAGGATTTTTGTGCAGACTGACATGTAGGTCCCACAAGTCATAACACCCGGTCGAATAGAAGGCGTTGACTTAATGTGAGACATGGGCCCTGTCAGAGGTTCGAGTTAGATTCTAACCCTGAACTAACTCTAACCAAAGTGGTGTTTGGATGACAGGGTTAGGTTGACAACAAATGTATCCAAACAGGGCCATGGGTTGAAACGTGCCTATAACGACACTTTGTAGGGTATTCGTTTCTTGGTAGGGCTGGTTGGTAAGAGCATGTACAATGGTTGATAAGGTAGTCTTATCTTAAGTCTACCACGTATGCAAGTGGTAGTAGTTTCTTGGCATTTTAGTGGTTTCTTGCATTATTAGGGGTTTCTTGTAAGGAACAATGTACGTACTACTAGCGACAAAAGGCGATTCTAGGTTGTGTTGTACTCCAACGAGTACTACTAGTGGTCGCGGGAGAGTATACCTCGTTTTGTGGGTTCGACCCCGGCCGAACGCACAATGGCCTTTTAAAAAAATAGTACTACTACACTCCGCTGCGAGCCAATATTTTACACGGGTAGTTTGAGTTGAAGTCAAACGGACGTGTGGCCCCACAATCTGGGTGCACGGGATAGCCTAGCCACGTGAACCTGTTTTCCTTCCCAGCATCCCGTGCCTCGCGTGCTCGCCCTAGCCGCACCTTGCTTGCAGCTTCCTCATCAGCTAGTAGCATATTTAAACTAGCGCCTCCCAATTAAGCCCGAGGAGCCGGAAAAGCCCGGTGGGGCATTGGGAACTGTGCAATATGGCTCTGTACATAAAGTGCTCTACTACTACTCTCTAGCTTGTGGTGTTGCACGCATGGACTTCACTGCATTATCGGCACTACTATAAAAGAAATTCCTCTTGATGTGTTTTTTTTGAAACGGAGGCAAAAGCTTTGCTTCATCTCATTCATAAAGAAGGAACTACTAACAAAGTTCGACGAGATCCATTACACCTCCACAAATGGAGGCAAAAAGCCTAGTCTCGCTGTATCAAATAACTCAAATGTTCTCGCTTCATAGAACCATTGCCGATAAACAGGTTGCTAGTGTGATAAACAGGTTGCTAGTGTGCGCCTGAGAGGAGCAGCTGAATAGAGCACCGAGAGTACCCACTAGGCCACTACGCAGGTGTAGTTTCCCTGCATTGATAGTACAACGATGGTTATAGAGAAAAATAGTACCCTCCACTTCCAATTGTAGCTCCTTGGCCCTGAGATTCAAGAGTTCAAAACTGGTGCACTATACTAGACTAGACTAGAAGTACAGTACATCGCACTACTAGTTGAGAAAAAGTAGTACTAGTACTGCTACAGTACGAGTACGTACTCCTCTGTCACGTAATGTAAAATGTTTTTTACACTAGTTGGCGTGTACAAAAAATGGCAAAAACATACCCAAAATTTCTTAATCCACGCCAAAAACTACTACCTAGTGCCAAAAATTTCTTGCTAGTGCTATTATTTACAGTATAATGCAATCCCATAACGTTCCATAATGCTAGTACTAGTAGTAAATAATAGCCTCACCCCTTTGCTGAGGAACGATCTACAGTTGGAAGGGACGAGGCCCTGCGGTTACTACGCTCTTATCTCCTCATCGCCAGTTCCCCTCCCCCCGAAGAGAAGGCAGTTCGTCGCTGCTCCCATGGATTCGCCAGGTAGTTCTCCTCCTCGTCGGGGCTGGGAGACCTTGGACAACGATCCTCTGGGAGAAATCGCACGCTGCTCCGACGTCCTCACCGCCGCAAGGCTCGGTGTTTCCTGCACCAACTTTTTCAAGACGCTGCTTAAACATGCTTGGGAAAAGGCCATGCTTGTTGGTCTTCCATGCATCCTCGAGGAGAAGGTTCTTCTATGGGACAATCCTTCGAACAGTCCACTGCTCCCTCGCCATGGTCGCACGTTGACTCCGCTAGAGTTGCCGACGTTGAGAGGTAGTCGGATTTTGTCCGATGAGCAGGTCAGTAATGGAGTTTGATCATGTAGTACTTAGTTATTCCATTTCCATCCCGTAATTTCTCCGCTACCCACCGTCTTATATATAGGTCTGGGTTGGTGCCAACAAAGATTGGCTTGCATACCTCCGGCCGGATACCACCATCATTTTGCACAACATCCAGATCAGTGCGGCCGTTCCGGTAGACCCCTTCTCCACCATTGGGATCGGCCTTCCGGACTGGCTGGGCTTGATACGTATGATGATGCCTACATGAGATTGAAGAAGATAGCAATTGCGTAACCGCCGACAAAGCAACGCGTCTACGACGATTACTATCTCATCGCGGTGTTTGACATAAGGATTGCCATCAATGCAAGAGGCAGTAACGGCAGAGGCTGGCGCATGTTGGCGGCGGCAGATTTGTACCCCTACACGTTCGAAGACGCCGTGCGCCATCTAGGCCGCATCTTCGCAGTGACAAGCCAGGGGACTTGTTTCATCTGGTTGCCATCCTACGGTATGGGAGATTACAAACGGAATGCACAAACCATCATTTGCATCCCTAACGGTACTCCATTATTTTGCAGGGACCAGTCATCCCCCGATCAAAATAAGATCACCGATCCTGGATGTGCATTTGCATCCGCGATTCGGTCTAACCTGGAACCTTGTAGCTGACTTTGGCATATTGGGATCAACTATCTCAGCAGTCGTTACCCATGGTACCACTGATGTGCAACATGGTCACACAATCTACCACGATCGGACCATCATCATCTACCCAGGTATTCCATTTTTTAACCCTCTCGCCTTCTCTTTCATTGTTGTACTATAGTATACTTAGTAGTAGTACTAGTAGGAGTACTTTTTACCTTGGAGGATGCGTATAGCTAGCTAGGACCTTGAACACTTGAACCCACTAGCTGCCACCATTTTTGTTTTTCCATGTCTTACTATCTCATCCATGTAGCCAAGAGTAGCTATATATAATACGCCGGTTATTTTACTTCCTCTATACCGAGTAGTACTATTTGTCGCACAAGACATCGACCGCCATATTTGAGCACAACATTATTATGCATGGACCTTGACTATGTACGTCACCATGTGTCCAGATCTGGGATGCCGCGTGTACCAGATGAATGGCGCCGAGTTTGACCCCCCGTGATGCCACATGGGTGCCGAGGAACACTCTTGGAGAGTACTCGCTTTTCATCGGGGACAGCTACCCCATTGTGAAGCAGATGCCATCTTCCATGCACAACACGGAAGGCCTGCCATTCATGAAGCATGGTTGTGTCTTCAGTGCGCACCACCGGATGAACGACATGCTGGGACACGCTATCCCTGATTTATGCCGCTTCAGCTTGGATGAGTCTCCATCGTGTGGAACCGGACTAGAAAGTTGTGATGATGATTCCCGTTGCCCATCGCTATGGATCATGCCATCCATGAAGAACACCTGGGACTGGAACCTGGAGGAGGACATGTAGCCCATCTATAACGTGTAAGTGGAGTACGGTAATTATGAACGGTAGCGCTTTGAATATATGTAGACTAGTCGTGCACAAATTTATCACATGAATTGGAGATGAACTTGTGTGGCATACTGGCATTTGTCCTTTAGAATTTATTACTAGTAAATGTGTTATGTGTACGTGCAACTTGTGTGGTTGTTGCATGGACTCCAACACGCTCTTTGAGAAAAAAAAGGTGGCACAACTTTGGATATACGTGACGTGGCGACATCATACAGTAGCATCGTTCGCTGTAGTTGTAGTACACTCCTACTAGGATGACAACTCCTATAAAACCTTGCGCTTGGCTCTTTGCCTCTTCGGGAGGTTCAACAGTTCGTACTCGTGTGAACCTTGCACTTGGCTCTTCGCCTCTTCGGAAGGTCCAACAATGATGATACTACAATACAATATGCTTCTGGCAATCTGACACCAATTGAACTGCTGCACGTCCACCGTGAGGGCGTGGGCGAGGGAGAGGGAGAGGGAGAGGGCACTGTAGTCAAAACCCTCTCCTTGTCCTATGAACCACTGCGCCCGTGGGCGAGGGAGAGGTGTAGTAAGCAAGCTTCTCCTCGTTCGGCGAGTTGACAGGACACATCAAAGCAGTACTAGTACTAGTAGTCCATGCTGCGTCCTTTCCGATTAATATGGCTTAATTTGAAATGAGAAAAATACACTGGCGGTCAACGTATGTAACAATACGCTCTTTACGGTCACTATATATAGTTTTGTGGTGATTATACGATCACTAGCTCATCGTAGAGCACCGTATTGCACCCTACTGACCGGCCATATAGTCGACGTGGCACTTTGTTGACTGGTTAAATTGTCACCTGGTTTCTGGGTCCCACCTGTCATTTGGCAGAGCAAAGAAATCAGTTAAACAAAACTTTACGCAGGCGCGACACGAGTCCAACCCTTGGGCGCGAACCACCCTGGCTGTGTATGTGAGTGCATGCACGTGTACTCCCTCGGTCTTCTAACAAAGAGTGTACATTGGCTATAAAACAAAGAGTGTAGTACATGATGTACATCTACACTTCCAATGCATTTAGCCTTTAATCTAAATCGATATTGATTGACTAATGCACCAACTTGTGTTGTAGGTATAGGCTACATGTTTATCCTTAATTACAACATGCAACGACCTTCATTTAATCTTCTTCTCTCAATGGTTTCATGCACACATAACTCTGCTACTTTTGGGTGTTAATTATGCCCTGGTCAATGTGTAAATCTCTAAATGTACAGTCTTTCACAGACATAGGGAGTAGGTTGAGCACTTGAGCGTGAGTGTGTGTGTTGCGTCGTGTGCTGTGTGCCAGATGGGTGCGTGAGTGTTGCGTGCGTCCATGTGTACGTGTGAGTGTTGCATGTTGCATGCGTGCATACATGCATGGGGCTTACACCCACCCATTGACATGTTCATATTTCAAGCTTCCTCTGTTCCCTCCATATGGTGATACTCCCTCTGTTCCCAAATACGGAGTAAAAGCCTCCCTCTGTTCCCAAATATGGAGTATTTGTCTTTCTACAGATTTCAACAAGTGACTAGGTACGGAGCAAAATGAGTGAAGTGAGCGAGAGGCATAGGGATATCAGAGAAAGGAAGTCCTCGCGATCCATTATTCCCCATCTCGGTCGAGAGAACTATTCAACTAGTCTTCGCAGTGAAGTGACAATACATGCCGCAGCAGATGGGACACGAATTAATAAGCTGAACCAGCGTGTTGGTGTTACTAAATCAGCCTTACCCAAGATCGCCATCATGTTTGCCAAGAGAGCACGCTCCAAATACGCCACGCACCTCGTCCTCCATTAACTAACATATGGGCCCTCTTGTGGTAGACCCACATGTCATCGGTGTAACTATTTACACTCCGAAGGACGGTATATCCTGGTGGTAGTACTAGTAGAATTGAGATTTAATGCACTTTCTTCCCCGTCTTCCACTCTTCTTCCTCCTCTCTTCTTCTTCCTCCTCTCTTCCCCATCGTTGACGCACACCATTTACTCCCTCGCCGCCGCCGCCGCAGCGCCATCTTCCTTGGTAGCTCGCGCACCATATCCCCCGCCACCGCTCGCCACACGAGGAGAAGCTTCTTCGCCGCCGTCTCAATCCACTTCCCACCGCTCGCAGGCACCGAAAACCCCAATGGCGTAATCGACCGACACGCAGAGCCACGATTGAATTCCTCCCGATGTTCTCTTGGAGCAGATCAGAGTCGTATGGACCTACTCAACACCGTCCGTCTGGCCGCATGCTCGGTGTCTTTGTATAGTCTACTCATCTGCAACCGGCCGGCTCTTTTCAAGACACCCCGCTTGCTGATGCCCAATCCTCGCAGGTGGCCCAAACACCGACTTGACGATCCTATGGAGGTTGCCGTGGTGCCCCTCGACATGCTACCACTACCCATCCACCTGTCCTTCATGCGTGGCCACTACTGGGCGGCCATGAAGGCCAACTGGATCGTCTTCATCCACCACTCCGGTAGTCCATGGCGTCTCATGGATATCTACACCCAGTGAGAGATCACCCTTCCATCGTTGGATACCGTTGCCATCGAGCCTTGCGGCCCGCCTGACACTCCTGCCTACTACGCACGAGACGCGTCAAGCTTTTGGCTCGACCTCGCTTGCGAAAGTTGTAATCATGGCGCCCACACCATCGAAGACTACATGGATTACAAGCTCATTGCCTTGTTCAACATGGGATTAGTCTATCTGGAATCTGGCCGCCATACATGGTCATGGCTCATCATCAATCCTGTTGAGGCAACATTCCTGTCTGATGCTATAGTGCACGATGGCATCGTTTACGTGGTCGACGCACAGATTGGCTGCCTATACTGGTGGAATCTATCGTCATGTAATTGTTCTATCTCATCTCATATTTACCTTATGAATATGACTGCCTATTCATTTGTTACAAATTTAGAATACATAGCATGTCTATATCCACATCATTGCTATATGTCCCTCTCATTTCCTAGATTTTTATGACCACACATGTTATTGTTAGAGTTGATATGAGAACAATTGGCATCTAATGATTGTTAGAATACATATTATGAGCATAACATCATGATTGCTATATGTTACTCTCATTTACAAGATTTTTATAACAACACATGTTATTGCTTAGAGTTGATATGAGAACAGTAGTAGTAAGTGCTATGGTAGAATATGAGTAGGGCTGTCATAGCTGTTTTCCTCTCATTGTTACATGATGTTTGAACCATGACATATTGCTAGAATATGAAAGCCATTGGCTTATTTTTTAACTTGGGGTATGATTATGACCACGGCATTGCAATTCTCTGCCTATGATATGTGTCACCGTTATAATAATCTTAATTCCACACATACTACGAACATGATTGTTTATTTTTGTCCTTTGGTCTCCAATTTGAATTGTTGCAGCAGACGAAATGCGCTTGGCCTTCATGATTCCAGACTGAATCATACCACCCGATGGGTGGTGGTTTATCACTCGTTCAGCTGACGGCGGTCATTTGATGCTCATCCGCACGTACCAAATTGACCAAACCATCACATCAAACCACATGCAGTATAGTGCGTGGGGCATTCGTGACATTGATGGCTATGGCTGCTGCGTGTTCGAGAAAGATCCCAGCTCCGTTGGGCCAGGCGTATTAAACTGGAGGCGGGTTTACAGCCTCGGCAACCACTCCTTGTTCCTCAGGCTCAATTATCCGATCATCGAACCAATCATCGATCATATCATCGGCGATGATTATCGTGCTATGCAACTTCCATTCGCGAGGGGGGACTGTGTTTACACATCATACCATGGGTTTCATGAATCACCATATCCAGAGATTCCTCGACACAGCTTGTTGCCAGCTAATCTTCGGTGTGTGAAAGGCATCAAGCTTCCATGCGATGGATGGCTTTTGCAAACCCGACATGCGGCAATGAGGTTCATGCCAACAGCAAATATGCACAACTTGATTCGTGCTGATATCTAGACTGAGCCATGTATTCTGCTGCTGTAGCACAACCCTCTTTTGTTGGATATTATGTACTGTTGTTAGTTTGAAGCACTCCTCTCGTTTGAAGGATAGATACCTTCCTGGGATCAAGTGCATTCTAACTCACCTGCATAGGATGTACTGATCATGATGATGGAGATGCTATGCAGAAGCCATATATATATATATATATCGCTATATATTAGGCTTCAAATGCGCATTTGTTAGTTAAACCTATGTATAAATTGTGACACTAAATACGACTAGTAAGTAGTACAGTAGCAGTACAAGTATACGTCGGTCAAATTATTCATCATGTCCACACATTGAATTGACGTGACAACACGCTACGCATGAGGTGACACAAGAATCCCGGTGGCGTGTTCGGGTATTCTAGACTTCAGTATTGGAGTACCACTTATCAGTCAAAATCTTTCATCATTCACTTAAAATAGTCGATTGATCATACATTGAGTACCATATAACTGGAATTACCGATGCAAGTCGAAGAAGGATTGGCCGGTGCTGCTGGCTGGCGTCAAGTTCGATCCCACAGATCAGGAGCTGATCGAGCACCTTGAGTCCAAAGTGAGTGCTGACAGCGTGAGATTTCAGTCTCTCACCGATTTGTTCATACCAACCGTCCACAGCGAGCACGGCATATGCTACACCCATCCTGAGAAACTTCCAGGTAAGACACCGATCGGCTGTCTACTTGCACAAACATATTCCTTTGTTTATAGCTCTATTTTTCTTTTTAGACGTAGACTTGGTGGAGCAATTACAATTTGACAGTTAATAAAAAGTGAAACAAGTGACTGCAACATGCAAAAGATGTTATGAAAATGCCAACTACGTACACTAAAACCTGTATTCCACAATACTGCAGGTATCACACTGAGTGGCCTAAGGAAGCATTTCTTCCAGCGCAATTCCAGGGCGTTCAAAAGGGGCACGTGGATGCATCGCAAGATACAGTCGGAGTGCAACATGCACGCGATGTGGCACAAGACCGGCAATACCTTGCCGGTGATGGTCAACGGCCGGCAGACGGGCAGCAAAAAAGGTTCTAGTGCTGCACACCAACAAGAACTTTGACCAGCAGAGGACCAACTGGGTGATGCACCAGTACCACCTCGGGCACTTGGAGCAAGAGAAGGAGCGGGAGCTGGTCCTCTGCAAGATTTTCTACCAGACGAACACTAGGGCCAGGAGTAAAAAGATTATAAGTTAGTTTGGTATTGGAAGTTGTACGACCTTGTCGTCCGCAAGTTGGTATTGTTGTTAACAATGTTTTGGTATGAACTTGCATTTGCTTCCAACCATCATGTCGAGGGTCGACGTGGATATAAAGCTGAATCATTTGTTTCGAAATGAATTTTGAGGCACCTAATTTTTATTTGATGGGTAGCATAAGCACCTGGCGTTCGAATTCCCAGTTCTCCAATTTTTTCAAAACAAGTGCATGCACTTATTATCACGATGAAAAAACAATATCCCTGCTACATCCCAGTTACCAGTCTGTACTTGCAGAATTCTCTCGTTTATTGAGCACGTATATTGTTTTTTCATGTCGAGCAAGTTTCAACTGGGCTGTAGACTGCCCAGGGTTGGTTTTGTTTTTAACGGGCCCAGCCCATGATGACAACGGGGCACAAAGATACAACAGGTATCTACTGGCCTTTGGCCCGCCAGCGTTAGTTATATTTTGTCTTACAACATCCGCATGCAGTTTTTTTTACTGAATCAAACACACAACCCAGTTCTATTTTCCTCTTGAAACGCATGTCCTACATCCGTTTTCTAATCTCTACCTATAGTTTTACTAGCTCATATACACGTATCATTATATTGAAAACACATAAACTTCCCTTTTCATATTTACATCCTTATTTTTGTTGTTTTTTCCCACCCAACGTTGATTTTTTACCACTGGTTTCCCTTAAACCAACTCAATTGTCCCACGTCTTATTTTGTTACAAAAACAAAACGATTTTTTGGCAAATCAATAAGTTCTTAAAAAAATGTTTATCATTTCGGGATTACAACAGTTCGGACTCCACCGAAATATGCAAAATAAGGTTGAACTTTTTGACCGTGGTCCTGGGCAGAAAATGGGCTGTAATAAATTACTTAAGAATTAGCAAATGGGCCGCAAATTATAAAAAATAGCAAATGGGCTTTATGTTGTCTGCCACAGATTTGGAGGCTGACTTGTGGGCCTACTAAGTTCATGCGTACACAAGGTTTCTCAAAAAAGAAACTTGGTCAACAATCGACTCTACCAGCGTCAGACTGTTAGATGTCAATCTAACGGCAATCCTGCTTCTTCAGTCTCTGATCTTCCTGCCCCAGCCGCCCAAACCAACGCCGTCAGAACCGCCTGCTCCCACCTCCCGTGGCCGGCTGTGCTGCCGGCAGGCCTCACGACCCCATCATACTCGCATCCCTGGCCTGTCTATCCCTCTACTCAGTCACACCTCCTGTTATTTTCCGTGACAAGAGCGAACCATCAACCTCAGATTTCCACCGCGCAGGCAGCCATTGCCGTGTCTTCCCGGCCCGTGTCGCTCCTTCAGAGGCCTCACCGCCGCCCACCGCCTGGTGCTCTTGGCGCGCGTGGTCAACGGTGTCCATCCAACGGCCGAGTGCTTCTTCAACCTCTGGTCTTCTTGCTCCGGCCGCCCAAAGCAACAGCAGTCGTGCCGCATGCTCCTCGCCTCCCGTGGGTCGGCCAGTTGCCTGAGTCCTCACCGCCCCATACTACTCCCACCGCCGCCGTGCCATCCCTCCACTCACCCACCCCCTCGTTATTCAAGGGCGACGGCAGCCTCACACCGCAGCCAACGGTGAACCTCAGATTCTCTCCGCGTGGGCATCCACTGCCATGTCTTCCCCGGCTCCACGTCATCCCCTTCCTAGGCCTCGCCGTCATCCACCGCCGTGGTGCTCTTGGCGGAGCATGGTCAATGTGGTCAACGACCGACTTCCATCGGAAGAGTACTATACATGGAGAGGCTGACAGCTGGGTCCACGACAGTCGCAAGGAAGTGCCTCCTTATTACGCGCAAAATAATTATTCCTCCACCTGACAGCAGGGACCCACCAGACGGGCCACCAGTATTTCGTGAATAAAACATTTCCCCCTGACTGCTGGGACCCACCGGACGGGCCACTGTATTTCGTGAAAAAACGTTTCCCCCTGAGTGCTGGGACCCACCGGATGGACCACCGTATTTCATGAAAAAACGTTCCCCCCGCTGTCAGCTTGGACCCACCGGAAGTGCCTCCTTATTACGCACAAAAAAATGAATACTCCCCCTGCTAGCTGGGACCCACCATGGTGGTAGGCTGACTTGTGGGTCTACTAAGTTGACGGGGACGGAGGGCTTTGTCAACTTAGTCAATATGAAAGATTCTAGCTCCACTGACCGTACGATGTCCATCCAACGGCCGTCGTGCTTCTTCAATCTCGCTCTTCCTGCCGGCCGCTACCAAACAAGCGCCAAGGGACTTCCGCTCCCTCCTCCTCCTGCCGGCTGTGCTGCCAAGCAGCCTCACCGCCCCATCAGACTCCCATCGCTGGCCTAGCCATCCTCTAATCACCCACACTGCTGTTATTCTCCGCGACGGCAGATTTAACTAGTAAACCTCAGACAACAGATCCCCTCCGCGTGGGAAACAAGCGCCGAGTCTTCCTCGCCTCCGTGTCGCTCCTTCCTAGGCCTCATTGCCGCCCACCACCTCGGTGCTTTCGCACGGCCTGGTCAACGTGGTCAATGACCGACATGCATCTGAAGTGGACTGTACGTGGAGAGGCCGACAGATGGGTCCACGGCTGCACGCAAGGAAATGCCTCCTTATTACACGCAAAATAATGATTCCTCCACCTGACATCAGGGACCCACCGAAAGGGCCTCTATATTTCACGAAAAAAATATTACCGCCGCTGACAACTTGGACCCACCAGCTATATCTTCACACGCAAGGAAGTGCCTCCTTATTACGCACAAAAAAATGAATACTCCCCCTATTAGCTGGGACCCAGTATAGTGGCAAGCTGACTTGTGGGCCTACTAAGTTGACGGGGACGGAGGGCTTTGTCAACTTAGTCAATCTACACGATTCTAGCTCCAGTGACCGTACGATGTGCATCCAACGGCCGTAGTGCTTCTTCAACCTTTTGTCTTCTTGCTCCAGCCGCCCAAACCAGCGTCGGTCGTGCCTCGTGCTCCTGCCTCCCGTGGCCAGCTGCGATGCGACAGAGGTCTCACCGCCCCTACTACTCCCACTGCTGACCAGGCCATCCCTCTACTCACCCACACCCCCTGTTATTCTGCGGCGATAGCAGCCTCACACCGCAGTGAACCAGTGAACCCTTGTACTCCTCTACGCGTGGGCATCCACTGCTGCGTCTTCCCCGGCTCCGCGTCGTCCCCTTCCTAGGCCTCGCCGTCGTCCACTGCCCTGGTGCTCTCGGCACGGCGTGGTCAACATGGTAAGGGAACGGCTTCCATCGGACATGGACGGTATGTGGAGAGGCTGACAGCTGGGTCCACGGCCACAATAAGGAAGTGCCTCCTTATTACACGCAAAATAATTATTCCTCCACCTGACAGTGGGGACCCACCGGACGGGCCATCATATTTTGCGAAAAAAAAACGTTTCCCCCTGACTGCTGGGACCCACCACCTACATCTTCGCACGCAAGGAAGTGCGTCCGAAAAAATGATTCGCCCCCCTGACTGCTGGGACCCACCAGCTACATCTTGGCACGCAAGGAAGTGCGTCCAAAAAAAAAACGATTCGCCCCCTGACTGCTGGGACACACCAGCTACATCTTCGCACGCAAGGAAGTGCTCGATACCGACCCACCGGTCAAGCGTACGTAGCGTTGTCATTCTGGTCGCGAACGTGTACGTACATATATACTGGTCGATGTAGAGGCACACACGTGTCGTAGTAGAGGCGCACACATAGCATGTACAGCGGCCAGTGTGCAAGAAAGAAAATACGGCCACGTATGTGTACATACGGGCGGGGTCTCGAACGCCTACTCGCGCATACGTACGGCCAAGGCTCGTGTACATGGCTGGGTCGGAACGGAGAAACAACGTCATCGTCGTGTTCATGGGGAGGCAACAGAATGCGTCGTGTTTATGGAGAGGCAATGGAATGCGTCGTGTTCATCGGGAGGCAACGAAACGCGTGGGAGCCAACCGGCTGGGTTGGAACGGAATGCGTGGTCGTGTTCATCGGGAGGGCTTGGACAGAACAGGCGATGGAAACGAGGCCTAGCGTACCGCAGAACGGAGGAAATGGCCTTGTTTTCGACTGGCCACGTTCGAAATGGGATCCTGCTCATCGGGAGGGGTCTGGCTTACCGCAAAACGGAGGAAACGGACCTCCTACGGTTGAAACGGGGCCCCGCTGATCGAGGGTGTGGCGATCGCAAAACGGACTTAAACGGACTTGTGTTGGAGCGCTATGGTCGTAAACGGGTCCGTTGATCGGGAGGGTGTGGCGATCGCAAAACGGATGAAACGGACTTGTGTTGGAGCGCCACGGTCGAAACGGGGTCCCTGTTCATCGGAGGGTGTGGCGATCGCAAAATGGGACTCCAGGAGATACCGTTTCATCTCCACCGCCGACCTCCTCCGGCCTCCACGGGCTACCGTCGACCTCCTCCAGCCTCCACGGGCTCCTGCTCATCAAGCCTCCACCGCACGCTACTCCACCGCCATCGCTCAATCACTCCTCCACGGGCACCCTCCACCGCTTCATCGCTCATCCAGCCCTCCACGGGGTCGTCCTGTTCATCCAGCCCTCCACACCACGGGGTCCTGTTCATCAAGAGGCAACACCACCACTCACTGTTCATCCAACCCCCGGGCAACGCTCGCTGTTCATCCAGAGAGGCAGCATCCATCGGCTTCAGTTAGTAGCAGTAGCGAAGGAATCACTCGATCGGGTTCAGTTAACAGCCATCGATCGATCGCTCGGGTTCAAGAAGGCGAGTTCGCGGTAATCGCCGGGTTTAATTAGAGCCCAACGCCTCACTCGGGTTCAGTTAGAGCCAACGCCTTGCACACACGCGCGTATGTGTACGAGAGAAACGTGCATTGCTCGGCCCCCGACCTCTCACCATAACCGGTACCTCCCCAAAACTTTCCTCGCCCTCGCTTCTACCACAGTTTTTTCTGTCATGGACGGCCCAAAGAATGTCATGCAGCTGCGTCACCGGCCCGCCCAGGACGAAAAGCCCATTTTCTCTCATGATTTTTTGTCATAGAAGTAGGAGCCCACCACATCTATGATGATACCGGGTTTTGTCACAATTATCGTCATAGAAGTGTGATATGTATGACAAAAAATTTCGTTCGACCCAAAATGTCACGGATGTGTCTTTTTTTGTACTGTATGGACTTTGGCAGACTTGCCTGATGATCAGCAAGCCATAGAAAATAAGTGGATCTTTAAGAAGAAGACTGACGAGGATGGTAATGTGACCGTCTATAAGGCTCGGCTTGTCGCTAAGGGTTATCGACAAGTTCAAGGGGTTGACTATGATGAGACCTTCTCACCTGTAGCAAAGCTAAAGTCCATCCGAATGATGTTAGAAGTTGCCGCATTATATGATTATGAGATATGGCAAATGGACGTCAAAACGGCATTCCTTAACGGTTTCCTTAAGGAAGAATTGTATATGATGCAGCCGGAAGGTTTTGTCGATCCTAAGAAGGCTAACAAGGTGTGCAAGCTCCAGCGCTCCATCTATGGGCTGGTGCAAGCATCTTGGAGTTGGAACATTCGCTTTAATGAAATGATCAAAGCGTTTGGGTTTATGTAGACTTATGGAGAAGCCCGTGTTTACAAGAAAGTGAGTGGGAGTGAGGGAGTCCTGGACTAGGGGGTGTCCGGACAGCCGGACTATCATCGTCCGCTGGACTCCAAGACTACGAAGATACAAGATTGAAGACTCCGTCCCATGTCCGAATGGGACTTTCCTTGGCGTGGAAGGCAAGCTTGGCGATACGGATATGTAGATCTCCTACCATTGTAATCGACTCTGTGTAACCCTAGCCCTCTCCGGTGTCTAGATAAATCGGAGGGCTTTAGTCCGTAGGACATAACCTCCATTACAACAATCATACCATAGGCTAGCTTCTAGGGTTTAGCCTCCTTGATCTCGTGGTAGATCCACTCTTGTACTACCCATCATCAATATTAATCAAGCAGGACGTAGGGTTTTACCTGCATCAAGAGGGCCCGAAGCTGGGTAAAACATCGTGTCCAGTGTCTCCTGTTACCATCCGCCTAGACGCACAGTTCGGGACCCCCTACCCGAGATCCGCCGGTTTTGACACCGACATTGGTGCTTTCATTGAGAGTTCCTCTCTGTCGTCACCGATAGGCTTGATGGCTCGCTCAATCAACAACAACGCCGCCTGTGGTGAGACTTTTCTCCCTGCAGATCTTTGTATTCGGCGGCCGCGATCGCGGGCTAATTCACTTGGCCATCCGAGCAGATCGAAGCTACGCCCGCCGCCGTGTCGAGTTCGAAGCCTAAACTTCACGGCCGACATCGCGGGACTTGATCTTCGACGGACTCGACCCACGCCCAGCGTGCTGCTCACACGATGGGCATGATTTAGCTCGCCACGGACAATGCCTTGGTGGCGCGACACGAATCCGCTCCGGCTCTCGATTCGAGCGCCGCCCAGATCGAGGATCGGTGGCTGGACACCGCCTCGGGGTTGCAACTTCCACGGCGATGGAGCGAACACTAACTCGCCCCTCGCAAAGCTCAGAATCTCGAGGTGCTAGACTTCTGCCGGACTCCAACCTCCCCGCTACCGCTAATCGAATCGATTGGGCGCCGATCATGGAGTCCACCGCTGCGGACATCTCTTCAGACTCGCCCTTTGGCGACATCCTAAATTCGCTAAAGCATCTCTCGCTATTCGAGAGCCTGGCCGGATTATGGCTGGGATGGTTGGGATCTGACGACAAAGAAATTCAAAGCCCACCCACCACCCAATTTGTAGCCTTATCGGCCGATCTAACCGACATGCTAGACTATGACCGATGACATCGACGGTATGGACGACGATGCGGAGACGATCAAGAACCAGCGCCTACAGGACACTGGAAGACCACCCCAACATACGACGTAATTATGGTGGATACCCCAAAAGGAAGCGATAACGAGGACCAACGGGCGCGCAAAGGATAATCCCACCGATAAACAACCAAAACGGCGACGCAGACGCCGCCCTAAGTCCCGCCGACAACAACGGCGCCCTAATGACCCAGCAATAGAGCAGGCAAACCAAAGGACGATTTAACATGCAGCCAAGCAACCGGCCGAACAGGACGAATCGGATAATCAATCCAATCTCGGCAAAACCAACAGTCCGGACGATCTCACGCCGGACATACCACCGGAGCATAAGAACCTTCATGGAAGACTCGTCGCCACTGCAAGAAGCTTGAAGAAGGAAAAACGGAAGCTCAAAACAGCGGAAGACATACTCAGAATGAGGTGGAGCAAAGTACTCAAGACCGCTGACAAATACGGCAATAGCCATCAATCAAAGAGCTACCCGAAGGGCAAGCTACTGCCAGAATTTGACGAGGAAGCCATAGAGCCCCCACAGTTAAAAAACAAAGAGGCCGCCTGGCCAGATAGATGGCCAGATGATAGGCCAAAATCTACAAGCGGCGCCGCACACAAGCCGACTCATGACCCTGGGAAAACAGATGGCCCAGCCAGGTCCATTTACGGGCCAAAAAAGAGGGCCCCAGGAAGCAACACAACACGTCAAGTGTTGGAAGACAACGCTACACCCAAATACAGGGGCACCGCACACCCACTATGTTTCACCAATGAGGTGCTGGATCATGAATTCCCAGCAGGGTTTAAACCCATAAACATAGAGGCTTACGATGGAACAACAGACCCTGGAGTCTGGATAGAGGATTATATACTACACATACACATGGCTAGAGGAGATGACCTCCATGCCATAAAATACCTACCCCTCAAGCTCAAAGGGCTAGCTCGGCATTGGCTCAAAAGCCTCCCAGAAAACATTGTTGGAAGTTGGGAAGAGCTTGAGGACGCGTTTAGAGCAAATTTTCAAGGGACTTATGTCCGCCCTCCGGATGCAGACGATCTAAGTCATATAACTCAACAATCCGAAGAGTCACAAGAAATTGGAACAAGTTCCTTACTAAAAGAACCAAATAGTCGATCGTCCGGACGCAAGCTTTAGCAGCTTTTAAACACAACGTCCGAGACGAATGGTTTCGCTGTGACACCTCGCCAAGAGAAGCCGAGGACAATGTCCGCGCTAACAAGCCTCATGACCCGCTTTTGCGTGGGGAAGATAGCTGGCTAGCAAGATGCAGCACCAATGACCCAAGTACATCCGAGATCGAGATGGAAACAGAAAATCACGGTAGCAGAAAAGATCAAGACCGAATAAAGAGAAAAGCCCAAAGAACACGATGGTCAACGCCGGATTCAAAAGCTCATGCCAAACAACAAAACACCGCCTCTTAAGGATAACAAAGTGATGAGCTATCCAACTTAAACAAAATTTTGGATCGGATATGTCAAATCCACAAGACTTCCTAAGGCCTCGCAAACCACACCCACCGAGATTGTTGGTTTTCAAACAGTCCGGCCGACTCAACGCCGAACACAAGGGCTCGACGATCAAGCGAGGATGATGATAAACCCCACCAGCAGAGCACCGGAAAACAAAAGACTTTCCCACAAGAAGTCAAAGCAGTAAACTCACTTCATGTGATAATACGGAAAAGCAATGCAGCACCCGCTGAAATGGGTCTCGCACGGTCCACCCCAGCGGAACATAGAGATTGGATATCAAAACCAATCACTTTCGACCACCTGGATTATTCCAGAAGCGTTCGAAATGCAGGATGGACTGCCCTGATATTGGATCCTATAATCGACGGACTACAATTTACACAAGTCTTGATGGACGGAGGCAGCGATTTAAACCTGCTATATCCAAACACAATCCGCAAGTTGGGGATAGACCTTACTAAAATTCGACATAGCCGCACTTCCTTTAAAGGAGTGACGTCGGGCCCTTACGCCAAGTGCACAGGCTCCTTATTACTAGAAGTTGTGTTCGGGTCACCGAACAACTTCCGACGCGAAAAACTAGTCTTTCATGTCGTCCCATTCAAAAGTAGCTGTCAAGCACTATTGGGACGTGAAGCTTTTGTCCTCTTCAACGCCATACCACATTACGCGTCTCTTACACTTAAAATGCCCGGTCCACGTGGCATCATTTCATTACGAGGGTCATTTAAAGACCCCGGACATGGCTAGACGAGTCCGGCATAAATAAGCTCGGGGCTCCCTAGCTGCACACCCCTTCACAAGGGGCTGTGCGTACAAGCAACAATGAGCTAATATAGACTCCGCTTTACTTATTTATTAATATTTTTCATATACTTTTTTCGCATGATTTCTTTTCAAACCAAGTTCCTCTCTTTTTACAGATGAACAACATGCACACCGTCCAGGATAACGGCACAACGGAGACACATGCGCAGACGCAAGAGGGACCCGTCGCAAGGATTCTTTTGATTAAGACCTGCGCAAACCTTTTTTATCGTCTCTTGTTGCTATAATCCCTGGTTTCTCATTATAACCAGAGTGGAGCTCGACGTTTTGGCATCGGCGCGTCGGAGGACCCTGCCTGCATTCGGACACTAGGGGCTTAGGGCATTGTTTCGCCCATTATTATAAAGACCAAACACCTTAGGGAGTGTTGGCGCCTCGAGTTAGGCCTTATATCCATCAGCTCCAATCATGTCTTTGGTAAAATGTTGGGTTTGCCTGCTCCTATGTTTTGCTGCCTTACGCTCAGATTATCGGCTAACGCGGCACCGGAGAACTATCTGCGATTGTGCCCCGATTAATTTGGTGGCACCTTAGTAGAGAAAGCTGAAAACCGATCATCATGATACTGAGAGACCGGTCAACCACTCGATCGACCACCGAATGTTTAGAATTTCTTTGACAAAGGACCGCTTCGGTCAGCACACACGCTTCAATTCGGAGAGCGCGGTGCCCCCAGGGGCTATATCGTAGCCCCACCCTCGAACTCCAATGGCTAAGTGAAAGTGATAAAGCATCATAGTCTGTTTGCCTCGTTTGCTACGCTACCACCTCCTCAATAGGACCGAGACGTCGGATTAAGTGTGACAATGCACTATTTTTGCGGACACCCCCGCACCTTGTGCGTGGGGGCTGAAGCCGAAGACTGCCATCTTTCAGGTTATACACACGTATACATAAATGGCCGCATAGGAGATATTTCAATACTTGGAACGCACAAGTATAAAAAGCGATTACATCATATCCATTGTTTTACAAAATACAACGTTCATTTGAACGTGACATTTTTTGAGCACTGCGACTCTATTACACGAGCACCAAGCATAACTTCCCCAAAATAGTGCTCGGCGGGTAACCGCTTTCGTTCAACCACAGGTTGCAACAGCGGTGTCATCCATCTCTTTCCAATGTGTCTTCACACGGCAAGGGCCATCCACGCACCTTCTATGCAGGCCGACCGCTTCATCTCCTTGATATGCGGCACCGCCCCAAGAAATTGCTGCAATAAGCCAAAATAGTTTCGTCGCCTTTGGGCCTCTCCGCCGGACATGAGTCACGATATCCATCATGGCAAGTCCGGACAACCTGTTCAGCTCAGCCCATTCGCCAACCGATCGGTCACCGGAAGTGAACGATCCGGACTATGGAATTGAGACCAAAACAGCTCTTCCGTCTTGTGATCCTTCCGACCGGAGTGCACAACAAGATCCGCCGACTTGCCGCTAAGTCCATATATGGATCCTCCGACCCCACTGGCCAAGTGGGCATAATTTGATCCGTAAACTGCGGGCGCAAGTAAAAGGCTTGCCAGCCATAATGTCTCCGGCTTGACGCAGCTCCTCCTTCATAGCCCGCATTGCGAGCGGGCATCCTTGGCCTCGGCGGTGGCCTTCCCTGTGTCTTCTCGCCCGATAGGCGCCTTTTCAAGAGCCTCATTGCGGTCGGTAGCATCCTTCAACTTAATGGCCAATTCGCCATCTCTTCCCTCGCTCGGCGGCGGTGTGCGAGCCTTTCGCTTCTAACTCCTCGGCCGCCTCGAGGTAGCCGCATCACTCCTTCCGGCTTGCTCCTTGGCTCGAGCAAGTTACGCCCAAGGCTCTCCACAAAGCAGCAGCACCATCTGCGTCAAGCATAAATATTGTAAGAGGTGGGCTTTAGCTCCTTAAAAGGTGATGCGGAGAATCAATTTACCTTGTAACTCCATCATCCCGCTAGCCCCGGACTATCCGCCACCTGTATAGGAAAGGCGACACTCAATACCTGCGATTTTGATCCTCGGCACGCTGTCGCTTTCGACAACCTACCGAGTCTCAGGGGCTACTATCTATACAGGGCACACTTTCATGTGCAAAACTGTCAAAAAGGCGCATCGTTTTTACGTACCTCAAACCCCGCCATCAAACTCCTAACGGCATTATGTAATCCGCTTTCGGCGGACGAAAACCTTCCAATCACCGTACTCATCAATGCACGGTGATCTTCTGAGATGGACGCCCTCTCAAGCGGATCCTTCAGCTCCCCTGGCCGAACACTAGTCGGCGCCGAACTCTTCGGCTTTGCCGGGCTCGGGGATACCCTCCATGACGACACTTCAGGCTCGTCTGCCCTATCTGACGGCGCAGCAGACGGAGGCGTCTCGCTCTCCATCATCTCCGGACGAAGATCCCCCGAAGACGAGCTCATCTGAGAAGGTAGCAGATCCGAACTACAAGGTAAAATTTCGGTTATCCTCAGAAGCACAAATAGGGATGTTTCTTATTAATGAACTCCCCTTTTTCTACTCACGGCTTGCTGGAGGGCTGATTACTTAGAGAAGATTGTGTGGCCGGGACCTCCCCGGACGCAGGACCCTCTGTTGAAAATTTCTTCCCCCGCTTAGGGGCTTTGGCCTCCGGGTCTTCGGAGGCGGTCCTCTTCTCCCCCCGAAGGGAGGGATTCTCGATCCCCCCTTCTTCAAGTGCCCCCTTGGGCGAGGCGGTAGCTCCTCTATTTTCCCCTTTGCCTCCTTCTGAAGGCGAAACTCCAACATTCTGACCAGCACGGGCTCCGGTGCGGTCTCTGGGAGGGGAGCCGGACACCTTATCATCTTGGCTTGCGCTATCCACTCCTGTTGAAGGATAACGGGTCAAAAGGCGAATTATAGAAAAGCAAACAAATGGTACGTCCGAACACTGAGCTACTTACTTGAGTATCCGGGCGATTGCAGCTTAGGCCGGCATCCTCGGTCAATTCCGGACACACCACGTGTGATCCGAAGAACAACTTGTACATCTCCACGGGTGTTGTACCCATGTAGTGTTGGAGAATCCTTGGTCCCTCCGGATTGAACTCCCATAGCCGGAGAGGACGGCGTTTGCAGGGTAGGAGACGCCTAATGAGCATAACTTGCATAACCACGACCAGATCGATCTCCCTCTCCTGGAGGTCTCGAATCTGGCCCTGCAATAGGGGCACGTCTTTTGACGGCCCCCAATTGAGCCCTTGGTTGACCCACGACATCAACCGTCGTGGAGGTCCCGAGCGGAATGGAGGCAACGGCTTCTGCCGGCTGCCCTTCGGAGCGGTGATATAGAACCACTCCCGCTGCCACAAGGCGAGCTCCTCTTGGAAGGAGCCCTCGGGCCACGGGGCATCGGCCCTCCTGCTTATGGCCGCCCCGCCGCACTCTGCTTGATGCCCCCCAATCATCTACGGCTCCACATTGAAGGTCTTTAGCCACAGGCCAAAGTGGGGGGTGACGTGGAGGAAGGCTTCGCAGATGATAATAAATGCGGAAATATGGAGGATGGACTCCGGAGCCAAGTCGTGGAATTCCAACCCGTAGTAAAACATGAGCCCTCTCACAAAAGGATCCGTCGGGAAGCCTAAACCCCGACGGAGGTGGGATACAAAGACGACATACTCACCGGGCTCGGGGGTGGGGATGGCCTGCCCTTCGGCGGGCAACCTGTGCGAAATCTCGTAGGATAGGTACTTGGCTTCTCGTAGCTTTAGCACGTCCTCCCCACCGGCCCTGAAGGTCGGAGCCGGACATTGTTGAAGGTCCGAAGCGCTCGAATCTGGGGCTCTAGGTGTTGGAACTTGGAGCAAGGAGAAGATTCGGTGGAATATTGAAGAAAAGGAACGAGCCTTGGTCCTATAATAAAGAGGGAGAATACCAAGAGCCGTCTCCGTGACCGTTCGGGACTCGCCTTCCATGGAGGAGGCGTGGCGACGGGCGCGGTTGGGTTACCCACGTCCGTATTGATGAGAATCCCGGAATAAGGGGAACACGATCTCTGCTTTGACAAGACGTGCCAAGGAAACCGCTTCGCTAAACGCGCTGAGGTGTTATAATAAAAAATGATTCAAGTCAAGGCTCGGTAGTGGTGTGACGTCACGCCGCAAAATACGTCAGCAGATTGAACTTGTGTACATTTTATTCTCTCTACGGAGGAATGTGGAATTTATTTTGCAGAGCCGGACACTATCCTGGTGTTCAAAATCTTCTCTGGATTATTCAAAGGAGGAACCCGCCTTGCAATGCCGAACATTATGCGCGCCGGACTCATCGTCATTGAAGCCAGGTTCAGGGGCTACTGAGGGAGTCCTGGACTAGGGGGTGTCCGGACAGCCGGACTATCATCGTCCACCGGACTCCAAGACTACGAAGATACAAGATTGAAGACTCCGCCCCGTGTCCGGATGGGACTTTCCTTGGCGTGGAAGGCAAGCTTGGCGATACGGATATGTAGATCTCCTACCATTGTAACCGACTCTGTGTAACCCTAGCCCTCTCCGGTGTCTATATAAACCGGAGGGCTTTAGTCCGTAGGACATAACCTCCATTACAATAATCATACCATAGGCTAGCTTCTAGGGTTTAGCCTCCATGATCTCGTGGTAGATCCACTCTTGTACTACCCATCATCAATATTAATCAAGCAGGACGTATGGTTTTACCTCCATCAAGAGGGCCCGAACCTGGGTAAAACATCATGTCCCTTGTCTCCTGTTACCATCCGCCTAGACGCACAGTTCGGGACCCCCTACCCGAGATCCGCTGGTTTTGACACCGACAGGGAGCTTTGTAGCATTTCTTATATTATATGTAGATGACATACTATTGATGGGAAATGATATAGAACTTTTGGAAAGCGTAAAGGCCTACTTGAATAACTATTTTTCAATGAAGGAGCTTGGAGAAGCTGAGTACATATTAGGCATCAAGATCTATAGAGATAGATTGAGATGCCTCACTGGTCTTTCACAAAGCACATACCTTGACAAGATATTGAAGAAGTTCAATATGGATCAGTCCAAGAAGGGGTTCTTGCCTGTATTGCAAGGTGTGATATTGAGCAAGGCACAATGCCCAACCTCGGTAGAAGATAGAGAAAAGATGAGTGTCATCCCCTATGCCTCAGCCATAGGGTCTATTATGTATGCCATGCTATGTACCAGACCTGATGTGAACCTTGTTGTAAGTTTGGTAGGGAGGTACCAAAGTAATCCCGGCATGGAACATTAAACAGCGGTCAAGAATATCCTGAAGTACCTGAAAAGTACTAAGGATATGTTTCTCGTTTATGGAGGTGACGAAGAGCTCATCGTAAAGGGTTACGTCGATGCTAGCTTCGACACAGATCTGGATGACTCCAAGTCAAAAACTGGAAATGTGTACATTTTGAATGGTGGGGTAGTTAGCTGGTGCAGTTGCAAGCAAAGCATCATGGCGGGATCTACATGTGAAGCGGAGTACATGGCAGCCTCGGAGGCAACACATTAGCAATCTGGATGAAGGAGTTCATCACCGACCTAGGAGTTATTCCCAATGTGTCGGGCCCGATGACTCTCTTATTGACAACACTGGAGCTATTTCCCTTGCCAAGGAGCCCAGGTTTCACAAGAAGACCAGGCATATCAAGCGTCGTTTCGACTCCATTCGTGAAAATGTTCAAGATGGAGACATAGATATTTGTAAAGTGCATACGGATCTGAATGTCGCAGATCCGTTGACTAAACCTCTTCCACGAGCAAAACATGATCAACACCAGAACTCTATGGGTGTTCGATTCATCACAATGTAACTAGATTATTGCTACATCTTGAGCTTGCGTTGGTTTTCTTTCAAGAGGAAAGGGTGATGCAACAATAGTAGCATAAGTATTTCCCTCAGTTTTTGAGAACCAAGGTATCAATCCAGTAGGAGGCTCCTCAAAAGTCCCACACACCTACACAAACAAACAAGAACTCGCAACCAATGCAATAAAGGGGTTGTCAATCCCTTCATGACCACTTTCGAAAGTGAGATCTGATAGAGATAATATGATAAGATAAATATATTTTTGGTATTTTATGATATAGATTGGAAAAGTAAAGATGCAAATAAAAGTAGATTGAAAGCTTATATGATAAGAGATAGACCCGGGGGCCATAGGTTTCACTAGTGGCTTCTCTCAAGATAGCATAAGTATTACGGTGGGTGAACAAATTTCTGTCGAGCAATCGATAGAAAAGCGAATAATTATGAGATTATCTAGGCATGATCATGTATATAGGCATCACGTCCATGACAAGTAGACCGACTCCTGCCTGCATCTACTACTATTACTCCACACATCAACCGCTATCCAACATGCATCTAGAGTATTAAGTTCATAAAGAACAGAGTAACACATTAATAAAGATGACATGATGTAGAGGGATAAACTCATGCAATATGATATAAACCCCATCTTTTTATCATCGATGGCAACAATACAATACGTGCCTTGCTGCCCCTGCTGTCACTGGGAAAGGACACCACAAGATTGAACCCAAAGCTAAGCACTTCTCCCATTGCAAGAAAGATCAATCTAGTAGGCCAAACCAAACTGATAATTCGAAGAGACTTGCAAAGATAACTTAATCACACATAAAAGAATTCAGAGGAGATTCAAATATTTCTCATAGATAAACTTGATCATAAACCCACAATTCATCGGATCTCGACAAACACACCACAAAAAGAGTTACATCGAATAGATCTCCAAGAAGATCAAGGAGAACTTTGTATTGAGGTCCAAAGAGAGAGAAGAAGACATCTAGCTAATAACTATGGACCCGAAGGTCTGTGGTAAACTACTCACAACACATCGAAGAGGCCTTGGAGATGATGTAGAGGCCCTCCGTGATTGATTCCCCCTCTGGCGGAGCACCGACGAAGGCTCCAAGATGGGATCTCGCGGATACAGAATGTTACGGCGGTGGAATTAGGTTCTCGTTGGCTTCCCTGATGTTTTCGGGGTACATGGGTATATATAGGAGGAAGAAGTAGGTCGGTGGACGCCTAAGGGGCCCACGAGATAGGGGGCACGCTTAGTACGGGGGGAGGGGCGCCCTCCGCCCTCATGGCCACCTCGGTGGTTGCTTGACTTCCAGTCCAAGTCCTCTGGATCACGTTCGTTCCAAAAATCACGCTCCCGAAGGTTTCATTCCGTTTGCACTCCGTTTGATATTCCTTTTCTTTGAAACACTGAAATAGGCAAAAAAACAGCAATACGGGCTGGGCCTCCGGTTAGTAGGTTAGTCCCAAAAATGATATAAATGTGTAAAGTAAACCCCATAAACATCCAAAATGGGTAATATAATAGCATGGAACAATCAAAAATATAGATACGTTGGATACGTATCAAGCATCCCCAAGCTTAATTCATGCTCGTCCTCGAGTAGGTAAATGATAAAAACAGAATTTTTAATGTGGAATGCTACCTAACATAATTCTCAATGTAATTTTCTTTATTGTGGCATGAATGTTCAGATCCAAATGATTCAAAATAAAAGTTCATATTGACATAAGAAATAATAATACTTCAAGCATACTAATCAAGCAATCATGTCTTCTCAAAATAGCATGGCTAAAGAAAGTTATCCCTACAAAATCATATAGTCTGGTTGTTGCTCTATCTTCATCACACAAAGTATTTAATCCTGCACAACCCCGATGACAAGCCAAGCAATTGTTTCATACTTTAGTAATCTCAAACTTTTTCAACTTTCACGCAATACATGAGCGTGAGCCATTGACATAGCACTATATGTGGAATATAATGGTGGTTGTGGAGAAGACAAAAAAGGAGGAAGATAGTCTCACATCAACTAGGCGTATCAACGGGCTAGGGAGATGCCCATTAATAGATATCAATGTGAGTGAGTAGGGATTGCCATGCAACGGATGCACTAGAGCTATAAATGTATGAAAGCTCAACAAAAGAAACTAAGTGGGTGTGCATCCAACTCGCTTTCTCACGAAGACCTAGGGCATTTTGAGGAAGCCCATCATTGGAATATACTAGCCAAGTTCTATAATGAAAATTCCCACTAGTATATGAAAATGACAACATAGGAGACTCTCTATCATGAAGATCATGGTGCTACTTTGAAGCACAAGTGTGGTAAAAAGGATAGTAGTATTATCCCTTCTCTCTTTCTCTCTCTTTTTTTGTTTGGCCTTTCTCTTTCTTTTATTTGGCCTTTCTCTCTCTTTTTTTTCAAAGTTCAAAGTCTCATCCCGACTTGTGGGGGAATCATAGTCTCCATCATCCTTTCCTCACTGAGACAATGCTCTAATAATGAAGATCATCACACTTTTATTTACTTACAACTCAAGATTACAACTCAATACTTAGAACAAGTTATGACTCTATATGAATGCCTCCAGCGGTGTACCGGGATATGCAATGAATCCAGAGTGACATGTATGAAAATTTTGAAGGTGGCCTTGCCACAAATACGATGTCAACTACATGATCATGCAAAGAGCAATATGACAATGATGATGTGTGTCATATAAACGGAAGGTGGAAAGTTGCATGGCAATATATCTCGGAATGGCTATGGAAATGCCATAATAGGTAGGTATGGTGGCTGTTTTGAGGAAGGTATATGGTGGGTGTATGGTACCGGTGAAAGTTTCATGGCACAAGAGAGGCTAGCAATGGTGGAAGGGTGAGAGTGCGTATAATCCATGGTCTCCACATTAGTCATAAAGAACTCATGTACTTATTGCAAAAATCTACAAGTCATCCAAAACAAAGTACTACGCGCATGCTCCTAGGGGGATAGATTGGTAGGAAAAGACTATCGCTCGTCCCCGACCACCACTCATAAGGAAGACAATCAATAAATAAAATTGTGCTCCAACTTCATCACAAAGCGGTTCACCATACGTGCATGCTACGGGAATCACAAACTTCAACACAAGCATTCTTTAAATTCATAATCACCAACTAGCATGACTCTAATATCACCACTTCTATATCTCAAAACAATTATTAAGCATCAAATTGATCATAGCGTCCAATTCACTTTTTATGATAGTTTTTATTATACCCAACTTGGATGCCCATCATTCTAGGACCAATTTTATAACCATAGCAAATACCATGCTGTTCTAAGAGACTCTCAAAATAATATAAGTGAAGCATGAGAGATCAACAATTTCTTCAAAATTAAGCCACCACCATGCTCTAAAAGATATAAGTGAAGCACAAGAGCAAAAACTATCAAGCTCAAAAGATATAAGTGAAGCACATGGAGTATTCTGATAAATTCCAATCAAATGGGTTTCTCCCAAAAGGTGTGTACACCAAGGATGATTGTGGTAAACTAAAAAGCAAAGACTAATATCATACAAGAAGCCACTACTAGGGAAAAGCCTAGCAGCAGCGCGGGTTCTAGGTATATCGAAGGCGGAGGCGGCGCTATTTAATAAGGCGCTCTGACTAACCCGTAAAAGCAGCGCATGCTTGCCGCGCTACTAATATACAAGTGTAGCAGCAGCGTTCTTCCCGGGAGCATGCTACTGCTAATAGCTATAGCGCGCTTCTCCTGTGTGCGCTACTGCTACTATATCGCGCTGCTGCTAACTTTTCTCCACTCGCTACTGCTAATTTTAGTAGTTTTTATTTTTTTTCCTGCATATTTGTTTTGTATTTGAACAGGCTTTATAGAAGAATCTTTAGCACATACAAATGTCATCATGATACACATACAAATGCCTGCGAGACCACAAATGTAATCATAGAATATACATACAAATAGTCTCATCATAATCATCATCCAACACAAAGTGGTATCTTGTCATCAGCTCAAAAATAGCGATACATGTAAGTCTCGAATACTTGCAACTACAACGTCATCCATCTAAACAAAGGTATATGCAAGAAGAGCTATCACTATGAGTAAGAGTGGAACTATGCAGTACATGAGGTGGCGGTTACGAGTCCTCTCTCACGCTAGCATGAACCTCAAGTAACTAGCTTCTCCTTCTTGTCTGCTTTTGAAGCATTTATGGCTGGCGCACGAGAACCCATTCACTTGCACCTGACACTCATGCCACTCGTTGTACACCCCCGGAACCTTCCCTTTGTACACGACATAGCACTGCCATCTCGCCATCCAGAAACTAGGTACCTGTTAGAGATGCATCTTCATGAAGAGGATGTATAATCATATGCAACAAAATATACTAGAGCAACACGAAAAAGAAAGGGTTAGCAACTATATGCAACATACAGTAAGCCAACTAATTAACTAGAGGTACGCAGGTCATCATACGCAAACTAATAAAGTAGCGTTACACAAGTTCGGCAGGGACCGTGGACATCACAAAGTTTCATCGCTACCAAAAGTATACAAGTTCAACCGACACATATCATCATCATCGGCATCATAAATCACTAGAAGTTCCATCCTTCCATATCATCGAGGATGGACCCTAGCTTCTTGAACGGCATGAGGTCTAGACGTTGCATGCCTATGCGAGTTCGGACGTCAGCTTGCGATATAGGGCCGTGGTGGAACATCCCCTTCTCATCGACGACTTCTTTCATGATGATCATCGCAATGTCCTTTTGGATGCGAAAGAAGTCATCTCTAAGTTTATAATCCGCTTCTCCATGAGATTCTAGCCACTTGTGGTTATAATCATCGTTTCTGCTTGTCATGCGAAGCCTTTGGTAATCCGTGTTGAACTGAATCATGAGATGGACGATGTAGAATCCATCCTTCTTGCTTGGTTTTGGGACATGGATGCAGGAGAAGTTAGTTTTATGCGCGAAACCCATCTTCTTGTTCCTTTGTTTCCTGATCTGCATGTGGCCACCTCTAATGCTAAAGCCTTGGAGAGCATCATCTAGAATATTCATTATGTGGGTGTAGTCCTTTTTCTCGTAGTCTCTGGAAGGGTCAAAATACATGGCGTGGGAGACTTGCGGGTAAAGAACGATAAGGACGGGCGCGCCTGTTGTCTGCAGGAAAAGACACCTCAAATTATTCTCCATATGAGCGAGAAGGAATGATTGAAATGTCTGAAAGGGTTGTCCAGAATCGACTTACTTTGGATGATAAGGCACGAGGACAATTTCGTGGTCCTTATTCTGTACCATGAAGTTTTGGAGGTAGTCCCTAGCAGTTTCACGCTCAAAGTAGCCGAGACTCAAGAAAGACTCGTGCATGTAGTACGGATCCGCCACACAGATTTGCGAGACTTCGTCACTCTTCATGACGGAGCTCATATGTAGCAAAAAGGCGGACGATTGTAAAATCAAGCCGCCTTGTCAGAAACATCTCAAAGATATGGTCAAACCACAGGAAGAACACCTCCGCGGGCCATGTGTCGATGTAGCACTTCCCCTCAGGCACACGAGCCGCGTATGTCGGATATCCTAGATCCTTTGAGGCTAGTAGGATTTTCTCAGTCGACAACACATGGTCGTGCAGTCTCCTGTGATCCCTGATAGTGCCTCCAGCGGTTTTGGCGGTAGCATCGGCTCGCCCGTGAGATGGAACATGGCCGCACCTTTCACGGGTACACGCTCTTCAGAATCCATCGTCTGGCTGCTATGTGCTCTGGCTTGTTTGGAGGCAGTTATCTTCCCCGATCTCTTCCTCTCCTTTTTCTTAGGCACACCTTCCAGACTCTTCCTTAACCCCTACCCCAGGGTTCCCGGGCTAAGCACTATACGACCCCCGGCTAGTTGAGCGTGTGTTGAGGCGGCATCTTCAGGCGTGTCCTGTGAGGAATTCATGAAGAGAGACTTTTTGCAATCCTTCCAACGACCTTCCAACCCGGGCATATCATCCATATCCTCATTAGCATGCTGATAGCCCGATTCGTCATATGGTTGACTCATCATATCTATGTCACAGTCATATGTGTTTGTATTGAGGAAACCCATAGGGTCGACCTCCGTCTCATCATCCATTCTCTGTTCTACAGGACCGATTACATCAGCCAGTACTATTGCTCCCCCTTCATCATGTCGTCCGACGCTCTCACCCGGCACTACATGAGCTGGTAATTGCGTAGGCGGGGTGGTGGTCTCCGCAGATGCTTGTTGATGTGTGGTTATTCGTGTGCTCTCGGCCGGCTCCAGACGAATAAGATTCTTTGGCCATAGCAGCACCCAACCCTTGCAGCTTCCAATCCGCGGTGGGGTCTCGTCGTCCTCTCCCACATGTTGTACTGGAGGAGGCAAAGCCTCATGCCCCGAGTTCACACTGGACAAGCTAACCCTGAAGTGCCCAGCGGGGATCGGCTGGTTGTGGAACGTTGGTTTCAAGGGGTTCAATATCATCCCCTTTCCCACGTCCACCTTCTGGCCTTTGATCAAGTAGAGTATAGTGCACGGGGTTTCTTCGCCCTGCAAACACATATGTCTGTGGCATAAAACATCCGAAAGGCAACGAAAATGGAATATTCTATATATATATATATATATATATGTTGGTGCGACATGTAATTACCGTGACGGCGTCGAGCTTAGCCAAAGACGAAGGCCCACCTAGCGCGCCAGAGACTGAGGACGGGCTGCTTTGAGCGGGAGCGACTGCGAGAGGAGGCCCGGTTGCGTGAGCAAGTGATGGTGCAGTGTTGTTGTTGTTGTTCATGGAGTTGCTCCCGACGAAACTGGGCATTGGGAAATCATGTACCGTCTTGTCTGGATTTTCCTTCGTCCAGTTGATGATAGCTAGAACCAAGTTAGTAGCAAAATCATTTCGCAGCGATTACTGACTGCATTGTCCACTGTTGTAGCAACTCATTTTTCTCCTCGGCTGTTTTTTCCGCGTCCTCCTGCTTTTTTTCAACCATAAGCTTCACCTTGGCGTCGATGTCCGCTGACTAAACTTCTTTTACGCTTCTTGGCCTCCGGGCCCTCGTTGTAAAACACCTTCCACGTGGCGCCGCCTCAGCGTGCGTGCACACGACCATATTGCGGCCGCTGGCCCAAAGGGAGTCCCTTAAGTTCGTTCAAGGACCGGTTGAGAGGGGTGTCCCACTTGGGCCTCATTGGAAAAGTAGGGCTTTCTTCTGCAAGTTGGTGTTGCTTCTCCTGCTGAAGGAGCGTGAACCGTTTAGGAATGTGTAGTCGACTAGATATGGAGCTAAATGTAAGGTGATAAAAGAATAATTACCAGTAGTCTAATCTATTTCCTCATGATCTGGTCCATGTAAAAAACATTTTTTCCTTGTACCACTTGTAGCGGGCCCTGATGAAGTCACGCTCCAAGGGGTTGGTGAACTTCGCGAAGGGGTCTGGGAGACCCACGGCTTCATGTTCCGCGTCCTCCTTATCCCATATGGGCCTTTTACCGAGGTAGCCATGGCTTCCGAGGCGATGCTTCCCCGTGTTCGTTTGCTGAAGGCTCTTGAATTTCGCAGACTTAGCCTTGGCTGCCACGGTAGCGCAAGTGTCCTTGAACTTTTTGAACTCCTCTTCCGTAAGTGTCGGATTTTCCTCCAGAATCTTGGACAGGGGTTCCTCAGCCTCAATAGCTCGTTTCACCCTCCCTTTCCGGGAGGCCAAATCATTCTTGAACATGCCCATGGCGTGATTGTTAATCTTTTTATCTTCAGATCATCCCATGGTTGTTCTATGTTATCATCCCGGTCGGGGAACTTGAATCTCTTGTGCAACTTCGTTAGGAGCAACTGCGTCAAATGTTCTTTACTCCTTAAGTCATCGTCGTTGATGCTCGTGCATTCCCGTAGGATGCATCCTACTTGGTTCCCATAGCACTTGTGAGGTTCTTCCGGCTCTAATGGCTCAAACTTGCCAGGTGCCATCTTTGTGATCACTAGTCATCCAATCCCTAGCTTGTTAGGTTTTTGTATCCTCTGCTTCTTATGCTTCTTATTTTCGGTAGCGGCATCGGCGCCGGTACCTTCCCTGCCGGTATCTTCCCCGCCGGTACCTTCTCCGCTGGTCTCGGCGCCGCCATCGGTGCCGGCGCAGTCGGTGTCGATGTCGGCGTCAGTACCATCATCGAGGCCGACCTGCAAATCTTGCTTAGCAGTCAAATAGTCGAGGTACTCTTGTCCACCCTCATAATCCATCTCTGCATCTTGGTCAGAAGGCCCAGTTTCTTTGTTGTATGACATGTTTCCTATGATTAAGTCTCCTCGTTTATTTCTAAAAGTATGAAAAATGAGAAATGACATAAAAAAGAAATCTATGTGCCAGCACTCGATATGCCTACTATCTAGCACAAATCATGCCAAAATTCACGGAAAATTTCGGCATGACCTTTGCTAAAAAATGGACATATCGAGCGCCTGAAATTCACCGGAATGGAAATGAATCAACATTCCGGCATAACATAGGCCACTCGGATCATTTACCAAAATTGAACCAAAACATCACATGTCCAAATGACATGTCCGAATTCCAAACATGACATGTCCAAAACATGACATGTCCACATATCACATGTCCAGTTCAAATTTGCATATAAATTCAGCCCACCTAAATTTGCATATAAATTCAACCTAGATAAATTCATAACTAAATAGATAACCTAATTAACCTACTGCCCTAACTAAAACCTAAGTAAATTAACTGAAGAACTCTAGCTAGCAGAGAGAGGGGGGTTACAGAGGGTGCAGGGGCGAGGAGGCAGGCCCAACGACGGCCGAGGTTGGGAGGGGAGGAAGCAGAGGAGGGAGGCGTGGCGCGTCGGGGTCGGGGGCGAGCGCCGGGGTCGGGGGCGAGCGCAGGGGTCAGGAGAGAGGGTCAGGTCAGGGGCGAGCACCGGGGTCGAAGAAGCGCTTGAGCATGGCAGGTCTGACAGGGGAAGAGAGTGGGGATTTGGGGGGAAAAGAGGCGGGATGAAGCGGAGAGAGGGAGAATTTTGGGTTAAGTGGACATAGCGAGAGCGTTTAGACCAAACGCAGCTACTATTAATCTGAGTAGCTATAGCGGTTTTATGAAACCGCCATCGCTACCTTTGACTAGTTGTAGCTCTTTTTCAGTAAACCGCTACTACTATAACCAGTTTTCCTTTTTCTTTTCCTTTATTTTCTCTCACTTTTTTTCCGAGAGCAGTGAACGAAGGGAACGCGATATATATTGCATCATTTGACGGTTAAATATGTATACAAAATAGGAACATATATATTACATTATTGGACCCATGCATAAAAATGGCTAAGTGTGTATACAAAATAGGAACATATACATATATATTAGATCATTTGACCGGTAACATACGGTTCCTCAGCGTTGACGTTTTCGTTTTTGAGTCAGCTTCTTTCCCTTCTTGTTCGTCGAAGAATAATTGAGCCCCTCATTGTGACTTTGCCTTTTCCATGGAGTACGATTTTTCTTAGGTAATGTAGTATTGATTCTTCTTTTGACGTATACTTCATCATCATCGTCATCTTCCCTCATTGGGTTGCCGTAGTGATCGTAGTCTTCCTCGTTGGCGACTCCATCCATTCCAATGATGTTCCTTTTGCCTCTCCTCACGACAACACGGCTGGGATTGCGCGGGTCGGTTATAAAGAAGCAGTGTGTCACGTGCTTAGCGTGTACCCATGGCTCGTTTTTTGCGATAGCGTTCACGGTAGCGCTCTTGGCGTTGGGTATAGTCATGGTAGTGAAAATCTGGTTTTCTCTTTCGACATTCTTAGCCCATCTGACACGGAACATCGTCATGTTGTGCAGTCCAGAGTAGTCAAGCTCCCAGATCTCCTCGACCCTTCCATAAAATCGTTCAGTTGCACCGTTGTTGCTGCCGGTCATGCATTCCATCGTCACCCTTGAGTTCTGATCATCACTGTCCATATCTTTGGCCTCCATGTAGAACGTGTATCCGTTGATATCATATGCCTGATAGGTTACGAGGTTGGGCGAGGCGTCATATGCTAAGGCCTATATGAGCAATCCGTCCTTAGAGCCCTCCTCCGGGGTATTAGCAATAATATGCTCTTTGAACCAATGTAGGAAAGTGGAGTTGTGCTCTCTGGTAACTTCGGCGTCCGTCCTGCATACCCCCCGGTCACGATACTTCTTTGCGATAATTTCTTTGTGCAGTGCCACGAAAGGATCTACCTCGTCTAGGTGTTGTAGCACTACCAAGTTTGCTCTGTCAAAGTCGCTGCATCGATCTGAGTATGCCACGTGCAGTTCCCTGTGAATGTTGCAGTGACCTTCTCCTTCGAGCCTCCCATCGTGCTTGTTAACGGGCAAACCAACACTAACACCAGGCGGCTGGTTTGCGCCATATAGAAAATTCTCGCAGAAAGAGATGCACTCTTGTGTCACATAGCCCTGGACGATGCTTCCATCCGAACGGGACATGTTACGAACGAATCCTTTGATGATCCCATTCATCCTCTCAAATGGCATCATGTTGTGCAGGAATGGCGGCCCCAGGTCTATTATGCCATCCACAATATGGACACACAGATGCACCATCACGTCAAAGAACGCGGGCGGGAAGTACATCTCAAGCTCATTCAGTATCACAACGATCTCTTGCTGTAGCCTTCGGAGCTGCTTCACACTGATCGACTTTCAAGAGATGACGTCAAAAAAGT